>CP106724.1:176289621-177556288 GCA_025506655.1 Gossypium rotundifolium
CGCTCCGTTGCTTCCAACCAAGATCACCAGACTGGTGCCACATTGATACTCCTCAAACATTTCGCTCCATTTGCTCGAGCCGCTCAGTAATCGACTTTCGATTTCCTCCATTTCACTCAGACCGCCACCATTTCCAAAACTCGCAGATCGACTGCGACATGCCTCTTCCCCATCCGAGCCTCGCCGCTCAACATTAACAAATGGGGTGGTGGTGGTGGCATCTCATTGTTTCGGACCTTGACCCGACCTAACGGGTTCCGACACGTCATCCTTCCTCTTCCTCGACCACGGCATTTACCACATCCTCTAGAGCTCATTTTCTAGCGCTGGATCCGTTAAGAAATTTTATGGATTAGTTATTTGTTCCACTTACTTATCAACGAAGGAGTTTTATGAAAAGGGATTTTAGAGTGGTTCTTTCAGATCATACAAACACACGTCTTTTCCATTCATTCATCCATCCATCAAACAAATATGAACTTCCGCTCATTCGGAGAAACGTTGTAGTTTTTGTTGTTTGTTGTTGTTTTCCACTACCCGGTATTTTCGTTATTTTGTCCTACTGTGGTATTTTCGTAATTTTCCGTAAGAAAAATGTTTCTTGGTGTTTTGTCAAAATATTTTGAAGATTTCAAGTCTTGGTAATTTTGGAAAAATTTCAAAATTTGGGGTATTTCGATAATTTTGACCTCGTGGGTATTTTGGTAATTTTTCACAAATCATGATAAATTTGGAAATTTTAATAAATTTGGGGTATTTCAAAAGTTGTAAAACTTTGAGGGTTCTTTTCAAAGTTGTTCCTTCAAAGATGGGGATGTTGCAAAATTTTGGAAATCGTGGTCATTTTGGTAATTTTGTAAGTTAGGCGATTTTGTAATTTTTTTTCCAAAATCATGGTATTTGGTATTTTACAAATTAGGGTTTTGAATGTCTATGGAATCATGAAATTTTGGTAAAGTTGTTGAGTAGTTGAACATTTTACAAACCGTAGGCTTTTGGTAATTTTATCGCTAATGGCATTTTTGTAATTTTCGCAAATCGAAATTTTTCGTAAAATGTTGTAAAATAAATTTTCTCAGATTTAAGAGAAAGTTTTAAAAGTTTGGAAAAAACTAGGGTTTGTTGTTTTGTTCTCTTCTTTTTTTTTTAAAACATGGCTAGTTCCTTTCGGGTTTTAGTCATTATGTTTAGCCTATGACCGAGCCCTCTTGGTCGTGGTGAACCAAAGCTACGCACTGTGCAGTGATTCATGTGGAGAGGAGGTGAGTCACGCGGATTGCTTAAATACCAAGCTCCCACCGAAACTGCTCCTAGACATGCGCATGAGGTTGCCACACCACCGAGCCTCCGAGTTATGGTGAACCAAGCTACGCACTGTAGGATTCCTGCAAGAGGAGGTGAGTCACTAGGACCGCTTAAATACCAAGCTCTTCCGGATCCAATCCTAGACATGCGTATAAGGGTTACCACACCACTAACTCAATGACTTAGCCATAGGTTGGTTCAAGGTATTAAGTCTTATATATCGTGTTTGAGTAGACTAATCCTAGGGTTCAAGTTCCTATCATTCTATTCTACGCTCCATGCCTTTTCTACCCTTATATAAATCATGTAATCACACATATAGTTAAGGGTACTTACCGGTGGATCATGGTTTGAGACTTAGGGCCATGCCAAAAGCTCGCTTATTTTTTTCAAAGAAAATCATTTGGGCTCGATTTGAAAACGTTTGGGCCCGAGCCCACAGCCGAGAGTTTAAAACGGGCTCGATATCAAATCGAAACACCCCACACCGCCCACGAGCCCGAACCGGATCTCGTATGTTCCTAAAGTAAACCGATTGCAAAATCACTTTCGATACTTAGAGAAAATTGTAAATTTTGAAAACTATTATTTTCAGTTGGGCTTAAATTGAAACCCATTTATTTGATTTTGTAAGCCCATTTAATGAAATACATCCAATAAAGTTCTTAGTATGAAACTTAGCAATAAGCCAACATAAAGTATAATCCATCGGGCCTTAAGGCCTTATTACATCAAGTAAAACCCAAATAGAATAAAAGCAACTAAAAATAAAATTCAAGTCCAAACTAAATGAAATTTTCTTCATGTAGCATGGCCTCCTCTTGGTCCACCTACCATCCGTCATTGCTCATCACCGAAAAATAATTCCCACAATGGGGTGAGTCAATGCACTCAATGTGCACACAATACTATCAATCAATAAATCAGGCATTCATGTTTAAATCATCAAGTCCATATAATAATGAAAATTATGATGCAACCCAAACCCAATCCTAATGGTCCATCCGCTACTCTCCACCAGACCGCCATTCACACCGTGGGGACTACTAAGTCAACCTCCATCCGCTACTCTCCACGTTGTGTCATTAGACACTATAATCAAATTTAAACGTTGTGTCATTTGACATCGTTGTAACCGGTTACCAAATTTCGCAATGTGACCGTAGTCAACATTTTTCGTTGGTGAGACCAAGTCAACACCTTCGTTGGTGAGACCAAGTCAACACTGCTTCTCCCCTTTCACATAAATCCCAATGCCCCAAAACATATATATAGCATAACTTAATTTCATGTTCATATTCAGATATTCGCATGTTATTAAATAACATTTTTCCACAATCCTATCTAAGTAGGAAACGACTGGTACTTTTGCCACATTTGTGGTACATAGCCACATTCACATTATTATTCATGTCATATATTAAAATATTTAGCCATACAATATCGAAGGATAGTAAGGGTACACACCTTTTTCGCTTAATAGGTTCCTTGATATCTCGAGAAGCCCGATCTAATTTTTAGATCTATTAATTCCTATATTCGCCCACCAAATAAATACATTAATAAACCTATTTTGGCTTAAAACGAAACCAAATCCTAGTAGGATTTGTAAGGAAAACTTACCTTTGCCGATTTGGTGATTATATAAATCCCAAAGTTTGGTTTTTCCTCTACTTGATATTCGCCAACCTTGTAGTTCAATATGGTTAGTTTTTCGCTTTTCAAAAATTAAGGAATGGATTTAGATACTCACACAACCCTTAGCCAAATATTTTAGAGGCCTACCTTAGAGATTCCAAATCCCGAAAGTTCCTTTTTGTCTTGAATATCCGTTAAATCCCTAAAGATCATAGGTTAGATTTGATCTAACTTTAATAAGTGGTAGTTGGCCTTTAGCCGAATGTGTCTTACCTTAATTTTCCTCGAATCAAATCCCAAACTCCTCCCCGACATTCTACCATAGACAAAAGAGAGGTTATTTTCTTAAGCTTTGATTTAAACGATTTAAAAGAACAAGAATCAATTGTTCTTACCTTGGATCCTTGATCTTTATGTTCAACGATTGTGGAAACCCGAGATCCCTTGTATATTCGGCCATGATCAAAGAGAATAGGAATTTAGGCCTTTTACTTTCTAAGAACTAGAAAGAAAGGAATTTGAATGGCTTAGCTTACCTTGAAACCTTTAATCACTTGTTTCCTTGTCTTGGATTATCGAGATCCCGCTATGGAGATCTAACCGAGATTTGGAAGAGAAAAGTTTTGACTAGGCAATGGCAAAGGGAGGAAAGAAAAGATGGAGTCCTTGCTTAGGGAATTTTAAGAATGAGAGGGAGAAGAGAGAGCAAAATTTCTAAGAAAGAGAGTGAATGGGAGAAAAGTCTCTATTTTTCTCTTTTAACTGAAATCGCTAGACCAAGAGTCCAAAACTTGGCTACTACTCTCCCAAGTGATAATTTAATCTCTATTAATTATCACTTAATTAAATTAAAAGTCTTTAATCCATCCTTTAATTCCTCATTTATCTTAGAAGAATAAATCCTTTATTTATTACTTAATTTAACAGCTTTATTAAAATAAAACTCTCTCCTTTTAGCTACCAAGTGACGCCCACCCCTAGCCTTGGGAAGCAAAATTAAACCTTCAAAATTGCTTTCAAGTGACTCGAACTCATGCCATTCCCATAAACCCTAAGTGACACCTCGTGCCACTTTTCCAAGCTCGATTGTATGACAAAATTCACCAACTTTTTCTTTTAAGGCCCTCTTGCCCTTATCTCCTATTTTGGGCTTTAAAATTTGTCATTCCGCCTTATTTCTAAGTTTCCTAAAATTTCGCAGCAGGCTCAGAACTTGCCATTTTCCTTACATATTCGTGTTTCCAAAATGTTTAGGTTTCCAAAATGTTTTAGGTTTCCAAAATGTTCAGTTTCCAAAATGTTTAGGTTTCCAAAATGTTCGTGTTTCCAAAATGTTTAGGTTTCCAAAATGTTTAGGTTTCCAAAATGTCTAAGTTTCCAAAAACGTCTAAGTTTCCAAAAATGTCTAAGTTTCCAAAAATGTCCATTTCCATTTCCATTTTCATTTTTATTTCCATTTCCATGCATTTCTAGGTTTCAAAAGTATCAAAATTTATTCATAGTACTTGAAACTTATCATTTCATACAATTAAACCTGAAATGCATAGGCCCTATTCGGGATGTTACAAAACTTCAATGACTAAAAGAGACGAAAAATTAAATTGAGGGCTAAAATGATTTTTTTGTAAAGTTGGAGAGCAAAAAAATTATTATGTCTTTTATTTTCTTGTGCCAAAAATAAAAAAAAGTTTGAAAATTAAGTGACTATCTATGCTATTTACCCTATTTTAAAATATCATTTTATTAAAAAAATAGGAGAAAAAAGCAATAATTCAAAGTTTAAACACAAGTAACGTGAGTAAAACTCGATTCGATTCGAAAAAATTGAAAAAAAAAATATTTCGAGTTAATCGAATTATTCGAGTAAACTCTAATAAGTAATTTAAGTTTTGAGTTTAAATCGAGTTGAATTTTATAATTCAATAATATATTGATGGAAATACCCTTTTGATCCCTATAAAGTTTAAAAATGAGTTGGTCTCTTTCAACAAAAATTACAAAAAAATCAAAATAATTTTCAAAATTAAAAATAACTTTTAAAATTTAAAATATTTATAAAATTTTAATATTTTTAAAAATTATAAAATTTCAAAAAATCTAAAAATATATAAAAATTAATAAATTAATAAATTTCTAGAATAATAATTTTAGAAACTTAAATAAGTTAATTAATAATTTAAGTTTATCATATTAAAATATTTTTATTATTATTTTGCTATGAAAAATTTTTAAATATATATAATTTCAAATTTATGCGTTCTAATATGAAATTAATTATATTGTAACAATATTTTAATTTAACTTAAACAATTTAACTTAAACAATTTAACTTCAGTCAACTCAAATTTTATTTTATTTAACTTAATTTAAAAATTTTAAATCAAATTAAAATAATACATTAAAATTTATCAACTCGAATAACTCAAAAAAAATTTTCTCCATTTTATGTAACACTTTTCCAACAAATGTCAAACAAAGTGCAATTAAATCCGTGAGAAAAATTACAGAGTGACCACCAACACCTGTAAAGAGCAGGACACGTGTGTAGGAAGGAAGAATGTTCCACGCGTTTCAAAAGATTATTGGTTGAGGCAATCAAAAGTGACGTTAAAAGTCTTAACCCTGATTAAGAGAATGAAGAAGCCCAACCACTATATAAACAAAAGGAGCTGAAAAGAAATCCCCAAGTGAGGCCGAGAGTCATTCACACCAAATTACTTGAGAGAAAATCAAAAAGCTCTTTCATCTTTTATTCTTTTCATTCTGTTTTCAAGATTTAAACTTTTGATTAATTCTGGATTTTTCTTTGTGAACATTCTCCCCCCCTCTACATCCCGCTTCTCTGAATCCCTTTCTGTTAATCATCTGTCTTTGAAAAAATAAAATCTGATATTTGGGTTTGTTTTTCAGAACTTAAACAAGGATTCCTTCAAAAGCCAGGTGTTTTCGGAATCGAGATCCAGTTTTTTTTAGTCTTCCAATATTTTTCACTTTCCAAGCAAAATTTAGATTTTTTTTTTGGTTCTGTAGATAAAATCAACTGAAAGGGTGATTTTTGGTCCCTTTAAGTTTGATTTTTTAGACTTGGATTCGAGGGGTTATATATTTTAAAGAACCTCCTTGATTAATCCTTTTTTTCTTTTTCTGATTTTCAAACCTGTGCTTAAGTTTTGTCAAGAAACAGGTTGCTTTATTTGATTTTGTTTCTTCTTCTTCTTTATTTTTTTCTTTTGGTTTTAAGAGATGACAGCTACAATGGATTTTAATAGTAGCGGAGCATTTCAATCAGATTTCTATGGAGGAGAATTGATGGAAGCACTTGAACCTTTTATGAAAAGTGCTTCTTCTTCTTCCCCTTCCCCTTCCCCGTCCCCTTCTTACAATTCTTTATCTTCTTCACAAACACAAGCCACTTTTTACCCAGCATTTTCGGGTCTGCAAGAGCCTCAACCTGGTTCAACTATTGGTCTAAACAACTTAGACCAAACTCAATCCAACCAAGTCCAGGCTCAGTTCCATTTCCAAACCTACCACCCTAGCTACCTTTACCAAAATCCCCAACCCAGCTTTAGCAGTAACCATATGGTCAGGTTTCTTAGCCCCAAACCAGTCTCAATGAAACAGATGGGTTCACCACCCAAACCCACCAAGCTTTACAGAGGTGTTAGGCAACGTCACTGGGGAAAATGGGTCGCTGAGATTCGGCTACCTAAGAACCGGACTCGCCTTTGGTTAGGCACTTTTGAAACAGCCGAACAAGCAGCCTTGGCTTATGACAAAGCAGCCTATAAACTTAGAGGTGACTCAGCGAGACTCAACTTCCCTAACCTTCGCCACCAAGGTTCCCGCATTGGTGAATACAAGCCTTTGCATTCCTCCGTTGATGCCAAGCTTCAAGCCATTTGTGAAAGCTTGGAACAAGACCAAAAGCAAGAGAACAAGAAAAAAACATCAAAGGAAATGAAGAAGGACAAGGTTCAAGTGGCAGCGCCTGAACCTGAGGAAAAGACAGTGAAGTTGGAGAACTCCTCTTCATCTTCGTCTCCGGTTGTGTCGAAGAACGAGGTGTCAGCAGAATCTTCACCTTTATCAGATCTTACATTCTCGAATTTCAACGAACATTCATGGCCTGAATTTGGTTTTTCTTCGGAAAACTTTATGTTGTCAAAATACCCTTCATATGAGATTGATTGGGATTCTATTTTAAAATCCTAAAAAAAAAAAAAAAAAAGAAAGAAAAAAAAAAAAAAGGGAATGTTTCATTTCTTGTAACAGTTAAGCTCACTGTAATCGAGTTTTTGGTAGTTGCAGTGGCAGGTCAGGGTCCTTAGCCTACTGTATTTATAAGGAATTGGAAATGTTTCCCATGGTGGTCAGCTCCTTTTTTTGTACTGCTGAACCAAGATAGAAATCTGTTAGTGTCAATGTAATTGAATTTATCATCTTTTTTATTTACTACTTTGAATGACAGTGTTTCTGAAAAATATAATTGAACTTGTGTGGAAGATTGTTGTAGCTGTACGTTGGATTGAAATGGACACAATAACCACTGCATGATCTATATTACCCTTCAATACAATGGTTCCTTTCATGCCTAATATTTATCTCATCTTCATTCTAAATTAAACTTCTTACTTCACAATCAAAACTTGAAAACACTCTTTCGTCGGAAAAACTCCTAAAGATAAAAACTCTATTTTTCCATTATGGTTTCAAATATATCTAATTACTTTTATAAGTTTTTATTAAAAATCTAATTAGTTATACTTTTTAATTATTATTAAATTAAATTATAAATTGCATATATTAAATATTTTCAATTAAAATATGTAGGTTAATTTTAAAATATATTGTCTTAAATGATAATTACATTTTCTTTTGTCTTCTCTTTTAAGTCTGATTTTTGATTTTTTTTATACAAATGCATGTAAATATTTTAAACTAAATTTAATTTAATTATATATTAACTTTGAGATTCGTATTTCTTTAATTTCATATTTAAATCCATTTCTTTTCCATTAATTTCTTTAAATAATAGTAATTAATTTTAATTAAAATTTTAATTACTTCATATCAAGGTTAATATATAAATGAGTTAAGCATAAGTTTAAAATACATGCTTTTACTTAGAACTTAAAATTGTCCATGTACAGGATGGGGTCGAGTTTGTGGCTCAATTCAAAAAGAATTTCAAACCTAAGCCTAAAATCAACCTACCTTAGCTCAACTCCACAGTTCTATTAATTATTTATATATTATAAAATATTAAAATTATTTTATATTAATGTTAATATATTTTTATAATTAAATTTAAATAAAAATAATTTTTAATTGTTTAATTCAAATTTGAGTTGAGCTAATTTGATGTGTGAAATTCTTTATCTAAGTTAAGCTTTGACTAATGTCACGGGCAGCAGTTGATCTAGCCCCGTGACACTAGGGCAAACTTAGGGTTAATTTAGCATTACTTTTGAAAAATACTTTTAAAAGTCTTTGTGAAAAAATACTTTTGAAAATCTTTTGAAAAGTTTGATTTAATATTAAGTATTTAACATTGCTATCAAAAAGTACTTTTGAAAAATAAAATATCTATTTTAGACATATTATTATAAAATAATAAATATGCATTTAAATAATGTTCAAATTAGTTAATATTATGATATTTTAGCAAGAATATAAAAATAATTTATTGTAACTTGTTGTTAATATTTTAATATATGAAATATAAATTTTAAATATTTTAACTAATTAATATTAATTATTTATAAAATTTAATTAGAATATATAAATTATATTTTAAGTATTTAAATATAACCATTAAATATTTATAATTAGATATTAATACATTTTATTATTTTAAAATAATTTTTAATTAATGATTTTAACACAATTGTATTTTTTTAATTTTAAAATGTAATTTGAATATATAACCCATATTAGATATTAGCAAAACATAAAAAAAATATAAACTTAACAAATTAAAATACTATATGTATTTGGATTAAAGTTTCAAAAGGGTAATATTTATATACTAAATATAAATTTTACAAATTTTACATTACCATTTGCAATTTAAAGTGAATTCACTAAACTAGAAGCTATAGCATATGTTGTTAATTCTATTTCAAAACAACTTGAATTGTTTGATTTACCATCATCATCATCATATGATAAACAACTATGATAAACCACAAGATAACATTTTTCTACATGTCATAATATGATAAACAATTAATTCTTGTTTATTTTTCTAAAATTATCAATTAAAGAACTTATACATTATTATTTAAATAAATAAATAAATGAAATATCTTATCATTTGGTGGGTGCGAAAATTTGTATTTTGGATCTCTAATTGCATCAAGAAATATTCTAGTGTCATGCGTCGGTCCTTCTCATCCAGCCATAACAAAGGTGAAACACATATTAAAATCACATACTACCATAACATTTTGAGTCGTGACACATTTTCTTCCAATGTAGAGAATTTGTTCATTTGGTGGAAGAATAGCGGTAATATGAGTACCATCAAATGTACCTATACAATCCTGAACAAATAACCATGTTAGTCCCATGCATATTTTTAATAGTAAAAAAATATTAAAATATAATAATTAATATTAAATATTAAAATGCGACATATATCTAGAATCATTACGTATTTGTTCGGGTATTGAACTAAAAAAATGATCATCAGGTGCAATTACATTAATAACCATCTTTGAAACTTTCTCAAGCACAATTGCAAAGTATCGAATTATTGTTACTCTAGAGTTTTGAAATCTTTCTCGACATTGGGAAACTTTTGCATTGGTGCCCAAGATGTACAAAAAAATTCCCAACATTTCACGAGAAGTCTTGAAGTTTGCAAATTGTATCCTATCTCTAAAACTCTCGACAAACTTGTGAATACAATTTTTAACATCCTAAAATTAATCATACAACATGATCCATGACCGTCAAGGATCTCTCGGATCCATGCCTCACCTGACTATTTTGAACCCAGGCATGGTTGCTTCAATATCTACTTCTCATAATATAATTGCACAGAAGAATATGCAACAACAAATAACCTGTTAAAACATTCCATGCATTGTAAAATCTCTTTCTTCCCCCTTTCATCATCACTTTCATCACCGCTCAAATTGTCAACCATACTCATCACTTGTGAACAAATTTTATATCCAAAATGAAACATAAACAACTATTGATAAAACTAGATTACACATAACTAAGTAGAACATAAATTCACTATCCAAAAACCAAACATAAACAATTGTTGTTTAGTCACATAGTAGATATCTCTAGACCTAAGAAAACTAAAAAAAATTCAACTGTCCTCCATTTCTGTCTTAAGCTACAAAGCTTTAATCTTAGGATTAATTGATAAAAACATAATTCGCTTGTCCTTATTGAGTAATAATTTCAGTGAGAAAAAGTGTAGCAGACTAGCTTCTGGAACTTCCTCCGACATGCTATCAAGCACTTTGATTGCTTGTAGAATGCTATATGGATCCATAGCATGAGTCAAACTACAAGTGGCTTGACTCATATTGTCAGCTGCATTGCATAATTTTTCAATTTGACTAGACAATCTTACAGCCCCTCCAATTTGCTTTGAGGATTTCTTCCTTCCAATTTTAAAAGGTGAACTGGATATCTCAGATGTTTTTCTTTTCTGACTGTTTCCATCAATGTGAACATCATTTCTCTCATTTTCTTCCGCATTCTCTTCAGGTATGTCATTGTCAACATCCTCAAAAAATTCACTACGGACTGTACTAGAATAAGGTGCCCATGCTCTATCACTGGTTGCAACTACCCCCATGAATAGATGTCTAACTTCCCTTCGAATTCAGGATCAGTGCCTGATGTTCTAATTTTTTGAGCTTCAGGCACAACCTACATATAAATTGGCAGTTTAATAAGAAATTATCAATAACATCATAAATAAGAACAAACAAAATGTTAAGAGTTATTAACGTACCTTTAGCCTACTTTCTCACCAATCATCTGATGCGTCAACGGTTCTTTTTGTAGGATTCCAACCTAAACCAATATCTCTGCCTTTAAGTTTCATCCAAGCCTTCCATTATTTTTTCAATGCATCTTACCTCTTTTTAAGTTGTCTTTGTGAATAAGCCTTGCCTGTTTCTTTCTTGAAGTTGGCCATTATTTTCACCCATCCATCTTTTGTGAAATGAGTACCAGGTCTATTCCTTTCAATATCTCTTTAAAATAAACATCACAAAATATTTCTGTCAATCTTTAATCCCACATTGATTTGACATTTTCACCACTAACTTCAACCGTCGAAGTACTCATCTATTGTATATATGAACATATTCGTTTTAGCTAGTAAAGCAAATAAGAAAATTATATATAGAGACCAAAGTCATTTACCTCTCAAGGAGAAAGTAGAAAAGGAAAAATAAAATTAAAAAGCATACCTTGAAGGAACAAAGATTAAAAGATGTATCTTTGAAGAAGAAAGGCAAGTCCTTTTCTAATTTGCACTGATTACAATGAACATGAATACAATAATTATTACATAATATCTCACAATTAAGAAAAAGAAAGATTTTCTCACCAAAAAATTATGTGTAAAATTTGTATAAAAATTTATCTTCTGCCTACACTTTGGACACAACAGATCAAAATTTTATGTGTAGTTTTTATATAAAAATTTACATAATGTCAGTATAGGCTACAGGAGAGAATGGCAGACCAGAAATTGGTGAGTTCAAAATTAAATGCTTTCACAGAACAAACATCAAATTACTTAAATAAAAAGTGCAAATATAGGAAGCTAAATAGGGTATCAAGGGAATGAAATGGAATCTTCGAAATGGTGTTTTTGAATAAAGCAGACACAATAAACAAAGTTGTATAAAAGTTGGAATGTGAAGAAGCTTTTCTTTTCAATGGGTCCAAGCAGTCTTATATATAAAATTATTACTAAATCTCTCTCAACTTTTATTTCATTACATGTAAACTTTTTGTCTTTTTTCAAATTATGAGAAATCTTTAGTGTCAATTGCTTTGTTTTTCCCCCTTCTGTTTGATAGCTAAATAAAGCATTGACGACGAGAAAAAAAAAAATGAAAAACTCAACATGATTGAGCAAATTTAAATTTTGAGAATTTATAATAAAATATTAAAAGAAAAGCAAGAAGTATCTTAATGTAAAGAAGCAACATGTAGAAGTAGGAAAAATAATGAAAATGAACTAGGGATTTAAATTTAGGCCAATATGAGTTTTGTTGCGTTGCTCTACTATTAATTAAATCTACCACTGTAGTTCAAACCTTGAAACAATGAATATGTTTGTTTTTTGACTTATGATTTTGGATAAAAGAAGTTAGTTTGGGAAGTAAATGGACTTTAAGCAAATGGGTAATTTAAGCAAACCGCAAGAATGACAAAACAAAAACATGAACTTTAAGCAAATGGGTAATTAAGAAAACATCGTAAGAACAAGTTTTTAACAAAAGGTTGGATAAAAGAACATACAAAAAACACACACACAAAAAAAAAAAAAAAAAAAAAAAGGGAAATGAGATTTGAGATTTTAATTACCACCTAACAACATAGATTTCACGAGGTTAAACCATGTTCCAAGAGAATAATTAAACCATTAAATGCAACCCTTATACAAAACTATGGAAAACACTTACCTAAGAATTCCCGGAGAAACAAAATCGCACAGAAGAGTAAGGTTGAAGCCCACACCAATTCGCAGGGAAGAGATTAACACAAAACAACAAAGAAATCAAGACAAAATAGCATTGTAGGTGTGAATAAAAGAAAGAAAAAGAAAGAAAGTAAATGAAAGGAAGGAACAAAAATAAAAAAAGAAAAACAAAAAGAATAGCATGTGAAAACACAATAGGGAAACGTGGGGAATTTGGGAAAGATTAAAAGAAAAAAATAAAACTAACATAGATCCTAACCAAAATACACTTTGAAAACAAACTAACCAACCCACTAACACTACTATCCATACAATCCCATATAATACAGAATACTACCACAGCCCAACTTCCTAGAATTTGATTCACTACAGCAAAACAGACTTTTAGCGGCGTTTTTAGTGGCGTTTTAAAGAAAAATGCCGCAAAAATGAGCAAAAGCGAATTTATTTACAAAACGCCGCTAAAAGGATAAATAGCGGCGTTTATTCGTAAAACGCCGCTAAAAGTTTGAGCATTAGCAGCGTTTTTTAAAAGCGCCGCTAAAAGCTTGAGCATTAGCGGCGCTCTTGGAAAAACGCCACTAAAAGTTTGAGCATTCGCGGCGCTTGCTTTCGGAAAAACGCCGCTAAAAGTCTGAGCATTAGCGGCGCTTTTGGAAAACGCCGCTAAAAGTCTAGGCATTAGCGGCGCTTTTTGAAAAACGCCGCTAAAAGTCTGAGCAATAGCGGCGCTTTTGGAAAAAAGCCGTTAAAAGTTTGAGCAATAGCGGCGCTTTTGGAAAAACGCCGCTAAAAGTCTGAGCATTAGCGGCGCTTTTGGAAAAACGCCGCTAAAAGTCTGAGCATTGGCGGATTTCTTATATAATCGTAAAAGAGATATATTAATTTTAAAATATTAAATTAATTATCATTATAGCTTATGGTTTAGCATATATAGTTTAGGGTGTAAGGTTTATGAGTTAATTACTATTTTAATGTTTAGGGATTATGATTTATGATTTGCGATTTAAGGTTTAAGGGGATGTGTTAGGGTTTCATGGGTTAAAAGTTAAGGTTAATGGGTTTAAAGGTAAATGGTTAAGGGTTTACGGTTAATAAGTTAAGGTTTTAGTGTTAGGGGTTAGGATTTTATGTGTTATAATTTAGGGTTTATGGGATAGAAGATAAAGGTTTAGGGTTTAGATTAATTAGTATTTTTTTAATTTATATATTAAATAATTTAAGGTATATAGTTTATGGATTAATCTTTATAGTTTAGGGTCGAGAGTTTATTATATTTTAGGGTTTAAGGTTTAGGATTTAAGATTAAGGGTTAGGTTAGGGTTTTGGCCAGGTTTATAGTTTAGGGTTTATTATTTTAGAGTTATGGGATTTTGGGTTTAGTGCTTAAACCATATCGAATAATAAAGTTAGAGTCTTAGTGTTTAGGGATTTAAGTATTAGGGATTTTGATAAAATAGATAAAAATATATTGTTTTAGGGTTTAGGTTTTAGATTAGATTATTTCTTTAATTACTTCGCAATGTAATATATATGAGTTAAGGTGTATAATTTAGGGTTTATGGTTTAAGGTTGTGGTTTAATGTTTAAGGTTAATGGTTATAGGGTTTAAGGGTTAAAGTTTAATATCTAAGGGTTAATAGTTATGGGGTTTAAGGGTTAAAGGTTATGGATTTAGGGTTCAAGGACTAGTGGTACAAAGGTAGGCGTTACGGTTTAGAGTTCAGGGTTTAGGGTTTAGGGTAACTAGTATCTTTTAATTTATATATTAAATAATTTATTATCTAATTGTAAAAGAGATAAAATTAATTTTAATATATTAATATTATGATTATATATAGTTTAATTAAATTATTTAATAGATAAATAGATAAACTTTATATATATATTAAATGGTTTAGGTTTTAAGGTTTAATTGAGATTTGTAAAATGATGAAATTATTTGAAATATTAAAAATAAAGAAAAATAAAAGTTTATAAAAATAAAAAATGAAATACATGGAAATTGTTATGTTGAAAAATTTAAAAAGTTTAAGTTGTCATTATTTCCATTTACAAAATAACAGTTCAATTTTGTTTTTCTTAAATTAATAATTTAAATTAAACTATTTAAAAATTGAGGTGAACATTAACTAAAATAAAATAAGTATTAAAATGAAAATATTATACAAATTTAAATACATTACCCTAACTCGATGGCTAAAATATGTATATTACAAATAAAAATATTGAAGTACATAATAATATTAATAGTAATTTTTTTTAAATATCATAGTTTATTCACTACTACGATATACTTTGTTTTTATTTGTTGATATTTACAATAATAATCATGTAATATATTTTCACATACAAATAAAATCATCCAATAACAATTAAAATAATAAAAGGCACAAACAGAGAGCAATACGACACCGTTTCATTTTGAATTTTTAGTGGCGTTTTAAAAAAAACGCCGTAAGAAATTATTATATGATTAAACGACACAGTTTTATATGTGTTATTAGTGGCACTTTGTACAAACGCCACAAAAATATATCAAGCAACTGCTAAACGGCAACGTTTCGTCTAAAAAAATGCCGTTTTGTACTATGTTTTTAGTGGCATTTTTTATAAAAACGCCGCAAATAAGTTGTCATTAATGGCGTTTTATCATAAGCGCTGCAAATTTTTACTCACCTAACTTAAATGACGTCGTTTTTTTAGCCCCCAAATTTCAAGTCAGATTCCCCCGATTTTTTCAGCCTAAGTTCCTAAAATTTTCTCTCCCAAATTTCCCAATTTCCCCCAAGCTCTTCTTCCCCACTTCCCCAATTTCGTGATTGAATCGATATAGAAATTTTTGCTGCCTACTGCTTTGCTACTTTACAAAAAGGATAAGAAGATAGTTTGTTTTGTTCTCTCCATCTTCCCTAAAAAGTCCGAGACCTTGAAGGAGAAACCTACAAGTTAAAATTTCTCTTCCTTGACCGTGAGAAGGCAAATCGGTGGTGAAAGGTAGGGGAAACCTTCATGTTTTCTATTCTTATTCATTCTATTTTAGGGTTTAGATATTGATTTAGATTTCAAAAATTGTACATACACATATTGGGCATATTTGCTAATTTCAAAACAATAGGTCCAATTCATTTCTGAACTGTTCTTTATTTCTCAGGTTGGCTACACCAAAAATCAAGAGGAAAGGAAACAGTGATTGATTTTGGTGTTATCAGACATTTTCCATGACATTGCCATGATAGGTGCTCTTTAATGGCAGCTTATAAACCCTAATAAAATTCAGTTTTTTCTTTGTTTTTAAGGGGGGAGATGGCACGGGATATTTATAATTTTATTTTCCCCCTTTGTGTCTTGGCTTTATTTTCTCTTCTAATTTTGTCCTGCATCTCCGATTGCCTATTTCTGATCCGTTCTTTTATGTAAATCCATGCATTACTGCTCGCAATTGAAGCATGCCCATTTGATAGACTGCAAGTACAACTGCAACGAACAAGGCACATTCTTTCATTTAAATTTTAGCCTAGAATGTTCAATGCTATTTATACAATCGTTAGCACCATTTTACTAACATAATCCCCCATGTCATTCCTGGTTTTGGGTTGATACCGACGTTTAATTATTACCCTTTTACATCTCTATATAGACGATAGTTGTGTTTATCTCATCGCTACGCTTTTACTAAAATTATACCGCATGTCCTTCCCGGTTCTCGCTTTATTAATATCTCTATGCAATAGTTGTGTTTATATCGATTGCTATGCTTTTCATGCTTTCAAATGTTCCTATTTATATATGATTGTAAATTGGATTTAAATAAATGCCCCGTGAATTGTGGTGATGTAATCAGATAGATGATACTTCAAAGATGTAGTTACCACCTTTTGATTGAACATGAACTTAAAGTGAATGTTTTTTATTATAACCCATGGGTGTTAGTACTCTACTGTCTAGAATTCTCAGCATTTTGTTTTAAGAGAATTGGTATTGCTCCATTGTAAATTGTTAAGAAGACTGGGTCTTCTTATTTTAGCGTTGCTGATTATGGATCAATATATTAGTTCATAAGTTGTACGCTTCATTGATCCAACTAATGGGTTCCTTTGCAATTGAGGCTGTGGCAACTTTATATTGATGGTGAAACAGTTTAGAGGTTTTTAGATTCTCGTGCTTCCTAATCCCTTTGGAAGGTGAGCAACTTCTTGGATCTTTATTTTTTTTTACATTAGCTGATGGCATATGTATTTTTGTTTTAGATAACGCCATTTTTTTTATAACACCATTTTAGATAACACAAGCAGTGGGAAGACTCACACGATGCATGTAAGACTAAATAATTTTCTACATCATTTCCTTATCTTGTCTGCTTATTGTAGATTCCAGGATGGTCTATCCTATTTTAATTTCATATTTATAATTTGATTTTATGTTGGTTTTTCATTTCCATTCTCCGATTTTGTATAGTTTTGATATGAAAAATAACATACTTTATTTTATATATGAAATTAAATTATATTAATTTCCATGTCAATGTCCTTTTTTGTCGTGTCAGTAGTGTTCATGTCATAGTCTACTTATGCATGTCCATGCTTCATAGATTTTATGTTTGCTTATGTCACACACAAACAATTGTATTTAATTACATGAAAATAGCTACTTTTTTAAATGGACATGTCTCTTGATAGACATGTAACATCCTAAAATTTGAGTATCAATATGTTGCTTGTCTTTGGTGTTAGCTCGGGTATGATTTTATTATGTGCTTAATATAGTCTTGAGAAGGCTCGGGTTTACTTGGAATTAGAATAAATTTTAGTAAAGAGTACTTTCTTGTAGAGAAATCAGTGACCTTGAAGTTTAAGTTAATTAAGTGATAAAAGATGGCATAAGATGAGTAATTGGCAAAGAGGTGATGGCGCCATATGTTGGACTTGAGGGAGAGGTTTGAATCTCCTAGCATGCAAATTGGGAGCTTTTATTTTGCTTTTCCTAGCATGTGTCGGCCAAGCATCATTCATGGATAAGATGGACTAATTTTTTGGTAAGAAGACTAAAGTTTATGGCAAGCATGATTTTAGGGATGGAATTGCTTGATTTTGGGGATAGGATTTCTCAAACTTAAGGAAAATGGAGGATTGTAAGGCTTGAATCTAGGTTGATGTTTTGGTAATTTTTCATGGCCATTTTGACCAAGAATGTGGATGGCATTGTGGACTAGGGGGGTTGGCCGAATGTGTTAGTAGCTTGGCTAGGATTAGGAGTTAGTTTTGGTCATTCCTAGCATTTTTGTGCAAAATTGCAATTCTCTTCACAACCTTTTCTCCTAGCCGAATTTGAGCTTTTGGTAAGCCTTGTTCTTTAGACCATTTCATTTTCATGTTACCATTTGGGCACATTTTTGCTTAGCATTTCAAGACACTTTTCTCTTTATGCCGAAATACCAAAGCCAAGATCATTTTCTTTTCTTCTCTTTTTCCTCTCCATTTTCGAATGCATATTGCTCCTAAATTCATCTCTTTTCTTTCTCTTTTCCCTCTTGAAAACCGAATCAACATCATCTCTTTCTTTCATCTTTTATTTTCTTTTCAACCATACTTTCTTCATTATTTTTCTCTCATGGCCGAATGTTAGATTACTCCATTGCCGAATCATTTTTCTTTTCTTTGTTTATTCATAGCCGAATCTTCCACTATACATAAGTATTCTTCTCAATCATTCTTCTTTCAAGCCTTGGACAATAGGTAAGAGTTTCTTTTTGGTTTCTATGTTGGCTTAAGGGAAGTCTTGGCCAAATCTTTATGGTGGTAAGAAGAATCTCTTTGATCGAAATCATCATTCATTCTATTAAACGTTTTCTTTCGTTATATTTTAGTGTGATAGTGGAGGGCCAAAACTCAAGTGTTCGTAAGCGTCGTGAATCGTTGGAATCGATTTAAGGTGTTAAGGTAAGGGATTATTAAGGACTCTCATATTACTCGACATATTGATATAGATGGATTATTAATCGATTTCGTTTTAGGGGACGTTATCGCTCGATTTTCATATTGTGGAACGAGGATATTTGTGGTAAGCCAATCTCACCCTTAAAACCGTTAGTCATAATTTTGATAATTTATTAGTCGGACTAATGATCTTTTGTCAATAGAGACAATCAAGATAGGGACGAAAAGGGCGGTAAATAGTGTTCGGAAGAGGGGTGGTTCCGCTATTCCCCCTAAGTTTAAGCGAAGGGCTATTTCGGGAATCGAGATTTTCCACCGGGTTGTGGACGCTCATCCGAGGAGAATCAGTTGTTTGAAGTCGTTCATACTCCCGAACCTTTGTTTGTTCGTGGATTTTCATCGGGTAACGAACCAACAATCGGGGAGAAACCGCAAATAGAAGTGGTTCGAAATTCTGAGGGTAAAAGTCTAGATCGTTATTTCTAAGATTCGATTTGTAAATAAATAATAGTGTTCTAATTTATCGTGATGCGTTTAGGTATCGATGAGTGGGAAAGTCTAGTTCTCACAGTAACCAGGTGTGTAACTTCACACTTATCTCGGGTTAGATACTATACCGTAAGTATTGGGATAAAATCGTAAAGATGGCAAAATCAAAAATGCGTAATAATTAACACTTTTGTGTAAATGCATGAAAACAGTTAAAGTCGTGAAATTTATGAAAACGCCCTCAATGAGTTAATTGGTAAATAGTAAATTTTATGCCTCATGTGATAAATGGGCCGAAAAATTGCTAGATCGATAAATGGGCGAAAAATTGCTAGATCGATAAATGGGCCGAAAAACTGCTAGATCGATAAATGGGCCAAAAAACTGCTAGATCGATAAATGGGCCGAAAAACTGCTAGATCGATATATGGGCCAAAGTTTGCTAGATCGTTAAATGGGCTAAAATGCTATTTTGTCTTATGGGCCAAAATGAAAATTTGAATTTTTGGACTCACATGTATTATGGGCTTTTGTTAAATTATCATATGGATATATATATTGTTATGCATACATGATTGCATGGGTTGGGATAATTGATGAAGAGAAGAAAGGCCTATTGCAAAAAATCTAGTTTGGTGGCTCTGCCACAAATATATTTTAAATGGCTTAATGCC
Source organism: Gossypium rotundifolium (assembly GCA_025506655.1). Taxonomy (NCBI): domain Eukaryota; kingdom Viridiplantae; phylum Streptophyta; class Magnoliopsida; order Malvales; family Malvaceae; genus Gossypium; species Gossypium rotundifolium. The sequence continues at coordinate 176,309,358 of CP106724.1, forward strand.
TCTAGTTCGGTGACTTTGTCACAATCTAGTTCGATGGTGCACCACAATATTATTTAAAATGGCTTTATGCCTACGATTGGTGTGTTGGCGGGGTGGGTTGACTTGATCCCCACAGGTGTGTTGGTTGGTATGGGTGGTGTGTAGCGGATGGAAATTAGGTTTGGTTGGGAATTTCATTTTACATGCATTTTATTTATTTTATTGTTAAATCTGTAAATGGGCTCAAGCCCAAAATAATGTCTTGATGATTGGCCCAATGAATGTGGTAAGTGAGTTATACACTGAGTTCTGAGTAACTCACCCTGTTTAATTATCCATCTCAGGTAATGCCAATTGACGAAGGCTTGGGCCGAGGATGACTTCGTGGAGGCCATACTTCGAACATGGGTTTTATAAACTATGAACTTTTATTAAGTGAATTCTTTTAATTACTATTTTGGGTATGATGTAATAAGGCCTTTATTAATATTTTATGGATTTTTATGTGTGGATGGATTTAATTTTTGTTTTAGACATTTAATATGGGCTTATGTTAATTCTATAATGTTTCCTTAAAAATTTTGTTTTAAAACATATGAGATTCTTTAAATATTCTTGTTTTTTCAAATTCTTTTGAACTCTTTAAAAATTACTTTAAGGTTTTTGACAATTAAAATACTAAATGATAAGATTTCAAACTAGTATTTCTTTATTCATCGATTTTAAATCAATTTCTTGATTTTTTTACTAAACTTCACTTTCAAAAGGTTTTGTAGAACTCTTTTACCTAAATCATTAGAGAATTAAATGGATGTTCGATCTGTGTGACAAACCAAATCTCGTCCTAACGCATAGACCTGGTTTGGGGTGTTACATTTAATGGTATCAGAGCCAATTTTAAAACTCACTGTGGTTGGGTTCAATAAATAACTTCCATTTGAAATTATTTTTAATTATGTTTTAAAGTTAGTATGGCACCACAAGCATCCGGCACCAAGTCAAGTAAGTATTCATTACTGAATGATTATTATGATGATATGATCATAGGAACACTCTAGAACTTCTAGTTTTAGATGTTGAAAATCGTAGAGATCGAGACTATAGGATGTGTTTGCGAAAAATAACTTTATCTCTTGAATCTCATAAAATATCGTTAATAAACACTGAAACAGTTTTCTAATTCATAAAATTCATAATCAGATTAAAATGAGTTAGTCAGTATGAGCGCCAGAGGATGCAAACGTGGTAGACGTGGCCGTGGTAGAGGCCGAGGTGCTAGAGCTGTGTCCGAGGAATCGGGACATATTCTGGAAATGGATGCACCGGCATCACCAGCGTCGAAAAATGATTCACAAGAGAATAAGAGAGAAGATAATGCTTTGACACGAGCAATGTTGCGAGTCCTTGAAAGGGTCGCTAGAACTAGAGCTGGGCCAGTAGCTCGTGGGTCGATATCAGAGCGATTGAAATCAAGTGGTGCTGAGGTTTTCAGAGGTGTCTCAGGTGTAGCTCAAATGTTGTTGAATATTGGCTTGAGGCGGTGGAGTGAATTATGGACGACCTAGAGTGCAATCAGAGAACGTAAACTAAGGGAGCGGTGTCTTTGTTAAGGGACGAGGCATATCAATGGTGGCTTATTGTCGAGAAGGCTTGAAGCTCGCATTAGTTACTTGGGATTTCTTCAAAGCTGCCTTTCAAGGGAAATATGTAGGAACAAGTTATGTGGATGCCCGGAGGAAGGAATTTCTGAATCTGGTTTAGGGAAATAAGACGGTGGCAGCGTATGAGGCTGAGTTTTTACGCTTGAGTCGCTATGCTCGGACAATAGTGCCAACGGATCATGAGCATTGTGTACGCTTCGAGGATGGGCTGAATGATGAGTTGTGGGTTTTGATAGCCCCACAACAAGTGAGAACTTTTGCCACGCTTGTGGAGAAAGCCAAGATAGCCGAAGAGGCTAAGAGCTCAGAACGTCAGAACCGGAAAGAGTCAGAGGCAAGAGAGATATAAAGTATTCGGGTTCTTCAAAAAGGTTTTAGAAGAGGCCTTAGAATGATGAGCCAGCTCAAGGTAGAGCACCTAGGGCTATTAATCAGAGTTGAGACTGTGCTGAATGTGGGAAACGACATTCCGGAGAGTGCTGGAGGAAAACTGGTGCTTGTTATAAATGTGGTTCAATGGATCATCAATATAAGAATTGCCCTCGACGGATGGATACGACTCAGGAAGCTCGTAATCCTGATGTACAGCCGGCCAGAGGTACTCAGCAGCCAGAGAGAGGCCGTGGACCAGGTCGTGGTGGTAATGGGTCTGGACGTGGTCAAGGTGCACCGGGTCGAGGCAATGGTTCTAGAGGTAACGCGGATGCAAGACAGCCAGGATTGGTCTATGCAGTTAGACGCCGCGAGGATGGCAATGCACCTGATGTGATAACTGGTACGTTCTTCATTTTTGATGTGCCTGTTACTGCTTTGATAGATATTGGTTCTACCCACTCGTATGTTGCTAGTGCCATATCTGGAAACCTGAATCTAGAATCTAAAATTACCGATAGTGAGATGATGGTAATTAGTCCTTTAGGACAGTCAGTAATTGTAAATAAACTATTTAGAGACGTGCCCTTAGAAATCCAAAGAGAAATATTTCTGGCGAATTTGATGGAATTGCCTTTCGGCGAGTTCGATCTCATTCTGGGCATGGATTGGTTGGTTAAGCACCGGGTGCATTTGGATTGTGCTGAAAAATGGATGTCAATAAGGACTTCAGATGATAAGGAAGTAGTAATGATAGGCGAACGAAGAAATTATTTGGCAAATGTGGTATTTGCGTTAAAGGCAGAAAAGTTGGTGCGGAAAGGGTATGGAGCATTCCTAGCTTTTATTAGTGCTTTGGATGCCAAGGAGTTATCAGTGGAAGATGTGAGAACGATGAAGGAATTTTAGATGTATTTCTCGAAGAACTTCCTGGTATACCTCCAAATCGGGAAGTAGAATTTGGTATTGAGTTTTTGCCCGGAACAGCTCTAGTGTCTATTGCTCCTTATAGAATGGCACCGAATGAGTTGGCAGAGCTTAAAGATCAAATTCAAGAATTGTTGGATCGGGGATTTATTCGATCGAGTGTGTCTCCTTGGGGAGCACTGATTTTGTTCATTAAGAAAAAGGATGGGTCGATGCGTATGTGCATTGATTACAGGCAGTTGAATAATTTGACGATCAAGAATAGGTATCCTTTGCCGAGAATTGATGACCTGTTTGATCAATTGAAAGGAGCTTCGGTTTTCTCCAAAATTGATTTGAGATCGGGTTATCACCAACTCAAGGTGAAAGAAGCAAATATTCATAAGACGGCATTCCGAACTCGTTATGGACATTATGAGTTTTTGGTGATGCCGTTTGGGTTGACCAATGCACCAGTTGCATTTATGGACATGATGAACGGGTCTTTCAACCATATTTAGACCGGTTTGTGGTAGTGTTCATAGATGACATTTTGGTATATTCGAGGAATGAAGAGGAACATGACTCACATTTGCGTATAGTATTGCAGTTACTTCGAGATAAGCAACTTTATGCCAAATTCAATAAATGTGAATTTTGGTTAAGGGAAGTGACTTTCTTGGGTCATGTGGTATCAGCTGAAGGAATAAGGGTGGATCCTCGGAAGATTGAGGCTGTACTGGATTGGAAACCACCGAAGTCAGTAGCTGAGATTCAGAGTTTTTGGGTTTGGCTGGTTATTATAGATGCTTTGTTGAGGGGTTTTCACTGATTGCCGCACCCTTAACTAAGTTGTTGCGAAAGGGAGTACCGTATGTATGGACTGAAAAACAACAAGAGAGTTTCGAGAAATTGAAGAAGATTTTGACGGAAGCACCAGTTTTGATTCAACCTGAGGCTGGAAAAGAATTTATCGTCTACTGTGATGCGTCACACACGGGTTTAGGTTGTGTGCTGATGCAAAATGGAAAAGTGGTGGCTTATGCTTCTCGTCAGTTGAGACCGCACGAAGTAAACTACCCTACTCATGACTTGGAGTTAGCTGCGGTAGTGTTTGCTTTAAAGATTTGGAGGCACTATCTCTACGGTGAGAAGTCTATCATCTATACGGATCACAAGAGTCTTAAGTATCTTCTTACTCATAAGGAGTTAAACTTGAGACAAAGAAGATGGGTGGAGCTGTTAAAGGATTATGATTTCTCAATCGAGTATCATCCTGGAAAGGCTAATGTGGTAGCAGACGCGTTAAGTCGTAAGGTGGTATCTGATTTGAGAGCAATGTTTGCTCATCCGAGTTTGTATGAGGATGGTAGTCTGTTAGCGGAACTTTAGGTGAAGCCTCTGTGGTTAGATCAAATCAAGGAAAAGCAGATATCAGATGAAAAGTTGGGACCCTTAATTTAGCAAGTTGAAAGTGGTGAAATAGGGGATTTTGGTATAAACACGGATAGAGTGTTGTGTTTTCGTGGAAGAGTTTGTATGCCCAAGGACTCAGATTTGAGACAAATGATTCTATGGGAGGCGCATAGTAGCCCTTATGCTATGCACCCCGGAGGAAATAAGATGTATCGAGATCTTCGTGAACGGTATTGGTGGCCAGGGTTGAAGCGTGAGATTTCTGAGTTTGTAGGAAAATGTTTGACTTGTCAACAAGTGAAGGTAGAGCATCAATTGCCGTCAGGTTTATTACAACCGGTAAAGATTCCCCTTTGGAAATGGGAGCGGATAATAATGGATTTTGTTAGTGGGTTGCCTTTAACACCTACTAAGAAAAATTTCATTTGGGTAGTAGTTGATCGATTGATGAAGACTGCTCATTTTCTACCAGTTCATACGGATTACTCATTACAGAAGTTGGCTAAGCTGTATGTATCTGAAATCGTGAGGTTGCATGGGGTACCAGTGTCTATTATATCAGACAGGGATCCTAGGTTTACATCACGTTTTGGAAAGCTCTGCATGAAGCTTTGGGAACAAAGTTAAACTTCAGTACGGCTTTTCATCCTCAGTCAGATGGTCAGTCGGAAAGAGTAATTCAGATATTGGAAGACATGTTAAGGGGTTGTGTAATTGACTTCAGAGGTAGTTGGGAGGATTTTCTACCGTTGGCAGAGTTTGCGTATAACAATAGCTATCAGTCTAGCATTCAGATGGCACCCTACGAGGCATTGTATGGTCGTAGGTGTCGTACTCCTACTTGTTGGACTGAATTGGGTGAACGGCAGATGTTGGGTCCTGAATTGATATCTGAGACGGAAGAAAAGGTAAAAGTTATTCGAGCACGGTTAAAGGAAGCTTCGGATAGACAAAAGTCGTATGTAGATTTGAAGCGTAAGGATATCGAGTTTGCTATGGGGGATCAGGTCTTTCTGAAGGTCTCACCTTGGAAAAAGATTTTCAGATTTGGAAGGAAGGGCAAGTTGAGCCCTAGGTTCATTGGACCATATCGTGTGATGAAGCGTGTTGGTCCAGTGGCCTATCAGATTGAATTACCTCCGGAGTTGAGTCAAATTCATAATGTTTTCCATGTTTCCATGCTGAGGCGCTATAGATCGGATCCGTCTCACATAGTACCGGTAGAAGAAGTGGAGTTGAGATCAGACTTATCTTTTGAGGAGGAACCAGTGGAAATCTTAGACCGAGATGTTAAGGTGCTAAGAAAGAAGACTATGCCATTGGTCAAGGTTTTATGGCGTAATCACGGAGCGGAGGAAGCTACATGGGAGCCTGAGGATGCAATTCGGCAACAATATCCTCACCTCTTCTAATCAGGTAAATTTCGAGGATGAAATTTTTTTTTTAGGGGGTAGAATTGTAACATCCTAAAATTTGAGTATCAATATGTTGCTTGTCTTTGGTGTTAGCTCGGGTATGATTTTATTGTGTGCTTAATATAGTCTTGAGAAGGCTCGGGTTTACTTGGAATTAGAATAAATTTTAGTAAAGAGTATTTTACTGTAGAGAAATCAGGTGACCTTGAAGTTTAAGTTAATTAAGTGATAAAAGATGGCATAAGATAAGTAATTGGAAAAGAGGTGATGGCTTGAGGGGAGAGGTTCGAATCTCCTAGCATGCAAATTGGGAGCTTTTATTTTTGCTTTTTCCTAGCATGTGTCGGCCAAGCATCATTCATGGATAAGATGGACTAATTTTTTTTTTGGTAAGAAGACTAAAGTTTATGGCAAGCATGATTTTAGGGATGGAATTGCTTGATTTTGGGGATAGGATTTCTCAAACTTAAGGAAAATGGAGGATTGTAAGGCTTGAATCTAGGTTGATGTTTTGGTAATTTTTTCATGGCCATTTTGACCAAGAATGTGGACGGCATTGTGGACTAGGGGGGTTGGCCAAATGTGTTAGTAGCTTGGCTAGGATTAGGAGTTAGTTTTGGTCATTCCTAGCATTTTTGTGCAAAATTGCAATTCTCTTCACAACCTTTTCTCCTAGCCAAATTTGAGCTTTTGGTAAGCCTTGTTCTTTAGACCATTTCATTTTCATGTTACCATTTGGGCACATTTTGCTTAGCATTTCAAGACACTTTTCTCTTTATGCGAAATACCAAAGCCAAGATCATTTTCTTTTCTTCTCTTTTTCCTCTCCATTGTCGAATGCATATTGCTCCTAAATTCATCTCTTTTCTTTCTCTTTTCCCTCTTGAAAACCGAATCAACATCATCTCTTTCTTTCATCTTTTATTTTCTTTTCAACCATACTTTCTTCATTATTTTTCTCTCATGGCTGAATGTTAGATTACTCCATTGCCGAATCATTTTTCTTTTCTTTGTTTATTCATAGCTGAATCTTCCACTATACATAAGTATTCTTCTCAATCATTCTTCTTTCAAGCCTTGGACAATAGGTAAGAGTTTCTTTTTGGTTTCTATGTTGGCTTAAGGGAAGTCTTGGCCGAATCTTTATGGTGGTAAGAAGAATCTCTTTGATCGAAATCATCATTCATTCTATTAAACGTTTTCTTTCGTTATATTTTAGTGTGATAGTGGAGGGCCGAAACTCAAGTGTTCGTGAGCGTCGTGAATCGTTGGAATCGATTTAAGGTGTTAAGGTAAGGGATTATTAAGGACTCTCATATTACTCGACATATTGATATAGATGGATTATTAATCGATTTCGTTTTAGGGGACGTTATCGCTCGATTTTCATATTGTGGAACGAGGATATTTGTGGTAAGCCAATCTCACCCTTAAAACCGTTAGTCATAATTTCGATAATTTATTAGTCGGACTAATGATCTTTTGTCAATAGAGACAATCAAGATAGGGACGAAAAGGGCGGTAAATAGTGTTCGAAAGAGGGGTGGTTCCGCTATTCCCCCTAAGTTTAAGCGAAGGGCTATTTCGAGAATCGAGATTTTCCACCGGGTTGTGGACGCTCATCCGAGGAGAATCAGTTGTTTGAAGTCGTTCGTTATCCCGAACCTTTGTTTGTTCGTGGATTTTCATCGGGTAATGAACCAACAATCGGGGAGAAACCGCAAATAGAAGTGGTTCGAAATTTTGAGGGTAAAAGTCTAGATCGTTATTTCTAAGATTCGATTTGTAAATAAATAATAGTGTTCTAATTTATCGTGATGCATTTAGGTATCGACGAGCGGGAAAGTCTAGTTCTCACAGTAACCAGGTGTGTAACTTCACACTTATCTCAGGTTAGATACTATACCGTAAGTATTGGGATAAAATCATAAAGATGGCAAAATTAGAAAATGCGTGATAATTAACACTTTTCTGTAAATGCATGAAAACAGTTAAAGTCGTGAAATTTATGAAAATGCCCTCAATGAGTTAACTGGTAAATAGTAAATTTTATGCCTCATGTGATAAATGGGCCTAGATCGATAAAGCGCTAGATCGATAAATGGGCCTAGATCGATAAAAAGCGCTAGATCGATAAATGGGCGAAAAATTGCTAGATCGATATATGGGCCAAAGTTTGCTAGATCGTTAAATGGGCTAAAATGCTATTTTGTCTTATGGGCCAAAATGAAAATTTGAATTTTTGGACTCACATGTATTATGGGCTTTTGTTAAATTATCATATGGATATATATATTGTTATGCATACATGATTGCATGGGTTGGGATAATTGATTGAAGAGAAGAAAGGCACATTGCCAAAAATCTAGTTTGGTGGCTCGCCACAAATATATTTTAAATGGCTTAATGCCTCTAGTTAGGTGACTTTGTCACAATCTAGTTCGGTGGTGCACCACAATATTATTTAAAATGGCTTTATGCCTACGATTGGTGTGTTGGCGGGGTGGGTTGACTTGATCCCCACAGGTGTGTTGGTTGGTATGGGTGGTGTGTAGCGGATGGAAATTAGGTTTGGTTGGGAATTTCATTTTACATGCATTTTATTTATTTTATTGTTAAATTTGTAAATGGGCTCAAGCCCAAAATAATGTCTTGATGATCTGGCCCAATGAATGTGGTAAGTGAGTTATACACTGAGTTCTGAGTAACTCACTCTGTTTAATTATCCATCTCAGGTAATGGCAATTGACGAAGGCTTGGGCCGAGGATGACTTCGTGGAGGCCATACTTCGAACATGGGTTTTATAAACTATGAACTTTTATTAAGTGAATTCTTTTAATTACTATTTTGGGTATGATGTAATAAGGCCTTTATTAATATTTTATGGATTTTTATGTGTGGATGGATTTAATTTTTGTTTTAGACATTTAATATGGGCTTATGTTAATTCTATAATGTTTCCTTAAAAATTTTGTTTTAAAACATATGAGATTCTTTAAATATTCTTGTTTTTTTCAAATTCTTTTGAACTCTTTAAAAATTACTTTAAGGTTTTTGACAATTAAAATACTAAATGATAAGATTTCAAACTAGTATTTCTTTATTCATCGATTTTAAATCAATTTCTTGATTTTTTTACTAAACTTCACTTTCAAAAGGTTTTGTAGAACTGTTTTACCTAAATCATTAGAGAATTAAATGGATGTTCGATCTGTGTGACAAACCAAATCTCGTCCTAATGCATAGACCTGGTTTGGGGTGTTATAGCACAACAGTAGTTGCTTGAATCGACTCTACCATCCAATTTACAATTTATAAGCATGTATATTTAATTTGCTAAATTTCTAAAAGGTATGTATATTTAATTTACTAAATTTCTTAAGTTGTTTGTATTTCATTATTGCTTCCTCTCGCCTCCCAGAATCGCTTGATTGATTTCTTTGGTAATAACTTAATGTATGAAATCGATATTATTCTTATTTATATTCATTTGATTTATATTTATTTGATAGGAAAACATTAGATATCCAATTGTTAGTGAAGATTTTTAATCTTTTGTATTTACATCGATCGCAATTCTGCTTTCTTGGTGAGAGTGGAGTAGTCCATCTTCTTCAAATTATTAAGGTACGTTTTAGTGCAAAATGCAGATCAGTAACAGTTATATCATGATGAATTTGTCCAAATTGCTGTCCAAATTGCGGTTTATTATCTTGCTTGGTTGGTATATATGCTGTTTGTTCTATTGCTATCCAAAAAAAAAAAAAGATTCAAAGTATATAGGCTGAAAACCTAACGGGTTGCCTTATATCTCACTGTAAGATATAACGAATCCTCCCCATGTGTAACAATGTCACGTTTGATAAATCTTAAAGAATTTCGTCTAAATTGTTGTTTATTATTGTTGTTTATTATTAATAATGTTTGAACAACCTCCAAATTGCTATCTAATCATGCCGCTTAGATTTTTACAAGCTCCGTGTATTATTTTTAAAATTTAAGGTATTGTACGATATAAAAATAACATAAACAAAATATAAAAGTTAATTGTTAAAATATGTTATAATTTTTTATATTTTAAATTTAATTTTATTCTTTTTATTTGTTAAATTTATTGTTGTTAAATTTAAAATTACATTTACGATTAACTTTAATTTAAAATAATAATAATAATAATAATAATAATAATAATAACAACAACAACAACAACAACAACAACAACAACAACAACAACAACAACAACAACAACAACAACAACAACAACAATAATAATAATAATAATGAGACCTAAATTTTAAAATTTGTAAAATAAAATGACTAAAATCATGCATATAAAATGATATAAAATGATAATATAAAGTTGAATTTTGCAAGTTAAGATAAGAGATTAACATAAATTTGGTATTTTAATAAATATTTTAACATAAATGTCATATTTTAACAAATATTTGCAAGTTAAGAAGAGATTAATATATTTTAATACAAACTGTCACTACATATATTATATATTATATTAAAGAATTTTTTTTACTTTATCTTCCTAAAAATAAACAATTTTTTTAAGAATACTTACATTTATATGACTTTTGGTTTATTACTAATTACTAATTACTAATTTTTTATATTAATAATGTTTGCTTTTAATATTTAATATTTTCAATGTTCTCCAAAATGGTAACAATATTTTGTTATCAATATAATAATAATATTGATCATTATTTTAATATGTTTTATTATAAAAATAAATTATTTTTAAAAGAAGTAATTTAAAATTTTTAAAATTAATAACTTATAAATATTTTGTTATCAATATAATAATATAGATCAAGATTTAAATAAGTTTTAATATAGAAAATAATTTTTTAAAAGAAGTAAGTTAAAAACTTTTAAACTTAACAACATCACAACAAATTTCAATTATAAAAACCATATAATAACATTTTCCAAATTTCAATCGATTCTCAATTTGAAATTTTAATTTAACTTACATAATTCATAATACATAACTTACATAAAATTATTTAACTTACATAATACATAACTTACATAACTTACATAGCTTTCATCAAATTATTTAACTTACATAATACATAACTTACATAACTTACACAATACTTGTATAGAAAAAAAGATTCAAAGTATATAGGTCGAAACCTGACGGGTTGCCTTATATCTCACTGTTAGATATAATGGATCCTCCCTAGGTGTAACAAAGCCACGTATGATGAATCTTAAAGAATACATAACTTACTTAATTTTAAGATCAAATTTCACAATTTACATAAGTTTAAGATCAAATTTCATAACTTACATAATTTTAAGATCAAACTTCATAACTTACATAATTTACATAACTTACATAGTACTCAATTATATATATGATCATATCATTACTTCCATAAATTATAAATTAATAATTTAGCCATGTAATTTATTGTCAACTTTAGACTTCAACAACTACGAAATAGATAGGACTTGGATGAAATTGTCAAGGGTAAGCAACGACTATCGAAATGGAGTAGAAACTTTTCTAAATTTCGCATTTCAAAATGCAAGCCAAGAGAATATGATTCTTTGCCCGTGTAAGAAGTGTTGCAATATAAATTGGCATTATGGTGAAGTTGTCTACGAATATCTAGTTGTTGATGGCTTTGTCCGGGGGTACAAAAAATGGATTTTTCATAGAGAGTGTACATCTAATGGAGCATCTTCATTGATGAATCTGGGTTATCCTCATAGTGCTTACAATCAAAATGTTAGAGATTATAACATGGAAGGCATGTTGAGGGATGCTTTTAATATGCACAGTGATGGTTTCGGGTCATTTCCACCTGACTTGGGTGCAACCGATGATTATAATTTTGGTGGAAATACTTTCACCGAAGGGGGAAGAAGTATTCCTGATGAACAGCCAAATGAAGAAGTGGCGAGGTTCTACATGTTACTTGGTGAAATGAATGAAGAATTGTATGAGGGATCAAAATTTTCCAAACTGTCTTTCTGTATTCGTCTTTTTCACTTGAAATGTTTGAGAGGATGGATCGGAAACTCGTTGACAATGCTGTTAGAGTTTCTGCAAGAAATGTTCCCGTTTGCGAGAATCCCTCAATCTTCTAAAGACATGAAGAAACTAATAAAGGATTTGGGTCATGGCTACAACAAAATTCATAGTTGCTAAAATGACTGCATGTTGTATTGGGGCGACTGGATAAACCAACAGTGCTGTCATGTATGCGGTCAATCCCGTTGGATTAATAGAAATACAGATGATGGTAATGAGGATGAACATGATACACAATCAAGGAAGCATCCAGTTAAGATTTTACGGTATTTTTCGCTAATACCAAGGCTTCAATGGCTTTTCATGTCATCGAAGACAGCTGAGTCAATGACGTGGCACCGTGATGGACAAACCGATGATGGATTGTTATGGCATCCTGCAGATTCTTTAGCTTAGAAATCATTTGACTCAAAATTTCCAAGCTTTGCACGCTATCCTCGGAGTGTGAGGCTTAGGCTAGCATATGATGGATTTAACCCTTACAAACTCATGAGCACAGCGTATAGTACTTGGCCGGTGGTGCTTGTTCCTTACAATTTACCTCCATGGGTTTGCATGAAACAATCATATTTTATCTTATCTATGATTATACCTGGAGAGAAAGGGTCCGGGAATGATATTGACATATATTTGCAGCCACTTGTTGAAGAGTTAAAACAATAATGGGTTAGTGTTGAGACATACGATGCAATGAGAAAAGAGAACTTTAACTTACGTGCAGCTTTGTTGTGGACTAATCATGACTTCCCGACTTATGCTAATTTATCTGGTTGGAGTACCAAGGGACGTTATGCTTGTCCTTGTTGTGCTGTGTAGACATGTTCGCAATGGTTATATAATGGGAAGAAGTTTTCTTACATGGGTTCAAAATATTGTTCATGTTGAAAGATATGAATTTCAATTATGGGAAGATGAATCAACCGTGTAACATCCTGAAAATGGGCCTATGCATTTTTGATTTAATTATACGGAATGGCATGTCTTATGTGTTATGAATGTATGGTGAACATTTTTGGAAACTTGGAAATGTTAAGTTTAAAAGAGGAAAGTGACCATTTTTGGAAACTTGGAAATGTAAGGAAATGTTTTAGAAATGTTAAGTTTAAAAGAGGAAAGTGACCATTTTTGGAAACTTGGACATGTAAGGAAATGTTTTAGAAATGTTAAGTTTAAAAGAGGAAAGTGAACATTTTTGGAAACTTGGAAATGTAAGGAAATGTTTTAGAAATGTTAAGTTTAAAAGAGGAAACTAAAACAAGGTGGCCTTAAGAAAATTAGTAGAGGGAATTTAACACAAGAATGGGCTTGGAGTAGTGGCTAGGAGGTACCACTTAAAGCCCAGTAAGTGACGCCACAAGCTATGCAAATGGGCCTAGGTTCGAGCAACGTGGAAAGGAAATAAAGGATTTTATTTTGCGCCATGGAGAAGAGGTAATGGACGACATTAAGGCACTAAGGGAGGAGTTTAAATCCTCTTAAAATTTTGACTCAGGGGTAGATAAATGATGATTTATTTTAGATTATTTTCAAAGAGATAATTAAAGGATTATTTCTATTAATCTTTAAACAAGGACGTGATGGACAAGTAAGGGACTCTAGCATAGTAATTTTGGCCAAAGGAGGAATTAAGCCAGTATTCATTCTTTTTCCTTTTCCTTCCCTTCTCTCTCTGCTGAATTTCTTCTTGTTATTGAGCATCCATATTTCTTCTTTTTCTTTTAGCCTCCTAGCCAAATTCTTTTAGCTTTTCTCTCTACATCTTTTCCTCTTGTGGCCGACTTCTCCATCACCATCTAAAAAGGGTAGCCGAATCTCAAGGCAATCTTTAGCCGATTGTTCAACAAAGCCTAAAGTCAAGGTTCATTCTTTTGAATCGATCTCTCCCGCAAACTCTTTGTTCGGTTCCAATATTGAGGGTAAGGAATCCTATTGTTGTCATTCTATTTCTTTTCTTTTAACCAAAATCAGGATACTAATCCTATTAATAATCTTGTGTGCCAAAACTTTGAAGAGATCTTTCGGGATTTAGCCTATTGTCGACTTTAAAGACGAATCTTTTGGGATTTTAAGGACTTAAGGTAAGCAAATATTCTAGTCGGCCAAGGGCCATTTGTTGAGATTTAAGGTTGGAAATTGAACTAATATGTGGCTATAGGGATTTCGACAGACACTTAAGGCAAGGAATACTTTCGGGATTTAAGATTTTTAAGGTAAGTGACTATGAACATTCGGCCAAGGCCTTATTTTAGTACATAGATCTATTTCTTATTATTTTGAAAGCCGAAAAACTAACCTATGTAGAGATCTAGTGCTTGGCCGAATACAAGGAGGAGTATAGCAAAGATTTCGGGACTTGATTCTCAAGTCAATCGGCAACAAGGTAGGTTTAGTGTACAAATCCTACTAGGATTTGGATTTGTGGCCGAATGGGTTTTCATTAAATCTTTAATATGGGCCAAATGTAGGAATTTAAAGATCTAAGGCAGTAGATCAGATTTCGGGATTTCAGTGAATTTGTTAAGCGAATCAGGTGTGTACCCCACACTATCTTTTAATAAGAACTATGGCTAAAATTTAATATGAGCATGTTTATAAGAATGTGAATATGGCTAAGGTACCATGTTATGGTACAAAGTACTCAGGTACGTTTCCTACTCCTACTAGGATTATGCTAAATATCTGTTACGACAAACATATGACATTATAAGAATGTGAAATAAGAATTTGGCATTTTAATGCATGTTATGTATGATATGAGGCATATGGGTTATATGAAAAAGGGGAAGTGAATGTGGTGACCTAAGACCACGAAATCTAAATGTGGTGACCTAAGACCACGATATTTGAATGTGGTGACCTAAGACCACGATATCCGAATGTGGTGACCTAAGACCACGAATTTTATAAGAGGCGATGAGCACGTCATTGCATGACGCCTTTGATGGTGTGTAGCGGATGGAAGGTTGACTTAGTAGTCCCCACTGTGTAGGATGGTACGGGTGATGTGTAGTGGATGGCATATAGGTTTGGGTTGGGTTGCATCATTATTTTATATCTCATTATATGATTATGTATGTGATGTGATATTATGCGAATCTATTTGGACATAGTGTTTGTGTACACATTGAGTCTGTTGACTCACCCGTTGTTGGAACCTTTTTAGGTGACGATCGGTGATGGACCAAATGAGAGATGCTTAGGGAAGGCCATGCTCAAAGAAGAATTCATTTTATTTGGGCTATTTTATTTTAAGTATTTTGAAGTTAAATTTTGGGAATTATTTGATGTAATAAGGCCATAGTAGAACTACTTTACTTTTCTTTTATTTATTAAATGATTAAGTAAATTTATTTTAAAATAAAGCCCAAACATTTTGTCACTTAAAGTAAAGGACTTTAATAAAGAAATAAACTTGTTTTCAACTCAAGCCCAACCCAAAACAATCTTTCTTTCAAAACACACAAGTTTTTCCTAAGTAACAAAAGAATTTGAAATGGTTTACACCGGGGAACATACCAGATCTGGTCAAGGCTCGTGGGCCAGGTTTGGGGTGTTTCAGTTTGGTATCAGAGCCCAGTTTTAAACTCTTGGCCTTGGGTTTAAGGTCCAAAACGTTTTCAAAGTTAAGGCCAAAAGGAATTTTGTGGATTAAGCAGGGTTTTCTGGCATGGCCCACTAAGTCTCCGACCCGAAGTCCACCAGGTAAGTACTCCGATCTCTTGGGTAATTTATATTATGATTTGTAGAAGGGTAGAAATGGAACGTAGAATAGAGATTTAGTACTTGAACCCTAGGGCTAGTTACCCCAACAATTACATAAGACTTAAATGCTTAATTAAACAAACACGTGGTTAAGTCGCGAGAGTTAGGGTGTGGCAACCATGGTGCGCATGTCTAGGATTGGTTTCGTGGGAGCTTGGTATTTAAGCAGTCCGCATGACTCACCTCCTCTCCACTTGAATCCTACCTAGTGCGTAGCCTCGGTTCACCCTAACCAAGAGGAATTATACACTGCTAAACCCACAACTAAAACCCGAAAGGGAGTAGCCGTAATTTTTTTTGAAAACCCTAGTTTTATAATCACCAAATTACCCCTTGAATAGTAGCAAAACTTATTTTGGAAAATTTTCAAAATATTTCAATTATAAAATTACAAAAATACCCTAGTGGTAAAATTACAAAATGCCCTTGGTTTATGAAATTTCCAAATACCCACAATTCCTATCAAAATTTCATTACTTTATAAAATGTTCAAAAACCCTAATTTGCAAAATGACAAAATACCCTGATTTTAGAAAAAAATTACGAAATTACCCCTAACCTGCAAATTACCGAAATACCCCCGAGTTACAAAATTTCTAGAACGACCCCCGACTTCAAAAATTTTTTTTTGCAACAACACTGATTTGGAAAACAAATTCTCAAAAAACAACCCTCAAGTTTTGTAATTTCCAAAGTACCTTTGATTTATCAAGATTTACAAATTTACCTGGGTTAATTACCAAAATACCCTCAGATTTCAAAATTTCCAAAATACCTTCGGGAATGCAAAATTTCCAGAATACCCTTATTGAAAAAAACACCAAGGAACCTTATTTTGACAAATTACAAAAATACCCCTATAGGATAAATTACGAGAATACCCCTGGGTAGTGGAAAACAACGAACAAACGATAATTTCAACATTTCTCTGTAATGGACGCAAGTTCATGTGCGTGACTAAATAAATGATGTGAGACTGTATGTGTATGAATCGAAAGAACTACTCCTTAAAACTATTAAACATAAAACTGTTCGTGTTAAATCGGTGGAACAAAACTAATACATAAAATTCTTTAAACCGGATAAACGTAAGTGGAAGTATGAATTCAAGGGACATGGTCGTAATGTGCGTGGTAGTGGAAGAGGCCGAATGACCGTGTGTCGAACACGTTAGATCGGTCAAGGATCCGAGAATGAAATGCCACCACCACCCCACCGCTAATGTGGAATATCGGGCTCAGACGGGGATGATCTTGTATCGCATGAGCTATCTTGCGAGTTCTAGAAATAGTGGTAGTGCAAAGCGAAAATATGGGAGCTTAGAAATTTGTACCGAGTGACTCGAGCCAATGGGGTGAGATGTTTCAAGGAGTATCCGTGTGGCACCCAAGTCTGTTGAATCTTGGTTGGAAGCAACCGAAGCGATTATGGATGAGGTCGATCGACCCCTGAGGAGAAGTTGAAAGGAATGGTGGCACTACTACGCGATGAAGCGTATCAATGGTGGTTAACAGTTAGGGATGGCGCCACTGTTGAGGATCTAACCTGGGAGTATGTTAAGGCGGCATATCAAAAGAAGTATGTCGGCACACGTTATACTGATAAACAGAGGAAGGCATTTCTGGGATTGGTTCAAGGGAACAAGTCCGTAGCAGAGTACGAAGCTGAATTTCTGAGGTTGAGCCGGTATGCTCGAGGAGTAGTAGCTACGGAGCATGAGCGCTGTGTCCGGTTTGAGGATGGACTAAGGGATGACCTGAGGTTATTAGTCGCTCCACATCAAGAGCGGGAGTTTTTCTGCTTTGGTAGAAAAAGCTAAGATAGCGGAAGGGATTAAGGACTCTATAAGGCAGCACTTTGATCGGAACAGGCCAAAAGGAGGTTTTGGATCGTCTGGATCATCCGAGAATAAGAGGCCTAGAGTTGATGGACCGCGAGGTCAGCAAGCTGCTGCAAGAAGGCAGTATCGTACTTGTGATCAGTGTGGGAAAAAACACTTAGGGGAATGTTGGAAAAAGACAGGAGGATGCTTTAAGTGTGGGTCAAAGGACCATATGATTAAAGACTGTCCTCAGGATCCGAATAAAGCTCGGACAGTAGGCCAAGGTTATGAGCAGACGGACAGAGGTGGTCAGCAAGCGACAAGGGGTCGTGGTCCGAACCATGGAGGAAATGGTTCCGGCCGAGGTCGTGGAGCACCAAGCAGAGATGCTGAAGGTGCAGACGCGAGGCAACCAAGGTTGGTTTATGCAGTCAGCCATCGCGAGGACAGTGATGTGCCAGAGGTGGCAACGGGTAAGTTCTTATTTCTGGAATATCTTTCAATGCTTTGTCTGCTATAAGGTCAGTTCATTCTTATGTTGCTAGTGGGGTGTATGGAACCTTGATTGTGAACTTAGAGAATGTGCCTAGAAGGTATGATAGATCTTTAAGATCAGAGTGTGCAGTAGTAGCGTAGTGTGGTGAGTTAAGATGTACGACTGTTCGTTAGTAGGTAATTTCGAGGAGGAAATTATTTTTAAGGGGGTAGAACTGTAACATCCTAAAAATGGGCCTATGCATTTTTGATTTAATTATACGGAATGGCATGTCTTATGTGTTATGAATGTATGGTGAACATTTTTGGAAACTTGGAAATGTTAAGTTTAAAAAAGGAAAGTGACCATTTTTGGAAACTTGGAAATGTAAGAAAATGTTTTAGAAATGTTAAGTTTAAAAGAGGAAAGTGACCACTTTTGGAAACTTGGAAATGTAAGGAAATGTTTTAGAAATGTTAAGTTTAAAAGAGGAAAGTGAACATTTTTGGAAACTTGGAAATGTAAGGAAATGTTTTAGAAATATTAAGTTTAAAAGAGGAAACTAAAACAAGGTGGCCTTAAGAAAATTAGTAGAGGGAATTTAACATAAGAATGGGCTTGGAGTAGTGGCTAGGAGGTACCACTTAAAGCCCAGTAAGTGACACCACAAGCTATGCAAATGGGCCTAGGTTCGAGCAACGTGGAAAGCAAATAAAGGATTTTATTTTGCGCCATGGAGAAGTGGTAATGGACGACATTAAGGCACTAAGGGAGGAGTTTAAATCCTCTTAAAATTTCGGCTCAGGGGTAGATAAATGATGATTTATTTTAGATTATTTTAAAAGAGATAATTAAAGGATTATTGCTATTAATCTTTAAACAAGGAAGTGATGGCCAAGTAAGGGACTCTAGCATAGTAATTTCGGCCAAAGGAGGAATTAAGCCAGTATTCATTCTTATTCCTTTTCCTTCCTTCTCTCTCTGCCGAATTTCTTCTTGTTATTGAGCATCCATATTTCTTCTTTTTCTTTTAGCCTCCTAGCCGAATTCTTTTAGCTTTTCTCTCTACATCTTTTCCTCTTGTGGCCGACTTCTCCATCACCATCTAAAAAGGGTAGCCGAATCTCAAGGCAATCTTTAGCCGATTGTTCAACAAAGCCTAAAGCCGAAGGTTCATTCTTTTGAATCGATCTCTCCTGCAAACTCTTTGTCGGTTCCAATATTGAGGGTAAGGAATCCTATTGTTGTCATTCTATTTCTTTTCTTTTAACCAAAATCGGGATACTAATCCTATTAATAATCTTGTGTGCAAACTTTGAAGAGATCTTTCGGATTTGGCCTATTGTCGACTTCAAAGAAAAATCTTTCGGATTTCAAGGACTTAAGGTAAGCAAATATTCTAGTCGGCCAAGGGCCATTTGTTGAGATTTAAGGTTGGAAATTGAACTAATATGTGGCTATAAAAAATACCCTAGTGGTAAAATTATAAAAATGCCCTTGGTTTATGAAATTTCCAAATACCCAGTTCTATCAAAATTTCATTACTTTATAAAATGTTCAAAACCAATTTGCAAAATAACAAAATACCCTAATTTTAAAAAAATTACGAAATTACCCAACGCAAATTAAAATACCCAGAAATTACAAAATTACAGAGCGACCCCAGGCTTCAAAAAAAAATTTTTGCAACAACACCGATTTGGAAAACAAATTCTCAAAAATAACCCTCAAGTTTTGTAAATTCCAAAGTACCTTTGATTTATCAAGATTTACAAATTTACCCGGGTTAATTACCAAAATACCCTCAGATTTCAAAATTTCCAAAATACCCCCGGGAAAACAAAATTCCGAGAATACCACTTATTGAAAAAACACCAAGGAACCTTATTTTGGCAAATTACAAAAATACCCCAGTAGGACAAATTACGAGAATACCACAGGTAGTGGAAAACAACGAACAAGCAACAATTACAACATTTCTACGTAATGGGCCTTAAGTTCGTATCGCGTGACTAAATGAATGATGTGAGGCTGTGTATGTATGAATCGAAAGAACTACTCCTTAAAACTATTAAACATAAAAGCGTTAATGTTAAATCGGTTGAACAAAACTAATACATAAAATTCTTTAAATCGAGATAAGCACAAGTGGAAGTATGAATTGAGGGACATGGTACGTAATGTGCAGTGGTAGTGGAAGTGGACAATAGTGAATGAACACGTTAGATCATCAAGGATGCGAGGATGAAAGAATACCACCACCCCATTGCTAATGTGGTATATCGAGGCTTCGGACGGGGATGATCTTTGATCGCGGTATCTTCTGAGAGTTTAGAAATGGTGGCTGTGCGGAGGCCAATTATGGGAGCTCAAAAATCGTGCGGTGACTCACGAGCCAATAAAGTGAGATGTTTCGAGGAGTATCCGTGTGGCACCGATCTGATGAATCTTGATTGGAAACATGGGGGTTTGACAGACACTTAAGGCAAGGAATACTTTGGATTTAAGATTTTTAAGGTAAGTGACTATGAACATTCGCCAAGGCCTTATTTTAGTACATAGATCTATTTCTTATTATTTTGAAAGCGAAAAACTAACCTATGTAGAGATCTAGTGCTTGGCGAATACAAGGAGGAGTATAGCAAAGATTTGGGACTTGATTCTCAAGTCAATCGGCAACAAGGTAGGTTTAGTGTACAAATCCTACTAGGATTTGGATTTGTGGTCGAATGGGTTTTCATTAAATCTTTAATATGGGCGAATGTAGGAAGTTAAAGATCTAAAGCGAGATCGATTTTGAGATTTCAATGAATTTGTTGTTTAATCGGTGTGTACCCCACACTATCTTTTAATAAGAATTATGACTAAAATTTAATATGAGCATGTTTATAAGAATGTGAATATGGCTAAGGTACCATGTTATGGTACAAAGTACTCGTGCACGCTTCCTACTCCTACTAGGATTATGTTAAATATCATTACGACACACATATGACATTATAAGAATGTGAAATAAGAATTTGGCATTTTAATGCATGTTATGTATGATATGGGGCATATGGGTTATATGAAAAAGGGAAGTGAATGTGGTGACCTAAGACCACGAAATCGAATGTGGTGACCTAAGACCACGATATTTGAATGTGGTGACCTAAGACCACGATATCCGAATGTGGTGACCTAAGACCACGAATTTTATGAGGCGATGAGCACGTCGATTGCGATGATCGCCTTTGATGGTGTGTAGCGGATGGAGGGTTGACTTAGTAGTCCCCACGGTGTGTAGGATGGTATGGGTGATGTGTAGCGGATGGCATATAGGTTTGGGTTTGGGTTGCATCATTATTTTATATCTGCTATATGATTATGTATGTGATGTGATATTATGCCCGAATCTATTTGGACATAGTGTTTGTGTACACATTGAGTGCATTGACTCACCCCATTGTGGGAACCTTTTCAGTGACGATCGGTGATGGACCGTAAATAGGCAGATGCTTAGGGAAGGCCATGCTCAAGAAGAATTTCATTTTATTTGGGCTATTTTATTTTAAGTGTTTTGAAGTTAAATTTTGGGAATTATTTGATGTAATAAGGCCATAGTAGAACTACTTTAATTTGCTTTTATTTATTAAATGATTAAGTAAATTTATTTTAAAATAAAGCCCAAACGTTTTGTCACTTAAAGTAAAGGACTTTAATAAAGAAATAAACTTGTTTTCAACTCAAGCCCAACCCAAAACAATCTTTCTTTCAAAACACACAAGTTTTTCCTAAGTAACAAAAGAATTTGAAATGGTTTACACCGGGGAACATACCAGTCTGGTCAAGGCTCGTGGGCCGGGTTTGGGGTGTTTCAAATCGACAAGCTCACAAAGAATTAGACGATCAATGGATGAATATGATGATGAATCTGACGAAGAGGATGATCCTAATGAGGCGAACTTGTGGAAAAAAAGAAGTATTTTTTTTGAGTTACCTTATTGGGAGCATCAGATATTACGCCATAATCTTGATGTAATGCACATTGAGAAAAATGTCTACGAGAACATCATTGGGACTATTTTGAATGTCGATGAAAAACCAAAAGACAATATTCAGAGTCGACTTGATTTAATCCACATGGAAATTTGACGTGAGCTTCATCCCCCAAGCACTTTTGAATATGAAATATCGGTTGCCGCCTGCTATTTTTTCAATGTCGAAGACGAAGAAAGAAGTGTTCTGTATGGTGTTGAAGGATATAAAGGTCTCGGATGCGTATGCATCAAATAAGTCTCAATGTGTGAGTCTTAAAGATCGAAGATTATATGGCTTAAAATCGCATGACTATCACATCTTGATGCAAGACTTACTGCCAATTGCTATGCGGTGTTGTATGTCGAAAAAGGTAACGTCTTGTGTAATTGAACTGTCCAATATAATGAAAGGCATTTGTGGCAAATTTTTAGATGTTCAAGAACTTGAGACATTACAAGATCGAGCCGCACTGACTTTATGCAATCTGGAGAAGATCTTCCCGCCTTCCTTCTTCACAATTATGGTGCACTTGTTAATTCATCTCCCTCGTGAAGCAATACTTGGTTGACCCATTTTCTATCGATGGATGTATCCCATTGAAAGGTCTTAATTTATTTGCAAATTATTCCTTCATTTACCTAAATGCCTTTAGTTGCAACTTTTGATAATGTTCTATACCGTGTTTAGGTTCCAATCCAAATTGAAGTCTTACTGCCGCAATATACGTTAACCGAAAGGATCAATTGCCGAAGGCTACTTGGCAGAGGAATGTATGACTTTCTGTTCAAGGTATTTGGAAGATGTTAAAACAAGAATGAACAGACCAAGTAGAAATGCTGGGCTCACAGATCATAACTTGGCCGGAACTTATTTATTTCAAAGTTTTAGAGAACCGATTGGCAAATTCAAAATTACAGAATTAGACGATAGATCGTGGGTCCAAGCACATCGATACGTTCTTTTTCATCACGATTCAATGGAACCATTACGGAAGTAAGTTATAAAATTTGATAAATACTCATCAATTATAATTTGTTTGTCTTCTAACAAACTAATCATTTTTTTAACATAGTGAGTACAAACAAGTATTGAGAGCTCGTTCACGGTCTTGAAGATTGCATCGACGAGAAATTAATAAGATGTTCACAGAATCATTTCATGAATGGTTAAGCCAAACGGTATGCAATTGAAGTTTTCATTGACAAGTAATAATGTTTTTGCACAACATTTATAATTACTCAATTTAATTTCGATTCAATACGTTTGGAGTCGGAATAAAGTAAATGATGAAGTTAAATGGCTTTCACAAGGTCCAAACTGAATGGTGAAAAGATATAGTGCCTTCCTCATCAACGATACAGATTTCATACAAGGTATCGCGAGAGGTTGAGGAGAACCCAAAATTGTGGAATTGTTGTTAATTCTTCAATTACGAGTTATTCTACTGCTAGGGACAGTAATCCTGTCGAGGGGAATCTGGAGTATTACAGACGTATTACTGACATCATTGAGTTGGATTATTATGAAAAATGGAAAGTTGTCTTGTTTCGAGGTGAATGGGCTGATGTGAATACGGCTCGCGAAATTATAAACGATCAATATGGTTTTACAATGGTGAATTTCTCTCGATTGATTCACACTAGAGAACAACTGATAGATGAGCCGTATGTGTTTTCTTCTCAAGTGAAAATAGTTTTTTACTTGGAAGATCCAACTAATAAGGGTTGGTACATTGTACTTCGAAACACCCCTAGAGACTTGTTCGATATGGGCAGTGGAAGTAGAGATGACATCGTCGAAAGATCAGAAACTCTGCCTTTTCCAGAACAAAACTTAAATGAAAATATCCCTAGTATAGTGCGCAATTTCAATGGGTTCGTTAGGACGTGGACAAAGATATTTACGAATTATGATGTAGTAAGATTTTACAATTTTTTTATTTATATGTAATATTATAATTTTAATCATGGTCATTTTATATAATTTAAATATTTTATATGTACCATTATTGTTGTTATTTGTTACTAATATTTCAACTATTTTATGTGTATTGCAGGGAAAATGAGTAGAAGAAGATTACGAGATTTAAATATTGTACATAATACTGTAAATTCCGAAGAGGACAATAGTGAACAACAAACAATAGTTGGATCCTCTAATGTGCCTGACATAGATGATGATGAGCCTGCAGAATTACAAAGTAATGTTAAGTTTATTTTACATGCATGTTAACTTTTTTTATTGATCCATTTTTCAATTTTACTATAACAATAATATATCATTGTTCAATTTGAGAGTGGTGGGGACGGAGCAGAGGTCGTGGACGTCACGCTAAAAGATTTATCTGAATTAAATTTAAATCGGCGTGTGAGAGTAATAAGAAACAATCATGGCTAGCATGTTGGCCCTAAAGCTCGAGTTCTAGCAAGCTATTTAGGCATTATTGCACGAAATGCAAATATGTTGCCCATCAATTACGAGTCATGGCATCACATGCCTGACACAAACAAAAATCAAGCTCTGGAGAACATTAAGGTAACAAAACGTGAATGTAATTTATAATACTTTGGTTGAAGTTTCATTTATATTTACTTTCTAAACTTATGTTTTTTTAGGAGAGGTTTGCTTTGGAGGTCTCCGATGACTATATAAAGAAGACATTGGGAAAAAAATGGAGAGACAACAAAAGCACATTGAAAAAAGAATATTTTAAGAAAGAAATAAGCCTCAAGGATAAACTGCGAAATGTCCCACCGGGAATGTTGAGGTATCAATGGGAAGATGCGGTTAGATTCTGGAACTCAAAGAAAGGAGAGGTATTACCTAGTTCTAAACTCTTATAAATTTTTGGTTTATAGTATTTACTATATACGTAATAATAATTTCGTTATGTAGGACCGTGAGCGTGTCGAACGAAAGCAAAGCAGGTGAATAAAATTCACGCTACCGGCGAGGTCAAGAAGTTTTGCTTCAGAAGTGAGGCCGAGGTATTATAATTTATTAATTTCATCAAATATTAATGACATTATACTATTAAATTATATTTCTACTACAACACTGTAGGAAGTCTCCATCGATCAAAAAGTTGGACGCGTTTAGCTTTTTGACATTACGCATAGGAAGAAGGATGGGTCTCCGATGACATCCGAAGTTGGAGAGATTATTGTATATTTACTTAATAAAATTTGATTTATTAAAAATGGATTTATAATGTTTACTTATAATAGTTTAATTCTTTGTTAGTAGTTTTAAATTAATAATGTTAAATTATGTTGCATTGCTTCTTATTGTATATTTTGTTTCTAACTTTTTGATTGATTTATTAGGAGAAACTAAAGGAGAAGAGGGCACAGTATGAAGTGGCTGCTTTGAGTGATAGTTCTGTTCATCTTGAGGATATCGATAAAAGAATTATTACCGATGTTTTGGGTCCTGAAAGGTACGACTTCTTCTACTGATAGTTCTGTTAAACTTGAGTATATTTATAACAGATTTATCACTGATGTTTTGGGTCTTGAAAAGTATGGTCGGGTTCGACTTCAAGGATCTGGTGTTACCTTGTCCCAATATTTTGGATCCGGCTCCCAGCAATACATGCCTTCCGGGAGTCAATCTCGTGATGAAGTTCAGAGGCTAAAAACCAGATAGCTCAGATGCAAGCGAGCACGGTTGAGAAAATTTCTCAACTTAGAACGGAGGCAGCAGTGAGGGAGGCGGAGGCAGTAGCGAGGGAGGCAGAGCAAATTTCTTTACTTAAAGCGGAGGCAGCAGTGAGGGAGGCAGAGCAGAACAAGAAGTATTAAGAACTTCACTCTGACTTTAGACTATGATGAAGATGTTCCAAAGATTCTGAGAGGCCACCATCTTAGACATTTATGTTCTTATTGTAAGATGATTTTTAACATTGTTACATTTAACATTTTTGTAAGAATATTTTCAGTTATAATTCATTTATTAATTTATATCATATATCTTGTATATTTATTTTCAAATATCATTTAGAATTAATGTAGTTGGTGTGATTTTTATGCTACATTTGCTGTTTTGGGTTGGAATTATATACTATATTTGTTGTCATTGGTTGGTTTTAGTGCAGGAGGGGTATGATATTGGATAACTTGTACACTGTAATTCTGTACAAGTTAGCAGCATTTGTGGGAAAAGCGCCGCTAAAGGCTTTTAGCAGCATTTGTGGAAGAAGCATCGCTAAAAGTCATGGCTTTTAGCGGCGTTTGTATGAAAAGTGTCGCTAAAAGCCATAGCTTTTTTAGCGGCATTTGCATGAAAAGCGCCGCTAAAAGTCATGCTTTTAGCAGCGTTTGTGAAAAAAGCGTCGCTAAAGTCATGTCTTTTAGCAAGATTTGTGGGAAAAATGCGCTAAATGTCATGCTTTTAGCGGCGTTTGTGGGGAAAGCGCCTCTAAAGTCATGGCTTTTAGCGGCGTTTGTGGGAAAAGCGCCAAAAGTCATGGCTTTTAGCGGTGTTTGTGGGGAAAGTGCCGCTAAAAGTCATGGCTTTTAGCGGCGTTTTTTTTCACATAAATGCCGCTAACTTTTTCGGCGGTTGTTTTAGCGGCGTTTTTTATGGCGCTTCTGAAAGCGCCGCAAATACTATTAGTGGCACTTAAAAACGATGCTAAAGGCCTAAAAAATGCCGCTAAAAGTCCAAATTGCTGTAGTGATTTTCAATCCAGCTCCACCCCATGCGCAGTTGACAGAAAATTTAAAAAATAATACCCTTTATGCACACTAAAATTTGAACCTAAGACCTCCAACACATAAATAAAGACACCTAATCACTAAAATAGATATTAATTTATGATAAAATTCAACAAATCTAAAATTTAAATTTTTGGGCATCACAGCTTAACCTTGAAAAAGGAAAAAATGATAAAATTAAATGGAGGGTTGAAATGAGAAGATGAGATTAGGGGAGTAGAAAGAAAGAGAGGGAGAGAGCAACAAATACCTTGGAGGAAATGGAAGAAGAAAGAAATGAAAGAGAAGGGAGAACTATAGAAGGGAAAGTACTGTGTCTTTGATGGGGTGAAAACGCAATTAAGTTTTAGAAAAGTGCTTTTAGGAGACAAAAGCTAAAAATTTTAACTTCTCCATTTGGGGAAAAGTGCATTTTAAAAGAAAAAATTTCCTTCAAAATCTACTTGTTTAGTATTCCTTTTGCTTCAAAAGTGCTTCTAAAAAGCATTACTAAACACAACCTTATTAAATTGAACAAGCCACCTAGACTATGTATTTGAAGTCAAATATAATTTAAATAAAATTTACTTTTATAGTACTTCAATATAATTTTAAATTAATTAAATTTTAGTATTCATAATTAAAATTAAAAAATAGAATATAAAAATAATTGTAAGGGTATAATTATTATTTAATATCTACCTAGTAAATAGAAGTCAAAGGGCTTTTTCAAACCTAAGGAGGCAAGTGAGAACTTTTCAAACTATAGGGGTAACTAAATTTTACACCAAACTTTTGAGGTAACTGTTGTGTACATTAATTTAAATTTGATAAAAATCCACTTACCCCAAAGGTTTAATAATAAATACATTAGCCCCCAAGAATTGTTTATTAAAATAATAAAATGATAACTTTATCCTTTATTAATTAATTATTATTCTATTTATTTTGTTATATTCAATCTCAATATCCAATAGTTTTTAATTAAAAAATAAAAATCAAACTAGTTATAAAAAAACTTAATTATTATTGAATTAAATTATAAATTGCATTATATTTTAATATAATTACATGTTAAACATAATATATTTGTAATGTAATATCCCTTATCCGACTCGATTGCTTGGTCTGAGTTACAAGATGTCACACCTATTGTTGGAGCAACTACTGCCAAATATATAACAATTATAACATTCAAACATACATTCGAGTCATAAACACATCCATATTAAGATACACAAACAATTCTGAGTCTCAATCGAGCTTACGAAAGCTCTTTTAGCGTAAAATAGGACTAAATTGAAAAGTTTCCAAATGTGATCCATGACTTGGTATTGCGATATTTAAGATAGTATCTAAACTTCAAAATATATCAGGTGGGTATCGCGATATCTAAAGCTTAGTGTAACATACTGAAAAGGGCCTATGCATTTTCGGTTTAATTGTACATAATGACATGTCTTATGCGTTATGAATAAATTTTGAATAATTTTTGGAAACCTGAGAATGTATGGGAATGTTACGTTAAAAAGAGGAAAGTTGATATTTTGGAAACCTAAGTGAAATAGGAAAGTGAACATTTTGGAAACCTAAACAAATAGGAAAGTGAACATTTCGAAACTTGGAAATGTAAGGAAATGTCATGTTTAAAAAGTCGAACGAAAATTTTGGAAACTTAAAATGACTTAGAAATGTCGAGTTTTAAAGTTAAAGAGGAAATTAAGGCAAAGTGGCCTTAAAAGAAAAAGTTTGTGAAATTTGACACAAACAGGCTTGGAAAAGTCGCTGGAGATGTCACTTAGGGCCTATGGAAATGGTGCCATATGCAAGAGGAATGGGCACTGGTTCGAGTCACTTGGGAAGCAAATAAAGGAGGTTTTATTTTGCTCCCGGAAAGACCGAGGTGGACGGCACATGCTTCTAGAAAGGAGGTGTTTTATTTTCATAAATATTCGATTAAAAAGGGTGATAAATAAAGGATTTTTAAATTGGAGAGATAAATGTTGGATTAAATGTTTTTAATAAAGTGATAATTAAAGGATAATATAATCACAAAGGAAGAGTGGTGGCCAAGTAGGGGACTCTAGCCTGGTAATTTCGGCTAAGGGAGGAGAAGTGAGGCCATTCTTCCATCTTTTCTAAGTGATTGCCGAAAATTCCCTAGCCCACTCTTTCTCTGTCAAAATTTTCCTTAAGCAAAAATCCATCTTTTCTTCTTCTTTTCTCTTCACTGTCAAAACCGAAACCTCTTTGATCCCTGTCTAAGTCTCCATAGCCGAATCTTTGTGGCTTCAAACAAGGGTGCCGTCATTTGTGGTGTTAAGGTAAGAACAATGGATTCTTGTTGTTCAATCTCTTTTAATCAAGATTTAGGAACCCGACCCTTTTGGTTGTCTCTTGGCAGAATATTAAAGGAGGAATTCGGGATTTCGGATCTAAGGAATTTCGCTAATCGGAAGAGAATTTCGGATTCAAGGATTTAAGGTAAGAAACTATAAGATCCAAAGGCTTTGTTTTAAGTGTTAGAAGTGGATCTAACAGATATCATGTAGGTTTCAACATCTCCATAGCCAAGGGTACTTTTTGGGATCACAAGGTATGTGTTTAAGACATTCGGCCAAAGGCCTATTTTAAATGTTTGGATTTATTATCAGGAGTCGAAAACTAACCCGTGGAGTAATATAGTGTTTAGCCGATTTCACAAGGGAGGAATATAAAGTTCGACATTTGATTCTTAAATTCAATTGACAACAAGGTAACTAATACTAATCCTATTAGGATTTGGATTAGTGGTCAATGGTTTTTTAAATTGAAAGTGATGAACTTATGTAGGATTTGAGATCTAAATCTGTAAATCGATTTTCTTCGAGATTTCGAGGACTTCGTTAAACGAATCAGGTGTGTACCCCACACTACTTTATAATATGTTTCATGGCCTGTTTAATTGAGATATGTGATATTAAGAATATGAAAGTGGCTAAAGTACCATGATATGGTACTAAGTACTCAGGTACGTTTCCTACTTCTACTAGGAATATGAAAAATGTTATTTGTAACATGAGAATATGATAAGAATGTGAACTTTGGCATATTATGCATATTATTATTATGGGCATATGGGTTTATTGTGAAAGGGAAGTAAATGTGGTGACCTAAGACCACGAACACGGTGACCTAAGACCGTGATATCGAAAAGTGGTGACCTAAGACCACGAATCTGAAAGTGGTGACCTAAGACCACGAATGCGGTGATCTACGATTGCGATTTGGTGTGTAGCGGAAGGAGGGTCGACTTAGTAGTCCCCACGGTGTGGACCGGCAGTACGGCGGTGTGTAGCGGATGGATAATTAGGTGCAGGTTTGGGAATGCATCATAACTTGTATTTTATGTTTTGAATGTGTAACTATTGTATGCCTGATTCTATTATGATTTAGTGTCGTGTACACATTGAGTCTTTGACTCACCCCATTGTGGGAATATTTTTTCGGTGATGAGCAAAGTGATGGACCGGGACTGCAGAACTTGTGGTGGCCATGCACAACATGAAGTTTATATTTTCATGGACTTTTAATTTATTTTAGTATTTTGAATTATTTGGAAATTATGATTTGATGTAATAAGGCCACAAAGCCATGATGAACGATTTTATTTCGCTTGTTGTTTAATTGTGTTTTAAAATTTTGATTGAGTTAAAGACTAAGTATTTTATTTTAAAATATACTCTATATGTTTTATCACTTAAAATTAAAAAGGGTTTTCTAATATAAAAATTCAAATTGGTTTTCAACACAAGCCCAACCCAAACAATTTTCTTTAAAATCGTACAAGTTTTTCACAAAGTAACAAAAGAATTTGAACCGGTTTACTTGAGGAACATACCAGATCCGGTCCAGGCTCGTGGGCCGGGTGTGGGGTGTTTCACTTAGTGTCACAAATTCATTTTCTTATGTATTTAACCATTCCATATAATCATTTTCCATACCAATTCATGCTCAAATATGTAATTATAAGTACCATACACACAACAAAAAATATTACCAAACTTACATATACCAATTGACATTAACCTTCACAAGATTAAGCATTAACCAAAGTTTAAACTAAAACTATCATTTTAAGTTAACATAACAACACCTATGTGCATGCCACATAACTGAGTTTAAAAACGATCAAAAGACTACTGAGTCTATGATAGGATAGTGTGAGCTTCGGGGTGATTTGGTCGACACATTTTGCAAGTCAGCAATCTACAAGGAAAAGAGAAACAATTGGTAAGCATATTAAATTCTTAGTAAGTCCATATGAAATTTACTTAACTTACCTTCATAATTTAATAAATTGAACAATTAAAACACATTGGAATTAAGCAAGGAATCCATTTGGCGTGTTATACTTTCATATGAAATTCAACAAATACATCAAATAGGTTATTTCTGTCATATCCCAAAAATAGGGTTAGAAAAATTGGGTTTGTGGTTGATTGATTGATTGGATTTAATCCTAAATATACATGATTGTTAAAGTGTGTTAATGTATGTTTTAATGTAACTAAGCATGATTTGTATGATCTATGTATGATATACAATATGTTAGAATAGGAAAAATTGGCATGAAAACGTGAAATAGTATGTATAGGTGTCAATGTGTCATATGTAGGTTGGGCATGTTTTGTTATCTTTGCAATTGAGTCTTAATTTTATGCTATGCAATTGAAGTCCCTAAATGCTATGAAATGACTTGAAAATTTGCATGATTAAATCTTATTTGGATAATTCCATAATTTTTCTCTCAATTTTACAAAATGTTTTACTAAAATATTTTACTAAAATTATGACTTAGTCCTTAAACTTTGCTTTAAAAATAAATGAGTCTTACTTATAAGTTCTAGAATTTTCTTTCAATTATTGCCCTTATTAAATTATTTTATACTGTATACATGATTTAATTTTAGAATTACAAATGTTACTTATGTCGTATGTTAAATAAGAAATGAATATCGGGCTTGATGGTTTCGTGTATCTAAGTTATTTTATTAGAGTTTACTAAGGGTGAAATGGATTAAAATATTAATATTGAGACTTGACTATGAGTATTAATTGCTATATATAGACTAAGATGGAAAGTCTTAAGAGCTATAAGTTAAATAAGATAATAAAAAAATTGAGCAAACGCGTAAGCTAATAAAAAAATATGTAAGTTAAGCCTGAAATAACTTTATACAATTAAGAAATAAGATTAAGTAAGAATTAGGCTTTAGGCTTAATGGTTAAGTGTTAGCTTCCCTCCTTAGAAAGCATAAGTTCAAACCCCACTCCTCCCATTATTTTTCTTTTAATTTTCAGCAACCTAGGACAAAAACTACACTAAAATAAATATTGTTGGGGGTAAAAACTAAATGACAAATAGACTTAGGCCTAATGGTTAGCGCGCTAGAACCCTTCATAGAGGTCTTAAGTTTGAGTCCCTCATTCCTTTTAAATTTTGAGCCTCTCCTTCCCTTTTTATTTCATAATTTCACCAAAAATGACTCAAAAACATATCAATATGATTAAGCATCAAAAGTAAACAAGAAATAATGGGCAATATCCCAATGGTTAAAGCATTAGTTTCCCCTTGAGAACCCAAGTTTGTGCTGATGCCTCTTCCCCTTTCGTTTTAATTTCGCCCTTCCTCAAAATTCTAATAGACTTAGAATTCCACCATCTTTTTCTCTTCTTTTCCTAATTAGATTTTCATATTGCCTCTTTTCGAATACTAACAGAATTTGCTCTCTATCTTTCTATTTATTCTTTTCTTTTTGTTTTTTCTCTTTTCTTTACACCATATTTTCATCCTAATTGTTAATAATTATTTTGTTTTCCCGAATCAAATAATCCTCCATTCAATCGTTTTTTCTATCGGTTTTGTAATTGTCGTCAATAACATCCCTATTCTTGCCAAGAATTGGTAAGTACATCTCGATTCTAAAGTTTAGATCTCAAATTTTCGTAGTATTTCTATCCGACGATAATCTTTCAATTTAATTACTCAATCTTTTATAGTTCTTCAATAACCTTGACAAATATTGAAATCAACCATTAATTCATGTGTAAATGTTGTTTGAAGGACTTGATTTAGGTGAATCGAATCGGATTGAATTGTGAGGAACATTGATCGTTAACATGGTGAAAGGTGTGTTTTCTCTTACAAGCGAATCGGGGTAAACCAACCTAAAATTAGGGCCACACAGTCTGCCACACGGGCGTGTGGACCACACGACCCCTCACACAGCCTTGTGCCACTGAAACCCTAGGCTTGTTCGAATCTCACGCGGCCTTGTCTCCCTGTATCTTAATTTTGCAATTTTCACACGGTCATGTGCCCTTTATTTTACAGTTTAGTCCTTGAATAGTCCCCAATTTGTTTTGGAGTTATATTACTTTCAATAAAGCCCCGATAATAAGAGTATTGGAATGCATGATCTGAATGATCGAACTATTATTGTATATGCATGATATTATAATAATATATGGCTATTGCGTATGTATTACTGATTGTATGTCCAACATGCCTTATGTTATCTTTAAACCAAACACATGATAAACATGTCTTTTTCTATTGAATTGATCTGTTATAAGAATATTATTTAATACAATATTGAACTATTATAAGCATATTGATTTCTACCATATTGTTCTATTAAAAGCATATTAAATGCTACCATATTGATCTGTTTTGAACATGTCTTGTTGCATTGCATGTGGTGGGACGATATGTATAAAATATTGGCAGTTTATTTGCAAATTTTGCTATGTAACCACAGCCATAGGTAGATTCCATCTGCGGTGTTTTTGTTGTACATCCACAACATATTGACAAATTTTATCTGCAACCATGTTATGCATCCATAGCTAGTGGCAAATTTTATCTACACTATTTTAATGTGTACCCACAACCATTGGCAGTTTATTTGCAAACCATTGGTGGTTAAAACCACAACCCAGTGTGTAAGTGGATGGAGTTCAAGGGAACTGCCTGTAACATCCCCAAACCCGGCCCATGTACTACGACCGAATCTGGTTATGTTATTGCGGAAAGACGGTTGAAATTCTTCTTGATTTAAAATTAAACATCGTAGTTTGCTGAATTTTGGAAAACATATCTTTGGAATAAACTTTGCTATTTAAAACTCATTCATTTTTAAAACTCTAGTTTTAGATATCCAACTTGAATAAATAGGTTGCAACCCATAAATCATTTTCCCATAGCAATTTAATTTAAATAAACCATAGTTAAAGTAATACCAAAAACATAAAATGGCCTTTGTTACAACCCAACAATTTCAAATAAAATACTTATATCAAAAACAAGCATAATATAACAAATCTTCATCTTCGGCATGGGCCACCTTGTCCTCTCCGATCCCGGTCCACTTTATGCACTACTCGAAAATGTTAAAGGAAAAGGTGAGTCACCAAGACTCAGTGTGCTACCCTTTTTCCCGGATTAGCAAAATATCACATTCAAACATAATCATGATCATCATGCATCCAAATCATATGCACCCAATCCTAACCGTCCATACACCTTTTCTACCCCGTGTGGTACCAAACCACTGGTGGTGCCAAACCACTGGTGACGTATAGTCACAGATGTGATGCCCAATCACTGGAGGTGCCAAACCTCTGGTGTCCGAAGACACGAAGTGTGTTACCAAAACACTGGTGACCGAAGTCACAAATCAATTGATGGGGCCAACCCATCGTGTGATACCAAATCACTGGCAGACGATCCCGTGTCTCAAAAGTGGGGCCAACCCACGGTGGTGTTAACCACAGGGACAAGTCGCTATGAGGTGCCAAACCTCTGGAGGTACCAAACCTCTGGTGACCGTAGTCACGGTGTGTTACCAAAACACTGGTGCCCGTCGGCACAATAATACTGCCCCCTTCACTCACTAATCCCACATCAATCATATATACATATATGTTTCATGCCATCACATGCTTAAATCTCATGCATCAATACATTATGCTTACCAAAAGCATCAAATAGCATATTCAAATAGGTACTTACCTGAATTGCCAACTATACCGATATGGTATTTTATCCAATGCTACAATAACCAAATTAGCATTCACAATATTTAGCACATTTAATAAGTTATACGTGTGTATGTACACACCTATCACCATTGGATAGTCTAAATCCCGAAGAGAAGAGTCGACCACCCTAGATCTCGCCCTATATTTGGCCAAGACATGAGTTAGTACATTCGCCAAATCAAACAATTAAAGGGTTCTCCTTTTGAACCCGAATCCTTACCGAAAGTCTTGAGTATCGACCTTTTGTTTCACCACCCTAAAATCGGCACTCAATAAGTTAGTAGCCTTCGCTAAATCGATTAACAACTAACTAACTAAAGTAGATCTTACCATTACTTACCAACTAAATAACGAGAGAAAGGAGGGTCGGATCTACTTTTGAATCCGGAGTTCCTAGATGGAATCGGTTTCAAAGAGTGGTTAGTTTTCTGCTTGCAAATGCCGAAATTTCGGCTTTTCTCCAACCTACAAGTCGTCAAAGAAAGAAAATATGGAAAGAGGGGGGATCGGCCATTACTTACCTTCTCAATCAATTGAATAAAGGAGAAATCCCGAAGTGTCTATGCCACTATACCATTCGGCCAAAGTGAGTAAATAGAGGGGAAGAAAATCGGCACTTCCAAAGGGGTGTATTCGGCCAAGGGGAGAAAGAAATCAATGGAAGAGAAAGGTGTTTAAAAGTTTCGGCTTAAAAGCTTTGAGGAGTGAAAAGAAATAGATCAATGGTGTGGGTGTAGGAGATTCGGCCAAGATCTAAAAAGAATGGTGTTGCCCTTTTTTTTCGGTTATAAGAGATTGAGAAGAGAAAGGAATTTTGTGAATGGGAATTCGGCTATTTGCACTTTGGAAGAGAAGAAAACAACAAACAAAAAAAAATGGAAAATGTGCCTAAAGGAAATTCGGCACTCCCCCTCCTCCTAACAAGTCCTTGCCGTCCACTCCTACCAAAGGAGTTCAAAATTCACTCAACCACCTTGAATCACTCCAAGCCACTCACTCAAATTAATTCAAACTAATTGGAATTTAATTCCTAATAATCTCTTAATAATCCATACAATATCTCCTTTACCTTCTATTATCCTTAGAATAAATAAAATCCCTTTTAAAAGCTCATATTATCTTTTAATAATATATAATAATAATAAAAAAAATAAAAGAGTTTAAATGGAGGAAGACTCTCCCACATGTGCCAGTCAACATAATGCCAAAAGAGGATTTTGTGACTCGAACCAAGGCTCTCCTTGCTCCCTTGGTGGCGTCACACTAGCTCCTAAGTGACCTCACTTTTTCCACTTTGCCAAGGCCTTTTTAGTGCCCAATTTCCTTCATTTATTTTTATAACACCCTCCTGCTAAGGCTCCCTACCTTTAAAGTTACAAACTAAAATTTTCTACCAAACCGTGCACACTCAAAGCCTTAAATTAAGCTCTATTATTCCATAAATAATATCACAGCAGTTCATACATAAGAAAAATAATTAAATTCCAAATAGCCCCATTTTTGGGATGTTACACTGCCATTGTGGAGTGCAGTTGTGGGGTGGGATATTTTCTGGTACCGAAATTGTATTGTATTCAATTATCCTCCAATCGATTCAATTCCTGATCTATACGATAATACATTTCAATTTATCAATTCCAAATACCTTATTTTATGCTATTATAATCATAAGTCAGTTCAATTTCACTTTTTGAATGTTTCCTAAAGTTTTACATTTTATTCAATTTAGTCCCTAAAATCAAAATTACCATAACTTTCTAATTTGAGCTTTAGTTTCAAAACATATCTCAATTTCATCCTTCTATAACCCTCTATTGTAAAAATTACAAAAATATTATACCAATTTTAAAATTCATGCACTTTAGTTATTATGATAAAAACTAGCAATTAAACTTTATAAACAAGTTATTTTTCACTTCTAAGCTTAAAATCTAACAATTTAGTACTAAAAACTTCAAGAAATCAACAATGGAAACTTCTGAAAACTTTAACATTTTTACAAATTGTTACATGAGCTTGCCAAATCAAGCTCCCAAGACCTCAAAAACATAAAAATTACAAGAAATGGACTTAAAATCACTTAACGAATGAAGGACTAAATCTTGAAACTACAAACTCTTATTTTATCTTCAAGGTTCGGTTATGGGGAGAAAAATATGATGAAAGATGTCATCTTTTCCTTTATTTTTATCTTTTATACTTTGTTTAACATTAATTAAACTAAATCTTAACTAAATTAATCATAATCATAGTTAATGTAAATTAATGAAAACATACATCATCCTCTACTAACTATCATAACTAAAAGGTCTTCTTGCTTAATAAGTCCTTTAGAAAATTAAAAATTAATAGCGATTAACTTTTACCACTTATACAATTTAATCATTGTCCCTTAATTAACTATCCAATTGACAAAATTAAGGGATCAAATTTCAACTAACCTTTATACTAACCTCGTAAATATTAAATAATACTATTTATGAACTCAATCATTAGAAATGGGGTTCCAAAACCACTATTTTCGACACCGTTGGAAAACAATATCACATCCCAAAAATCAACTTAGTGGAAATTGGGTTAGTGAACTAAGAGTGGTCATGTCCTATTTTTGAATAAATGTTGTAGGAATTGTGTCAAGTAAATTGATTTGGTTCAGTGGTTAAGTGTTAGTTATGTGTGCCTGAGGTATTGTGTTCAAATCCTTTCCATTGAATTTTTATTATTTTTGTTCCTTTATTTGATTTTTCACATGTGGGTTATATTTTATTCTTGTTAGCTTGTTAACAAGAATGAGCTTGCTGGTTTAGTAGTAAGGCCTTAGCCTACCCTTGGGTCCCTAGTTTGAATCTCGTTGTTGCGAAAATTGAATTAATTTTTGTTCCTGTTCTATTATGCTGCCCAGATAGTCAATGTGTGGGTCAATGCAAACTTTGATTAGTTAGATAGGGTTTGTAGATAATCTAATATGTTAGGATTTGGTGTTATTTTATCTTGTTTAATTTTTAATTTTTTTTGAGAATTCTTCTCCTAAAATTTCTCCCCACTTTGATGTTCCTCTCTTTCCACTACCCCCATTCTTTCCATTTTCTATTTTCTCTGATGTTTTCTTTCTTTATGTTTTCATTTTTATTTCTATTTCCTTTCATTTGTTACCATATTCCTTTGCTGACATCCCTTGCCACAGTTTCTTCCTTGCTTCCCTATCTTCTATCATGCCATCGTCTAGACTATGTTTTTCCTATCAAAATATTCAAGTAAGTATAATTCATTAATTTTATTTTAAGAAGGTTGTTTCGATATCTTTAGGAAGTCTTTCATTTAATTATGGTTGTGATTCTGCTAGGGATGGA
Organism: Gossypium rotundifolium; assembly: GCA_025506655.1. NCBI lineage: Eukaryota > Viridiplantae > Streptophyta > Magnoliopsida > Malvales > Malvaceae > Gossypium > Gossypium rotundifolium. The sequence goes on from CP106724.1 coordinate 176,347,380, forward strand.
TCGTGAGGTGTATACTTTTCTAGCGAGTTGATGATTTCGGTAATTTCTTTTCTCTTCAAGGGTAAGTGTTCAAAACGTTAATTTAGGGGCTAGTTTGCAATGATTTAGCTTTCGAAGGTCAAATGCCTTCTATTAATGGCTGAATGTTTTACGAAGTTTGGGCCATCGTTGTAAATGGTTCTTAATTTATTTTTAATGGATATCGTATGTACAAAATTTGGTGTGTTGTTGTTTTGCTGACATCCCGAAGTAATCAGGTGTGTGACACAAACTCGAAAACTCATAAAAACTATGCAAAATCGATTCTTCCAGTTGACATCACACAGCTATGTGAGCCACATGGGCCCAATAGGTTAGGGCATGTGGGCCCACCCTGGGCAGACTTGTTTGGGCTGTGATTTTGGATGTAGGTTCGAGAATAACAATATTTTTTATCTAAAAAAATGGTTATGAAGTAACCGATTAAGACTGTCTAGTATGTTAGTGTTGTAAGTATAATTTCTGAAAATGTGCTAAGTTTTGTAAAATGACATATTTGATCTATAAATCCGTACTCGTCGTTGGCACATTTTGTTCTGCTATGTTCGTATATGAGCGTGAGACATCTGAATATGTTATTCTGATGGACATGTTATATGATTATGCATATGACATTATGGTGAAACTGTTTTGTATGGTTAATATTTGACATATCTATTCTGTACAGCATGTAATCCCATGCGTACTGATATTTGGTATGGTAAGGAGGAAGTTCTGACAGTTTAATGATATACATTATCTGGTGGTTTAACCACATATTTGTTCTGGCAGCTTGATTGCAAATATGGTGACATGACCACATATATCTATTTTGGCAGTTTATCTGCATTATTTCTAGTGGCTTTGTCCACAATTATCTATTGGTGTGTCTTGCATAGATGAGTTATAGGGAACTCTAATTGGCGTGTAGTGGAGTTGGGTAAGAAGTTTTTTTTTTTTGAAAAATCTGCATTATGTTTTCTGGAAATACTATATTGACATAACCATGCATCCTCAATTTTGCTTATCTAAATTTGATGAAATTCTTAGCGATATTTTGATCTATTTATTATATTATCTGTACTTATGCTTGAGTTAAGTTACACACTACGCTTCATAGCTCACCCATTACTCCATCTTCTCAGGTAATTCACAGACTTAGGGATAAGCGACGTTCAGTTGCTCGGATTGGTCTTTCACATATGTCATTCACATACAATTTATTTGTGCTTTACGTTTTTGGACTTTATTTTGGCATATTCAACAATTAGCCTAAAAAAAACTATATGTTTTTCTGGAATATAAATTTGATGCTTGTTTTAAAAAATAAACAAAATGATGGATTTTTCACTATAAAACAAATTATTAATTAAGTTTTCAGAAAGGAAACCAAGATAATGATACAACTTTTTTGTTTTGTAGAAAAAGATAAATGTTTTGAATAGTACCTATTAGACTATAGTTATGTTTTCTAATAAATAATTAGAACGAAATTTACGCAAAAATTTTATAAACATGGTTTAGAAAGAGAATAATCTGGTTTTTGAGTACATAGTGTAACCTTTAAGTTCGACAGTAATGTCTAGGTCGGGTTTGGGGTGTTACAAACAAACTATTACATGTAACACATTTTGCCTGGCCTAATAGTCAGGTTTGAGTCATAGGATGCTACGATCATTGCCGGAGCAACTATGGGCAATCATACACTTTTTGACCATTTAAACATATAGTTAAACATTAAACACATTCACAACATGTCACACAATCATTTCTGGGTCTCACACGAGCTTACGAAAGCTCTTTTGCTAACTCAGGTATGAAGTAGGAGCAAAACATAAAGTTTTTAAAAGTCTCAATTCGACGCCATGACCTTCAAGTTTCCTCATATCGGAGTTTTCTACTTAGTGAGTCATGTCGTAACGACTTGTATTCCCACATCACAACACAACTCATTTTTCAGATAAGGTCGGGATGTCAAAAAGCCCTTGTCTCGATGTTGCCCCTGTTTTTGCCAAAATACACATTTGGTACCTAATAAATTGACCTCAAACCACACTTACTAGTTCATTCAATCATTCCCCAACTCTCCTTGTGAAAAAAATATGATAAAAATATACCAAAACCAACTTATAACATTGAAACAAACTAATTAACCTAACTAATTCAAAACAATCCAACACATTTAGCATATACATATGTGCACATCCTTGTTCATAAAAAAATTGCATTCACATAGAATAAATCAACAAAAGAACAAAATCTTAAGCTACACACCTATAAACCATATGCAACCTTCAATATTACCATTTCTTAACCATTCATCAACTTAGTCATTTCAATTTATTCACTATCAACCTTAGACACTTTAACTATGCAAAGATTATGATTTTCATTCATCAAAGCACCCATCATGACCAAAACATGTACATATAAATACGCACCATGGTAAGCAAAAAAAAAAAAATCAACCATTATAATTTTTATCATACACTATTTAACTTTAAAGATCATTAGTATCCGAAGAACCTTACAAATATATATAAATATACATGCCACAAAGTCTTGATTCAAAGGACATAATTCTACCGTCTTTGATAGTGTGAGCTTCTTCGCTGATCTGGCTTGGAAAGTTTCGCAAGGTAACAATCTACAAGGAAAAACAACTAGAGTAAGCATTAAAATGCTTAGTAAGTTTAAATGAAATCACCAAACATACCTTGATCATTTAGGGCATAATTAAACTAATCAATTTGGTATACAACATAGCTACCCTTTAGTACATGATGGTATAACTAAACATGAAACAACATTTCCATTTAAATGTGTTATTCACTATAACACCCCATACCCGGCCTAGACGTTATGGCCGAATCTAGCGATGTTGCATGGAATGGAATTTGAAAACGAATTTCTCATGTTAAAACCTTTACCATTTATTAGCTTCTATTTATCTCTTGTTGTTTCCAAAATCGCTTACCTATTTAATCGATTGTTTTAAAACATAATTCGTTGCGGAAGCTTTTAAAAAATTATTTATTTTATGAAAAACTGAATTAATTAAGTAAATCCATCCATTTTAGGAAAACCCCTTTGTTTTAGAGAAAACCATTTGTTCGTTGAGTTTGTGAAGTTATTAAATCCATGAAAACCTCAATAAAGTAAAAGTCCAAGGAAACTCCCAAATTACATAAAAAATTTACCCAATAATAATAGTAAAAATATAACCAAAAATCAAAACATAAAGTTTTATTAACTGTGGTCACCGCTGAGTCCTCCGTCGTACCGATCCGTCTAAGCTTGGTGATGTAAGCATACTCGGGGCAACCAAGGATTCGAATTTTGATGCTTTCAAGCCTCCCAAAGGCCCTATGACCCGAGCTTGGACTAAACAATTGCATGAGGCCATGGTAGCTTTGTCGAGTCAATTGTGGCATGAATTTCAATCCGAAGACAAAGGACCAGCTCGGCCCAAAGTTTGAGCAAGCCGTGCACTTTGGTGCAAACCAAATTTAGCTCGGTTCAGCTCACGTGAGCTTATTTCAGCTCAATAAGCTCATTTAATTATTTTCAGCTCATTACTTAATATTTGAATAAATTAAATATTTCATTTAGTTAATTTTTATACAACTTATAAATATGTTTTAAGTGCTTTGTCCTAGCCGAATTTATGGTGTCTTAAGTTAATTAAATTTGTCTTGAATTATTACATGTTTTTAAAGTGTCCTAGCCTTAACCAAATTTGTAACACCCCGCACCCAAGATCGATATTGGATCTGGATACGAGACATTACTATGCTTGAACATGTACTTACGAGCTATAAAATTTCGTTCCAACTTAAAAATTTCACTTTCTTAGTCAACACATACATTACAAAGGCCTTCGGGGCCTTAAATTCGTGTCTGAAAACTTTCGAAACTAAATCAAATAATTCATTTTTCAAGTAGGGTTCACACGCCCGTGTACCCTTAAGCACGCCTGTAACATCCCAAAAAGGGGGGTTATTTGGAACTTAATCATTTTTCTTATGTAAGAACTGCTGAGATATTATTTATGGAATAATAGAGTTTAATTTAAGGCTTTGTGTTGGCTCGATTTGGTAGGAAATTTTAGTTTTTAACTTCTAAGGTAGGGAGCCTTAGCAAGAGGGTGTTATAAGAATAAATGGGGATAATTTGGACATAAAATGAGCTTAGACCAAGTGGCAGAGTAAGCCCACTTAAGAGCTACATGTGACGCCACCAAGGAGCAAGGAAGAGCTTGTGTTCGAGTCGCGAAAATCCCTCTTTTTGTTCTTTATTTTGACGGCATAGGGAGGAGAGTTTTTCTTCTCTTTAAACTCTTTAATTATTGTTAATAGATAATATAAGCATTTTATTTTAAGGATAATCAAGTGGATTATGAAGATTTAAAAGAATTATTATTGGATTATTATTATGGTTTTAATTTAAGTGGTCTAGAGTAAATTAAGGAAGTAAGAGGAATCTTGGACTCCTTGTTGAGGAGGAGTGGACTGACAGGACTTATGGAAGAGGGGAGTGGTAGAATGCTTATAAATAGCATCGACTTAGCACTTGTTTTGCTCTTTTCTCCATCTTTGCAAACCTGAAATTCTCAAACCTTCCATCTATCTTCTCTCCTTTCTTTTCTCTCAAACACGCTAGTTGAAAACTCTCACCATCTCCTCCTCTCCATTAGTTTTCTACCATTAATTCTCCTCTATTCTTTTGGCGAATATCCACTCCTCTCTGTTCAAATCCCTTCTCTGTTAAGACTCACTTTGGCCGAATATCAGGAAGTCATAAGGGTTTCTCGGGATTTCTTCTTCAAACCGATTAGCAAGGGGTGCCGGGATTTTAAGGTATTCGATCTAAGTCGCTATCCTCCATCAACCGAAGTTGGTAAGTGTGGGTAAGGCCTATGTTAGTATTCAAAAGCCGAAAGCTTTGGTTATAAGTAATAATGACTAATCATTTATTTTGGAAAAAAAACAGATTCAAGTATTGGGTGCCGTGGTTAGTAGCCAAAACGAGGAAAGGTAAGATACCGGGATCATAAGGAACTCCTTTCAATAATTTGGTTTGGCCGATTAGGCCATAGTATTGATCCTAAGAGTTGGCCGAATGCCATGTTCTCTCCCTCTCTTGTCGGCTTTGATAAGGGTAAGTAGTGGGTTGACAATTGGCCATAAGGAGCTAATCTTTTGTTGAATCAAATCTATTTAGGTACTTGGATTTTGGAGATCGACAAAGCAAGCCGTCATTCGTGACCAATCAAGTGATTCGGGAATCAAGCATTGTGATTAAGTATCCAAAAGCGCAAGGGTAAGGATTCGGGTTAAAAAGGAGAACCCTTTAAATAAATTAATTTGGCCGAATGTACTAACTCATGCCTTGACCGAATATAGGGGCAGTAGATCTAGGGTGGTCGACTCTCCTTTTCGGGATTTAGACTATCCAGAGGTGACAGGTGTGTACATACACACTTATATCAGTTAATATGTGTGATAAATATTTGTTGTTTGTAAATCTGCTTGATGTAGATTTGGATTTGGTACCTTAAATGGTACAAGCAAGGACCTCGGTAAGTCTCTAATATATGAGATTATTATGATGCTTTTGGAAGCGTGATTTATTTAATACATGTGATAAATGTATGATCTCATTATGACTATGATGTGGGTTGATGAGTGGAGGCGGTATTAATCGTCTGCCGACGGGCACCAAGTGTTTTGGTAACACACCGTGACTATAAGTCACAGAGGTTTGGTACCTCCGGAGGTTTGGTACCTCAATAGCGACTTGTCCTCGTGGTTAACACCACCATGGGTTGGCCCCACTTGAGATATGGGATCGTCGCGGTGATTTGGTATCACACGATGGGTTGGCCCCATCACCCGATTTGTGTCTCTGGACACGGTGTTTTGGTAACACATTGTGACTATATGTCACGGTGGTTTGGCACCACCGGTGGTTTGGTACCACAAGCAGGGTGAGCGATGGCGTTTGGATGGCTAGGTCGGAATTAAATATTCGCATATTTCTTGTTATATGTTGTGTATGAAAAATATTTTTAAAGCGGGAAGGGTTACATCTTGAGTCTTGGTGACTCACCTTCTCCACTATTTTTTCAGTGATGCTTAGATCGCGGACATGGAGTAGGAGGGACTTGAGGAGGCCATGCGGTGGATTTAAAATTTAATGGACTTTAATTTTAGTTATTTTAATTTTGTTATTGGGTTGTTTATTTTGGATGTAATAAGGCCTCATCATACTTTACTTTAGTTATTTTCTTATCTGTTGGATAGTCTATTTTAAGTTAAAATTTGAATTACACGTTTTTTTAAATTAACACGAAAAATGTTTTATCGTGCCATCGGGCACATCTGGAAATTTGTGTGACAACTTGACTTAATTAAATTAGTTCAAATTGGACTAAGTATAATTTCAGCAAGATAACTTAAAATGAGCAGTTTTCAACAAAACTTAAGTGGATTTAGAAAATGGGTTTCAAAAGTTTTTCTTCATAACGACCCATATTCGGTCCTAACGTTTGGTAGGGTTTGGTACATTACAAATTGGTATCGAGCCAGTTCAAAACTTCTATTTGTGGGGCCCAAGGCCCAAAAATGTTTTAGTAGGCCTTATTAATTATTTTTGGGTTTTAAGCGGCATGGCCTGAGTCTCCCAAGACCGATCCGCCTGTAAGTACATCTAAACCTCGTGTGAATTATATTACATAGAAGGGTAAGAAGCATGGAGCGTAGATAGACTTATAGGAATTTGAACCCTAGGATTAGATTACTCAAACACACAAGCTAAACATAAGACTTAAAGAACTAAACCAATCTATTTGACTTAGTCAACGAGCTAGGGTGTGGTAACCCCTGACGCATGTCTAGGATTGGAACCAGGAAGAGCTCGGTATTTAAGCGGTCCGAGTGACTCACCACCTCTTCGCAGTATCCTACAGTGCGTAGCTTGGGTTCACCCAACCTGGAGGCTCAGTGGTGTGGTAACCTTGTGCGCATGTCTAGAAAGGTTCGGTGGGAGCTTGGTATTTAAGCGATCCGTGTGACTCACCTCCTCTCCACGAAACCTGCACTGTGCGTAGCTTGGGTTCACCACGACCAAGAGGGCTCGGTCATAGGTGAACATAATGATTAAAACCCGAAAGGGAATCAGCCTTGACTTTCGAAAAAAAAGAATGAAACAACAAAACTTGGTTTTAAAACTTTTAAAATCACTCCCTCAAACGTAAGAACAACTCTTTTTACAATGTTTTCCTCGAAAAGTTTGATTTGTGGAAAATTACGAAAATGCCCTTAGGGGTAAAATTACTAAAATACCCTTGGTTCATAAAATATCAAATCAATGATTTTGTTCAAGAATTTCAACTATTTGATGAATATTCAACTCAGCCTTGGAAATCATCAATGAAACACTTTGGTTTTGGAAAATTACGAAAACGCCCTCAACTTATAAAATTACCAAAACGCCCCTGAGTACAAATTTTTGCAACATCACCGTTTTAAGAAAGGAAAATTTTCAAAAGGGACCCTCAAGGTTTTGCAATTACTAAAACACCCTTGATTTACAAAAATTATAAAATTACCCCTGATGGACAAAATTACCAAAATACCCCTGGTTTCCGAAATAATGCCATAACTTTAAACTTTATCAATTTTTAATGATACCCTCCAGTGTTGGAATTTCAAAAACAACCTACTTTACTAAGGTTTTTAAAATCTCTTTTATTACGAAAATACCCCTGTAAGAAAATGACGAAAATACCCCTGGGTTAGAAATGGGCAGAAATGTCCAAAGAGCGAATAGGTATGGAAAGTATTAGGGAATGGATGCAAGAACTTCTTTGTGTGAACTAGGATAGAAGACTGAAACCTTGTTTGCACGAAAGAATCTCTAATTAAAATTTCTTCATAAAATTTCTTCGCGAGTAATGAAGTGGAACAAATGCTAATACATAAAATTTCTCTTAATCAGTTTAAAGCGCGATAGATAGAATGAGTTCTAGAGGGCGTGGGCGCAGTGGGACTTGGTAGGGGTAGGATGACGGTGTACGAACCCGTCAGTCGGGACAAGGTTCGAAAACAATGTACCACCGCCACCACCACCTCCGCTTTTGGAGCGGATGGCGAGATCGGGGGGAGGAGAGGCAGATCTCAAGCGGTGTTACGAGTACTCGAGTTGGTGGTGGGTGGTGGAAATTTAGGAGCTCGAAATCTGTTCCGAGCGAATTCGGTCCAACGGAGTGAGGTGTTCCGGGTGTGTCGAGTGGCACCAGTGTAGCGAGTATTGGTGGAATCTCTGAAAGGATAATGGATGATCTTGACTGACCGAGGAGGAAAAAGTGAAAGGGGCGGTGTCGCTTCTAAAAGATGAAGCGTACCAGTGGTGGCTGACAGTTTGGGATGGAGCCACAGCTGATGATCTCACGTGGGACTACTTTAAAACCGCTTTTCGGAAGAAGTATGTGGGCACCAGCTACACTGACGCGCAGAGGAAGGCTTTTCTCGGTTTAGTACAAGGAACTAAGTCCGTGGCCGAGTATGAGGCGGAGTTTTTAAGGCTGAGTAGGTATGCCAGAGGAATCGTAGCCACCTTGAACACGCCATGTCGCTTTGAGGACGGACTCGAGATGACTTGAGGTTCTTGATTGCCCATGACAAGTTCGTGAGTTTTCATCTCTTGTGGAAAAGGCTAAAGTAGCCGAGGGGATCAAGGAGGAATGTGAGGCGAATTATAGTAGGACTAATCAAAAGAGAGGATTTGGGTCATTTGGATCCGATGGTAGTGATCGAGAAGAAGGCTAGGCGAGTGGGTAGAATCAGGTGACAAGGCCGTAGCTACTAATCGGAGGCTCGGTCAATCGGTTGTGGGAAGTCCCATTGGGAGGTTGCTCGACCGGCGATAGAGGATGTTTTGAGTGTGGGTCTTTTGAACATCGGTCGAGATTATCCGAGCGAGCTCGAAATCACCGGAGGCGAACCGTACTCGGGACGAAATGTGGGACCGCAGAGGGTCGTGGTAATGGCAGAGGAAGCAATGGTCCTAACCGAGGTCGAGGAACTCAGGCGGAGGTTCGAGCAAAGACAGAGGCTAAGCGACTGGCTTAGTCTATGCTGGCAAGGCGTCGTGAGGAGGGTGACGCCGGATGTCATAACCGATGCGTTTCGATTTTGGTCTCCCTTATTATGCATTAATTGATGTGGGTCTACACATTCATACGTAGCAAGTAGTGTGGTAGAGACCTTGAACCTAGACTCGAGGCTAACTGCTAGGGAGATGATCGTAGTGAGTCCGTTAGGTCACTCAGTAGTGGTAGACAAACTTTTAGAGACGTACCCTAGAACTCCAAGGGGTCGATTCGGGTCGATCGATGGAACTACCATTCGGGAGTTCGATTTGATCCTTGGAATGGATTGGTGGCTAAGTATCGGCGAATTTGGATTATGCGACTAAGCGCATGGTTCTTAAGGCGGTGAGAATGATGAAGTGGTAATGATAGGTGATAGAAGGAATTACCTATCCAACGTGGTTTCCGCCTTGAAGGTTGGGAAGATGGTCAAGAAGGGCTGTAAGGCGTATTTGGTTCGAATCTGTGCTTTGGAAGTTAAGGAGTCGAGTTGGAAAGGTCCGAACGGTTGGAGAATTTGTTGATGTGTTCCCGGAAGAACTTGGGTCTACCTCCGCACGGAAGTCGAATTGATAGACTTGCTACCCGGAGCAGCACTTTTGTGTCTATAGCACCTTCGGATGGCACCAAAGGAATTGGTGGGTGAAGGCTCAAATTCGTGAGCTCTGGATAAAGGATTTATTCGACCTAGTATATCTCCGTGGGAGGGCGCTGTATTGTTTGTCAAGAAGAAGGACGGTTCTATGCGAATGTGCATTGATTACCGTCAGTTAAACAAGTTAACGATCAAAAACAAGTACCCATTGCCTCGGATCGATGACTTGTTTGACCAATTGAAGGGAGCGTCGGTGTTTTCGAAGATAGACCTTAGGTCGGGTTACCATCAACTTAAGGTGAAGGGGGCCGATGTTCACAAGACAGCGTTTCGAACTCGGTATGGGCATTACGAGTTTCTAGTGATGCCATTCGGGTTGACCAATGCACCGGCGGCGTTCATGGATTTAATGAATAGAGTATTTCAACAGTACCTAGACCAATTCGTCGTGGTGTTCATAGACGACATATTGGTCTACTCAAAGACGGAGGAGGAGCACGACAAGCATTTACGGGTGGTTCTACAAGTGTTAAGGGAAAAGCAATTGTATGCCAAATTCAGTAAGTGCGAATTTTGGCTAAGGGAGGTGGCTTTCTTAGGTCACATAGTGTCGTGGAAGGATTAGAGTGGATCCCATAAGATTGAAGCGGTGTTGGAGTGGAAACCGCCTAAGTCGGTGGCGAGATCTGAAGTTTTCTAGGTTTAGCGGTATTATCGGAGATTTGTGGAAGGGTTCTCTCGATCGCGGTGCCGTTGACTAAGTTGCTAAGGAAAGGTGTTCCATTTGTATGGTTGGAGAAGCGACAAGAAAGTTTTGATAAGTGAGGAAGATTCTCGACTAAGCTCGGTTTTAGTACAACCGAGGCGGGAAATTATTCACAGTCTATTGTGATGCATCTCACACCGGTTTGGGGTGTGTGTTGATGCAGGATGGGAAGGTGGTAGCCTATGCATCCCGTCAGCTGAGACCGCATGAGGTTAACTACCCAACTCACGATCTGGAGTTAGCCGCAGTCGTCTTTGCCTTGAAAATATGGAGACATTATCTTTATGGGGAGAAGTCGGTAATTTACACGGACCATAAAAGTTTGAGGTATCTTCTGACACAGAAGGATCTGAATCTGAGACAGCGCCGATGGATTGAGCTGTTAAAGGACTACGACTGTTCCATCGAGTATCATCCGGGTAAGGCTAACGTGGTGGCCGGCCGCGTTGGCCGGAAGGTCGTGGCGATTTAAAAGCAATGTTTGCTCGATTGAGCCTATATGACGATGGAAGCCTTTTGGCGAACTTCAAGTTAAGCCAACGTGGATCGAGGAGATTAAGAACAAACAGTTAGTGGATGAAGGCTTAAATTCTAAGAGAATACAAGTTCAGGATGGTGGTTTAGAAGGGTATAGTTTGACTGGTGATGGTGTGTTATGTTTTCAAGGACGGCCCTGTATGCCAAAGGACATGGAGTTGAGGCGGAAAATTCTCCTTGATGCTCATAGCAGCCCATACGCTATGCATCCGGGAGGAAGCAAGATGTATGGAGATCTCTGAAGCAGATTACGGTGGCGGGTTAAGCGTGAGATAACGAATTAAGTAGGGAAGTGTTTGGCGTGTCGGCAGAGTTAAGGTGAACACCGATTACCATCGGGGCTACTTCAACCGGTAAAGATCCTCAATGGAAGTGGGAGCGGATCACTATGGATTTCGTCGGTGAGCTACCCTTACGCCATGACAAGAAAGATGCGATTTGGGTAATCGTAGACCGTCGACTAAATCACTCACTTCATCTGGGTGAGAATGGACTACTCACTCGAAGCTAGCAAAGTTGTATGTGGCCGAGATAGTCGATTACATGGTGTACTGTGTCGCTTATCTCGGATAGGGACCCAAGGTTCACTTGAGGTTTTGAAAGCATTACATCAAGCGTTGGAGTGCGCGGTTGGATTTCAAAGATGACTTTCCATCCTCGAGCGGACGGGCATCCGAAAAGGTCATCTGATCTTAGAAGATATCTTTGAGGGTCGTGTCATGGAATTCGAGGTAGTTGGGAGGAATTCTTACCTTTGGCCGAGTTCGCCTACAACAATAGCTACCAAGCGAGTATTCAGATGGCACCATCTGAAGCCTTGTATGGATGGAAATGCCGAACTCCAAGCGTGTTGGACGGAGTTGGGTGAACGACAAGTGTTGGGCCCAGAATTGGTAGCGAGGCGAAGACAAAGTCAAAGTGATTGGTCTCGTCTCAAGGAAGCATCGGATAAGCGAAGTCTTATCCGATCTCAAACGCAAGGAAATGGAGTATGTTGTGGGAGACAAGGTCTTTCTAAAGGTGTCGCCTTGGAAAAAGGTGTTAAGATTTGGACGAAAGGGAAGTCGAGCCCAAGATTCATTGGCCCATATCTGATCTTGAAGCGAGTGGGACCGATAGCTTATCGACTTGAAGCTCGCCGGCAGAGTTAAGTCGATACATGACATCTTTCACGTATCAATCTTTGAGGCGGTATCGGTCGGATCCATCACATGTGGTGCACGTGGCGAAATCGAGGTTAGCAGACTTATCTTTTGAGGAGGAACCGGTTCGGATCTTGGATAGAGATAGAAAGGTTCTACGAGGAAGTCGGTGCCCTTAGTAAAAGTGCTATGGCGGAACCATGGTCTTTGAGGAAGCTACGTGGGAACACGAGGATGTGATCTACGGCAATACCCTCATCTGTTTTAGTTATGTAATTTGGAATGAAATTTATTTTAAGGGGTAGAACTGTAACATCCCAAAAGGGGGTTATTTGGAACTTAATCATTTTTCTTATGTAAGCTGGCGAGATATTATTTATGGAATAATAGAGTTTAATTTAAGGCTTTGTGTTGGCTCGATTTGGTAGGAAATTTTAGTTTTAACTTCTAAGGTAGGGAGCCTTAGCAAGAGGGTGTTATAAGAATAAATGGGGATAATTTGGACATAAAATGAGCTTAGACCAAGTGGCGAGTAAGCCCACTTAAGAGCTACATGTGGCGCCACCAAGGAGCAAGGAAGAGCTTGTGTTGAGTCATGGAAATCCTCTTTTTGTTCTTTATTTTGTGACATAGGGAGGAGAGTTTTCTTCTCTTTAAACTCTTTAATTATTGTTAATAGATAATATAAGCATTTTATTTTAAGGATAATCAAGTGGATTATGAAGATTTAAAAGAATTATTATTGGATTATTATTATGGTTTTAATTTAAGTGGTCTAGAGTAAATTAAGGAAGTAAGAGGAATCTTGGACTCCTTGTTGAGGAGGAGTGAATGACAAGGACTTATGGAAGAGGGGAGTGGTAGAATGCTTATAAATAGCATCGACTTAGCACTTGTTTTGCTCTTTTCTCCATCTTTGCAAAGCTGAAATTCTCAAACCTTCCATCTATCTTCTCTCCTTTCTTTTCTCTCAAACACTCGCTAATGAAAACTCTCACCATCTCCTCCTCTCCATTAGTTTTCTACCATTAATTCTCCTCTATTCTTTTGGCGAATATCCACTCCTCATTTAGAAATCCCTTCTCTGTTAAGACTCACTTTGGCGAATATCGAAGTCATAAGGGTTTCTGGATTTCTTCTTCAAACCGATTAGCAAGGGTGCTTGGGATTTTAAGGTATTCGATCTAAGTCGCTATCCTCCATCAACCGAAGTTGGTAAGTGTGGGTAAGGCCTATGTTAGTATTCAAAAGCGAAAGCTTTGGTTATAAGTAATAATGACTAATCATTTATTTTGGAAAAAAAGATTCAAGTATTGGGTCGTGGTTAGTAGCCAAAGCGAGGAAAGGTAAGATAGGGATCATAAGGAACTCCTTTCAATAATTTGGTTTGGCCGATTAGGCCATAGTATTGATCCTAAGAGTTGGCCGAATGCCATGTTCTCTCCCTCTCTTGTCGGCTTTGATAAGGGTAAGTAGTGGGTTCGGCAATTGGCCATAAGGGAGCTAATCTTTTGTTGAATCAAATCTATTTAGGTACTTCGGGATTTTGGAGATCGACAAAGCAAGCCGTCATTCGTGACCAATCAAGTGATTCGGGAATCAAGCATTGTGATTAAGTATCCAAAAGCGCAAGGGTAAGGATTCGGGTTAAAAAGGAGAACCCTTTAAATAAATTAATTTGGCCGAATGTACTAACTCATGCCTTGACCGAATATAGGGGCAGTAGATCTAGGGTGGTCGACTCTCCTTTTCGGATTTAGACTATCCAGTGGTGGTGTGTACATACACACTTATATCGATTAATATGTGATAAATATTTGTTGTTTGTAAATCGCTTGATGTAGATTTGGATTTGGTACCTTAAATGGTACAAGCAAGGACCTCGGTAAGTCTCTAATATATGAGATTATTATGATGCTTTTGGGAAGCGTGATTTATTTAATACATGTGATAAATGTATGATCTCTGTTATGACTATGATGTGGGTTGATGAGTGGAGGGGGCAGTATTAATCGTGCCGGCGGGCACCAGTGTTTTGGTAACACACCGTGACTATAAGTCACCGAGGTTTGGTACCTCCAGGAGGTTTGGTACCTCAATAGCGACTTGTCCACGTGGTTAACACCACCGTGGGTTGGCCCCACTTGAGATATGGGATCGTCGCGGTGATTTGGTATCACACGATGGGTTGGCCCCATCACCCGATTTGTGTCTACGGACACCGGTGTTTTGGTAACACATTGTGACTATATGTCACCAGTGGTTTGGCACCACCGGTGGTTTGGTACCACAGCACGGGTGAGCAGTGGCGTTTGGATGGCTAGGTCGGAATTAAATATTACGCATATTCTTGTTATATGTTGTGTATGAAAAATATTTTTAAAGCGGGAAGGGTTACATCTTGAGTCTTGGTGACTCACCTTCTCCACTATTTTTTTGGTGATGCTTAGAACGCGGACATGGAGCCGGAGGGACTTGAGGAGGCCATGCGGTGGATTTAAAATTTAATGGACTTTAATTTTAGTTATTTTAATTTTGTTATTGGGTTGTTTATTTTGGATGTAATAAGGCATCATCATACTTTACTTTAGTTATTTTCTTATCATTGGATAGTCTATTTTAAGTTAAAATTTGAATTACACGTTTTTTTAAATTAACACGAAAAATGTTTTATCGTGCCATCGGGCACATCTGGAAATTTGTGTGACAACTTGACTTAATTAAATTAGTTCAAATTGGACTAAGTATAATTTCAGCAAGATAACTTAAAATGAGCAGTTTTCAACAAAACTTAAGTGGATTTAGAAAATGGGTTTCAAAAAGTTTTTCTTCGTAACGACCCATATTCGGTCCTAACGTTTGGGCCGGGTTTGGGCTGTTACAACGCCCATACCCTCAAACCGTAGGAAGCTTCTGACTATTTCTGAACGGCTTAGACACACCCGTGTCTTCCAACCGTGGGAGGCTACTGGCTAATTTCACACGGCCATGACACGCCCGTGGGTTTAGACCGTGTGCTAATCCTTGATATATTGACTAAATCAAGACAGTGCAGGCTGCGCCCATGTCCAACTCGTGTGTATAACACGGCCTATACACATGGCCGTGGAATTTACCCGTGGCCTATTCTGATTCATAATACTAAGGTGCAGGGTTAACACGGCCTTGACACACGCCCGTGTGTCCAACGGTGTGGGCATTTATAGGCTATTTACCAAGCCGTTAGCCATCCTGAACTGAAGATCATATCCATACACAATTCAACGATGCAATAACAACCCAATTTTATGAATAATACTACATGCTTCATTGATCTCAATAAACATAAATACTTAGGGCTAGTTTGGCAATGCTTTTGAAAAGTGCTTTTGAAAAGTCTTTGTGGAAAAGTGCTTTTGAAGTGCTTTTGAAAAGTTTGCTTTAAAATTTGAGTGTTTAGCATTCTTTGTCAAAAAGTGCTTTTGAGAAATAAAATGTCCATTTTAGACATGCTATTATCAAGTAACAAATATACATTTAAATAAATTTTAAATTAGTTAATATTATTATATTTTAGTAAGAATATAAAAATTACTATAACTTGTTAATATTTTAATATATGAAATATAAATTTTAATTTTAAATATTTATAAGTAATAAATATTAATTAGTTATAAAATTTAATTAGAATATATAAACTACATTTTAAATATTTAAATATAACTATTAAATATTTGTAATTAATATTTTAAAAATATTTTTTATTTTAATTAATAATTTTAACACATTTGTAATTAAGCTCTCTGAAAAAAAGAAAAGTACTATGTTATTAGAGGGTGAAAAAGTAATTAAGCACTAAAAGTGCTTTTGGGAAGGAAAAGCTAAAATTTTAGCTTCTCTTTTTAGAAGTGCTTTTGAAAAGCATACGAAAAGCCAAAATTCAATAAAAGCGGTTTGTTACTCATGACTTTTCTTCCAAAAGTGCTTACGAGCCGAAGTGCTTTTGAAAAGCAATCTTAATCGGCCCTTAGTCAAATTTGGCCAATCACATAGCCATATACATAAGAATAATAAACTTGATAGCTTTTACAAAGGCCCTTCTAAAAACATGTTCACAAAATGAATGTTTCCTATACATGCCATACTTAGTAAAGTAACTTGGCTATACCAAAATAAGAGTTGATAGTGTGCTACGAGCTTCGACTTCGATGATCCACAAATTAGCTTGGCGGGACTACATAGAAAGAAACAATCAAATACGAAAGCATTTAGCTTAGTAAGTTTGCATGTAAAGCACATGTCATTGAGCTTGCTTAATAAAAACCATTTAGCATAACAATAGTATCGTAATTTTAGCTCTAAAGCTTACTTACTCATACTTGGTTCTTACATGTCTCATGATGCTCACTATACTCATTTTTGTAAAGTAAACATGATACCTATGTCAATTGATCACATTGATCTGCGTACTTAAACAACATTAATCATTATGATCTCTAATTATTTATTCATAACATGAGTAATATTTAATTCATTTTGATGCTAGCTTTGCTTTCTTAGCCCTCTTATTACCTCATTATTAACCTTACTTATTTTCCCAATGAACTTCTACGAATACTCGAAGATACTAGATCTCCTCCCACTTAACATGCCACCAAAGCCATATCTTAGGCATGGTCTTACATGGAATTTCTCATCTTGGTTTCAAGGCCATGTCTTGACATGGACTTACATGAAGTCTTGCCCTTGATAACTTAGTCAATGCCAAGCTAGCCTTGGACTTATATGATATCTTGATCAATGCCAAGCTTGCCTTGGACTTACATGATATCTTGATCAATGCCAAGCTTGCCTTGGACTTACATGATATCTTAATCAATGCCAAGCTTGCCTTGGACTTACATGATATCTTGATCAATGCCAAACTTGCCTTGGACTTACATGATATCTTGATCAATGCCAAGCTTGCCTTGGACTTACATGATATCTTGATCAATGCCAAGCTTGCCTGGGACTTACATGATATCTTAATCAATGCCAAGCTTGCCTTGGACTTACATGATATCTTGATCAATGCCAAGCTTGCCTTGGACTTACATGATATCTTGTGTGGAATATCGGGTATCCTGGGGAATTCATATTCAACCGGGCTTGCTCATGTTTGATTTCTTTGTTCACAAAAATGATAGGCATTACAAAATAGCAATGTATATTATACTAAGCAATTCAATGATAGTGATCATAAAGCTTAGAAATCATACAAACTTACCTCGTTTTCAAAATGAGTTAGTTCTTCGGTTTAGTCCATAACTTTATCCTTTCCACGATTGAGGTAAATTCTCGTCTCCTCTTGCTCTATAATAGCAAATTAGCTCATTTTAATCATTTCATTAATATAAGCATCTCAATAGTCCTACTTAGGCAAAATTACCATTTTACCCCTAGATTTTGGCAAAATGATCGTTTTGCCCCTAGGCTCAGAAATTAATTCTAATCACATTTTTATCTTCAACAAGCCTAGGTAAACATTTAATGCTCTCAAAGCTATCATCAACAATCAATATTTCACATACTTACTACCAAGTTCATAACATTTTCATTAAGGTCCTATTTAGTGTCCTCATGCTAACACCCTTTTTAAAAGTTGTTCATCTGACAACTAAGACTCAAGTTCTTCCTTAAAATGCAGCAAACAACTAAAGTAGCTCTCATGGTAAAACTCTAAACCTTTCACGACATTGCACAATAGTCCCCTCATTTGAAAGCTTAAGCTTTAGGGATCTCAAAAGTACAACTATTTTCAAGAAAAGTTCACTAGAAAACTTACTTGAATGGATGAGAGTTTGCTGAAATTTTTGAAGGTTTCTACCCCTTATTTGCTGCAAATTTTTGGTGGAGGATGATAGGAGAACAAGATGATAACTTTTCTCTCCTTATTCTATTATTAAAAGTCAAATTAGTCCACCTACTACTACTAACTTTGACACTAATTGAAAATTTGTCTCCCATAATCTCTTATGGCCGGCCAAACCTCTTTCAAAGGCTAAATTGCCTTCTAAATACCCCCATTTAACAATCCATAACCATTTGGTACTCCTAGCATATAGAATGGAACTTTCGCACTTATGCGATTTAGTCCTTTTTTGCAAATTAAACACGAAAACGTTAAAATTAAAATACCAAAATTTTAATGCTCATATGCTATCATGCTCTAACTCATAATATATCATGAAAATAATTTCTCCGATCTCGAAATAGTGATCCCAAGATCACTATTCTGACTAGCCCCTAAATCGGGCTATTACAATTCTCCCCCTTAGGGATTTTCATCCTCGAAAATCTTACCAGTGAAAAGATTGGGGTATTGATTTCTCATCGTTTCCTTAGACTACCATGTAGCCTCTTCTATTCCGTTCCTTTGCCATAGGACTTTCACTAGGGCTATGCTTTTATTTCTTAACTGCTTGATTTCACAGGCCAATATTTTGACTGGTTCTTCACCATAAGTCATGTCAGGACGGATCTCTATTTCTGATGGAGTAATTATATGTGAAGGGTCTGATCTGTAGTGTCGCAACATTGACACGTGAAAAACATCATGTATCCTCTCTAATTCTGATGGCAATGCCAAACGGTAAGCTACCGGACAACTCGCTCAGTAATCTCGTAAGGTCCAATAAAAAGTGGACTTAATTTGCCTTTACGGCCAAATCTGAGAACTTTTCTCCATGGTGATACTTTCAAAAAGACTTTATCCCCAACTAGGTACTCAATCTCTTTACTCTTTAAATCCGCATGGGATTTACATGCATCTCGATGCGGTTTTAAACATTCTCGTATCACTTTTACTTTTTCTTTAGCTTCTTTAACCAAATCAACCCCATGAATTTGGTTCCTTGAGTTCAGTCCAAAAGAAAGGGGTTTTGCACTTACGCCCATTTAGAGCCTCATAAGGTGCCATCTTTAAGCTCGACTAAAAGCTATTATTGTAGGCAAATTCTACCAATGGAAGAAACTTTTCCCAGCTGCCTTGGAATTCCAAAACACAACATCTGAGCATCTCCTCGAGTACTTGAATTAAACTTTCTGATTGACCGTCAGTCGGAGGGTGAAAAGCTGTGCTAAAACTCAATTTTGTACCCAAAGCTTCTTGCAGCTTCTTCCAAAATCTGGACGTGAATCTCGGATCTCTATCCGATATGATCGATAAGGGAACTCCATGAAGTCTTACTATTTCTGAAACATACAAGTTTGCCAACTTTTTTAGGGAGTAATCCACTCGTACAGGTATAAAGTGGGCTAACTTTGTGAGTCTATCAACCACTACTCAAATAGCATCTTTCTTGCTCAGAGACAACGGTAAACCCATTACGAAATCCACGGTGATACGGTCCCATTTCCATTCGGGGACTAAGATAGGCTGAAGTAAACTCGAAGGCACTTGGTGTTCAGTCTTTATTTGCTGACAAGTAAGACATCTTGAAACAAACTCTAAAATGTCTTTATTCATTTTCGACCACCAATACTATTGCTTCAAGTCACTATACATCTTTGTACTTCCCGGATGTATAGAAAACCATCCGTTATGTGCTTCGTACAAAATTCTCTGAATAAGCCCCTCATTCCTCGGTACACAAATTCTATCTCTAAACATCAAATATCCATAGAATTAATCCGAAAGTCAGATTTAGCATCTGACTCGCATTGAGCTCTCTTGATTTGTGACTCATTATCTTCTTTCTGAGCCTCAAAGATATCTTGAAGAAACATTGGTCTAGCTCTCGACTCAACTAAAAGGGAGCCATTGTCAGATAAGGATATCCTTGAATTCAATGCTCTTAAAGTAGATAGAGACTTCCTACTCAAAGCACCGG
Organism: Gossypium rotundifolium; assembly: GCA_025506655.1. Lineage (NCBI taxonomy): Eukaryota > Viridiplantae > Streptophyta > Magnoliopsida > Malvales > Malvaceae > Gossypium > Gossypium rotundifolium. Next base: position 176,367,445 of record CP106724.1, read on the forward strand.
CGATTACGTTCGCCTTTCCTAGATGGTAGTCGATGACCAACTCATAGTCTTTTATCAACTCTAACCATCTTCTTTGTCTTAAGTTCAACTCTTTCTACGTCATCAAGTACTTCAGACTTTTGTGATCGGTAATGGTGTCTCCAAATCTTCAAAGCGAAGACTATGGCGGCCAATTCTAGATCATGCGTTAGATAATTCTTCTTATGAGGCTTCAACTATCTGGAGGCATATGCAATCACCTTGCCTTCTTGCATGAGTACACAGCTCAATCCATTTAAGGATGCATCATTGTAGACTATAAATCCTTTCCCTGATTCGGGTTGTACTAAGACTGGAGCTTCTGTCAACACTACTTTCAACTTCTCGAAACTTTGTTGGCATCGTTCTGTCCACTCAAACTTCACATTTTTCTGCAACAGTTTAGTCATCGGGGTTGTGATTATGGAAAACCCCTTGACAAATCATCTGTAGTAGCCGGCTAGGCCCAGAAAACTTCTAATCTCAGTAATGTTCTTAGGCGGCTTCCAGTCCACTATGGCTGAGATTTTACTAGGATCAACTCGGACTCCATCCCTCAAGACAATATGTCCCAGGAATCCTACTTCCTTGAGCCAAAATTCACTTTTACTGAATTTGGCATACAGCTGATTCTCTCGCAGGATCTGTAAAACTGTCCATAGGTGTTCAGCATGCTCTTTCTCATCTTGGGAATAAATCAGTATGTCGTCAATAAAATCGACTACAAACTTGTCGAGGTATGGTCTAAAGATGCGGTTCATTAAATCCATGAACACCGCAAGAGCATTGGTCAACCCAAAGGGCATGACTAAAAATTCATAATGCCCATACCTCACTCGAAAGTCCATCTTGGATACATCTGAGTCTTTCACTCTCAACTGGTAGTACCCTGATCTTAAGTCTATTTTGGAGAACATAGTCGCTCCTTTCAATTGATCGAACATATCATCGATCCTAGGCAACGCGTACTTATTCTTCTTGTTACTTTATTGTCGACGGTAATCTATGCACAATCTCATGGTACCATCTTTCTTTTTCACAAATAAAACTGGGGCACCTCATGGTGAACAACTTGATCTTGCAAAGCCCTTATCTGTCAACTCTTGCAACTGTAACTTCAACTCTTTCAACTCTGTTGGAGCCATTCTATAAGGAGTAGTGGATATCGATGCAAGATCGGGAGCTACTTCAATACTGAACTCAATCTTTCTAACTGGCGATAGTTCGGGTAATTCTTTGGGAAATACATCCACGTATTCACATACTATCGGTACTGACTCAATTTTTAGCTCTGTCTCCTTATCATTCAACACAAAGGCCAAATATGATTCATACCCTTTTATTAAACATCTCCGTGCCATCATATGAGAAATTATCACTGGCGATTTATCTTGTTCATCTGATTCAACATGAAGAATATCCCTATTATCACATCTCACCTCAATGCATTTCTTCCCACAATTAACAATTACATTATGAGTAGTCAACCAGTCCATTCCAAGAATGAGGTCGAATTCATCAAATGGTAATAATATAAGATTTGCTTTAAAGCAATGACCTCTAATCATCAATGGACAATCTTTACAAACTTTATTAACTAACACACTCTTGCCTAATGGATTAGTCACCTTAATTACAAATTCGATGGTATCTATAGGCATGCTCAAACTGGATGCTAATTTCATGCAAATGAAAGAGTGCATGGATCTGGGATCTATTAAAGCAATAACTTTAGTATTGTAAAGAGAAAAGGTACTCGTAATAACATCAGGAGAAGACGCCTCTTCGCGAGCGTGAATGGCATAAGTCCTTGTAGGCGCTCTACCCTCGTGTCTCACTACTGGTCTCTCAAGTTACCTCTTTCACTTGCCCCACTTCTCGAGTTTCTCTGCGGTTTCCTCTAACCATACTCCCAAATTTTGGGTCTGAGCTCTTCCTTCTTTCGTCATCTCGGGACAATCTTTTATATAGTGGTCTTGTGAACCACATCTAAAACATGCATTTTCATGTGCCCGGCATTCTCCCAGATGGCGTCTACCACTCTGTGGGTATTCAGATTTGTCAGATCTAAAATTTTGACACTTGCAACTGAAGTCATCTGTTCCCTGAATACTGTTTACTTTTGTCCTTCTTGGAAAACCCGGTGGAAGTAGCCGATCAGATAGGGAAATCTTTTGACTTCTTGTGTGAAGATTGGAATGACTTATTCCACGGTCTCTTTCTAGAGCCACGAGACTCTATTTTAGACTTCTTCTTCTCTTTTATTAGTTCTTCGGCTTTACAAGCTCTTTCCACTAACACGACAAATTCTTTTAATTCTAGGATAGCAACAACCAGTTTGATGTCCTCATTCAACCCATCTTCAAACCTTTTACTCATAATAGCCTCTATGGATATACATTCGCGAGCGTACTTGCTGAGTCGTACAAACTCACACTCATAATCTCTCACCGACATCTTGCCTTGCTTCAGCTCTAGGAATTCTTTTCTCTTCTGGTCTACAAACCTCTGGCTAATTTACTTTTTCTTAAACTCTTCTTGGAAAAATTCCCATGTGACCCTTTCTCTCGGTACAATCGACACAAGGGTGTTCCACCATTGGTAATTAAAATCTCTTAAGAGAGAGATTACACACTTCATGCATTCTTCAGAGGTACATAACAACTCATTAAATACCCTGATGGTATTTTCTAACCAGAATTCAGCTCTTTCTAGATCATCCTCTTTTCTACCCCAGAATTCTTCTATTCCATGCTTCCTGATCCTATCAATTGGGGTTTACCTCCTCTTACCATCTCTACTACTTGAGGGGCCACTAGAGTAGCTTGTGGAATAGGTGGGGGTGAAGGGGTTGTGCGTTCGAGTTCTCTCGAATGAACTCTGTATACCATGTGTTCATCATGTGGAGGAAGGCTTCCTAGCCTCTTCTCCTCCCTTTGACTCACTGTAGTGGGTCTATTCTCATTTTCGCCAAGATTATCCCTTGGTGAGTCGACGCATTACTTTCTACATCATCCGCCACATTCCCTTCGGAATCCATTTCTATATGTATAAACATAATTTAAAATCATCAGGAGTCGTCACACTATCATTATAGAAACATTTTTACATATGGCATGTATAGCTAGACTCATGCTCATGCTACGTTAGTTCTAGAACTGACTAAACCGTAGCTCTGATACCACTAAATGTAACACCGCACCCAAGACCGATACTAGATCTGGATACGAGACATTACTATGCTTGAACATGTACTTACGAGCTATAAAATTTTGTTCCAACTTAAAAATTTCACTTTCTTAGTCAACACATACATTACAAAGGCCTTCGGGGCCTTAAACTCGTGTCTAAAAACTTTCGAAACTAAATAAAATAATTCATTTTGGACCAGGGTTCACACGCCCGTGCACCCTTAAGCACGCCCATACCCTCAAACCGTGGGAAGCTACTGACTATTTTGCACGGCTTAGACACACCCGTGTCTTCCAACCGTGGGAGGTTACTGACTAATTTCATAAGGCCATGACACGCCCGTGGGCTTAGACCGTGTGCTAATCCTTGATATACTAAATAAATTAGCACGGTCTGGGAATACGCCCACCTCCAACCCGTGTGTATAACACGACCTATACACACGGCCGTGGAATTTACCCGTGTCCTATTTTGATTCATAATACTTAGGTGCAGGGTTAACACGGCCTTGACACACGCCCGTGTGTCCAACCGTGTGGGCATTTATAGGCTATTTACCAAGTCGTTAGCCACCCTGAATTAAATATCATATCCATACACAATTCAACGATACAATAACAACCCAATTTTATGAATAATACTACATGCTTCATCGATCTCAATAAACATAAATACTTAGTCAAATTTGGCCAATCACTTAGCCATATACATAAGAATAATAAACTTGATAGCTTTTACAAAGGCCCTTCTAAAAACATGTCCACAAAATGAATGTTTCCTATACATGCCATACTTAGTAAAGTAACTTGGCTATACCAAAATAAGATTTGATAGTGTGCTACGAGCTTCGACTCCGATGATCCCTAAATTAGCTTGGAGGGACTACATAGAAAGAAACAATCAAATACGTAAGTATTTAGCTTAGTAAGTTTGCATGTAAAGCACATGTCATTAAGCTTTCTTAATAAAAACCATTTAGCATAACAATAGTATCGTAATTTCAGCTCTAAAGCTTACTTACTCATACTTGGTTCTTACATATCTCATGATGCTCACTATACTCATTTTTGTAAAGTAAACATGATACCTATGTCACTTGATCACATTGATCAGCGTACTTAAACAATAATCATTATGATCTCTAATTCTTCATTCATAACATGAGTAATATTTAATTCATTTTGATGCTAGCTTTTCTTTCTTAGCCCTCTTGTTACCTCATTATTAACCTTACTTGTTTGCCCGATAAACTTCTACGAATACCGAGGATACTAGATCTTTTCCCACTTAACATGCCATCAAAGCCATATCTTAGGCATGGTCTTACATGGAATTTCTCATCTTGGTTTCAAGGCCATGTCTTGACATGGACTTACATGAAGTCTTGCCCTTGATAACTTAGTCAATGCCAAGCTTGCCTTGGACTTACATGATATCTTGATCAATGCCAAGCTTGCCTTAGACTTACATGATATCTTAATCAATGCCAAGCTTGCCTTGGACTTATATGATATCTTAATCTATGCCAAGCTTGCCTTGGACTTACATGATATCTTGATCGATGCCAAGCTTGCTTTGGACTTACATGATATCTTGATCAATGCCAAGCTTGCCTTGACTTACATGATATCTTGATCAATGACTTGCCGGGACTTATATGATATCTTAATCAATGCCAAGCTTGCCTTGGACTTACATGATATCTTGATCAATGCCAAGCTTGCCTTGGACTTACATGATACCTTGTGTGGTATATCGGGTATCCTGGGGAATTCATATTCAATCGGGGCTTGCTCATGTTTAATTTCTTTGTTCACAAAAACGATAGGCATTACAAAATAGCAATGTATATTATATTAAGCAATTCAATGATAGTGATCATAAAGCTTAGAAATCATACAAACTTACCTTGTTTTCAAAATTAATTAGTTCTTCGGTTTAGTCCACGACTCTATCCTTTCCACGATTGAGGTGAATTCTCGTCTCCTCTTGCTCTATAATAGCAAATTAGCTCATTTTAATCATTTCATTAATATAAGCATCTCAATAGTCCTACTTAGGTAAAATTACCATTTTACCCCTAGATTTTGGCAAAATAACCGTTTTGCCCCTAGGCTCGAAAATTAATTCTAATCACATTTTTATCTTCAACATGCCTAGGTAAACATTTAATGCTCTTAAAGATATCATCAACAATCAATATTTCACATACTTACTACCAAGTTCATAACCTTTTCATTAAGGTCCTATTTAGTGTCCTCATGCTAACACCCTTTTTAAAAGTTGTTCATCTAACAACTAACACTCAAGGTCTTCCTTAAAATGCAGTAAACAACTAAAGTAGCTCTCATGGTAAAACTCTAAACCTTTCACAACATTGCACAATAGTCCCCTCATTTGAAAGCTTAAGCTTTAGGGATCTCAAAAGTACAATTATTTTCAAGAAAAGTTCACTAGAACACTTACTTGAATGGATGTTATTTTGCTGAAATTTTTGAAGGTTTCTACCCCTTATTTGCTGCAATTTTTGGTGGAGGATGATAGGAGAAAAAGATGATAACTTTTCTCTCCTTATTCTATTATTAAAAGTCAAATTAGCCTACCTACTACTATTAACTTTGACACTAATTGAAAATTTTGTCTCCCATGCTCTCTTATGGCCGGCCAAGCCTCTTTCAAAGGCTAAATTTCCTTTTAAATACCCCTATTTAACAATCCATAACCATTTGGTACTCCTAGCATATAAAATGGAACTTTTGCACTTTATGCGATTTAGTCTTTTTTGCAAATTAAACACGAAAACGTTAAAATTAAAATACCAAAATTTTAATGCTCATATGCTATCATGCTCTAACTCATAATATATCATGAAAATAATTTCTCCGATCTCAAAATAGTGATCCTGAGATCACTATTCTGACTAGCCCTTAAATCGAGCTATTACAAAATTTTAATGTGTCTTAGTTAGTTTTTATTTAATTTGTCTAAGTGTTATTTAATATGTCTAGATTGTGTTTTAATTAAGTTTAGCTGATTATGGCTTAATTTAAAGTGTTTCTTGGTGTTAAATAGGTGCAGCTGAATTTTTGAACCCATTAAAGGAGGTGCATGTTTGGCTAGAGCATGGAATTAAAGCTGATCATTTTTGGCTCCCCAAGGCAACCATTCGGCCAAAGAATGTCCAACCATTAACTCCCCAAGGCTTGGCCGATCCACTCCCCATAGTAGCCCCATTCCTTTCACATTTGGTGTTCATACCATGAGTCCATTCGGCTGGCTTTGTTCACACTTCAAAGACCCTTCAAGCTCCATTTTCACACCTTTATGGCTGTTCAAGTCAACTTTTAATGCTAGTAATTTTTCAACCAAAGAGTGCAAATTAAATGGGTCATAAACACCCCTTGGCCGAACCTAGACTTGTGCAATGCATCCATGCAAGTGCCACATTCATGCAAGCTGATCGTTCTTCCTTCTAGAATGTCATCCAATGAGCTCCATTCAGCTGAATTTAGCTACAGCAAATTAAAGCTTTGTTCCAAAATTTTCTAGCCAATTCTAGCTTAATTTTTGCTTAGCTATTAAGTTTTTAATTAGGCCATTCGATTACCTAGCTAAGTACGATAAATACTTTGTTATTTCCATTGTAAAAGGAATTTTTGCCAATTTGTTAATAAAACTCTGTTTCTATGAGGTTCTTCCTCTCATATTTCGTGTGAGTCTCGAATTGACTTATCTAGCATGCTAGTGTCGTCAACCGAACTCTTTCTGAACTTATCACCAACCTTGGTATGGTGTTCATCCATCTTTTTATACCTTCGTTTCCTACTTTGCTAAGTAACGGATCGAGGTCCATCTTCTATTTCCATCAATCACCTTAAGCCATATAAGTCCCGGGGCGATACTCGTTATAGTATCGAATCGATCTTGCCGCTTAAGTTCATTTTCCATATCCACCATTTATCCCAAAATTATCTATCTTTATTTTTATTCTTAAATCGAGCCTACTACATTTATACCAAAACCACCTTTCATCTCCAAACCACTTCATTAGCTTTCGCATATTTTTTTAACCAAACTTACAATTTTAACGCATCAAATTTTCTCCTCATCGATGATTGGGCAAACAAGTGAATCAAATCGACATTCTCAAGCCGGATCACTTCACTTGGGGATTACCTGATCACATTAAACAGAAGGGGTGAGTTTACGTAAACTCAGTGTGTAATCCCTAGAAATCATATGCATAAAGTCAGTCAAATGCAGTCTGGGCCTAAGCCCATCTCAATTTCAATAGCAGTTCGGGCCTTAGCCCATTTCAGTTTCAGTAGCAGATATGCATTAGGGCCTAAGCCTGTCATAGTAAATAGTATCAGATATGCATTTATCAGTAACAAAATCCTACCCAACCAGCTTCTATACACCATCTCCATCCATCCCTACACTCCATGTAGGGTTTAAAACACCCACCCATCACTACATTCCAAAAAGTACCGAATGCAACACATAATTAGTATATTGCAGCTGAGGTGCCAGATAATAGGCTTAAGAGCCTTTCAGTACACTTCCTCCAAATATCAACATCCCAACCCAATACAATACAACATACAGTTTATCATGCTTTTATGTAGCTATCAGTCATTCCTATATAATTATCAGTGATCATGCATAAATTATCATGCTCAATATATACATTACATATAGTCAGATCACACATCTTGGGGTCTAAGAAACGCTTATCGACCTTACAGTAGGTTCACAGTTGACTTGGGCGACCCGTGGAACCCTAAGAAACATTTCACTAAAAATGGGCTCACATGCCCTTGTGGCCTGCCCGTGTGGGCCCACACGCCCAGGTTAGCCTTGGCCCGTGTGGATCACACAACTTGGCCCAAATTAACACACCCGTGTGGACTACCCGTGTGGGCCCACACACTCATGTGGCCCACACGGCCTAAATAAGTCTAGCCCATGTGTTGCATACGACCTACCTGGCCATCACATGACCTTGTCTTATACGCACGGCCTAGCCTCGTCGATTACACACCCGTGTAAAGGCACACGGCCTACCACATGGGCGACCACACGCCCATGTGGCATCGACAGTGGGATTTTAGCTTTTGTTAAAACCCTATTTTCTACATTTTTGGGTCCACACCTGGTATCGTTGATGCTAAAATGTTCCTTGAGCACTCGGAACCTAAAATTGATCAATAACTCATTAATTAATCATTTAACAAGATTTCTAAACGAAAACACAAGATGAAAACCAACTTTAAACCAACGGGAAATGTTACCTTTGCTCAAACAATGCAAAATTCCACGCATCTACAAGGACTATTCCAGACCCTCAGCCCCTCAAATACCTCCTAAACACCAAAAGAAACCCTTAGCAAAATGATTCATCAACCAAATTAAAACTAAACCTACTAAAACTTACCTATCCGATGCGAATGAAGAGTGAAAGAAAGGTAGAGTTTCGACAACCGAAAGGAGGAAAATGAAAAGAAGAAAAGGAAAAAGGGTGAATGGAAGATGGTCAGTTTTTCTGTAGAGGGAATTTTGGGAAACTAATAACTCAAGTCCCACTACCTACTCTATCTCAACCACCCACTACTCAGATTTTTAGTACAACTCAAACTCCCTGCCATCAAACCGAGCAAAAATATTCCCCCTTGCCCACGCAGGGATTCGAACACCAGACCTTCAGCATACTAATACTCTACTTAACCACTAGACTAGCAGGCCCATTTTGACATGTTCTTACAAATAATTAAACTTAAGCTTACTGAGCGGGGTTTAGGATTTATTCAAAAAAAATACTAGAATTTAGCCAAAGACTTGGCTTGAACTTAAGACCTCACACGCACACCTAGAACACTTAACCACTGAAGTAGATACACAATTGTGTTAAAAATTTACAAAAGTCAAAAATAAATTTTTGGGGCGTTACAACTCTACCCCTCTAAAAGAGAATTTCATCCTCAAAATTTACCTGATTAGAATAGGTGAGGACACTGCCGACGTATCAAATCCTTAGGTTCCCATGTGGCCTCCTAAGTGCTATGATTTTAACACATAACCTTTACCAATAGAATGGATTTTTTGGTAAAACCTTAACGTCATGATCCAGAACCTGAACTGGCTCCTCCTCAAAAGTCAAGTCTGGCCTAACCTCAATCTCCTCAACAAGGACAATATGTGAGGGATCAGAGCGGTAGCGCCTGAACATCGAGATGTGGAACACATCATGAATACAGTCTAACTTTGAAGGTAGCTCCAACTGATAAGCGACTGATCCAACTCGTTTCAGAATCTGGTACGGCCCAATAAACCTAGGGCTTAGCTTGCCCTTACGACCAAACCTCGGAATCTTTTTCCATGGCGAGACATTGAGAAATATGAAGTCACCCACAGAATACTCAATCTTATGTCTGTTTAGATCCGCATAATATTTCTATCTGTCTGATGCCACTTTTAGTTGATCCCAAATCAATCTAACCTTATCCTCAGTCTAAAAACCAACTCGGACCCAAAACACGTTGTTCGCCCAACTCAATCCAACACAAGGGAGTGCGACACTTACGAACATATAGAGCCTCGTAAGGTGCCATCTGAATGCTAGACTAGAAACTACTATTGTAAGCAAACTCCGCTAGTGGCTGATACTCCTTCCAACTACCTCGAAAATCAATAGCACAGCTCCTCAACATATCCTCCAATATCCCTCTCCGATTGGCCATCGATCTGAGGATGGAACGCAGTATTGAAGTCCAACCTTGAACCTAGAGCTTCATGTAGCTTCTTCCAGAGTCGAGATGTGAAGCGAGGATCCGTATCAGATATGATCGAAATTGAAACCCCGTGCAGTCTCACTATCTCAAAAATATAGAGCTTCGCCAGCTTTTGCAAGGAATAATCTATCCTAACTGGGATGAAGTGTGCAGACTTGGTCAATCGATCCACGATGACCCACACTAAATCTTTCTAAGTGGGTGTTAAAGGTAACCCACTAACGAAATCCATCGTTACACGCTTCCATTTCCATAACAGAATCTTAACCGGCTGCAGCTGTAACAACCCGATTTAGGGGCTAGTCGAAATAGTGATCTCGAGATCACTAATCTAAGGTTAGAAAAAAATATTTTATTGATATTTTATGAGTTATAGCCTGATTATATAGGTGCATAAAAAATTTGGTGCTTTAATTTTATCGATTTCATGCTTAATTACGAAAAAGGATTAAATCGCATAAAGTGCAAAAGTTCAAAATTTCAAGCTAAGGGTGTATGGAATATTATTTTAGGTATCTATGGAAAATATAAATAATGGTTTGCCATAGGGGACAATAGAAATCAAAATTTAGTCAAGTAGGTGGATTAGGTGGACTAAATTGGGATTTTATATTATAATAAAGAAAGAAAAGATATCATCTTCTCTCCTTCATTCCTCCACCAAAAATTAGCAGTAAATAAGGTTTTGAGAGCTCCAAAAATTTCAGCACACTCTTCTCTTTACAAGTAAGTGTTTTAGTGATCATTTCTTGATAATATTTATACTTTTGGGACCCGTAAAGCTTATGCTTTCTAAAAAGGGGACTATATTGCAAAATGGTGAGAAGTTTAGAGTTTTCCCATGTGAGCTTTTAAGTTGTTTGCTGCATTTTTATGGGAGAAAATGAGTCTTGGTTGTTAGATAAACAACATTTGTGAAAGGTGTTTCAATGAAAACACTTAAAAGGACCCTTTTGTAAAGGTTGTGAAATTTATGGTAAATGTGTGAAATAATGAGTATTGAGGGCATCTATAAGAGTGATAAATGTTCACCTAGGCTTGTTAAAGATAGAAATTTGATTAGAATTGATTTTCGAGCCTAGGGGTAAAATGGTCATTTTGTGAAAGTCTAAGGGCAAAATAGTAAATTTTGCCAAAGTATGATTATTGAAATGCATTAGTTAATGTGATAATTAAATGAGCTAATTTTCTATTATAGATCAAGAAGAACAAAGAATTAACCTCGACCGGGAAAAGAATAAAGTATCGGACTAGATCGACAATCTAGCCTATTTTGAAATCGAGGTAAGTTTGTGTGCAATAAATTCAACATCATGTTATTTAAGTTTCTAAATGTTGATATTGATGATGTTGTATAATATGACTATGAAATTGAACAATGATGTTGAATGGGAAAATGTTGAAGATTTAGAATGTGGAAGTCCCGGTTAGACTTTAATAAATGAGATAACAATATCATCAAGACTTGAGAAGGGCAAATGTAAGGTCCCGTATAAGACCATGCCCGACACATGGCCTCAGTACCGAATTGAGATTTCGTATAAGACCATATCAGGGATATGGCATCGGTATCGAATATGAGAATCGTATAAGACCATATCCGGATATGGCATCGACAACTGATATGAGATCTCGTATAAGACCATATCGGGGATATGGCATCGACATTTAAAGGTGACCCCATGTAAGACCATATATGGGATATGGCATTGGCATCGGCATCGTATTTATGTAAATGATGACAATTTTGTACTTTTAAGTATCCCATTTGATTCAATGGGGTAATTGTTAAGCGTGTAATAGAGATGAGATTAGTGTTAAATCTGTGTGATGAAGTGGTATAGGTACATGTGAGTAATTCACGAGAAAAGTTTACGATATGTGATATGGTATGTGATTTGTAAGAGTAAGCATGAGTAAGTTAAGTCAATGTGCCTAGGACCTTGTGTTTTATTTAATGCTATGTATGATGACATTAAGAACCTTATGTTGTTATTTTTTCATACAAACTTACTAAGCTTTATGCTTACCCCTCCCATTTACCTTTTCCTTGTAGCATTGCCATGTTAGCTCGAGAATTTGTGGAACGTCAGAGTTCAGAAATCACACTATTGACTACTCTCTAGTATAGCAATGTTAGTTTCATTTTTAGTATGGCATGTATAGGACTTCATCTCTTTTGTTATGTCATATTTGTTAGCCAAAGTGTTGGCTATAAATGTTGCAAAATTCATTTTGTAAGTGGTCAATGAAATTGGGCCAATACTTGTCAAGTTTATATATATTCAATGGTGATGAATTTCATTAAGTGTATGCTTGTGTGGATCCTTTGATTTGAGTTCTTAGAAGTGCATTAGGGTCATAAGTCATGACGAATTGAGTTGGTATAAGTATGGTTGCTGTGTAGGTTTTTATTTGGCTTGGTAGACAGCCTTTCAAATGTCCACATGGGTAGGCACACGAGCGTATGTCTAGGCCGTGTGTGACACACGGTCAGCCCCATGGACGTGCTGATTAGTCGTGTGTCTCCTGCATGCCAAGTTTACAAGTCAATATGCTCAGTAGTAAACACATAGGCAGAGACACGGTCGTGTGTCTTAGCCGTGTGGGAGACACGGCCATGGACATGGGCTTGTGCCCAGGCCGTGTGAAGTTTGCACCTAAAATTTGAATTTAATTCGCCACACGGCAGAAGGACACGAGTGTGTGTCTCGGCCGTGTGATCATAGTGAGGTGATGACATCATAAACAGAATGCCATGGTTTTGACATGGGCTAAGACACGGGCATGTGACTGGCCAAGTGATGCAATTTAGTGTCGACCACAGGTGTGTGAAATGCCACACGGGCGTGTCCCACTCTTCACACGGGCGTGTGGCCCTATTTTATGTAAAAAAAATTTCTATGTGTTTGAAAGTTTCCAGTTTGGGCCCGAAGCATCCCGAGTATATGTATAAGGTCTCGTAAACCCATAATAGGGATGTTACAAATGTAAATGAAAAAGTTTTAAGTTGGAATGAAATTTTAGATCCCAAAGTAGTATGTTTATGCAAGATAAGTTCGGTAATGCCTCATATCCGGTTCTGGCATCAAACACGGGTAAGGGGTGTTACATTTAGTGGTATCAGAGCTACGATTTAGACGATTCTCAGAGTATCGTAGCGTAAGTATGAGTCTAGCCATACATGCCATACATAAGAGTATTTGTGTAATGATAGTGTGACGACTCCTGATGATCTGAATTGTGTCTTTATATAGTAAATAGATCTTGATCCCGATCGAGCTATAATCGATGATGCTACAAGTAATACACCGGCTCTCGCGTAAGAGACCGCTCTAGTTGAGAGTAGACCCGAGACTTTGGGTCAGGGAGAAGAGGCTCGCGAATCCTTTCTCCATATGATGAGCAATTGGTACACCGAGTATATTTGAGCAAATCCTAATGCTCAGCCCCCTCCACCCCCACCTATTCCTCCTCTTGTAGCTTTTCAAGTGGTAGAGGTAGTAAGAAAAGAAAGGCCTCCGGTTGATAAGATCCAGAAGTAAGGAGCCAAGAAATTATGAGCTAGTAAGGATGATGATCCGAAGGGAGCGAAATTTTGGCTTGAGAATACCATTAGAGTATTGGACGAGTTGTCATGCACACCTTATGAGTGCATGAAATGTGTGATATCTCTCTTGAGAGATTCGGCCTATCAATGGTCGAACACCATTGTGTCGGTGGTACCAAAGGAGAGAGTTAATTGGGAATTATTCCAAGAAGAGTTCTGAAAGAAGTACATTAGTCAAACGTTCCTTGACCAAAAAAGGAAAAAGTTCTTGGAGCTAAAGTAAGGTCGGATGACAGTGATCGAATATGAATGTGAGTTCGTAAGACTCAACAATATGTTCGAGAGTGCATATCGACAGAAGCTATCATGTGTAAAAAATTCGAGGATGGGTATGAGGATGTCCATTTGTTTGTTGTTGTACTCGAATTAAAAGAGTTTGTGGTGCTAGTAGATCGAGCCTGTAAGGCTAAGGAAGTGGCCTAAGAGAAAAAGAAAGCTGAAATTGAGTCTCACAACTCGAAGAAGAGACAGTTAGGCAAGTCATTCCGATTCTCATCCAAGAAGTCAAGAGAGTTTACTGTTCGATCAACTACTTTAGCTGGGTTTTCAAATAGAAGTAAAGGTAGACAGTTCTCGGGGTCTAAAGCTCAGACCACATCAATTGCTAGTGTGGGCAACGCTCGGCCAAGTAGACCAAAATGTCCATAGTGTCGTAGATGTCATCCCAGTGAATGTCGAGCAAATGAGAAGGCTTACTTTAAGTGTGGATCTCTAGACCATTTTATTAGAGATTACCCCGAGACGGGTGAGAAAGAGAAGCCTTAGAATACAAAACCGGGAAGTACTGCTAAGGGAAGACCACAGAGAAACCCAGGAAATGAAATAAGTAGCAAGAATATATCTAGAGAGCAGACTGCAAGAGCTGAGGGTAGAGCACCGGTGAGAACATATGTCATTCGTGCTCGCGAAGAGACGTCCTCCCTTGACGTAATTACGGGTACATTTTCTCTCTTTGACAGTCGTGTTGTAGCTTTGATTGATCCGGGATCTACCCATCGTATATTTGCATGAAATTAGTCTCTAGCATGAGCATGCCTATAGAGTCTATTGAATTTGTAGTAAGAGTATCAAATCCCCTAGGCAAATATGTGTTGGTTGATAGAGTATGCAAAAGTTTCCCATTGATGATTAGGGGCCATTGTTTTCCTGCTAATCTCATGTTATTACCATTTGATGAGTTTGATTTCATCCTTGGGATGGATTAGTTAGCTACTCATGATGTGATAGTGAATTGTGGAAGGAAGTTTATTGAGTTAAAATGTAAAAGTGGGGATCTTATCCATGTTGAATCAGATGAGCAAAACAGATCGCCAGTAATGATATCTTCCTTGTTGACTCAGAAGTATTTAAGAAAGGGGTACGAAGCTTACATTGCTTTGTGATGAATACTAGAGAGACTGAGTTAAGAATCAAATTAGTGTCCATAGTGTGTGAATATCTAGATGTTTTTCCAGAGGAATTACCAAGGTTACCTCCGGTTAGAAAAATTGAATTTGGGATTGAGTTAGTTCCTAATGCTACCCCCATTTCTATTGCTCCATACAAAATGGCTTCAATCGAGCTAAAAGAACTGAAAGCACAGTTGCAAGAGTTGACATAAAAAGGCTTTGCAAGACCAAGTTATTCGCCTTAGGGTGCTCCCGTTTTATTTGTGAAAAAGAAAGATAGTTACATGAGATTGTGTATAGATTATAGGTAGCTCAATAAGGTAACCGTGAAGAATAAGTACCCATTGCCAAGAATCGATGATTTATTTGACCAATTAAAGGGAGCCACGGTGTTTTCCAAGATAGACTTAAGGTCTGGGTATTATCAGTTGAGAGTTAAGGACTCAGATGTGCCAAAAACTACATTTTGGACGAGGTATGGTCACTACAAATTTTTGTTCATGCCTTTCAGTTTAACCAATGCCCCCTCAATCTTTATGGATTTGATGAATCACATTTTTCGGCCATATTTGGATAAATTTGTTGTAGTCTTCATTGATGATATACTGATCTACTCTCTAGATGAGAATGAGCATGTCGAGCATTTGAGAACGATTCTGTAAATTTTGAGAGATGAATAATTATATGCCAAGTTTAGTAAAAGTGAATTTTGGCTTAAAGAGGTTGGATTTTTAGGGCACATTGTCTCGGGAGATGGGATTAGAGTTCACCCAGTAAGATCTCAGCGATTGTGGAATGGAAGCCACCAAGGAATGTAACTGAGGTTAGGAGTTTTCTAGGCCTAGCTGGCTACTATAGATGCTTTGTCAAGGGATTTTCCATGATAGCTACTCCGATGAAGAAGTTGCTACAAAAGGATGTAAAGTTTGAATAGACAGTAAAGTGCTAGCAGAGTTTTGAAAAATTAAAGGCATTACTGATTGAGGCTCTTGTTTTAGTGCAACCTGAGCCGAGAAAAAATTTGTGGTTTGCAGCGATGCATCCCTAAATGGATTTGGTTGTGTACTAATGCAAGAGGTCAAGGTGATTGCTTATGCCTCTAGACATATGAAACCACACGAGAAGAATTACCTGACTTACGATTTAGAGTTAGCCGTAATTGTTTTTGCATTAAAGATATGGAGACATCATTTGTATGGTGAGAGATGTTGATTGTTCACAGATCATAAGAGCTTAAAGTACTTGATGAATCAAAAGGAATTGAAATTGAGGCAACGAAGATGGTTAGAGGTGATAAAGGACTATGAGCTAGTGATTGACTATCATCCTGGAAAGGCGAACGTGGTCGCCAATGCTTTAAGTAGAAAATCTTTGTTTGCGCTAAGAACCATGAATACACGGATGGCTTTGTCGGAAGATGGTTCTTTTCTAGCGAGTTGAGGGTTAGACCATTGTTTCTTCAAGACATTTGTGAAGCTCAGAAAGGTGACAATGACTTACAAGCCGAAAGAGTTCAATGTGAGTCAAATGTCGAGTCGAATTTTTGGGTAAGTCCTGACGGATGCATGATGTTTTGAAATAGGGTCTGTGTACCCAAAAATGATGAGCTTATTCAAAAGATACTACATGAAGCACATAATGGATGTTTGTCTGTACATCCAAGTAGCACAAAGATGTATAACGACTTGAGGAAGTGGTATTGGTGGCCGTGTATAAAGAAAGACATTTCTAAGTTTGTATCAAGATGCCTAATTTTTTAACAAGTGAAGGTTGAACACCAAGTACCTTCGGGTCTACTTCAGCCTATTATGGTTCTCGAGTGGAAATGAGACCGTATTACTATGGACTTTGTGACGGGTTTACCGTTGTCACCAAGGAGGAAAGATGCTGTATGGGTTGTAGTCGATAGATTTACGATGTCAGCCCATTTCATACCAGTACGAGTCGATTACTCTCTTGATAAGTTGGAGGATTCGTATGTGTCAGAGATTGTAAGACTTCATAGGGTACCATTGTCAATTATTTTGGATAGAGATCCGAGATTCATGTCATGGTTTTGGAAAAAAGTTACAAGAGGCTTTAGGCACAAAATTGAGTTTTAGTATAGCTTTCCATCCACAATTCGATGGGCAGTTGGAAAGAGTAATACAGATACTAGAAGACATGCTTTGATATTGTGTTTTGGAATTCCAAGGTAATTGGGAAAAATACTTACCATTGGTGGAATTCGCCTACAATAATAGTTTTCAGTCAAGTTTGAAAATGGCGCCTTATGAGGCATTGTAGGGGCGCAAGTGCCAAATGCCCTTGTATTGGACAGAACTTAGAGCTAATCAAATTCATGGGGTCAATTTGGTTAGAGAAATGAAAGAGAAAGTAAATGTGATACATGAAGGTTTGAAAAAGGCCTTAGATAGACAAAAGTCCTATTCGATTTGAAATCGAAAGAAATTGAGTTCCAAGTCAGTGATAAGTGTTTTTGAAAGTATCACCATGGAAGAAAGTCCTCAGATTTGGCTGGAAGGGCAAGTTGATTTCACGCTTTATCGGACCATACGAGATTATCGAGAGGATAGGGCCAGTAGCCTATCATTTGGCTTTGCCACTTGAGTTGGAAAAGATTCATGATGTCTTTCACATGTCTATGTTACGTCGATACCATTCGGACCCTTCACATGTGATTGTACCAACAGAGGTAGAGATTCAACCGGACATGACTTATAGTGAAGAGCCAGTTAAGATTTTGGCACGAGAGGTCAAACAGTTGAGAAATAAAAGTATAGCCCTTGTTAAAAGGCTATGAAAAAGGCATGGAATAGAAGAGGCTACATGGGAGCCCGAGGAGACTATGAGAAACCAATATCCTAACCTTTTCACTGGTAAGATTTTTGGGGACGAAAATCCATAAGGGGGAGAATTATAACAGTGGGATTTATGGGCTAGTCAGAATAGTAATCTCGGGATCACTAATTTGAGGTCTAAGAAAATTATTTTAATGATATTTTATGAGTTATAGCTTGATTATATAGGTGCATAAAAAATTTGGTGCTTTAATTTTAGCGATTTCATGCTTAATTGTGAAAAAGGACTAAATCAAAAAAAGTGCAAAAGTTCAAAATTTCAATCTAAGGGTGCCAAATAGCTATGGAATGTTATTGGAGGTCTTTAAAGGGCAATTAGCCCTTAAATAATGGTTGGCCGGCCATAGGGGACAGTAGAGGTCAAAATTTAGTCAAGTAGGTGGATTAGGTGGACTAAATTGGGATTTTATATTATAATAAAGAAAGAAAAGATGTCATCTTCTCTCCTTCATTCCTCCATCGAAAATTAGAAGTAAATAAGGGTTTGAAAGCTCCTAAAAATTTTAGCACACTCTTCTCTTTACAAGTAAGTGTTTTAGTGATCATATCTTGATAATATTTGTACTTTTTGGACCCCTAAAGCTTAACTATATTGCAAAATGGTGAAAAGTTTAGAGTTTTGCCATGTGAGCTTTTAAGTTGTTTGCTGCATTTTTATGGGATAAAATGAGTCTTGGTTGTTAGATAAATAACATTTGTGAAAGGTGTTTCCATGAAAACACCTAAAAGGACCCTTTTGTAAAGGTTGTGAAATTTGCGGTAAATGTGTGAAATAATGAGTATTGTGGGCTGCCATAAGAGTAATAAATGTTCACCTAGGCTCGTTAAAGAGAGAAGTTTGATTATAATTTATTTTCGAGCCTAGGGGTAAAATGATCATTTTGTGAAAGTCTAAGGGCAAAATAGTAAATTTTGCCAAAGCATGATTATTGAAATGCATTAGTTAATGTGATAATTGAATGAGCTAATTTGCTATTATAGATCAAGAAGAACAAAGAATTAACCTCGATTGGAGAAAGAACAAAGTATCGGACTAGATCGACAATCTAGCCTATTTTGAAATCGAGGTAAGTTTGTGTGCAATAAATTCAACATCATGTTATTTAAGTTTCTAAATATTGATATTGATTATGTTGTATAATATTACTATGAAATTGAACAATGATGTTGAATGGGAAAATGTTGAGGATTTTAGATGTGGAAGTCCCGGTTAGACTTTAATAAATGAGATAATAATATCATCAAGACTTGAGAAGGGTAAATGTAAGGTCTCGTATAAGACCATTCCCAATACATGGCCTCGACACCGAATTGAGATTCCGTATAAGAGCATATCTGGTATATGGCATCGGTATCGAATATGAGAATCATATAAGACCATATCCGGATATGGCATCGACAACCGATATGAGATCCCATATAAGACCATATGGGGATATGGCATCGGCATTTAAAGGTGACCCCATGTAAGGCCATATCTGGGATACGGCATTGGCATCGTATTTATGTAAATGATGACGGTTATGTACTTTAGAGTATCCCATGTGATTTAATGGGGTAATTGTTAAGCTTGTAATAGAGATGAGATTAGTGCTAAATCCGTGAGATGAAGTAGTATAGGTACATGTGAGTAATTCATGAGAAAAGTTTACGATATGTGATATGGTATGCGGTTTGTAAGAGTAATCATTAGTAAGTTATGACAATGTGCCTAAGACCTTGTGTTTTATTTAATGCTATGTATGGATGACATTAAGAACCTTATGTTGTTATTTTCTTCATACAAACTTACTACGCTTTATGCTTACCCCTCTCATTTCCCTTTTCCTTGTAGCATTGCCAAGTTAGCTCGAGAATTTGTGGAACGTCGGAGTTTGAAAATCACACTATCGACTACTCTTTGGTATAGTAATGTTAGTTTCATTTTGAGTATGGCATGTATATGACTTAGTCTCTTTTTTTATGTCATATTTGTTTGCCAAAGTGTTGGCTATAAATGTTGCTAAGTTCATTTTGTAAGTGGTCAATGGAATTGGGCCAATAATTGAAAATTTTATATATATTCAATGATGATGAAATTCATTAAGTGTATTCTTGTGTGGATGCATCGATTTGAGTTCTTAGAAGTGCCTTAGGGTCATAAGGTATGACGAATTGAGTTGGTATAAGTATGGTTGCTGTGTAGGTTGGCACTTGGCTTGGTAGATAGCCTTTCAAATATCCACACGGGTAGGCACACGGGCATGTGTGACACATGGTCAGCCCCATAGACGTGTTGATTAGTTGTGTGTCCCCTGCATGCAAAGTTTACAAGTCAGTATGCTTAGTAGTAAACACATGGGTAGAGACACGGTTGTGTGCTTTAGCTGTGTGGGAGACACGGCCATAGACATGGGCGTGTGCCTAGGTCGTGTGAAGTCTGCACCTAATTTGGAATTTAATTCACCACATGGCCGAAGGACACGGCGTTTGTCTTGGCCGTGTCTTCATAGTGAGGTGATGACGTCATAAACAGAATGCCATGGTTTTGGCACACGGGCTAAGATAGTGGCATGTGATGCAAGTTAGTGTCAACCACGGGTGTGGAACACGGGCGTGTGAAATGCCACATAGGCGTGTCCCACTCTTCACACGGGCATGTGGCCCCTTTTTGTCAAAAATTTTCTAGGTGTTTGAAAGTTTTCGGTTTGGGCTCGAAGCATCCCGAGTATATGTATAGGGTGTCAAAAACTCATAATGGGGACTTTACGAATGTAAATGAAAAAGTTTTAAGTTGGAATGAAATTTTATAGCCCAAAGTAGTATGTTTAAGCAAGATAAGTTCGGTAATGCCTCGTACCCAGTTTGGTAATGCATCGAACACGTGTAAGGGGTGTTACAGCAGCAAACTCGAAGGTAATTGATGCTCAGCCTTAACCTGCTGACATGTCAGACATCGTGCCACAAAATCAGTAACTTTTCATTTCAATCCCGGTCACCAGTACGGATCTCAAAGATCTCGGTACATCTTATTACCTCCAAGATGCATAGCATAGGGTCTATTATGGGCCTCCCTCAAAATCGACTATCTCAGATCCACATCGTTGGTATACAGATCCGTCCTTGGAAACACAGTACATCATCACTGTTCAACCTAAAGTCGGTACTAGTACCACTCTCAATCTGTCGAAAACTCAAGCTTAGAGACTCATCCTCCAGTTGTTTACCCTTAATCTGCTCGATCCAAGTTGGTTTGACTTGTAGCTCAGCCAACAAACTCCTATCGTTGAAAAGGCTAAGCGAAGTGAACATTGCTCTCAGATCAGTCATAGCCCTACGACTTAGTGCATTGACCACCACATTAGCCTTGCCCGGATGATACTCAATGGTATAGTCGTAATCCTTAAGCAGCTTAACCCATCTACGCTACCTAAGATTCAGCTCCTTCTGAGCAAGGAGGCATTTGAGACTCTTGTGATCAGTGTAGATGATACATTTCTCACCATACAGATAGTGCCACCAGATTTTTAGAGCAAAAAATACAGCGGCCAATTCCAAATCGTGCATCAAGTAGTTCGCCTCATGTGTCTTTAGCTGATGAGACGTATATTCTACCACATTACCATCTTGAATCAACACACAACCCAAACCAACATGTGATGTATCACTATAAACTATGAACTCCTTTCCAGGTTCAGGCTGTATTAGAAAAGGAGCATCAATCAGTACAGTCTTGAGCTTTTCAAAGCTCTCTTGCTACGCATTAGTCTAGACAAATGGTACACCCTTACGTAGCAGCTTAGTTAAGGGCACTGCAATCAGTGAGAAACCTTTCACAAATCGTCGGTAATAAGCTACTGCACCTAGAAAGCTACAGATCTCAGTCACATTCTTAGGCTATTTCCAATCCACTACAACCTCAATCTTTCGAGCATAGACTCAAATCCTTTTAGCAGACACCACATGACCTAGAAATGTTACTTCACGTAACCAAAACTCACACTTGCTGAACTTAGCATAAAGCTACTTTTCCTTCAAAATTTGAAGAACAATCCTAAGGTGCTCATCCTGCTTATCCTCAGTCCTCGAATAAAATAATATATCATTAATGAATACCACCACAAACCAGTCCAGATAGGGCTGAACACTCGGTTCATCAGATCCATAAATGCGGCCAGTGTATTCGTCAACCCAAAAGGCATAACTAGGAACTCGTAATACATATAACGAGTCCTAAAAGCAGTCTTATGAATATCCATATCCTTAACTCTGAGCTGATGGTACCCAGAACGATGATCAATCTTAGAAAATACTGAAGCCCCTTGAAACTGATCAAATAAGTTGTCGATACTCAAAAGTGGATACTTATTCTTAATAGTAAGCTTGTTTAACTGCCGATAATCAATACACATCCTCATGGTCCCATCATTCTTCTTTACAAATAGGACCGGTGCTCCTCATAGAGACACACTTGGATGGATGAAACCACAGTCCAAAAGTTCCTGCAATTGAGCCTTAAGCTCTGTAAGCTCCTTCGGTGCCATTTGATAGGGAGCGATAGGCACCGGAGCTGTACCAGGAAGAAGCTCAATCCCAAATTCCATTTCCCAATTTTGAGGAAATCCTGGTAGCTCCTCAGGAAAGATATCCATAAAATCTCTTACAGTTTTGTTGTTCTTTACAGTAGAGTCCCTAGAAACAAAAACACTAATATAGGCCAAGATTGCCTCACATCCCTTACGAACTAGTTTCTCAGCCACCAGTGCAGAGATCACATTTGTCAAATAATTTCGATGTTCCCCTATCATCACTACCTCATTATCCTCTTCAATTTTCAAAACGACCCTTTTAGTCGCACAGTCGAGATTGACAAGGAGCTTGACCAACCAGTCCACACCCAGAATCAAGTTAAACTCCCCAAATGGAAGCTCCATCAGATTAGCTAGAAATATCGATTTTTGAACCTCTAGCGGAACATCTCTATATAATTTGCTAACCTGAATAGATTGCCCTAACGGATTCAGTACAGTGACCTCACTAGTAGTGCTCTCAAATGATAACCTTAGATTTTTGGAAACAGAACAGGAAACATAGGAATGCGTAGATCCTATATCTATTTGTGATAACGTCTGGAGCATCTCTGTCCTCTTGGCGGTGTGTAGCATAAATGAGAGCAGGCTGTCTCACCTCAGTCTATCCAGTACCTCTGCCCAGTGCCCTCTGTCCATGACCTATGACATTACCACCCCTAGCCTGACCACGGCATCTCGGTGGCTACTGTCCGACCCTCTGTGGCTGCTGCACAGTACCAGTACCCTGAGTTTGCATCTGATCGGTCCTCAATGGACACTCCCTAATGCGATGATCCAATGATCCACACCTCAGACATGCCCCAATCCTCCTTCAACACTCGCCCTAATGGCGTCTACCACAATCGACACATAGCTGCGGTCCCGTAGTAGTAACAGGGGGCCCAGCTCTAACTAGGCCATCAGTCTGGCCTTTTGCTTAGGCCTTTATACAGAACTCGAGGGCTCTGAATCCCTCTTGTTCTTACCCCTCTCTCTATCTCTGTCCTGGCGCTCAGCGCTCTTAACATCCTCAACAATCTTAGTTTCCTCAACCATTACAGCAAACTCTCGCACCTTCTGTGGAGCAATGAAAACCCTCAGGTTATCCCTCAGCGTGTCCTCAAATCAAACACACCTCTCATACTTATTTGCCACCATGCCTCGAGCATAGCGGCTCAACATCATACTCGGCCACAGATCGGTCTCCTTGAGTAAGGTTCAGAAACTCCCTCCTACGAGCATCAATGTAACTAGCTCCCACATACTTCCCCTAGGAAGCAGTCTTAAAGAATTCCCATGTCAGATGTTCGGGCTGAGTGCCTTCCTTAATAATTAACCACTACTGATAAGCCTTATCACGCAACAAAGAGGCTGCACCATTCAGTTTCTGCTCAGGGGTGTAATCCAGGTCATCCATAATCCGCTATGTGTCCTCAATCCAATACTCGACTACACTAGGGGTGACTCTAATGAAATCGTTAAAATGTTCAGCTCTATTGCATCGAAGTTATTCTGTAATCAACCCACACCCCCTAGATCCAGTAATTGGGTCTAGCAACCTCTCTAGTATCCTTAGCATAGCTTGGGATAGTGCGTCATCCCCAGCCATGCGATCTTGAGACCCAGTCTTGGTAGTAGGTGACATTGGCATCTCACTTGTCTCCAGATTTGATATATTACACAGGGAAGAGGATTCAGCTCAAGCCCCTCTACGGCCTCTACCTCGGCCTCTAGTACCTCGTCCATGAATACTTCGTGCACTCATTATAGATTCAAGATTTTATCTACATTAACAATTTTATGAATTAGTTACAGTTTTGATATTTATTAACAGATGTTTTATGTAAATAGTTTCAGTAATTCGGAGTGATTTTCACAAATCGTTGTCTCTATTATTTTTGCTACAATCTCAGTTTTACTACAGTTTCAGTATACACTGCCTAGAGTGCTTTCATAGTTTACCACCTACATTAGTTATAGAATATACTATCTACAGTATTTTCAGTTTAAACTTTCGTAGTTTCAAAATACTTACAGGATCGGTGCCGGAGACTCAGTGTACCACATACTAAGTCAAATCATTTCAAATCATTTGAAAATTAGCTCTTTAAATACCAAGTTTTAAAACCCAAAATCCACAGTCGAGTTTTGCAACCTTGATTTGATACCATAAATGTAACACCCAATACCCGACCTAGAAGTTATGGACGAATCTGGCGATGTAGCATGGAATGGAATTTGAAAATGAATTTCTCATGTTAAACCTTTACTATTTATTAGCTTCTATTTATCTCTTGTTGTTTCCAAAATCGCTTATCCTTTACTATTTATTAGCTTCTATTTATCTCTTGTTGTTTCCAAAATCGCTTACCTATTTAATTGATTGTTTTAAAACATAATTCATTGGGAAGCTTTTAAAAAATCATTTATTTTATGAAAAACAGAGTTAATTAAGCAAATCTGTCCATTTTAGGAAAACCCTTTGTTTTAGAGAAAACCATTTGTTCGTTGAGTTTGTGTAGTTATTAAATCCATGAAAACCTCAATTAAGTAAAAGTCCAAGGAAAAACCCTATATTCATAAAAAATTTACCCAATAATAATAGTAAAAATATAACCAGAAATCAAAATAGAAAGTTTTATTAACCGTGGTCACCGCTGAGTCCTCCGTCGTACCGATCCGTCTAAGCTTGGGGATTACTTAATCATATTAAACAGAAAGGGTGAGTTTACGTAAACTTAGTGTGTAATCCCCACAAATCACATGTATACCATCAGTCAAATGCAGTCTGGGCCTAAGCCCATCTCAGTTTCAGTAGCATTTCAGCATTTAGCCCATTTCAATTTCAGTAGCAGATATGCATTAAGGCCTAAGCCCGTCATAGTAACAATATCATATATGCATTTATTAATAATAGAATCCTACCCAACCAGCCTCTACACACCATCTTTGTCCATCCCTACACTCCATGTTGGGTGTAAAACACCCACCCATCCCTACACTCCAAGTACTACTGAATGCGGCACATAATTAGCATATTGCAGCTGAGTTGCCAAATAATAGGCTTAAGAGCCTTTTAGTACACTTCCTCCAAATATCAACATCCCAACCCAATGCAATGCAACATACAATATATCATGCTTTTATACACTTATCAGTCATTCCTATATAATTATCAGTGATCATGCATAAATTATCATGCTCAATACATGCATTACATACAATCAAGTTACAAATCTTGGGGTCTAAGTAACGCTTACCAACCCTACAGTAGGTTCACAGTCGACTTGGGCGATCCGTGCAACCCTAAGAAACATTTCAGTAAAAATGGGCTCACACGCCCATGTGGCCTACCCCTGTAGGCCCACACGCCCAGATTAGCCTTGGCCCGTGTGGATCACACTGCCTGGCCCAAATTCCCACACTTGTGTGTCCCACATGGCCCAAATCAGTCTAGCCTATGTGTTACACACGGCCTACCTGGAAATCACATAGTTGTGTCTTGTGCGCACGGCCTGGCCTCGTCCATCACTTGCCCGTGTTAGGGCACACGGTGTAATAACTTGATTTAGGGCCTAGTTAGAATAGTGGTGCGAGACCACGAAATTGAGATGAAATTATGATTTTTAAGGTTTATGTCATGTTTGTATGCTAGTATG
Organism: Gossypium rotundifolium; assembly: GCA_025506655.1. Taxonomy (NCBI): domain Eukaryota; kingdom Viridiplantae; phylum Streptophyta; class Magnoliopsida; order Malvales; family Malvaceae; genus Gossypium; species Gossypium rotundifolium. Next base: position 176,393,514 of record CP106724.1, read on the forward strand.
AAGGTTTCATGAAGCAATTTCGCTAAATTGTGATTAAATGGTCCAAAAGGACTAAAATGAAAAAGTTGTAAAATATGAATTTCTAGAAGCTTTTTGTATGAAATAGCTTTAGAATAATAATTATGAACCCCTAGATAGCAATTTCCCCAAAATTTAATTTTTGGACAAAATTGGTCATGAGATAGTTTTATGGAAATTTTTAAAAGAGGGCATTTTGGTCATTTGCCTAATAAATAATTAAAATGGGAAAAGATGACAAAATCCATTCATCTTCTTCCCAAGCTGCTGAAAATTCCAATAGCCATTGTTAGGGCTCTTTCAATTTTCCAAGCTTGCTAGTAAGTGCTCCTAAGCCCAATTTTTTATATTCTTCGTATTTTGAAGCCCAGTAGCATGAGTAAGCTATTTTTAGCTATTTGATGAGCTATAATGGATGTTCAAAAATGTGGTCATGTATGACATGCATGTATTTTGATGTTCTATGGAAGATTATGAAAGCTTGATGTTGTAGAAACATCTTTTGTTAAGTGATTTTTCATGAAAATGCATATAGGGACTTGATTGTGAAAATCTTAAGTTTGGTCATACATGTCTGATTTTGTGAGAATTGATGATTGCTATAGTTGAGACTATTAATTAGCTAAGCATGTAGTTTAAGAAATTTGTATAAAAATCATTTTACGAGCCTAGGGGCAAAAATGCAAATATGAGAAAGTATAGGGACAAAATAGTAATTTTTCCAAAGAATGAGTTATGAGTCAATTTAGTCAATATGCTTATTAAATGGTCTACCTTTTATTATAGATCAAGAAAAATGAAGCCCGGATCGAAATCGAGGCAAGAACAAAGTCGAGGACTAAATTACATATCTACATACATTTTGTATATTGAGGTAAGTTTGTATGATTTCTAAGCTTTATGATTTCTATCATTGAATTTGTAACAGTCCGATTTATACCCTAGTCAGAATAGTGGTTTCGAGACCACAAATCTGAGTCTGTATAATATTTTAATATTATTTTCTGTGCCGTTGATATGTGAATTAGCATGTGGTAAATTTCTGTAAGCGAATTTGTCTGTTTGCGTATTTAATTTGACGAAAAGGATGAAATTGCATTAAAGGTGAAAGTTGATTGCTAATTGTTAAAGTACTAATGTGATGTGGCTTTGTTAATATGGAGGCCTAATGTTGTTATTATACCACTTTATAGCTAGTGGATGAATGAAATACTAATATACCCTTATTACATGTTTGTTTTATTTATAATGGGTATTTTAGTAAAAAGATTATTATTATATGTTTTAATGAAATAAACATGAAAGGTGGCCATTTCTATCCATCCACCACCGAAATTCATTAACAAAAGAAAGGGTTTGAACTCTTCAAACATTCGGCTAAGTTTGATCCAAATTTAAGGTATGTTTTGCTTCAATTTTTGATAATTTATACGTTTTTGTAATCGTTGCTTCGAATGCTATCAAACCCATGTCTCAATTTGATGAATTGATAATGTTTGTGTGAGATGCCATTGATGCTATGTTGAGTTTTGTGATGTTTTATGATGTTAAATGGAAGGTTTAAGCTTGATGAACATGTTTTGTTCTTGAAGTTTTGTTGAATTTAGCTAAATAAGGCTAAATTGAGAAAATGGTAAATGGAAGGACAAAATTATAAATTTGATGAAATATTTGGACTTATATAGTCCCTAGAGAGGTTCACCAAGCATGTGTGTGTGTGGATTTTGTGAATTTGATGTTTTGTGAAAAATGGACTAAATTGTTAAAGTGTACAAATATGAGGGTTAATTTGCAAATAGCCCTAAATATGTGTCTATGGATTGAATTGAATGGAATGGTGAATAAAAGGGTTAATTCTGAATATGTTTAGATCAAGAACCAAGGAAAACAAACTTAGATCACGGGAAAGCGAAAATAACCGAGTAGCCATTTTCGTTCGATAAACCAAATTCGAGGTAAATCACTATGCAAATAAACTTATCTGTATTGAATTGAATATATGTATTCATATGTCTATCGATGAAAATGAATGAGTATGAGATGCTAAGTACGTGAATTCTGACATAAGTTTGACATAATGATAAAGCCGAGAAGTCTCGTATGAACCTAGGAATAGATAGGATTTAACCATGTCATGACATAGGTATCTGTTCATTTTATCATGTAAGACCACGTCTGGGACGTTGGCGTTGATTTGAAATTTGTGTAAGACCTGGTCTGAGACATAGGCATCGATATGAACTTTATGAGTAAGACCATGTCTAGGATATCGGTATCATATTTACTCGTGTAAGACCACGTCTAAGACGTCGGCATCACTATGATCTGTACGTGTAAGACCTTGTATGGGACAGTGGCATCGATATACGAGTGCATGTAAGACCTCGTTTGGGACATTGGCATTGTACTATTATTCCGAGCTTTCTGAGTATCCTACTAGGTTCCTAAGGGTTCAACGGGCAAGTCTGCAATACGAATGGTATATCCGAGCTATGATCCATTAAGTGAATGAATATCCGATTCAGGTACGTTGAATGTGCATTAAGTATGCATGAAAGGTAAGTACCTATATGACTTTGATATGAAGAAGAGTATGATTGAGAATGAGAATGTGAATCTCAAAATGTTGAATGTGGCAAATGTGACCATAAGTTTATGAACCAAGTTATATATGTGATAGTTGCTAAGTGATCGATATATATGTGCCAAGGTGTTTATTTGTATATGACTTACTAAGCTTTTGGAAAGCTTACTCTGTGTATGTGTTTTCTTTATTTTATAGGTCGTCGAAGCTACTGAAGGCTCGGGATTGTCAAGGATCGTCATCACACTACAAAAACTTATTTTGGTACCCTTTTGAAAATGTATATGGCTAATTATGGCATGTATAGGCTAGATAGGTGTATATGTTTATGAAGTGAGCATGGCCATGTGTATTGGCAAGCTTTTGAGTTGATAAATGTTTGAATGAATGAGTTATGAAGCATTTATTTAGTATGTTTTGATGCATATGGAATGGTTAAGTTTTAGTTAAGCAAAAGGATGATACATGTTTGCAATGAGGTAGGATTTAGTTTGCAATTTGGTATGGATGGATTTGGTATTGGATGTATGAATGAAGTGAACCATTTGATATGTTTTGGTTGCCATATATGTATATTATGTTTTGGTATGTATTGCTTGTAGGTGAAACCCATGTGCATTTGCAAGCTTTTGAGTTGATAAATGTTTGAATGAATTAGTTATGAAGCACATATTTAGTATGTTTTGATGCATACGGAATGGTTAAGTTTTGGTTAAGCAAAAGGATGATACATGTTTGCAATGAGGTAGGATTTAGTTTGCAATTTCGTATGGATGGATTTGGTATTGGATGTATGAATGAAGTGAACCATTTGATATGTTTTGGTTGCCATATATGCATATCATGTTTTGGTATGTATTGCTTGTAGGTGAAACCCAAAATGGGTGGCATATTGGCCTTGTAAAATGGCCTATAATGTCACACGGTTGAGGCACACGGGCGTGCCTAAGACCGTGGGTAAATTGGTAGAATGTGCCTTTTATTGTACACGGCCTCGACACGGGTGTGCTTGGTGGTCGTGTGGGAAATGGCAGTATGTGAACTATTGTACACGGCCCTAGTACACGGGCGTGCTTGGTGACTGTGTTGAATTTGGCAGTATACCACCACGGGGAGGACACATGGGAGTGTCCAGTAGCCGTGGGTGAGGCACGGCCTACCCCCATGGCCGTGTGTCCCCTGTATGTTAGAAAAGTTTCAAATTTTTATGAAATTTCTTATGTGTTTTGGTTTAGTCCCGACTTGTTTATAAGCATGATTAAGCCTTGATGACCTACCTAAGGGACATTATGATTGATATTGATGAATGGTTGTATGATTACTTCTGTAAATGTTTTCGATTTGTTTGGTAACGCCTTTAACCCTAATTCGGTGATCGGACACGGGATAGGGGTGTTACATTTAGTTGGTATCAAAGCTACAGTTTAGTCGATTCTCGGACTAACGTAGCGTGTCAGAGTCTAGCTATACATGCCATATATTTGAACCGTGATAGTGTGATGAATCCTGACATGTAAAATGTGATTTCTGTATAGCAATGGATCCCGAAAGAGTTGAATCGGCGACATAGAAAGTAATGTACTGCTCCCATGCAAGGGACAGCTACCGATTTGAGGCGGCTACGAGTAGTCGAGAGGAGAAGCTAAACAAGCTTTCTTCCAAATGATGAGTGAGTGGTTCACTCGGTTCAGAAGAATAACCCGACTGTTTCACAACCTCCGCCACTGATTAATCCCCTTCAGACTATAGTTGTGCCACCGGTTATGTTTCCGAATCTATGAAATAAGTTGACAAGATTCGTAAGTATGGGGCTGAAGAGTTCCGAGCTACTAAGGATAATGATGTTGAAAAGGCTGAGTTCTAGTTAGAAAACACGATCAGGGTATTTAATGAGATGTCTCTGACTCCGGAAGAATGCATAAAGTGTGTTGTATCGTTACTTCGAGATGCAGAATATCAATGGTGAAAAACTTTGATTTCTATTGTTCCGAGAGAATGAGTTACATGGGATTTCTTTCAGACCGAGTTCAGGAAGATATATATCAGTGAGAGATTCATTGATCAAAAACGAAAGGAATTTCTGGAGCTTAAACAGGACCAAATGACTGTTACTAAATATGAACGAGAGTTCGTGCGACTAAGTCAATACGCCCGAGAGTGTATATCTTTCGAAGCTATAGTGTGGAAAAGATTCGAAGATGGTCTTAATGAAGATATTTGTTTGCTAGTCGGGATATTAGAAATAAAAGAGTTTGTTACACTCATTGATCGAGCTTGCAAAGCTGAGGCACTCGGGAAGGATAAAAGAAAAGTTGAGTCTAAAACTCGTGATATGAAGAAGAGATTTTAGAATAAATCATTTCAGTCTACTCTAAAAAGATTCCGAGATGATCAAAGTCGTTCTAGAGATAATGCGGGACATTTGAACAGAAATAGAGCTAGATCACAAATGAGTTCCAAAATCCCAGCAACTTCTGTGGCCAGTGTTGGTAATGTTCGATCTGAGAGACCTGAATGTAAACATTGCGGAAAGAGGCATCCGGGAAGCTGCAGATTAAATGATAAAGCTTGCTTCAGATGTGGATCGCTTGATCATTTTATCCGTGATTGCCTTGAGCCTGTCGAACCAAAGACTGCTCAGAATTTGAGATTTGATAATGCACCTGCGAGGGGTAGACCTTCAAAGAATACAAGAAATGTTAGTGGTAGTCAGAGGTGCATGAGAGACACTGTGGTAAGATCTGAAGCTAGAGCGCCGCCAGAGCATATGCTATCTGAGCTCGTGAAGAAGCTTCATCACCTGATGTTATAATGGGTACTTTTACTCTTTATGATACTTCTGTGATTGCTTTGATAGACCATCGTTCTACGCATTCGTACATATGCATGAATTTAGTATATGGTAAGACTTTGCCTGTAGAGTCTACTGAATTTGCTATAAAAGTATCGAACCCCTTAGGTAAAAGTGTTCTGGTTAACAAAGTATGCAAGAAATGTCCTTTAATGTTTTGAGATATCTGTTTCCCTATTGATCTGATGCTTTTGCCATTTGATGAATTCGATATTATTTTGGGAATGGATTGGTTGTTTATGCATGATGCCGTTGTGAACTGTAAAAGAAAATCTATTGATTTAAGAAGTCCATATGATGATATTGTATGGATTGAGTCTGATGATTTGAATGGATTGCCTACTGTGATATCCGTTTTGAAAGCTCAGAGTTATGTGAAAAAGGGTATGAATCATATTTTGCTTATGTGATCGATTCAAAAGCATCCGAGAAGAAAGTTGAATCAGTACCCATTGTTTGTGATTTTTCTAATGTGTTCCCTGAAGAGTTACTGGGTTTACCTCCGATTCGTGAAGTTGAATTTGATATTGAATTGTTGCCTGGTACGACACCTATTTCGATAGCTCCATATAGAATGGCACCGACAGAGTTGAAGGAGTTAAAGTCTCAGCTACAAGAATTAATTGATAGAGGGTAACCGACTTTTTCACCTTGGGTTGCTCCTGTTCTGTTTGTGAAAAAGAAAGATGGCACGATGAGAATGTGTATCGATTACCGTCAGTTGAATAAAGTGACTATAAAGAACAAATATCCATTGCCCAGAATTGATGATTTGTTTGATCAATTAAAAGGAGCTACTGTGTTTTCGAAGATTGATTTGAGATCGGGATACTACCAATTGAGAGTTAAAGATTCAGACATTTCGAAAACTGCTTTTAGAACGAGGTACGGGCATTATGAGTTTTTAGTTATGCCATTCGGACTAACCAATGCTCCTGCTATTTTTATGGATCTGATGAACGGAATTTTTAGACCGTACTTAGATCAATTTGTTGTAGTATTCATAGATGATATATTGATCTATTCACGGAATGAAAATGAGCATGTTGAACACTTGAGGATTGTGTTGCAAACTTTGAGAGAAAAGTAATTGTACACAAAATTCAGCAAATGTGAATTGTGGTTGAATGAGGTTAGTTTTCTGGGGCATATTGTGTCAGCTTCTGGGATTCGTGTTGATCCGAGCAAGATTTCTGCTATTCTGAATTGGAAACCTCTAAAGAACGTATCTAAAGTTCATAGTTTTCTAGGTTTAGCTGGTTATTACCGTAGATTTGTTAAAGGCTTCTCGACTATAGCTACTCTGTTGACTAGATTACTTCAGAAGGATGTCAGATTTGAATGGTCAGATAAATGTCAGAAAATTTTTGACCAGTTGAAAACTCTATTAACAGAAGCTCCAATGCTAGTACAACCAGAATCGGGTAAGGAATTTGTTGTTTACAGTGATGCTTCGTTAAATGGACTGGGATGTGTTTTAATGCAAGAGGGCAAAGTTGTAGCTTATGCCTCGAGACAATTAAAGCCTCATGAAAAGAACTATGTGACGCACGACCTTGAATTAGCTGCGATTGTGTTTGCACTTAAGATTTGGCGCCATTATCTGTATGGTGAGAAATGTCACGTGTTTTCAGATCATAAAAGTCTAAAATATCTAATGACCCAAAAAGATTTAAACCCGCACAGAGAAGATGGCTTGAATTGTTAAAAGATTATGAGCTGGTGATAGATTATCATCCGGGTAAAGTAAACGTGGTTGCTGATGTGTTAAGTAGAAAGTCATTGTTTGCACTACATGCTCTGAATGCTCAGTTAGATGATAGTTTTGTGATAGCTGAATTGAGAGCGAAAATGTTATTTGTACTGCAAATATGTGATGCTCAGAAGGTTGATAATGAATTGTTGTTGAAACGAGCTCAATGTGAATCGAGTTCTAAATCTAAATTTTGAGTTGTTGATGATTGTTTGAGATTTCGAGATCGAATCTGTGTTCCAAGAAATTCAGAGCTAATTCAATTGATTTTGGGTGAAGCACATAACAGTCGCCTATCTATCCATCCGGGAAGTACAAAGATGTATCATGATTTGAAGCAACACTATTGGTGGTCTAGCATGAAACGAGACATTTCTGACTTTGTTTCAAAATGCTTAGTTTGCCAGCAAGTGAAAGCCGAACATCAAGTTCCATCTGGGTTGTTACAGCCGATTCTGATTCCTGAATGGAAATAGGATAGAGTAACTATGGACTTTGTTTCTGGGTTACCTCTGACTCCGAGAAAGAAGGACGCGATATGGGTCGTAGTTGACCGATTAACTAGACCTGCCCATTTTATTCTCGTAAGATCTGATTACTCGCTTGAAAGATTAGCTGAACTTTATATTTACGAGATTGTGAGATTGCACGGGTTGCCACTATCTATTGTGTCAGATAGGGATCCGAGATTCACATCGTGATTCTGGAAGAAATTGCAAGACGCTTTGGGTAATAAATTACATTTCAGTACAGTTTTTCATCCGCAAACGGATGGTTAATCCGAGCGAATTATTTAGATTCTCGAAGATATGTAAAGATGCTGTATATTAGAGTTTAATGGTTCGTGGGAACAATACTTGCCGTTGATTGAATTTGCGTATAACAATAGTTTTCAGTCGAGCATCAAAATGGTACCATATGAAGCTTTGTACGGATGTAAATGTCGTACACCTCTATATTGGACTGAACTCAGCGAGAATAAGTTACACGGGGTCGATTTGATAAAAGATACTGAACAAAAAGTGAAACTGATTCGAGATTGTTTGAAAGCAGCATCTGATCGTCAGAAGTCTTATGCAGACTTAAAACGAAAAGATATAGAATTTGAGATCGGCGACAAAGTATTTCTGAAAGTGTCTCCGTGGAAGAAAGTGCTCTGATTCGGACGTAAAGGCAAGTTAAGTCCGAGATTCATCGGACCGTATGAGATCATTAAACGTGTTGGGCTTGTTGCATATAGATTGAAGTTACCCTCTGCATTAGAAAAGATTCACAATGTATTTCACGTTTCAATGCTCCATAGATATCGGTCTGATCCATCACATGTGATTGCCCCATCTGATATTGAAATCCGATCTGATATGACATACGAAGAGGAACCAATCCGTATCTTAGCTCGTGAAGTGAAAGAGTTAAGAAACAAGAAAATTCTATTAGTGAAAGTATTGTGGAATCGACACGGATTGGAAGAGGCTACATGGGAGCCTGAAGATTCAATAAGACAGCAACATCCAAATCTGTTTAACGGTAAAATTTTTGGGGACGAAAATCCTTAAGGGGGAGAATTGTAAAAGTACAGTTTATACCCTAGTCGGAACAGTGGTTTCAGGACCACAAATCCGACTCTGTATAATATTTTAATATTATTTTTTGTGCCGTTGATATGTGAATTAGCATGTGGTAAATTTACGTAGCGAATTTGTGCATTTATGTATTTAATTTGACGAAAGGATGAAATTGCATTAAAGGTGAAAGTTGATTGCTAATTGTTAAAGTACTAATGTGATGTGGCTTTGTTAATATGGAGGCCTAATGTTGTTATTATACCACTTTATACCTAGTGGATGAATGAAATACTAATATACCCTTATTACATGTTTGTTTTATTTATAAATTGGATGGGTATTTAAGTAAAAAGATTATTATATGTTTTAATGAAATAAACATGAAAGGTGGCCATTTCTATCTATCCACCACCGAAATTCATAAAGAAAATAAAGGGTTTGAACTCTACAAACATTCGGCTAAGTTTGATCCAAATTTAAGGTATGTTTTGCTTCGGTTTTTGATAATTTATACGTTTCCGTAATCGTTGCTTCGAATGCTATCAAACCCATGTCTCAATTTGATGAATTGATAATGTTTGTGTGAGATGCCATTGATGCTATGATGAGTTTTGTGATGTTTTATGATGTTAAATGGAAGGTTTAAGCTTGATGAACATGTTTTGTTCTTGAAGTTTTGTTGAATTTAGCTAAATAGGGCTAAATTGAGAAAATGGTAAATGGAAGGACTAAATTGTAAATTTGATGAAATATTTGGACTTATATAGTCCTTAGAGAGGTTCGGCCAAGCATGTGTGTGTGTGGATTTTGTGAATTTGATGTTTTGTGAAAATGGACTAAATTGTTAAAGTGTGCAAATATAAGGGTTAATTTGAAAATAGCCCTAAATGTGTGTCTATGGATTGAATTGAATGAAATGGTGAATAAAAGGGTTAATTCTGAATATGTTTAGATCAAGAACCGAGGAAAACGGACTTAGATCGCGGGAAAACAAAAATAACAGAGTAGCCGTTTCCGTTCGACAAACCAAATTCGAGGTAAGTCACTATGCAAATAAACTTATCTGTATTGAATTGAATATATGTATTCATATGTCTATCGATGAAAATGAATGAGTATGAGATGCTAAGTGCGTGAATTCCGACATAAGTTCGACATAATGATAAAGCCGAGAAGTCCCGTATGAACCTGGGAATAGATGATTTAACCATGTCATGGCATAGGTATCTGTTCTGTTTTATCATGTAAGACCACGTCCAGGACGTTGGCGTTGATTTGAAATTTTGACCTCGTCTGGGACGTAGTCATCGATATGAATTATATGTAAAAGACCTCATCTGGGATGTAGGCATCGATATGAACTTTATGAGTAAGACCATGTCTAGGATATCGGCATCATATTTACTCGTGTAAGACCACGTCTGGGACGTCGTCATCGTTATGATCTGTACATGTAAGACCCTGTCTGGGATAGTGGCATCGATATACGAATGCATGTAAGACCTCGTCTGGGACGTTGGCATTGTACTATTATTCTGAGCTTTCTGAGTATCCTACTAGGTTCCTAAGGGTTCAACGGGCAAGTCTGCAATACGAATGGTATATCCGAGCTATGATCCATTAAGTGAATGAATATCCGATTCAAGTACATTGAATGCGCATTAAGTATGCATGAAAGGTAAGTACCTATATGACTTTGATATTAAGAAGAGTATGATTGAGAATGAGAATGTGAATCTCAAAATGTTGAATGTGGCAAATGTGACCATAAGTTTATGAACCAAGTTATATATGTGATAGTTGCTAAGTGATCGATATATATGTGCTGGAAAGCTTACTCTGTGTGTGTGTTTTCTTTATTTTATTGGTCGTCGAAGCTACTGAAGGCTCGGGATTGTCAAGGATCGTCATCACACTACAAAAACTTATTTTGGTACCCTTTTGAAAATGTATATGGCTAATTATGGCATGTATAGGCTAGATAGGTGTATATGTTTATGAAGGGAGCATGGCCATGTGTATTGGCAGACTTTTGAGTTGATAAATGTTTGAATGATTGAGTTATGAAGCATATATTTAGTATGTTTTGATGCATACGGAATGGTTAAGTTTTGGTTAAGCAAAAGGATGATACATGTTTGCAATGAGGTAGGATTTAGTTTGCAATTTGGTATGGATGGATTTGGTATTGGATGTATGAATGAAGTGAATCATTTGATATGTTTTGGTTGCCATATATGCATATTATGTTTTGGTATGTATTGCTTGTAGGTGAGACCCAAAATGGGTGGCATATTGGCCTTGTAAAATGGCCTATAATGTCGCACGGTTGAAACACACGGGCATGCCTAAGACCATGGTTAAATTGGCAGAATGTGCCTTATATTGTACACGGCCTCGACACGGGTGTGCTTGGTGGCCGTGTGGGAAATGGCAGTATGTGAACTATTGTACACGGCCCTAGCACACGGGCGTGCTTGGTGACCGTGTTGAATTTGGCAGTATACCCCCACAGGGAGGACACATGGGAGTGTCCAGTAGCCGTGGGTGAGGCGCGGCCTACCCCTACGGCCGTGTGTCCCCTGTATGTTAGAAAAGTTTCAAATTTTTATGAAATTTCTTATGTGTTTCGGTTTAGTCCCGACTCAGTTTATAAGCATGATTAAGGTCTTGATGACCTACCTAAGGGACATTATGATTGATATTGATGAATGGTTGTACGATTAATTCTGTAAATGTTTTCGATCTGTCTAGTAACGCCTTTAACCCTAATCTGGTGATCGGACACAGGATAGGGGTGTTACAGAATTGCTTAGTATAATGTATATTGTTATCATGGAATGCTTAATGTTTGTTAAATAAAGAAATCAATGTGATTAAGTATGAACAAGTTATCATGTAAGTCCAAGGACCCAAGCTTGCAATTAAACAAGTTATCATGTAAGTCCAATGACCCAAGCTTGGCATTGAACAAGTTATCATATAAGTCTAAAGACCCAAGCTTGGCATTGAACAAGTTATGATGTAAGTCCAAGGATCCAAGCTTGGCATTGAATAAGTTATCATATAAGTCCAAGGTAAGCTTGGCATTGATTCAAGAAGAGATATATCATGAAAGACCGTATCTAGGATATGGCTTTGCCATTAAGTTACGTGGGATGAGATTTAGTATCCTTGATTATTCATAGAAATTCATCGAGCAAATGAGTAAAGTTAAAATGAGATAACAAGAAAGCTAAGTAAGCAAAGATATTACCAAGTTGAAATTGAGTATTATTTATTTTATGAATGATGAATTAGAGATCATGATTATTAAATTAAAGTATGTTGATCAATGTGATCAAGTGATATAGACACCATGTTTACCTTACAAGTATAAGGATAGTAAGTATCATGAGACATGTGAGAATCAGTATGAGTAAGTAAGCTTTAAAGCTGAAATTATGATACCATTGTTATATCAAATGGTTTATATTAAGCAAGTTATTAATCTATGATTTATATGCAAACTTACTAAGCTAAATGCTTACGTCTTTAATCATTTCTTTCTATGTAGTCCCGCCAAGCTAACTTGTGGATCGTTGGAGTCGGAGCTCGTAGCACACTATCAATCCTTATTTTGGTATAGCCAAGTTATTTTACTAGGTATGGCATGTATAGGAAGCATTCATTTTGAGAACATGTTTTAAGAAGGGCCATTGTATAGGTTATCAAACCATTATTTTTTTGTATGTGGCTAAGTGGTTAGCCAAAATTGGTTATATATATGTTGTTGTATTCAATGAAGCGTGTTGTATAGTTTTTGAAATGTATTGGTTTGATTTTGATTTTAGGGTGGTAAATGGCTTGGTAAATAGCTTGGTAAATAGCCTCTAAGTGCTCATACGGTTAGACACACAGGCGTGTGTCTAGGCTGTGTGAACCCTACACCTTATTATTATTAATCATGATAGGTCACGGTACAACCCCACGGCCGTGTGTATGAGCCGTGTAGAATACACGGTTTGAACATGGGCGTGTGCCCAAACCGTGTGGATCAAGTCAGTATATCAAGGTTTATCACACGATTTAAGCCTACGGGCGTGTTCAGGCCGTGTGAAAATAGTCAGTAGCTCCCCACGGTTGATAACATGGGCGTGTCAAGGGGTACACGGGCGTGTCCCAAGCCACATGGGTGTGTGACCCCTACTTTAAAGAAAGGTTTCAATTAAGTTCCAAAAGTTTTTAGATATGTGCTTAAGGCCTCGTAGGCCCATGTAATGTATGATTAGACTAATAGAGAGAAGTTTTTAAGTTGGAACGAAATTTCACAGCCCATAAGTGTATGTTTTAATGAGTTCAAGCATGGTAATATCTCTTATCCAGTCCTAGCCTCGGGCTTGGGTTTGGGGTGTTACACATAGCCTACCACACGGGTGACCACACGCCTGTGTGGCATCGACAGTGGGGTTTTGGCTTTCGTCGAAACCCTATTTTTTTGCATTTTGGGTACACACCTGGTATCGTTTGATGCTAAAACGTTCCCCTAGCACTCCAGAACCTAAAATTGATCAGTAACTCCTCAATTAATCATTTCACTAGATTCTTAAATGAAAACACAAGATGAAAACCAACTCCTAAACCAATGGGAAATGTTACCTTCGCTCGAACAATAGAAATTCCATGCACCTACAGCGACGATTCCAAACCCTCAGCCCTTTGAATACCTCCTAAACACCAAAAGAGACTCTTGCCAAAACAATTCATCAACCAAATGAAAACCGAACCTACCAAAACTTACCTATCCGATGTGAATGGAGAGTGAAAGAAAGGCAGAGTTTCGGCAACCGAAAGGAGGAAAACAAAAAAGATGAAAAAGGAAAAAGGGGTGTAGGGGAGATGGTCAGTTTTTTTGCAGAGATAATTTTGGGAAACTGATAACTCAAATCCCACTACCTACTCTATCTCAACCACCCACTACTGAGATTTTTAGTACAACTCAAACTCCCAGCCATCAAACCTACAGTAGGGCAAAAATATTCCCCCTTACCCATGCAGGGATTCAAGCACCAAACCTCCAACATGCTAATACTCTGCTTAACCACCAGACCAGCGGGCCCATTCTGACATGTTCTTACAAATAATTAAACTTAAGCCTACTAAGCGGGGTTTAGGCTTTATTCAGAAGAATACCAGAATTTAGCCAAAGACTTGGCTTGAACTTAGGACCCCACACACACACCCAAAACACTTAACCACTGAAGCAGATACACAGATGTGTCAAAAATTTACAAAAGCTGAAAAATAAATTTTTAGGGCGTTACATTCACATTCCCAAATCATAAGAAAAATCAAGACTTTAATGGAATCACTTAGCTATTCACATATAAAGCATCAAAATTTCCATTTCATTTCCAATTTACAATTAAATTTCCATTTCAAATCAATTGAATATCACCAAATGGAACTATATTAAAATGGATTAGATACATGGAATAAGATGTTCACATAAGCTTATAGTATATCAGGGTTAGTTACACAAGCTGATATTATAACAGATTTGCTCACACAAGCTAACATTATATCGAGGTTACCCATCTGGGCTAAACCTACAATATGTATAACTTGAGAATCTACAAAAACTACTAGACCTCATAGTAACATGTAACATCCTTGATCATATACGTGTATAACCCTAAAGACATGCCATGTGTATCCTAACCTTTTAATAAGTTCACATAATATCATTTTTGTATATATGTCATTACCAATCCTTGTACATAGTTACATATTTCTTTTACGAGTCCTGTAGTCATTTAACATTCATATTTGCACCTTGTAATATTTCATAATAATCAATATACACATGACTTTTCAATTCATTCCAATTTAAAGTCATATGTGCCAAAATCATTAACTTCTACTTAATTCTAACATATAAAAAAGTTCAAACATAATTCATACATAAAATAAAATAGGATAGTAGGTTCCATATGAACTTGCCTGTTCAAAATAACTTACCTATTCAAAATATGTAAATTGACTACTTTAGGGGCTAATTCGTAATTTTAGCTTTTCCTCAATCAAATCCACTTTGATCCAGATCTTAATCTAAACAATCATTTTATATCATCATTCTATACCAAATATCCCTTACTATCCTATGATATGCATGAGCCTATATAAATTTGATTTCTCAATATCCCTAAAATTTTACATTTTATTCAATTTAATCTCTATACTCGAGATAGTCAAAACTTCCAATTCCTACCTTCAAATTAAAATCGATTTCATATATTATCATTAGGGACCTTATACTTTCTATTTCTAATATAATTTTATAAAAAGTTTTACATTTTTCAATTTGATCCCTAATGTAACAAAGTTAATAAACAAACTAAATTAACTTTGTAATCTAGTCTCTTTTATATTCTTCAAGAAATCAACAATGAAATTTTCTAAATCTTTAACAGTTTCACAAGTTGGTACATGGGTTAGCTAAATTAAGCTCCTATGACCCCAAATCTATAAAAATTACAAGAAAAATGCTTGAATTTACTTAAAAAATTATGGCCAAATGTATGAAGTTTCCTTAGGCTTGCTTCTTCAAGTTTCAGCAAAAAGATGAAGATGAAATATGGCTTTAACATATTTCTCCATTAGCTTAATATATATAGTTGGATTATGGTTTAATTAAGCTTGTTTAATTTGGTTTAATTATAGTTTGCTTACATTAACTTAATTATTAGTTTAGCTTAATGAAATGACATCATCATCTGCTAACTCTAACTTTAAAATAATTTATTTATCATTTTGGACATTTGGCTAATTGTACTTTAAGTCCTCAAGCCTTTAGCCAATTAAAATTCTATAGCGATTAGACTTTATGATTTAGTCCCTATGCCTTAATTAACTATTAATTCGGCAAAAAATTACTAGACCAAACTTTAATATATTTTTATATCATCCTCGTAATTATTAATATTTAATAATTACTAACTTGGTTTATAGAAATGAGATTTTGAAACCGCCTTTTATGGTACCACTGAAAATCAGGTCGTTACAATATTTCTCAATCAATGTATGTATGTTCTTTTTGAAGTTATAAGTACAATCACAATTGCAAATAAAAAGAATACATATGAATAATTATAATAAAATTAACCATTATAAACTCAATCAAATAACTATGCACTAAGAAGTCACACATAATTTACACAACATGAGAGACAAACCTAAGCCATGAAAGATCTTAAAGTTCCTAAAGCCTTAACCTTGTTATTAAGCTAACGCACCATTTGCAGTAAGTTTGTTTTTATAAAGCATTTATCAATGATAATTACTTTTTTCTTGTTTTCTCTTTCTTTTTTTTTAGTATTTTATGCAAATACATATTAAATATTTAAATTTTAATTTAATTATATATTAACTTTGGGATGAATTTATTTTTATTTTTTGATCAGTTTTTTTTCATTATAAATTTAAGTAGTTTCATAAAAAATTATCTCAAGATCAATATATAATTAAAGTAAATATAAATTTTAAATACTTAATGTGAAATGAAGTTAAATTTATTTTTATGAAAGAAGTCCATATATTTAATATTATAGAACTTGTTATACTTAACGTCGATAATGGTAATAAGAATGATCGCAAAGCAATAAAAAAGAATAATAAGAACACATTGATTTTACGTGGAAAAATCTTATCGGGAAAAACCACGGGTAGAGGAGGAGAAATTCACTATTGTTGAAAAACCAATAATACAAGAGGAGTTCATGTAACACCCATTACCCAGCCTGGTCGTTGGACCCAAGTGAAAAGATGCTATGAAATAATTTCAACAATCGATAAATGCTTTACTAAAAAAAACTCGATTATTTATAATTTAAATCATATAATCAAACATATTAAAAATTTAAACTCTATAAGTACCTAATTGTAAAAATCCAAGCATTTAATAGGATAGATTTACAAAATTCTAAAGTCTTAAAGTTAATAATGAAAATTAGTAGTTGGTACCTATACTGAATCGATACATTTCTAAAAATCGATACCAAAATTGAATATTGTGTTCTTTGCAAAATAAGGGTATAGATATTTTATGAAAAAGTATCAATACTCAAATAAAAATTGATTCCATTTTGACATTCTGTATATTCTAAAACTGTTCATATGATCAAGTATCGATACCGAATGCCAAAATATTGAAACCTAAGTTTAAAATTGTTAAAATCTCATATTTAAAAGTTCATTTCATTCCATAATAACCTATCACACAAGAGACAATAATTTCACCTATTCAAATACTTAAAAGTCTAACCAATTTGCCCTTATTGACACTACAATCCAATTGTAACACCCAAAACTCAGCCTAGACGTTATGACCGAATGAGTCATATAAAATGGGTTGGAAAACCGCTGCCGTTAAGTTCAAATCTTTCCGGTTCATTAGCCTTTATCGCTCTTATTAGTTT
Organism: Gossypium rotundifolium; assembly: GCA_025506655.1. Classification (NCBI taxonomy): domain Eukaryota; kingdom Viridiplantae; phylum Streptophyta; class Magnoliopsida; order Malvales; family Malvaceae; genus Gossypium; species Gossypium rotundifolium. The sequence goes on from CP106724.1 coordinate 176,410,741, forward strand.
CAAAGCTCTCTTTCATTTGGCCATTTGGAGGTTTTATGTGGAAGCTTATAAAATCGTTAAGTTTAGGCAAAATCGTTCGATATTTTTAGAAATTATGTTTTTAGATAAAAACCGTCATAGTGAAAAATAAGTTAAATCCAAAAACCCAAAACCAAAGCCAAACGGTTTAAAACAGTCCAGAGAGTCCCAGAAAATACAAACTCCTAAATCATAATGCAAAACTTAAATAAAAACTAAAACAAATAAAATAGTTTTGGCGAGTGGTCACCGTTGAGTCCTTCGCAGCACCGATCCTCCTAAGACTGTAGGTTACCTGTACAGACAAATAGAAAAGAGTGAGTTTACGTAAATTCAGTGTGTAACCCCACTGAATTAAGCATGCACACAACAGAATATCAGAATCAGACAGATACAGATTCGGGCTTAAGCCTATTACAAATACAGATATAAATATACAGATCAGAATCAGATATCAAATGTCCTACCCCCATCCTTTACACACCATCTCCAACCATTCTTTCACACCATGTTAGGTTTAAAACACCCACCCAGCCTTACACACCACATTGTACCGATGCGGTACATAACAGATTAAGTGCAGCCAAGCTGCCAAAATATAGGCGATAAACGCCTTTCAGAACACTTCCTCCATATATATATATATATATATCATCTCAACCCTAATATCAGATACAAAATATTCGGCTTCAAACATACAAATTAACCATGCTTACATACAGATATAACATGCATATACTATAATGCTTAGTATAGAATATCAGTCAAACAGATCATACAATTTAGGGTATTTTTACCCTTACCAACCCTACAGTAGGCCCACAGTCGTTTGGGACGAACTATGCAACCCTAGGAAAATTTCATATAAATGGGCCCACACGCCTAGGTTAGCCTTGCCCGTGTGGATCACACGGCCTGGCCTAGATATCGCACGCCTGTGTGGGCCTACACGCCTTTGTGGCCCACACGCCCAATTCGGACTAGCCCATGTGGCCTAAACGGCCACACTCCAGCCATCACACGGGCATGTCTTGTGCACGGCCTAACCTTTATCGATCACACGGCCGTGTGGCATCGACAGAGGGGTTTTTTAGCTTTTACTAAATCTCATTTTTCTACGTTTCGGGTACACACCTGGTAGTGATTCGATGTAAAAGCACTCCTGAATAGACCAACACCTAAAATCGATACCACAAACCTTCAGAATCAGTTTTAATTCCCAATAACCAAAACCCACAAAAACGAAAACAGTTCAAATAAGCATTCCTCACTTACCCCAAAACTCCGAGCACTTTAGACTACGATTCGACAATAGGAGAGTCCAGGCCTTCACGATTCGCTACTGCCAAGACACATGTACAACGTTAACAAAAATTCGGCAAAACGAAAGCCTCCCTACTCGGTGAAACAAACTATCTCAACTTACCAAGCGAACAAGCACAACGATTCAGAACACCGCAACAAGGAGGCACAATTTTGATAAAACGGGGAAGAAAAAGGGAACAATTTTGCAAAAATAAAATGAAAAACAAAAGTGGAAGGAAGAAGGGACGTCAGATTTTTCCAAGAGAGATTTTTTTTGGAAAACAAGTTTTCCCAAATCCCACTATTGTAACAATCAAAACCACCCACTACTCAGAATTACAAACACAACTATTACATAACATATAACCCAAAAGTAAACATCCAAAAACTACCAAAAGATATCTTTTAACCTCCCAAACTCGGCCTAGACGTTATGACTAGATTGAGAAGGCTACCTTATCCACCGAAATGGCTAAGCTAAGTTACGTTACTTTTGAAGACTTTAAATAAACTCACTTTAGGGAAAATTTGTAGTACTTTGAGTTAGTTTAAAACATTCATTTTTTAGGTCAACTATACTTAAGATTCATTTTATTGTTGATAGTGTTGTTTTAGAAAAATAGTTTGCTTGTCGCTCTTCTTTGTAAAAACTTGATGTTAAACTAATGCAACGGAAAAATCATTTTGGAAACCTAGTTGCCTTATCGTTTTTTCAAAAACGGTTTGTTTGCAATGCAGTGGAAATTAGAAAACAATGTCAACTTTTACCTAAGCACGATATCATGCATTATTCGGTTATTATGCGTGAGTAATCCATGCATGCAAAAACCCCAAATGAAAAGTTACCAAGCCATAGACCATAAGTAATTAAAAATTACAAACTAAAACCAATAGAGACTGATTAATACTTATTAAAAATAGTCTAAGGTCCAAGGTGATTCTCTATATGCCAAGTCCGATCCTAGTTTCGAGGTTTACCTAAAAAGTTAAACACTATAGGGGTGAGCTTATGAAAGCTTAGTGTGAGCTGAACAATTATTTAAATAGACATAAATATCAAATATAGTGAAACATATCAACATTAATAGAAGAACATAGAACCATCAGTGGAATTTCATATCATTACATAGCCATTATCAAATTGATGTCAAACGGTGTATGAGCATGGTTCATCATTCATTCGAGTAACAATCATTAATTTCGATACCATTCAATACAAACACAATACAATACATAGCATAAATCAGTAACATCCGAATATGTCGTGACCATGATGCAATTCAAAAAGGTTCCTACCCATATCATCTGCTACACACCACGAGTTCCCCAGAACCCTTCTGCCAAACTCTAACAAATGTGAGCATAGCTCGATGTAGTAAAACCACTGAATAATCAACAATGCAGAAAATCTGTTGGATATCAAATAGTGCGATACAATCGCCAATAACATATAATATGTGATAAAATTTCCAATCCCCTTAGTACTCCAAGTGCGTCTATTAACTACATATAAATGTGAATTTAATATGTTGCCGGTACTCCACAGAAATCCTCCGTCAACCACAAGATATCTCATCCCAATGCAAATGCAATATGTCACACAAACTCATACATAATCATATCTCAATACTTTTCACATTTATTTGACATGTTCAACATGCCCTCAATAATCACATACTTTCAGGAAATGGAAACATTGTTCCAACTTTCAAATTACCGTTAAGATGATATCATTCAACATTACACAATTTCACATACTTTTACGATTTTCCAATGTGCATGTACATCAACCTTTCCAATATAACATAGCAAACTATCCATGCAATTATATCATACATAAACTCATATATTAGAAAATCATGCTATATATACAATCAATCTCATACCAAATAACACAATCATACATAACAATACCATCCATACAGTCACACTGTCAAGCTAGCAACTTTGCTAACATATCCATCTTTTAAGGCTCAAAACGTACCTAGTTTGGCCACTTACAAAATTAATTATTTGGATATTAAGCCTATCCGATCAGCAAGCTAAATCATCAAATATATAAAAAAATTATTATTTTTAATTAAATTTTTGAGTTTAGGACCCACACCTTATTTTTCTCTTTCTCACAACACACTAGTGAATCTTCCAATTTTCCTTAATAAACATTAAAATGAACCTAAATAAAAAATTAGTATAAATTCCATCAATTCATCTCTTAACCAGACCTTAAACACCCACTTATGGGTTCCAACCAATCGTCAAAATTACTACTATTTACAACTCCAAACTAGTTAGATTTCTTACGCTATTTTGTTGAGAATTGTGCGCACGAATATCTTTCGGCTTTATGGTTGATTTGGGGTGTTCCGGTCAGCACCTAACACAATTACATACTGGAAAATCAGTAGCTAATATTGATTAAAATCCCTTATTTAATCAATCCATAACCTTTTCCAAATTACTCTGTCGAAACAACAAACTAGTTTACAATTAATCGCACTTACACTTCCTGGATTGTGAGATATGAATGGCTAATTGATCAAGAACATCTTTACCTAATTAACATGTGATTAAAGGATGATTAGGAGAGTTAAAGAACTCAAATTAATTCTGAGAAAAGATGGGCAAAAACCAAGAAACAAAATAGCCCCCTTTCTTGCACATAGGCGCATGCACCACCACTTGCGATGGCCAAATTTGGGGCTAATTTAAAAAAGATTTAAAAATCCATTAAAATTTTGGAAAAATATATTTAAAATATTTAAAATTCCCCTAAATTATAGATCTAAAAATTTATTTTTTTAATTGATAAGATTAATCAAGAAATTGAAGAAAGAAGAGATCTTACACAAGCTAGTTGAGAAACGACAATGGTACTTTCTTGACAATGTTCGGGATCGATCTTGGAGTTCAAGATTTCAGATTTGGGGCTGATTTTAATGAGGAGAAATACCATCAATATGGTCGAGAAGATTTTAATAAATCTTGAAACAAAAAGAAAAAGAAAGAGATGGTAAAACTAGGTGTAGGCGACGACAACAATGGAGGAAGAAAGAAAAAAAACTAAAGATCAAGGAGGAGATGAGAGGAGAGGGGGAGGAACGACTAGGGTGAGTAAAAATAGAATAAAGGCTGATTACTTTGTGTAAAATTAACATTTATACCTAAGGTTACAAGGGTATAGATGGCACACACATTAAAAAAAAGGATTTTGTAAAAAAAAAAATTATTTTGCATGGGAAATGATTCGAACTTGGGACCTCAATTTAATTTCATGTTTTTACATTTATCAATTAACCACTAAGCTATTTCCTTATTTTTGAAATAATTTTTCAATATTTATTTTAAAAACAAGGCGTGTCACATAATAGGGTTTGAGGCAAAATTAGCAAAATAATAAAAATGGCGAGAGAGAAGGGATTTGAACTTGGGTTTCAAGGAATGTTTCACCAACACTTATGCAACAAACCAATACCTAATTTATTCCTAAAAATGCATAGATAATATCAAAATTTAGGGCATGACCACTCTCTATTCCTAAACCCGATTCCACCAACCCTCGATTTTTGCGATATTACATATGTAACAGCCCGGATTCAGCTAAATCAGAACAGTGGTTTCAAAATCACAAATCTGATGTCAAAAAATTATTTTAATATTATTTAATGAGTTTACAGCATGATATTTGATATGTTTGAAAATTTCGTGAACTAATTTTATTGTTTAATTGTTCAATTTGAGAAAAAAGACTAAATCGCGTAAAGTACAAAAGTAGTGTTCTATAAGCTATTCATTCGGCCAAGTAAATTCAAGCAATTAAGGTGCGGTTTTGATCAATTTTGATGATTTTTATGTTTTTGATATCGTTACTTTGTATTCTAGCTAGCCCGTACCTTAAATTTTGAAATTTTTAAAGGTTTAAAAAGTTTCCATTGTCGAATGCTTGAATAATTTGATGATTGATGATAAATTATGAAGGTTTATGGATAGATTTAATAGTTTTGTAAAGTGATTTTTGACAAAAATGTCAAATAGGGATTAAATTGTGAAATATGCAAATTGAGTTGTTGAAATGTGAAATAAATGAAAGTTTTGGGCTGCTAGGGACTTATATGCAATTCAGCCAAGTATGGGTTGAGTGGAATTATGTGAATTTTGAGTATTTGTGAAATAGGGACTAAATTGTAAAAATGTGAAAGTTTAGGGGCTAAAGTGAAAATATGCCTAATGTATGTTTTGGACTAAATTGAAAGAGTAAGTGATTGAATAAGTCAATTTTAAATTTATATAGATCAAGAAAGAAAGAATTCGAATTTAGATCGAGGGAAAAGTAAGATTATCGAGTAGTCGACCCGATCCGTCAATTCCGTATACGAGGTAAGTTCGTATAATTGAACTTAAATGTGTACTTATCTATTGATGGATGAAATTGACATAGTAATTATTCTATTGAATAATGTTGTGGTATTGAATGAAATGTACGAATTGAGTAAGGCAAGTTGCCAAATAAGACCATAGCTAGGCTATGGCAATCGAATAATAAGACCATAACCAGGTTATGGCATGTGAATGAAAGACCACGGTAGGGCCTTGGCAATGTATGTGTAAGACCATAGTTGGACTATGGCATCAAAAAAATCGATGAAATGGTGTCGAAAGAATTTGTAAACCGGAGTGGTTTGATAAGAGTATTGATGAGAAATAGAAATGTATCAGTACAGGTATATACGAAAAACTATTCAAGTATTGAGATAGATGAAGCTGAGAACTCATGAATGAGGACATGGATAAGTTTCATGTTAATTCATGAATTGATGCTTTAAATGTTAATGATATTATCTATTCTGAATTGTTATATGAATGTTGTGATTAATTCATGTTCACATACGAACTTACTAAGCTTAAAGCTTACTTTGTTTAATTGTTTCTATTTTTTATAGTTCCACAAAGCTAGCTCAGATCTGGGAAATTTTAGAGACTTCATCGCACTATTGATAATCTATTTTGGTACTTTTGAAATCATGTATATATGGTATATGGCATTTATAGGCTTGTGTGAAAATGGTTTATTTGATGGATGTGTATTTTGGCCATTTGTGTTGGTATAAAATGATGATCTTGATGACATTTTGTAATATGAAAATAGTTCTACTTTTAATGTTTGTAAATAGACATATCTTGAATGAATGGAGTTAAAGTGATTATGTATATTTGAATTTGTTTAGTTATGTGAATTATGCTTAGTAAAGCAAGATGAATTGATTGGTATTTGAATAGGTAAATGGTATGGAATTGAGTATTATATTTAGTTGAAATTAGTATGGTATGATTATGTATTGGTTGATGAACTTTGGTTGCTTATTTGTGACTTAAAATGATACTATGTGAGCTTGTGTAGGTATGTGTAAAAAGGGTGGAAAATTGGCTTTGCAAATGGCCTATTTTTGTCCACACGTGAAGAGACACGGATGTGTGTCTCAGCCGTGTGTGACACATGGTTAGGTTACACAGTCTTGTGTCTCTTGGTGTTGAAATTGAGTTGAAGTCAGTATGCTCCACGGCCTCACACATGGGCATGTGACCGACCGTGTGGCATAAGTCAGTATACCCCCTAAATGGCACACGGCCTAGCACACGGCGTGTGACTTGGCCGTGTTCCATAAGTCAGTATACTTTACAGGATTGGCATGGCCTAGCACACAGCTTGGTACACAGGTGTGTGTGGCCACTTCGAAGGGCACACGGGCTAGACACACGGGGCGTGTGGTTGACCGTGTGACCTAAGTCAGTATGTATACCTTGTTTTCACACGGCCTGAGGCACGGGCGTATCTAGATGTGTGTGAAGCACACAGTCTGTTCACACGGGCGTGTGACCCTTGTATGTTTGAAAAATTTCTAAGTTTTTCGAGAATTTTATATGTTATCAGTTTAGTCCCGAACCACTTCTAAAGCATGTTTAAGGCCTTGTAGGCCCTCATAAGGGACAATATGAATATGATTTAATTGCATTTGAGTATGAACAATAAATGTATGAATTACATTTGTTAAATTATGTTGATTGATCGGTAATACCTTGTAACCCTATTCTGACTGTGAATACGGGTGAGGGTTGTTAGATATATTTTTATCAGAGCTACGATTTAGTCGATTCTAGGACTAACGTAGCATGTTTGAGATTCTAGATATACATGCCATATATATACTCTGCGATAGTGTGATGATTCTTGATAGCTTAAATTGTGTTTTCGTATAGTAATGGATCCTGAACGAGCTATAGAGGATGATGTAGAGAGTAATGAGCCCGCTCCTACTCAAAGGGCAGCCCCATCTGATACTAGGCCTGTATCGAGTAGTCATGAGGGAGAGGCTAAAAAAGCCTTTTTCTAGATGATGAGTGAGTGGTTCACGGAGTTCATTCAAACAAATCTGACTGCATAATAACCTCAACCCCCATGTTCCTCAACAAATCCCTGTTATTCCTCAAGTTATGGATCTGATACGGTTGAACAAGCCACTAGTAGATAAGATTCAAAAACATGAGGCTGAAGAGTTTGGGGCTACTGTTGATGTTGATGTAGAGAGAGCTGGGTTCGGGGCTACAATTTGAGTATTCGATAAATTGTCTTATACTCTTGATGAATGTATAAAACGTGTAGTATCTTTGTTGAGAGACACTGCATGCCAATGGTGGAAAACGTTAATATCTGTGGTTCTGAAAGAATGAGTTACTTGGGAGTTCTTTCAATCTGAATTTCAAAAGAAGTATATAAGTCAGCGATTCCTTGACCAAAAGCATAAAGAATTTTTGGAGTTAAAACAAGGCCACAAGACTGTCACTGAGTATGAAAGAGAATTCGTATGGTTAAACAAGTACGCTTGAGAGTATGTGTCAACTGAGGAGATTATGTGTAAATGATTTGTTGATGGGTTGAACGATGATATAAAACTACTAGTTGGAATTCTAGAGTTGAAATAATTTTAATTCTGGTTAAAAGGGCTTATAAAGCCGAGGATCTTAGCAAAGAAAAGAGAAAAGTAGAATCAGAAGCTAGAGATTCGAGAAAAAGATCAATGAGTAAGCCGTATCACTCTTCATCAAAGAAATCTCGAGATTTGTCTAGTTGATCAAATACACCAGTGGAATACTTTAATAGAGATCATGGGAAGCAAATTACGAGTTCAAAAACTCCAACTATGTCAGTGGCTAGTGTGGGTAATGTTAGACCAAATAAATCAGAATTTGGACGTTGTGGTAAACGACTCGCATGAGCATTTCATCCGGGATTGTACTGAGCTAGATGAGAAAGATAAGTCTCCGAATGTGAGACAGAGTAATACGTCGACTAGAGGAAGACCACCAAGAAATGCTGGGAATGTGAGTGGTAGTCGAGGGGCGACAAGAGACTCTACTAATAGATTTGAGGCTAGAGCACCGGCCCGAGCTTATGCTGTCTGTGCACGAGAGGAAGCATCATCGCCAGACGTTATCACCGGTACTTTCACTCTCAATGATACTAATATAATTGCATTGATGGATCTAGGATCAACTCATTCTTATATATGTATGAATTTAGTATCCAGTAAGACTTTGCCTATAGAGTATACTGAATTTGTGATTAGAGTATCGAACCCCTTAGGTAAATGTGTTTTGGTTGACAAAGTCTGCAAGAATTGTCAGTTAATGCATCGGGATTTCTATTTTTGGCTAATTTGATGTTGTTTCCATTCGATGAATTTTATGTAATTTTGGGTATGGATTGGCTGACAATGCATGATGCTATAGTGAATTGTAGACGAAAGATAATTGAACTGAAATGTCAGGATAATGAGACTATTAAAATTGAATCTAATGATTTGAACAGTATGCCAGTTATGATCTCATCTATGTTAGCTCAGATATTTTTGAGAAAAGGGTGTGAAGCTTATCTTGCCTATGTACTTGATAAGAAGGTAACAAAATAAAGATTGAATCAGTACCAGTTATGTGTGAGTATCAGGATGTATTTCTTGAAGAGTTACTGGGTTTACCACCTATCAAAGCGGTTGAGTTTGGTATTGAATTAGTACCGGGAACAACCCCGATATCGATAGCTCCGTTTAAAATGGCCCCGACAGAGTTAAAAGAATTGAAAGCTCAGTTGCAATAGTTAACATGATAAAGTTTTGCTAGAATGAATTTCTCTCCTTGGTGTGCACCGTGTTATTTGTGAAAAAGAAAGATGGCACTATGAGAATGTGTATCGACTATCGACAACTCAACAAAGTGACGATCAAGAATAGATATCCTTTGCCACGAATAGATGATTTGTTTGATCAGTTAAAAAGGGCAACAGTGATTTCAAAAATTGATTTGAGATCGGGATATTATCAATTGCGAGTTAAAGACTCCGATGTGCCAAATACTGCATTTAGAACAAGGTACAAACACTACAAATTTCTTGTTATGCCTTTTGGACTAACAAATACACCTGCTATTTTTATGGACTTGATGAACCGAATTTTTAGGCCATATTTAGATCAATTTGTAGTTGTGTTTATTGATGACATTTTGATCTATTCTCATGATGAATCTAAGCATGTCGAACATTTGAGAATTTTATTACAAACTTTGAGAGATAAACAGTTGTTTATAAAGTTTAGTAAATGTGAATTTTGGTTACGAGAGGTTGATTTTCTGGGACATATAGTTTCAGCAGCGGATATCCAAGTTGACCGAGCAAAATTTCTGCGATTTTAGTTTGGAAGCCTCCGAGAAATGTATCCGAAGTCCGTATTTTTTTGGACTAGGCAGCTATTATAAACGATTTGTGAAAGGCTTCTCGATGATTGCGACTTCGATGACGCGATTGCTTCAAAAAGATGTTATATTTGAGTGGTCAGAAAAGTGTCAGCAGAGTTTTGAACAGTTGAAAGCATTGCTGACAGAGGACCTAGTGTTAGTTCAGCCTGACTCAGGTAAATAATTCGTAGTTTTCAATGATGCATCATTAAATGGTTTGGGTTGTGTTTTGATGCAGAAAGACAAATTTGTAGCTTATGCCTCGAGACAGTTGAAGCCACACGAAAAGAATTATCCGATGCATGATCTTGAGTTAGCCGCAATAGTGTTCGCATTGAAAATCTGGTGTCATTACTTGTTTGGTGAGAAATGTCATATTTATACCGACCACAAAAGTTTGAAATATTTGATGATTCAGAAAGACTTGAATTTGCGACAGCAGAGATGGTTAGAATTGCTAAAAGAATATGAATTAGTAATTGACTATCATCCGGGGAAAGCAAACGTAGTTTTGATTCTTTAACCCTAAAGTATTTATTCACTTTACGAGCTTTGAACACACAATTAGCGTTGTCTGAGGATGGCTCGATAGTAGTTGAGTTGAAAGCGAGACCGCTATTTCTACAGTAGATTTGTGAGGCTCAAAAATTTGATAGTGAATTGCTAGCAAAACGATTTCAGTGTAAGTCGACTTCTAATTCAGATTTTCAAATAGGGTCTAATGGCTATTTGATGTTTCGTGATAGAATATGTGTACCAAAGAATTCTGAACTCATTCGGAAGATTCTAAACAAAACACACAGTAGTTGTTTATTAGTACATCCGGGAAGCAAAAAAAAAATGTATAATGATTTGAAATAGCTTTATTGGTGGCATGGCATGAAATGAGATATCTCGAATTTGTTTCGAAATATTTGATTTGTTAGCAAGTTAAAGCTAGGCATCAAGTGCCATCAGGTTTATTACAGCCTATTATGGTTCCCGAGTGGAAGTGGGATAGAGTAACAATGGATTTCGTATCAAGTTTGCCCTTATCTCCAAAAAAGAAAGATGCGATCTGGGTTGTTGTTGATAGATTGACGAAATCGACTCATTTCATTCTTGTACGTAAGGATTATTCACTTGATAAATTGGCTGAGTTCTATATTTCAGAGATTGTTCGATTGCACGAAGTGCCACTATTTATTATTTCGGATAGAGATCCGAGATTCACATCTTAATTTTGGAAGAAATTGCAAGAAGCTTTAGGTACAAAGCTACATTTTAGCACTATGTTTCACCCACAAACGGATGGTCAATCCAAGTGAATTATTCAGATACTTGAAGATATGTTACGTTGTTGCATGCTTGAGTTTGAGGGTAGCTGGGAGAAATACCTACCGTTGATTGAATTTGCTTACAATTATAGCTTTCAATAGAGTATACAGATGGAACTATACGAAGCTCTATATAGTCGTAAATGTCGAACACCATTGTATTGGAATGAGCTCAGCGAAAATAAGATTCACGGGGTTGATCTGATCAGAGAGACTGAAGAAAAAGTAAAAGTAATTTGTAACAGTTTGAAAGCTACGTCAGATCGACAAAAATCATACGCAAACCTAAAACTGAAAGATATTGAGTTCCAGATAGGGGATAAAGTTTTTTTTGAAAGTGTCGCCGTGGAAAAAGATATTGCAGTTTAGTCGGAAAGAGAAATTGAGTCTTCAATTCATCGAACCGTATGAGATTATTGAGCGAGTTGGGCCAGTGGCATATCAGTTATCTTTACAGTCTGAGTGAGAGAAGATACATAATATGTTTCACGTATCGATGTTACGTAGATACCGATCTGACCCTTCACATGTCTTTTTCCCGACCAAGGTTAAAATTTAGTCTGATATGTCATATGCTGAAGATCCAATTCAAATTTTAGCTCGTGAGATCAAAAAACTGAGAAACCATCATTCCGATTAGGGTCGAATTCGGACTGTTACAACTCCCCCTCCCTTCGGGATTTTCATCCCCGAAAATCTTACTGAAAAAAAAGTTTCAGATAGCATTCTTTCATTACATCCTCCGGTTCCCAAGTTGCTTCTTCAACTCTGTGTTTTTGCCACAGTACTTTAACTAGGGAAATTTTCTTATTTCTCAATTCTTTTATCTCACGGCTTAGGATACGAATCGGTTCTTCTTCGTAGGTCATATCAGATTGAATCTCCACTTCAGTCGGGCAAATCACATGGGATGGATCATATCGGTATTTACGAAGCATTGAAACATGGAAGACGTTATGAATCTTCTCTAACCCAGGTGGTAACTATAATCTATAAGCAACCGGTCCGATTTGTTCAGTGATTTCGTACGGTCCAATGAATCTTGGACTCAACTTGCCTTTACGACCGAATCTAAGAATCTTCTTCCAAGGTGACACTTTTAAAAATACCCGATCTCCAATCTGAAACTCAATGTCTTTACGTTTCAAATCAACATAAGACTTTTGCCGGTCTGAAGCAGCTTTTAAACTATCACGGATAACCGCCACCTTTTGTTCAGTTTTTTTAATCAAATCAACCCCGTGTATCTTGCTTTCACTTAGCTCAGTCCACTACAAAGGTGTACGAAATTTACGACCATACAAGGCTTCATAGGGTGCCATTTTGATACTAGATTGAAAGCTATTATTGTAAGCAAATTCAACAAAGGCAAGTATTGTTCCCACGTACCTTCATACTCGAGGATGAACATCTCAACATACCCTCAAGTATCTGAATGATTCGCTCAGATTGACCGTCAGTCTACGGATGAAAAGTTATGCTAAAGTGTAGTTTAGTACCTAAAGCATCTTGTAATTTCTTCCAAAATCGCGACATGAACCTTGGATCCCTATCCAAACAATAGAAATAGGTACTCCGTGCAACCGTACAATCTGCGATATGTACAGCTCGGCTAGCTTATCAGCGAAAAATCGTATGTACTTAGGAATAAAATGAGCCGATTTTGTCAATCAATCAACAATAACCCAAATTGAATCTTTCTTACTCAGTGTCAGTGGAAAACCTGATATAAAATCCATCGTGATTCGATCCCACTTCCACTCAGGTATCAAAATCGGTTGAAGTAGTCCCGACGGTACCTAATGCTCAACCTTCACCTGTTGACATACTAAACACCTTGTCACATAATCTAAGATATCTCGCTTCATACCATGCCACTAGCAATGCTGTTTCAAGTCGTTATACATTTTTGTACTGCCCGGACGTATCAAAAATTTACTATTATGAGCTTCTCCACATATCATTCGAATCAATTCAGAGTTTTTAGGCACACATATCCGATTCTGAAACCGTAGACACCCTTCATCATCTAATTGAAATTCAGAATCCGCATTTGAATCATACATACTCCATTTTGCTCTTAAATCATCATCGATCTCTTGAGCATCACGAATTTGTTGCACAAACAAAGGTTTCGCCTTTAATTCAGCAATGAGTATATTGTCATTGGTCATAGCTAGATTTGCATTCATTGCACGCAGAGCAAATAATGATTTTCGACTAAGCGCGTCAGCAACTATATTAGCCTTTCCCGGGTGATAATCAATCACAAGCTCATAGTCTTTCAAGAGCTCTAACCATCGTCGTTGCTCAAATTCAGATCCTTCTGAGTCATTAAATACTTTAGACTCTTATGATCCGAATAGACGTGACATTTTTCACCGAAGAGATAGTGTCGCCAAATCTTCAATGCATAAACTATAGCGGCCAATTCAAGGTCATGCGTTGGATAATTCTTCTCGTGTGGTTTCAACTGTCTCGAAGCGTAAGCTATAACTTTACCCTCCTGCATCAGTACACATCCCAAGCCATTTAAAGATGCATTGCTATAAACAACAAACTCTTTACCTGATTCTGGCTGAACAAGTACTGGAGCTTCTATTAACAATGTTTTTAGCTGATCAAAACTCTCCTGACACCGTTCTGACCACTCTAATTTAATATCTTTTCGCAACAATTTTCTCATCGGAGCTACTATCATAGAAAATCCCTTCATGAAGCGCCTATAATACCGGCAAGTCCCGTAAAGCTACGAATCTCGTAAATATTCCATGAGGGCTTCCAATCAAGTATGGCCAAAACTTTACTCAGTCAACCCAATAATACGCGTCAAACAATATGTCCCAAAAAGCTAACTTCCCTTAGCCAAAACTCGCATTTATTGAATTTCACATACAATTATTTTTCACGCAAAATTTGCAACACTAACCTCAAATGATCAGCATGCTCCATTTCATCTTGTGAATAAATTAGTATATCATCAATAAACACAACTACGAATCGGTCTAAATACGGTCTCGAATAACTGATTCATTAAGTCCATGAAAACAGCTGGAGCATTAGTAATCCCAAACGGCATTACTAAAACTCATAATGGTCATATCTCGTTCGAAATGCGTCTTCGGTATGTTAGATTCTCTAACTCACAGCTGATAATATCCTGACTGCAAATCAATCTTTGAGAATACCGATGCTCCCTTAAGCTGATCAAATAAATCATCAATACGCTGCAATGGGTATTTGCTCTTTAAAATTGAGTCTTCAATTCATCGAACCGTATGAGATTATTGAGCGAAGTTGGGCGATATATCGCTTATCTTTACATGCGAGTTAGAGAAGATACATAATATGTTTCACGACGATGTTACGAGATACCAATCAATTTTCACATGTCTTTTCCCACCAAGGTTGAAATTTAGTCCGATATGTCATATGTCAAGAACCAATTCTAATTTTAGCTCGTGAGATCAAAGAGATAAGAAATAATAAAATTGCATTAGTAAAAGTATTATGGCATCGACATGGGGTTGAAGAAGCTACATGGGAACCCGAGGATCCTATGAGAAACCAATACCCGAAGCTATTCACTGGTAAGATTTTCGGGGACGAAAATCCCTAAAGGGGGAGAGTTGTAATAGCCCGGTTTTAGCTAAATCAGAATAATTATTTCAGAACCATAAATCCTATGTCAAAAAATTATTTTAATATTATTTTATGTGTTTATAGCATGATACTTGATATGTGTGAAAATTTCGTGAGCTAATTTTATCGTTTAATTGCTCAATTTGAGAAAAAGGACTAAATCACGTAAAGTACAAAAGTAGGGTTCTATTAGCTAGGAGTATTAAATAGCTATAGAACTTTAAAGTAAAGGTCCTTATGTGATAATTAACCTATTTGATAGTTAATGGATGATCTTGGAGTGATTTTGGTATAGTTATTAAATGTTTTAAGGTTATAATAGTAAAATGGATAGTAAATGATTTATTAAATAAAAATAAAATATTGCTTCATTATCATCTTGTTAGCCAAATTTTAAAGGAAGAACAAGAAGAACTAGGGTTATTCATTCAGCCAAGTAAATTCAAGCAATTAAGGTATGGTTTTGATCGATTTTTGATGATTTATATGTTTTTGAGATTGTTGCTTTGTATTCTAGCTAGCCCGTTGAGAAATTGTTAAAGGTTGAACAAGTTGTCATTGTTTAATGCTTGAATAATTTGATGATTGATGATAAATTATGAAGGTTTATGGATAGATTTAATAGTTTTGTAAAGTGATTTTTGACAAAAATGTCAAATAGGGATTAAATTATGAAATATGCAAATTGAGTGGTTGAAATGTGAAATAAATGAAAGCTTTGGGCTGCTAGGGACTTATATGCAATTCGACCAAGTATGGGTTGAGTGGAATTATGTGAATTTTGAGTATTTGTGAAATAGAGACTAAATTGTAAAAATGTGAAAGTTTAGGGGCTAAAGTGCAAATATGCCTAAATGTATGTTTTGGACTAAATTGAAAGAGTATGCGATTGAATAAGTCAATTTTGAATTTATATAGATCAAGAAAGAAAGAATTTGGATTTAGATCAGGGGAAAAGCAAGATTATCGAGTAGTCGACCCGATCTGTCAATTCCATATACGAGGTAAGTTTGTATATTGAACTTAAATGTGTACTTTCTATTGATGGATAAATTTGAGATAATAATTATTCTATTGAATAAATGTTGTGGTATTAAATGAAATGTACGAATTGAGTAAGGCAAGTTGTCAAATAAGACCATAGTTGGGTTATGGAAATCGAATAATAAGACCATAACCGGGTTATGGCATGTGAACAAAATGCCACGATAGGGCCTTGGCAATGTATGTGTAAGACCATAGTTGGACTATGGCATCGGAAAAATCGATGAAATGGTATCGAAAGCATTTGTAAACCAGAGTGGTTTGATAAGAGTATTGATCAGAAATAGAAATGCATCGATGATGTATCTCGCGAAAAACTATTCAAGTATTGAGATAGATAAAGTTGAGAACTCATAAATGAGGACATGGATAAGTTTTATGTTAATTCATGAATTGATGATTTAAATGTTAATGATATTATCTATTTTGAATTGTTATATGAATGTTGTGATTAATTCATGTTCACATACGAACTTACTAAGCTTAAAGCTTACTTTGTTTAATTGTTTCTATGTTTTATAGTTCTATGAAGTTAGCTCAGATCCGAGAAATCGTCAGAGACTTCATCGCACTATCGATCATCTATTTTGGTACTTTTGAAATCATGTATATATGGTATATGGCATGTATAGGCTTGTGTGAAAATGGTTTATTTGATGGATGTGTATTTTGGCCAATTGTGTTGGCATAAAATGATGATCTTGATGACATTTATGAATATGCAAATAGTTCTACTTTTAATGTTTGTAAATAGACATATCTTGAATGAATGGAGTTAAAGTGATAATGTATATTTGAATTTGTTTAGTTATGTGAATTATGCTTAGTAAAGCAAGATGAATTGATTCAGTATTTGAATAGGTAAATGGTATGGAATTGAGTATTGAATTTAGTTGAAATGAATATGGTATGATTATGTATTGGTTAATGAACTTTGGCTTCTTATTTGTGACTTAAAATGATACCATATGAGCTTGTGTAGGTATGTGTAAAAAGGGTGGAAAATTGGCTTTGCAAATGGCCTATTTTTGTCCACACGGGCAGAGACATAAGCGTGTGTCTCAGCCGTGTACGACACATGGTTAGGTTACACAGCCGTGTGTCTCCTGGTGTTGAAATTGAGTTGAAGTCAGTATGCTCCACACGGCCTCACAAATGGGTATGTGATCGGTCGTGTGGCACAAGTCAATATACCCCCTTAAATGGCACACCGCCTAGCACACAGGCGTGTGACTTGGCCGTGTTGCATAAGTCACTATACCTTACAGGATTGGCACGGCCTAGCACCCGGCTTGGTATACAGGTTTGTGTGGCCACTTCGATGGGCACACGGGCTAGACACATGGGCGTGTGGTCGGCCGTGTGACCCAAGTTAGTATGTATGCCCTGTTTTTACACGGCCTGTAACACCCCTAACATGTATCCATCACTAGATCATAGTCAAGGGGTTTTACTAAACTAAACCCAATCCATAATTGATAATATTACACATGGATCATGCTTCTATAGAACTACTTTGAAACAGAAAGGAAATTTCACATCCCAATATATATACTAAGACCAAATCTTAATAATAATACCTCTACCATTCGAATGTATACAAAACTACCCAAAAGAATTGCAAATATACATCATGCGCATCATTATTAAATCCATGCATATGACCCAACTACATTTCAACCATAAATATCTTTCAATAAAACCTATTACTATTCATTTGGTCATTTCCATTACGTTAGCCAAATATGTACAAGCTTTACTCACTTTATTAGACAAATTATCTATCACCCAAAATCAATTGTACTTGTACCAATTCCACGATCCCTTTCCCATTGTTGAAAGCATCCAAACATTTAATTAATCACATCATTTTCAATTAGCATGGTCACATTATCAAAATCAAACCTATTTTGTAAACAACCCTACATATAAACCAAACTCGTTACACACATATATGACTAACATGAAATGTTAGTTACCAAAATACACAACCACCATATTCGGCTTTGCTCAATAAAACTTTAACTAAAAGGTCATTCAAGTTACATTTTCATACATCAAGCATAAACACATGAATAATTATACTTTCATAAAAGGTTAACCTCATGGCCGAATATACACAAGACCAAAGTACCACAATTTTACCATTTTTGCATGGCACACATCCATTAAGGATTCATCTTATACAAATGCTAATAAAACAAAATAGCTTATACATGCCATAATTGTCAAAGATTAACCTATCAAGAAGGGGTACCAAAACAGATGATAGTATGATGAGCTTCCAAGTTGATCCACGAGCTTAGGTTGAACCTTCCAAAAGTGATCTACAATTCCCAAGAAACAACAGAGAGAAAGTAAGCTTCACAGCTTAGTAAGATTTTAGCTTGATAAACTAAGTACATTTACTCTACTAAAAATTTCTGATAAGTATTTCACACGCAACAACAAGGCCGAACAATCAAAGTTTCAAGAACCAATTTACGGATATCGTGTGACTGAAACGTACCTCTAAATACTTACCATTCAAAACTTAGTCATTCATACATAATTCTAGGATACTATTTCCCAACAATACTATATACCAATTTGCATTTACGTCGAAGTCTTTTAATCGAGCCATTTACCTGCACATTGATAAATAAGTTTAACAGTGTTTCGCACGCTAAGTACTTTTGCTAAAAACCCTATGTAACGTATCACTCACATAGAGTCGTTACTTAGTAATCTGGTAACGTATCGCTCACACAGAGCCGTTACTTAATAATCTTGTAACGTATCGCTCACATAGAGTCGTTACTTAATAATCTTGTAACGTATTGCTCACATAGAGCCATTACTTATTAACTTCGTAACGTATCGCTCACACAAAGCTGTTACTTATTTCACCTGCAGACTTAGTGCTTAATCATAGTCTCGTACCCGTAGTACATTTTGTAGACTTGTAATTCATATAAAAAAATACCAAGTCATCCATATAATCAAACTAACATCCATTCAAGCATATAATCGCACCTACATTAAATCATGAAAATAATTATGTTCTCATATTCAATATAACTAGTATATTCCGCACAGTACCTCCATACTTTATCCTTACTTTGAATACAATTCTTACCATCACTTAGTATTATATATATGTTTGCATTCAACTTTAAAGTAGTATGAAATTCATACTACTCTATCAACTATCTAAACATACCTTACATTATACAATTGGTTAATTAATCTCTATAGCACATTCAGCCATCCTAGCTCAATAATTTGAATACCTTTAAATATTAACATTGTATAAAGAATCATTTCAATTAATTCATCCGCTTGAAATCTTACCTCGAAGAGCGACGATTCAGGGTTTCCCGGCTACTTGTCTAGTTTAGTTTTTCCCCGATCCTTTTCCAGATCTTTCCTTCCTTGATCTAAACCAAATTTAAAAGAACCTATTCAAATAATTTCATTCATCTCTAATCGAAACGCATAATTATATCATTCTTTCTATCTATCAATCATAATTTGAAACTTTTACAATTTACTACTATTTCTTTTTATTCATTCAACATAATATGCAAATATAAAAATTTTATTCACTTTGACTCTAGAGTCAATTCTCCTCAAGTTTAATTAAATCTCTTTGTTACAATTAAATCATTCATAACATGTAATTTATCAATTTGCATATTTACCCTCTAGTTTCATTTTCTTGCCATTAAATCCTTAAACATAGAATGCATGAATTATATAAAATTCGAACAAGTCCCTTAAGGGCCGAATTTTCTCTAGGTCCCTACAAGTCTCCACAAACCATCCTTCTAACATTTTAACCCTTCTATTATTTAACCTATGCAATTAAACCCCTAATACTTAATTTAATCAAGATCTCAAATTAAACATTTTTATTCATCACCTATCTTTAATATTCTATCAATAATCACTTCAAAATATAAACATTCATCAAGGCCGATTATGCTATTTCATGCAATTCAATTTCCATATACATATACATAAACATATAACCAACAATTAAGTTAAAATAATCCTAATACCTACTCAATTCAACATTTGGCCGAATGTAAAGAGCTTCCCTATTCTCAAATTGAACTAACCTCCATAACATTCATACCATTTCAATTTACTATTCTCTATTTCATCTAAATTCCTATCTCCAATCATCTTGTTTTCCTCAATATAACAAATCACATTTACTCCCCCATAGCCTAATTTAACATGCTCAACTTTAAGAAAATTCACATGATTTTGATAGTACTCAAGGTAACCAACTAAATTTTGTAACAATTCACTAAACTAAAACTCAATTTTCTTACCTTACAACCGTATGCAATGGCCGGATGAGGGAGGAGGAAATTTTCTTCTTTCTCTTAAAGGGAATCGGTGAGGAAGATGAGTGAAAGAGAGAGAAAATAAAATTGGTTTTATGTTCTTTTAATTCTTTAATATAATACACATTGAAATAATCATAAAATATTATGATTAAGATTATAAAATGTTAAAAATTTCCTCCCCCATCATCATTGCCGTCCAGTACATATAATTGTGGAAATTTGACATGAAAATCCCTACTGAAGTAAAGTAATTCAATTGGCCTTCCTAATTTTATGCACACTACTTTTCCACTTTAACTATTTGATCCTTTTGTTAATTTAAACATCTAAATATTTAAATTTCGCTACGATATTTTTACTCATGCACAAATACTTAACATAGACATCAAATAAATCAAGAAAATATTTTTCTAAATTCGGATTCATGGTCCCGAAACCATCATTCCAATTAGGGTCGAATTTGGACTGTTACAACTCTCCCTCCCTTATGGATTTTCATCCCCGAAAATCTTACTGGAAAAAAAGTTTCGGATAGCGTTCTTTCATTACATCCTCCGGTTCCCAAGTTGCTTCTTCGACTCTGTGTTTTTGCCACTGTACTTTAACTAGAGAAATTTTCTTATTTCTTAATTCTTTTATCTCACGGTTTAGGATACGAATCGATTCTTCTTCGTAGGTCATATCAGATTGAATCTCCACTTCAGTCGGGCAAATCACATGGGATGGATCATATCGGTATTCTGAAGCATTGAAACATGGAAGACGTTATGAATTTTCTCTAACCTGTGGTAATCAGAATCTATAAACAATAGGTCCGATTTGTTCGATTGATTTAAATGCGGTCCAATGAATCTTGGACTCAACTTGCCTTTATGACCTAATCGAGAATCTTCTTCCAAGGTGACACTTTTAAAAATACCCGATCTCCAATCTGAAACTCAATGTCTTTCGTTTCAAATCAACATAAGACTTTTGCCGGTCTGAAGCAGCTTTTAAACTATCACGGATAACCGCCACCTTTTGTTTAGTTTTTTAATCAAATCAACCCCGTGTATCTTGCTTTTACTTAGCTCGGTCCACTACAAAGGTGTACGAAATTTACGACCGTACAAGGCTTCGTAGGGTGCCATTTTGATACTAGATTGAAAGCTATTATTGTAAGCAAATTCAACAAAGGCAAGTATCGTTCCCACGTACCTTCAAACTCGAGGATGCAACATCTCAACATACCCTCAAGTATCTGAATGATTCGCTCAGATTGACCGTCAGTCTGCGAATGAAAAGTTATGCTAAAGTGTAGTTTAGTACCTAAAGCATCTTGTAATTTCTTCCAAAATCGCGACGTGAACCTTGGATCCCTATCCGAAACAATAGAAATAGGTACTCCGTGCAACCGTACAATCTGCGATATGTACAGCTCAGCTAGCTTATCAAGCGAAAAATCGGTATGTACCGGAATAAAATGAGCCGATTTTGTCAATCAATCAACAATAACCCAGATTGAATCTTTCTTACTCAGTGTCAGTGGAAAATCTGATATAAAATCCATCGTGATTCGATCCCACTTCGACTCAGGTTTCAAAATCGGTTGAAGTAGTCCCGACGGTACCTGATGCTCAACCTTCACCTGTTGACATACTAAACACCTTGTCACATAATCTGAGATATCTCGCTTCATACCATGCCACCAGTAATGTTGTTTCAAGTTGTTATACATTTTTGTACTGCCCGGATGTATCAAAAATTTACTATTATGAGCTTCTCCACATATCATTCGAATCAATTCAGAGTTTTTAGGCACACATATCCGATTCTAAAACCGTAGACACCCTTCATCATCTAATTGAAATTCAAAATCTGCATTTGAATCATACATACTCCTTTTTGCTCTTAAATCATCATCGATCTCTTGAGCATCACGAATTTGTTACACAAACAAAGGTTTCGCCTTTAATTCAGCAATGAGTATATTGTCATCGGTCATAGCTAGATTTGTATTCATTGCACGCAGAGCAAATAACGATTTTAGACTAAGCGCGTCAGCAACTACATTAGCCTTTCCCGGGTGATAATCAATCACAAGCTCATAGTCTTTCAAGAGCTCTAACCATCGTCGTTGCTCAAATTCAGATCCTTCTGAGTCATTAAATACTTTAGACTCTTATGATCAGAATAGACGTGACATTTTTCACCAAAGAGATAGTGTCGCCAAATCTTCAATGCATAAACTATAGTGGCCAATTCAAGGTCATGCGTTGGATAATTCTTCTCGTGTGGTTTCAACTGTCTCGAAGCGTAAGCTATAACTTTACCCTCCTGCATCAGTACACATCCCAAGCCATTTAAAGATGCATCGCTATAAACAACAAACTCTTTACCTGATTCTGGCTGAACAAGTACTGGAGCTTCTATTAACAAAGTTTTTAGCTGATCAAAACTCTCCTGACACCGTTCTGACCACTTGAATTTAACATCTTTCTGCAACAATTTTTTCATCGGAGCTACTATCATAGAAAATCCCTTCACGAAGCGTCTATAATACCTGGCAAGTCCCAGAAAGCTACGAATCTCAGAAATATTCCACGAGGGCTTCCAATCAAGTATGGCCAAAACTTTACTCAGGTCAACCCGAATACCTGATGCCGAAACAATATGTCCCAAAAAGCTAACTTCCCTTAGCCAAAACTCGCATTTATTGAACTTCGCGTACAATTATTTTTCATGCAAAATTTGCAACACTAACCTCAAATGATCAGCATGCTCCATTTCATCTTGCGAATAAATTAGTATATCATCAATAAACACAACTACGAATCGGTCTAAATACGGTCTGAATTCTTGATTCATTAAGTCCATGAAAACAGCTGGAGCATTAGTAATCCCAAACGGCATTACTAAAAACTCATAATGGTCATATCTCATTTGAAATACAGTCTTCGGTATGTTAGATTCTCTAACTCGCAGCTGATAATATCCCGATCGTAAATCAATCTTTGAGAATACCGATGCTCCCTTAAGCTGATCAAATAAATCGTCAATACCCGGCAATGGGTATTTGCTGTTTACAGTCACCTTGTTGAGCTACCGATAGTCAATGCACATTCTCAAAGTTCCATCTTTCTTTTTCACAAAAAGAACGGGAGCACCCCAAGGAGAGAAACTCGGTCGGGCAAAACCTCTATCTGTTAACTCTTGTAATTGAGTCTTTAATTCTTTTAATTCAGTCGGTGCCATTTTGTATGGAGCTATCGAAATTGGGGTAGTTCCCGGCACTAACTCAATCCTAAACTCTACCTCACGAACTGGTGGTAGTCCTGGTAGTTCCTTCGAGAATACATCGGATACTCATTAACAACCTGCACCTATTCGATCTTTTTCTCAGTTACCTTCTCATCAATCACGTACGCAAGATAGGCTTCACAACCCTTCCTCAAATACTACCGGGCCAACATCGTCGATATCACATTAGGTAGTCTGTTTAAATCAGACTCAATTCGGATTATCTCGTTATTTTGGCACCTCAAATAAATAGTCTTTCGTCTGCAATTTACTACTGCATCATACATGGTCAGCCAATCCATACCGCGAATAATGTCAAACTCGTCGAAAGGTAGTAGCATCAGATCAGCCGGGAAACACATATCCCGAATCATCAATAGACAGTTTTTACACACTTTATCGACTAACACACATTGACCCAGGGGGTTTGAAACCCGTATCACAACATCAATAGACTCAACTGGTAAAGTCTTACTGGATACTAATGCTTCACACATGTACGAATGAGTTGAGCCGGGGTCAATCAAAGCAGTTACATTAGCATCAAAGAGAATGAAAGTACTGATGATGACTGTAACACCCCAAACCCGGCCCAAACGTTATGACCGAATTTGGTATGCTACAGAGAAAACATTTTTGAAAAATCCCTTTAAGCCATTTTAAATTTTTCATAAAAGATATTGTTTTGGTTTAATAATTTATTAGGTCAAGGTTGTTCTGATTCAAGTGTACAGATGGCACAATAAAACATTTTTTGCGTATTAATTTGAGAATACATGTATCCATTTTCAAGTCATTAAGTTATTAAACAAATTATCCAAAAGCAGATAAAATAACCAAAATATAATCCTAGTAGGCCTTATTACAATTTAAGCAAAATAACCAATAATAAAATAAAAGTAGTTCATAAATTATTTAATCCAAATGTTCATGGCATGGCCACCTCGAGTTCTTAGGCTCCTTATCCGCGATCTACGAGTCACCGAAAAATTTAAAGGAGAAGGTGAGTCACCAAGACTCAATGTGTAACCCTTCTCTGGTTTAGTGCAACACATATACAAGTCATAACCAATTAACATGCAAAAGTTTAATATACACCCAACCTAGCCATCCAAATGCCTTTCTACACCCCGTGTGGTACCAAACCACTGGTGGTGCCAAACCACTGGTGACTCAAAGTCACATATGTGATACCAAATCACTGGAGATACCAAATCACTGGTGTCCGAAGACACAAATTGAATGATGAGGCCAACCCATCGTGTGATACCAAATCACTGGCGTCAATCCCATATCTCAAAGTGGGGCTAACCCACGGTGGTGCAAAGCCACAGGGACGAGACGCTATGAGGTGCCAAACATCTGAAGGTACCAAACCTCTGGTGACCGTAGTCACATTGTGTTACCAAAACACTGGTGTCCATCGACACGAATATCACTGCCCCCTCCACTCATTAGATCCCACAGGAATCAATAATATTTAATTAACAATTGTTATGCCAATAGATTTATTAATCAATATCCAATAGATCTATCATGAGCCATATATTATAAGCCATATATACCAAATATGCCATGCTTCCCAAAAGCATCCAAAAAGAAGGCTCATAGCAACAAAGACTTACCCGAATCATTATTTATACCATGATGGCATTACATCCATATCTACACAAACCGATTAAGCATACATATAACACTTAGTATGTTAATAGTTATAAGGTGTGTATGTACACACCGCCACCAACGATAGTCCTAATCCTCAAAGAGTCAATCGCCACACAAGATTTCTTGCTCCTATATTCGCCAAACACAAGAGTTAGGGACATGGACTATTCTACCAAACTAAATAATTCCATGGGGTTATCATATGAACCCGAAACCTCACCTAATCGCCTTCGAGTACTAACTTCGACAACCGTGCAGCGAATCGCTTCACTTCCTACAATCGGCAACCATTAAAAATAATAGCCTTGACTTTAGAATAATCAAAAGTATAATCCTTAAAATAAATCCTTACCACCTTTGACTTACCAACCTTTGATTCCTAGAGAGATATAGGGCTTAAATCAATCGCTTTCAAAGTCCCAAAGAGCCTATCTTTCAAAATCGATTGTACAAAATTCAAAGAAAACTACCCTTGAATATTCGGCCAAAACAAAGACTATAAGAGAGGAAGAAGATTCGCTATGGTTGATTTGTATTAACAACAAGGATTGAATTAAAATTGAGAAAGAGAAAGGAAAAACTAAAGAAGAAAATGGAAGAGATTTCAATGGAAAAGAAATGTTTATGGCTTAAAATAAAAGAAAGTAAAGAGAGATGGAGAGATGAAAATTTCGCCAAGAGAGTGTGTAGAGAAAAGTGATTTGAACAATATTGAAAGAAAGAAAAGGAGAGAGTTGTAGGAGAGATTCGCCAAGCACTACTTTGCCAAAAGAAAATGCACAAAATACACAAGTTAGATTGTAGTTTCAGTTTCAAAAGGGCAAATGAAAGAAAGTAAAATGATGTGATTTGGTTAAACAAAAAGAGGCTAAAATCAAAAGTAAATTTGCACAAAATGCTTATGGTGCATTCGGCCAAAGAGTGATTAGTTTGGAGAGGAAGTGAAAAGTATGCCCAAAAGGTGAACAAAAGCAAAGTTGGCCAAATATCCCCCTCAAACTACCTATCACATTCTGCCATCCCCTTTTTCACACATGTCATCCACATTCAACCATTAAGGCCTAGGAAAACTTTCCAAAACATCCTCCACCCTTCATGCCTTTTGTCCCTCATCATACCATAACATTAAGAATCTTATCCCTACTTTCAAGCTTTCCTTAAACATATATTCAACTTACTCGAAGATGAAAGTCCAACCTATCATAAACATAGGTTGACCGCCATTAATGTTAAAATACAAAATAAAATTTCAAATTGCTAAACATACTACTCAACCTCTAACCTCAAGCAACCTTTCAAGCTCCTTATCCACTATGCCACTAACTACTCATGTGCTTTAATTAACACTTAAATTTACTTAAGTGCTAAGTTCACTTAATCCACTTCATTAAATAAATCATACTAAAAATTATTCTACTAAACCGAGAATACTCAAGACCCCTAATTTAGTCTTATAACTCTACGAATAATATCACAACAATTCATACACAAGAAAAAATAATTCAATCACAAATAACCCCAAATTTTAGGATGTTACAGTTCTACCCTTAAAATAATTTTGACCTCGAAATTACCTCGATCGAAAATGTGGGGTATTGCTTCGCATCACATTCTCGGGTTCCCACGTAGCTTCCAAAGACCATGGTTTCGCCATAGTACTTTCACCAAAGGTCTCGACTTCCTCACGCAAAACCTTGATATCTCGATCTAAGATTTGGATTGGTTCCTCCTAAAGATAAATCGAAGTTTACCTCAATCGCCACAGTGCACAACGTGTGATGGATCCGATCGATATCGCCTAAGCATCGACACATGAAAGACGTTATGAATCTAACTCAACTCACTGGTGACTTGAGTCGATAAGCTACGGTCCACTCGTTTTAACATCCGATATGGCCGGATGAACCTAGGGCTTAGCTTCCTCTATTCCCAAATCGCAACACCTTCTTCCAAGGCGACACCTTGAAAAACTTTATCTCCCACAAAGATATTCCATTTCCTTGCGCTTGAGATCGGTATAGGACTTACGCCATCCGACGCTTCCTTGAGACGAGCTCAATTACCTTAACTTTGTCCTCGCCAGTCACCAACTCCTAACTCCAAAACCCGTCTGCTCACCCAACTCCGCCCAACACGAGGAGTACGGCATTTTGTCCATACGAAGGCTTCATATGGAGCTATCTCAATGCTCGCTTGATAACTATTGTTATGTTTAATTCCACCAACAGTAGATACTCCTCCCAACTACCATAGAAATCCAAAACACAACCTCTCAAAGATATCCTCTAAAATCAGATTACTCTTTTTGATTGTCCGTCACTTATGGGTGAAAAGTCTTGTCAAGTCCAATCTCGCTCCCAAAGCTTGATGCAAGGCCCTCTAAAACCTTGACGTAAACTCGGATCCCTATCCGAGATAATCGACATTGGCACACCATGCAATCTCACTATCTCGGCTACATACAACTTAGCTAACCTCCAAGAGCGAATAATCTACCCTTTACCGAATGAAATGAATGACTTAGTCGACGATCCACAATCACCCTAATCAAACCTTCTTACTAGGCGAAGAGGTAATCCACCGACAAAGTCCATGGTGATCTTCTCCCACTTCCATCGAGGAATCTTCACCTATTTGAAGTAACTCGATGGCAACCGATGTTCGCTTTGACTTGTTGACACGCCGACACTTACCCATGAACTCGCCATTTTCCACTTCGACACAGCCACCAAAACTACTCTCTCAAATCCCGATACATCTTGTTACCCGGATGCATAACATATGGGCTGCTAAAGCGCCCAAGAATCCTTTGTCTCAACTCCACATCCTTTGGCATACAAGCTCTCCCTTTAAAGCACAAAACTCCATCACTGGACAGACTAGAATCCTCTAATCCACCATTCTAAACTTGCAACCTCCGATCATTCAAACCATCATCCTCTAACTGCTTCTCCTTAATCTGATCTAACCAAGTCGGCTTGACTTGCAATTCTGCCAAAAGACTCCCATTGTCAAACAGACTAAGTCGAGCAAACATCGATCTTAACCGACATAACCTTACGGCCAACGCGTCGCCACCACGTTAGCCTTACCAGATGATACTCGATCGAGCGATCGTAGTCCTTCAACATTCAATCCACCGACGCCGCCTCAAATTCAAATCCTTCGAGTCAAAAGATACTTAAGACTCTTGTGATCCGTGTAGACTATCGACTTCTCCCCGCATAAATAATGCCTCCATATCTTCAAAGTTAAGACTACGTACCGCTAACTCCAAGTCGTATGCGTTGGATAGTTAACCTCATGCGGTCTTAATGACGGGACACATAGGCCACTACCTTCCCTTCTTGCATCAATACACATCCCAAACCAAGATGGGACGATCACAAGAAACCAGAAACAACTTTCCGCCAGTCAGCATTTGCCAGAATCAAGCTTCCGCTCCACGAATCTTCCTTAGCTTGTCAAAACTTTCTTGTTGCTTCTCCGCCCACACAAATGGAATTCTTTCTTAATAACTTAGTCAACGGTGCCTCGATTAAAGAGAATCCTTCCACAAACCTCCGATAGTACCCCGCTGCACTCCAAAAACTTCAAATTTCGCCACCGACCTAGGCGGTTTCAATCAACACCGCTTCGATCTTGCGAGGATCTACTCTAATCCTTCTCACGACACTACGGACCTAAGAAAGCTACCTCCCCAAGCCAAAATTCGCACTTCATGAATTTGGCATATAATCGCTTCTCCTCAAGATTTGTAGAACTATACGCAGATGCATGTCATGTTCCTCCTCGTCTTTGAGTAAACCAATATGTCGCCTATGAACACCACGACAAATTGATCCAAGTGTCTTTGAAACACCCTATTCATTAGGTCCATGAATGCTTTGCGGGCATTGGTCAACCCAAATGGCATCACCAAAAACTCGAATGCCCATACCTTGTACTAAATGCCGCCTTTGTACATCACCTCCTTCACCTTGAGTTGATGATATCTCGACCTAAGCTCTATCTTCGAGAATCTTGATGCACCTTTCGCTTGGTCAAACAAGTCATCAATTCGAGGCAACGGATACCGTTTTGATCGTTAACTTGTTCAATTGGCGGTAGTTGATACACATCCGCATTGAACCATCCTTCTTCTTGACAAACAGCACAGGTGCTCCCCACGGAGATATACTTGGTCGGATAAATCCTTGGTCCAAGAGCTCCTAAATTTGAGCCTTCGGCCCACCAATTCCTTTGGTGCCATTCAAGACGGCATATAGACATAGGTGCCGTTCTGGGTAACAAGTCTATACCGAATTCAACTTCTTGATCTGGAGGCAAACCCGAAAGTTCTTCAGGAAATACGTCCACATATTCCTTTACAGTTCGAACATTCCCCACAGAAAACTCTTTAGCTTCCAAAGCACACACATGAACTACGAACGCCTCACAGCCCTTCCTGACCATCTTCATAGCTTTCAACATAGATACCACGTTGGATAGATAATCTCTCCTATTACCTATCATGACCACTTCTTCACCTTCAACCGTCTTCAAAACCATGCGCTTAGCAGCGCAATCCAAACTTGCTTGGTACTTGACCAACCAATCCATCCCAAGAATCAGATCGAACTCCTCAAATGGCAGTCCCATTAGATCGGCTATAAACACTACCCCTTGGAGTTCTAGGGTACATCTCTATACAATTTTATCTACTTTCTGAGTAACCTAAAGGACTAAGTACGGCCATCCTCCTAGAAGCGACCTCAAAACTAAACTCATGGTCTTAACTATGCCACTAGCAACGTAAGAATGCGTCGAACCCACATCTATAAAAGTAGTATATGGGACACCAAAGATTAAAAACATACCGGTTATGACGTCCGGTGCGTCTCCCTCCTCACGATGCCTCGCAGCATACACCAAACCAGGCTGCCTAGCCTCCGTGTTGCCAACACCTTTGCCAGCTACTCCGTGACCTCCACTAGAGCCATTACCACCTCTACCATTACCACGACCTCTCTGCAAGGTCTGGTCCCTCCTTTCCTAATCGAGCACGACCTTGACCTCCGGGT
The DNA here is from genome assembly GCA_025506655.1 of Gossypium rotundifolium. NCBI lineage: Eukaryota > Viridiplantae > Streptophyta > Magnoliopsida > Malvales > Malvaceae > Gossypium > Gossypium rotundifolium. The sequence goes on from CP106724.1 coordinate 176,441,194, forward strand.
GATTTCTTGCCAACTTCCGAGACAATCCTTACACGGTGATCCAAAGACCCACATTCAAAACAACCCTCTTACCGGTCCAACATCCTCCCAATGTGACTTCCTACTACGGTTGTAACCGAGTTGGTCTCGATTAGTAGTCATGGGCCTTCCTCGATTCAAACCCATCCCTGCCTAGCCCTTCTTCGAGTGTTAGTACCGATCCAGATGATCCAAAGCCTCTTTTCTCGCTTATTTCTATCATAATTCGGTCTCACGGACGCTTTGACCCTTCTTGCCACTTTAGCCTTTTCCACCAAAACAAAGAACTCACGCTCCTCCGGAGCAATCAGCAGCCTCAAGTCATCCTCACCGCCTTCAAAGCGGACACACCGATCATTCGTTGACACAATTCCCCGAGCATAGCGGCTCGCCTCAAGAATTCCACTTCATATTCGACATACGACTTATTTCCTTGTACCAACCCCTTAAAAACTTTCCTCTCGGCATCAATGTAGCTAGTGCCCACATACTTCTTCCGATAAGCGCTTTGAAATACTCCCAAGTAAGATCGTCACGTAGTACTATCTCAAACCGTGAGCCACCATCGATATGACTCATCCTTGAGAAGTTTACACCGCCTTTTAGTTTCTCGTCATTTGTCAAATCTATCTCATCCATGATTCTTTCGGTCGATTCTAGCTAATACTCACCAGATTGGGCGCTATAATCAATACACCTCTGAAAAATTCAGCTCATTACCTCAAGTCTCTCATGTACCGATTTTCGAGCTCCTCTACCTCCACCCATTCCAGCTACCCTTTCCGAACTCCGCGAGATCGCCATGACATCGGCCATCACCCGTCGATCTCGCTTCTTCGACTCCAAAAGGGGGTGGTGGTGGCGGATATCATTTTCAGATCCCCGACCGACCGACAAGTTCGACACGGTTATCCTACCCTTCCAAGGCCCACGACGGCCACGCCCTCTAAAGCTCATTCTAACTATCGCACTTTAACTGATTAGGAAATTTTATGAATTAGTACATGTTTCACTTGGTTATACGCAAGAAATTTTATGAAAAGAATTTAATAGAGATTCTTTTGATCAAACAGAGTTTTAAGTCTTCTATCTAGTTTACAGTAAAAGTACATCCATTCCCTAATACCTTTCATACCTATGCACTCTTCTGCATTTCGTCTGCTTTCTAACCTGTGGTATTTTCGCCATTTTTTCCTATGTGGTATTTTTTGTAATAAACCAAGAAATTTGAAAACTTTAATAAATCAAATCATTTTGAAATTTTTAAAATTAAGGAGTATTTTCGAAAAATCTTCAATTTAAAGGTATGGCAAAATTTTGAAAACCGGGGTATTTTGGTAATTTTTGTAAACCGAGAATATTTGATAATTTCAAGATAAATTTGTCCTACTATTTAAAAGAGATAATTTAGTGATTTTAAAACCAAGTTTTCCTTAAAACATGACTAGTCCCTTTCGGTTTTATTTAGGTTTTGCCTATAACCGAGTCCTCTTGGTTAGGGTGAACCGGCTACGCACTGGTAGGAATCCGTGAAGAGGAGGTGAGTCACGAGGACCTGCTAAGTACCAAGCTCTTCTCGATCCAATCCTTGACATGCGCATCAAGGTTACCACACCTTAACTCCGGCGACTTGGTCACAAGTTGGTTTTAATTAGGCCATTAAAGTCTTATGAGTTTTGTTGGGGTGGACTAATCCTAAGGTTCAACACCTATCACACTAACTACGCTCCCTACCTACCCTTCTACAATAATAATCCATACAAAAGTTAGAGATACTTACAGGCGGATTGGTGTCAAGACTCGGTGCCATGCTTATTCAAAACCAAAATATTTCAAATAGGCCAACAAAACATTTTGGGCCTTGGGCCCCACACATTGAAGTTTTGAACTGGCTCGATACCAATTTGTAACACCCCAAACCCCAATTTGGTATGCTACAGAGAAAACATTTTTGAAGAATCCTTTAAGCCGCTTAAATTTTTGATAAAAGATATTGTTTTGGTTTAATAATTTATTAGGTCGTTGTTACTGATTCAAGTGTACCCGATGGCACAATAAAACATTTTTTTATGACAATTTGAGAATACATGTGTATCCATTTTCAAGTCATTAAGTTATTAAACAAATTATCCAAAATGATAAAATAACCAAAATATAATCCTAGTAGGCCTTATTACAATTTAAGCAAAATAACCAACAATAAAATAAAAGTAGTTCATAAATTATTTAATCCAAATGTTCACGGCATGGCCACCTCGAGTTCTTGGGCTCCTTATCCGCGATCTACGAGTCACCTAAAAATTTAAAGGAGAAGGTGAGTCACCAAGACTCAATGTGTAACCCTTCTCCGTTTAGTGCAAAGACATACACAAGTCATAACCAATTAACATGCAAAAGTTTAATATGCACCCAACCTAGCCATCCAAATGCCTTTCTACCTGTGGTACCAAACCTTTGGTGGTGCTAAACCACTGGTGACTCAAAGTCACATATGTGATACCAAATCACCGGAGATACCAAATCACCGTGTCCGAAGACACAAATCGAATGATGGGGCCAACCCATCGTGTGATACCAAATCACCAAGGTCAATCCCATATCTCAAAGTGGGGCCAACCCATGGTGGTGCAAAGCCACAAGGACGAGACGCTATGATGTGCCAAACCTCGAGGTACTAAACCTCCGTGACCGTAGTCACATTGTGTTACAAAACACGGTGTCCGCCGACACGAATATCACTACCCCTCCACTCATTAAATCCCACATGAATCAATAATATTTAATTAACAATTGTCATGCCAATAGATTTATTAATCAATATCCAACAGATCTATCATGAGCCATATATTATAAGCCACATATACCAAATATGCCATGCTTCCCAAAAGCATCCAAAAGAAGGCTCATAGCAACAAAGACTTACCCAATCATTGTTTAAACCATGATGGTATTACATCCATATCTACACAAACCGATTAAGCATACATATAACACATAGTATGTTAAATAGTTATAAGGTGTGTGTACACACCGCCACCAACGATAGTCCTAATCCTCAAAGAGTCAATCGGCCACACAAGATTTCGCCCTATATTCGCCAAACACAAGAGTTAGGGACATGGACTATTCTACCAAACTAAATAATTCCAGGGGTTATCATATGAACCCGAAACCTCACCTAATCGCTTTGAAGTATTAACTACTAGAACAGACGCGAATCTTCACTTCCCTACAATCGACAACCATTAAAAATAATAGCCTTGACTTTAGAATAATCAAAAGAATAATCCCTTAAAATAAATCCTTACCACCTTTGACTTACCAACCTTTGATTGCTAGAGAGATATAGGGCTTAAATCATTCGCTCCAAAGTCCCAAAGAGCCTATCTTTCAAAACCGATTGTACAAAATTCAAAGAAAACTACCCTTGAATATTCGCCAAAACAAAGACTATAAGAGAGGAAGAAGATTTGGCTATGGTTGATTTGTATTAACAACAAGGATTGAATTAAAATTGAGAAGAGAAAGGAAAACTAAAGAAGAAAATGGAAGAGATTTCAATGGAAAAGAAATGTTTATGGCTTAAAATAAAAGAAAGTAAAGAGAGATGGAGCGATGGAAATTTTGGCCAAGAGAGTGTGTAGAGAAAAGTGATTTGAACAATATTGAAAGAAAGAAAAGAGAGAGTTGTAGGAGAGATTCGCCAAGCACTACTTTGCCAAAAGAAAATGCACAAAATACACAAGTTAGATTGTAGTTTCAGCCAAAAGGGCAAATGAAAGAAAGTAAAATGATGTGATTTGGTTAAACAAAAGAGGCTAAAATCAAAAGTAAATTTCCACAAAATGCTTATGGTGCATTCGCCAAAGAGTGATTTGTTTGGAGAGGAAGAGAAAAGTATGCCCAAAAGGTGAACAAAAGCAAAAGTTGGCCAAATATCCCCCAAACTACCTATCACATTCGCCATCCCCTTTTCACACATGCCAGTCCACATTCAACCATTAAGGCCTAGGAAAACTTTCCAAAACATCCTCCACCCTTCATGCCTTTTGTCCCTCATCATACCATAACCTTAAGAATCTTATCCCTACTTTCAAGCTTTCCTTAAACATATATTCAACTTACTAAAGATGAAAGTCCAACCTATCATAAACATAGGTTGACCGCCATTAATGTTAAAATACAAAATAAACTTTCAAATTGCTAAACATACTACTCGAACCTCTAACCTCAAGCAACCTTTCAAGCTCCTTATCCACTATGCCACTAACTACTCATGTGCTTTAATTAACACTTAAATTTACTTATGTGCTAAGTTCACTTAATCCACTTCATTAAATAAATCATACTAAAATTATTCTACTAAACCGAGCATACTCAAGACCCTAATTTAGTCTTATAACTCTCTAATAATATCACAACAATTCATACACAAGAAAAAATAATTCAATCACAAATAACCCCAAATTTTAGGATGTTACAATGACATCTGGGGATGAGGCCTCCACTCTGGCTCGGATGGCGTAAGCTCTAGCTGGTACCCGGGCATCAGATCAAACAATCACATCTGAGGATCCCCTCTGTACACCACTCCTATCTCCTCCAAATCGAGATGATCTGCCTCGACCTGTAGTGCCACTCAGTCTCGCACTCTAATCAGGACCCTTCCCAGCATTCTCCGAGCAATCTCGAATAATGTGTTCCTAAAACCCACACTTATAACAAGTGCGGGAGATAGATTTACCCCAACACTCTCCGTGATGTCGTCTGCCACACTACTGACACTCTGGCTTGCTCAATCTCTCGTTGCCAACACTTACAATTGATGTAGCTCAAGAACTTATTGGTGGCCTTTCTCGTATAGAAATCCCGGTGTTGGGTTTGGATCGACTACCGTTATTCTTGAACTTCTTCATAGTCATCTGTGGAAACTTGCTTTCGGATCTCTTTCGAATGTCTATAGATCCAAATTCGGCTTTCCATTTTTCCTTTCCCAATTCTTCAGCCTTACAGGCTCGTTCAAACAGTACAACAAACTCGTTAATTCCGAGAATACCAACTAGAAGCTTTATATCTTCGTTTAAACCATATTCAAATCTCTGGCACATTATAGCTTGTGACGAAACACACTCGCGAGCATAGTGACTAAGTCGCACAAACTTGTGCTCGTATTCAGACACAGACATACGGCCTTGTTTGAGTTCAAGGAATTCTTTTTGCTTAGAGTCAATAAAGCGCTGGCTTATATACTTCTTACAGAATTCTGTTTTGGAAAAAGTCTCAAGTAACCCTTTCTTTGGGACAACTGATGTGAGTGTATTCCACCAATAATAAGCAGAATCCCGTAATAGTGATATAGCACACTTCAAACACTCATCTGGGTTGTAGGCCACTTCGTCGAAAACATGAACAGTATTGTCGAGCCAAAATTCAGCTCGCTCACATCATCATCATCCTCAACTCTAAACTCTTAAGCTCCGTGTTTTCTAATACGATCAATCGGAAGCTTGCTTACTTTTTCAGAATTTATGATCGGGGGTATCGCCGGTACTATATGGGGAGTATCTGATTGAAGGGTGGTTGCATAACAGCTGGATTAGCTAAGACATACTGGCCAAACCAATCATTCATCATATTGTAAAAGGCTTGTTTAGCCCTCTCATCAGGATCACTAGCAGAGGGTCGAGATTCTTTCGGCGCAGCCTTGCGCAGAAACAAGTGCCACGCTCTCGACATCATCCGCTAAGGCTTGCTCGGGATCAAGATCCATTACTATACGAAAGAAACAAATACATTTAACTGTCAGAAGTCATCATACTATCATATTATAAATTATGGCATGTATAGCTAAACCCATGCACACCCTGTTAGTTCGAGAAACGACTAAACCTAGCTCTAATACCAATAAAATGTAATACCCTAACATGTATCCATCACCGGATCATAGTCAAGAGGTATTACTAAACTAAACCCAATCCATAATTGATAATATTACACATTGATCATGCTTCTGTAGAACTACTTTGAAACAGAAAGGAAATTTCACATCCCAATATATATACTAAGATCGAATCTTAATAATAATACCTCTACCATTCGAATGTATACAAAACTACCCAAAAGAATTGCAAATATACATCATGCGCATCATTATTTAATCCATGCATATGACCCAACTACATTTCAACCATAAACATATTTCAATAAAACCCATTACTAGTCATTTGGTCATTTCCATTACCTTAGCCAAATATGTACAAGCTTTACTCACTTTATTAGACAAATTATCTATCACCCAAAATCAATTGTACTTGTACCAATTCCACGATCCCTTTCCCATTGTTGAAAGCATCCAAACATTTAATTAATCACATCATTTTCAATTAGCATGGTCACATTATCAAAATTAAACCTATTTTGTAAACAACCCTACATATAAACCAAACTCGTATACACATATATGACTAACATGAAATGTTAGTTACCAAAATACACAACCACCATATTCGGCTTTGCTCAATAAAACTTTAACTAAAAGGTCATTCAAGTTACATTTTCATACATCAAGCATAAACACATGAATAATTATACTTTCATAAAAGGTTAACCTCATGTACACAAGACCAAAGTACCACAATTTTTCAATTTTCACATGGCACACATCCATTTAGGATTCATCTTATACAAATGCTAATAAAAAAAATAGCTTATACATGCCATAATCGTCAAAGATTAACCTATCAAGAAGGGGTACCAAAATAGATGATAGTATGATGAGCTTCTAAGTTGATCCACGAGCTTAGGTTGAACCTTCCAAAAGTGATCTACAATTCACAAGAAACAACAGAGAGAAAGTAAGCTTCACAGCTTAGTAAGATTTCAGCTTGATAAACTAAGTACATTTACTCTACTAAAAATTTTCGATAAGTATTTCACACGCAACAACAAGGCCGAACAATCAAAGTTTCAAGAACCAATTTACGGATATCGTGTGACTGAAACGTACCTCTAAATACTTACCATTCGAAACTTAGTCATTCATACATAATTCTAGGATACTATTTCCCAACAATACTATATACCAATTTGCATTTACGTCAAAGTCTTTTAATCGAGCCATTTACCTGCACATTGATAAATAAGTTTAACTGTGTTTCGCACGCTTAGTACTTTTGCTAAAAGCCCCATGTAATGTATCGCTCACATAGAGTCGTTACTCAATAATCTTATAACGTATCGCTCACACAGAGCCGTTACTTAATAATCTTGTAACGTATTGCTCACATAGAGCTATTATTTAATAATCTTTTAACATATCGATATAGAGCCGTTCCTTATTAACTTTGTAACGTATCGCTCACACAGAGCCGTTACTTATTTCACCTGCAGACTTAGTGCTCAATCATAGTCTCATACCCGTAGTACATTTTGTAGACCCGTAATTCATATAAAAAATACCAAGTCATCCATATAATCAAACTAACATCCATTCAAGCATATAATCGCACCTACATTAAATCATGAAAATAATTATGTTCTCATATTCAATATAACTAGTATATTCCGCACATTACCTCCATACTTTATCCTTACTTTGAACACATTTCTTACCATCACTTAGTATTATATATATGTTTGCATTAAACTTTAAAGTAGTATGAAATTCATACTACTCAATCAACTATCTAAACATACCTTACATTATACAATTGGTTAATTAATCTCTATAGCACATTCGGCCATCCTAGCTCAATAATTCGAATACCTTTAGATATTAACATTGTATAAAGAATCATTTCAATTAATTTGTTTGCTTGAAATCTTATCTCGAAGAGCGATGATTCAGGGTTTCCCGGCTACTCTTCTAGTTTAGTTTTTCCCGATCCTTTTCCAAATCTTTCCTTCCTTGATCTAAACCAAATTTAAAAGAACCTATTCAAATAATTTCATTCATCTCTAATTGAAACGCATAATTATATCATTCTTTCTATCTATCAATCATAATTTGAAACTTTTACAATTTACTACTATTTCTTTTATTCATTCAACATAATATGCAAATATAAAATTTTATTCACTTTTACTCTAGAGCCAATTCTCCTCAAGTTTAATTAAATCTCTTTGTTACAATTAAATCATTCATAACATGTAATTTATCAATTTGCACATTTACCCCTCAAGTTTCATTTTCTTGCCATTAAATCCTTAAAAATAGAATGCATGAATTCTATAAAATTCAAACAAGTCCCTTAAGGGCCAAATTTTCTCTAGGTCCCTACAAGTCTCCACAAACCATCCTTCTAACATTTTAACCCTTCTATTACTTAAACTATGCAATTAAACCCCTAATACTTAATTCAATCAAGATCTCAAATTAAACATTTTTATTCATCACATATCTTTAATATTCTATCAATAATCACTTCAAAATATAAACATTCATCAAGGCAGATTATGCTATTTCATGTACCCGAATATCCATATACATATACATAAACATATAACCAACAATTAAGCTAAAATAATCCTAATACATACTCAATTCAACATTCGGCCGAATGTAAAGAGCTTCCCTATTCTCAAATTGAACTAACCTCCATAACATTCAAACCATTTCAATTTACTATTCTCCATTTCATCTAAATTCCTATCTCCAATCATCTTGTTTTCCTCAATATAACAAATCACATTTACTCCCCCATAGCCGAATTTAACATGCTCAACTTTAAGAAAATTCACATGATTTTGATAGTACTCAAGGTAACCAACTAAATTCTGTAACAATTCACTAAACTAAAACTCAATTTTCTTACCTTACAACCTCATGCAATGGCCGGATGAGGAGGAGGAAATTTTCTTCTTTCTTTGAAGGAATCGGTGAGGAAGATGAGTGAAAGAGAGAAAATAAAATTGGTTTTATGTTCTTTTAATTCTTTAATATAATACACATTGAAATAATCATAAAATATTATGATTAAGATTATAAAATGTTAAAAATTTCCTCCCCCATCATCATTTCCATCGAATACATATAATTGTGGAAATTTAACATGCAATTCCCTACTTAAGTAAAGCAATTCAATTGGCCTTCCTAATTTTATGCACACTACTTTTCCACTTTAACTATTTGACCCTTTTTGTTAATTTAAACATCTAAATATTTAAATTTCGCTGCGATATTTTTACTCATGCACAAATACTTAACATAGACATCAAATAAATCAAGAAAATATTTTTCTAAATTCGGATTCGTGGTCCCGAAACCATCATTCGATTAGGGTCGAATTGACCGTTATTACGTGACCGAGACACGTGTTCTGAGTCGTGTGAGGCACACGGCCTATTGACACGAGCGTGTGACCCTTGTATGTTTGAAAATTTTCTATGTTTTTTGAGAATTTTATATGTTATCGGTTTAGTCCCGAACCACTTCAAAAGCATGTTTAAGGCCTCGTAGGCCCTCATAAGGGACAATATGAATATGATTGAATGTCATTTGAGTATGAACGCATAAATGTATGAATTATGCATGTTAAATTATGTTGATTGATTGATAATACCTCGTAACCCTATTCTAACTATGAATACGGGTGAGAGGTGTTACAACATATCTGGATAATATGCTTCTTTGAGTTGATCTGATCGCCCAATTTCCACAAAACGTATTCTACAAAGAAACAGAAGAATAACATGAGTAAGCTTTACTAGAGCTTAGTAAGTTCAACAGTTAAACCTATCAACTTGCCGTAGAAATATATATAATTCACACATTAAAACTTTATAAACTATGATCCTGTCAATCACAACTACTCAATAGGTGAGTCTTTATAGCAATACACTTAATGAATAACCTATTTAATAACACTAGATCATTCAATATCAACTCAAGTTAAGTTAATAGGAAATCATATAATCATTTAAAAATGTGCTCGATGAATGATATAACAGATTCAGATACCCGATTAACCATCCAAAACACACTAGATTGCTCGAATGAGCTTAACCAACCCAAAACACACTTGAGCACCAAGTGCCTAGCTCGTAGGCTAACATCCCTCCAAAACACACCTGGGCACCAAGTGTCATGCCCGAAGGATTTACATTCGCCCTCGGTAACATGCCAGGATTAGTATAAATATAACTCGATAGTTCGCAACAAATGCTGGACTTTGGTATATTCAGTGAACAATAGAAAATCAATAATATTTATCTCATCACAATCAAACCTATATTGTGCACATTAAAAACATATTGGCATGCCAATCATATCTTATACTACGTTCATTGGTTCAACAAAATATTGAATAAAAAAGTTGAAGTCAATTATTTTCTCAACTCACATCAACTTATTTCAATTCAACTATATCAAAATATTCAACATCTCAATTCATAGTTAATATAACATTCGTATTAACTAAACCGTACAAACTTACTAGTGCTAAATTGTGGAGACAATGAATGTTAAGGGACTACCTGACAACTTTCCCTTTTCCTCGATTATTTACTTGTTCTTTATCTATAAAATAGTTTATTTGAATTTATTAACCTTAATTTCATATAATATTTAGTTTAGTAGAAATGATTTCCTAATTAATAATTTTCACATTTACCCCAAACTTTTACACTTTATTCAAATAGGTCCCTAAACCAAAACAAAATTAGTTCCACAATTAAACCATATACACCCATTATGCCGAATGCTAAACTACTCCAAACCAGTCACAAAACCCTTGAAATTTTATAAATAAACCATGCTAATTTTACCTACTTACAATTAAATCCTTAAATTTACAATCTATTTAAAATTACTTTGCAAACTAAATAAAAATCAACACCAAGCTTTAAAACCAAGCCAAATATAACTAAAAAGTTTCAAAAATTGCAATGGCATATTTTCTATACTTTGATAATTTCACAAATTAATCCCTAAACTAACTAGATTCCATTACAACTAACTCAAACTTAAATTTCATGATAAATAAAACCAAGAAAACACTTACATGCACCATGAAATAACAAAACCAAAGCTCCAAGGTTTAAAAATGGGGTTTTCAGTTGTAAAAAGAGATAATGAAGAAGATGAAAACCTTTTTCACTTTTGTTTTATTTTAAAATAACTTTTGATTTAATTATAATATAAAATTAAAACATAAAATCAATTGAAATAGCTTATAATTGGCCACTAACTAGAGTAATGACTTAATTTCCATTTAAAACCATCATATCTTATTTATACTCATTCAATAGTTATAGCTTAATAATATTTAAAATTTACAACCTTTACGATTTAATTCTTTTTACTAATTTAACTATTTAATGTAATATCCGGGAATTAGGGCTTGTGCATTATTGCTTAAATTGTATGAAGTAGCATGCCTATATGTGTGATGAATGTGTTTTATGAAATTTGAGAACTTTAGAGTGTAGATGTATGCCTTAGAAATATTGTATTTTAAGCCTTTAAGGGGTGTTTTAGTTTTGGTATCAGAGCCAGGTTTTAAACTCTTGGCCTTGGATTTTAAAGCCCATAACGTTTTCAAAATCAAGCCCAAATGAATTTTGTGAAAATTTTTGTGAAATGAGCAGGTTTTCTGGCATGGCACCTAAGTCTCCGGCCCGAAGTCCACCAGGTAAGTACTCCTAACTCTTTTGTGATTTGTATGTGGGACTTATAGGGACGTAGATTAGTAAATTAGAATTGAACCCTAGGATTAGCCTACTTCAACACCAAGTTACATAAAACTTAAAGTCTAACCAAACAAACACGTGTTTGGGTCAGCCGAAGTTAAGGGTGTGGCAACTGTTGTGTGCATGTCTAGGATTGGATTCGGTGGGAGCTTGGTATTAGCAGCCCTAGTGACTCACCTCCTCACCGCTCAAATCCTACCTAGTGCGTAGTGATGGTTCACCCTAATTAAGAGGACTCAGTCGCAGGCTAAACTCAATAACTAAAACCCGAAAGGGACCTGTCACCTTGTTTTGTGAAATTCTAAAGACAAATCGTAATTTTAAAATTCCAAAAGTACTCTCGTTTTTAAAAAAAATAACCAAAATACCCTTGATTTACAAATTGACCAAATTACCCCTAACCTGTACAAATGACCAAAATACCCTCAGTGTGGAAAGTTACCAAAGTATCCTCAAAATTAAAATTTCTAAAATACCCTTATTTTGAAAGTCACCAGGAACCATATTTTGCGAAAAATTATCGAAATGCCCCTGATTTGAAAAAATTATGAAAATACCCTCAGTTTATAAAATTACCATTTTACCCTTGAAATTTTCTTACCAAGTTATTCAATTTTGTAAAAATACCAAAAATCTCTACTTTGTGAAATTTTCAAATACCCTATTTTGAAAATTACCAAAATACCCCTATAGGATAAAAATTTTGAAAATACCCTAGGTAGTGGAAAACAAAAAATAACAACTACAACACTTTTCTGTAATGAACGCAAGTTCATGATTGATTGAATAAATTTGAGACTCTGTGTGTGTATGAATTCGAAAGAACTACTCCTTAGAACTATTACACATAAGACTGTTCGTGATAAATCAGTGGAACAAAACTAATTCATAAAATTTTTAAATCAGATAAATGCGATTCGAAAGCATGAATTCTAGGGGACGTGGTCATAACGTGCGTGGCCGTGGTAGTGGCCGAATGATCGTATCGGAGCCCGTTAGGTCCGAAAAAGGGTCCGAAAATGAAATGCCACCACCACCACCCGATGTAGACTATCGATAGACGGGATGATGCAAGATATCACAAAGCGGCGTCTGCGAGTCCTAGAAAGGGTGGTTAGAGCAGGTGGAGGCATGGGAGCTCGAAAGTACCGACTTTCGAGCCAATGGAGCTGAGTTTTTCCGTGGAGTATCTGGTGTGGCACCCTATACAGCTGAGTATTGGTTAGAGGGATGGAACGGATTATGGACGATTTGGACCTGACTGTCGAGGAGAAACTGAAAGGGGTAGTGTTGCTACTCCGTGATTAGTCATACCAATGGTGGCTCACAGTTCAGGATGGTGCTGCCGCTGATGATCTTACCTGGGAATATTTTAAGGCGGCATATCAGAAGAAGTACATTGGAACTAGTTATGTGGATGCGCAGAGGAAGGCATTTTTGAGGCTGGTCTAGGGAAATAAGTCCGTAGCGGAGTACGAGACAAAATTTCTAAGGTTGAACCGATATGCTCGAGGTATAGTGGCTACGAAACATGAGAGATATGTCCAGTTTGAGGACGGACTGAGGGATGACCTGAGGTTGTTAATAGCTCCACAGCAGGAGCGAGAGTTTGCCATGTTGGTGGAGAAGGCTAAGGTAGCCGAAGGGATTAAGGACTCTGTGAGACAGAATATGGACCGGAACAGGCAAAAGAGAGGTTTTGGATCAGCAGGGTCTTCTGGGAATGTGCAAAAGAGGCCTAGAGTTGATGGGCCACGAGGTCAGCATGCTACTACCGGAGGGCAGTATCGTACTTGTGCTCATTGTGGAAGGATGCATCTAGGAGAGTGTTGGAAGAAGACAGGAGGATGTTTTAAGTGTGGGTCCAAGGACCACATGATTAAGGACTATCCTATGAGAACAGAAGGGGGCCGACCAGTAAGTCAGGGTCCTAATCAGGCTGGAAGAGGAGGACAGCAGCCACTGCGGGGTCGTGGTTCAGCTGGCAGAGGTAATGGTTCTAGTAGAGGACGGGGAACATCGGGCAGAGGTGATGGTAACACAGAGGCGAGACAGTCAGGTCTGGTATATGTGATTTGTCGGAGGGAAGATGGTAATACACCGGACATCATAACCGGTACGTTCCTTATAGCTGACAAGCCTTACTTTGCTCTAATTGATGTTGGCTCTACCCACTCTTATGTTGCATGTAGAGTAGTTGAAACACTAGGCATAGCCTCTGAATTGTCTAAAAGGGAGATGACTGTAGTGAGCCCATTAGGACAAACTATAGTGGTGAATAAGATATTTTAGAGTATACCTCTAGAGCTTCAGGGAGTGGTATTCCTGCCGATTTGATAGAGCTACCCTTCGGAGAATTTGATCTCATCCTTGGCATGGACTGGCTAGTGGAACATCGAGCTGTATTGGATTGCACAGCTAAGTGAATGGAGTTAAGGACGCTGAAGGATAAGGCGATAATTATGATAGGAGAAAGAAGAAACTACTTGTCTAATGTAGTTTCTGCTTTAAAGGCTGATAAGATGATTCGAAAGTGGTGCAAGGCATTTTTGACCTTTGTTAGTGCGTTGAATGCAAAAAAATGGGGAGTTAGTGGAGTTAGAACCGTAAGAGAATTTGTGGATGTCTTTCCAGAGGAATTACCTAGAATACCCCTAGACAAGGAGGTAGAGTTCAGAATTGACTTCTCGCCAGTGCATGACTCCCGTGTCAATTGCCCGCATGTAATGGCACCAAATGAGTTGGTTGAGCTCAATGCTCAGATCCAAGAGTTGCTTGACCGTGAGTTTATCCGACCCAGTGTGTCTCCATGGGGAGCACCAATCTTGTTTGTGAAGAAGAAGGACGAAACTATGCGCATGTGCATAGATTATCATCAGTTGAATAAGCTGACCATCAAGAATAAGTACCCTTTGCCAAGAATAGACGACTTGTTCGATCAGCTTAAGGGGGCCGCAGTATTTTCGAAGATAGATCTAAGGTCTGGATATCATCAGCTTAAGGTGAAGGAGGCTGATATCCATAAGATAGCTTTTCAGACAAGGTATGGGCATTATGAGTTCTTGGTGATTTCGTTCAATTGACAAACACCCCAGCTGCGTTCATGGACATGATGAACCGAGTTTTTCAACCCTATCTGGACCGGTTCATTGTTGTGGTCATAGATGATATTTTGGTGTATTCGAAGTCTGAGGAAGAACATGATGAGCACCTCCGAGTTGTGTTGCAAGTGTTAAGGGAGGAAAAGCTATATGCCAAGTTCAGCAAGTGCGAATCTTGGCTGAAGGAAGTTACATTCTTAGGACATGTGGTGTCTGCAAAGGGATAATGGTGGATCCTCGGAAGATTGAGGCAGTGTTGGATTGGAAACCACCTAAGTCTGTGGCAGAAGTTCGTAGCTTATTGGGTTTAGCAGGCTATTACAGAAGGTTTGTAGAAAGGTTCTCATCAATAGCCGCTCCTTTGACGAAGTTGCTAAGGAAGGACTCGGTATGGGTGATAGTGGACCGATTGACAAAGTCTGCACATTTCATTCTCGTGCGGGTTGACTATTCCCTACAAAAATTGGCAAGGTTATATGTAGCTGAGATTGTGAGGTTGCACGGAGTATCGGTGTCGATTATCTCAGATAGGGATCCGAGGCTCACATCTCGATTTTGGAAGGTGCTAAATCAAGCTTTAGGCACCAGATTGGACTTCAGTACGGCTTTTCATCCACAGTCAGACGGGCAGTCTGAACGAGTGATCCAAGTGTTGGAGGATATGTTGAGGGGCTGTGTGATAGACTTCAGAGGAAGTTGGGAAGAATATTTACCTTTAGCAGAATTTGCGTACAACAATAGCTATCAGGCAAGTATTCGGATGGCACTGTATGAAGCATTGTATGGACGGAAGTGTCGCACTCCCACATGTTGGACGGAATTGGGAGAACGTCATATTTTTGGTCCGAAAATTGTGGTAGAATAAGAGGAAAAGGTTAGGGTAATTCAGACACGGTTGAAGGAGGCATCGCGAGCAAAAAGTCGATGCGGATCTCAAATGGAAGGACATAGAATTTTTGTGGGAGATCAAGTGTTTCTCAAAGTTTCACCTTGGAAGAAGGTGATGAGATTTGGTTGCAAAGGGAAGTTAAGCCCAAGGTTTATAGGACCTTATCGGGTATTAAAGCGAGTTGGACCAGTGGCATACCAGTTAGAGTTGCCACCAGAGTTGAAGCAGATGCACGACGTGTTCCATGTTTCTATGCTACGTCGCTACCGATCGGATCCAACTCATATAATACCGGTTGAGGAGGTGGAGCTGAGACCAGATCTGTCCTATGAGGAAGAGCCGATTCAGATTCTGGAATGAGATGTGAAGGTGCTTCGGAGGAAGTCGGTCCCTCTGGTCAAAGTGTTGTGGTGTAACCATGGATCGGAAGAAGCTTCTTGGGAGCTGGAAGGAGCAATGCGACAGCAATACCCCCACCTATTCTAGCCAGGTAATTTTGAGGTCAAAATTATTTTAAGGGGGGTAGAACTGTAATATTCGAGAATTAGGGCTTGTGCATTATTGCTTAAATTGTATGAAGTAGCATGCCTATGTGTGTGGTGAATGTGTTTTATGAAATTTGAGAACTTTAGAGTGTAGATGTATGCCTTAGAAATATTGTATTTTAAGCCTTTAAGGGGTGTTTCATTTAATGTCAAATTTTTTAAACCAAATTTTAATACAACACTAATGACCTCGTAAATCTTAATTAATTAATATTTACGAATTGACATATTGGAATTGTGACCCCCAAAACCAATGTTTGCGACACCACTAGAAAACGGACTGTTACAATTTGACTACTACTTTAAGGGTTAAACATGTAACAACCCAAACCTAACCTGGACGTTATGGCCAAATCTGGGAGGATACATCAATACGTTGAAATTTTACTTTCCAGAGCGTATCTCATTAAACAAATCAAAAATCAAAGTTTATAAAAACTTATCACAATTCCTTTATAGGAAAATTTGTAATTCTTAAAATGTTTTTCTGAACTTATTAATTTTTAACTTTAAAACCCCAACTTTATGAAATCATAATGCTTAAATCACTTGCTTCGTAAAACTTGTAATTCTGAATAAAACTTTGCAGCGAAAATTTTGGAGTTAATGTTTGAAAATCGTGATTTCGACAAGTGAAAACATATAATTTTTTTGATTGTGCATATTCTAAAACTTACGATATTAATTTTCGTAAAACCCAATTTAAATTTTGCAGCGGAAAAATCTTAGTTTGTTTAATTTTGAAAGTCCAGCTTTGATTGTTAATTAACAATAATCATGCAGAAAAACAATAATCATGCAGAAAAAATTTAACCAAGTAACAAAAACCCAAAGCCAAATTAAATTTGAGCAATTAGTCCACAAAGCAAAAGTCAAGAAAATTAATTTATTAACAAAACAAACCATGTTATGTGAAAAAATCAATCCGAGTTCCTAGACGCCGCCCAATCCTAATTCTGACAATTACCTGTAATGGTGAAATGAAAAGGGGTGAGCTATAAAGCTTAACGTGTAACTAAAATCAAATAGAAACACAAATAACATAATAAACATATCAAAACAATGCATAAAATCTCATCAAATACAAATGGAAAAGTTTGTGCATGAATGGTTATGACAATGCAGTATTTTCAGAAAATATAATGCATAAAGAACTCGTCCATCCAAAAGAACACCAACAACTAATTGTGGACAATGCCACAAGAGTTTCATTAGAACTGTGAGATTAAATATATGTGGTCAAGCCCCTATATTGCAGTCAAGCTGCTAGAACAGATATGTGTGGTCGTGCTATTATAAATGCAGTCTAGCTGCTAGAATAAAAATATGGTTAAACCACCAGATAGTGCAGATCATTAAACTACCAGAACTTCCTCTTTACCATATTATCCCAACCCCATGCAATGTGATATGGCATGCAAATACAGAATTTGAATGAAAAGCATGTAAGGCATGCAGTTGTAAAATAACAGAAATCAAAAGGCATGGAATTCCACACTTTGCAGAATAGATGAGTTACTTATTCAACAAAAGCCAACCAATTTCGCCATAACATCACATGCATGGTCTTATAGCATATTCGGAGATATACAAATTAACATAATCAAACATCATATGCTCATATACAAACATAGTAAAACAGAACATGCCATCAGAATTATCAATATATAGATCATGTATATTTATTTCACATACCTTTTTCCATATTACTTACAGTATCATATTATCAGATATCATGTTTTCAAGTCTCATTTATACAGTATGAACCTTACGAAGTGGCTAAATACGCAACACAAATAAATACAACCCTAGGGGAAATTTCCATAAAATGGGCCCACATGCTCGTGTGGCCCATACGACCCAACTGGCCTAGCCCGTGTGGCCCACACGACCTCACACATGTTTGTGTTGCCCACACGACCTAACACATGCTCGTTTGATCCACACAACCAAAGTAACCCAAACTATATGACACACACAGTTTGGCATACGGCCGTGTGACGTCGGCAGTGAGTTTTTTGGCATCGCGCTGTACACTATTTTTCAGGTTTTTTGTTACACACCTGATCGTTTCTCGATGTGAATCTAACCATGAGAATTTCATAACCTACAACCAACATTTAAACGATCTATTTCAATAACAAAATTCCAAATACTAACTCGGCCACAACTCCTGACACTAAACCTTAACAAAACAAAAATTAGCCTTTTGGCATTCAATCACTCACCCAAACGGAAACAACAGCCCCACCAACAGATTCTAGATCGCCAGAGGATTAATTGCCTCTTGAACTTCACCTAGAAAACCCAAACGATTAGTAATGACATTCATAACCTGAGAAAACAACACTTGTGTGGAAGGAAAACTAAACCTAAACAATGAAAACTACATTACTTATGCCAAGATTAATCATGAACAAATCCTTCCGAATATCCCACTTTCAATCAAAACAAGATCAATAGTGCAATAATGGCTGCAATTATGAACGAAACAAAAAAAATAAGGTAAACAGAGGAAAATAGGGGAAAAAAGAAAAAGGAAATAATAGGAAAAAGAAAAAATTGAACGTCAAAGAAAAAGAGAGAGGAGAACGTGAAGAGAGATTTGGGGAGACTTTTCTCAAACAAAATAAAAATAAAATAAATAAAGTTTCATATTTTCTGTTAACTTATTAATTGACATGAGTTTAAATTTGACCCCAAACACTAACCACATGGGCAACACACTAAGGGAGAAGTAAAAATATTCCGTTTGCACATGTAAGGATTTGGACATAAAACCTTTTGGTAAATTGAAGTCTTACCACTAAACCAGTAGACTCATTCTATCATTAGTTGAGTGAAAATAATATTTAACTCTAATATCCAAAGTCAAGGGTTGGAATAAATATAACAAAAATTCAAGGGAATGGTTTTGAACACAAGACCTTAGGCATATAAACAAAATACTTAACCACTGAACCAAATTAATCACTTGATGCAATTTCTCAACATTTAACTAAAAACAAGACATGGCCACTCTCACGGTTCACTAATCCAAGTTCTACTAACCTGATGCATCGTTGAAAGCACCAAAATAATATCCTATTCTCTAAAATAATAAAATAAAAAATAACGAATCCACAAGGGGAAGTCGCGAGAATCGTGCCCAAGAAAATCGTTCCTAGGATCGGATTATACAAATTAATAATTTTTGAAAAAACAGAATATAAAGGAATTGAAATCGTGAAGGTCAATTGCAAAAAAATAAAAAATAGAATTAAAGAAGAGGAGTTTCTCATTTGGCGATTCTAGCCTTGGTTGTCTCGTTCCACCTTGGGTTCAATCTTGGCTTTTAGATGACCTTCCTCTATCCAAGTAAGCCAGTTATAGTGGAAGAGGACCCCTACGACCACCAGCTCCAAGAATTTAGACTTACAGATTTAAGGAACCTGACTCTAGCTTACAACGGCTTTCGTGGAGTCATCTATGCTAGATCAACTCTTCTCAATGGCGAATCCCACGCCATTTTGTCTCTTGGGCTCGCCAACCTCTGACACAGTAAGCTAACGAACTGACGCGTCGACCTCCTCAAAATACACAAAGCGGCCTTTCCTTGCACACGTTGAAAAGATCACTTAAGGGACATGGACGAAGGCGTCACCCGAATGCGGAAAAGCGATGAATACTTGGTGAGGAAGTTAAGTCGGATTCTAAGCCTCAAGAACCTTTTAGAGGAATTCGACAACCTTCACTAGATGGATTTTAGTGGCTCATGGATGGGATGTGAAAGAAAATAAATATAAGAGAGTGGAGAAAAGAATTTTATTGAAATAAATATAGAAAGCACAAAAGGCTACAGGAGAGAGTTTTTAAAAAGAATGAACCCCTAAATGAGTTACCCCATCCCCTATTTATAGTGCTTAAGGTAGATAGTCTAATTCTACTCAAACTCCCAAAGATAATTACAATTTAATTAAAGATAAATAGAGATAAATAAAGAAATTAAATAATCCTAGATAATTATCCTAATATAATTTAAAATAGAATTTGATAAAGCAAAGTCTCTTCTTTTGCATTTCGTTTCTCGCCTCCATGTTTGCACTTTTGGCACAATCTTTTCCCTTTGTTGCACATTGGTCCATTTTTTTCTTTAATTTCTCGATTTTGGCCCTCAATTTTGCATTGGTCTCCAATTTAGTCCCTACAAGATAAAAGTCCATAAATAGCCCAAATTAGTAGAATCACACTCAAAATTAATATGCAATTAGCACGTAAAAACATGACATTCTAGAGTGTTATCAAATCCCCCCTACTTAGCCCATGCTTGCCCTCAAGTATGGTTCCTATCCACTGTGAAAATTAGATCCTGAAAGAAATTCTACTCCAAAGTTCCATAAAAAATTAGTCAAAAATGCATATGAAAAATAAAGTGAACTTCTATGCTTGCTTTAAGTAAAATAGAAAAAGTATTCTAATTAACACACACAAAAATTAAAATCGTCTTGAATTATTTCATGACAATTAGGTGATTTACCAAACTTACCGAGACACTCTACTTATTCCCACTTTTAGTCCTTAGCTGAAATTTTATTAGTACTATTGTTCTTTTTTTTTAATATAAATGGAGATATTTATTTACTTAGGAATATATCGAACCTTTTTACACAAAGAGAGATGACAACCCAAGCACCCCACCCCGGTTACTCAGCTCAACATACTCTTAAAAATTATTTATTTCTGGTTAGCGGAGTTTCACCCGTCACGTCACACAACCTTTTGACGCGAAGTAGAATGACAACCCAAGCACCCTACCCCGGTTACTCAATCAGTCACGTTCTGAGCCATACTCATAACCTTGGCTAGTGGAGTTTTACCTATTACGTCACAAAACCTTTTGACGCGAAGTAGAATGACAACCCAAGCACCCTACCCCGGTTACTCAGTCAGTCACGTTCTAAGATGTACTCATAACCTTGAAAATATTTATTAATCATAATTTTTGGGAAATATAAACTTCAAGAGGACCTAAGAGAAATAATCAAGTGTCAAAAATAAGTTTTAGTAACCTCCTAATAGTCATGAACATAACTTAGGCATGGAAATATATTAAGTGTCCACTTGATATTAAACTTGATCAATTTTACGAAAAGCAAGATAGAGTTAACTTATTAATCATAAATATTATTGGCCTAATAAGAATAAAACAATAGAGATAAAATCAAATAGGCAGAATCAGAATTAACTCAGTGGCCAAGAATCATGCATGTGGGTCAAGCGGTGGCAAGTCGTGGGCAAATTCTTGGGCATGAAAAGCGGATCGTTTCTAAAAAATATGGACAACCTAAAAGAGCTCAAGCACAAACACAAATCTCAATAGAATATGACAAGATGTCTGAAGAGTACCTCCCCTACTTAAAACACATTGTCCTCAATGTGGACGCAAAAGAAATAAATAGGTAGAAAAGTTTAGAAAAACTCTCCGTGTAGCTACTGTCGATTGTAGAGGGCTCGGTGGCTTGTGTCGTGGGAGAAGAGGAGGAATGGGAGGTCGAATGGCGCGACGATGACGGTGAAAGGAGGCTAGGCGACGGCGGCTTTGGGTTTGCACCATTGCGAACGGTGAACGGCGGTGGTTGGTGGAGAGGGGTGAGTTTTCGGTGGCAATGGAGTTGGGAAAGGAAATTTGGAAAAAAAAAATTTAGGTTTTGGGGTTTTATTTGGCTGAAAGTGGATGTTTGGGTGTAGGGATAATGATTGTTGGCTGTAAGAATATGGTAGTTTGGCTGCAGGGATATGTCATTCTGGGCTGGAATAGTACCTGGAATAGAGGCTGTTTGGTTCTGAATTGTCTCCATTTTCTTAGTATTTTCGCTCTGTTTAACCTAAATAGAAGAAGAGAAATTTATTAATATTTAAATAAAATAAAAATAAATTAAATTAAAAAGAAAAGAAAAGAAAATAAGAAATAAGAAATAATAATAAAATTGAAAAAAAAATAATAAGGATTGGGTTGCCTCCCAACAAGCGCTTGTTTAACGTCATTAGCTCGATGACTTAAATGGTTCTATGGTGGCTCAAAATAAATCTATTTAATCGTGTGAGCACGAAATTCTCATTTTTATCACATCCACCATATTTGGGTTTAATTGTCCTTGCGCCTTTTCATTGGTTTCATATTTTCCTCCAATGGGTCAATCCCTTTTAAGTCGGCAATGGTCTCATCATCCTCGAAATATGTGAATTTGAGATGCTCGAGAGGTGGTTTTAATTTTGGATCTGCGCTCTACACAATGAAGGTAAAAGCTTAGTACCGGGATAACAACTCATTAATGATTCAAATTTATCAAAGTCAAATTTAAAATCATAAATGGATTCAAAATTTTCTTCGACTAATGAGTCAATTATATCGACACAATTCACGCTCAAAATTTCACTGGGGTGGCTAATGGCATCGTAGACGTTAAATTTCACGATCTCCCCATCAAACTCCATCGTGAGAGTTCCACTTCGAACGTCAATTTTAGTACTAGTTGTACTAAGGAATGGCCGTCCCAACAAGAGATCTGAAGATCCCGGAGCACTATCCTCCTCCATTTTTATCACGTAGAAATTTGCAGGAAAAATAAGTTCGTTAACTTTTACCAACACGTCCTCGAGGACTCCTTCGGGATGCACAACGGACCTGTCTGCCAACTGAATAATAACACCTGTTTTTGTCAAAAAACCTGCATTAAGTGATTCATAAATAGAATAGGGCATTACATTTTTGGAGGCTTCTAGATCACAGATAGCCTTTTTAATTCCCAAATGTCCTATTTTACATGGTATTGCAAAAATACCCCTATCCTTACATTTTGCCAAGACTTTTCATTTGTAACACTCTGAGACACATTTTCACCAACATTCACCCTTTCATTACCGTTAACTTTCGTTTGTTGGTGCAAAGCTCTTTAAGAAATTTAGCGTACTGGTATTTGCTTGATGGCATCCAATAGTGGAATGTTGATTTTGATAAATGTTTCGAGGATGTCCTTGTGGTAAATCCTAGATTAGGGGTTATGCGCTTGTGCATAATTCATGATTTGGCGGTGTTTGGAAGTGAATTAAGGGTTTTTAAAATCCTAGGATGAAAGAGAAAGCTTTGGACAATTATTGGTTTTAAGTTAAAACAAGAAGTGATGTGAAAAGTGGAGGCCACCTAAGGTGCAAGGGTTATGTCAAGTGAAGTACTTTGAGGAAGAGGTTCAAACCATTTTGTGCATTTTAGAACCTTGGAAATGTATGGAAATGTATGGAAATGTAAGGAAATGTATGGAAATGTATGGAAATGTAAGGAAATGTAAGGAAATGTATGGAAATGTATGGAAATGTATGGAAATGTAAGGAAATAAAAGGAAATGTAAGGAAATGAAAGGAAATGTAAGAAATGAAATGAAATGAAAGGAAATGAAAGGAAATGTAAGGAAATGTAAGGAAATATAAGGAAATGATTTGGAAATGATTCAAAGAGGAAAGTAAACATTTTGGGAAACTTGAAATGTATGGAAATGTTACATTAAAAATAGGAAAGTGAACATTTTGGAAACTAAGCTAAAAGAGGAAAGTGAACATTTTGGAAACTAAGCTAAAAGAGGTAAGTAAACATTTTGGAAACCTAGGAAATGTCAAGTTTACAGAGTCACATGAAAATTTTGGAAACTTAAAAATGACCCCGAAATGTCGAATTTTAAAGTTCAAAGGGGAACTTAGGGCCAGGTGACCCTAAAATATAAAGTATGTGAAATTTGACCCATTAACGGACTTGGAAAAGTGGCCTGAAGATGCCACTTAAGGCCTCAGGAAATGGCCCACATGCAAGGGTGTTGGGCTTGAGTTCGAGTCACATAAGAAGCAAATAAAATAAGTTTTATTTTGCTTCTAGAAGCCCAAGAGGTGGACGGCACAAGGCTTGCAAAAGAGGAGTTTCACTCTCTTTAAAATTCAGCTAAATAGGTGGATAAATGAAGAATTATTCTTTAATTAGGAAAATAAGGAAGAGTGGTGGCCAAGTTAAGGATTCTTGGCCTAGTAATTTTGGCTATAAAAGGATGAGACTAGGGCCATTCATTATTCATTCTCCTCTCTTTTCCTCCGAATATTCTTCTTGAGCCTCTATTCTTTTCTTCTTTTCTTTTAGCCTCCTAGCCGATTTCTTCTAAGCCTATTATTCCTCTCTTCTTTCATCTTTGAAACCGAATACATAAGGGAATCATAGCCGATTGTTCATCAAGTCTCTGTCAATCTCTCGAAGGTTGAAGTGAAGGTGCAATCGATTCCTTCAAATAAGGGTAAGATCCAAGTTTGGTTTCCATTCTTTATATTTTAGACTTATCGAACTCTAGGGCTAATCCCATTAATGTTCATGGTTGCGAAACTTTGAAGAGATCTTTTGGGATTTACTAAGTCTAGGCTACAAGGAAGGAGAAGTTCTTTTCCGAAGGTACACCATAGGCCGCGTGTTCCCTAGTTATTCGGTGAGTTTTGGGATTTAAAATCCACAAGGTAAGTGTCTATAGCTTTCGGCTAAGGCCTATTTTGATAATTAGATCTAATTCTTGTTTGTTTAAAAAGTAGAAACTAACCTCCGATGAGATTTAGTGCTTGGCAATACAAGAAGGAGCATAGCATAGATTTCGGGATTTGATTAGTATTGAAATCGGCAACAAGGTAAGTTTTAAGAATACTAATCCTACTAGGATTTGGATTTATGGTCAAATGGTTTTTTTTTATATTTTTTAATGGTTGGCCGAATATAGGAGTAAAAATCTAGATCGGTAGATCGTTCTTCGGAATTTCAAGGAATCATACAAATCAGGTGTGTACCCTACCCTAAATCTTAATAGATTTATGGCTTAAACTTGATATATGTGTTAATATGAAAGTGTAAGAATATGGCTAAGGTACCGTGTGTACACCACACTAATCCTAATAGATTTATGGCTTAAATATGATATATATGTTAATATGAAAGTGTAAGAATGTGGCTAAAGTACCATATTATGGTACAAAGTACTCAGCACGTTTTCCTACTCCTACTAGGATTTCAAAATATGTTATATTTAACATGTGAAAAGTGATGTGAAAGTGAAATTAAATATGATATGCATGATATGTATAATTTGGGGCATTCGGGTTAATTGAGAAAGGGAAGTGAATGTGATGACTTGGTCTCACTAAGTGAATGTGATGACTCGGTCTCACTAAGTGAAACGTGGCGACTTGATCTCACTAAGTGAAACGTGATGACTTCGCCTCACTAAGTGAATGTGGTGACTCGGTCACATTAAGTGAATGTGGTAACTTCGGTTACATTATCCGAAAGTGGTGGGTATGCCATAATATTATAAGTGGGCGATGAGCACGCCACGCAATGACGCCTTCGATGGTGTGTAGCGGATGGAGGTTGACTTAGTAGTCCCCACGGTGTGCGAGGATGGTACTTGATGGCATATAGGTTTGGGTTTGGGTTTGCATCATTATCTTGAATTTTTATATGAATATGATATGAATGGTGTGCCTATTTCTATTATGTTTTGGTGTTGGTTACACATTGAGTCTATCGACTTCTCATGTTTGTGATATACTTGTGGTGGCCATGTTCTTGAAGTTTAATCTTATTTGAATCTTTATTTTATTTTAAGTCTTGTATAATTTTATTTTGGGTTTCATTACTATGTTATGAATTTAGGGCTTTACAAAGAATAAGCCCATTTAATTTAAAATAAGTTTAAATATTTTGAGCAAACAAATGGGTTTTGTTATAAGATAAATTTGTTTTCAACTCAAGCCCAACCCACAACAAACTATCTTTCAAAACACACGCTTTTCAAAGCAATAATTTATTGACCAAAGTTTCTAGAGAATTACACTAGTGGAATCGTTCGAAATGTTGGTTCGTCTTTTGGGTTTTTGGAACTAGGTCCTAGTATGGATTTTCCACTTGGTTATATTGCCTTGGGTTGGTCAATTCCTTATAACTAAAAATCAAGCATATTAGCGCTAATTTATTAGGGTGATCTTGTGACCTTTGTGGAACCTCCATTGTGGGGTTGTAGGTATTAGAGTAGGTATTAGAGGTCGACGCCTCTGTGGTGGGCGGAAAATTTCCCACGCACCTAAGTGAGCCATAGAGTCATCGTACAAACCGGGACATGCATCGGTTGTGTGCTCGGTGTAGCACATATTCCACATAACCGAAATTGCCTTTATTTTTTCTCGCAAGAAGAGTATTCATCATATTAGTAAGTTTATCAAGTCTATCTTCTATGGAAGAACTACTTAGCTGGTGAACCCTTCTGGGAGGTTCAGGATTGGCTCGAAACTGCTGAGAATTTGCAGCCATTGTGGAAATCAAGTCCCTTGCTTGTTGGGGGGTCATATTGACCAACGCTCCTCCACTAGCGGCATCTGCCATATTCATTTCCATTAGTTTCAAACCTTCATAAAAGTATTAAAGGAGAGATTGTTCTGTTATACCATGTTGTGGGTAGCTCGCACACAACTTTTTAAACCGCTCCCAATAATCATAAAGAGTCTCTGGTTCTTTCTGCCTTATTCCCATGATTTCTCTTCTTAGCTCAGCTGCTCTAGATGCTGGGAAAAACCTATTAAAAAATAAATGAGATAAATCAGCCCAAGTAGTTATAGATCCAGGGGGTAAATAAAATAACTATTCCCTAGCTGAATCTGCTAGGGAAAAAGGAAAAGCGCGCAATTTAATCTGATCCTCAGTTACGCCTTGAGGTTTCATACTCAGACAAACCATATGAAACTTCTTTAAGTGTTTATGGGGGTTTTCATTTTGTAACCCTCGAAAAGTTGGCAGCAACTGAATTAACCCTGATTTCAGTTCAAAATCGGTATCCATAGTAGGATATGCGATGCACAGTGGTGGTTGTTCTATCGACGCTTCGGCTAGTTGCCGAATCGTTTGAGCCATTGGTTCTCGTACCAAATTAGGGTTTTCGTCAACCCTAGCGTTGAGCACTTCTTCAAGTGAATCGACTTCTTCTGCTTTACTTTCAAGTGTTTGGGTGGGGTTTTCGTTAACTCTAGACTCTGCTTCATCGTCGATTCTGATTTCTGGCGGTGGATTACTTTGAGTTCCTACCACCGCTGACTGCTTTTTCCTTAGCTTTGTTTCCTTGTGGTTAGCGTTTGCAGTCTTTTCAATTTCTGAATCAAATGCGAGAGTACCTGGAGCAGAT
The DNA here is from genome assembly GCA_025506655.1 of Gossypium rotundifolium. Classification (NCBI taxonomy): domain Eukaryota; kingdom Viridiplantae; phylum Streptophyta; class Magnoliopsida; order Malvales; family Malvaceae; genus Gossypium; species Gossypium rotundifolium. Next base: position 176,468,663 of record CP106724.1, read on the forward strand.
CTAGTCATAGAAAACAAAAAACAAGATTAGTACGTTACCGATCCCCAGCAACGGCGCCAAAATTTGATGCGTCGTTGAAAGCACCAAAAATAATATCCTATTCCCTACAATAATAAAACAACACTAAAGGGGAAGTAGGGTCGAATCCACAGGGATCGGATTATACAAATGCCTATTTTTCGAAATCCTGGGCAAAATCGTGCCCAAGAAAACATGCGTTCCTGGAAAAATAAAAAAAAATAGAATTAATAATTTTGATCTGGGATAAAAACAGAATATAAAGGGAATTGAAATCGTGAAGGACAATTGCGAAAATTAAAAGGAAAAATAAAAGAGTTTAAAGAAGAGGGAGTTTCTTATTTGGCGAGATTCTAGCCTCTGGTTGTCTCGTTCCACCTTGGGTTCAATCTTCAGCTTTTAGATGACCTTCCTCTATCCAAGTAAGCTAGTTATAGTGGAAGAGGACGCCTACGACCACCAGCTCCAAGAATTTAGACTTACAAATTTAAGGAACCTGACTCTAGCTTACAACGGCTTCCGTGGAGTCATCTATGCTAGATCAACGCTTCTCAATGGCGAATCCCACGCCATTTTGTCTCTTGGGCCCGCCAACCTCTGACGCAGTAAGCTAACGAACCGACTGTGCGACCTCCTCAAAATATACAAAGCGGTCGTTCCTTGCACACGTTGAAAAGATCACTTCTTAAGGGACATGGACGGAAGCGTCAGCCCCGTAATGCGGAAAAGCGATGAATACTTGGTGAGGAAGTTAAGTGCGGATTCTAAGCCTCAAGAACCTTTTAGAGGAATTCGACAACCTTCAGCTAGATGGATTTTTAGTGGCTCATGGATGGGATGTGAAAGAAAATAAATATAAGAGAGTGGAGAAAAGAATTTTTATTGAAATAAATATAGAAAGCACAAAAGGCTACAGGAAGAGAGTTTTTAGAAAAAGAATGAACCCCCTAAATGAGTTACTCCATCCCCTATTTATAGTGCTTAAGGTAGATAGTCCTATATAGATTCCATTTATACAACCCTTGATCCTTTGCCCCCATAGATCCCCCTATTTTGCTTCTCTATTTTATTTTTTTAACAAGTGACAGGATACGAGTCACACAACTCTAACAGAACTTCATCATGTAATCAAATTTCATTATTTTGTAAAGGCTTAAAAGTTTAAAAAGCCCTCAAAATTTTTCAAAACAAAGCAATTAAGTCCCTGCTTTTTTTTGCACTCAATTAGGTACTTGAACTTTCAAAATGCTTTAAAAATGCCCTCAAATATTTTCAAAAAAAGCAATTAAGCCCCCCTTTTTTTTGCACTCAATTGGGTACTTAAACTGCCAAAGTGCTTCAAAAGCCCTTTGACAGTAAACTTTAACAGTTGACCATTAAGTTAACCGTCCCTAAATTTTTTAGTTAAAGCCACCACATGTCACAACCATGGCGTGAAATTTGGAAAAAGATGATAAAATAAATAAAATTATTAAATTTTAATAAAATTATAAAATTACAAAAATCATAAAATATATAAAAATTGTAAAAATTTATAAAAATTGTAAAATAAAATAAAATATATAGAAATATTGAAATATAGAAAATAAAATAAAATTTTATAAAGTCGTAAGAAAATTATAAAAATGTAAAGAAATACAAAATTTGTAAAAAAATTATAAAAATTATTGTACCAAAAGAAACATTTTATAATTTTTTCTATAACTTTTATTGATTTTTATTTTTTTATCATTTTTCGCCACATGTCACATTGTGTTACGATACGTGATGACATTAATTAGAAAAAATGGGTGTCATTAACTTTAATGGTTAAGCATTAAAGTTAATAGTTAAAAGGTTTTTGATAAATTTTATAATTCATTTTATGATTTTTATAAATTTTACAAATTTTACAAAAATTTTATGATTTTATAATTTTATAATTTTTTCTAATTTTAATAAATTTTATATTTTATTAAAATTTAATAATTTTTAAAACTTTTTTGATTTTTATTTTTATAATTTTTTGTCACATGTCACATCGTAGTTGTGATATGAGATGGCTTTAACTGAAAAAAATTAGAGGTAATTAACTTTAACGACCAATTGCTAAAGTTAACGGTCAAAGAGCCTTTTTTATACATTTTGACAGTTGAACCCAATTGACTGCACACAAAAAAGTAGGGGCTTAATTGCTTTGTTTTTAAAGAGTTTAAGGGTTTTTTTTCTTATACATTTTAAAAGTTCAAGTACCCAATTGAGTGAAAAAAAAAAATAGAGACTTAGTTGTTTTTTTTTTGAAAAAGTTTGAAGACTTTTTACACCCTTAAGCCTTTTATAAATTTAAAAATCCATTATTTTGTAATTAAAGAAAGAAATGAATAAACTAAACACAAAATACATAGATAAATAATAACAAAGATGTAATTATCATTTTATTTGAAAATTGTTTAGTAAATAGATTTCAAGTGGGGTTATGGGATTTTCTTCAACTCTAAGGAGGTAAGTGTATTTTACAGTAAAGTGTTTTTCACCGTAATAAAATATTTGAAATTTTATATTAAATAGTATTTATACCTTTTATCTCTTATGTTTTCCAGCATAGAAAAAGAATAGAAAAGAAAATGTTTCAACTGTAAAATGTCTGCTTGTACAACATAGATTAGTTACAGAAAAGTACAATTACAACAATAGTAATTTATTTATTTTGATGTATTTAGACATCACAAAGTAATTAGATAAAAGTGTAATTATTTGAGTGGTAATTACACCATCTTGTAATTACAAGAAATTATAATTCTCTAGACTTATTTGGCTTACAAAGTGTAATTACATTGTAATTTCGTATGTCTTATTTGGTGGTACAAATTATAATCGACAATTTTGTAATTTAAAAATTTTTAAAATATTAGTTACTATAAAATTATCAATAACACTTGAGAAAAAAAAATTAAGCAAGTAACAAAAATTAAAATTAAATCATTGTATAGAATATTGTAGTCCAAGAAAGAAGTCAACAATACGCTTACTAATAAAAATAATAAGAAAAATAAACAATATTTACAATTTTATCTAATTGCTCTAGCATTTCATATTTGTTAGGCTATTCCTTCTAAACATTTAATATTAGATTTGTAAAATAAATCTGAAATAAAACTTAATAAACCAGGATCTATCATGTCAAATCATCAAGAATAAATGAAGAATAAAATTAAATGCGGAAGTGTACATGAATCCATGAATTCCTTGCAGTTTTACCAGATTTTGGGGATTTGATCTTCCAAATTAGCACACAAGAAATTTAAAGAATATATGCCCTCTCTTTCCTAATAATGGGATATTAGAAAAGATATCTTGTGTATAATTTGGGGACCATAACCCTAATATTTATAACCTTGGCATATTAATTCTAATCAAATTCTAATTAGCCCATCATTAATTAGAATTTGATTAGAAAAGTATCTACACATATTTGACCCATACTTTATTAATAATTAAAAGCCCAATAAAATTCTAATGTAATTAGAATACTTTTAATTTGGGCTAACCTTTTATGATAGTAAATAATAACATGTAATTATCATTATTATATATGTGATGTCCAAATTTTCCAACAATCTCCCACTTGGACCACATATATATGCTAATTACTTTATAATTACATGTCATTATATAACCTTATGAGCTCAAAATTTTACTATCATATCCAAAAGGTATTCCAAACAATCTCGTCAATTAATTATGTTAACATAGAACCAAGGCAACTTTCGTTACATATATCGTAACTAAATCCATCCATGATCACGTATATTAACACAACCAAATGACATAGATCAACTATGGATGTGTAGCATGGAAATTACATGCAATATGATCTAAACATGTCTAGTTCCAACTGGTCCTCCTTAGTGAGATCAAACCTTACCAAATCAGAGTGTGAATAAACCAAATAAACTTTATTTCTGTAGAAAATAAACTTAATAACTAAAAAAGTGTCTATAACATAAAAGCATTTAAAAATACAAACTCCCACTAAAACCAAATATCTTTTAAATGACATTACACCCATATGAGCAATGTGCTCTTATAAAACCGTAGGTGTGGTTCCTTAGTAAGCAGATCCCAATCATGGAGTTTGTCCTAATATGCTTTATAAGCAGCTAATCACTCTGAACTTTTACTTTAACAACCAGGAACTTAAAGTCTATGTGTTTTTACTTTGATGTGCTCATGTTGCTACTGGAATAAAAGATGCAATTTGTTTTCATAATTTGCACCTTAGTGAAAAAAAATCTTATATCCATATTCTATCAAAATCGGAGTCTATATACTTAATGATCTCTAACTGATTAGACCTCCGATATGTGAGCATGTAATCTTTTGTTCTCTGAAAATACCTTATAACCCTCTTGGATGCTATCCAATGGTCCAAATCAAGGTTGCTTAAAATATTTGCCTAACATCCCAATAGTGTACATAATATTCCAATGTATACAAACCTGAACGTACATTAGACTTTCCACTGCTAAAATGTAAAAAATCTAATGCATTTTTGTAATTTCAAAATCATTCTTAGGGTATTGATTGAGGCTATACTTATTATTAACAAGTAGTATGTCATTAACATATAAAACCAGAAATATGTACTTACTCCCATTGAATTTGTGATACACACAATCATCAACAATATTCATCTCAAAACCCAACGAAACAATTATTTGATGAAACTTATGGTACCATTGACGGGAAGCTTGTTTGAGTCCATAGATGAATTTTGTCAATTTGCAAACCATATTCTCTGAGTCTTCCGACTCAAAATTTTCTGGTTGCACCATATAAATTGTTTCTTCAATGTCGCCATTAAGAAATGTAGTCTTAACATCCATTTGATGTAACTCAAGATCAAAATGAGCAACAAGCGCCATGATTATCCTAAAGGAGTCTTTCGATGAAACTGGAGATAAAGTCTTTGTAAAATCAACACCTTCTTTCTGAGTATATCCTTTAGTTACAAGACGCACCTTATACCTCTCCACATTACCATTTGCATCCCTCTTGGTTTTAAATATCCATTTACAACCAGTTGGTTTTGCACCTTCAGGTAATGGGACAAGTTCCCAAACTTTATTGTCTCGCATAGTCTTATACTCATCTTTCATGGTATTAATCTACTTTTTGAGAATTAAAACTTTTCATGGCCTGATGAAAGTTGATTAGATCATCTTCCATCATTCCATTATCATCCTCATGTTTTTGGAGAAATACAACACAATCATCTGGAATAACATTTCTCCTTTCTCTTGTGGACCTCCTTAATTGCACTTGTTCTTGAGGTTGTTGAGTTTGCTCTTCTAGAACCATTATGTCACTTTCAATGGGGAGTTGTTCAACATTGTCTTCCAGAGGTTCTTGATTCACTTCTTGATCAATGATAGGTATAATAACCTGAACATCGTCAAAAGTGATAGTAGGAACTGAGTTAGAATCCAATTCCTCCTCAAAAGCAATGTCTCTAACCTTATTTCTTCCCTCAAACTCAACATCCTTAAAAAATGTTGCAGTTCCCTTCTCAAAAATATTCCTTATTATGGGATCATAAAACTCATAGCCCTTAAATCGCTCAGAATTTCCTTAAGCCTTAACTTTATAAACATCAAAGAAGTCAAAAGTGATGTCATTTCAACCTTATCGTTTTTTAGCAAAACGTTCTTAATTTCATCAAGGAAACCTTGGCCAAAGTAATCTTTTCAGATTCTATGCCCCTAAAGGCTTCTGAAATGATGTGCCTCATGATCATTAGACTCTTGCAATTTGAACGATCCCACCTCTCAAAATCCCTTTTAATATAGGGGTTGCTTTCCGCAGTGAGAGGAGCAAGTAGTTCTTCCCTTAGTGCAGGGTCTATGTTCATAGAGCCAAGCACTATAAATAAGTGTCTTTTCCATTCATTGAAATTAATCCCGTTAAGCATGGGTATAGAATTTATATTAGCAGATATTGTGGCAGTAGAATATGAATTAGCTGAATATAGAACAAAAAATAAATAAAAATAAGCTCACATCAATATTCATAAGGAAAAAATAAATTCAGGATAATCTCCCATCTCAAGATACCAAACACGACATTAATATCAAGTCTTTGGACAGTAATATTAATAGTAAGCGGTACTCTTGTTGTAGCAATCAAACATTGACAATAAATATGTCAAACAATTAATTAATCTTTGGACTAACTTATTGCTCACATAAAATATCTTATAATTGTCACACATTTATCACCACAGATGTCGTTGAAATTCTATCAAATATTAACTTACCTTTGGGTAAATTAATAAACGCATGAATCACAAAAATATATAATCATCCTAATATTTCATATAAACTAATCTATACAAAAGAGGTCACTTTGGCGACATTTTGTTTCAACTAATTTATTTAAAATATTAGACATTATTAATTAAAAGCCAAAATATGAATTTATTTGTTTCAAAATATCTCTTTTAGTTTCATCTTTCAATCAAATTAAAATATATATGTATATATATATGTATATATATTTATCCCAAAACAACATGCAATGATGTTGGCAAAAATAATAGTTGAATAAATCATAAACCATAAATAACCTCATATAAGACTTCAAATTTAAACCAAAATAATTTGAATAAAGGTAAACCTCATCTTAAGATATCGGACACTCCATTAATATTTCATCTTTGGACAAAATATTAACCTGTAAGTGATATCTTTGTGTAGTAATCAAACATAGACAATAAGAACATGCCGAATAATAAATCTTCCTTTGGGTCGATTTATTACTCACATGTAAAACCGAATAATCGTCACATGTTTATCACCATAGTTGCGCATGTAATATTATTAACCTTCATTTGGGCCAATCAATATCAACATAACTTAAGTTACATGCACACAAACTTTAATATTTTAAAACAAAATAATTTATACAAAAAAAAATCACTTTGGTGACTTATTGCTTCAATTAAGTTATTTTAAAAATATATAAACATACAAATATTCAAAATTAAAATTTCCCCAATAGTCAAATATCAAAACTATATTTTTTTATTGCTTTATAAACTCTGAAATAACCCCAAATAAGGTTGTCTTAATAATGCAATAAAAAACCGAAGACCTTAATTTTTGATTATTTCTTTCTTTCTTTTTTGTTTCAAAACCATATATATCAAAACCAAACAGAAAGAATGTAGTGGTTCAAAGCCAAATAATTAACAAGCACATGTATTCATAATTTTTGCATGGATAAAAACACCAAAGCAATTCACGCATATACATGTATTCATAATCAAATAGAAAAACTTACCTGAATTTATCATGTAAATTCAAAATTGTATTTATGATTAAACAAACATTCACATGAGTACTTGAAAAATAAAACTTCAAGTCAATATATCTCGAAATAAAATTATAATAATTGACATACCTCATAATTCATACCATACACCATATCATCATAACTTAACCAAATATTTGGAACTATAAGATGCCAAAACTTAAGATTATAGAACCAAACTTAAAACCAAATTATTTAAACACGATTATGATTAACATCAATTTGCATCAAAATCTAATTTCATCATAATTAAACCATAAAAACATAACCACGATCGACTTGCCTTACATATCCCAAGTAAATCCAAATTCAAAATATATGCTTAAACCTGAATAGTATGAGAAGAATAAGCATATAAACTCAATAATAAATAATATATTCTATCAACTATATATTGAATTCAAGAATTAATGATTATAAAAATTGAATTCAATTGTACAATTGTTGATGTAACACCCCCAAACCCGGCCCACGAGCCTTGACCGGATCTGGTATGTCACTGCGGAAAACATTTGCGAAGAATTTGTCTTAAAGGTGAAAACGTGAAAATTTGTGAACTTTAATAAAACATTGTGTATTTAAAAGCCCATTAAAATTTAGTTGTTATAAATTCCCAGTTTAAAACTTTTACATAAGTTATTATAATATAAATCGATCCAAAAAAATATTTTTCCTTTATTAGTTCAATTAATAAAATAAACTTCAAACCGTAAATAAAATTTCCCAAATACCATAAGTGGCCCTTATTACATCAAATAAATTCCCAAAATACTGATAATATAAAATGTATAAAAATAAGAAAATCAACTTCTACATGGGCCACCTTGTATCCACTCCAACCCGGTCCAAGCTTTATGCATCACCTGTAAGGTTTGAGAAATATTGGGTGAGTCAAACAGACTCAGTGCATAGTTATTTCACATGTCTCCATACATATGGGCTTGGCCCATATCCACACAGTCCACATAATCAGTCATGCAAAAATGCATCCCAACCCAACCTAAGTCCATCCGTTACACCTACCTTAGCAGACCTGCTGCTCAAGGCCGTGGCTAATCCACCGATCAACTAAGTGATCCCACATATCTTACCTCGGCAGACCTGCTGCTCAAGGCCGTGGCTAGGCCACCGATCACCTAAGTGATCCCACATATCAATCAGTCCACGGTGATGCACACAGCTATCAACCACCGAGATGGGCACCTAGCCAACACCTCCCTTGATGAAGCACATAGCTACCATCAAGCGCTAATGTAGCACAAGGCTAACATTAGACCACGTACATAATGTACACCCTTCCTTCAATATTCATGTTCCAATCCCCATGTGCATATATTTATCATGACAAGGTAACATTGTAAAGAGTACATCACATGCTTTACCACAATTCATACACATAACATGTAGTTTAATATCATAAAATCTTGACTGCTTAACCGGTTACCCACCATGGTATCCACCATCTTAGCCATTATTTTTGGCTACCATTCACATCATAACATATACATATATAGCAACATGCAAAATAACAGAAGAACAATGCGATAACTACGCACCTTACTATTTAGTGAAAACCCGATCTATTCGAATCTAACACAATCTAGGATCCCAAACTCTTTATTCACGCCGATTTCCCTAAAACCATAATCACAATCGGTCAAGACTCAACCCATAAAACGGCCTTTGGCGAATGTTGACAACCACTTACCGCTTATCTCGAATCCCAAAGAATCCCGATCATCGCTCTAGATCTTTCTTCCTATATTCGCCAACATTTAATATTTAAACAAAAGCCTATTCGACTATACTACTAAATCTCAAGGATTAACACACTTAAATCCTTACCTTGCTTGTTGAATTGACTATCGGCAAATCCCAAACTTTGTGTTATTCCTTCCTTCAATCGGCTAGGCACTTGTGATCTAAATCTAATCCTTGTATATTATTGTCGATGGCCCTTGTGATTCGTAAATCTTAATTGGATCCTTACTTTTTTAGTGATGGCGAAATTCCTATATACTCAGGTTAGATCTAATCTAACACTAAATCATAATAATATAGCTTATGGCCGAATGGTATTCATAGCTTACCTTAGATCTTAGAAGTCCCGAAAGTTTCTTCTTTGTAGTCGACAGCACCTAATTCCCAAAACTTCCTTCAAGTAGTCGGCCATAGACATTAATAGAGTTAGAATCCTAATTTGACCTAAGAAAAGAAATAAGATGATGACTTATAGATCCTTACCCTTTATACACAAGTCGGCAACCTCCTTGCTTGAAGCCCTAAAGAAATCGGCTAGGAAGACCGAATAGTTGTCACAGATTTGACTTTTGAACTTATTGGAGTAATCGGCTAGGGCTATGGGTATATTCGGCTTTCAAAGAAATAGAGAGATTTGAGGTTGAGAGGAAAAAATAAGAAGAATAGGGGAAGAGAAGAATTTGGCGATAAGAAAATAAATGGAAAAGAATTGCCAAAAGATGAGCACACCTATTTATACTACCCAATTTCGCAATTAATCCCCAATTAATATTTTAAAATAATCCATCCTTTATCCTATCTCAATCTCCTATATTATAGGTTAATCACACATTCAAAATATATAAAAATAAATCTATAATTATCTTCTATTTATCAACTTAAAATAAATCCACCTTTATCATCTTAATAAAATAATACTAAAAATAATCCCTTAACTATTTCCTATCAAATCCCTTAATCATCTTCTCATCTATCACCTTAATAAAATAATTAATTATCCATCACATTTATCTCTCATCTTCCCATAAATAAAATAAACAAACTAAATCCACATATATCCTACTCTTAGTCAATTTTAAAAGGATAAATATGCTTAACCCTCATCTAATTAGAAGTCCAATTGCCGTCCAACTTTTCCCCCATTCTTGACGTTAAAAGCCAAGAAAAAAAATAAAACCCCACTCCTTGCTGCCCATGTGAATCGAACATGACACCTGCTGGTGTCACCACACACTACCAGCCACTTTGCTGCTAGCTCCTTTAAGGCCATAAACCCCCATAATTTCTTTTAAAACATCCTTAGCCAAGCTCCTTATTGACACAAAAATAAATGCTCCTTCCTGCTTCCTTCACAACTCGAACCAAGGCATCACATACCAGGCCCCAAGTGGCACCTTGCAGCCACTTTACCAAGGCTATTCTTATATCCCAAACTCCACATAAATTTCCTTAAGCCTTCCTTACGAAGCTTCCCCTCTTTAAAAATTTCCTAAGGCATTTTTCCATATCCTTGGGTTCTCAAAACCCCTAAAACACACTCAACTACATACTAAGCCTTCTCTTACATGGATTATGCACTAACCGCATAACCCCTAAATCCAGGGTATTACAGTTGAACCAGATTTGAATTTTTAAAAAATGATTATAATGAAACCCTAAAATTGAATCGATAAAAAAATTAAAACTAACAAATATTACCATCAATCTTAAGGATTCAACATATATAATGAATTTATTGATAAACAATCGGTATATAAGAGACACTTTACCTCAAGCAATTTCTTTTACCAACCATATATCATCATGTAAAATCCTCGAACATAATTACTAAAGTGTCTCCAAAACAATATATATATATATATATATATAACCGTAAAAGCGAAAAACAAGCGATTAGCGATTAACAATCCATCTATTGATGTAATCAAATATATATCATAAAAAGTTTCTAATGAACCCAAACTTACGACTTTTTAAATATTTATTAAAATTGTATAAACAACATAAAATCCTCGCTTTTTTTAATTACGAATTGAAAGCGTAATTCTTTCCGATTATACGAAAATTAAAACCTTAAAACTTTATTTAAAACTTTAAAATTTTATTTAAAGAATCAAAACCCAAAAATTTAACAGAATATCAAAGATTCAACATAATATATAATTAAAATATCAAATCCATAAAATTTAAAAAGAAAAACGAATCAATCCAAAAATAATAAAGAATCAATTCATTCTCAATGATTCAACATGACAAATCTTTGATACCACTTGTTAGATTTATAAAATAAATCTGAAATAAAACTTAATAAACTAGGATCTATCATGTCAAATCATCAAGAATAAATGAAGAATAAAATTAAATGCGAAAGTGTACCTGAATCCATGAACTCCTTGCAGTTTTATCGGATTTTGGGGATTTGATATTCCAAATTAGCACACAAGAAATTTAGAGAATATATGCTCTCTCTTGTATATAATTTGGGGACCATAACCCTAATATTTATAACCTTGGCATATTAGTTCTAATCAAATTCTAATTAGCCCATCATTAATTAGAATTTGATTAGAAGAGTATCTACACATATTTGACCTATACTTTATTTAATAATTAAAAGCCCAATAAAATTCTAACCAAATTAGATCACTTTTAATTTGGGCTAACCTATCATGATAGTAAATAATAACATGTAATTATCATTATATATGTGATGTTCAAATTTTCCAACAATTAACATATACTCATTTGATCATTTGTTAGTCTTTGCTAATTTCTTTAAAATTTAAATTTGTATAAGAATTAACATTATCATGATCTTCTTCTTTCATGTACTCTTTAAATTATGAATAATCTCAATTCCACCTATGAATGAAGTGGTGAAATATGCAACATTCTAACACGATCAAACCTTTTTTTAGACTATATTGAGATGGTGTTGTTAGTACGAGAAATCTTTTTTCTTGATATTGCAAATGTGTTCTCAACTACATTTAGAAGTTTTGAATGTATTAAATTAAAGAGTTCATAATCTATTTTTGGTGCTCTCACCTAGCTCCATTCTCTCAAACGATATTTTATCCTCACGATACGGTGTAAGAAAACTTTTTATATTTGCGCAACCAACACTTACTAAATAATATTTTCCTATAAAAATAACAGGTAACAATTTGAATAATTTATAAGAAAAATAAAATAAATAATGACAAGGTGATTATAATATTTTTGGATTACATATGCAATTTTTAACCTATTTTTGGGATCTCTCCTGAACAACATTTCCTATCATTCTAGAATTTAAAGAGTAAATCAACTTTGTAATTCTTTTATTGTCATAAGTTTTATAAACTTAATTTCCAATTAACTTATATTAGACTATTGAATAGCAAACCAAATTTATAACCCTTTCGATTACTATTATTCCATGCAAATTAAGTGAAAAATAATATTCAATAGTTTTATAACACTATGCTAGGATGTTTAAATACATGTCCATGTAAAACTAATATAAAATTAGAATATAGCGTTTATAAATTGAATTTGCTATCAGTAAAAATAAATGCACGACATATTTGGATTTGATGTGTCCAAATAATAAAGTATTTTTTATTCAACAATAATATAAAATTATATTTTAAAAATAACCTATATCCTAAAAATTAAATAATTTATTATTATATAGAAATGTTTTTTTATAAATTTATATAAAATTAATTTTTAAACTTAAATCATATATATGTATTTTATAAGCCATAAAATAATTGGTAATTACTTGCAATCACCCACGTAATTACCATAACTCTTAGCCTCCCCTAAAGAATTGAAGAGTATAATTAGAATTCTCCAATTACACTCAATTTAATTGGACTCACCATTTATGATGGTTACTAAAATATGTCACATATGTATAATTATAAATAATTAAACTCAAATTTAATTATTAGATAACTTTCTAAACACCATTATAATAGCAAAGAATACTAATTTTTTCGACGCAATTGGTTACGTAATTAAAAAGGAATAAATAATTTTAGATGCACTTAATTCTCCAAATTCTTTACCCTCATAACAAATTAGAACAAATAATCGAGGTAAATTAATTATACTCAATAAATTTTAATTAATGATTATTCAAATATTTCATATATATATATATATATATATATAACTAAAATAAATACATCTAAATCCAATAAATTGACAACTTTTGTATTAGATCAAATCTACTGGACTTAAGGATAGACTCCTATTTTTAAAGCAATAATATTAATCTAAAACATAGAATTTTTTTAAAAACATTTTCTACTATATTATCTAATTTGTTGAAACTCGAAAGGTGTTTCCAATTCAATAAAGAAATCGAATCTGACTCAGGTCACGAGCTTGCACAATCTTCGAACCAGTTCCTATGTTATACAATAATTAATGGTAGTAAGACAAAATCTTAGTCTTACATAAATTCTTTTACAATGTATTTCGCAAATTATAGTGAATCTTGCAGGGGAATTTGTACCTCGGAGTAAAGTTAAATATTGTATTTTTCTATTTCTTTGTTCAATGAATCTGCCTGGATGATGGCTGAGGTCACATATTCTAATATCGTTTTTATTTTATTTTTTTTTTACATTTCGCACTAAATTGATTATTTGTTTATGTTAAATTATTAAATAAATATTTAAAGAGTAGAATATGCTCGAAGCAAGATTTTCATAACCAAATCGGTGGTCAAACCAATTAGATCATTGGTTGTGCAATTCAATTAAAAAATTCACTAAAAATAATAATAATAAGGCAGTTCAATTGGGTTTTAGCCTAGTTCAAGTAATCCATATTGATTTATCGGTCAATCGGTTTGATGCCTCTCTCTTGATCGATACCCAGCTAGCCCAATCCGGTTCAACCAATGATGACTTTAAGTCTCTATACATTTTGTATATTTAGAATTTAGTCATCTTACTTTTATTTTCAAGAATTTAATCCCTCTATTTTTGATTTAAAAATCTACTTTCAAATTATATATTACTAAATAACATTTTGAGTGAAAAGTTAACATATTAAAAATATATAGAATAAATTATGTTAGAAATTAAAGTATAATAATTAAATATCAAATTTAAACATATTAGAGGATCCAAAATTGAAAGTTAACCATTTTTATAAAATGTAAAAAAGTAAAAAGAAAATAAAAGGTATGTGCCATGTGTGATCCTTTGATATATAAGTATATAGATATGATACTACTTGTTTAATTATTATTTTCAAATTTAAAATTTTAAAGCATTTTTGTTACATTTATATTATTAACATAAAAAATTATAAAACAGGATACAAATTTATCTCACCATTTCGCTTTCTAAATCTTTTTGAATTATCAAATTATACCATGCTAGAAATAGCACAAATATCATAGTTATGCTTCAACTTGGGTCGAATATCGAGATTTTCTTTTAAGATCTGATTTTTCTTTATATGTCTTCATATCAACTGTTCTCTTTCCTTTATTTGTTTATTCCATCATAGTGTGAAAAGCATAAGAAGAAATTTTGTAATTGGAATTATAAATCCCATGTGATGTGAACTCATTTAATTTTGGTTCAAACATTTTCGTTTTCTTGATTTCAGAATTGCTTAAATATATAAAATTTAGTTTTTTTTTTTACCTCTAATTGTGTGTCAATTGCTAATTTAACATTTTTAATAGTTTGGAAAAAGGTTACATCATGTATTATAATTTGAAAAATATTAATCTGATAATTCGTGATAATCTATTGATGTAAAACAAATAATGGAAATTTTCAAATATATAAAATCCTGAATGAAATATTTTATTTACTGAAAATATATTAAGATGATTGAGAAATACATAGAAATGTTAATGGAAGAAAATGTGAAATTAGTAAAACAGATCATATGTATAAATATATTGTGTTACTTTAAAATACTGGATTACAGGCATGAATAGTTGTTTTTTCTGATTAATTAATAAGTTTTTAATTTTAAAGGGAATATTAAATATGAAAAATATTTTTTGTTATTGATTTTATAGTTTTTATAGTTGTTTTATTCTTTAATGCTCAAGCAAAAGTAACGTAAAAGAGTTGATTCAGATTTGTAAGGTTTAAGAATGATTGTAATAAAAATTAAATGTTGGGAACTGTAAATTTTGAATAGGTTTGGGAACAAAAATAATTGTGTATTTATAAAGTTAAGTGAATGTATTTATTTAAAACTGATGCTTGATAAATATTTAATAATAATAGTAAAATCCTTATGATAAAATAAGAAAATTTAAAAGGTTGTCTACCAATTATGTGGATAAAGTATGGCGTTTGGCTGTGCATGAGTAGTGTGGCTTGAGCACTAGCTAAATACTTGCTCTTTTAGGAATAGGTCAATTAAGTTATTTTTTTAGTGGTTGCTTTCATTGCACTTAGTAAAAAGTTGTTGTTTAGTTGTTAGTGTTTTTATATTTTTGGTGTAACACCCAATCGTTAAGTTTGAGTTACAAAGTATTGTATTTGTTTTCGGAATAACTTCAATCAATAACATTCAATTTAACGTCATTATACATTTAAATACAAGAAATCATGGGTATTAAACAATTCATAATCATTATGAGTCTAATAAAAGCATATGAAAGTTCTTTTATTAACTTGAGATCAAAATGGATCAAAATGTAAAGATTACAAAATTTTGACTTGATGTCGCGACTTCGGGGTCTCCTCGTCGTGATGTGACTCTCTGACTTATGTTCATCGTGAACTCGAGGCTACGTTGTCACAATGTGAACCCTAAGTTGTTTCTCGCTACTACGTTGGGGGTACGTCGTCGTGATGTGATAAGTTGTTACCTCAAAAATGTTCCATGTCTAAAAGACCTAAAATCACATATACATATTCCTATCCAACCAAAACAACAACATACCAATTGAAGTCAACCCAAAATGTGCCAAAATGATATTCCACAATAACATCAACTGCTAAATTATAGCTTCAGTCATTTACAATACTAAAAGCAACCAGAAATCCTATCAATTGCATAACCATTGACCTTAGGACTCTAATTCAACCATTCAACCATATTCAAAACACAATCCCTAAATATTGCATTTTCTTATATAAGCATAAGCTCTAAACATTTCATATGATCACAATATGTACAAACTTAACCATTTAAAACATTTAGCTAAGTGTCCTTAGGTACATGTGATTGCCTTTGGACGTACTAACATCCAGAGTGTGAATACTATAATAAAATATAAAAAGACAAGGTGGTATCCACAAGTATATGGGTCGATTTGCAATATAGTGTTACAACAAAGTAAGTGAGTACTCTGAGGATCATACCCAAAGGAGGCGAAGGCTAGATCAAGTTTAACCTACACACTAAAAGATCTAATTAATACTTTAATCAAGTTGTAGTACGGAAACATAAATAAGAGATTTTTGGGATTTTCATAGTACTTAATAAAAAAAATAACATAAAAGAAAACTAGATTTCAAGAGATAGAAAACGTAGAAGGAATCAAATTTGATGATGGGTGATTAGCTTGGTTCAACAATCCCAATCAACTGTTGTTTCGGGTTCCTCGTCAATCAACTAGTCACTACCTTAGCAAGATCTTCTGATCTTCCACTAACATAATAAGTTAGCAAGGACTATTTATCTTTCGACCTCATAGTCCAGACTGGCTTGGGGTGATGGTGTTCACGGAATGGCAATACCAATTTTGGGTTAATTCCCACCTTGATGACTTCCCGGGGTTGTCAATTCTAATGTTTGTTTCACGCTCTTCCTTTCCCAAACAGCTGATCTATTGAGTAACCCTACAAAATAGTTAATAGATCATGCCTCCACTCACTAATCCCCCTTTCAAGGATTAGTTCCTCATGGTTTTCATAAACAACATGGAATAGATGGAAGAATAAAACATGGTGAATGAATTGAAGTGTAGAGTTTAAGAAAAGCCTGATATATATAAATAATAACACGAATCCCCAGAAGTTGATCATCTTTACAAATCAGATCTCTTGAATGAAAGTAACGAACAAATAATCTAAACTTTGAAAAACCTAAGAAAGAAAGAAAACGAAACTAAATCTAAATAAAGAATCTAAGATAATGGAATTGTGTTATAAAATGTGCCAAAAGAGCCTATTTATAGCCTTCAGGTGGTCGTCATCCTTAACCCTAGGTTAGTTAACATTCCCGAGCTTTAAGTTTGATTGTGCAGACCAAAACACCCCTACTTCGTGTTTATTTTTTGTCCCAGAGTTGATGTCGTGACACACCAGGACCTATGTTGCGACATAGAAGTCAATATATTCCTCCTTAGGATGTCTTCAAGGGTATGTCGCGACACCCTCAGTCTGTGTCGCGACATCGAAGGCAGTTTCATATTTTCTCTATTATCCTCTTTATGTTGCAACATAGGACCTCCCATGTTGCGACATAGCATCCAATATCAGCCTAAAATTCCTTCTAATGGTCTGGTACACACTCACAAAGTACGTTAGCTCTCCCTTAGGCCTCTTTCATCCCTTAAGGTCAATGAAAGACTCAATTTGTACATTTTATTAGATATAAGTAAAACTAAAGAAACTTAACTAAAATATAACAGAAATGCTTGTATTCAGGCTCCTTAAGTGCTAAAACTAGTTTAATCTACTACACCGAATTATGACAGATCAAACTTCCCCACACTTAAGTCATTACGTGTCCTCAAACAACATAAACAAAAACAACAAAATGATGACCCTTGAGCAAATATGATACAAGTATTGACTTCAGAGCATATGCCTTAGGCATTTCATACTTACAAACAATCTTAACATGATGAGTAGTTGACTTACCACTGTTGACCACAAACATTTGAGGTCAGTATATTACAAAATATACAAGTATTAAAGGTCTCACCTGTAGGAATCCATCAATAGATTATACAAGTACTTTGATTATCCAAGCATAATATAAATAATCTTTTATGCATATGTTTAACATGATGTCCATTCATGTATAAGGATATTTTAGGTCACATAAGACTTTTCAGCTTGTAACATTCTGAGGCTTAGGATAGGTATGAAATTAAAAAAAAAATAAGCATAAAAAATGGTTACAAACACAAAAATAGTTTGGCATATCATATTGGTCCCTATTCTTCTCCCTTAGTGACCCTTACTTGCTTATCGCCTTATTTCTTCTTCTCTCACCTTCCTTATCTCTCCACATAGGAGATCATAGCATGACGTAGAAGCTATAGCTAGCCTAAAAGTTTCTGTGTACTCATTGACAAGTTTTCTATTTTTCTGACTTTGTGACTTCTCTCTTCTTCTTCTTTATTTCAATTTTTTTCTCACTTAAGAATACTTTTGTAACACCCCTAACCCGTATCCATCACCGGATTAGGGTTATGAGGCATTACCGAATAGAACACAGCTCAAACAAGGCATTCATTTCATTTCATGCTTCGTAAATCAATCACATCAATACACATATCCTATTCAAATTTCGAAGCTTAATACTTCTATATTCATGTTGTTCGCATATTAAAATTTTCTTTCAAGCTTATAACTTTACAAAACATATATCGAGCATATCACAAAACATACATTTCATAAACTAAATATCAAACATATCATTTCAATACACGTGTATATTAAACTTAATAATCAATATCAAATGCATAATTCAAATCATAGTAAACTTAACTTGCAAATTCATTAACCAAGCCAACCCACATATACTTAGCAATTCATCTCATGAACTATTCAGCTAGCACATTAATCAAGTTAAATTATCCACACGACATACTAGACATATAAATATATATTACACATAGACAAGCATCATTTCAAAACCAAAAATACCTATTCTCTTATCACAAGTTTATGCGCATACGACCATATCAAATTGAATCATTTTGAGCACAAATAATAACTAAAAGTTCACCCAATGCATGCTAATTACCATGCCTAAAATATATACACATAACCAATTAATTAATTACATATAAATATTCGGTCAACCAAAATAATTTCCATACATAACACTTAAACAATAATCGTTATTTGCCTTCCTAATCCAAACTTAAATAACTAACCATTCAAGCACAATTTACGCATGTATTTATCATCACAAACCTAATCAAGATATCCAAACCAAAATTGATCTTGTCATAGACATATACATCTATTAGCTAACATGACATATGCATATATGTATATATATATTCAATTTACCTATCTTTAGCCGAACATGAATGTGTATCATTTAATTGGTCACCACAGAACTATCAAGAAAAAGTTTTGGTTCACCCTGATAGGAAACCGAAACCAGAAGAAGATTACTGGTATTCAGCCTAGGAGAATAAAGAAAGAAGAGGAAACAGAAGAGCTTAATTCGGTTTGGCCCCAAAGAGAAGAAGAAGTATGCCAAATCGACAGAGAAGAATGTGCAAAAGAAAACAAGGGTTTCTAGAAAGAATTTGTCACTTAGTTTATGTGTTTTGGCAAAAGTGAGCTGAAAAGGAAAAAGACCCGAATGGTTAAAAGTGTTGCACGAGATGTCACAAGAGAGAAAACCTGAAAAGAAAAAGAGAAACTCCCAAAACAACAGAGAAGGAATTCAACTTCTACACTTTCCTAATTGACGAAAATGCACCAAAAAATGCCCATAGCCAATTTTCCCTTACTCAAGCTTCCCCATTCGGCCAAGACTCCCCTCACCTCCCAATCCCTTAGAAATCTCCACAGATTTCTCCTTGATTTACTCCTAACCTCCCATTCAAATCCATTCAAACTTGATGACCAAGTCTCCAACCACCTCTGCAGAGTTTGAATCAGACTCTACCTCTCACGCCACAGAGTCATAAAATAAAACCTCTGACTTGCATGCCATGGGATTCGAACCCCCTCCCCCATGCATGCCCAACACGCCACTAGCCACCACAACACAGGATCTCTTGTGTCATAAAACCACACAACTTAATATATATACCCTTTAAGCTAACATCCGGGTTTCCCAAAAGAGCAAAAATCAAAATTTTGCCACAAGCCGTACCTGAACCCAAGCTTCCTAAAAACCCCCAAATACACTTAAATACTTAGCCATTGAAGCAAACATGGAATTTAAGCCAAATCATGCAAAAATACAGCCCCTGTATTTTTGGGGCGCTACACAAGAGCGAGCCTATATGTGTTATGAGATTGGTGGTAGCTTTGGCTATATATGTGGCACTTATGTGCAAAGTTTTCCATGTATCCGATAGTATTCCAAGTGGTTCAACGGATATGTCAATGATGAGAAAGTATGTGATTATGATACGAGTTGGTACAGGTATGTACAAAAATCTCAATAGAAATGGATTCGGTATATGATGAACTATTGGTAAGAATATGATTGAGTAGGTTGTGCTTATGAAGCTTAATTGACAATTATGTTAATATATATTAAGTTATTTATATGACTAATGTATGAATAATGTTTTGTATTATTTGCATATGGACTTACTAAGCTATATAGCTTACCCCCATTTCTTTCCCTTATCTTATAGTGTTACCAAGCTAGTTCTGGATCGAAGATCGTCAAAGATTCGGATCACACTATCAAACCCTTTTGTTTTGGGTATTGATGATCTTAGTATTTTGAAAGTATGTCATGTATAGGCACTTATTCATTTTGTTGTATGAGTCATTATGATTGTAGCTAATGTGTTGGTTTGTAATCTTCAAAGGCTTTTTAGGATATTTGGCCATGTGAATTGGCTTATTTAGGCTAACATAGTTGTAAGCGTAAGTATATTTATATATGTGCCAATGTCTTTAGTGATATGGTCATGGTATGATTGGTAAATGATGAAAATGTGGTTTATGACATGAATGTGAAATGTTTGGCAATGTGGTCTATTGAAGAGATGATAAAAGGATGTACAATTAGGTATTTGAAAGTAGTCAATTGTGGCTTAATAATTATTGTGAGTATGATAAATGTTGATATTGTGTTGGCATGTGTTGGTCATAATTGCGGATGTTTTGGTTGCCTAAATATGCTATATTTTGTGCCTTTGAATTGGTGAAGTGTATGTGTGAATAAGCGTGGCAAATGGCTTGGTAAATAGCCTTTATTTTGTCTACACGTGTAGACACATAAGAGTGTGTCTAGGCTGTGTGTGACACACGATTTTCCCTATGGGCATTTGTTCCGGCCATATGTCCCCTGCACCTTAATTTTGAGAAACAGAATGTCCACAATTGAGCACAGGGGGAGAGACAGGCGTGTGTCTCAGCCGTGTGTGCTATATGGCCTAGCACACTGGACGTGTGGCACGACTATGTGGCACAAGTTAGAGAGCACCCTAAATCATACACGGTCTGCAGCACAGGCGTGTCCGTTGGACCACACGGGCGTGTGAGCCCTGCAGTTAGCAAAATTTTTTTTATTTTGTAAAAATATCTTGAGTTCTTGGTTTAGTTCGAACCAATTCTAAAGTAAGTTTTGGGGCTCGTAGGCTCGTATTAGAGACTCTATGATCGAATATGAATGGTTTTAATTTGGACACAAATTTATGATTTGAAATTGTGTGAATGCTTATGTTGTAAATCCAGTAATACCTCGTACACTTTTCTGGCATCGAATACAGGTAAGGGATGTTACATCTAGTGGTATCAGAGCTATGGTTTAGTCGATTCTCGAACCAACCTAGCATATGTAAGAGTCTAGCTATACATGCCATATATAAATTGTGATAGTGTGACGACTCCTAACAATTTAAATTGTGTTTTCATTTAGTAAATGGAACCCAACCGAGCTAATTCAGATGGTATTGGAAATGATACTCAATTATCTGAGTAAAGATATGTTTATGATGAGTTGAAACTTATAAAAGTATGGATAAAAGTTCATAATATTGCGTTGATGATAAATATTATGTTATATATGTGTATATATAAGAGTCAAATTTAGAGGCTTTACAGTCTTCACCCCCTTACCAGTATAGTATGATACAATAAAACCCACAAGATTTAGATTTAATAAACTCGCAAGTGTGAAACCAAAGAGTCCAGTGGCTGATTTATTAATAATGCGGTCAGAGCTGAGAATAGGTTATCGAGTAAGGACAGATCTAGAAGGGATATCAGGTTTTTCAGAAGATCATTTGGATTTCGTATTGTAGTTTTTAAAGAAGAAATTAATCTTGACTAATCGACTCATTTAGGTATGATGTCTATAGAATGTGTTAACCGAAACTTCTGCTGAATTGATTTTCATTAGTAAATGGAATAATGTGGAAGTAGGGATGACTATAATAATCAGTGGAATGATATTTGCGTTGTAAAGATATCTCGAGTACATCGCTTATAGTTGGATAGATTATGATGATCTCTTACGGTATTCTATGTGTTTATTTATTTTCGTGAGGTATATGTAATGTTTGTTTTCAGATGAAATTCCTATCATATGAGAATGCTAGCTAACTATAATGTTAGACCAAAGCACTGTTGGCCTGGTTGGTTTATGATCGACATTTCTTTATGGGATGACTATAATAATCAATGGAATGATATTTGAGTTGTAAAGATATCTGAGTACATCAGTTATAGTTGGATAGATTATGATGATCTCTTCTGGGTATTCTATGTGTTTATTTATTTTTAGAGGTATATGTAACTGTTCGTTTTCAGATGAAATTCCTATCATATGAGAATGCTAGCTAACTATAATGTTAGACCAAAGCACTATTGGCCTGGTTGGATTATGATCGACATTTCGTTATCTTTCTTTGGGATTCCATTCTATCACATTTAGTATAAAAGTTGACGGTGAAATTTATATGAGGCTATTATTCTATTTCTATTGGTTGTTGTTTTGTTTTATATATACATATATGGAAAATATATTTTCTCTATCACAACTAATTCCTGTGTGTATGAGCAGTGTTTTTCTTCTGGTTTTTCTCCGAGGAATCATTAAGATCTTTATTATTCAATATGGGTTGAGTTCTCAGAAATTCAGTATGGTCTCACATCTTGGATTCCATTATCTCAGTTTTCTTATCATTTTTACTGTTTAATTTATCAAACATGGCTTATCTGTAAAGGTATTCAGTGATCGAAAATAATTACATTTATTACAGTTATAATTTCTAGTTTGATCACGGGAGCATAGTAATGCTGACCTCAGGTTTTTCTAGTTTTCGTGAAAGGGATTAAAGTCGGCAAAGGTATAGATGGTGGAAGCTCAAGCTCAAATTTGTATAATGGTTTTCTTTTCTCGTAAGCTTGATTAAGGTCAATGAGTTAAATCGGGATATTATGTTTTGTCAAGCTAATGCGATTGTGAAGATCTTTGACTAGCATCTTAAAGGAATTATGAAGGATTGTATATTTGAGTTGCTCTAACAACATGAAGAAGAGATTAGTTTAAAATATTATTGTTTGATAATTGAGATCGACTCAATTAATTCGAATAAAGCGGATATTTAGTTGAAAAGTATTTTGAGTTATATGTATTTAAGTTTATCTTCAGGTATGGAAATAAATTCCGTACATTCATGGGTAAATAGATGAACAGTTTGAATGAAGAATTCATGTTCTAGGAGATATGATACAGAAACATATGCCTATTAGATTATTTCTAATTGAAATATGTTATTATGAGTTAAAGTTGTTCTGATTAATGAAGTTATCACATTTGTGAAGTTTGAATAGTCTGATACATGTTAGTAAAGTTTTAAACAGCGAAAGAATTATTAACCGAAGCACTAGTTCTGGTTCAGCCTGAATGAAAAATTCGTGATTTTAGTAATGCGTCATTGAACAGATTGGGATATGTTTTGGTACAAGTATGTAAAGTAGTAGTTTATGCTTCCAGACAGTTAAAGTCATATTAAAAGAATTATTCGACACGTAACTTAGAGTGGGCCACTATTGTGTTTGCATTGAGAATCTAGCGACATCTTTTGTTCGGTGAAATGTGTCACATGATTAATGATCATAAGAGTTTAAAATATCTGATGTCACAGAGAGATATGAATCTGAGACAGCGGAGGTGCCACAAACTATTGAAAAATTATGAGTAGTTGTTATTAACCTTTGGGAAAAACAAATATAGTTGCAGAGGCTTGAGTGGAAAATGTTGTTTACCTTGTGAACGAGGGTTACACGATTGATCTTGCCTGATGATAGTTCGATCCTAGATGAGTTAAAAGCTAAATTGATGCTTTTATTGCAAATCTGAGAATCTCTAAAATGTGATAGGAAATTGCAAGCTAAACGAGTACAGTGTGAGTCGACTTCTGATCCTAAATGTCGTCGGACTTGATGACTGCTTATTATTCCAAGGTAGAAATTGTGTACCAAAGAATCCGAACTTATCTGAAAAATTTTTGCACAAAGCTCACAGAGGTAGCTTGTTTGTTCATTTGGGAAAAATAAAATGTACAATGATTTAAGACAAATGTATTGATGGTAAGGTATGAAACGTGAGATTTTTACTTTATATCCGGATGTTTGATTTGTCAACGAGTAAAAGCGAACATCAAGTACCCTTAGAATTGTTACTGACTAGTGATGATGTTAGAAGAAATGAGATATAAGTTCCTAAAATTGTCAAGCTATTTGGAATGTCAGTCTTTAATATATTCGTTAGAAATCTACAGTTTACAGTTCACTTCTTGATTCCGGAATAAATTATAAGAAGTTTTGGGTAAGCAATAACAAATCTTTGATACCGTATTTTTGCTTTTCGATTGATTGTCAGTTTAAGTGTATTATTCAGATTCTTGAAGATATGTTTTGATACTGTATTTTAGAATTTGAAGGCAACGGAAAAGAAATAATTGCGGTTAGTCAAAACTGCATGTCACAATAGTTTTTAGTTAAGTATTTAAGTGGCACTATATGAGATTCTGTATAGCTACAAATGTAAAACTACATATTATTGGATTAAGTTTGATAAGAAAAGCTACATGGGATTGATATGATCCGTGAAACAGAAAGAAATGTAAAAGAGATCCAAGATAGGTTTAAAGCAGCCTCTGATTGTCAGAGATTTTGTGTGAATTTTTAATGAAAATAAATAGAGTTTCAAAATGGTGACAAAGTGCTTCTGAAAAATTTTCCATAGAAGAAAGTTTTTCGATTTGGTCGCAAAGGAAAGTTGAGTCCATGATTTATCGGACCATATGAGATTATCGAAAAATTGGGCTAGTAACTCATCAATTTGAATTACCATCAAAACTTGAGAAGATCTATATGTGTTTTATGTGTTTATGTTACGATGATACCGATCGAATCCTCTACATACAATTTCTTAGAAAAATGTTGAGATTTAGTCGACATGTTAGATAACGAAGAACCGATCCGAATTATGACACGTTAGATTAAAGAGTTAAGAAACAAAAGCATAGCCTTAGAGGAGATTTGATGGAATCGTCATGAGATAGAGGAAACTATGAGAAAATAGTACCCAAACCTCTTTTTGGTAAGATTTTTATGATTTGTAACACCCCAAACCCGGCCTAGGCGTTATGTAAGAGTCTAGCTATACATGCCATATATAAATTGTGATAGTGTGACGACTCCTAACAATTTAAATTGTGTTTTCATTTAGTAAATGGAACCCAACCGAGCTAATTCAGATGGTATTGGAAATGATACTCAATTATCTCGAGTAAAGATATGTTTATGATGAGTTGAAACTTATAAAAGTATGGATAAAAGTTCATAATATTGCATTGATGATAAATATTATGTTATATGTGTGTATATATAAGAGTCAAATTTAGAGGCTTTACAATCTTCACCCCTTACCAAGATAGTATGATACAATAAAACCCACAAGATTTAGATTTAATAAACTCGCAAGTGTGAAACCAAAGAGTTCAGTGGCCGAGTTATTAATAATGCGGTCGGAATGAGAATAGGTTATCGATTAAGGACGGATCTAGAAGGGATATCGTGTTTTCAAGATCATTTGGATTTCAGATTGTAGTTTTAAAGAAGAAATTAATCTTGACTAATCGACTCATTCGGTATGATGTCTATAGAATGTGTTAACCGAAACTTCTGCTGAATTGATTTTTGTTAGTAAATGGAATAATGTGGAAGTAGGGATGACTATAATAATCAGTGGAATGATATTTGCATTGTAAAGATATCTGAGTACATCAGTTATAGTTGGATAGATTATGATGATCTCTTCTGGGTATTCTATGTGTTTATTTATTTTCAGAGGTATATGTAACTGTTCGTTTTCAGATGAAATTCCTATCATATGAGAATGCTAGCTAACTATAATGTTAGACCAAAGCACTATTGGGCTGGTTGGTTTATGATTGACATTTCTTTATGGGATGACTATAATAATCAGTGGAATGATATTTGAGTTGTAAAGATATCTGAGTACATCAGTTATAGTTGGATAGATTATGATGATCTCTTCTGGGTATTCTATGTGTTTATTTATTTTTAGAGGTATATGTAACTATTCGTTTTTAGATGAAATTCCTATCATATGAAAATGCTAGCTAACTATAATGTTAGACCAAAGCACTATTGGCCTGGTTGGTTTATGATCGACATTTCTTTATCTTTCTTTGGGATTCCATTCTATCACATTTGGTATAAAAGTTGACGGTGAAATTTATATGAGACTATTACTCTATTTCTATTGGTTGTTGTTTTGTTTTATATATACATATAATCACAACTAATTCCTGTGTGTATGAGCAGTGTTTTTCTCCTGGTTTTTCTTCGAGGAATCATTAAGATATTTATTATTCAATATGGGTTGATTTCTCGAAAATTCAGTATGGTCTCACATCTTGGTTTCCATTATCTCAGTTTTCTTATCATTCTTACTGTTTAATTTATCAAACATGGCTTATCTGTAAAGGTATTCAGTGATCGAAAATAATTATATTTATTACAGTTATAATTTCTAGTTTGATCATGGGAGCATAGTAATGCCGACCTCAGTTTTTTCTAGTTTTCGTGAAAGGGATTAAAGTCGGCAAAGGTATAGATGGTGGAAGCTCAAGCTCAAATTTGTATAATGGTTTTCTTTTCTCAGGTAAGCTTGATTAAGGTCAATGAGTTAAATCGGGATATTATGTTTTGTCAAGCTAATGCAGTCTGTGAAGATCTTTGACTAGCATGTTAAAGGAATTATGAAGGATTGTATATTTGAGTTGCTTTAACAACATGAAGAAGAAATTACTTTAAAATATTATTGCTTGATAATTGAGATCGACTCAACTAATTCGAATAAAGTGGATATTTAGTTGAAAAGTATTTTGAGTTATATGTATTTAAGTTTATCTTCAGGTATGGAAATAAATTCCGTACATTCATGGGTAAATAGATGAACAGTTTGAATGAAGAATTCACGTTACTAGGAGATATGATACAGAAACATATGTCTATTAGATTATTTCTAATTGAAATACGTTATTATGAGTTAAAGTTGTTCTGATTAATGAAGTTATAACATTTGTGAAGTTTGAATGGTCTGATACATGTTAGTAAAGTTTTAAATAGCGAAAGAATTGTTAACCGAAGCACTAGTTCTGGTTCAGCCTGAATCGGGTGAAGAATTCGTGATTTTAATAATGCATCATTGAACAGATTGGGATATGTTTTGGTACAAGTATGTGAAGTAGTAGTTTATGCTTCCAGATAGTTAAAGTCATATTAAAAGAATTATTCGACACGTAACTTAGAGTGGGCCACTATTGTGTTTGCATTGAGAATCTAGCGACATCTTTTGTTCGGTGAAATGTGTCACATGATTAATGATCATAAGAGTTTAAAATATTTGATGTCACAGAGAGATATGAATCTGAGACAGCGGAGGTGCCGCAAACTATTGAAAAATTATGAGTAGTTGTTTATTAACCTTTGGGAAAAGCAAATATAGTTGCAGAGGCTTGAGTGGAAAATGTTGTTTACCTTGTGAACGAGGGTTACACGATTGATCTCGTCTGATGATAGTTTGATCCTAGATGAGTTAAAAGCTAAATTGATGCTTTTATTGCAAATCTAAGAATCTTAAAATGTGATAGGAAATTGCAAGCTAAACGAGTACAGTGTGAGTCGACTTCTGATCCTAAATGTCAGGTCAGACTTGATGACTGCTTATTATTCCAAGGTAGAAATTGTGTACCAAAGAATCCAGAACTTATACGAAAAATTTTTGCACAAAGCTCACAGAGGTAGCTTGTTTGTTCATTTGGGGAAAAATAAAATGTACAATGATTTAAGACAAATGTATTGATGGTAAGGTATGAAACGTGAGATTTTTTACTTTATATCCAGATGTTTGATTTGTCAACAGGTTAAAACTGAACATCAAGTACCCTTAGAATTGTTACAGCTAGTGATGATGTTAGAAGAGAAATGAGATATAAGTTCCTAAAATTGTCAAGCTATTTGGAATGTCAGTCTTTAATATATTCGTTAGAAATCTACAGTTTACAGTTCACTTCTTGATTCCAGAATAAATTATAAGAAGTTTTGGGTAAGCAATAACAAATCTTTGATACCGTTTTTTTGCTTTCCGATTGATTGTCAGTTTAAGTGTGTTATTCAGATTCTTGAAGATATGTTTTGATACCGTATTTTAGAATTTGAAGGCAACGGAAAAGAAATAATTATGTTAGTCAAACCGCATGTCACAATAGTTTTAGTTAAGTATTTAAGTGGCACTATATGAGATTCTCAGATAGCTACAAATGTAAAACTACATATTATTGGATTAAGTTTGATAAGAAAAGCTACATGGGATTGATATGATCCGTGAAATGAAAAGAAATGTAAAAGAGATCCAAGATAGGTTTAAAGCGACCTCGATTGTCGAGATTTTGTGTGAATTTTAATGAAAATAAATAGAGTTTCAAAATGGTGACAAAGTGCTTCAAAAATTTTCCATAGAAGAAAGTTTTTCGATTTGGTCGCAAAGGAAAGTTGAGTCCATGATTTATCGGACCATATGAGATTATCGAAAAATTGGGCTAGTAACTCATCAATTTGAATTACCGTCAAAACTTGAGAAGATCTATATGTGTTTTATGTGTTTATGTTACGATGATACCGGTCGAATCCTCTACATACAATTTCTTAGAAAAATGTTGAGATTTAGTTGACATGTTAGATAACGAAGAACCGATCCGAATTATGACATGTTAGATTAAAGAGTTAAGAAACAAAAGCATAGCCTTAGAGGAGATTTGATGGAATCGTCATGAGATAGAGGAAACTATGAGAAAATAGTACCCAAACCTCTTTTTTGGTAAGATTTTTGCGGACTGTAACACCCCAAACCCGGCCTAGACGTTACGACCAAATTTGACGTGTCACATCAAAGTGTTTTTCGAAATCAGGCTTGTTAAGAGAAATCCATTTTAAAACGTTAGTCATGTTTATTACTATTGGTTTCTTAGTTGGTTAAAAACCCGCGGAAGCTATTCCAATAATGTCATTTTGAATTTTGAAAATATTTGTTTGTCTTTTAAAACAGTTATTATTTTTGAAAACTTATCTGTATCAATTTGGTAGGCTCAAAATAAGAATTCAAACCCAATTAAAAGAAAATAAAATCACGAGAGGCCTTATTACATAAAAATCAACCCCAATATAAAAATTTAAATAACAAGGTATAAATAAAATAATAGCAAACATGTGGCCACCTCCGAGTCCCTCGCAGCTCTAAATCATCTAAGGCTGGGGATTACCTGTACAGTTAAAAGAAAAGGGTGAGTTACGAGAACTCAGTGTGCAATCCCCTATCATTCATCAAGAATATATGCGATATGATGTAGTGTGGGCCTTAGCCCATTCAAGATGTCGTAATCGAAATAGAATACATTTGGGCCTAAGCCCAATACAATGATGATATCGAGAATGTAAATGCAACAATGTAATCATGAAACCCATCCCAATCCAGCCAACACACCACTGTACCAACCAACACACCATGTGGGGATAAAATCGACCCACCCAGCCATCACACCAATATCAGCACCGTTGCGGCACTAATCAATATCGCAGCAAAGCTGCCAGTAATCAGAATGGCTAAGAGTGGTAAACAGGATAGCTATAATGCCATGAGTATAGTAATATGATTGGCACAAAACCATCGGTAGTAGTAATATGATCGGCACATAGCCATCAGTAACGGTAATATGATCGGCATAAAGCCATCAGTAGTAGTAATATGATCGGCACCAAGCCATCAGTAATAGTGATATGACCGGTACACAGCCATCAGTAGCATCACAGCAAAGATGCCAGCAATGGTATCGCAGCAAAGCTGCCAATAACAATATATGTGGTAAAGCCACCAGTAACAGTGATTGTGACAGAGACACCAGTAAAGTACTTCCTCCATAATAGCATCCCAACCCCATGCAGTATGTCGTGTATGCAAAATGCCATGCTCAGAATCAGTTATACAAATCACAAACAAATCAGTCATTTAAATCACAGACAAATCAGTCATTTACGTTGCAAACAAATTAATCATTTACCCTTGAGGGGTAAAATAGTCATTTTACCATTTAGGGCTATATCGGTCAATTCACCTAATAGAGGTATTATAGTCATTTTACTTACAGGGGCATTACGGTCATTTTACTTTACAGGGGTATTATGATCATTTTACCCTATAGGGGTATCACGGTCAATTTTACCCTACAGGGGCATTATGGTCAATTTACCCTATAGGGGCATTACAGTCATTTTATCATACAAGGGCATTATAGTCATTTTATCTTATAAGGGCGTTACGGTTTAATTTACCCTACAGGGGTATTACGGTCATTTTACCCTACAGGGGTATTACGGTCATTTTACCCTATAGGGGCATTACGGTCATTTTACCCTACAGGGGCATTACGATCATTTTACCCTATAGGGGCATTACGGTCAATTTTACCCTACATGGGCATTACGATCAATTTACCTTATAGAGGCATTACGGTCATTTTATCCATATGGGCATTACGGTCATTTTATCCTACAGGGGCATTACGGTTATTTTACCCTACAGGGGTATTTACCCTACAGGGGCATTACGGTCATTTTCCTTATTAGAGGTATTTTATTCATTTTACTCTCTAAGGGTATTTTAGTCATTTTACTCCCTAGGGGTCTCAATACAGTTAACGACCTTTTCGAAGGCCTATAGTCACCTCGAGCGACACAGATAATCCATTTGGTCGAAACAGTGTAAATAGGCTTAAAGCCCAATATTCGGCCCAAATGGGCCCACATGCTCGTGTGGCCCATTTGGCCCAAATTCAATCACGACTATGTGATCTACATAGCCCAATCCAGCTTCTGCCACTTTTGGTAAATTTTATCCGTGTGGGGCCTACGAGCCCATTGGGCCCATACGGTCTATTTCGGCCCAACGAGGCCCATAACGGCCCAAGTGCATAAGAACACTTGTAGTGGCCTCTTCAGTCTACCGCCCTCGATTGTGGGCTCAATTTTTCCACACGAGCAATCGCACGCTCATGAGGCTTCAAATGCCGAAGTTTCAGCTTTTCTACTTTTGTCGATTCTTAGCGGAGATAGTATGATTACACACCTTTTTACGGAGTCATTCCAAGATCTACGAGCACCCAACCTAGATTCATCGAGATCCAATGTTAGTCCTTAATTGTTAGGGTAACACCCTCTTAATAACACTTAATTTGAAATACCCTTCTTACCTTGTTTGAATGAGGGTGACCTTAATCCCTCAACGATCGTTGTTCAAAAATGATCACACGCCTTCGCTGCTTTCCTAAAGTACAGTCAAGAACCAATTAGTAAGTGGTAGGGCATATTCGGCCAACCCCAAAAACATGAGGTAACTTTATTCCCTTACCGGACGTTTGAAAACGAAAGTGTGACCCCTCCAAACCGTTCACACTTCAGCACTCCTTAAGGAAGATCCTAGAATCGAAATGAGTGCAGTACGTGAAGAATGAAATAATAATCGATCAATAGGGTTATTCGGTTTTGGAAAAGAATAGAAGAGCATAAGTGTATTCGGTTTTAAACAATAAAATAAATGATGGATTTGAACACTTACCGATTGTGATAACCATTGCAGTAAACCGATGCAGAGAGGGTTAACAACTGCAATATTCGGCCAGCTTAGATTAAAGGATGAGTAGAAGTTAAAGAAGGGAAAGGAAAGGTTCGGCCTTTAGAGAAAAATAGAAGAGTGGAAGGGAAGAGAAGAGAAGTGCACTAGTAGGAGAGTAGAGGATTAACAAAGAAAGGAAAAAGAAACCACAATGAAAGATACCTATTCGACAGTTTGTGGAAAAAGGGAGAGAGTAGAAGCAGTTTTGGTCACTTCAATAGCTAAAACATAAAACCCAAAATGTAAAAAAAAACAAATGGGAAAACTAAGCAGTCAGCAAGAGAAATCGGCAATTCAACTCTCAAATCCCATAAAACCAAAACAAAGGAGTGCTTAGTGTCGAAAATGCTCCCTAACTCCCCCTTAGCCGAATTCCACTAAGTCTTAGAGTCCCAATCGGCCATACACTCTACCAACCTCCCACTTTCGAAAATCCTTGATTTTTCCCCAATCTCCTCCTTGATTTACTCCACAATTCCTTCCAAGACCAATTTAAATTCTATCTTATAGAGTTTTAGTCCAACTCTTCCACCTACACTGCATAAGCAGTAATGAACATCCAATGCATAACCCAGGACTTGAACCTCAGGCCTCTCAGTTATACCACATTGCCACTACACCACAGGCTCTTTTTGTGTCACAAAACCAACATTGTTACTAATAAAGCCTAAGTGTCAGTGTCCAGGTCCATTTAAGGGAAAAATAAAAATTGTGCAAGAGTCAAGACTTGAACCCAGGCTTCTCAAATACTCCCATACACACCCAAATCACTTAGCCATTAAAGCAAACAAGCAATTTCTATCATTTTCTTGCACATATAAACTTTTATGTGCAGTCTCCTAGCTGATCCCACACTCAAGGCCCATTCCTTCTAGGCCTAAATTTGGGGCGTTATAATTCACCCCTCCTTAAAGAAATTTCGTCCTCGAAATTTCCAACTGTCAGAATAGTCGCACAACACAGACTTCACCACCATGCTCCCGCTGCGCACTGTGATTTCAAAACATTATTACAGCCTCTTGAACCACGTTCGCGTATATCTCTTGTGTCCATTGTTTATTCGCATTTTATCAAAACTAACAGTTTAATGCAGATCGAAGTTTCACTATAGTTTTAGTCCCCTATATTTTCAATTTCCTCTATCTAGAGTGGTATAGTCTAATTTCTAAAGTAGTCACAGTATTTCCTAACTTACCATATTTTAATTTCTAAATAGACAAAAGTTTCAGAAAACTTACGAATTCGATGCGAGTCTTGGCGTGCGACACTTTTCAGAAGAAGTATCTCAAAACACTTCACATATTCGAAAACAACCTTTTGAAATCCAAAAATTTGAAAACCAATTCCATAGCCGAGTTTTGCAAATTGGCTCTGGTACCACTAAAACTGACAAATATTTATGTCATCTTCTTGCACACATAAACTTTTATGTGCAGTCTCCTAGCTGATCCCACACTCAAGGCCCATTCTTTTTAGGCCCAAATTTGGGGAATTCATAGGACAAAAATCCTAAATGGGGAGAGTTATAATAACTGATTTTGGGTCTAGTCGGAATAGTGGTTTCGAGACCAAAAATTTGACAAAGAAAATTTATTTTTATTATATATTTATGGTCTACAATTTTATGAAATGATTTCGTGAAAATTTCGTTCAAAAATTTTGATGTTTGGGCACTTAATTTAGTTAAAGGGACTATATTGCAAAAGATGCAAAATGTGTGTTCTAGAAGTTAAAGGTGTTTAATTGCTATGAGATCTTAAATTAGGAGTCCTTAAATGTTAATTAGGCCATTATACTTTTGTATGGAAAAAAATGGACATAGATAGGTGAAATTTTGAAGTTTTTCATTAAGGGCATTTTATTCATTTGGTTATTAAAGACAAAATTTAACAAATAAAAGATTTCATCTTCTTCGCATTAGCCCCCATGACCGAATTTCACAAGGAGAAGACATAGCTAGGGTTTTCCCAGCTTCCAAGCTCGATTGTAAGTCCGTTCTTGTCCCGTTTTTAATGATTTTTGTATTTTTAAGATCGTTGTAGCTTGATTTAGCTATTTCAAGGACTTATTTGAAAGAAAGGTGAAGTTTAAAACTTTACCCATGTTGAACATGTATGTATTTTGATGTTTTATGGTAGAAAATGCATGTTCGTTGTTTGTTAAACGACTTTTGCTAAATGATTTTTGGTAAAAATGTCAAAAAGGACTTATTTGTAATAGTCTATAAAAATGAGTAGAAAAATGTGAATAAATGTGAAATTTGGGCTGTTATGAGTATGAAAATGGTTCAGCTAGGCTTGGGTTTTTAAGAAATTTAATGAAATTCATTTTACAAGCCTAGGGACTAAAGTGTAAAATGTCAAAAGTTTAGGGGTAAAAATGTAATTTTTCCATAAGGTGACTTTTGTGTTGAATTGAATAATGTGATGATTAAATGAGATGAACTTGGTATTATAGATCAAGAAAAATGAAGTTCGGGTCTAGATCGGGGAAAACCAAAGTGTTTAACGATTAGGTCCATTTCCGCTATTTTTGTACCGAGGTAAGTTCGTTTGTTAATAATGCAACGTTATAATTGTATTTATAATGTTTTTATGATGCATAAATTGTATGATTTAATCTATGGATGTAATTGACGAAGTTTTGACAAGCGAGAAAATCTCGATCGAACCTTGGGAATAGATTAGGATACTAGTGACATGTCACTAGGAACCCATGTGATTATGTTATTTATGTGTCCCGGGTGCTGTTCTAGTACGTCCTACCGGTGGCTGAGTATACCAGCATATGTTGCAGATACTTGAGAACTTGTATGAATGGCACGATGAAAATGTGCAAGTGTACATAATTGCAACAAGTAATAAAGTGACAAGTAAATGTCGAGTTATCGTACCCACAGGGACTGTGAAAAGAATTATTTATGAATGCTATTTAAAACACTTTGGTGAAGAAAAATATTTTGTTTGAAGAGGGTGATTAAAAAATAAGATTTTAAACTAAGTAAGCTAAATAAATAAATCTCAAATGCACGATTTCAAAACATGATTTTAATCAAGATGACATAATTGTGTTAGATTAATTACATTTCTTAACTTATAATTATTAAACTCATCTTTATATTATTATGAATAAATTCACGGCAACTCGATAACTTGCTAACTTATGAACATACTCACCTATCAAAATCCATTCATCTCTTAACTATATCCCTATGTCAATTCAACCGATTAAATAAATCTTAATAGGCAAATATGTTATTGCACATACATACTTATTAAATCGAAATAATCTCTTGTACATATCCCTATGTCAATTCAAATGATTAATTAAATCTAATAAGCACATAAAAGACTATGTGAGGTAACAAAGTATCCCTACCTTGAAACAGTTTAATCACAATAATCTTGTAAGTTATGCAAGGCAAATGTATCATCAGATACCGTTGCTAATTTAACCCTCAGCTACCTTAGATGATTAAACATGCACTGGTTAAGTACTATGTTCATTAATTACAATTTCAATCCGTTTAAATAATTAATTCATTAGCCACCTCACAATTGTAATGCAAGAATAACTTAGTTAAATAATTAATTCATTAGCCACCTCACAATTGTAATGCAAGAATAACTTAGTCATGATTTTACTTAATCAAGCATCTTATTGAGGCCTATAACAACATAAACACAATTTTAACAATTTTACAAACGAAATGCAATCAACCTAACATGAATTTAATATAAGCTAAATTGATTAAATTAACCATTCCAACATCATAAATGTTCATAGATATGTTCATCATAACAATAACAAAAATTAAAGAGATAGGGAACAAGAATTAAATCCGGTGTTTTTCGTGGCCTGACTAGTTTGCTCTGTTCTTCCTTCTCTGTTTTCCTTGTCGACCAAGGCTACTATGAACACTTAATTGCTGCTCCAAATGGTTGATGAATGCCCCTTTCCCAAGAGGAGAAATCAGCAAGAGAGCAAGGGAATTTGGAATGGAAAAGAAGAGGGAAAGCAGAGAGAAGAGCGAAAAGATGTGAATGCTTGAAATGTGTTTCAAATGACCAGCCTAAGGGGTTTTTATAGGTGAAGGCAGCTGCAAAAAATAGCTAAAATTATCAGCCAAAGAGCCCTCCCTTTACCAGCCACACATGTGGCAAGGTTGATAGTTTCAACTTTGCTAAATTAAGCTTAGGGCAAATCTATAAAGCCACCAATTGTGGAGGGGTTTGTTTGCAACTTGAACAAGTCTTCAAGGGCCTCTTTGCAAGCTAAATAATCAGCCAATAAGCTGATTTGGGTCAGGATATGGACGGTTTTGGGCTGTCCACTTCTTGGTCGGTTCGGTTCACTCGGTTCAGCTCAACTGGACCACTTTTTCATAATTAATTAATAAAAATTTCTTTAATCCAAATTAAATTGGATATAAATTAAAATTAATTATATCATGAATTTATACACATAATTGGACCGACTTAAGCTAAAAATTAATTCGCCTTGATACTTCAAATTGCTTCTCGGGTTTAAACTTCTAGTAGTGTCTGCCGAGTTATTTTTTTTGCCCTTTGTGCAAAACTGTCAAAAAATGATAAAAATTAATCAAAATTAATTAAAATTAAACATGTTCATCATTTAAGTGAAATTTAATTATTTTATAAAAATTAATTATTTTTTTTATAAGAATTTTATCAAAACTGCATGAATTTAAGTTAAAAAGGGCATGAAAAAGTGTGTATATTTTTGTGTTTCCAGTGAGCAACATCGAGTAGCTACGTCTTGACTGACAGCTTATGTGAGCAGGCCCGAGGATAACTCGAGAGCAACCTTATATGTGTTATGAGATTTGTGGTAGCTTTGGCTACATATGTGGCACTTATGTGCAAAGTTTTTCGTGTATCTGATAGTATTCCAAGTGGTTCAACGGGTATGTCAACGATGACAAAGTATGTGATTATGTTACGAGTTGGTACAGGTATGTATGAAAATCTCAATAGAAATGGATTCGGTATATGATGAACTATTGGTAAGAATGTGATTGAGTACATTGTGCTTATGAAGAATTATGTTAATATATGTTAAGTTATTTATATAACTAATGTATGAATAATATTTTATATTATTTTCATATGGACTTACTAAGCTATATAGCTTACCCCCTTTTGTTCCCTTATCTTATAGTGTTACCAAGCTAGCTCGGGATTGGAGATCGTCAGAGATTCGAATCACACTATCAAACCCTCTCATTTTGGGTATTGATGATCTTAGTATTTTGAAAGTATGGCATGTATAGGGACTTATTCATTTTGTTGTATGAGTCATTATGATTATAGCTAATGTGTTGGTTTGTAATTGTCAAATGCTTGTTGGGTTATTTGGCCATGTAAATTGGCTTATTTGGGCTAATATGGTTGTAAGCCTAAGTATATTTATATATGTGCCAATATCTTTTGTGATATGGTCATGGTATGCTTGGTAAATGATGAAAATGTGGCTTATGACATGAATGTGAAATGTTTGACAATGTGGTCTATTGAAGAGATGATAAAGTGATGTACAATTAGGTATCTAAAAGCAGTCAATTGTGGCTTAATAATTGTTGTGAGTATGATAGATGTTGATATTGTGTTGGTCATAATTGTGGATGTTTTGGTTGCCTAAGTATGTTATGTTTTGTGCCTTTGAATTGGTGAAGGGTATGTGTGAATAAGGGTGGCAAACAGCTTGGTAAATAGCCTTTATTTTGTCCACACGGGTAGACACACGGGCATGTGTCTAGGTCGTGTGTGAGACACGGTCTGGCCCACAGGCATGCGTCCGGTCCTGTGTCCCCTGCACCTTAATTTTGAGAAACAAAAGGTCCAGAATCGAGCAGAGACACGGGCGTGTGTCTCAGTCGTGTGTGCTACACGACCTAGCACACGAGCTTGTGGCACAGTCGTGTGGCACAAGTCAAAGAGCACCCTAAATCGAACACGATCTGCAACACGGGGGTGTCTCAGGACCACACGGGCGTGTCCCTTAGACCAGACAGGCGTGTGAGCCTTGCAGTTAGCAAAAATCTTTCTAAGTTTTGTAAAAAAATTTTGAGTTCTCGGTTTAGTCCCGAACCACTTCTAAAGTATGTTTTAAGCCTCATAGGCTCGCAGACTCTATGATCGAATATGAATGGCTTTAATATGGACGTAAATTTATTATTCGAAATTGTGTGAATGCTTATGTTGTAAGTCCGATAATAACTCGTACCTTGTTCCGGCATCGAATATGGGTAAGGAGTGTTACATCCACCTCCTCAATGAAGCTCTAAATGTCGTACAGCCTTTCAGGGTAACTCACCGCACATAAAAAAATAAACAAAAAATAAACCAAATACAAAATAACAATATCCAAAATCAATGTAACATCCCGATTTTTGGCCTAGTCAAAATAGTGGTTTCAAGACCACAAATTCGAAGTAGAAATATTTTTTTATGATTTTTTTGAGGTCCATGATATGTTTTCATGCTTGTGTGAAAGTTTCGTTAAAAAATTTAGGACTAAATTGAAAAAGTTGCAAAATATGTGATTCTAGAAGCTTTAAGTATGAAATAGCTTTGGATTATTAATTAGAGGTCTTTAAATAGCAAATTTCCCAATTTCTATTTTTATGGACAAAAATGGGCATGTGCCCAGGCCGTGTGAAGTCTGCACTTGATTTTCGGAATTTAATTCGCCACACAGCCTAAGGACACGAGCGTGTGCCTTGGTCGTCTAACTTTATATGGTTGATGACGTTATAAACAGAATATCCCTATTTTAGACATGGCCTGAAGCACGGGCGCGTGATATGTCACACGGGCGTGTCCCATCACGCACACGGGCGTGTGGACCCTTTTGCATGAAAAATTTTCTAAGTCTTCCAAAAGTTTCTAAAGTTCTCGGTTTAGTCCTGAACCACTCCTAATGTATGTTTTGGGCCTTGTAGGCTCGTTTAAGGGACGATATGAATGTTTATGAAAAGTTTTAAATTTGGATGGAAATTCATGTCTCGGTTTTGTATGATTACTTGCTTATAAGTCTGGTAACGCCTCGTACCCTATTCCGATAATGAATACGGGTTAGGGGTGTTACATTTAGTGGTATCAGAGCTACGATTTAGTCAATTCTTGGACTAACGTAGCGTGTGCACGAGTCTAGCTATACATGCCATAAATGAATTATGATAGTGTGACGACTCCTGACCTTTTAAATTATGTTTTCATATAGTAATGGATCTCAATCGAGCTGAAGCTGATAATATAGAAAGTAATGCGTCGGCCCTTACTCAAGGGGCAGCGCCAGTTGAAAGTAGACCTGTAACTGTGAGTCAGGGAGGAGGAGAATAGGCTAGGGAAGTATTTCTCCATATGATGAACGTTTGGTATACGGAGTTTGTTCGAACGAACCTGAACGCTCAACCCCCTCCACCCCCACCTATTCCTCAGCCAGTTCGTGTAGTACCTCAAGGTATGGACTTTATGAGATTGAATAGACCTCCAGTAGATAAGATTCGAAAACAAGGAGCTAAAGAGTTCCGAGCTGGTATAGATGATGATCCCAAAAGGGAAAAATTTTGGCTTGAGAATACCATCAGGGTATTTGATGAGCTGTCCTACACACCGGATGTGTGTTTAAAGTGTGCCATCTCGCTTTTGAGAGACTCGGCTTATCAGTGGTGGAACACCCTTGTGTCGGTTGTACCAAGGGAGAAACTTACTTGGGAATTTTTCCAAGAAAAGTTCCATAAGAAGTACATTAGCCAGAGGTTCATCGATCAAAAATGAAAGGAATTTTTTGAGTTAAAACAGGGCCGAATGATAGCGATGGAGTATGAG
The DNA here is from genome assembly GCA_025506655.1 of Gossypium rotundifolium. Taxonomy (NCBI): domain Eukaryota; kingdom Viridiplantae; phylum Streptophyta; class Magnoliopsida; order Malvales; family Malvaceae; genus Gossypium; species Gossypium rotundifolium. The sequence continues at coordinate 176,508,775 of CP106724.1, forward strand.
TGTGAGTTTGTGAGGCTTAGCAAATATGCACAGGAGTGTGTATCAACTGAAGCCATCATGTGTAAGAGATTTGAGGATGGACTGAATGAAGACATTAGATTGTTGGTTGGCATTCTTGAATTAAAAGAATTTTTGTACTTGTTAAGAGAGCTTACAAGGCCGAGGAATTGGCTAAAGAGAAAGGAAAAGATGAAATTGAGTCTCGTGACTCGAGGAAAAGACAGATGGGTAAGTCATTTCAGTCCTCATCTAAGAAACCGAGAGAGTTTAATACTAGATCAAGTGCTTTAGTTGGGTTTTCAAATAGAAACCATGGGAAGCAATATTCAGGTTATAAGGCTCAGACTACTTCGATAGCGAATGTGGGTAATGCTTGATCTAATAGACCTGAATGTCCGCATTGTGGTAGACGTCACCCAGTGAGTGCCGAATGAATGATCGAACTTGTTTCAAGTGTGGTTCCCAAGATCATTTCATTAGAGATTGCCCTGAGATGGCTAAAAAAGAGAAATTTTAGAGTGCGAGATCTGGTAATACTGCTCCTAGAGGAAGGCCACAGAGAAATCCGAGAAATGGAGCGAGTAGTAAGAGTGCACCTAGAGATCTATTTGTAAGGCCCAAAGGTAGAGCACCTGCGAGGACTTATGCCATTCACGCTCGCAAAGAGGCTTCATCTCCTAATGTGATTACGGGTACTTTTTCTCTTTTTGATACTTCTGTTGTTGCTTTGATTGATCCAGGATCTACCCATTCGTATGTTTGTGTGAAATTGGTGTCTAGTATGAATATGCCTGTTGAATTTACAGAATTTGTGATAAAAGTGTCAAACCGATTAGGTAAGTATGTGTTAGTTGACAAAGTATGTAAGAATTGTCATTTGATGATTATAAGTCACTTTTTCGCTAATCTTATGCTTTTACCTTTTGACGAATTTGATGTAATTATTGGTATGGATTGGTTGGCCATTCATGATGTGGTAGTAAATTGTGGAAGAAAAATTATTGAGTTAAAATGTGAAAGTGGAGATATCCTTCGGGTTGAATCGAATAGATTGCTAGTTGTGGTCTCTTCTATGACAGCTCAGAGGTATATGAGAGAAGGGTGTTAATCTTATCTTGCCTTTGTGATGAATACCAAAGTGTTTGAGTTAAAGATTGAGTCAGCAGGTAGTATGTGAGTATTCGGATGTGTTTTCGGAGGAGTTGCCTAAATTGCCTCCAGTTAGAGAAGTTAAATTTGATATTGAGTTAGTCCCTGGTACTGCACCTATTTCAATTGCTCCATACAAAATGGCTCCGACCGAATGGTACTGCACCTATTTCAATTGCTCCATACAAAATGGCTCCGACCGAATTAAAGGAGTTGAAAGCTCAGTTGCAATAATTGACAGATAAAGGTTTTGTGAGACCTAGTTTTGATAAAGGTTTTGTGAGACCTAGTTTTTCTCCATGGGGTGCATCAGTATTATTTGTGAAAAAGAAAGATGGATCTATGAGGCTTTGCATTGACTACCGATAGCTCAACAAGGTGACCATAAAGAATATGTATTCTTTGTCGAGAATAGACGATTTGTTTGACCAATTGAAGGGAGCCACAGTATTTTCCAAGATTGACTTGAGGTCTGGTTACTATCAGTTGAGAGTTAAAGACTCGGATGTGCCAAAAACTACTTTTCGGACGAGGTATAGACATTATGAATTTTTGGTTATGCCTTTTGGTTTAACGAATGCTCCTACTAATTTATGGATTTGATGAACCGTATTTTCTGACCGTACTTGGATAAATTTGTTGTTGTCTTTATTAATGATATATTGATTTATTCTCGTGATGAGACCGAGCATGTCGAGCACTTGAGAATGATTTTACAAACTTTGAGAGATAAACAGTTGTATGCTAAATTTAGTAAAAGTGAGTTTTGGCTTCGAGAAGTCAGATTTTTGGGGTACATTGTTTCAGGTGATGGTATTCGAGTTTACCCGAGTAAGATTTTGGCTATTGTTGAATGGAAACCACCGAGGAATGTGTCAGAGGTTAGAAGCTTTCTAGGCTTAGTAGGTTATTACATACGGTTTGTTAAAGGATTTTCCACGATTGCTACTCTGATGACGAGGTTGTTACAGAAAGAGGTCAAGTTCGAATGGACAAAAAAGTGCCAACAGAGTTTTGAGAAACTAAAGGCATTGTTGACTGAGGCTCCAATTTTAGTACAACCTAAACCGGGAAAGAATTTATAGTTTATAGTGATGCATCCTTGAATGGATTGGGTTGTGTACTTATGCAAGGCAAGGAAATAGCTTATGCCTCAAGACAGCTAAAACCACATGAGAAAAATTATCCAACACATGATTTAGAGCTAGCCGCCATTGTGTTTGCATTAAAGATCTGGAGACACCATTTGTATGGCAAGAAATGTCGTGTATTCAGTGATCATAACAGTCTAAAGTACTTGATGACTCAAAAGAATTTGAACCTAAGGCAATGGAGATGGCTAGAGTTGATAAAAGATTATGAGCTAATGGTTGACTATCACCCGGGAAAGGCGAACGTGGTCACTGATGCCTTGAGTAGGAAATCTTGTTTGAATTGAGCGCTATGAATACACGGTTGGCTTTATCAGATGATGGTTCTATTCTAGCTAAGTTGAAAGCTAGATCAATGTTTCTCCAAGAGATTTGTGAAGCTCAGAAAGGCGACAGTGATTTGCAAGCTAAAAGAGTTCAATGTGAATCGGGTATGGAGTCAGACTTTCAGATTAGTTCTGATGGATGTTTGATGTTCGAGATAGAGTCTATGTACCGAGAGATGATGAGCTTATTTGGAAAATTTTGCACGAGGCACATAGTGGATGTTTATCTATTCATCGGGCAATACAAAGATGTATAATGACTTGAAAAAATGTATTGGTGGTCGAGAATGAAAAGGACATTTCAGAGTTTGTGCCGAGATGCTTAGTTTGTCAACAAGTAAAGGCCGAACACCAACTACCTTTGAGTTTACTTCAGCCTGTGATGGTTCCCGAGTGGAAATGGGACATAATTATCATGGACTTTGTGACGGGTTTGCCCTTGACACCGAAAAAGAAAGATGTCGTTTGGGTTGTGGTTGATAGGCTTACGAAATCGGCTCATTTTATTCCAATACATACTAACTACTCATTTGATAAGCTAGCCAAATTGTATATTTCTAAAATTTTGAGATTGCACGGAGTGCCTTTATCGATTATATCAGATAGAGATCTGAGGTTCACTTCGCAATTTTGGAAAAAGTTACAAGAAGCTTTGGGTACGAAATTAAATTTTAGTACTGCTTTCCATCCGCAAATTGATGGTCAGCCGGAATGAGTAATTCAAATTCTTGAAGATATGCTGCGGTGTTGTATTCTTGAATTCCAAGGTAGTTGGAAAAGTATTTACCGTTGGTGGAATTTGCCTACAATAATAGTTTTCAGCCGAGTTTGAAAATGACGCCTTAAGAGGCACTGTATGGGCGTAACTGTCGAACACCCTTGTATTGGACCAAACTCAGAGAGAATCAGATTCACGGAGTTGATTTAGTCAGAGAAACCGAAGAAAAGGTAAAAATAATACGTGATTGTTTGAAAGCCGCTTCGGATAGACATAAATCCTACGCAGATTTGAAACCAAAAGAGATTGAGTTTCGGGTCGGTGATAAGGTATTCTTAAAAGTATCTCCGTGGAAGAAAGTTTTGAGGTTTGGCCTGAAAGGCAAATTAAGTCCATGCTTTATTGGACCGTATGAGATTACTGAAAGAATAGGTCCGGTAACATATCGATTGGCTTTGCCATCTGAGTTGGGAAAGATCCATGATGTGTTCCACGTGTTTATGTTGCGCCATTACCAATTAGACCCTTCGCATGTGATTTCATCGACAGAGGTTGAGATTCAACCAGATATGACTTATGGCGAAGAGCCAATTAAGATTTTGACCCGAGAAGTCAAACAGTTGAGGAATAAAAGTATAACCCTTGTGAAAGTATTATGGCAAAGACAAGGGGTTGAAGAGGCTACATGGGAACCCAAGGAAGCCATGAGAAAATAGTACCCAAACCTTTTCACCGATAAAATTTTCGGGGATGAAAATCCCTAAGGGGGAGAGTTATAACATCCCGATTTTGTGCCTAGTCAGAATAGTGGTTTTGAGACCACAAATCTGAAGTGGAAATATTTTTTTATGCTTGTTTTGAGGTCCATGATATGTTTTCATGATTGTGTGAAAGTTTCGTTAAGAAATTTTGTTGATAGTGTCCAATTTGATTTTTAAGACTAATTTGCAAAAGTTGCAAAATATGTGATTCTAGAAGCTTTAAGCATGAAATAGCTTTGTATTATTAATTAGAGGTCCTTAAATAGAAATTTGCCCAATTTCTACTTTTATGGACAAATATGGGTACGTGCCCAGGTCGTGTGAAGTTTGCACTTGATTTTTGGAATTTAATTTGCCCACGGCCTGAGGACACGAGCATGTGCCTTAATCGTGTGACCTTATTTGATTGATGACATCATAAACAAAATGTCCCCTATTTTGGGCATGCCTGAAGCACGAGCGTGTCCCATCACCTACACGGGCGTGTAAACCCTTTTGCATGAAAAATTTTTAAGTCTTCCAAAAGTTTCTAAAGTTCTCGATTTAGTCCCAAACCACTTCTAATGTATCTTTTGGGCCTTGTAGGCTCGTTTAAGGAACGATATTAATGTTTATGAAAATTTTTAAATTTGGATGGAAATCATGTCTCGATTTTATATGATTGCTTACGATAAGTTTAGTAACGCCTCATACCCTATTCCGGCATCGAATATGGGTAAGGGGTGTTACAAACAAAAACAAGATTGTTTAATAGTTTACATGCCGCATAAAAATAAATAAAATACAAAGGCATGTGACTATGCATTGGACGTGTCATCCCCCTGAATCAGTCTCATCAACTCCTAGTATGTTTCTTTCTTTTGGAGTGGATTTCCTTACACGTTTCCTATGGATATGTGTGCTCTGCTCACCGGTGTCAACATCCTCAATCATCGAAAGGGTAGATGTAGCTACATCCTCCACAGTCTCATCTGAGGTGTCTTTTCATGACCTCCTGATGCCTCGTCATCCATCGTCTCACATTTGGATGAGTCACTTAATTGGGTTGGCCATTATATTACTTTTTCTCCTTGACTCGCCATGAACATGTTTATAAATAGCGTTATTGCCTGGAGCATTCTATTATTGTGTTGAATGTCACGACTTAGCCTACGTTGCCACCATGTGGGCTCACCCTGGGTTTTCTTTTTGATGCTCGGTTTCTTAGCAGGTCGAGGTGTTTCCCTTCTCTCGTTACCTTGCTAATTCCATTCTTTAATTTTCTTCCTATGAAGCTCTTGAAATTGTTGGAGCAAGGAATCGTTGATGATGTTGCGCATTGGACGCTGAGTTTACTCGATGTTTGTGATGTCGATACCAGCCCTTCAGTAGAGGTAAATGACCAATTGTGGTAAATAGATACCAACCTTATCGCCCGCGATGCAATGCTTCATCTACTGATTCACCAATGTACCTACACTATTTCTCTTGTGCTTCAAAATGGAATATAACAGGGTTTGTTAGTATCCAATATAGGGCAAGGACGTGTGCATATGAATTGCTTCCATATTTTCACTATAGTGAACATGACCAATTACTTAAAAGAGAGAGGCTGCCCCGTGGAAGCTTCATGGTTCCATTCGCCTTTACATTCCATAAGGTATTAAGAATGGCGTAAGTGTCAAAATTAGTGAAATTATTCAAATCAAGGGACGACAAATCATCTTTTTTATAACACAACACACCGTAGTATGCATAAATGGTAGCGAGGGAAATATCAATGTTCGCATCCCTGATGTATACCCTATCACGTGTAGCAAATTTTAAATTGGAGTAAAACTCCAATACTATGGGTACAATGGCAAGTTGTTTGGGAAGCTCACAAAAATTATCCCAACGATGAAAACTCACATTGTCTCAAATTTCCACATTAAATGAATAGGCCGAATCAAAACCTCGTTTAGGGATGAACGTACGTCCCTAGATGGTTTGATAGACATCTACAACCTATTTTTGGACAAATTTCTCACCATCATATTCTGACGACGGAACCGAGGCAGTTTGCGATCAAGATCGCTTGTGTTGTCTCAGAGGCATCTCAATTTAAAACAATACTAATCAACCAATTATCAAACCACAATAACAAATATATAGATTAAAAATTAAAAATTAAAGTAGTTGAACAATAACAATATTTAAAATAAAACAAAATTGTCGATTGTATTGATTGATGAAATGCCGTGTTCCCCAATCAAAATGAATGCTGCAAAAGAAAAGAAAACTCACAAGAAAAATAAAGTAAAAAGGAATAAAATGGAAAGGCAATTGAAAGAAGATTAAAGGATGACTGAGAGAAAATAGAGAAGGGGTTTAAGGATTAAGGATGAAAGATTAAAGGAGAAGTGAATGGAATGGGGGTGTTGGAAGTCTTTTGAGGCTTGGATATCGCAATAACTAAGGTTGGATATTGTGATATCCCCTATTTTGGGAATCCCCACATTCTATTCTTTTTGAGGTATCGAGATATCAAGGGTTGGGTACCGCGATACCACTCTGTAAAACCAAAATTTTTTACTTTTGAAATTCTAGGGGTATTACGATACCAGGGACTCGATATCACGATACCCAAAAGATATTTTGGTCCCTCTCGAAACTGTCCGTGAAATCGCGATACACTTTCACTAAACTAATCCCAAAAACATGACAAAATCATCAATTTTCATCTCAACCATAAAAAATCCAACCTACCAAGTTCAAAACTAGCCTAACAATAATTAAAATTCTAATCTACATGCAGAAAATAAGTGGATTCCATGCTTAATAATTCAAATATTTACAAATTCTAGTTCATTTACCACATGCAGTGAGTTAAAAATTTAACTTCGGACGGCCAGCTACACCATCGAAATGGTGTTTCATTTGTATTCTTGAAACTTGAACTCATCTCTTATTCATTATGCACCAAGGCCTATTGAGATTCCTATCTTCTTTCTTATCCTCATTCATTTCCAAATTCTCTTGCGTGGTGCACGAACACGTGAAAAGTTACACCACTCCATGAAGTTTGCAAAGCTGTTAGCATGATAATTTTTTGTTTCAATTATTTGGCACTTATACTCTTGCGATGATAACACCTCTTTATACCTAGACTTGGACTCGACACATTTGAAAACTTTGGTTTCTCCCTTGATGTCCATAGTCAATTTGCCCCATCCAACATGTATGGTGGCCCTATATGTGGCTAAGAAAGGTCATCCTAAGAGTATTGGAATTTCTAGATCCTCCTCAAAGTGAAGCACGATAAAGTTCATGAGAAAAATGAATCACCTAACCTTCACTAACACATCTTTAAGGTTTCTTAACACATAAGTTTTTCAATTTTTGTAGGATAAAATAACAATCAAGCTAACAATAACACAAGTTTTTCAATTGTTGTAGAATAAAATATCATGTATGTACATGCTCATGTTTAACAGTGCAATTTATTTTTCAATTTCAAAGAAAATTTCCTACCCATCATCTGTTACACACCACAATAAGAGTTCCCTAGAACTTATCCATCCCTACATACCACATTGTGGGCAAGCCACCAATATTTGTAGATAACTGTCACATCTCAAAAATTGGGTTAGTAAAATCAATATTGTGAACTGGGAGTGGTCATGCCTCGATTTTAGGATTATCTTTGTGTGTTTGGAAAAAAATAAGTTACGGTCTGATGGTTCAATGTTAATGAAATCGTCCTTGAAACTTAAGTTCGAATCCCTTCTCTCGCACCATTTTTATTATTTTGCAGATTTTGCTTCAAACCTTAGTATATGTCACATCGTGTTTAAAAATAAATATTGAAAAATTATAGCAAGAATGAGTAATAGACCTAGTGATAAAGAGTTGATGAAGATATCATTGAGACCAAAGTTTGATACCCTCACTCACAAATTCATTTTATTTTAAGCTTGTATTACCCACCCTTAGCAAGTTGTCATATTTTAGTCTAACTCAAACATTGAAAAATCTGATTAAATTGAATATTTAAATATTCTATTTGATTTATCAAAAAGGCTATCAATTTTTTTAAAGATTAAACTAAGTATTTGTTAAGTTTTTTTTTATTTTGTTTCTTTTTTTTCTTTCACTTTTTTTCCTCTTTTAGTCATTCCCTTTATATTTTTCCTCTCCCTTCTTCAATTTTCTCCTATAATCCACCAGTGTTGCAACCTAAAACACTAGTTTTTATTTTTTGTTTGTGTCGCCCCTTTGACTATTACTTCTCTACTTTAATTGGCTGAATCATTGCCATTTTAATATCAATATTTTGTTCATAAGTTGCTGCCATTTTTTATTCTTCATTGTTGTCCATTTCTCCTTCTCCCATTGTCGCACATTGAAGCTTTTCTGCTCTCATAATTTCTACATTGCCGCCCTATCTAAGTCTAATCTTGTCATCATTATTTCTTTTATTTTGCTACTGATTTTTTACATATTCTCACCTCTTGGCCGAACCCTCTTAGCATGGTTAGTGAGCATTCATTTTTATTAAATGACTATTAACATAGATATTCAAATTGGTGTAGCGTAAGATGATCCAATCAATTAGATTTCATTTTCTTTCTTGATCTCTTTTGGTTGAACGCCATAGAGGTTTCATTGGTTGATTTTAATCATTTTTTTTGTATGTTCATCATGTCTGAGTTGCAGATTGGGAAGGAATCGAGACAAATCTAAATTGTAGTGGTGCTTCGGTCAATTGTTAGTGTTCTACTGATTGTAATCGATGTGTGAGATTTAAATAAATTGTGAACGGTGTATGTGCTTGAACTATTTTGTATGTTGGCCAACTAATGTTGTTGTACCAAATACTTATCGACCAACCAACAATTAGTTGCTACTACTTACTTTCGTTACTGACTTGCTACTTAGTTTGCTTCAATTTTGTTGCTCAACATTGCACCATTTTCCATCTAAATGTGTTGTCTGCTATTTGGGTGCCGTTTAGCTTCAATTTCTTGTTGTTTTAGCCTATTGTGTGTTTGTCGATCAACCTATAATTATATCCATCAATTTCCTAAGTGCATGCCCACTATTCTGCTTCATTGAATGCATGTTAAGCATGTTATGTTCTATATATGTTGTTTGCATGACTGTAAAGCATGTCACTATTCTGATTATTGATCACGAGCTTATGACATGCTTCTGTATTGTGTTGTATTTGATTTTGCTATTCTGATATAATGACATTACGCATTGCATCGGAGTTTGATTTGATCAAAGATAGAGGAGATCTATACGGCTCTAACAGTATATCCGCAATTATAGGAGTTTTCGCGATAAATTTGCAATTTTGGAGTTCTATTTGGAGTTTTAGCTGTAATAACCTAATTTTCAGTAATGACGGAATATTGGTTTTGGCACCACAAATTTCTATTGTGTTGACTCATAAATCCTATTTTTATAATATTTATGGAGTCATTTGAGTCGTATTAAAATTTGGATAACAAATTTTAACGTTTAGATAGCTAATTAAAGAAAGGACTAAATTGTAAAAGGTGTAAAACTTGTTAATTATTGCATTTAGTGACCAAATGGCTTAATTATTAAATGAGAAAGGGTATATGTGATAATTAGGCATCAATTAATGTAGTGGGACGGCATTAGTAAAGAAAAAGAGAAAAATATTATGTAATTAATGGCAAAATTGTAATTAGTTTGAAATTAAGTAAAACAAATTGAAAAATTAAAACAATTCCTATTCATTTTTCTTCAACCTTGGCCGAATCCGCCATTAGGGAGAGCTTCAAGCTTCTGTTCTTTCATCCTTGTGCATGTGAGCTTAATTTTCATCTATTTCTTGTAATTTTTATGTTTTAGAAATCGTTGCAACTAGGTCCAGCTAACTTGTACCTTCGTTTTTGAATCAGTTAAAAATTTTAGAAGTTTCCATTGATTAATCTTGAATATTCTTGATGATAGCTATGCATTTGAAGCTTTGATTGTGTTGCTTGATAATTTTGTAAAGTGATTTTTGTTAGATTTTGATTTTGGGATTAAATTGTGACAATGTCAAAATTTTAGGGTTTGATAATAAATTTGATTTTTATTAGGGATTTTTAAGGGCCTAGTATATTCTGATGGAATATTGACTTGAGAAAATGGTTAATTTGATGAATTTCGAGTTAAGGGACTAAATTACAAAGTTGTAAAAGTTAGGGGTAATTGTGTAAAATAAAAAATAAAAGCGTATAAAATGTAAAATGAATTGGAAGGTGAAAGGTAAGCTAATAATTGAATAATTTTACATTTTAGATCAAATCCAATTGATACTCGTGAAAAAAGAAAATTATGAAATAGTCCCTAAACTTCTGCAACTACTATAATTCAGTCCAGGTAAGTTCGTATAGTTCATAACTTAATATCTTTATGGAATGTTTGATGATAATATGTAATGTGATATTTATATTTGATTATAAATGCTGTAAGTTATTTGAGGAAAATTGTTGAAATTCTATACTTGGATCAGATTGAACGTAGGATAGAGTATAGTCAAGACATGGTGTGATATGGGGGATTTGAGTGGAGATGGTTGTGGAGTGATATATATAAGTTTCTCGAGAAAACCAAGGTTTAACATTAGTGTGTTTCGGTTGGACTAGCTCTTATGAGCATTGGTGTGTTTTGGTTGGACTAGCTCTTATGAGCATTAGTGTGTTTTGGATGGATTAGATCTTATGAGGATTTGGTGTGTTTGGTGGGATTGTCGATGTACTCTTATCCGTAAGTCATTCATCAAGTTAAAGGATTTTTCATATATTTGAGTAATTTATGTTTTATGAATTACCGGTTGAGATTGTGGATGGCAGGGAATATTCATGGTGTATTATTATTTGATTTGTTGTACTGACTTCGGTAAGATTTATTGTTTTAATACATCGAACTTACTAAGATTCATTGAGCTTACTTGTGTTATTTATTGTTATTATAGATACTAGGAAGGTTGGATGATCGGATCGGCACTCAAGTCACACTATCCATAAATTTTAGTAGTTTTTGGAACGTTCATTTCGGATTACATGGCATGTAACAGGCTTGTATTACTAATGTTTTGTGATATGTAAAATTTTAAGTATGATCTTATGTATAAATTATTAATTAATATGATACATGTGAATGAGGTAAGATGTTTCAATGCAAATATGAATGATATGTGTTAATGTAATGTTGTGTTTGAGGTGCCTATGATAGGTACATTAGTTAGGTGTTAGATTTGATGTGCAATTGTCGATTCTTGTGGTATCAATGAGGATACATTGGTTAGGCACTTAGGATGTTGATTTGGCATGTTTTTTATCTGTTTAATGCCACTTTGAATAAGTCTTTTTGGCTACTAAATGAATTACTTAAAGTCCAAGTAAGCTTGAAATGGTAAACTTGTTGTTTAAGATTCAGTTTGGATCCACACGGCCTGAGACACAGGCGTGTGACTTAGTCTTGTGAGACACACGGTCTGTGTCATTTGTTGAGTTCTTAGGGTTCAAGTAAGTTAGTTACACGGCCTAACACATAGCCTAGCACACAGGCGTGTGACATGGCCATGGGACCCTACGTAGAGAGTTACACGAGTGAGGACGCGGGCTGAGACACGGCCGTGTGTCCCTAGTTCGAAGGTTACACAGCTTGAAACATGGGCGTGTGTCTCAACTGTTTGAGGCAATGGCTTGGCCACACAGCTGTGTGACCCTTATATTCAAAATTTTGTAACTTTTTCCTAGACTTTCCAAATTATTTCAATTTAGTCCCGAATTGTTTCTAAGATATTTCTTAGGCCTCAAGGGCTCAATATAGGGACAGTGTGTGTATGTATGAATGGTTTATGTTATGTCTATGATATTGAAGGAAATTAAGTTTAAATGTTTCGTTTGATTGGTAATGCTTTGTAACCCAAATCCAGCAACCGATACTGGTCAGAGGTGTTATATTTAGTGGTATCAGAGCAACGATTTAGTCGATTTTTGAGCTGAACGTAGCGTGTGAGATGACTAGAATTAATTGCCACATAAATTTGTGATAGTGTGACGTTTTAGATCCGATCCAACATATGTTTTTCTTATAGATTATAAAGATGTCAAACGTATCTGATCGTGCTGACAATGATGAGGTTAATAGTAATTTACCAACCTTATATCAAAGGACGAGTAGTAATATTTCGATTCCTCAAGTACAGTAGCATAAAATTAAAAACATGTTCTTCGGGTTTATGAACTAGTTGTTCAATGAGTTTATACAAATGAATACTCCAGCTAAACGACCTTCAACCCCTGTTATACCTCTGGTTGCACCTCCACCTCCTCCTGTGACTGAGCTAATCGACGTATTCTGATAGAGAAGCTTAGAAAGTGTGGTGCCAAAGAATTTTGAGGTATATTGAAATATGATCTGGTTAAAGCTGAGTATTGGCTTTAGAATATCTTGCGAGTTTTTGAAGAAATGGCGTGCCCTCCTGATGATTTTCTTAGATGTGTCATTTCATTATTAAAAGAGGAAACATGCCTGTAACACCCGATGATTTTCTTAGATGTGTCATTTCATTATTAAAAGAGGAAACATGCAATTGGTGGACTATGTTGGTAGTTGTTCTACCTACTAGAGGAGAGAATTTCAATAAATCCAAGCCATTTTCGCATGGCTTATTTATACAATTCAAATTATCATTCAAGCATTAAACTAGCCTATACATGCCTTAAGTTTTTACGTCCAAACTTTAAAAGTACCAATATGAGTCGATAGTGTGGTTGACTTTGCTTTGACGATTTCGAGGCAGTAGCGAGACCAAAATCTATAAAGCAGAACATTGAACCACACGAATAAGCTTACTAGCTTAGTAAGTCTCAAGCAAATAATAATGTAACACTTAAACCCTTAAACATTTTATTCTTTAAACTTATGACATTGAATATAAATATTTCCATAAATAAATTTATGCGAGGCGAATACTAACAGTTCATTAACCTAAGCATTTACACTTCATTACCATAATTACGTAACTCATCGAACCATAGTATAAACATATATTACATGAATCACATGCTCCAAGTCACATAGGTACAACATTCATATCAACTATATTATCACATTCAAAGTCTTTTCACTCTTAGCATTTCTACTTGTAACGAACCTCCCAAAATAGTACATTTAAGCTCAAATTCTATCTTATACCATTCATACACATCGATCAATAAGCTCAATCACACATAACACCATTCTTAACATAATATTTCAACTCAAGTAACATTAATCACAACTTACCTTATTTACGATTAATTCAATGAGACTTAAGCTTACACGAGTTTTTAACTCAATAGATTCACTATGTTACACCTCGATCAATTTATGGTTTCTTCGTTTTAAAGTATCATAGGCATTAAGCACGCTAGGCACGAAGCTGAATATATCACCCGCACTAAGCACGCTGAGCACGAGCTTTGAATATATCAAGACTAAGCTCTTTAGGCACGAAGCTTTGAATATGTCACTTAGCACTAAGCACGCTAGGCATTTAGCCGATAAATAACACCGCACGAGGCCTACTAGGCTTAAAGCCGAAATAACCACATAATTAATCCAATCTTTCAATACACATATTTAAATACTAATTTCACCAACACATTATATATCTCATATTACTTTCACATATCATATCAAATACAATTATTCATATCACATTTACAAAATGTATATTCAATCCAATTCAACACTTTTACGTTCGGCTAACTCATAGTTTTATACTCAAGATTATCAAATATCATTATTTAATATATTCATAATTAACTCTTTAATAGATATTTGCTTAAGGACTTACCTCGATTGACAACGGACGACTTAAACCGGCTATTCCGAAACCTTCGTCTTTCCCCGATTCAAATCCGATTTTCTTTGTTCTTGATCTAGACATATCAAAAATAACCTCATTCAAGTACATTTCATTACAATTTAATCCCAAAACACATCAATGGACAATTTACCATTTTACCCCCAATATTTCACATTTTTACTATTTAGTCCTATTTACATAAAACACAAAATATACCAAATTTCACAATAACACTTAAGGGCCGAATACTCCTAGGGACTATACAAGTCCATTTATTTCATTTATTTTGCAAATAAGTCCTCTAAATTTTTATTTTTGCAATTTAGCCCAATTCATTCAAAATTACTAAAATTTTCATTTCAAAACTTGAAGATTTCTAACATAACTTTAATATTTTTCCATCAAACATCATAAAACATCAACATTTAACCATAGCCAAATATTAAACATGCTCAAATCTAAAAATTCTAACATGGGTCAGCTACTGATCGAAGCAACGATCTCAAAAATATAAAAATTAACAAAAACCGAAATCAAACTAACCTTGAATTTTAGCCTAGAAGTGCCGAAAATCAAAGAACTCCAAAGCTTATTTCTTCCTTCAACATTCGGCTATGAAAAGTGAAAAAGATGATGGCTTTGTTTTATGTTATTTTAACATATAATAAGTTATTTAACTAATTACTTATTTAACCTTTTAACATATAATTTCTTAACATATATCCTAAGGTTAGTTATGACAAATGCCACCCACTAACTTAAAAATGGGCTAATTGCCCTTTTAGTGCCCCACATTAAAAAGCCATCATCAAATAGGTACTTTTCACTATAGCATGCAACTTTTACGCTTTACGCAATTTAGTCCTTTTTGTTAAATTGAACATACAAACGATTGAATTTTTCTACGAAACTTTCACAGACATTAATTCACTTATAATAAACACGAAATATAGTATTTAAATATTTCTCGGACTTAGATTCGTGGTCCCGAAACCACCATTTCGATTAGGGTCAAATTCGGTCTGTTACAACTCTCCCCCCTTAGGGATTTTTGTCCCCGAAAATCTTACCGTTAAACAAAGTTGGGTATTATTGCCTCATTGAATCCTCAGGCTCCCATGTAGCTTCTTCAACTCGTGCCGATTCCATAAAACTTTCACTAATGGAATTCTCTTGCTTCTCAATTCTTTCATTTCGAGCTAGAATACGAGTTGGTTGTTCCTCGTCGTCATATCAGATCGAATTTCAACCTCTGACGGAGTGATCACATGTGACGGATCTGATCTGTACTTACGAAGCATCAAAACGTGAAATACATCATGTATCTTTTCTAATTCAGTTGGCAACTTCAATCTATAAGCAATAGGCCTTATACGTTTGATGATTTAAATGCGGTCCGATGAATCTCAAACTTAGTTTGCCTTTTCGACCAAACCAAGTACTTTCTTCCACGGAAACTTTCAAAACACTTGATCTCCAACTTGAAACTCAATATCTTTACGTTTCAAATCGGCATAAGACTTTTGCCAATCCGAGGCGACTTTCAAAGTATCTCTCGATCACAACCACTTTCATTGGTCTCTTTAATCAAATCAACCCGTGTATCTTGCTTTCACTAAGCTCATTCCAATACAACGGTGTACGACACTTGCGCCATAAAGAGCTTCAAACTCGAGGACGCAACATCTCAACATGTCCTCAAGTATCTCGAATAGTTCGCTCGATCGATGTATGCATACGTGGATGAAAAGGCGTGCTAAAGTGAAGTTTAGTACCTAAAGCATCTTCTTTGCTGATATGAACCTCGGATCTCTATCTGAAATAATGGAACTCGGCACACCATGCAATCTCACAATCTGTGATACATACAACTCAACAAGTTTATCAAGTGAATAGTCTGTACGAGCTGGCACAAAATGAGCGGATTTGGTCAGTCTATCCACTAAAACCCAGACTGCATCTTTCTTGCTCGATGTCATAGGCAACCCAGATACAAAATCCATAGTTATTCTATCCCATTTCCATTCAGGTATCATGATCGGTTGAAGCAACCTAGAAGGCATTTGATGCTCGACTTTTACTTACTGACAAATTAAGCACTTTGACACAAATTCAGATATATCCCGTTTCATGCCAGGCCACCAATAAAACTGTTTCAAATCATTATACATTTTCATGCTACCGGATGTATCGATAATCAACCACTATGAACCTCACTCAGAATCATCGAATCAAATCGAGTTCTTGAAACACATTTGGCTTTTTTTAAGTTCAAACATCATTCGCATCAATTTGAAACTCGATTCCGTATCTTTTTCGTGACTAAATTTTTCTAGCAATCAAATCTTTGTCAACTTTCATGCATCACAAATTTTTGAATAAACATCGGTCTTGCTTGCAACTCGGCTATGATCGAACCATCACTAGACATAACCATACGTGCGTTCATCGCACGAAGAGCAAATAATGATTTTGACTTAACATCTGCAACAACATTGGCTTTTCCGGATGGTAGTCAATCACCAACTCATAGTCTTTCAACAATTCTAACCATCTGCGTTGTCTCAAGTTCGGATCTTTACGAGTCATCAAATACTTTAGACTTTTATGATCCGAATAAGCGTGACATTTCCGTAGAATAAGTATTAACGCCAAATTTTCAATCTGAAAACAATGGTCGCTAATTCGGATCATGAGTCAGATAATTTCTTTCATGAGGCTTTAATTGTCTCGAAGCATAAGCTATT
Organism: Gossypium rotundifolium; assembly: GCA_025506655.1. Lineage (NCBI taxonomy): Eukaryota > Viridiplantae > Streptophyta > Magnoliopsida > Malvales > Malvaceae > Gossypium > Gossypium rotundifolium. The sequence goes on from CP106724.1 coordinate 176,525,471, forward strand.
ACCTTACCTTCTTGCATTAAAATGCAACCCAAACCATTCAAAGAAGCATCACTATACACAACGAATTCTTTACCCGATTAAATTTGAATTAACACTAGAGCTTGATTAAAGAGCTTTCAACTCTTTCAACTCGAGAGGTGCCATTCGATATGGAGCTATCGAGATTGGAGTCGTCCCCGGTATTAATTCAATGCCAAACTCAAATCTCGTACTAGTGGTAAACCCGATAATTCTTCAAGAAACACATTTAGGTATTCACCCACAAAGTGCTGATTCAATCTATTTTTAGACACTTTATTATCCGATTACATAGGCCAAATAAGCTTTGCATCCTTTTCTCACATACTTTCGGGCTAGCATCGATGATATTCTTGTAGGTAACCCATTTAAATCATTAGATTCAACTCGAATGCTCTCACCATTCGACATCTCAAATCAATAATCTTTCTTTGCAATTCACCAACGCATCATGCAAAGTTAACGATCCATTCCCAAAATTATATCGAACTCATCGAAAGGCAACAACATTAAGTCTCTTGGAAAGCGAGAATCACGAATCATCAACGAGCAACCTTTACACAATTTATCGACAAGTACACATCGACCCAAGGGGTTAGACACACGGATCACAAACTCGTGAGACTCATTAGTTAGAGTCTTCTGGATACTAAATTTCACGCACATATGAATGAGTCGAACCGAGGTCAATCAAATGCAATCACATTAGTATCATAAAGTGTAAAAGTACCAATAATAACGTCTGGGAAAGAAGCATCTTCTCTGGTCCTTATAGCATAAGCTCTAGCTGGTGCTCGAGCCTCTGATCTAACTGCAGTATCTTTCGCTCCTCCCTCACTGCCGCCTACATTTCCAGAATGTCTGGGTGGTCTATCTCGTGCTAACGCGTTGTTCGGTTTAGTGTTACGGTAGTATTTTGCTCGGTTAACATCGGGCACTCTCGAATGAAATGATCGATGATCCACATTTAAAACAAGACCGATCACGAATCTACAACTCCCAGAATGCCATTTTCCACAATGCTTGCACTCAATCCGATCCTGTTGAGCATTGCCAACACTAGCCATCAAGTGGCTCGAGAACTCACCGGAGGTCGATCTCATCTAGACAGTCGAGTAGTCTTATGTCGATTAAAGTCATCTCGAGCTTCTTAGATGTTGAATGGAAAGTTTTACTCAATGATCTTTTACGAGTATCTCTAGCTTCTGTCTCAGCCTTTTTTTCTCTCTTTTTCGAGCTCTTCAGCTTTGCAAGCTCGCTCGACCAGTACCACAAACTCTTTAATCTCAAGAATGCCCACAAATAACTTTATGTCTTTATTCGGACCGTCTTCAAATCTTACGCACATAATAGCTTCGGAAGAAACACACTCTCTAGCATATCTCGCTAAGTCCGACAAATTTTCGCTCATATTACATCACGGTCATTCGCCTCGTTTCAATTCAAGAAATTTTTACGTTTTTTATCAATGAATCTCTCGGTGATATATTTCTTTGAACTCAATCTGAAAGAAGTCCCAAGTCACTTTTTCTTTTGGAACTACTGATACTAGTGTTTTCCTCCAATGGTAGCGAGTCCGAAGTAGAGATATAGCACACTTTAGGCATTCCTCAAGTACAGGATAACTCATCAAGTACCGAATGGTATTATCAAACCACATTTCGGCTCGCTTCGCGTCATCATCATCATTAGCTTTAAATTCTTCTACCTTATATTTTACGACTTTATCAACAAGAGGCCTACTAGATCTCATCGGATCTATTGTCGAGGTGTGAAGGTATCGAGTTGGATTATTCGGGGTGGAGGTTGTTGTACAATGATTATTCGAACAAACTGGGTAAACCATTCATTTATCATTTGGTAGAAGGCTTGTTTAGCCTCCCCCGTGGCTACTACCGGCGGGTCGAGAGTCTCATCGCATCGATCCACGGTACGCGGTCAGGCGCTCCACTCTCTACATCATCCCCTACGGCTCTATCGAGGATCAAGATCCATTTACAATATAAAACACAGTTCGAAATGTCAGAAGTCACCACACTATCAAATATATACAATTAAGGCATGTATAGCTAGACTCACAAGTGCTACGGTAGTCCTAGAATCAACTAAACCGTAAGCTCTGATACAAATCAAATGTAACACCCTAACCCGTGAACTGCATGCCGATTAGGGTTACAAGGCATTACCAAACATAGCACGTGTCATAACAATTATTTTCTCGCTTCATACAGGTCCTATTTGAATACAACATGATTAATACACTTCCATGGCATGTTTAAACAACATCGTACATATCTTAAAAAACATTATCCAAATTCATTTATATGCATTACATAACCAACAATGAATGTTACTATTCAATTGGTCATTAAATCACATTGACCGAATATACACATGTTCTTTATTAACCTACTAGCAATTTAGCAATTATCAAAAGCTAAAATATATATATATATTTATATATATATATATATTTATTAAGAGTTTTGCTTATTCAATTCATAATATACCAATATTATACATTCCAAACATAATATAGAACAAATCAATTAGAAGAACATAATCAAACCTATATACCAATTATGCCTCTATAGATAAAACATCTAAATTTAAACTTAATATACATACATATGTAAACCATGTTCAAAGTGTCAATCCAAATACTATACCTATAATTTCATCACTTAGCCGAATATACCATCCAAGATTTAAAATAATTTCTAAGTTGATTTGTATCTTACATTATGCATTTCATTAATAAGTATTTATCAACCATAACTCAAGCATATTCAAACACTACAACTATCATCTTACCAAAAAGACTAATTACAATATATATAAACCTAACATGACTTTATATCACTATCAAACTCATGACTAAGTAGAACATACACACATTCTATAACTAAAATTACTCAAACATTAGATCATTTGCAATAAATCCAAGCCATTTTCGCATGGCTTATTTATACAATTCAAATTATCATTCAAGCATTAAACTAGCCTATACATGCCTTAAGTTTTTACGTCCAAACTTTAAAAGTACCAATATGAGTCGATAGTGTGGTTGACTTTGCTGACGATTTCCCGAGCCCGTGCGAGACCAAAATCTATAAAATGTAACATTGAACCACACGAATAAGCTTACTAGCTTAGTAAGTCTCAAGCAAATAATAATGTAACACTTAAACCCTTAAACATTTTATTCTTTAAACTTATGACATTGAATATAAATATTTCCATAAATAAATTTATGCGGTAGAATACTAACAGTTCATTAACCTAAGCATTTACACTTCATTACCATAATTTCGTAACTCATCGAACCGTAGTATAAACATATATTACATGAATCACATGCTCCAAGTCACATAGGTACAACATTCATATCAACTATATTATCACATTCAAAGTCTTTTCACTCTTAGCATTTCTACTTGTAACCGAACCTCCCAAAATAGTACATTTAAGCTCAAATTCTATCTTATACCATTCATACACATCGATCAATAAGCTCAATCACACATAACACCATTCTTAACATAATATTTCAACTCAAGTAACATTAATCACAACTTACCTTATTTCTGATTAATTCAATGAGACTTAAGCTTACCTGAGTTTTTAACTCAATAGATTCACTATGTTACACCTCGATCAATTTATGGTTTCTTCGTTTTAAAGTATCACCGGCATTAAACCTGCTAGGCACGAAGCCCAAATATATCACCGACACTAAGCCTGCTAGGCACGAAGCCTGAATATATCACCGGCACTAAGCCTGCTAGGCACGAAGCCTAAATATGTCACCGGCACTAAGCCTGCTAGGCATTTAGCCCGATAAATAACACCTAAGACGAGGCCTACTAGGCTTAAAGTCCAAATAACCACATAATTAATCCAATCTTTCAATACACATATTTAAATACTAATTTCACCAACACATTATATATCTCATATTACTTTCACATATCATATCAAATACAATTATTCATATCACATTTACAAAATGTATATTCAATCCAATTCAACACTTTTACGTTCGGCTAACTCATAGTTTTATACTCAAGATTATCAAATATCATTATTTAATATATTCATAATTAACTCTTTAATAGATATTTGCTTAAGGACTTACCTCGATTGACAACTGACGACTTAAACCTATTATTCAAACCTTCGCTCTTTCCCCGATTCAAATCCGATTTTCTTTGTTCTTGATCTAGACATATCAAAATAACCTCATTCAAGTACATTTCATTACAATTTAATCCCAAAACACATCAATGGACAATTTACCATTTTACCCCAATATTTCACATTTTTACTATTTAGTCCTATTTACATAAAACACAAAATATACCAAATTTCACAATAACACTTAAGGGCGAATACTCCTAGGGACTATACAAGTCCATTTATTTCATTTATTTTGCAAATAAGTCCCTCTAAATTTTTATTTTTGCAATTTAGCCCAATTCATTCAAAATTACTAAAATTTTCATTTCAAAACTTGTAGATTTCTAACATAACTTTAATATTTTTCCATCAAACATCATAAAACATCAACATTTCAAATAGGGATTTCTTTCAACTTTTATCGATTTAGTTCGATTGAAAAATAAGTATGTTAGTATTTAAAACAGAAGATTCGTGGTCGATTAGGGACAAGTATGTTAGAAAACGATGTCGGACAAGAGAATTTTTGAGTTATGACAAGGAAATAAGTCAGTGGTTGAGTACGAGAGAGAGTTTTTGTATCACATTAAATATGTCCGGAGATTATGCCTACTGAAGAGGAGATGTGTATCCGATTTGAAGATAACCTGAATGATGAAATCAGAATGATGATCGGAGGTAATGAAATATGAGAATTTGTTGTCTTATCTGATCGTACACAGAAAATGGAAGAAGTGTATAATCGCAAGATACAAAAGGAAAAACGGATTTGAGAGTTTAACAAGAGAAGTTCTTCCAAGTCATTTTCTATACCATCAGCAAAGAATACTGGAGAAGACTTTAGTCGAGCTACTTCAGTTGTTGAGCATCCGAACAAAAATAAATTGATTCAGCGTGATTTTAAAGCTCCTACAAAACTAGTTGATAGTGTGGGAAGTGTACAAAATACTCTGAAGCCCAATTGTAAACATTGTGGAAAATATCATCTTGGTGAGTGTAGAGCTAAGTCGAGAGCCATTTATAGATGTAGGTCGACTGATCACTTTCTCCGAAATTGTCCTAAATAGGTAAAAGAAAATAAAGAACAAAATGAAAAGCAAATGTCTACATCTCAAAAAAGTAAACGTCTCGGTCAAAATAGTATTGCTGGGATTACTCATACGTGAGCAAAAGACACCGTTGTTTGGCTAGAGGCTAGAACAACTACTCATACACATGTCATTCGATCCAGAGAGAAGTTACTGCACCTGATATGATTGCTGGTATATTCTATCTCTATGATGTTACTGTGTATACATTGATTGACATTGGGTCAACTCATTCTTATGTTTGCACTGCATTAGTAATGGAAAAGAAATTATCTATTGAATCAACTGAATATGACATTCAAGTTACTAATCCACTAGGTCAAAGTGTGATAGTTAACTTAGTTTTTCGTAAATGTTCGCTAAAAGTTAAAGGTTGTGAATTCCCTACTGATTTGATGTTACTACCCTTTCGAGAATTTGATGTTATTCTGGGCATGGGTTGGCTATCGTTGCATGTTTTTGTAGTAAACTATAGACAGAAATGGATTGATTTGGGATGCTAGACAGGAGAGATGATTTCATTTGAATCTGACGGGCCGAATGGTGCTGTTAGAATTATTTTAACTATTTCTGCACAAAGATTGATACATACAAGTAGTGAATTGATTCTAGCATACATTCTTGATACCAGAGATCCAAAATCAAAGTTATATCAGTTACCGATTATTAATGAATTTACTGATGTATTTCATGAAGAGTTGCCAAGTTTGCCTCCTGATCGTGAAGTTGAGTTTGTGATTGATTTGGTTCTTAGAACTGCACCGATATCGATATCACTGTATCGTATGGCACCAGCTGAATTAAAAAAGTTAAAAGCATAGTTGCAAATGTTGTTAGACAGAAGGTTTATTCGACCGAGTGTATCTCCCTAGAGTGCACCTGTATTGTTTGTGAAAAAAAAAAAGATGGCTCTTTAAGATTGTGTATAGACTATAGACAGTTCAACAAAGCCAAAATAAAGAATAAGTATCCCTTGCCACGTATTGATGATTTGTTTTATCAACTAAAAGGTGCCATTGTATTCTCAAAGATAGATCTCAAATCCAAGTATTATCAGTTAAGGGTTAAAGACTGTGATGTGTCAAAGACTGCTTTCAGATATCGTTACGGTCATTATGAGTTTCTAGTAATGCCATTTGGTTTGACTAATCCTCTAGCTGCTTTTATAGATTTAATGAATCGGGTCTTTCAACCTCATTTAGATAGATTTGTTGTTATGTTTACTGATGATATATTGGTTTATTCCAAGACAGAATCCGAACGTGTTCAACGCTTGAGAATCGTATTACAGACTTTGAGAGAAAAATAGTTGTATGCAAAGTTCAATAAATGTGAATTATGGCTTCGCGAGGCTGGATTTTTGGGTCACATAGTATCATTTTATAGGATTCAAGTTGATCCGAGTAAAGTTTCTGCTGTGATGAATTGAAAAATTCTGAAGAATGTTTCTAAAGTGTGAAGTTCCCTGGGATTAGTAGGTTACTACCGAAATTTTGTTAAAAAAATTTCAATCATTGCTTCACCGATGACCAAATTACTACAAAAAAATGTCAAGTTTGTTTGGTCTGATAACTGCCAACAGAGTTTTGATCAGTTGAAAAACATGATGAAATAAGCTCCATTGTTAACGCAGCCTAAGTCTGGGGTAGCATATATTGTCTATAGTTATGTGTCTCTTAATGTTTTGGATAGTGTGTTGATGCAGGCAGGAAAAGTAGTAGCTTATACTTCTCAGCAGTTAAAGTCACATGAAAAGAATTATCCTACTCATGTTCTCAAGATAGCCGCAATTGTATTCGCTTAAAAAATTTAGAGACATTATTAATTTATACAGTGAGAAATGTCACGTGTTTACAGATTACAAAAGTTTAAAGTATTTGATGACTAAAAAATAACTGAATTTGAGATAAACACGTTGGTTAGAGATACTAAAAGATTATGACCTGGTTATTGATTATCATTTGGGAAAGGCTAATGTGGTTGCGGATGCACTCATTTGAAAGTCATCATTATTTTCATTTCGAGCATTGAACTCTCATTTAGCTCTAAATGAAGATGGTTCGGTACTGGAAAAGTTGAGAACTAAACCCTTGTTTATACAATAAATTCGAGACTTACAAAATGACGATCTAAAGTTTATATTGAAACAAGAAATGGTTCTGAATAATTTGAATACTGAGTATAGTATTGATGATGATAATACGTTACGTTATCGTGATAGGATTTGTGTTCCGAATTATTTAGGTTTGAAAAGAGATATTCTATCTGAAGCTCACAGCAGTGCATATTCTATTCATCCTAGTAGCACAAATATGTACTGTAATTTAAAACAGATGTACTGGTGGACGAGTATGAAACGTGAAATTTGTGAGTTCGTAGCTAAATGTTTGATTTGTCAATAGGTAAAAGCAGAGAATCAGGAACTGTCAGGTTTACTACAACCTGTTATGATTCCGAAGTGGAAATAGGAGCGAGTCACGATGGATTTCATATCTGATTTACCTATAAATTGAAAAAGAAAGATTTGATCGGGGTGATTGTTGACAGATTGACTAAATCAACACATTTTATTCCAGTCAGAATATATTTCTCACATGAGAGATTAGTGTAATTATATGTTTCTGAGATTGTGAGATTACACGGGGTCCCGATATCTATCATTTCTGATCGTGATCCAAGGTTTACATCAAGATTTTGGAGTAAAATTCACGAGGCTTTAGGCACTAAACTCAATTACAGTACGACGTTTCATCTTCAGACAGACGGGCAGTCAAAATGAGTGGTACAAATTCTAGAAGATATGCTGAGATGTTGTATACTTGAGTTTGAATGTAGCTGGGAAAAGTATATACCGTTAACTGAATTTGCTTATAATAATAGTTATCAATCAAGTATAAAAATGACACCGTTTGAAGCTTTTTTACGGAAGAAAGTGTAAAACATCGTTGTATTGGTCTGAATTGAGTGAATCCAAAATGGTGGGAATTGATTTGATCTGAGAAATCAAGACAAAGTTTGAATTATTCAAGATTGTTTGAAAGTCGCATCTAATTGTCAAAAATCGTACGCGAATCGAAAAGAAAAAGATATAGAATTTACTATTGGCAAGCGAGTATTTCTGAAAGTTTCTCCTTGGAAGAAAGTGCCACGTTTTGGTAGGAAAGGGAAACTAAGTCTGAGATTTATCCAACCATATGAGATTGTTGAAAGAATCGGCCCTGTAGCTTACAGATTAGCTTTGCCCTCTGAACTCTAGAAAACTCAATTATGTGTTTTATGTTTCAATGCTGAGACAGTTCAGATCTAATCCTTCACACGTAATTCCTCATAGTGAGATTGAGTTACAACCAAATTTGACATATTCTAAGGAACCAGTGAAAATTTTGGCTCTGGAAGTTAAAGAATTGCGAAATAAACGGGTACCATTAGTAAAATTCTTGTGGAACCTTCATGGAATAAAAGAAGCTGCCTGGGAAACCGAGGAATTGATGGAATTACAGTATTCGAACCTATTCTCAGGTAACAATTTTGAGGACGAAATTTCCTAACTAGGGGAGAGTTGTAACAACCCGATTTTCAGTGGTGACGGAATAGTAGTTTCGAGACAACAAATTTCTGTCGCGAAAAATCATAAATATTATTTTTAAAATATTTATGGAGTCATTTGAGTCGTATTAAAATTTTGATAAGAAATTTTAACGTTTAAATAGCTAATTGGAGAAATGACTAAATTGTAAAATGTGTAAAACTTGTTAATTAATGCATTTAGTGACCAAATGGCTTATTTATGAATTGAGAAAGGATCTATGTGATAATTAGGCCTTAATTAATGTGGTGGGACAACATTAGTAAAGAAAAAGATAAAAATATTATGTAATCAATGGAAAAATTGTAATTAGTTTGAAATTAAGTAAAACAAATTGAAAATTAAAACAATTCCTATTCATTTTTCTTCATCCTTGGCCGAATCCACCATTATGGAGAGCTTCAAGCTTCGGTTCTTTCGTCCTTGTGCATGTGAGCTAATTCTCATTTATTTCGTATAATTTTTATATTTTTCAGATCGTTGTAACTAGGTCCAACTAGCTCGAACCTTTGTTTTTGGATCTGTTAAAAATTTTAGAAGTTTCCATTGATGAATCTTGAATGTTTTTGATAATAACTATGTATTTGAAGCTTTGATTATGCTTTTTGATGACTTTGTAAAGTGATTTTTATTAGATTTTTATTTTGGGATTAAATTGTGAAAATGTCAAAAATTTAGGGTTTGATAGTGAATTTGGTTTTTACTAGGGATTCTTTAAGGGCCTAGTATATTTGGATGGAATATTGACTTGAGAAAAATGGTTAATTTGATTAATTTCTTTGATGAATTTTGAGTTAAGGGACTAAATTACAAAAGTTGTAAAAATTAAGGGTAATTGTGTAAATTTGAAAAATAAAAGGGTATAAAATGAAAAGTGAATTGGAAGGTGAAATATAAGCTAATAATTGAAGAATTTTACATTTTAGATCAAAATCCAGTTTATACTCATGGAAAAGGAAAATTACAAAATAGTCCTGAACTTCTGCAACTACTACAATTTAGTCCAGGTAAGTTCATCTAGTTCATAACTTAATATCTTTATGGAATGTTTGATGATAATATGAAATGTGATAGTTATATTTGATTATAAATGTTGTAAGTTATTTGAGGAAAATTGTTGAAATTCTATACTTGGATTGGATTGAATGCAGGATAGAGTACAGTGGAGATATGGTGTAATATGGGGGATTTAAGTGGAGACAGTTATGGAGTGATATATATAAGTTTCCCGAGTAAACCAATGTTCAACATTTGTTATGAACATGTAACAGCCCGGTTTAGACCCTAGTCGGAACAGTGGTTTTGAGACCATAAATCTGAGGTCGAAATAATATTTTAATATTATTCTTGGTGTTTATTATATGTGATATAACCTGTGTGAAAATTCTATGTGGTAATTTTATTGATTGTGTGTCGAATTGTGAGAAATAATCTAATTGCATAAATTGTAAAATGCTATGTGCTGATTGTTAGGTGCCTAATTGTTGTTGTCTTTATAATTTGGAGGATTAAAGTTGAAATTAGTCAAATATATAAGTGGGTGGACGGCATTAAATATTGATTTGTATATATATTAATTTGATAAGTTAAAATTTATGTTATATTATAAGTTATAATAAAACAAATGAAAAGAGTAAGTGGATTGTTCATCCATCTCCATCGAAAAACAAAGAAAAGAATATAAATTTAAAGCTTTGAACATTTGGCAAGCTTAAAGCAAAAATTAAGGTATGATTTTGACTCGATTTTTGATAATATCTACGTTTTCGTAATCGTTGCTTCGTACTTTAGCTAACCCATGTTGTAATTTCGTGAATTGATGATGTTTTTGTGATGAGTCATTCATGAATACTTGAGCTATGTGTTAGTTGATAGTAAAATATGAAAACTTGGTGTTGAGCTAACATAGTTTGTATTGGGATTTTTAGTAAAATTGAGTATTTTGGGCTTAATTGAGAAAATGAGAAATTAAGGGACTAAAATGTGAAATAAATGAGATGTATGGATTTGTATGAGTATAGTAAGAATTCGGCTAAACATGGGTGATATGAAATTATGTGTATTTGATAAATTTATGAAATAAGGACTAAAGTGTCGAAATGTGAAAATGTGAGGGCTATTTTGTAAAATGCCCTAAATATGTGTGTGTGGACTAAATTGAATGAATAGGTAATTGAATGAGTGAATTTGAATGTGTATAGACCAAAAAATGAGAGGTTCGAATCGAGACCTAGGCAAAGACAGTGCTCAATTAATCGACCATTTCGGTATATCGACGTCCGAGGTAAGTTCAGATATAATACTTGCTATTAAACTAGTATTTATGAGATGAATAATGAATGAATGTATATTAATGGAATAGAATATGTTATGTACGAGTTCGAATATTGAGGCACTAAGTGTGCGAAACTAAGTTGATTCAGGATTGAATTAACACTGTGTGTGCGAAACAATAAAAGCTACGGCTTTAATGAATAGCACTGTGTGTGCGAAAAATAGAACCTACGGCTTTAATGAATAGCATTGTGTGTGCGAAACAATAGAAGCTACGGCTTTAATGAATAGCACTGTGTGTGTGAAACAATAGAAGCTACGGCTTTAATGAATAGAACTGTGTGTGTGAAACGATAAAAGTTTCGGTTTATCGAATTGGCACTGTGTGTGCGTTACCGATATAAGTTCGGTTTAACATATTGGCACTAAGTGTGCGATGACAATTATGCTTCGGTTGTGAAATTGGTACTAAGTGTGCAAATTTATCAGAGGAATAGCAAAGGTTGAACTAGAGGTAATATCGAGAAATTGAGTAGCAAATTGGTGAGTAACTATGTGTTGATTAAGGTACATTTGAACCTAAGTGGTTGATGATAGATTTAAGAGTTGAATGAATAGATATTTTAGTATGTGGTTGAGAGTGATAATGTGTTTAGTTGTGTCTTTATCTATGTGATGGTTGGATAGTATGGATAGTGTGTATCTAAGTGTTGGCTAAGGTATGTATGATAACTATGTGTTAGTGAATTTGATAGTAGATGGATGAAATGCTATGTGAACATTGAGCATACTTGAATGAGTGTATCATTGGTAAATTAATCTAAGTGATGGCTTATTTTTGTGTATTGACTTGAATTATTGAATTACATGTATTATATTACGGACTTACTAAGCTTTGGAAAGCTTACTGTGCGATTTGTTTCTCTATTTTGCAGTGACAGTAAAGCTAGCTCGGATCCGAGGATCGTCAGCATATCAATCACACTATCAGGAATCTATTTTGGTACTTTTGAAAAGATGTGTATAGTGAAATATGGCATGTATATGCTAGTCAATATGGCATGTATTGTGATGTGTAATCCTTGCCGTGTGATATGGCTTAAGGGTTGAATGATGATGGTATATTTTTATGGTTTTGTAAGTTGATGAAAGATGTGGTTAGAAGATGAATTTTGATATGATTTACATGAAGCTTGAATTATATATGTTTTGAGATGTATAGTTGTCATTTTGAGTGGACTTAGTTGTGATGATAATGAGTATGGAAGTAGATGGGGTAGTTGGTGAGTGAATAATGCATGAAATGGTATATTTGAATGCGTTTAGTAGTATGAATTGACATTGCTTTGAAGCTTGTAGGTATGACCCTGGTGTGGGTGGCATATTGGCCTTGCAAAGGGCCTGTTATGCATTCACGATTATGGCACATGGGAGTGCCTATTGACTGTGGGATAAAGTCAGTAGCTAGTCTAGGAGCACACGGCCATGGTACACGGGCATGCCTAATAGCCGTGTGAATAAGTCAGTATATTGCCTAAGAGCACACGACCTTAGCACACGGGTGTGCTTGATGGCCGTATGAAGAAGTCAGTATACATGCCCTGTTTGACACGGCCTAGACACATGGGAGTGTTTGGTAACCGTGGGAGGCACACGATCTAGTTGCACGAGGGCGTGTGATCTCAACAGTGTTGAATAATGCTTGAAATTTTGAAAACTTTTGTAAGTGTTCGATTTAGTCCCGACCTCATTCTAACATTTGATTAAGGTCTTGTAGACCTAGATGAGGGATCGTCTGTTTGTATTTGAGCATGTATGATTAATGATAGACTATGTGTTATGGAATGGATGTATGTTATTGTGGTTGTTCGGTAATGCCTTTTAACCCTATTTTGGCGATGGTCTCGGGTTAGGGGTGTTGCAGAACACTTGTGTTATACTCTCTATTTTGGTGTGTTTCGGTTGGACTAGCTCTTATGAGCATTGGTGTGTTTCGTTGGACTAGCTTTTATGAGCATTGGTGTGTTTCGGATGGATTAGGTCTTATGATCATTTGGTGTGTTTGGTGGGATTGTCTATGTACTCTTATCCGTAAGTCGTTCATCGAGTTGAAAGCCTCGGGAAGTTATATTGTTTAGAGATTTTGAAGGATTTGTCAGAGTAATTGACCTTTTACGAATTACCAGTTGAGATTGTGGAGGGAAGGGAACATCCATGGTGTATTATTATTTGATTTTTTGTACTTACTTCGGTAAGATTTATTGTTTTAATACGTCGAACTTACTAAGCTTGTTTGAGCTTACTTGTGTTATTTATTGTTATTGTAGATACTCAGAAGGTTGGATGATCAGATCAGCACTCAAGTCACACTATCTATAAATTTTGGTAGTTTTTGGAACGTCCATTTCGGATTTCATGGCATGTAATAGGCTTGTATGTCATTACTAATGTTTTGCGATATGTAAAATGTCAAGTATGATCTTATGTGTAAATTGTTAACTTATATGATACATGTGAATGAGGTAAGATGTTCCAATGCAAATATGAATGATATGTGTTAATGCAATGTTGTGTTTGAGGTGCCTATGATAGGTACATTGGTTAGGTGTTAGATTTGATGAATTAATAAATTGTGATTGGTGTTTTATGTTGATGTACAATTGTAGATACTTGTGGTATCAATGAGGATACATTGGTTAGGCACTTAGGATGTTGATTTGGCATGTTTTTGATTTGTTTGATGTCACTTTGAATAAATCTTTTTGGCTAGTAAACGAATTACTTAGAGTCCAAGTAAGCTTGAGATGGTAAACTTGTTGTTTAAGGTTCATTTTGGCTCCACACGACCTGAGACATGGGCGTGTGACTCAGCTGTGTGAGACACACGGCCTGACGACACAGTCGTGTGTCATCTATTGAGTGCTTAAGGTGCAAGTCAGTCAGTTTCACGACCTAGAACACCGCCTCGCACATGGGCGTGTGGAGCAATTTCGAGTGTTACACGGCTTGGCACACGGGACTATGACATGATCGTGTGACTCAACTCAAAGAGTTACACGGGTGAGCCAACGGGCTGGGACACGGCCGTGTGTCCCTAGTTCGAAGGTTACACTGCCTGAGACACGAGCGTGTCTCAACCATGTGAGGCACACAGCCGTGTGACCCCTGTATTCAAATTTTTACAACTTTTTCCTAAACTTTCCAAATAATTTCAATTTAATCCCGAACTTTTTCTAAGATGTTTCTTAGGCCTCGAGGGCTCAATACAGGGATGGTGTGTGTATGTATGATTGGTTTATGTTATGTTTATGCTATTGAAGGAAATTAAGTTTAAATGTTCTATTTGATCAGAAATGCTCTGTAACCTAAATCCGACGACGGATATGGGTTAGGGATGTTACACTAGCGGTTTGTTCACATACTATTCTAGTGGTTTATCCACGCAATCTGACTGGCAGTATTGCTACAAATATTTTCTACTACTGGTGATTTAACCACAATAAGCTAGGACTCCTTCTGGCATGGTGTGTATGGGTTAGATATGGTGTGTAGCGGATGGATGGGTGGAAAATTGCATTGAAATTCATGTACATTTGCATAAATTCTATGATTTCGTATATTCTGATGATATGGTGATTAGTAATATTGATGTACATGTTATTTCCATGAACAAAAATGATTTTATGGTCTTGGGTATACTGTTTATTTTTTTATTGATCTCACGCTAGGCTTCGTAGCTTATCCCATTAGTTTAACATATTTTAGGTAATCTGCAAGGATAGGGCTTAAACTCAACATTCAAAGGTCTCGTCTCATTTTTTTCTAAATAAGTATTAAATTTTATAATTTTATTTTATTGGGTTTTTAATAATTTATTTTATGAATTGTGGCATGGGTATTGTTACGGGGATATTTTGATATTTAAAAGCATTATGACCAAAACTAGATAAATTAAATAATTGAATAACGAACTAAAAATTAATCTCTAAAATTTAGGAATGATTGTAACACCTCTCACCCGTATTCAAAGCCGAAATAGGGTTACAGAGTATTACCGAGCTTATCATACATTAAAACATACACTTCTCATACAAATTAATCATTTCAAATACAATTCATTCCCAATCAATCATTTTGTCCCTAATACGAGCCTACAAGGCCCTAAACATGCATTGAGAGTGGTTCGACACTAAACCAATAACTTTACAAACTTTTTGAACATTTAGAAAATTCTCAAAAACAGAGAACACACGCTCGTGTTGCCCGGCCGTGTGTCTCGCACGGCAAACAGACACGCCCATGTCACAGGTCATGTAGACATTCGAAATAGGATCACATGATCGTGTCACAGCCCGTGTCCGACCTCATGTAACTCTCTGACTTGGGTCACACGGCCAACACACACACTCGTGTGCCCTAAAAATGGCAATACACGCCCGTGTGACAGGCCGTGTGCTAGGCTGTGTCAAACTTGTAACGTATACTGGCTTATGCCACACAGCCAAGTCACGCCGGGTGAAGCACACTGACTTGGTTTTAATTTCAACACCAAGGGACACACGACCGTGTACATAATCGTGTGTCACACATGGCTGAGGCACAAGTCCGTGTCTCTACCCGTGTGGACAAAAATAAGACTATTTACCCTGTCAATTTGCCACCCAATCTTAAGCACACCTACACCAAACTCAATGACACCAAAACATAGCATCAATAGGCATATAACCCAACCTCAAATCAAGCATATTCTATACCATTTCATTTCTCATCAATACAAATCACAAATACCACAATATGCTATCTAATTTCATACCTAATTTCACTTAATAAACATCAATATGGCCATTTTCTAAACACGCATTATTTTTGCCTAATTACATATACATGCCAAGTTCATTTCCCATCCATTTAGTACTTCTAATTTCCAAATACCAAACAACAACACACTACATATTCAAACACATAATAAGAGCCATATGCACAAATATATACACAACCACATCAACCAAAATAAGCCAACTTTCATGGTTATATACAAACCAAATCA
This sequence comes from Gossypium rotundifolium, assembly GCA_025506655.1. Taxonomy (NCBI): domain Eukaryota; kingdom Viridiplantae; phylum Streptophyta; class Magnoliopsida; order Malvales; family Malvaceae; genus Gossypium; species Gossypium rotundifolium. The sequence continues at coordinate 176,541,663 of CP106724.1, forward strand.
TTTGACATTTACAAGCCATTTCAAATGACCAAAATCATTAACAACTCATAACCAAAATGACCAAAGTCCCTATACATGCCATAGACTCAAAACATATGTTCAAAAGTACCAAATTGATAGATGGATAGTGTGACGTAGTCTCTGACGATTCCCAAATCCAAGCTAGCTTTAAACTCACTATAAAACATGGAAAAATAAACAAAATGAGCTTTATCGCTTAGTAAGCTCATATGAAATAAACTCAATTCAATCATAAATATACATACCATCCAATTGAATATAGCAACATAGAGATCATTTAACTAACAATAACATGTTTAATCATATGTTTATATGTGCACGTCACAATTTGTTGGATTTAAAGCTTATACGATTTATGTACATACATCTACTATCTCGTATCAATCTCATACTCAACCACGTCTTTCATTTACCCATTGAACCATTCGAAATACTATCGAATACATGGAAAACTCACACCCGAAGTGCCACATATACAGCTGAAGCTATCTCAATCACATATCACATAAATGCTCACTCTCGAGCTATCAACAGGCCTACTCACACAAGCTGTAGGTCAAGACGTAGCTACACAAAGTCTTTGCTCACACAAGCAAATCAAGTAAACGCGTAACACCGCCAAGATACTCGATCCAGGTAGGGACGACAGACCATCACCCGGATCACATAATCACATAAATCCCCTAATGACATGTCACTAGTATCCTACCTATTTCTAAGGTTCAACCGGAGTTCCAATGCCAAATCGTCATCAAATCATTGTCGTACATGTCCGTAGTCTCGTATTCACATTTTATGCAATTCCAAAGCATTAAAAACATAATTATAACAATACTTATCACTTACGAACTTATCTCAGACGTAAAAACAACGACATGAGTTGATTAGTCGAGAACTTTGTTTTTCCCTCGATCTAGATCCAAGTTTCGCTTTTCTTGATCTATATGTAATCAAAATTAAATTATTTAATCATCTCTCTATTCAATTTAGTCCAAAATTCTCTTTAAGGCATTTTAACACAATTGCCCCTAATTTTTCACTTCTTTTACAAGTTAATCCTTATTTCATAAAAACACAAATTCATGCAATTCAACCACAACCCATGCTAACCGAATTACAATTATGTCCCTAGTAGCCCATATTTTTCATTTATTTTACATTTTAACCACAAAGTTTCACATTTCACAATTTAATCCCTAATTTGCATTTTCGCTAAAAATCACTTAACAAAACTTGTATAACTATCATCAAACATTCCTAATCTATCATTAAACATCAAAATACTCATGTATTCATCAATGAAAATATTTAAAACCTTTAATAGTTTTGCAAAATAGCCCCTGGCTATCTACACTAAGCTGCAACGATCTCAAAAACATATAAATCATAAAAAACGGAACAAAAACACATACCTAATTGAAGGATTAAAACTTTCCGAACCCTAGCCCTCTTTTTCTCAAAAAAATCGATTTGGTTTTATCTTTTGAAGAAGATGAACACAAAATACCTATTTTGTTTTATTTAATTAACATTTATTTACTAAATTACTATATTAACCTTAATGTATAACCTTTAAAACATTAAAATTGATATCCATCTCTGTCCACTTATATTTCAAATGGTCTATTTACAGCATAAGAACCTCCAATTTAATATTCCATAACTATTTAATAGCTTTAACTATTAAAACATCACTTTTACACTTTAAGCGATTTAATCCTTTTTTAGCAAATTGACCAATCAAACGATAAAATGTCTAAACAAAACTTTCACACAATCATATATTCATACTTTAGACTTTAAAATAATAATAAAATAATTTTATTTCAACCTCGATTTGTAATTCTGAAACCATTGTTCTAATTTGACCAAAAATAGACTGATACAATGATGGTTTTTATTAATAAATTATAGACTCTGGACTTTCCACTACAAAACTAGTTTTCAAAATTCTGAATAACAAATTAATAGTCAAATAAGTTTCCAAAATTAAAAAGAGCTTTTGTTTAATTGGATCATAATTAAATTCAACATAAATTAATGATTTTATAAATTCAAGTAAGCCCATTTCATTTTTTCGTAAAATAAAATTTTTCAAAAGCTTAATTGTTTTTCTTGGGCCATTTCGATGGCTATTGTGACCTTCAAAATCTGAACATAACTTCTGGTCCTGGTTGAGGAGATTACATAAACTGCCATAAATATATGGATAAACCACCAGAATTGCAGATAGTCTGCTAAAAATATGTGGATGAAACATTGGAATTACAGATAAATTGGCAGAACTTCCACCTTACATATCATCCCGATCCCATACAATGCATTATGGCATAACAGAATCATAATCAATACAATAGGCATGCTTCAACATGCAATCAATTTTGACACAATGGGCATGCTTTTCATCATGCGTTCAGTAAAATGGTAACAACAAACATGTGATCAGAATATCGGTAACTGCATTCTGCCATGATATCATAAAACATACGAATCAGAACAATACATACAATAACAATATACACAATTTTAGTCAACACAGAAGTCATAGCCAGAGACACTTAAACCAACCCTAGTAAATGGCTTAAATCTCATTCGGCTAATCACCAAAGGCACATTCGATTAGTCACAATTAATGCATATATCATATGGATACAACTAAATGCACATAAAACACTTATGGACTATACTTATGCAAATTTTATTTGGTTAGAATTCACACCTTAATTTGTACATCCCAAACAACACTAGATCTAATTCAGAACACTCATTTGCTACAGATCTAGTCAGATCTTGTCCAAATCTAAACTTTGAATGAACAAATCTCACAAAACACACCATATTAGATTCGGTTATGATAGATCCAGAAAAGATCTATAATTCTGATTACTAACCAAAAGAAGATCACTTACCCTTATCTCCGATTTACAGATCTGACCCAACAACACTTCTACAGATCAGATTTGATCAGACGTATCTAGATCTATACCCTAAACAAAGAATCATACGCATATTAGGATTGGTATTGTTGGATCAGGGAAGGAATAAAATTGAGCTCTAATAACATAAAACACTTACTCTTCACCGAAAATCAGATCAAGAACGAACAATTAGTGGAGATCTAGACAGTCAAAGGAGATTCGACTATAGGAGAATAAAAATTGAAAAAAAAAAAGTAGAGATCTGACTATAATGAAAGAAATCGAAAGAAAAAGAGAAGAAGAGAAAAATTGGTGGTGACGCGACGACGATGCGACAGTAGCCAAAAAAGAGGTGATGGCAAACGGCGGCAGGGAAGGTGGCGAAAGAAAGGAGGGAGGCAATGGTGTTAAGGGGTGCGGCAGTGGCGAAAAAGGAACGAAAAGGTGTGGCGACGACGGTGGTGCAAGGGAGAATAGGTGCAGTGGTGACGGTGGTGCAAGGGAGGAGAGTGGTGGCACAAACAATAGAAGAAAGAAGAGAAAAGAAATTATAAGAGGAGGCTAAGGGGAGAGAGGTGGCACAAGGAAGAAGTGAAAAGAAAAAGTTGAGAGGAAAATACAAGAGAGAAAAAAAATGTAATAAGATTGAAATCAGGCAATGTGAAATCAAAAGGAAAAAAGATGTTTAAATATTAGGGTTTTTAAACTTTAAGGGCGACAATTAGGATTAAAAATAAAGGAGTGACGAAAATGAGTAGGGATTCAAGACAATTTTACTAACATTTAATCATTAAAGTAATAACTCATTTTATTTTTAAATATACACTACAAACAAATATAAATTGGGTGTGACACAAACATGTATTATGGTAAAATTTAAGGTTTAAAATTTTATTAACTTCAAAGAAAATTAAATTTTATGATGTCTTTTAAATTTATTTTAGAGAATTTAGAAATATGACTAGCGAATTAGATAATTACTGTAACGTCTTTTGGATTGAAAAGTTAAAATATAATTTCATATGGATAGACCACCTTGATAAATGAAATTTTCTTTTAGGAAAAAAAAGAAAGAATGTTGGATATTTCTCTTGAACTTCAAATGGGCTTCCAAGTTAATTGGGTCAAAACTTTATTTTAAAAATTTTAACCTAATAGGAGTAAAATTCATAATCCTATTTTAAGCCTAATATTATAGCTCAAAAGAGATGAAAAGAAAACATAAAATTACCAAAGAAAAATGAAGAACGCAATTATTTTTTTCTTATTTTATGGTAAAATCTAATATATATACTAAAGTAGCATATTGATACAAACACGATAAAAAATGGTTTTGGCATAATTAAACGTGCGACAATTATCATATTGTGATTGGATATGCAATTGAATTATTACATATAAAAAAATTAAATTTCAGTATTAATATGGTAACAGATTATAATAAATAATAGAGTAATTAGCAATCACTTTTCCAATAATTAAGAAAACTCACAATTTTACCGCTTTAATTATTTAACATCTCACTATAATCGAAATCCTTTCATTATATCATTCAGCTAGAATTCAAAATATAAATGACTTTATATTTTATACAAGTAATTTTTTAGGTAATCAAAATTATTTTCCTCAGTAATTAAAATTAATTCAAATATCTATTAGATTTATGAAAGAATCATATATTAGAATCTAGACGACACTACAATTTTAAAATTATGTTTTACTTAATATAATTATTTAACACAATTATGTTTTAGGACTACAATCAACTGCTATATATATTTTAATAAATTAAAACGTTTCATAAAAGGAAATTTTCACTTAAATTGTTGCTATGCACCACAAATTATTGCTTTTGATAGATTTTATGAAACATCACCTTACTAAAGATACTACACACATTTTCCTTTTATTATAACTTACCTGAGATAAAAAAAAAAAGAATCTTTTTATGCAATTACCAGCAGTTCCTTTAATTTAGACAGAATTTATTTTAATATATTAAAATTTGGTACGTACATTTTAAACAAATATAATTTTGGGATAAACGAGAATTAAGCATCGAATAAGAATAAAGAGAAAAATTAAATACAGATATTTATTTAGAAAAATCCTAAAAAAAAAAAAAAAAAATCACGGTAAAAAAAAACTTCACAAGATGGAGAAAAAAAAAAAAAAAAAACCCAAACCCATAATACAAAGTTCTCCCAAAATTTTCACAAAACTCTCCCTTAATTGTGTTGTTGAATCAATCTCTCTACGGTTGCTGAAAGCCCTATTCATAGGCTCAAATTCATGTCTATACATGATTAAAATATTCCTAAAATAATCAAAGTTAGACGGGAGAATGATAACAGAGTTTAATTAAGAGAAAAAACATATTTTAATAGGGAACACGTTGTCACATCACGACATCGTTTATCGACTCATCGAGACGTCATATGTCGCATCATCAGAACATCGTGTATCATATCACCAAAACTTCGACTCTTTTTCATTATATCATCAATTTTATTTTATTCAAAATGTGAGTCACACTCCACAAATAAAAATAATTCAATTTTATACTACATAATCATCCTGTGCACAACTCCTTCAACTACCTGAAAATCAATACCAAAACACATTATCGTTCTGACTTCAATTCTCTCCTCAATTTCTTAGCACAAAGTCAACATTGAGCCTTTACGCTTTTGATCTTAATTTAATTTCTTAGATAAGTTATGTAATAACATTCTAAAATGATTCCTTCTTTTCTTAGTTGTACAGTAGTAATATTTTATTTATTCATCTTTTACCCATACATTATATATTCATCTTTTATCTACATGTAAAATATCAACCTCAATCCTCTTTTTTTTTCTCTTAAAAATTGATTTTATTTGTGGACTTCATCCGTCTGAATTTAAATCCTTAGTAAAATGCTCTCTTTCTTTCTTTTTTCTTTTATTAATACAAATACATTTATATTGTATTATCACTTCTAAATCTATATTTCAAATTTTAAACTAAAATTAAACACTAATTATTATTATATGATTTATGCAATGTACAACAAAAAAGACATCAAACGTTTTCCACATTAAAATTCACAATATTCTTTTTATAATTTTATTTAATTAGTATAACAAATAACAATATTAATTTAAATATGTTGATTTTATAGGCATACAACTATTTTTACATATTCGGTTTTCTTCACCTTAATTTGTTTCTATCTTATTTACAATAAAATTGAAGCTTAACATTTTATTCGCTTTTTTAAAAAAATTACTCAAATTAATTAATGAATTAATTACGAAAATAATCTAAAAAAATTAAATACAAAAATGACTTAAAATTTACAATGCTCGTCGGAGCAATCGATGTGTCCCGCAGTATCGTCCTCAATGATGACCCAATGATCAATTTCTTTAAAAAAAAGTGCACTAATATATATTTTTTAAAATATCAGTGAAAAATACAAGTATTCACGATGAAAAATATATAAATTTTTAATGGGTGCTGCCGGTTTGTTAGGTGACACCAATAGAAATTTAAAAAAATGTGAAAAATAAAAGAAAAATTGAAAAGAAACAGTTGAAATAGAAAAAAAATAAATGAGAAAGCTCGTGACCGATGCTTTTTTTATAGGTGATTCTTGTTTTCTTGACTTGCTAGTGCCACCATCAATAAATTAAAAAACTGAGAAAAAAAAAACTAAACACAATCAAAATCAGAATAAAAAGAAATTAGAAGAAATAAGAAAAGAAATATGAGAAAGAAAAGTTTAAATGACTTTTATTAAAAAAATAACAATATAAAACTTAGAAAATTGAAAAGTGTGTGATGCTTATACAATTACATTTATGGACACCTTGAAATGGGAAAATAATAATAGTGAAACAATTTATTTTTTGAAGTATGTAACTTAAAAATTCTGAACGCCATTCAAATTTCATATTTTTTTACTTTACAAAGTTCTCTTACGTTGAAAATGGAAAATAAAATAATATTTTTTAATAGTAGTTGGATTTTTATTCTAAAATAAAACAACATAAGTTTCAGAAAAATATAAGAAGAAAGACAAAAAAAAGGCCTAAACGAACGAGCCCAACCTAGCAAAAAGAAAGAGGACGCTCTGGAAACTTCAGTGTTTCAACCGAGAAAATAAACAGTCCCACCTCTTGAAAAGCAACAAAACATGGGGAATCTAATAGTTGAAAAACTTTTCATCATTTCCAATATCTTTACAGCCCTTCCCCTGCTATGACCCTTCTTCTCCCAAAAACAACATAGACCCCAGATTTCTTCAAAAAATCATACCTCTCCTATCCCTCTCAATCGCTCCTCTTGCAAACTTAGGAACACCATCTCGTGATCTCCATTGTTCTCATGTCATCAAGCTTTCAACAACCAGTAAGTGTGCAATTGCATTTACCGTTCGAGAGCAGTATTTGAAAATACAGGTATGAAACTGCTTACCCAAAAGTTTTCCGTCTCTGATTAAGGCTCCAATTCTTATCTATCCTTCCTTTAATTTGACAGTTTCTTTATGACAGAAAGTACATCTCCTTCAACCTCCGTGTCCATTAAACGCAGATCTAATCCTTCCTGGATACTTTGAATGCATGCAAGCGCTTCCGCCGCAAAAACTGAAGGTACATTTGCATTAATAACCATTTTTGAACTCAGAACTTGTCCCTTCGAGTTTCGAATCACAATCCTAGAGCATGATTTTTCATCTTGTTTTTTGTAGGCCGCATCAAAGTTGATTTCACAGACGGGGGTTTCGGCGGTTGTCATCTATCCGACTCCATCCGTCGAACAGGTAAGGGAACTTATAACCCATCAATCTCGCGAATATGATTCCTTATAGAGTCTACTATAGAAATTCCAGATCTTCTTTAACCCTCATGAATCCACTTATTTCTTTCTGTCCAAATAGCCCAGAGAGCACATGCAAACAACCTACAATGTTTGTTGGTCTTATGTTCAAAAAACCAGGTGAGCCATTCCAGTAACTCCATATTTAACACGGTTTCATGCCAAATCCAAGCCTAAATGATGTCATATATCCTTGGTCACAGGGCAGTCCGGCACATCGCGGATATAGACTAGAATTACTCATTCTTCTATAGTGTAGCATACTTAGGGTAAGCAGATAGTTTTTTGAAATTCGCCATACTGTAATTTTCTGGTTAGAGGGCAATTTTAAGTCCCACAGTTTTTTGTAAAAGTTCCCAATTTGTTCCTGGTTGTGTACGTAGTTAGCTTTTGAATCCTGTTGTGATAGAGCTTTGTATGCACTGTGAACTGTAAATTCTCCAGACGCCTCCTATCTCCACACCTGATAGTCGTTATATCGAAACATGGACAATGGGATTTTCAGGATTCGTCTAGCATCATTGTCACTAAAGGTATCCCTAATAAAATTCACTTTCCATTCCCTACTAACATTGTCAATCAAATATACTATCAAGAGATTATTCTAACAACGTACACTATTTTGAATTTTGTAATTTGTAGCTCCTGGAACCCATGTTGAGTCCTAAACTAGAATTTTTGCCTCAATACTTACTCTCCAACCCAACCCCTCGAGCACTCATTTCGTAGCCTAGATACTCTTCCAGGTATAGGAAGGTATAGTCCCTAAACTTGCACTCACAAAATTGGAGTTTAGATAATACTTCACTTTCAGAGTACGTGCAATTAACGTATTGGGATAATTAATTAATCACCAACCCTATTGAAACCCTAAACCACCTTTTTCTTTAAGCTCGCAAATTTATCTCTAAGCACACCAATGAATCCCTTGCTTTCCATGACTCTTTTGCTATCAAAAAGATGCGCAAATGCTTTCCATCTCGGAAAATAATGATTTGGGTAATAAAAAACAAGCCATAGAATATGTAGGAATAACTTGTAGAACGGATTTTATGAAAATTTCTTTACCACTTTGCGATAGGAACTTAGTACTCCAATTGTTAATTTTTTGCTTCATATGATCTTTTAAAACTGGAAACGCTAATTTTTTCCCTATCCTACCATATCAGGGAGACCTAGATATTTTTTTGGATTAGAAGAATTTTTAACATTCAACATACGTGTAAGAGAATTCCTTAGCTGTTCAATTGTATTTGTATTGTAAAAAATTGTAGATTTCTTATAGTTTACACAATAACCTGAAGCCTCTTCTTTTTCATGCAAAATATTCTTTAAAAGTTTGAACCCCTTGATTTGAAGCCTCTTTAAACAATATATTGTCATTCACAAATAGTAAGTGGGAAATCTTTGGGGTTCGTCGACTTACTTTAGCTCCCCTTGCCATCGCATCCCTTTTAGCTAAGCGCGTTACAGTCGATAACCCCTTACTGCATATAAAAAAATATAGGGACTTAAAGGATTCCCTTGCCTTAGTCCCCTTGTTGGCTTAAACTTTCCACCTTCACAAACGTTTATCACTGTCGAATAGGAGATTGATTCAATATAGTGCATAATGAAGTCAACCCACGAATTAGCAAACCCTATTTTTAATAGCATTTAACGTAGAAAAGACCATTCAACACTATTGTATGATTTATTCATGTCCAATTTCAACGCCAATAAACCTCTTCTTATTTTTTTTACTTGAATGTATGCATAACTTCATATGCAAGTAATACATTATCAGTGATCAATTGGCCTAGGACAAAGGCACTTTGAGCTTCATCTATGTAGCAGTATAGAACTTTTTTGAAGTGATTTGCTACCGTTTTAGAAATTATCTTGTATAGAACCGAGCATAGACTTATAGGTCTAAAATTTGATAAGTTCATGGGTTGAGCAATTTTTAGAATAAAAACAATCTCAGTAGCATTGCAAGATTCAAGAGACATACCTTCATTCATAATGCTTAGATAGAAATCCCTCACATCTCGTCCAATAATATACCAAAAATGCTGATAAAAAATTACTGAAAAATCGTTGCTACATGTTGCATTTGTTGGTCCCATATTTTTCACAGTAGTAAAAATCTCATTCCTTCGTATAGGCTCTTGTTAACATCTGATTCATCTCATTTGTAATTTTCCGCTCCACTCCTGAAAGAATATATGCCATATTGTCATCTTCCTTTGAAAAGAACAAAGCATTAAAATAATTACAAGCTATCAACGCCATCTCCTCTTCTTCATGCTTGATCATGCCTCTCTCATTCTCCAAACCCACGATACGATTAACATGTTTCCTTTGAGACGTAAATCTATGAAAAAACTTGTGTTCTTGTCACCTGTTTTCAACCAATTTGCTCTGGCCCTCTGTTCCAGTAAATTTTTTGTTTCTCCATCTCCCAATTCAACTGCACCTTAATATCAATAAATTTTGCAAGCGTTTCATCATCTCGTTCAGCTTCTGTGAGCAAAGCCAATTTATCATTTAGATTTTTCACTTTTGCACCTCATTTCTTTTTTATATCCCTCTCCTATTTCTGTAATGCTTCTTTTAAAACATCCAATTTAGTTAAAACATCACTCGATTCAGAGTCTTACACCATACAAATAATCGCTTCACACAACTCTTCCAAGGCCACCATGTTTCAAATTTAAAATTTCTCCCCCTTCTTTCATTTCCTCATTGATTTGTTGTAACGAAAATGGCCAATGATCTGAAAAGGAGTGAGATAGATGATCAATAGAATAATTAGGGAATAAATTCAGCCAATCAACATTCATCACCGCTCTATCTAATTGTTCCCTAATATTTGTTTTTAGTAAGCTACCTCATTCCCAAGTGTATCATGGACTTTGAAAACCATGGTCCAATAGTTGACAATCTTCGAGCACCTTTCGAAAATTCTTCATGCTTCTTCTCTTGGAATTCCTGTCACCTTTTAATGAGCATACAAAATCTCATTAAAATTTTCATAAACTAGCCAAGGTAGTTCACAATTTTCCCCAAGAGTCTGAAGTAGATTCCAACTATCTTCTTTATGCCTTATAACTAGGGCTTCTTAAAAATTCGTAAATCTTCATTTTAAGATTCCACTTTCCTCTTGAATATCTGCATCAATATAAGATTTAGAGAAACTTCAAATACTGACCAACATATTTCCATTCCATGCAATAATAGGACCTCCTCTCGAAGCTTTCGCTTGATCATCAATCCTATTTGTGAATTCACATCTCATTTGCACTTTCTCCATTCTCTTCCTATCAAGCTAAGTCTCCATTAAGAAGACAATTTGAGGATTAATAGACTTCAACACAAATCGAAGCTTTCGGATTGCCCACGAACTCCCCAACTGTGGACATTCCATGATAGAAGTTTCATGGCGTCCGGTCGGCATGCCCCCTAGCAGTCATCGATATTTGATTTTGGTAAACATTATTTCGCTCAATTATAGTTCTAAATGAATCAATAGAAGTAGAAACACTAAGAACCATATCTATAGTTCTGGGTCATTTCTTCCCATTAACAAGCGTTATTGGATCATCTTCAACTTCATGGGCCATATCGACTAGTCCTTTTTAGCTAGAAGAACCTATTTGATTTGAGTAATCTATAATAAGAAAACCTTCCAAATTAAACCCCATAATCGGATTGATGTGATTTCCAAATCCACTACTCTCCATCCCTCTGATTACTCCATGATTCATGCCATGTTTGACTTTCTTCCTTAGTTGCATCATCCTTTTCCTCTCGAAGCCAAACCCTACTTGTAGTAATGGCCCTTTGTGTCGCTACTTTCAAAGAGATGTTCAATCCAAACTCCATGATTTTGCCTTTAAGATTCAATTTAACAGGGTAGAATTTATCACTGTGACCTAAACATCCACATAAGAAGCAAAATAGTGTAAGTTTTTCATACTGAAAATTTGCGTAAGCGATTGTCGATGAACGAAGCATAATTTTCTTAAAACATCAATCTCTACTCGAATTCTTAGAAAAGTCTACCCCTCTATTTAGCTGCTTCGAATCAAATTCCAAAAATCTCCCTACAAAATTGCCTAGTTGCTTTGCAACTGCTTTCGAGAAGAAACCTGGGGGTAAATCATGAATTTGAACCCAAAAAGCCGAATGAACTAGTGACACTAACTTTGGATCTTCACCATTTTGCAATCTATGAATAATCAAAAGATGATTATTAAATGTTCAAGGGCTTCCACTAACCACTCGATCCACATTCAATTCATGGAAAAACTTGAACAAATATCGTTTTCCCCCAAGATTATGAATTTGAACCCCCTCAGAGGATGCCACAAAATTGCCATTGAGGATTTCATCACAGTAAAATGAACCACACTCTATGTTAGGAAACAACCCACCAAACAATATTCTTAAGCCGACTTCTACAGATTCGAATCAATCGGTAGTAGAATCGCCTTCTCCTTTTCCTCTTCGTAATCTATGTTGAGACTTTCCAGATCCTTTTCCATGGTGAGAAACACTTACAAAGAACTAATAGAAAGGACCGTTTTGAAAATAGCGTTAGAAAGAAACTTTTTTTTTTTTTTTTGAAGCAAGAAAAACATAAAGACCAAGACGTGCTACAGATAGCAGACCATTCCTGCTACAGAGAGCATACTATGTAGAAATGGGCAGCATAATTTAAAATCATTGTTTTATCATAAATCCCTCAAATATTTTCAATTAGCCCCTTCCATTAATGAAAACTATCAGTTGACGGTTTGACCGTTAACCTCACTGACATAGATGACAAAAGCCACCAAAAATTGTCATATGGCAGTATGAATAAATTTTATTAATTTTTTATGAATAATTTTATTTTATGAAAAAATTATTAAAAATTATTTATATTGACTTATAATAATATTTTTCTTTTAATTTTTATTTTATGAATAAACTAATTCTTTAAAAATAAATTATTTTTGAAATACAAAATTTTATTTACACCATTTAATTGAGAATATATATTATCTTATTTTGTTACTTTTATTTTTATAATTAAATTAATGAAAATAAAATTTATTATAACGAAGATAAATTATTACTTATTTTTATTATTTATTTATAAATAGATGAAATTAAAATAAGAAAGAAAAAATTTTAAGTATTTCCATGAGCTTGTAATTTGAAGAAGGAAACGATTAGGAGAAATTTACTATTAACATATAAACTATGAGATAGGATATGGTGGTTATTCACCTTATCTTTTAACCATGTGGTAAGGGTTTCTCTTGAATTTTGTAAAATTTTTTAGGCCCAAATGCTAATTTGGTATTTAAGGGTCCGTTCTTCTGTGCCTAAAAAAATCACTTCTAGTTTTAAAAGTACATTTGGAAGAATAATCTATTTTTGGTTGGAATTTTTAGCTTTTCAGAAGTTCTGAAAATGAGAAGTTAAAATTTTTAGCTTTTTCTCCCAAAAGCGCTTTTAGTGCTTAATTACTTTTTCACCCCTTCAATAATATAGTACTTTTTAATTTTTTTATGGCTTAATTACAAATGTGTTAAAATCATTAATTAAAAAAATATTTTTTAAAATACTAATTACAAACATTTAATGGTTATATTTAAAATATTTAACAAGTTATAGTAATTTTTTATATTTTATTAAAATAAAATAATATTAACTAATTTAAATTTTATTTAAATGCATATTTGTTACTTGATAATAACATGTTTAAAATATACATTTAATTTCTCAAAAATATTTTTTGACGGCAATGCTAAACACTTAAATTTTAAATTAAACTTTTCAAAAACACTTTTAAACTAGACCTAAATATAAATAGCATCTAACTGTTAATCAGGTATTCTACTAGAGCAAGCCTAGTGACCAATCCTCCCCCATGCTATAGGCCAATTAGTGGTATATGTTATCCACAAGTTTTAAAGTTGCTTCATACTTGGGGGAGGATCGAACCCTTACTATTAATTGAGGTAATAGAGACATTTGTCATCTCACTTAACTCTCATGATTTGTATTTTTTTTTTAAATTTTGGTGATAAAAATTATCCCAAATTAAAAAATACCTTGTTGAAATTTGGCTCGACCATGCTTTCAACATGTATATTTTATATAAAGCTTAATACATTATTTGATACTAGGACACTTTTTTTCTAATATGGTACCTGTATTATTTTTTGACTCAATTTCATGCCTATATTTGCAAAAATTATATACTTTGGCACCCAAAGGTAATAGTGTTAACTTTTAGTGTTTAATTTGGGTTTTGAGGTTTATTTGATGGAAGTACATAATTAGCTAATAATATTAGCAGTTAATTTTATTAAATCAACCTTATAACTTGAATTAAATTATATTTATTAAATTTTATTTTACAAATTAAACGTAAAATTAAATAAATTTACAATTAACACTAAATTTATTTTATTAACAAAATTTTGAAAATTTCAAACTTATAATATTAGCAATTAACTTTTATTAAATCAATCTTAAAACTTGAATTAAACACTAAAAGTTAACATTGTTACTTTTAAATACCAAAATATATTATTTTTTCAAATACACATATCAGATTGGACTAAAAAATAATACAAGTACTATATTAAAAAATGTCAAACTTAGATACCTAATGATATATTAAGCCTTTATATAAATATTTTGACCCTTATCAACAATTCTGACTTGCCAATGTCAGAAACCTTAATTACAATAAAATATATATTATTAATTGATTTTCTATTTTTATAAAGAGTCGCATTTGGTTATATTATGATAAAATTTCCATCAGCGCAGTAAAAAACAATGTCTCATTTCGTTTTTATAATTTTTTTTTTTTTTTGGTACCCCAAGTATGCGTCTTTCATTCAATTTTGCTTTTGATCGTAAACATTTTTAGCACAAGTCCATCAAATCTTAATTTGATGAGCATTAATATTATTATAATATTAATAGTGTAGAAATAAGTAAATTAAAAGTGTAATTTAATGGTTGGAGAAGAATTATAAATAATTATAAACATTGTATAAAAAATTAAATATGATAACAACTTCTAATAAAATTAATCTTAAAAAGCCATTTGACACACAAAGTAGCAAATAGATTTATTATTTATACATAGAACTCATATTTTGGTTCCACTCAAGTTCATGATACTTTGATAATTAAATTAGAATGGTCTAAAATAAGATAAATTTTCCATTTGGAATTTGACCCATAGGTTGAAGAAGGCTTAGTCGTAACTAAAGATAGAAGAAGAGAGTAAATTAATACATTCCAAACATTATTTTATCACGTTAAAAACCATAGTAACTCATTATACAGAACTGATACTTATGTATTAGTAAAGAGTCCAGTAAACCACAAATTTATTGCCCCGCATTATGTTTACATTATAAAACAGTGACTTAACTAGTCAGAAGATATGCATGGAGGAGATCATATTACAACTTGGAAGATGGTTTTTTGGAACTCCGCCTAGCTATGAATTCTTGCATCTTCTTAAACTGCTCCCGTGTCATTCCATCGTAGTATTTATGACCCCTCTCCTGTAAAAAGAACATGAATTTAAATTGGGAAAATCAGTATAAAAAATCATTAACCAATCAAAAAAGCTCAAGTTGCAAGGACAGAATGCTAAAGAGATGAGTAAATAGAAGAAATGGTAGAACATGGATTCTTTGGAGGAATCATGTATTATCAGCCATATAAGGAAGAAATGAGGGGATTGATAGAAGGAGACTATGGAATCATCTGTTATCTCTACATAGGAAACTTTTTTATTAAACCCCTAGCATTACACTTTGTGATTTTCATTGAGATGTTTTGGATTGCCCTTACTGAGGAGGAGGCAACTGACTGGGAATGGTTCCTACTAATAGAGAAGATCGCTACACAAATCAACTATTGGATTACGAAGTTCCTATCTTATGCAGGGAAAACTTTAACTCGTTCAGGTAGCGATGTTAAATATCCAGAACAACTGGTACAGTTAATTTTTCCTTCTTCCTGGAAGTGTCTAGGACATAATTAATTAACTATCCTTTCAGTTCTACTGAATTAGACAGGGTAAATTAGCCAAGGACCAAAGTTACGATGGAAGCCAATTTGCATAACTAGCTCTGAAAGACGATTTGATTTAAACAACTTATGTTTGGTTTCTATTGTCCCCAGTCGGTTCTCTTTTGGATTTGCTTGAATTAATAATGCTCATGTGCTCAATGCAAATCAAAACAGCAGCAGAACAGCATACAAATATTGCAAGTTTGGCTGATAGCTCTTCAGCTTACTAGGCAGCAAGGTTAATCTCGAATTTCTCTGATGTCAAATACTCAGGGTCCTCTATGCAACCTGAATGGAGTCAAACTAATTTGGTTTCCTCTCCATATCCCAAAGCCTGCAATGATTTATTGGATGGCTACACTTATTAGGCTGTCAACCAAGGATCATTCACTATCCTGGAGGATAACACCATACTGTGCGTGTGTTCTCTGTCAGCCAGAGCAAGAATTTAAAAACTACTTGTTCTTCAAATTGTGCTCTCTAAGAAAGTCTCAAAGGATATTATATGTCAATGCCAACTCAAAAAAAGCTATACCAGGCTGGGAGGAAGAACAGAGATGGACAGTAAGTTACTTAAGCAGTGAATCCTCGATCAGAATTGTATTGAGTATTGCTAGGACCTTCATCTACCAGATTTGAAGGCAGATAAACAACAGATTATATCGAACTTTTCAGCAGATTACCAAACATACCATTAACCATGCGAAGATGACCGTTACCAGGCTAAGATACCATGTAAAGACACATGGAATACAATCTTTTTCACTTTCTTTTATTCTTGTATTGCATAGCTTTGATTACTTTCTTTTCATTATGTAGCAGCAATTTCCAAGTTCTTTTAGATAAATAAAACCATGCTTATCCAAGAAAAGATATACATAAGCGTAATGAATACCTTTTCCATGGCGAGACCCTGACGAAGATCCAATTTGTACCCATCATTGATCACAGACTTGTACCTGAGAACCAAGTCTTGACTGTTCTTCATAATTGCTCCTGCAAGTTGTCGAGCTTTATTCAACACTTCATTTTGGTCAACAACATAATTGACAAACCCCAATTTCTCAGCTTCCTCTGCTGACAAAGGCATGGCTGCCAACGACACTTCGCGAGCCTTGTTTGGTCCTATAAAGCGTGCAAGCTTCTGGGATAAACCCCATGAAGGAAATATCCCAAATCTACAATCAAATTTTCAAAACAATACTAAATCAACACATGATACAATCAAAGGCTTCGACTTGTTTATCTTCGGCAATTGTTACCTGGCGTGAGTATCAACGAAAGCGGCTCCCTTAGCAGCGACCAGCATATCACAAGCGAGGGCGATCTCGAAGCCGGCAGTAATAGCAAGGCCGTTAATAGCTCCGATGATGGGTTTGGGGCATTTCTCCATCTGAACAACCGGATCCGTCTCCGGGTCCTTAACGTCACCCTTGAAAACATCTTGTGCAGCCGTCAAATCCACGCCTGAACAGAAAGCCCGTCCAGCTCCAGACAAGATGATGACCCGCACCGAGTTGTCCTTCGCAAGAGCCTTGAAAGCCTTGGCCAAGTCCACCATCATGGGCCGGGTCAAGGAGTTGAGAGATTTGGGTCGATTGATGGTAATAGTAGCGATCCCATCAGGTTCACGGGTCACAACGATCAGCTTCTCAGATGAGGAACCCTCCATTTTTACAGGAAAAGGAAAGAAAGGGAAAGATTCAAAAGAGAAGATGAATAAATTTTATTGCAATTTTGGAAATGGTTATATAAAATAAATATTTTCAACATGGATCTGGTTTTGGTAATTGGGTTTCGTCATCATCATTGATTGCGTGTAGATAGATAATGCCTTGAATTGCGTGTCTGATTACGGCAACATGGAGATGGAGATGGGAAAGCGGATAAGAACATAAGAAAAAGAAAAATCCCACTCCCTACTGTGTACCAAATCATAATATTTTATTTCATTTAAGGGTAAACTACAAACTCATCAAGATATAACTTAAGAAAAATGCCACTCGATCGTAGATCTATTCGTATGCCAACTCACTTGTCTAAGCCCGGAGATTTATAGATAAAAAAATAAAACTTTAAACCATAAACTTTAAATTTTAAATTCGAATATATTATATATTTGTAATGTATAATAAACATATTTTAAACCCATTGCCCCAAACTCAAACATGCGTATCAAAGTCCAAGTAATAGGTTAGCCAAAAATATAAAAAGTAAGAGCCCAAAATGCTTTTTTCTTTTTATTCTAATAAAACAAACCCTAAAATGCTTACAGTCTCAAATTTCCTTTCTGCCGTTCTTTCACTCCCACAAACAAGTCAGTCCCGATTCTTGTTTCTTTTGTTGTTCTCCACTCCCATAGACGAACCCAGTCCAGATTCTTCATCTTCTTGCATCAGATGTCAAACAAAAGGAGTAGGATGATAACATTTAGCTGAAGTTTGTAGGATAAACTCAGATGATTCTTCATTGTCCAAACTGACTAGCTGAGGTAAATTCTATCTCTCTAAATATATGTTTATGAGACAAGACAAGAGCTGCTTGCTTCTTTATTGTATTTTCATGATATTTACTTATGTTTCTTTATTGAATATTAAATGTAGGTGAGTCTCAAGTGTTGTCCAAATCAGAACCAAGAACAAAACATTACATCAATTTTGTTAATGCTACTTGTGCTTTTCAAGATTTCACAATTTTATTTTAAATATGTTATTGAGGTAATGTGCATATGATTAATGTGCCATGTGTTTACAATCTTTTTTTTCCTTAATATTAAAATCTTTATTTTTTTCTCTTATCCCTTCTTTTCTTTTTCATGTTTTTTTCCCTTCTCAACAAACCCTTGCTTTCACCAATTTCACTACCATCAATGGCTTCCCCTGAACACCAAACTCGTCGGTGGATCTCCCAAGGTTGTCCCTTGATTCCAATAAGCCTAGCCCCAACCTTTTTGCTCCCAGAAACATAAACCTACGACAGTTGCAGTTATTGTTGCGGCAATGACAACATCTCCTCACCCTCCTCCATCGTTTCAGTGTATGGATAGTTACTCAAGACACAATGTGAGTTTAATAAGCCTATATGTATTCAATGCGTGAATGTTGCCTACTCTAGGTGAAAGGGAAATTTCTTTTATTTGTTTAAATTTTATTTTCATATGTAATTATGAGATTTTTTTTTTTTTTTTTTAGCAATTTCGTCTCGCAAGGACAAATGATTTTAGTCTGGCTATCAATTGTTGTTATCTGGTTTTTGCTTGGTCAAAAGTTGCATGACCATGGTAATATTTACAAACTCTACAATTAAGTTTAGATATTTGATTAGTTTAATCCATTTAAGTTCTAACAACTTTTTAGATAGTGTTTGAAAACAAACCTTTTAATGGTTTGCTAGGAAGGGAAACAACATTGAAAAAGAAAAGAAAGGGAAAAAAGAAATACAGAAATAAAAAAAGAAAAAAGAAAATAAATATTTTAATATTAAAAAAAGGGAAGATAATTTTTTAAAACACGTGGCACATTTAATATGTTACGTCAGACGCACGTTACCAAATAAAGACTGTAGACACTTGAGTGGTTGAATCTGTTTTTTTAATTCTTTTTTAAATTTTTATGATTTCTTTTTGTATGGGAAGAAAATATAACTGTTAATTTTTGTTTTTTTATGTTTTTATTTCCTTGTTTAGAATCAGTAAATGAAACGATGCGATTTGGGTTATGTTAAGGGTAAGTAGAAACGTTACGTTTTAAGAGTTTTAGGGTTAGTTTGGTAATATTTTTAAAAAGTATTTTAGAAAAATATTTTTGATAAGTGTTTTTGAAAAATTTAATTTAAAATTTGAGTGTTTAGCATTCTTTGTCAAAAATCTTTTGAGAATAAAATATTTATTTTAAACATATTATTATTAAGTAATAAATATGTATTTAAATAAAATTTATATTAGTTAATATTATTATATTTTAGTAAGAATATAAAAAATTAATATAACTTATTAATATTTTAATATATGAAATATAAAATTTAAATATTTTAAGTAATAAATATTAATTACTTATAAAATTTAATTAAAATATATAAATTACATTTTAAATATTTTAAATATAACTATTAAATATTTGTAATTGGTATTTTAATTTTTTAATTAATGATTTTAACACATTTGTAATTAAGCACCAAGAAAAAAAAGAGAAAGTACTATGTTATTGAAGGGGTGAAAAAGTAATTAAGCACTAAAATTGTTTTTGGGAGAGAAAAGTTAAAAATTTTAACTTTTTCTTTTCAGAATTGCTTTTAAAAAGCACTTTTAAAAAGTTAAAAATTTTAGCCAAAAATAACTTATTCTGCACAACTTTTTTTTCAAAATACTTTTGGAGTAAGAAATACTTTTTTTTAAGCACAGAAGAACTGGCCCTTAATAACTTGAGTTAAACAGTGCTTTTTGGGGAGGGAACCACAGTTGTCGATAACGGCTTCATGGCAACCAACCTTTTCTATCCGTTGTTCAATCCCTATTACAATGGGAAAGGGTGTAAAGAGATAATTATGAATGAAAATTGTTAAAATTCTTCTCTTTCTTCATGCTACTTTCTCGTTCAATTTCTTTGACACACATCAAAGGCATCAGAGCTTGACGATTTTCAATAGTAAAGGATGAGGTAACTACGCGTATGCAGAAGGGAATGAATTAGCTTCAACTGAAGGTTAGTCATATCCAGATGGAATTGGCATAGTTGGATACTAAACTCGATGGTCGACTCAAAGAGTTTAAGGAAAAGTTAAGGGTAAAATCAAGTCAGAGTTACTGACTCTATTTGAGCAGTATCTAGGTCAGCCATAACTGGGTATATCTAGTGTTCCTTCTCAAGGCAAAGGGAAAGGGGGTGTTAGGAGGACCTTCTCTTGGTTTTTCTCCTAAAGAGAAATTGTTGGACAGACTTCAGGGGATAGTGGTCAAAACTCGAGTACTATTTCGAGGCTGAGGGGGTCTTGGACAATATCAATGTGAGGATGATTATGATGCATCTAGAAGGCAAAGCCCTAGATTGGCATAATTTATTTGCACAACGCTAGGGGGCTGCACTATTTTTGGGAAGTTTATGGTCGAGGTCTCAAAGAACGATTCGGTTCCACATCCTTCCTGAACCCCATGTCTAAGTTGGTCTCTTTGAGACAGCAAGCAAAGAATAGAAGACTAATATCATGACCACTTTGTAAGCATTCTTAACCAACTTCGTCTTCCTGAATATTATGCCATAAGTATATTTACTAGTAATTTAAAAGCTGAATTGGTCAATATCTACAGTTATTCAAACCTAAGACCCTAGTTGAAGGGTTCCTTCTTGTTAGACAAGTAGAGGGAATTTTGACCAATCACCCTAAGAGACTTCCTCTAGTAGGAATTGGAGGACTGCTAAAACTACCAACACTTTTCCCTACTCCTTGCACAAATGCAGTGTCTAGTCCCAATGTGTCTTCTAGTGGAAATCCTACTCCTAACAGTGGCCAAAGGGGGACTACTAAGGCCTTCACACTGTCAGACATGGAATACAAGAGAAGGAAATGGTTATGTATTTTTGTGTGTAACAAAAAACACTCCTGGACATAGGTGTATGAAGGCTTAGTTGTATAAGTTGTTACTAGATCCTCAAGATGATGAAAGCAATAAGGTCACAAGTCCTCAACCTGATGAATTTCTAAATTTCAAGGATCATTTAGAAAATGTTGAGCTAGAAGGGGAAATTCCTACAACTCTAGTTCTGTTATTACATGCATTACATGGCTCACAAGGGAACAACACTATGCGAGTTGTTGCTACCACTGGCACCACTTCAATCATCATTTTGATCAACTCAGGTAGCACCCACAACTTTGTGGATGCCAAACTGGTAAAAACACTAAACTTGTCTGTAAAACATAATTGCATGTTAAAAGTCATTGTTTCTAATGAAGGAGTTTTACTCACTCAGGGTCATTGCAAGGCAGTTTCATGGACTTCACAAGGCAACCAGTTTGTCACCAATTTCTTACTCCTACCCTTGAAAGGTTGCGATCTTGTGCTAGGAATTTTTCTACCCTTACCATGAGTTTTACATATCAGGGACAACAATGCACACTGTAGGGTATTTTACCAGGGTCTATACAAATTATACCAGAACCTCAATTGAGCAAATTATTTCTCTTCAATAATCAAGGTCCCTATACTTTGTTGCTGACTTCTTGTGCTCAAGTTTCCTTATCCATTACTACTAGTACCTGGAATGAGTACCTTCACAAGTTGCTTACTAATTTTGATGATGCTTTCCAAGTTTCAACTGGACTCCCACCTCCCAGAATGTAGGATCATTAGATTCCTCTGAAAGATGAAACTACAGTGGTTAAAATACAACCTTACAAGTATTTAACACTCCAAAAGAATGAGATGGAGAGAATGATAGGGGAAATGCTCCAAGTTGGCATTATTAGAAACAGTAGCAACTCGTTTGCCTCACCAATTGTCATGGTGAAAAGAAAGATGGGAGTTGGAGGTTATGTGGGGATTATAGGCAATTGAACCAGCCCACAATCAAGGATAAATTTCTTATTCTAGTGATTGAGAAGCTGCTCGATGAACTTGGACAAGCTGTATTTTTTTCAAAACTATATTTGAAGTCTGGCACCACAAGATCAGAATGAAGGATCAAGACATTCACAAAACCACATTCTGAACTTATGAGGGCCATTACAAGTTTTTGGTAATGCCTTCTGGCCTTACCAAATGTACCCTCTAACTTTTAGTCCCTAATGAATACATTTTTTAAACCTTACCTCAGGAAGTCAGTATTAGTTTTCTTTGATGATATATTGGTTTATTCTAAGAATTGATCTACTCACCTCACACATTTAAAGGAGGTCCTTCAACTACTTTGAGAGCATTGTTTCTATGCCAAGAAGAGTAAGTGTACATTTGACACCACTGAGATAGAATATTTGGGCCACATTATTTCAAAAGGGTCAGTTTCTGTAGATGTCTCTAAGGTGAATAGTGTTTAGTGTTGGCCTACACCAACTGTAGTCAGAGAATTAAGGGGATTCTTGGGATTATCTGGATATTATAGGAGGTTTATTGGACAGTATGAAGCCATAACAAAACTTTTGTCAATCTTGTTAAAAAAAGAAGCCAAATGGGAATGGACTATGTAAACTTGAAATTATATAGGATTTTCTATATATTTTTACCACCTTTTGACTTAATAATTATATTAATATTGAGTAATTGTTAATAAATTAAGTGGATTTGGCTTAAATGTTAATATGAGACATGAATTTATGAAGTATGCAAAATTATGTTTTATTACATGATTTTTTGTGCATAAATTATATTATTTTCATATTAATTATTAATTAATTTTTATTATGCAGTGGGTCCATGGAAGATGAAATTATCATAATGTTGCATGGACATGGACACATCCACCTTATTTGGATGGTAATACCTTGCAAAATTGGGTCATAAGGATGTTAATTTGACCTAGTTAAAATGTGTTACAAAATGGATATGTCTGATTATTTTTTGGATCATGAAACCGTCCAATAAAGGGAAGTCAAGCCCAATTTCGGAACAAGCATATGGCTGCCCAAAAATTAGGCTTGTGATATTTCATTGGAGGTCCTTGCAGTTGCAATTTAATCAGAAATCGGCACATGCCTTTGAAATTGTCCACTTTATGCTAATTATAGCATGATTTTATGTTTGAAATAATCAACCAAACCACCTCCCTTTCCACAATTTTTGGCTGGTCATAGAATGGAGAAGATGGAGGGAATTTAAACTCTATTTTTAGTAAACTTCACCCTCGCCTTCACCTATAAATACCATACTACTCATCCTTCATTTTTCATCCCTTCATTCATAACACATCTCTCATTCTACGTTCTTTTCTCTCATTCCATTTCCCTTTCCTTTTTCCCTATGCCTAGCCACTCCATTTTCCCTTCCATTCTTTAGCCAACAAAAACCTTGACAAGACCATCTCTTGGCCGACCACCTTGAGAAACCCCTAGCAAAGGAGCAACGGGCGGATTGGAGAAACACCTTAGTTAAAAAGATTCAAAAGGCTGCTGAATTGAATTAGAGTTTACTAAGTCCTCCTTGTTGTTTAATTTAAACATGTTTGCTAAGTGTTTATTGATCTTGCAATCAATAATGATAGCTTAATTCTGTTTAGCTAGGATGATTATGTTAATTCAATAGTAGTTGTTTGATTCATGTTTAATATGTTTATGCCTCAATCGATCATGTTTTCAATTAAAATCAAGATGTATTTCACTCATATGTGATTGGATGCATTCAAATTAACTGAGCGGTCCTAACTAGACGACGACTAGTAGACACATAATTGAAAAGTGCAATGCTCAATTTAGATCATTAAACCCAACTAAATTAGAGGTTCATAATATCTTTAGTTAGCTCTATTATCTTGCATAGTTTTTAGGTTTATGTGATTAAACTATTTCAAACTTAATTGTCTCTGTTACCTCACAAAAATACTAAGCAACCCTAGTTTAATATGATCAGTAAAATGCATGTTTCACTAAGTAAAAGATTCAAAAGGACTTAATTTGGTTTCTAAACTAATAAAAGATCGAGTTGCTATGAAATGTTTTCTGAACACTATTAAGCATGATGAAAATGAATTAAGTTGATTAATGTAATTGTCCTAGCCTATACATGTTCTTGATTGTTGAAGTTGTGTTTCTGTTGCTAAAATTCATTCATACATTTAGATAATTTTGCATAATTAGGTTAAAATTGCATTAAAGATCAATTTTGTATCTAGTTAAATTAATCTAGTTAAAATATTATCACTCAAATTATTGTGTTTTTATACCAAAATTTGAATTTATAAATTTTTCAAATAATCGATAAACACACACAGTCTTTATGGAGACAATAACTCATTTTACTTACTAATTACTTGAACGACTGTGTACACTTGCACAAAAATCCCATTACAAGTTTTTGGAGCCGTTACAAGTTCGTGGCATAATCACTCAAACTTTTCTTGGAGTAACCAAGGAAATGGACCGAACACTCATATGCAGCATAAACCCAATCAATCTCAAGGGTTTAGTCAATAAGCCCCCAAACCACCTTAAGCTGAATCATCAAACAGTTTGGAGGACTTGTTAAAGGAGTACATGAAAAAAAATGACGCTTTAATCCAAAGTTAAGCAACAACACTAAAAAATCTGGTGAACCAGATGGGTCAATTAGCTCGAACTTTGTAGTAGACTACAATGAGCCTTTCCAAGCGACAAAGAAAATCTAAAAAAATTTGGTAGGAACATTGCAAGGTGGTTGCATTATGAAATGGTAAGATTTTAGAACCCAAGAAGGTTGTGGTTGAAAATGAGTCTATTGAAAAGGAGGAAAGTCAACCAACAGTTGAACTCCCTACACCAAAAAAGCCAAATGTTGAAAAATCTGATGAGGTAAATCCTAAACTAGTGAATTCTGAAAAGCTAACACCTTTTTTTGTATATTTGCCTCCTCAGAAAAGTTGTCCATTTCAACCTAAAGTTCCATATCCTCAAAGACTTCAGCAACATAAGTAGAAACAAGAGGCACAATTCAAGAAGTTCTAGGATGTTCTAAAGTAACTTCACATCAACATCCCGCTGGTGGAAGCTTTAGAGAAAATGCCTAATTACATGAAGTTTATGAAGGATATTCTGTCCAAGAAGAAAAGGCTTAGTGAGTATGGGACTATTGCTTTGACGAAGGAGTGCAAAGCGTTCTTATGGAACAAGCTACCTCCGAAATTGAAAGACCTTGGAAGCTTTACGATACAATGTAACATCGAAAATCTTACTGCAGTAAAGCTTTGTGCGACCTTGGAGCAAGCATCAACTTGATGGCCAAATATATTTTCAAACTGCTGGGAATAGGTGAAGTAAGATCCACTATTGTGACAATTCAACAAGCGGATCGTTCGTTAGCATATCCTGAGGGAAAGGTTGAGGATGTTTTCATAAGAGTTGATAAGTTTATTTTTCTTGCTAACTTTATTGTGTTAGACTTTGAAGTAAATAAAGAAGTTCAGATTATCCTAGGGAGACCTTTCCTAGCCACGGGAAGAACCTTGACAGATGTGCAAAAAGGAGAACTCACAATGATAGTTCAAGACGACCAAGTAACATTTAACGTTCTAAAGGCCATGAAATTTTCCTATCCGGCAGAGGAATGTTTAATAATGGAGGAATTAGAAACCTTAGTTTCAATAGAATGGGAGAGCAATCTTGAATAAGACCCGTTGGAGAACACTTTAGGGTTTGAACTATTGGAAGATGAAAAAGGTAATGAAAACATGGCTTTGATGGAAGCCAATCTGAGGAGTTATGTTCAACCACCACGGTTTGAACCGCTAGAGTTGGAAGTTAAGGAATTTACACAACACAAGTTGTCAGTTTAGGAATTGTCTAAGCTTGAACTAAAGGTACTTCCGTCCCATTTAAAATACATTTATTTAGGTAACTGTTCTACTTTGCCTGTGATTGTTTCAGCAGAGTTGACAAAACATCAAGAGAAGCAATTGCTTGCTATTTTAAAGAAATTTAAAAAGGCAATTGGCTGGACATAGCTAGAGGTGATCATGGGCCAGGCTAGGCGTCAACAAAATTTCAAGCCTGTTTTCTACGCCTATGCCCGAGCTGGCCCGAAACATGGGCTTAAAAATTTTCTCAAGCTCAACCGAAATATATTAGTTAAGCTCAAGCCTGGCATGGCCCGACCCATATTAATTTTTTAGATTATTTTATTAAATAAATTATTTTTAAAATATAATATATCAAATACATGTAAAAATATTAAAACAACAAACAAATTTAAAATGATATTAAAACAATTCTTAAAACAAAACACAAATTGAAAATACAATAAAAAGTGGTTATATTAAGATAGTAACAACTAACAAGTAACAAGTTATAACTAAAATAGTAACAAAACTAATAAAAAATAAAAGTTCTACAATATCAAAATAATATTAAAAACGACAACTAAATAATATTAAAAATGACAACGAACAACATAATATATAGTCGTGAAACAACAATAAAACATCACCAATAATAGCACCAAAAACACGCAAAATGTAATCAACCAACCAAAATATCTATACATTAACCAATCAACATATATAATTTATAACAAGATATAAATCGTAAGCTAAATTAAATTGTTAACAATTAGGAAGGTAACTTAAAAAGCAATTGGGGAAACATTGTTCTCATTGTCATTATTGTCATCATCATTCTTACAACCAATTTCTAACATGAAATAAAAATAAAAAAATTAGATAATCAAACTGATAAAATGTTATAAAATTATAACAATAAAACAAGAATAATCATTACGCTTTGAAAATCCCTTAGCTCGCATCCAATCATCAAAGCAAACAATGGCTTGAATTGTTTTTGGATTAAGTGAACTCTTAAAAGGTGTGATAACTTTCTTACCCATGCTAAAAGTTGACTCGAAAGCCACAGTCGATATTGGAATTGCCAAAAGATCACGAGTCAATAATGAAAGCTCATTATATCGAACTGAACTTTTGCTTCAATAATCCAAAACATTTATTTGACTATTCAACTCAAGCTCCGGTTCTTCCAAATAGATGTCCAATTGTGGCTTTTCACTCTTAGTGCTAGATTCATTTAAGTACAGTTTATAATCATCACTCTCATCATAATCTCCCCCAAAATCAACACTATTAACACATGTTGATGCAAACTAGAATCAACAAGATTATTATCCAAAATATTAGAACTCCCGGCCAAAGAGAAAAACGTGGATTTGGATTTCTTAACATACACATCAAACAAGACTCTAAGATTGCTAAGAATGGTTTGCACAAAATCTGAAGCATGAGTACCATAGATTGTATTAAAGCAATACTGTACATAATTTAACTTGTAACGAGGATCCAAATTGCAGTACATGACAAGATCAACTAACACTCAGTCCAATATTTATTAAATTTCTCTTGCATTTGCTTAACCATTGGAGTTAAAAAAGACTGAGGACCTTTAACTGTATCAAGCAAGACCTTGTGAACCTTCCAAACTCCTCTAAAATAAAGATTAGCCATTGGATAATTAGAACCGGAAAAACACAAGTAACATCATAAAATACTTTCAAAAATTTGCAAAGAATAGCAACATTTCTCCACTCCTCATTAGAAAGTGCAAATATTTGATAATTTTTATCCCATTGGCCCCAATAATCTAGCACATCTTTATAGTGAATAGAAGATTCAAGCATCAAATAAGTAGAATTCCATCTCACGCACACATCTTGACGTAACTTTTTGGTCACATTCAAATGAAAACTTTTTTTTGATAATTCTCTTGCACTGCAACATCATTAAGAAATAACAAGCTAACACGGTACAATCTATTTATTTTATCATTTTTATTTTAACATAAATACATAAAACTCAATTCAAATTATACTATATGTGGAATAAAATAAAACAAATATGAAATAAAAAGTATTTTGAGTTTTAAATTAATTTGATTTGAGATTTATTTTATTCCATAAATAATATAATTTAAATTGATTTTATGCCATATATGGAATAAAAATCAATTATACAATTTATGTAATATAAAACGTATATAATGAAATGTTGTTAATAAACAAGCTGTATAACATAGAGAAAAGTCTTATATTATAGGAGCATAATTAAACACAAGTTAAAGGGAAGGAAAAGAAAATTCTAAACCTTGAAGATGCTTTAGCCCATTTAATCGAGTCTCGACAGGGTCAACTTATTGGAAGAGCAGTTGACTGCAACTAAATTTTGCTTGAGTATTTTTTGAAAGAAAAGGCTCGTAAAGGGTAAAAAAATGAATTAATCAAATATTATCATTCAATACCAATCGGTGGATGAAATTCGGATAATCTAACCCAAAATCTAAATCATCATTCTCACTGATCAATCAATGTGCCAAGCAATGGGTGACACAATTAGTTGATCGATGAATAAAACTAAAGCAAATACAATTTAAAGACTCATTCAAATCCAATGCCTCCTCAACAATACGACCATAGAAGGACAAGTCCAACGTCTGACTCTTAAATTTGTTAATAATAAAAGCACAATTCGACTCTAAGAGAATATTAAGATAACCCAACTCTTGGCCTTCGTAATAGCAAAAATTATGGCAAGAGCCTCGACGAATGGGACATCAATGGCTCTTCGATCTTGCGATCAAGTCTTGAAAGCACTATATCTTTATGGTCCCAAAAAATTGCACGACAAGTATCACTCCTAGAATCCTTGTTTCATGTGGCATTAACATTGGCTTTTATGCACTCTATATTCGGTGGGTTCCATTTAACAATAACTAGTTATCTAGAAAGAATAGGGACAAACATTAAATTATGGATTTGAAAGTATTTGTGAATAATTTTGGCCCGAATCACCACATAACGAGCATCTAAACAACGACCTTGGACCACCTCCAAATTTCTTGCCTTTCATAATTGCTAAAAGAGCACAATCAAGCTCATGAATGCCTCTTTGTCCAACTTTTGCATGGCAAACTCCAATCAGTCAATTGCCTTGCAAAAAGGAAAAGAAAGAATACTAATATTGATACCACACATATTCAGAACATCTCTCAAGGGGGACACTTCCTAAAAGCTTTGAAAAATCCTTCTTGGGAGTACAAAATCTTAGGCAACAAGGATCAGAGGATAAGGAGAGTGGAACACATTTCTCCATTGTAGAAAGGATACCATAACCCCATTCTCCAACCAAAGATGTTAATCTTAGGTCGAGTATCAAGTTTCCAAAGCTCTTTCCAATAAACCCTATGGGGTCTAAACCTAATGAGTTCAAAAGTAGACACTATAATCTGATTTAGGCTAATATATCCTATTAGGGGCATAATTACAAACAAAAACATCCTTTCTCGTATCCCCACCCAAAAGAAGGTGGATGATACGATTTGCAACCTCCTCATGCACCACAGTCTCAATTAAATGGCCATTGTTCAGAATCAAATTTGAAATCGTTACATCATGAAGGAGAGTGTCGTGGTAATCAAGGTCCCTTATGTTAATATATTTATCACCCCATTTATCAAACCAGATTCGTATAGAACGACCATCTCCAATACGCTAGAAAAAAGTATGCAAACAAATAATCCAAGACAGTCATAAATCCTATCACACCCGACCCATTGAGGATCTGAACATAAAGAAAAACCTAAAAGCCAATTGAATGAAAAAGGGAATTTGAGGGCTTTAATGAGATATTTAGAAAACTTGAGTAACTGGTTGGAGAATGATTAAATGTCTAACCTGGTTTAGTTAGATTAGAACCGGTCGGTTCCATAGTAGGAAACATAATAATTAAGATTGAGTGGCGATAATGGTCTATAGAGACTTGGTCGATGGAATATATATAAGTGATTTTGGGAACAAAATTTCTCTCAATTGTGCTTCTCAAATCTTTCTTTCTAAGCATCGTCTTCTTCAGTCACCTTGAAGAAGAAGAGGATGTAATTAAAGAAAGTTTTGCAAGTTGTAGTCATCATGCAGATTCGAGGCCAAAAGTGGAAAGATTGGGAATTGGTAAGTTCCTTTATTCCTCTAAACTTGTGGATTGAAGAAAAGAGTAGAGTAATAATCCCTTAAGCTTCTGTATAAATATAAATTTTGGGTCTTATAGTCTGAGTGTCTTCTAGTTAATCGATAAAGAGTTGTTATGATTAGCTGCCAAGGCGAATGAGGCTTTGACATTCAGACCAACTAAGCTGTAAAGAATAAGAAAGCAATGTGAGTTCTACCTCTCTCTTTTCGCATGCTATGTGTTTAGCATAAGTGTGCGTTAAATTCTAGAATAAGACCCATGATGATACATGTTTTTTTTTTTTGCATGTGAATGGTTTTCTGCTAAAGGTTAAGTAAGTTATGATTATCCGCTAGTATTATGCTATGAACACCCTGTAATGTCTTTTTGTTTATGGTGAGAGATGAGAGGGGATTATTAAAAGGTTTAGGTGAAGTTAGGAAGGAAAATTGGGTGATTCTATTAGATACCTCCATACGGTATTGTTGTGTGCACCCGTGATGAGTGAAGCTCTAGGCCTTGCGGAGGGAGACTGTAGTGTACGAGCATCAAGGTTAAGATGATGAATGGAGGAATGGATGGATTGCAATAGGTAGATAGAACAAAATGTCATGGATAGGCCATGGGATTAATTGGAGGCTATACTCTAAAAATGAGTAAGACCTTAGTTGAAAGATGCTATGGCACTTGATAAATATGAGTAAGACAATAGCTGAAAGATGCTATGGTGTCATAATACATACAAGTAAGAACATAACTAAAAGATACTATGACATTATATGAATGCGAGCTAGAATGATTAAAAGGATTAAGACCACAACTAAAAGATGCTAAGGCATCCTTTTGTAGTCCGTCAAGATGGTAAACACGGGGTTATATTGTGTAAGACCATAACTGAAAGACACTATGGCTTCATAGATAGTTCACTGGGGCATTAAACACTTAATAGTATGTAGAGATAATAAACATGGAGATCTTGAGGTATAGGCCCATAGTTAGACTATGGAATCAATGGAGTCCACCAGGACATTAAATATAGAGTATATTGTGTAACTCCATAGCTCGACTATGGTAGCATAGAGAGCCTGTTAGGACCTTTATCTTAGAGTAAAAGAGTAAAGAACCGTAGCTTGGTTATGACATCATGAAGACTTAGCTGATATGGTGAAAATAAGACTTCACAAGGTGAAAAACCTTAGCTTGGTGGTGGAGTTTGATAAAGAACGCCAAATGGAATAGACACCAAGGTTTATCAAATAATAGGAAGTGTCAAATGAAATAGTGAAACTTCAGGGTCCGTGGGTAATTCCTAAGTCATTGGGACTGACAAGGAAGGAACCAGCCCATGATCTATTTGGGGTTGGTAGTCTTTTAGGGAAAAGGGAGGATAAATTATTGAAACCCAATAAGCTAAGGCTAGTTAGTTAATGACCGAGATGGGAATCTCCCATCCAAGGTGGCGAAAAGGGAAAAGAAAGTAACTTGGATGAGGTGTGTTTAGATCTATATTCCTCGTGAACCTTTACCTCTGAGAGAATTTGTATATGTTGTAGATTAAGAAGGAGTTGGTCAGTGGTGGGCTTTAAGAGAAAAAAGAAGAAGACAAAGACACATTGATACAATCTACTAATGGCCAAGGGTGACCAATGAGTGGAAAAAAAATATCATTATAGTGTTTATTTCTTCAATTTTGATTTCACTATATGGCTATCACGTTGAAACTCACTGGGTTCCATCAAATCTATGAACAATCTGCTTTATTGCAGGGATAAACTTTCAATTGAAATTGAGAAGGTTGAGCCAAAATTCGCCAACCTGAAGGAGAAGGGAGGGATAGTTGTAACATGCGTATAGAGGAGTACACTTAGAGGTTACACCTCAGGGTTTAGTCAAGCCACAAAATTCTCAAGTCTTAAAGTTAAAGTTTTCAATGAATTTGTAAAGTAACAATTCATTTTTTTTAAAGATGTGTATGCTAGTATAAACTATTGCATATTGTTAATTAGTTAAGAACATGATTCAAAGCAATTTACCATATATTTAGGTTTCTGTATCATTTGGAACCTAGACTCGGAGAGTGGGTCGAGTATAGGTGTTACAAATCCTTTCCAAATAAAAGAAGGTTTGTTAGAATTATGATTAAGAAGGATATTGCCAGATGGGAAATATTTCGCCAAAAGGACCTTAAAACAAAAGGGTATCCTTATGGTACATAAGTCTTCAAAGTTTTCTGCTAATAAGAATGATGTTAAAAAACTTAAAGCTCAAATGGCTCAATTTTAAAAAGTCATGATTGACATATGAGATTTGTTAAGTAATGTGAATGAACAACTTACTAGTGAAGTTTTTAACTTCAAGGAAGAAAACTTAAAGTTCACTTGATTGGTGCCAGAAAAGGATGTTCTGGTAAACAAGAATAAAGAAAAGCTTGAAGCAGCTAAGGAGATTCTCAAGAAACTTGGTACAATTAGTGCAAAACTTGATGAAGTTTTGGTTTCTCTCAAGAGAAAGCCTTAGAATACAGGTTTGGGTTTTATTTGTAAAATTAATGTTTAGTCAATTTTTTGAAGTGGTTGTGTATGTGCCAATGGAAATGGTTGCTTCCATTGTCACTGCACCAGGCACATAACTTGCCTTATTTATTGGTATGTTTGAATAAAATATTTTGATGATTTACCTACATCTTTTGAGGATCTTGGTGTAGCTGATCTCGTGTTTATCATTAGAGAAGAGATTAAATCAATAAGTATTATTTTTAAAGGATTCTTATATGATCTACTTACCTTATATATTGAGATATGTAATCGATAAATATATGAGATAATTTTATGATCTTAGGACAATTGATTTGATGAGATTTGGGTAGATCAAGATAGATTAAAGATTACTTTGTGAAGATGAATTCATGCTCTAAATATGGAAGGCTTGATCAACCTTGATAGATTTTTTAGGCAAGTTTTTTAAGTGGTTGTCGAAGTGTTAATGAAAATGGCCACTTCGGCTAGCATATCGATAGGCAACATAACTTTCATTTTTGGAGTTAGAAAATTTTTCAACCAAATTAGTTGGGAAATGACTTAAATGATCATGTGGACATTTGTTGGCC
Organism: Gossypium rotundifolium; assembly: GCA_025506655.1. Taxonomy (NCBI): domain Eukaryota; kingdom Viridiplantae; phylum Streptophyta; class Magnoliopsida; order Malvales; family Malvaceae; genus Gossypium; species Gossypium rotundifolium. The sequence goes on from CP106724.1 coordinate 176,575,271, forward strand.
CAAATTTGAATATCCATCTTATGGAGCAACAAATCTTTAAAGATTGGGTCAGATCGAATCAAGCAATCAAATCCCATGAAATATGGAGATTGGACTAGGACTGGTTTGAAGACTTTTCTTGAAGATATTTGATTTATTCTAGACTCGATGAGCATATTTGTAAAGCCTTTTTACGAGGCTATTTTAGTGGGATCTTTATTGGAGTTTATCTTTATCTTAGCAATTGATAAATTCTTATATATTAGAGGCTTGTTTAAGTTAGAACTAGGTACAAAGTAGTTATTAGCTTATAGAGGAACTTTTTTTATGAGTGCACTTGAGATTACAAAACCTTTTGTTGTTGGTTTTATAAACTAAGTTCAAATAGGAGAATATAGTGGTGAGAGGTCTAGTCTTTAAGATAAAAGAAGAGGATTCTTCACTGGATGTGTTAGAACTAACTTCACTGGTTTTATTTGTTTCTAAGATAGTGGATCCATCTAATTGAGCTAGGCTTCATAGATGTAGGGAAACCAAATTGCGTAATCAATTTGATCTCCCCTATTTTATTGTGGTTTTCGCAATTGTTGGGATCTAGTGCCCTTAGTGTAGTATTTTTGTCTAAGTGTACTTGTATTTTTCGAAAAAATTGGTTTAATAAAATTATCTATTAATTACATTAATACCCTTTATATATATTTCTCTATGTTTTCAGCGCGCAAAACAAAATGGAAACAAATATTGACTCACTGGTTATCTAACGTTGAACTAATACTAAGTGGTATTATATGGTTGGATCATAATACAAAAAGACAAATTGTATTAGTAGATGAATCTAAACATGTCCATAGTTTAATCAGAAATGAGAAAACCGATTGATAGACTAATATATTCTTTATCAAGTCCAATTGGGGAGATGTTTTGTCTTGAGCATCAAAGCAAATGACTCCTAAAAGATAGAGACATATATGTGTCTAACTGGACCGACAGTACAGGACATGACCCAAGTAGAATAGATCCTAGATCCGTTTATGGATTTATTCACTTATGATGTTTATAGTGTGGCATACCTTAATCTTGAGTGGATGATGGATTATGTATGTGTGACTCGTATTCTTTGATATAAGTAAATACATGAGTTCAAATAGATAAAGAATTGAAAGCTAGTATGTTGGGTATAAGACTTATAATATGTAGCATCATTCACAATAGTGGAATTCATAGCCCAACTAATGGGTAAATGATATCCTCTCATTGACATTTTATGATAGATTAAAAGAAAACATGGTCATGAATCATTTATCTTTGTGATACATGACTTAATTACTATTTGATAGCAATTGACTTTTCATTATAGAAGATGTAATGGTTACCATGAGATAAAATAGGATAATATTGAGAGAACGAATTTATCCCAAAGAGATTAATGATATCTTATGAGGGTAACACACTTATGACATGGTTATTGGATGAGGGTAACACAGTTATGACATGGTTATTGGTAAAACACTGATTAAGTAGCTTACGTAATGGTATGTAACTAGGGAGAGCTCAGTCACGATACTATAGTGGAATGGCTTTGTGACTAAATAAATTTATATAGATGAAAAGCTAGAACTTACTTATAAATTATTTGAGTCCTAATTAGATATGTTTAATTGGTCCTTTCGTTAGCTCGTTGAAACCGTAAAAGAATTGCATGTAGAACCAAATGAAGAGAAATGAATGAAAATGATGAAGTTAGATAGATGGGTCACATTTACAAATGAATGAGTTTTCTCACTAAGTATAGAAATGACTTGAGAATTAATTTAAGGTTTTCGAATTATTATTTAATTATAATTAAATAATTGAAGTTCAAAAATAGAATTAAATTAATTAGTCATTATGAATATGTTGAATATGGATATTAAATATATTTCCTTATAGATTCTTTTACGGTAAAGTTGGCATGACTCTTTAATGAAATTATAATTGAGTTGAGAAAATTATTTAATTGAGAAATTAATTTATTTAATTTGAAAAATTAAATTAAAATAATTAAATAATAATATTTATTTTGGGAAATAGAAAACAAATATTGAGTTGAATTAATTTATAAAGTGTTGGATCAAAGTCCAGAAGCACATATAATTGAACCTAATATATAAGAGTGTTGAAAAAATTTCCGGTTTGAAAACGGTTTTCTTGCATAATAGAAAATTAAAAATTTGAAAACCCACCCTATTTGTGATATTTATAGCAATAACCCTTATACCGAAATTGTTCCTGTGTTTTTAAAGAAGCAAAACCTTGATGTTTTTGGCTTTCAACCAAACAATCTTCCCCACTATTCTCGTACCAAGAACTGCTTCTGGTGTGGGCTCGAACCAATTGAATCAAAACATAGAACTAGAAAAAGTTTTATTTTTCTTTTGGGGTGAAAACGAAAATTCTCTCTTCTGTAATAAAAACTGGTAGAATTGTTATTCTAGAAAAATATATTTAATAGTTGAGAATAAATTCTCTCTATTTTTTTGACAGAGTAACAATCTCTCAAAGTTGTGTTTTAATAGTTCTACCGGTGCCATCTATTAATAGGGAGAGAAGACAAAACCCTTATTAAATTGTAGATGTTTATTTCAAATAGAAAAACATCTTCCTAGTCCAACCAGGAGAGGGACAGGGGCTAATAGGGTGTGCTTCCTCTCATATGTATTATGTTTGGAATTCGAGCCTCTCATTGTTTTGGCCCAATTATATGTGCTTTTTGGACTTTTAACCCACTTTATAATTTAATCAAACCCAATACATATTTTTTTTTATTTTCTAAAATAAATATTAATTTTCCAATTAAATAATTTTCTTATATCAATTTTGCCCCTGGTAAAATTTTCAAGAAAATATATTCAATATATCAGAACTCAATTTGTTCATTATGATCGAATGGTTTATTTTCATTTTCGGGCTTTAAAGTTGCTTGAAAACATAACTCATTCTCCTGATCATTTCTGAGTAATCCATGTATATTTGCAAATGAACCATTTCTCATTTTCATTTCCATTTTGAGAAAACCACATTCATTTCCAAATAATTCTATTTCTCCATTTTGGAGAAAACCATAATAATTTCTGAATGTTTTTCATTTCTTTATTTCTATTTATTTTGTTCATTTTCGATTCAACACACAATTCATTTATAGTTTCAACGAGCTAGCGGGAGGACCGGTTAGATATATGTAATTAGGGCTCAAATGATTTATAATTAAGTTCTGACTTTTTGCCTATTAATTATAAATTCATTTTGTCATGAAGTCATTCCACTATAGTATCGTGACTGAGCTCTCCCTAACAGCATACCATTATGAAAGCATCTACTCAATGCTCATCCAATGACCTTGTCATAAGAATGCTACCCTCATAGGATATCCTTGATCACTTTGGGTTAATGTCCGCTCTCCCAATATGATCCTATTTCATCTCATGATAACCATTACATCTTCCTTCATGAAAAGTCAATTACTATCTAAGGACAATATCATTGTGGTAAATGTCATAATGCCAAAGGAATCATTACTGTAAGGCATAGAGGGGGGGAGGTCATAAGCGTCTATACCGTCAAATTGATTTTTGAAGAAATCAAAAGGCATATATGGTATAATCATAACCATAGAATACAACCCTAATCGAAATGCATACATTTGTCTCATACACTATGGGGATGGTGAGAAAAGATATATTTTACATCCCAGAGAGGCTATAATAGGAGATACCATTATTTTTGGTACAGAAGTTCCTATAAAAATGGGAAATGCCCTACCTTTGAGTGCGGTTTGAACTATTGATTTACGTAATTGGAAGGAACCAATTAGGTTTACGACGAAACCTAAAATTGATCATTGATCCAATTTGAGTACTTCAACAAGATAGACCTCAACAGAAAACTGAAGAGTAATGACAGTAAGTGATTGAGTTCAGTAGTTCCTCATATAAAATTAGTGACTCTAAAGATATAGTAATATGGAGAAGACAAAATTATTTCAAGCACCGATAGAACCAAAAGTACCCCTAGTTTCAAAGAGAAGAGGATGTGTTATTCACATTTCATTTGATGGTCAGAGGCGGATTGAAAGCGAAGTAGTGGTAATTCTAAAGATTCTTCGGGGGAAAAATAGAGATGTCTCATACATTACTCATAATATGTGGAAGTATCGATGTAATTTCATAGAGTCATCCAGTCTTAATGTAACATGAAGAACATAAGCTAGATGACGGAACGGGAAGACCTAGGATGTAGAAGATTATAACATGAATGGTTCGACAGATTTGGATTCCTATATATCCACTCATGTGGTACTTCATTGTACAATATATATAAGAATTATATGAATCCATCTGTATAGATATCATCATCTACATCCAGAAAGCCATATGCTTTGGAAGAAGCTTGTACAGTTTGGAAAAGGGTTTTGATTGATCGATCAAAAAGAAGAATCTACTTCAATAAATATGCCCTTAGGCATGGCCATACATAACATAGAAATCACACTTGAAGGGGTGGACAATTAGCTAGAGCAGCGGGTGATTTTGCAAAACTAATTGCAAAGGAGGGGAAATCGGCCACATTAAAATTACCTTCTAGGGAGGTCTGTTCGATATCCAAAAACTGCTCAACAATAGTCGGACAAGTGGGGAATGTTAGGGTGAACCAGAAAAGTTTGGGTAGAGCTAGATTTAAATGTTGGGTAGGTAAGCATCCTGTAGTAAAATGAGTAGTTATGAACCCCATAGACCATCCCCATGGGGTGGTGAAGGGAGGACTCCAATTGGTAGAAAAACACCCACAACCCTTTGGGGTTATCCTGCACTTGGAAGAAAAAGTAGAAAAAGGAATAAATATAGTGATAATATTATTCTTCATCGATGGAGTAAATAGGAGAGATTATTTCTTTCTTCGTCTTTATAAAAACAAAAAATATATAGTTTAAAGTAAAAAAAATGACGCGTTCACTAAAAAAAATCCTTTTGTAGGAAATCATTTATTATAAAAAATCGAAATGCTTAATACAAAAGCAGAAAAAGAAAAAATAATAACTTGGTCCAGAGCATCTACCATTATACCCACAATGATCAGCCATACTATCGCTATCCATAATGGAAAAGAACATTTGCCCATTTATATAACGGATTTTATGGTAGGACATAAATTGGGAGAATTCACACCTACTATAAATTTTCGCGGACGCGCAAAAAATGATAATAAATCTCGTCATTAATATTATTATAATAAATTATAATAAAAAATAGAGATTAATTAATGAATTCATTAGTGAGAGGTAAACTTTATGATAAAGATAAAGAAACACAGGAGGAACCGCTCCGATGCCCAAGACAAGACAAGACATTTCTCCAATTGGACTTGATAGACGACATATTAGTATTTCAATTGGTTTACTCATTTTCGATTAGACTAAGCACATGTTTAGGTTCGTCTACTAATACGAGTTGTCTTTTCGAATTACGATCCTACCACGTAATACCGATTAGTATCGGTTTAAACATTAGACAACCAATGAGCAACATTTTCTTCTATTTTACTTTGTGTTCAAAAACCATGTGAGGATAGTATACAAAGTATTAACGTAATTCATGAACAATTTTATTAACTGGTCTATCCGAAAAATTACAAGTGTACTTAGATGAAAATACTAGACTTAGGGCACCAGGTTCAACAAAGAGGTCCAATTCTCCTCATATTATATGTAAGGGGTAGCAACCCTAGTAATATTATCTAGGGTGTGCAACCCTTCTTTATCCTAGTTAGATTATGAGAGTTTTTTCTATTAAATAAAATATGACTTGTTTTATTCTTATTCAACCATGATTCTCTTATCTCTCCCTATAAATAAATGATGGTAGTAGAGCTATTTGTACACTTGATTCATATATTTTATTTTGTAGAAAAATAGAGAGAATTTATTCCTAAGTATAAATTATATTTTTCAGATTAAAATCTTTTCGGTTTATAATGAGAGAAATTATTTTCCCACTGAAAGTATTAATTTGATTTCTTATTCTATGTTTGGCTCGTGTTGCTCAAGCCTAAACTCGGTGCAATTTCGGTGCAAGGACAACAGAGAAGGTTGTTCGATTGAAAGTCAGAAATAATTTAAATCCTTGTCACTCAAAGCACAAGAATTTCTAGGGAAAAGTTTATTGCTATAAATATCACGAATTGGTCTAGTTTTTAAATTTTAAACTTCTGCTGTGATTGAAAATTGTTTTCTAAACTAGATTTTTTGAACAACGGTTTGATTAGAAGTGCCCATTTCCACTACCACTTCTGCTCATATTTTGTTTCTTATAATTATCAACTAGTTCACTTCTGCAACTACTATAGGATATAAACCTTCTGTTTTCGTTAAATTAACTACGGACATCTCATACCACAGTGGACAAATTTGTCAAGAGTAATAAATCATTTGGTAAACATGATTAGTTCAAAAGAAAGATGGTGCCTATTTGTCATTATTGATTAGTGTTTGGACATATACGATCCAATTGCTACAAGAAGTTAAAATATGTGGAAAAAAAAAGATATGGACCAACTAGAGTGAGCATAAGAGTTTCCACAACTCCTTGACATATAACAAATATGTGTAAAGGTAGAAGGAGAAGAAATGTTATCTTATTTCTTATACTACAATGAAGGATTCAACAAACATGTTATGGTATTTTAACCATGGTAAAGGTACACTAAATATTAAAGGTCTTCCTAACCTTAAAAATGTGTTGCTGGTATGGGGACTAAAAGCGAAACTGATAACTATATGTCGATTATGTGATCAAGGGCTTCATGTACAATTCAACAGAGACGTGATGTTTTTCATGACGAAATAGCTATTATCATGGAAGAAGCAAGAACCTTTAACAACTACTACAAATTGTGAATGATTATATATGTAGCAAAGCTCCGGCCCAAGATTTGGAGATTTGGCACCATAAGCTTGAACATGTGAATTAATAAAAAGAAATGGTGAGCACCAAAATACACCAAAGAAAACACTTAAATGAGGACATCACATCTAAACGCTAAAGAACTAACAAAAGTTAAGGAAAAACTTCTTAAGGGGAAAGATAGCAACACAGGTTAAACCTCCGCAAACATGCTTTTTATATAATCCTCCAGTTTTCCACACTAGAAACCTTATGATGATTTCCATCAAGAGACTTGCAAGAAGCCTTTACAGAATACCCAGAATACTAGAATATAGAGAAACTACTAGTCATGGATCCAATAAGGTATATTATTTTAATTTTAAAGCAATACATATTAATTGAGTGTAATGTATAAAGAAATAAAAAAAAAATCCGTGTAACTATGTTTTATTTTAAAACGCTATGAATTTTTATAAAAAAAAAAACAAAAAACAAGTTAATATTTTATACAAATAGATAGAATATTTATTTTTATAAAAGTTTACAAAATTTTTTTTAGAGTTTACAAGTACAAATACAATATAATTATAAATATATATTTGGACAATTGTAAATTAGAATCAAACGAAATAAGAAAGAGAATAATTTAGACTAAAATCAATCCACGAACTACAACTTATATATGGTGAGACTGAAGACCCACACATACACAATTTCTCACGGTGAAAATTGAATCTGGATATTCATAAACCCAAAATCTTAACATTTGCCAATAATATCAAAGCTTCATTGAGTACAAATAATTAAAATTGAAATTTTACTTATAATTTTCTTCAGTAAAATTAAAATTTTCAATTCAATTGATCTTTTATACAATTAAATTGAAAATATTTTTATAAAAAATTTAAAAAAGTAACTAAGAAAAAAATAATTTAAACTCAAATTAGAACAATTAAAAGAAAAAATAATTTAAACTCAAATTAGAACAATTAATTAATACTAGATTATGAAACACTCACAATATGAGTAAAAAAATTATGTAATAAATTTATAAAAAAATTGATATAAAAATTAAATTTAGCTTTGGTTGAAATGGTAAAGTTCAGATAGTAAATTTATGATGTCTTGATCCAAATTTTACTATTCTCATTATGTGTATATATTTTTCTAGATTTATCAAGATATAAAAAAATATAAATACTTTTAAAATAATATTTTTTATTTTATAAAATGAATGAATTTTTGGTAATTTTACAATTGAATTGTTATGATTGACGCTAACTCAATTAAATTGTTAATAATAGTAATTGGGAAAATTAAACCAAAATATAAAGGAAGCCTAGACTAAAGTTTAAACTAAGTTTAAACTAATTGCAATATAAATGAATTTTCAACTTTTAAAATACTAACTGCAATAGAAATAAGAGGAAGCAGATTGCCAATGAAGTTACCATATGGAATCCAAGCAGTATTAAATTAAGAAAAGAAATTTTTAATTGGTATTTAGTTGTTTTAGTAAGGTGTAAAAATGAGATTAGTTAAATAATTAGTATTATTAAGTATAAAATTAATTAATTTTATCTAAATTTAACATACATGTTTTGTTTCATTATTCAAATTTAAGCAGGAGAGCTGAAAATATTTTAATATAATTAAATTGAGTGGTGAAAGTTATTGGGAAAAAGACTTTCAAAATTGAATAACAATTTACCGACAATAAATAAAGGGAGTTGAGAGCATTTAAATAGGTGGGTTTTCAATGGTCATCCATGAATTCAAGATTGGGAGTTAATGACAGTAGACAGACTTTACTTAGAACACTCTTTCTCCTTCTTTCTCAATGCCTTTAATAGCTTCTTGAAGGGGACATTTATTTGCCTTTCAATGCTTGCGATGGAGAGATGGGGAGGGCTTTATCCCCTGTGAAGAATTTGGAAAACAAGGACCTTAAATATTAGCTACAGTTTTGAATGCTGGTACTGAAGTGAGTTGGTATTTATGTCTATCTGATGTCTAGTATCTATTTAGGGTCCTCGCCAGTTTATATTTGTCTGGTGAAATTCAGGGACTTCAGTTAAAGTTTACGGGTCAGCTGAGTTCAATGAGTTCATATACTATCTGTTATTTTAATTATACTCCTCATTATCATTTGTTATTGTTGAGTTACTTGTCAACTATACGGTAAGTTGTAACTAAAGGAAGAACCAAAAGAATAAAAGTTAGAGATGGACACATAAATTTGTTATGAAGATCGAAACACTTTTCTATATTTTTAGGGTCTTGGTTAAAGAGTAATTCACCATGAAACAACAATACAAATCGTGATTTAAGTTCAACTCTTTTACCAAGTTGCAACCTCACATCTATACATCAACTGATATCATTATTCTCACTAAGATATTCCTAGGGATGGCGATGGAGCACGGTGGGGGTAGGGGCGGAGCTAGAAAATTTTTTGAGGGGTGGCAGAATAAAATTGTATATTTTTATGATAGCAAAAGTGAAATTTCAAAAATTTAATAGTCTATATCTTTATAATTTTTAAAAGATTAAATCATTTTTTTCTCATTCTTGGGGGACCAAAGTGTAATTTTAGCATATACTAATTTAATTTTTTTAAAATTATAAAAGAGCTAAAGGTGAAAATTTCCATTTTAGGGGGGGTCGGGGCCCTTGCCACCCCCTTGGCTCCGCCTCTAGGTGGGGGTGGATATTACTAAATCCACCATCGCTCCACAGTTGCCACACTTTGCTCCACCACCCACCCCGTTCCAATATGGATGTATAATCTTAAAAATCACTACCACATTCTGGCTTTCGAAGTTAACTTCGCCTGAGAGAAGGATATGGGATAGTTTGTTCCTATGTGGTGTTTCCACACTCCCTTTTCGTCCGTCAGGAGATTAATCATGTCATCAATATTTTCTCTTGGGAAATACATCAGGTCAGTTCGCTGTACAAAATCACAGAGATATAATGGAGCGTCGTAATACCTCGCAATCTTGGGAGGTGAGATAGAAATTTCCTTCCCTCGAACTAGTATTCGCATCCATTGTACATCCATTGGTCTATTTGCATTCATCTTCTATAATAAATCATTTGGTAAACATGATTAGTTCAAAAGAAAGATGGTGCCTATTTGTCATTATTGATTAGTGTTTGGACATATACGATCCAATTGCTACAAGATGTTAAAATATGTGGAAAAAAAAAGATATGGACCAACTAGAGTGAGCATAAGAGTTTCCACAACTCCTTGACATATAACAAATATGTGTAAAGGTAGAAGGAGAAGAAATGTTATCTTATTTCTTATACTACAATGAAGGATTCAACAAACATGTTATGGTATTTTAACCATGGTAAAGGTACACTAAATATTAAAGGTCTTCCTAACCTTAAAAATGTGTTGCTGGTATGGGGACTAAAAGCAAAACTGATAACTATATGTCGATTATGTGATCAAGGGCTTCATGTACAATTCAAGAGAGATGTGATGTTTTTCATGACGAAATTGCTATTATCATGGAAGAAGCAAGAACCTTTAACAACTACTACAAATTGTGAATGATTATATATGTAGCAAAGCTCCGGCCCAAGATTTGGAGATTTGGCACCATAAGCTTGAACATGTGAATTAATAAAAAGAAATGGTGAGCACCAAAATACACCAAAGAAAACACTTAAATGAGGACATCACATCTAAACGCTAAAGAACTAACAAAAGTTAAGGAAAAACTTCTTAAGGGGAAAGATAGCAACACAGGTTAAACCTCCGCAAACATGCTTTTTATATAATCCTCCAGTTTTCCACACTAGAAACCTTATGATGATTTCCATCAAGAGACTTGCAAGAAGCCTTTACAGAATACCCAGAATACTAGAATATAGAGAAACTACTAGTCATGGATCCAATAAGGTATATTATTTTAATTTTAAAGCAATACATATTAATTGAGTGTAATGTATAAAGAAATAAAAAAAAAACCCGTGTAACTATGTTTTATTTTAAAACGCTATGAATTTTTATAAAAAAAAAAACAAAAAACAAGTTAATATTTTATACAAATAGATAGAATATTTATTTTTATAAAAGTTTACAAAATTTTTTTTAGAGTTTACAAGTACAAATACAATATAATTATAAATACATATTTGGACAATTGTAAATTAGAATCAAACGAAATAAGAAAGAGAATAATTTAGACTAAAATCAATCCACCGAACTACAACTTATATATGGTGAGACTGAAGACCCACACATACACAATTTCTCACGGTGAAAATTGAATCTGGATATTCATAAACCCAAAATCTTAACATTTGCCAATAATATCAAAGCTTCATTGAGTACAAATAATTAAAATTGAAATTTTACTTATAATTTTCTTCATAAAATTAAAATTTTCAATTCAATTGATCTTTTATACAATTAAATTGAAAATATTTTTATAAAAATTTAAAAAAGTAACTAAGAAAAAAATAATTTAAACTCAAATTAGAACAATTAAAAGAAAAAATAATTTAAACTCAAATTAGAACAATTAATTAATACTAGATTATGAAACACTCACAATATGAGTAAAAAAATTATGTAATAAATTTATAAAAAAATTGATATAAAAATTAAATTTAGCTTTGGTTGAAATGGTAAAGTTTAGATAGTAAATTTATGATGTCTTGATCCAAATTTTACTATTCTCATTATGTGTATATATTTTTCTAGATTTATCAAGATATAAAAAAAATATAAATACTTTTAAAATAATATTTTTTATTTTATAAAATGAATGAATTTTTGGTAATTTTACAATTGAATTGTTATGATTGACGCTAACTCAATTAAATTGTTAATAATAGTAATTGGGAAAATTAAACCAAAATATAAAGGAAGTTTAGACTAAAGTTTAAACTAAGTTTAAACTAATTGCAATATAAATGAATTTTCAACTTTTAAAATACTAACTGCAATAGAAATAAGAGGAAGCAGATTGCCAATGAAGTTACCATATGGAATCCAAGCAGTATTAAATTAAGAAAAGAAATTTTAATTGGTATTTAGTTGTTTTTAGTAAGGTGTAAAAATGAGATTAGTTAAATAATTAGTATTATTAAGTATAAAAATTAATTAAATTTTATCTAAATTTAACATACATGTTTTGTTTCATTATTCAAATTTAAGCAGGAGAGCTGAAAATATTTTAATATAATTAAATTGAGTGGTGAAAGTTATTGGGAAAAAAGACTTTCAAAATTGAATAACAATTTACCGACAATAAATAAAGGGAGTTGAGAGCATTTAAATAGGTGGGTTTTCAATGGTCATCCATGAATTCAAGATTGGGAGTTAATGACAGTAGACAGACTTTACTTAGAACACTCTTTCTCCTTCTTTCTCAATGCCTTTAATAGCTTCTTGAAGGGGACATTTATTTGCCTTTCAATGCTTGCGATGGAGAGATGGGGAGGGCTTCATCCCCTGTGAAGAATTTGGAAAACAAGGACCTTAAATATTAGCTACAGTTTTGAATGCTGGTACTGAAGTGAGTTGGTATTTATGTCTATCTGATGTCTAGTATCTATTTAGGGTCCTCGCCAGTTTATATTTGTCTGGTGAAATTCGGGGACTTCAGTTAAAGTTTACGGGTCAGCTGAGTTCAATGAGTTCATATACTATCTGTTATTTTTAATTATACTCCTCATTATCATTTGTTATTGTTGAGTTACTTGTCAACTATACGGTAAGTTGTAACTAAAGGAAGAACCAAAAGAATAAAAGTTAGAGATGGACACATAAATTTGTTATGAAGATCGAAACACTTTTCTATATTTTTAGGGTTTTGGTTAAAGAGTAATTCACCATGAAACAACAATACAAATCGTGATTTAAGTTCAACTCTTTTACCAAGTTGCAACCTCACATCTATACATCAACTAATATCATTATTCTCACTAAGATATTCCTAGGGATGGCGATAGAGCACGGTGGGGGTAGGGGCGGAGCTAGAAAATTTTTTGAGAGGTGGCAGAATAAAGTTGTATATTTTTATGATAGTAAAAGTGAAATTTCAAAAATTTAATAGCCTATATCTTTATTATTTTTAAAAGATTAAATCATTTTTTTCTCATTCTTGGGGGGACCAAAGTGTAATTTTAGCATATACTAATTTAATTTTTTTAAAATTATAAAAGAGCTAAAGGTGAAAATTTCCATTTTAGGGGGGGTCGGGGCCCCTGCCACCTCCTTGGCTCCGCCCCTAGGTGGGGGTGGATATTACTAAATCCACCATCGCTCCACAGTTGCCACACTTTGCTCCACCACCCACCCCGTTCCAATATGGATGTATAATCTTAAAAATCACTACCACATTCTGGCTTTCGAAGTTAACTTCGCCTGAGAGAAGGATATGGGATAGTTTGTTCCTATGTGGTGTTTCCACACTCCCTTTTCGTCCGTCAGGAGATTAATCATGTCATCAATATTTTCTCTTGGGAAATACATCAGGTCAGTTCGCTGTACAAAATCACAGAGATATAATGGAACGTCGTAATACCTCGCAATCTTGGGAGGTGAGATAGAAATTTCCTTCCCTCGAACTAGTATTCGCATCCATTGTACATCCATTGGTCTATTTGCATTCATCTTCTATAACGCGACTTAAATTCGTGCATAATTAGAATGTACACCAAATTAGTCGGGGTTGTACAAAACTTTTCCCATCGATGAAATAGTGGTTTCAAAACCACGAATCTGATAAGTGAAGCATCGTTTAAATATTTATTTAATGATTACGAGTATTTATTAGTGTCATATTAAAATTTAGTTAAGAAATTTTAATGTTTAGTTAGTTAATTAATTAAAAAGGACTCAATCGTAAAGGTTGCAAAAGTGAGTTTCTATAAGTTGAACGGGTTAAAGGGCTTTGGAAAGGTAAACTAATGGATCTAGATGGTAATTATACCATACATATAGTTAGTGGATGTTTATGGATTGGTTTTATTGTAGTTTTGATGAATTTTAAAGGTTATTTTAGTATTTAGGTAAATTAGAAAAAATAACTAAACAAAGATGATAAAAAAAAATTCATCTTCTTCCCTTTTCTTTTGTCCAAAATGGAAACACCATTGAAGGGAGTGGGAAACTTTCAGCCTTAGTCAAATTCACATGCATGGTATGGTATTTTATCACGTTTTTGATAACTTTTATGTTTTTGAGCGCGCATTAACTTAGTTTAGCTAGCCCGGGGGTCAATTTGTTAAACTGTTAAAAGCTTAAGGACTTTCCATGAATGAGTTTGATGTGTTTGTGAATGTAATTGATGAATTATTAAAGTTGGTAGCTAGATATAAGTAGTTTAAAGTGATTTTAGTTGATTTTCAAGTTTAGGAATTAAGTTGTTTAATTTGTAAAATATCATGTAATTCTTATAATAAAATGATAAACGAGGACTGCTTAGGGACCCTAAAGAATTCGGCCTAGGAATTTATGGGCTAATTTGTAATAATTGTGGGAATTTTGATTTTAGGGGTTAAATTGAATAAAATGTTAAAGTTTAGGGTAAATGTGTAAAATATCATTAAATGGATAATTGCATAAAAGTGAGTGTTATATGATGTTTAATATGGTTAATTGAATTAAATTATTATATCTAGATCAAGAAATCGACCAATCTGTTGATAAACAAGGGAAAGGAAAAGTTGTCGAGTGATCGTTATCACGTATCGCTAACTACCGTATTCGGTAAGTTCATACTACTATTCTTATGTTTTTAATGATTTTTACTTATTACATACTTTATTCTAAGTAGATTTAATGTTTCTATTATCTATCAAATGATTATGGAAAAGTTAGTAAATGAATATAGTAAGAACGTGATGTACTTTATTTAGTAGGCCTTGAGTCGGTGTGTATTTTTAGCAGGCTTTGAGCTGGTGATTATTTAGAAGGCTTTAAGTTTGTGAGTATTTAGCAGGCTTTGAGCAGGTGATTATTTAGCAGGTACCACGTATCGCTGATATAGACTGTAACGATGGCTTGAGATCCTGCATATGTTGTGGATACTTTGAAGCTTGTGTGAGTAGTATCATGAGTCGGTTAAAGTGCTAAAGTTAACTTGAATAAGTGTTAATTTTTTTGATTATCTGAAATGTTATTATAACAATGATTTGGTTTATGATCATTTATCATGTTGTATCATAATGATATAAAATATTTAGGTCTAAAGGTTTCGGATAATTGAAACGTTGGTATATTGGCAAGACTTGCTCGTTTCATGCTTTGAATGTCTTATAATTAAGTAAAACGATATGTGATGTTGTTTTACGAACTTACTAAACTATATGTAAGCTTACTTTGTTTTGGTTGTATTTTCTTATAGGTTGTTAAAGTTTTTTTGTTGATTGGAAGTTCTAGAGATCACGCTATCCGACATTTTATTCGATAGTTATTTGCTAATTTTGAACTAGGTTATAAATGGCATGTATATATGATGGTGTTATGTTAAGGTTGTTAGTGTCTTGGTATTTTGGTTGTAAATATCTTTGGGTGTAAAGTTGGTATATGTTTTGATAAAGGTGACCTTTTTGGTAATGAACGTTTATAGTCATCTTTGTAATAGAACCTTGGTTGGTATATGGTGTCAAGCTTGTTGTAATGTTGTTGCCTTATGATACCTAAATGGATGAAATGATAGATTTGAGAACTTGTATGCAAACTAATTTGATATAAAATGTATTTGTTTTGGTTTGATAATTGAATTGTGGTGTCAATGAAGGCACATTGGTTTGGCACTTAGGTTGTATGTTTTGCTATGTTTTGAACTTGTTTTAATGCTTTTGATTGTATAAATGTTTGGTTTTAGGTTTAGTTTGTTACCCAAGTGATATGTGAAAGCTACCTTGATTTTTAAGTCATTTTTAGGTACACACGGCCTACGACACGGGTTGTCACACGGCCATGTGTCTTGTTATCTTCCATTGAAGGGTGGCCTATACAAGTACAGTGAGTTACACGACCTGGAGACACGGCCATGTAACCTTGAAGAACACGGGCCCAATTACTTACACAGTTTGAGCACACGGGCGTGTGGGGGTAGCCACACGACCATGTTTGAGGGCAAACGGGCTGGCCTTTTGTAGCACTCCCAGACCCAGTGTAACATCCTGAAATTAGGCCTAGTAGGATTGAGCCCAATGGGCCTTAGGCGTAGTAGCGTTTAAAATTTTTTGGAGAATAGGAGATCGGCTTAAGTGCAAGTTAGACCTTTTAGATAAGTGATTTTGAAGGTTAGGGGCTTTATGAAGTCCGGGATCAAATATTAGCTTTGGGAAAATTTTGGTTTTAGGTGAAAAAAACCTTGGAGGTTGGCGGGTAGGCCTTAAGAATAAAATGTGGAGGAAAATGACACAAGTGGTGTGTGTGGTGTAGTGGCAAAGTGACGCCACAAGGAAGGAAGGAGGTCCAAGGTTCTAGTTGTAGCATTTGCATTCCTTTTGATTATTTTTAAATGAATTTAGACCTTGACCATAGGGTTATATTTAATTGCATGGTTTGAGGCACAAGGAGCTAGTTGGTAAAGTGGCTAGCAGCGTGGATTATGTTATAAGGGAGCACAGGTTGAATCTCATGAGAAGCAAGGAGTATTTATTTTATGAGTGGATGGTAAGAGTTTGATTGAATTTAAACTCTCGACGAAGGATCCCACATCGGAAAGATACAAGGAATGAAGGTGAAGAGCTAGCTATATAAAGAGCATGCTAGGAGAAGGGTTAACATACCTTGGTGGGCGTTGGGCAGGAGTGGTCAGCAGCAGTTTAGCACCAGAGTCCTATCGGTGTGTAACTCTCTACTCTAGTTGTAAGCGGCAAATGCCGAGGTGCAGATCACGGCAATAGTAGCCACACGAGTGTCTGGCCTTGCGTGTGGGGCTTCAACGCGATAGTTGAGGCCATCGTAGTATTCTTGTGGGTTGCTTGAATGCGATGGTAGAAGTGGGCCCAATGGGCCGTAGAGCCCAATTGGAATAAATTGTATGATGATATAGTATATAGTGAACTAGACTAGGTGGAACTTATATACGTGGATAGATTTGTGTTAGGTGGGCCACACGGCGTGTGGGCTGAATGGGTCAAATTGGGTTTAGGCCCACACATCAAGAAAGACCGAAAATGGTAGTTGAGTCGCTCAAGCGACATTGCACCTTTAGAAAGGCCATTCGGTACAAAATTACGAAAATACCCTTGGTGGGTAAATTACAAAATACCTAGGTAGGTAAATTACAAAATACCCTAGGTAGGTAAATTACAAAAATACCCTTGGTTGGTAAATTACAAAAATACCCTTGGTGGGTAAATTACGAAAATACCCTTGGTGGGTAAATTACAAAATACCTTGGTGGATAAATTACGAAAATACCCTTGGTAGGTAAAATTACGGTTATACCCTTAGAGATTGATTAGCATGATTATGTTGTTTTATGTCTATCGATTATGATGGTAATTCATGTTATACTTATATTTGATATATGTCTAGCATACATGACATCGCATATCTGAATTATTATGTCATATTGCATGGGTATGATGAGAGGAGGGAAGATTGATATCGTGTCTTGGACACGAAGTTTGGCACCTCATAGCGACTCGTCCTCGTGGTTAATACCACCGTGGGTTGGCCCCACTTTTGAGATATGGGATCGCCGCCGGTGATTTGGTATCACACGTGGGTTGGCCCCACAACTTGATGATTCGTGACTTCGGTCACCGGTGGTTTGGCACCACCGGTGATTTGGTATCACATTCGTGTCTTGGACACCGGAGGTTTAGCACCTCATAGCGACTCGTCCTGTGGTTAACACCACCGTGGGTTGGCCCCACTTGTGAGATATGGGATCGTCGCTAGTGATTTGGTATCACACGTGGGTTGGCCCACAGATGGATTATTCGTGACTTTGGTCACCGGTGATTTGGTATCACATTTATATCGTGACTTGGTCACGGTGGTTTAGCACCACCGTGGTTTGGTACCACACGGGGTAGAAAAGGAGTTATGGATGGTTAGGTTGGGTGCATTATACATATATGTTGCTTTGTTATAATTTGTGTAAGTATGTGGTATTTACGGAGAGGGAATATGCACTGAGTCTTGGTGACTCACCTTCTCCTTATCTTTTCGGTGATTCGTGAGTTTGCGGATGAGGCCGGATGAACTCGAGGAGGCCATGCAATAAAATTTGGTTTTACATGAATTTCCAATTGGGTACTTTATTTAAATTTGGTTTTCATATTTTATGGATTTGTAATAAGGCTGTTTAATTATGTTTTGGATTATTTTATTTTTGAATATGTTTAAAATATGGCTTTTAAATTACTTGGTTAATTTAATAATTGAGCCCAAAGTTTTCTAAACTAAAACTCATAATGGTTTTAAAAATCTTACCATCGGGTAACATGAATAGTTCAATAGTAAAATTACAAGTTAAATGTTTTCAACAGTTAAGTGATTTCCAAAATTCAAGTTTCTATACTCAATTGCAAACGGATTTTCCAAAATGATATTTCAATTTTCTTAAAAGATATAAATGTTTTCTATCATATGATTTATCAACTAAGTTTTAAAGTTTTATGTAATTTCAAGTAAATTTAAATTTTAACTTATTTTCGACAAATAAAGAATTACAAAGAGTTTTTCACAAAATTTAATTGTTAATTGATTCTTTCAAAATTATTTTCCTTAGTGACATACCAGATTCGGTCGTGGCGTATTGATCGGGTTTGGGGTGTTACACCCACCAGACGTTATGGTCGAATCCGAGAATGTCACAACAAAGGCACAATCTCAAACAATTTTGCTAAGTTAAAAATTAAGGCCTAAAAGCCCAAAATCCTTGAAACTTGTTAAGTAAGGATAAAAGCCCATGTTTTCAAGTAAAAACCCATAAGTTAAAGTTATCTCGAAAATCATGTTTAAACTTAAGAAATTTATTTAAGTTTAATAATTACGTAAACAGTTGAACAATGATAACAAAACACAAAATCTAAAGTCAAAATGGAGTACAAGGCCTTATTACAACCAACGAAAGTGAAATGATTAAAATCATGTCTTTTGAAACCGATAAGCAAAATTCCTAAGTATCTTGTAGTGTGGCCATCTCCAAACCCCCTCCCACGTCGATCTGCCTACTGTGGATCACCTGAAACATTTAATAAAAAGGGTGTGAGTTTCGAAACTCAGTGTGTACGACCCTTGGCAATCAATTCAATATGCAATTATCACATTGGGCCTAAGCCCTATCAAAATCGGTGGTCTTGGGCCTTAGCCCCCAACGACCTCATATCATATCATATCATATCACATGAAAACAAAGTAATGCAAAACCCTCCCCAAAAGTCCATCCGCTACACACCATTTCCCTTCCAACCTTACACACCTGTGGGGATATAAATATCAACCCACCCATCCCTACACACCAAAGGTAGCACCAATAGCGGCACTACTCAACGTTGCAGCAAAGCTGCTAAATATATATTGGGCTTAAAGCCATCGGTGGATCCACGGTCGTCAAGCGACTATGCGATCCTCAAATTCTTCCTCCGTACCATAATTCCCACCCATATACATCCTAAGCAGAATATCATATGAATGCAACATGCACATGAGTAACATCCATAAAAATTCATAGTCATCACATAGGGGTATTTTAGTCATTTCACAATCAAGGGTGTAAGACCCAATTTTTGCCCGACCCATTTTAAAACCAAAAAATAAAATAAAAATCCAATTAATAAAAGTCCCTTTTATAATAGTCCAAATACAAACCCAATAATTTAATACAAATAACAGCCCAAATAAATCCTCATAACCCAGTTACAAGCCCATTAGGCACTAAAATTTTTCAAAAACCCTAGGGGTTTCTAGAATTCTCCGTCTTGCACATGACAGCCTACTCCCCCACGCGACTCTTGAGTTTCCCGCGTGCACCTACGCTCGCCTCTAGAGCTTTCCAGAATGCTCTAGCAGCCTCCAACTCACACGAGCGTAGCCTCGTCACCGCCTCAGCAATGGCCTCTCCCACGAACGAGTGCACAGCTATACTTGCCACAAACAATGGAGCAAAAACCAGCAAGCAAATCCAACGAGAACAATAGATTAAAAGAATTTGTTGTATTTTATTTTTTTATTTTATTTTGGCTATATAAGGCTGATTCAAACGTTGGTAAAAGGGTCCGATTTTTTTTTATGTACACATAAACATAAAAAGAAAAGAAATACAAAATCAGGGATCAAAAAAAGAAAGGTGATTATCATATCTCAAGAATCTGTTTCCTGTCAATATTTTCCTTTTGTTTCTTTTAATTTTTTTATTCCAAAGTACAAAGAAAAGAAAACGTTTACCTTGATAGGGTTCGATCTTTGTCTTCTCCGTCGCAATCGGGGCTAGACGAAGATCTTAATCGGAGAACAGGGCAAAACAACGCACATTAAGGCCGAACAAGGTATCACTATTCATCGATTGGGAGGCATTTTAGGGGTAGACCATTTCTCTTTCGACGAAGAAGAAAAATGAAGTTGGCTAGGGTTAGCAAATTAGCAGATGGTTTAAAGGTTGTTTAAAAAGGGGATTGCAACTTATTAAGAGAACGACGTCGTTTGGACTCCTTTTAATAGTCTCAAAACGGCACCGTTTGAAGTAACCCAGTGACCCGACCCGAATGTGGTTGAAAACCCGCGCATTTTAGCCTCCGAGGGAATATTTTCGCGATTAATCCCTTTTCTCTGTGTTGTTATTCGATTAGACCCTAACTATTTCTCATTTTTTAATTAGCCTCGGTAATTTACGTGCGTTTTCATTTTAGTCCAAATCGTAATGCGGCGTTTTGCGAATGGAAATATTTCATTTTAATCCCTAACTATTTATCGTATTTTAGTTTAGTCCTTAACTCTGTCTAAATTTTTATAAAATAGCCTTTAAATTTTGTTTTTGTTTCAATTAAGCACTTATTTGCCTTTCATATACAATCTTCACATTTTATTAGATTTAATTCATTTTTTATTTGGTTTTAAATTATTCTAACTTATTTTAACAATTTATTCATTTTAAAATGGTCATTTACGTATATCTCTTTGGTTTAAAGATTTATATAATATGTTTAAATGCTTATATACATCATTATTTCATATACACTATTTGGATTAAATTATTTTCTAATATACGTATATATATGATTTGTATTAAAATTATTTTATTCTTGTGCAAGTATTATTAAGTTCATATTATGTATATATATTTTTATCTATTTATGTAGATATTTAATCTCCTATAAAACCACTTATATTATATATTTTTCTTTCATAATTTAGTATATATATTTTAATGTGTACATATATGTAAAATTAGTATTAGAGTTATTCCATGGATTTTGTAATATTGTTGATGTATGTATGCTAATTAATTTTCCTTATCATCGATCTAATGTTTGATAATTATTGTTATTACGAATGTTTTAATTCTCGTTTTATATTTATTTGTTGCTTGAGGTTCAATAGTATTGTATTTCACTTGTAAATAATCGCTCCATATTGTATGTTATTATGCCATCACATTGTATTCAATTAAAAACATCATATTTCAACACTATTCGAACTTTAAAATCATTTTTACTCAAAATTTCAAAATAAGGTGATATTCGTGCATTTGGAAATTCAAAGAAATCGTGTCCAATCGTGCTGGGTGTGATTTTTTGTTTGACCAAATAAGCGAATACCCTTTCAAATTTTCTCCATATTTTCAAAATAAGGTAATAATTATGCGTTTGGAAATTCGAAGAAATCATGCCCAATCGTCTTTGAGTGTGGGTTTTTGTTTGTCCAAATAACCAAATACGCTTTCAAAATTTCAATACATGTGCTTGGAAAATTTTGGGAATGATCTTGAATTCACGAACTTAGATTGTCGTGTCCAATCGTGCTGGATGTGATACACTATTCCTTCAGAATAAGGGAATCTCAATATTCAATCAAGTTATTTAAAATTATGGAAAAAAAATAGAATTTCAAAATCATTTCAAACTTTTCAACATTAGGACATCAATTAATCAATTTGGTACCAATTTTGGGCGTTGCGAGGGTGCTAATCCTTCCTCGCACGTATCAACTCCCAAACCTGTTTTCTTCTGGAAATTCATAGACGAAAATTTATTTTATAGGTGACCCGATCACACCTAAACAAAAAGGATTGGTGGCGACTCCATATTTTTGAAGTCGATTCCCGTTTTTCAAAACTTGATAAAAAAATGGTTTCGACAAAGGGTATTTTCGTAATTCTACCCTACAGGGGTATTATCATAATTCTATCCTACCGGGGTATTATCGTAATTCTACACTACAGGGGTATTAGGTAATTTTGCAAAATCGGGGTATTTTAGAAATTTTTTAATTCAGGGATATTTTGGTAATTTCACAAATCAAGGGTATTCTGGTAATTTTACAAATTAGGGGTATTTTAGTAATTTTGCAAATCTAAGAATATTTTGATAATTTTTCAAATCAGGGGTATTTTGGTAATTTTACAAATTAAGGGTATTTTAGTAATTTTGCAAATCTAAGGATATTTTGGCAATTTTTTCAAATTAGGGGTATTTTGGTAATTTTACAAATTAAGGGTATTTTAGTAATTTTGCAAATCTAAGGATATTTTGGTAAATTTTCAAAATAGGGGTATTCGATCCCTCACGGGTTTTAGTTATGAACTTTGGCCCATTAACAAGTCCTCGCGGCTGAAGTGAACAGACACTATGCACCAAATAGGATTCTAGAAAAGAGGAGGTGGGCCACTAGGGCCGCTTAAGTACCAAGCTCTCCCTAGATCCAATCCAAGACATGCATATGTCCATTGCCACACTCTAACCCAGCGACTTGTCCACAGACATGTTTAATTATTAGATTAAGTCTTATGCGGTTTAAGAGTTGTTCAGAACTAGACTTATAGTCCATTAAACCCTAGCATACTTGTTTACGTCCTTATAAAGCCCATCAAGCCCATTTCCCATTCATATAATCCCTTATGCCCAAATCACATCCTATGGCCCATTAGACCCATTTCACGTTCATATAGCCCCTTATGCCCAAATCACATCTTTATGGCCCATTAACCCCTAAACAATTCCAAATCATGTAACATGCATGACTAACTCAATTCATATAACCAAATCAATCAATTTTATCAAACTTAGCCTCAGGGCCCACCGGCCCCATTTAGCCATTTTCAACTTTTTGGCTTTCCGGCATTGCCGATATCATGTGTGTGTAGTGTTTGCTGCGACGTGCTATTCTATCCTTGGTCTTGAACCTACTACCAACCAACCTTCAATCAACCACCCATACTTAATCAAAATATTTATCAAAAACTAAAGCCTTACCGTAATCTTACCGTGTGCCACTAGTTTCTAATAGCCCTTCTTTTGCTACTAATCACGAGTATCCCCTAGATTTGCACTCACACATACACCATCACAATTCGAGTGACTCATAATCCACACAAATCACCCTTATAGATCATACACATTCGACCATTCACTTAAACCATAATTGAGTTGAGTACACTTACACTTTGCTAATGATCCTTACCACGCTTGCGATCCTTGAATTCTACCCTTGTTAATACAAGGTTAATGATAAGGAGAGGT
The DNA here is from genome assembly GCA_025506655.1 of Gossypium rotundifolium. Classification (NCBI taxonomy): domain Eukaryota; kingdom Viridiplantae; phylum Streptophyta; class Magnoliopsida; order Malvales; family Malvaceae; genus Gossypium; species Gossypium rotundifolium. The sequence continues at coordinate 176,598,850 of CP106724.1, forward strand.
TAGATAGCCCTTCGGCTTTTAACAAAACACACTAAAGAAGTTGACAGCACACTTACCGAAACCCTCATTTGATCTTGCCTAGATAGCTACTAGACAAGATCCGGTTTAAAACTTGACAAAGATTAAATAACAACCAATTTGTGATGGAGAAAAATAACAAGGAATCGACACCAAAAAAGGATTTCGACAAGAAAAGATGATGGTAATTTTGGCAATGAAGAATTCAGCTATAGGTGAAAAATAAATTTTCGGTAAAAGGAATGATGGTTTCTTTTTTCGGTAAATGGAAGAATTCGGCTGAGGGGGAGAAAAGAAAAGTAATGGAACCTTTTAAAAGAATTTGGCTATAGGTGAAAAATGAAATTTTGGCAAGGGAATGATGGTTTCTTTTTTTTGGTAAATGGAAGAATTCGGCTGAGGGGGAGAAAAGAAAAGTAATGGAACCTTTCAAAAGAATTCTGCACCACCTTTTATAGCCAAAAGTCGAAACCCCTTTCTCCCTAGAGTCCCATTCAGCACCAACATATCCACACCTCAATCCCCTATCTTTTCTCTCTTATCTTTACCTTAATTTTCTCTCCTGAACACTCCCTTCCAGAGTCCACTCCAACGCCACTACTAACCATCTAGAAGGCAAAAATAAAACCTCTAATTTACCACTCTCAAGCTCAGAGCCTTGGACCTCTTCACCTACTAATGTCGCCACCTCCCTACTCCCTAAGTGGCGTCACTTTGCTACTACACCACAAGCTCTTCTTGTGTCATTTTCCTTCTGTATTTATTTAAAAGGCCTACTAACTGAAGTCACTGTTCCTTAGGGCTAAAACCAATTTTTTTCCTATACCCTTACTTGATCCCAGGACATCTCCAACACCCCTAGACACTCCAAATTTCTTAACCATTAAAACAAACATGCAATTTTTCATTTTCTTACTCACTTAAAAATTTTCTGAGACCCAAAGCCCAAAGCCCAAAGCCCAATAGGCCCAATACTTCTAGGCCCATATTCGGGGCGTTACACCTTTTCAACATAGCCGTTTGACCCCTATTTTCACTTTACACTTAAAATTTCGTATACGTTTCAATTTAATTAGATTTGATCTTGATTTGTTTTAAATATTCTGCAAGCTCGGTTTAGGTCTCAAATTGTTTGAAAAGCATGAAAATGATTGGTGATGAGTTATTTTAATTATGTTAAATTTTTATAGCTTAATATTTTATAGCTCGGGACGATGATCAGACCTGTATAGGGTGTTACATTTAGTTGTATTAGAGCTATAATTTAGTCAATTCTAAGACTAAACGTAGCATGTATTGAGTCTAGAAATACATGCCATTTTATAACCTATGATAGTGTGATGACTCATGATCAGTTTAACTTGTTTTCTGATAGATTAAAGATGTCAACTGATTCTAATTGAACAGTATCCCACGATACACAAAGTAATTTTCCAACCACTGATTAAGGGGTTGCTCGTAACATACCTGAGTGAGAAGAGGCTCCTAATGCTTTCTTTCACATAATGCAAGACATGTTTAATGCTTATATGCGAGCAAATCCTGCGGCTCAACAACTTCCACCCCCTCGTCCTCCAAGCCCTGTATGACCCAATACTTATAGAAATACTATTGATAAGATCCAAAAGTCTAGGGCTAAAGAATTCCATGGTAATGTGAGTGATAATTCGATTGAAGCTGAATTTTGGTTAAAGCACACATAGAGGGTTTTAGATGAAATGTTGTGCCCTCTTGAGGATTGCTTGAAATGTGCAGCAACCCTGTTAAAAGAGGAAGCTTTCTACTGGTGGAAAACTTTATTTGCGGTTGTACCAAAGGAATGAGTGAACTGGGAATTCTTTAAAATTGAGTTCCAGAAGAAATACATCGGTAAAAGATATCTTCATATGAAGAAAAAGGAATTCCTTGAGTTGAAACAAGGTAACCGATCAATGGCGGAGTATAAGCATGAGTTTGTTCCTAGATCGACACATTCATATATATGCACTACGTTAGTAACTAAAATGAATTTACCAATTGAATCCATCGATTATGTTGTTAAAGTAACAAATCCACTAGGATAGAGTGTCGTAGTTGATTTGATATACAAATAGTGTCCACTAAAAATTCAGAGTTATGACTTCCCATCTAATTTAATGTTACTACCATTTAATGAATTTGACATTATTTTAGGAATGGATTGGTTGACTATTCATGATACTGTTGTCAATTATCGATAGAAATAGATTGAGTTAAGATGTCAGAATGGTGAATTGGTTTCAGTTAAATCCACGAAGTCTGATTGCATTTCAAATATAATTTTAGCGATTTTAGCACAAAAATTGATCCAGAAAGGTTGTGATGCATTTTCACTTTTATTCTCGATTCCAGAGTAATAAAAAATAAAGTCATGTGCCAACAAAAATTAGAGCATGCTTAGCATTTGAAGATTGTGTTACAAACCTTACGTGAAAAGCAATTGTATGCCAAGTTTAGTAAATGTGAATTTTGGCTAAAAGAAGTCAGATTTTTGGTCATGTAATCTCAGCTGAAGGAATACGAGTTGATCCAAGCAAGATCTCTGTTATTCTAAACTAGAAACCTCCACAAAATGTTTCTAAGGTATGTAGTTCTTGGGTTTAGTTGGCTATTATCGACGGTTTGTTAAGAAATTTTCAATAATTACGTTACCTTTAACAAATTTATTACAGAAATATGTTAGTTTTATGTGGCCTACGAAGTGTCAGCAAAGTTTCAACCAGTTGAAAAATATGTTAATGAAGGCACCAGTGTTGACACAGCCTGAATTAGGAAAATAATTTCTTGTCTGCAGTGATGCTTCTCTGAACGGTTTGGGATGTGTTTTAATGTGGGAAGACAAGGTTAGTGCATATGCATCTCGACAACTTAAGATTCACAAAAAGAACTACCCGGCTCATTATCTTGAATTGGGTGTTGTTGTTTTTACATTGAAGATTTGGCGTCACTATCTTTACGGTGATAAATGTCATGTTTTTACTAACCAGAAAATTCTAAAGTATGTATCAGAATTGAATCTAAGACAACGAAGGTGGTTAGAGTTGTTAAAAGATTATGATTTAGTGATAGATTTCCATCCGAGAAAAGTGAACGTCATTGCCGATGCTTTAAGTCGTAAATATCTTTTTGCTCTCAGAGCAATGAACGCTCAAATTCAATTGGAGTATAACGGTTCTATTTTAGCTGATTTGAAGGCCAAACCTTTGTTTTTATAGAATATTTGAGATCTACAATCTAATGATCTGAAAATTTTAGTTAAGCAAAAAATTGTTGAAAGTGGTGAAACATCTGAATCTAATATCGGTGCGGATGAAAATTTATATTTTTGTAACCGATTGTGCGTACCTAATGATTTACAGCTCAAGTAAAGCATTTTAAACGAAGCTCATAGTAATGTTTATATGTTACACCCAGGAAGTACAAAAATGTATTGTGATTTGAAATAGATATACTAGTGGCCGGGAATGAAACATGAAATTTTTGAGTTTGCATCTAAATGCCTTGTGTGCCAATAGGTGAAAGCTGAACATCAGGTTCCATCTGGGTTGTTGCAGCCTATTATGAGAGTGTGTAACTATGGACTTTGTATCAAATTTACAGTTGACACCAAGAAAAAAAAGATGCAATATGGGTATTAGTCGATCAGTTAATGAAGTTCGTATATTTTATAATCGTACGTATAGATTATTCACTTGATAGATTAGTAGAGTTTCATATATCTGAGATAATTAGATTGCACGGGGTTCCATTGTCAATAATTTCCCATAGAGATTCGAGATTTACTCCTAGTTTTTGGAGTAAATTACATGAAGTTTTGGATACTAAATTGAAATTCAATACAGCTTTTCATCTACAAACGGATGGTCAATCAGAACGGGTAATTCAAGTACTAAAAGATATGCTCCGATGTTATATTATTGAGTTTGAAGGTAGCTGAGAAAATTTTATTCCGTAGTTTGAATTTTCTTATAATAATAGTTATTAGTCAAGCATTAAAATGGCACCATACGTGGCTTTGAATGGCCGAAAATTTAAAACTCCATTATATTGGACTAAATTAAGCAAGAATAAGCTCTTCGAAATTAATTTAATCCGTAAAACGGAAGAAAAGTCAAAGTGATACGAGATTGCTTGAAAGTTGCTTTCGACAGTCAAAAATCGTATGTTGATCTAAAAAGAAAAGACATTAAGTTTTAGGTTGGCGAGAAAATATTTTTGAAAGTTTCTCCTTGGAAGAAGGTACTTCATTTCAGCCTGAAAAGGAAAACTCAGCCTGAGATTTATTGGCCTGTATGAGGTCATGGAAAGAATAGGTACATTAGCGTACCATTTGGCATTATCGACAAAACTTGAAAATATTCAAATTGTTTTTCATGTATCTATGTTGAGACGGTATAGATCAGATCCTTCGTATGTGATTTCTCCTGTTGAGATAGAATTACAACCTAATATGACCTTTAGTGAAGAAACGGTTAAGATTTTAGCTCGAGAAGTTAAAGAACTTTGAAACAAGTAGATATCATTAGTAAAAGTTCTTTGGCAACATCACAATTTTGATGAAGAAACTTGGGAACCTGAGGAAGTTACAAAAATGCAATACTTGAATCTTTTCTCTAGTAAAATTTTCAGGGATGAAAATTTCTTAAGGGGAGAAAGTTGTAACATCCCATTTTCAGTGGTGTCAAAAATAGTGTTTTTGGAACCACAGATCTGACAAGTCAAGCTTCATTTACATATTTATTTAATGTTTACAAGTATTTATTAGGACCGTATTAAAATTTGGTTAAATATTTTTAATGTTTTGTTAGTTCATTAATTAAAAAGGACTAAATTGTAAATGTTGCAAAAGTGAGTTTCTATTAGTTAAATGGGTTAAAGGGCTATGGAAAGGTAAACTAAAGGATTTAGATGGTAATTATACCATACATATAATTAGTGGACGTGTAACATCCTAGATTAGAGGTTATGCGTTTGTGCATAATTCATGAGTAGTAGGTTTTGGCAGTGTTTGGAAGTGAATTAAGGGTTTTTAAAATCCTAGGATGGAAGAGAAAGCTTTGGACAATTATTGGTTTTTAAGTTAAAAACAAGAAGTGATGTGGAAAAGTGGCAAGGGACGCCACCTACGGTGCAAGGGTTATGGCATCAAGTGAAGTACTTTGAGGGAAGAGGTTCGAATCCCATTGTGTACATTTTTGCTTAATTTTATGAAATAGCATGTTTATTGTGATATGTGGTGTGCATTTTTAGAACCTTGGAAATGTATGGAAATGTATGAAAATGTATGGAAATGTAAGGAAATGTATGGAAATGTAAGGAAATGTAAGGAAATGTAAGGAAATGTAAGGAAATGTAAGGAAATATAAGGAAATGAAAGGAAATGAAAGGAAATGAAAGGAAATGTAAGGAAATGAAAGGAAATGAAAGGAAATGTAAGGAAATGTAAGGAAATGTAAGGAAACTTGGAAATGATTTAGAAATGTTAAGTTTCAAAAGGAGGAAAGTAAACATTTTGGAAACCTAAGCTAAAAGAGGAAAGTAAACATTTTGGAAACTTAAGTTAAAAGAGGAAAGTGAACATTTTGGAAACCTAGGAAATGTCAAGCTTAAAGAGCCAAACGAAAATTTTTGGAAACTTAGAAATGACTTAGAAATGTCGAGTTTTAAAGTTTAAAAGAGGAAATTAAGGCAAAGTGGCCTTAAGAGAAAAAGCATGTGAAAATTGACACACAAACAGGCTTGGAAAAGTGGCCTGAAGATGCCACTTAGGGCCTCTGGAAATGGCGCCACATGCAAGTGTATTTGGGCCAGGGATCGAGTCACTTAGGAAGCAAATAAAAGAAGTTTTATTTTGCTACAAAGAGCAGAGAGGTGGATGGCATGTGGGCTCTTAAAAGAGGAGTTTTATTTCCTTTAGAATTTTGGCTAATTAGGAGATAATTGTTGGATTAATTCTTTTGATAAAGTGATAATTATCACATAGGAAGAGTGGTGGCCAAGTTAAGGACTCTAGCTAGTAATTTCGGCTATAAAAGGAAGAGAAGGCCATTCATTCATTCATTCACTCTTCCTTTGTCGAATTTCTTAAGCAGATTCTCCTCTCTCTGTCGAAATTCCTACAATTTTATTCTTCCTTCTTTTTTTCTAATCCCTCCAAAAGCCGAAAGTTGTGAGAGCATCATTTAGCCATAGCCGAATCTCTGAAGGTTGAAGTGAATGTGCAATCGATTCCTTCAAATAAGGGTAAGATCCAAGTTTAGTTTCCATTCTTTTATATTTTAGACTTATCAAAATTTAGGGACTAATTTCGATTATTAATCTTGGCGAATCATGGAAGGAGAAGTTCTTTTCCGAAGGTACACCATAGGCGCGTGTTCCCTAGTTATTCGGTGAATTTTGGGATTTAAGATCCTTAAGGTAAGTGACTATAAATATTCGGCCAAGACCCTATTTTTGTAGTAGATCTATTATTATGTGTTTTAAGCTGAAAACTAACCGATTCAAGGGATCTAGTGATTTGCCGATTTCAAAAGGGAAGAATACAAGTTTTCGGGATTTTATTTTTTATTCAATCGGCATTAAGGTAAGTACATAAATCCTACTGGGATTTGGTTTTATGGCCGAATAGGCCTTTGCTAAATATTACCATGTTGGCCGAATGTAGGCATTAAAAACCTAAAGCAGTAGATCAGATTTTGAGATTTCGAGTGAAATCGTTAAGCGAATCAGGTGTGTACCCTACCCTAATTTTTAATACGTTCATGGCTATGTTTTAAATTAAATGTGTTAATATGAAAGTGTAAGAATGTGGCTAAAGTACCATGTTATGGTACAAAGTACTCAGGTACGTTTTCCTACTCCTACTAGGATTATGAAATATGTTATACTTAACATGTGAAAAGTGACATGAATGTGAATTTAAGTATGATATGCATGATATGAATAATATGGGGCATTCGGGTTATTTGAGAAAGGGAAGTGAATGTGATGACTTGGTCTCACTATCTCGAATGTGGTGACTTGGTCACATTATCGAATGTGGTGACTTGGTCACATTATCGAATGTGGTAACCGGTTACATTATCTCGAATGTGGTGTCTCATGACACAATTATCTCGGTGGCTATGCCACAAATTTTATATGGGCGATGAGCACGTCAATTGCAATGACTGCCTTCGATGGTGTGTAGCGGATGGAGGGTTGACTTAGTAGTCCCCACGGTGTACAGGATGGTACGGGTGGAGTGTAGCGGGTGGCATATAGGTTTAGGTTCGGGATTGCATCGTTATCTTGAATTATTAAATGTGAAATTATGATACATATGAATATGATTTGTTATGCCTGAATTTGTTAAGACTTAGTGTTTGTGTACACATTGAGTCTATTTGACTCACCCCGTTGTGGGAACATGTTTCAGGTGACGATCAATGATGGACCGGGTTCGGCAGAAGCTTAGGGATGGCCATGCACAGCAAGAAATTTACGACTTGGACTTTTATTTTATTTTAAGTAATTTAAAGTTTATTTTGGTTTTAATTTTGGGAAATTATTTGATGTAATAAGGTCGTAGTAGAATTATTTTATTCTGTATTTATTTATTAAGCTTACAAACTTTTACTTATTAAAAGATTAAGTAAATCTATTTTTAAAACAAAGCCCAAACATTTTGTCACTTAAAGTAAAGGATTCTTAATAATGAAATAAACTTGTTTTCATTTCAAGCCCAACCCAAAACGATCTTTCTTCCAAATCACACAAGTGTTTCCTAAGTAAGAAAAGAATTTGAAACGGTTTACACCGGGGAACATACCAGATCTAGTCAAAGCTCTTGGGCCGGGTTTGGGGTGTTTCAGGACGTTTATGGATTGGTTTCATTGTAGTTTTGATTATTTTTAAAGGTTATTTTGGTAATTAGGTAAATTAGAAAAAAAAGCTAAACAAAGATGATAAAAAAATTCACCATTTTCTTCCTTTTCCTTGTCCAAAACCGAAACACCATTGAAGGGAGTGGGAAACTTTCAGTCTTAGTCAAATTCACATGCATGGTATGGGATTTTGTTCGCTTTTGTTAACTATTATGTTTTTGAGCTCGTATTAGCTCAGTTTAGCAAGCCTGTGGGTTAATTTGTTAAACTGTTAAAAGTTTAAGGACTTGCCATAAATGAGTTTTATGTGTTTGTGAATGTAATTGATGAATTGTTAAAGTTGGTAGCTAGATATAAGTAGTTTGTAAAGTGATTTTAGTTTATTTTAAAGTTTAGGGATTAAGTTGTTCAAATTATAAAATATCATGTAATTCTTGTAATCAAATGATAAATGGGGACTGCTTAGGGACCCTAAAGAATTTGACCTAGGAATTTGTGGGCTAATTTGTAATAATTGTGGGAATTTCAGTTTTATGGATTAAATTGAATAAAAGGTGAAAGTTTAGGGTAAATGTGTAAAATATCATTAAATGGTTAATTGCATAAAAGTAAGTGTTATAAGATGTTTAATATTGTTAATTGAAATAAATTATTATATCTAGATCAAGAAATCGACCAGTCTGTTGATAAATGAGGGAAAGGAAAAGTTGTCGAGTGATTGTTATCGCGTATCATTAACTACCATACTCGGTAAGTTCATACTACTATTCTTATGGTTTAAATGATATTTACTTATTACATATTTTTTTCTAATTAGATTTAATGTTTTTATTATCTATCGAATGATTATAGAATAGTAAGTAAATGAATATAGTAAGAACGTGATGTACTTTATTTAGCAGGCCTTGAGCCGGTGTATCTTTTACAGGATTTGAGTTGGTGATTATTTAGCAGGCTTTAAACCGGTGATTATTTATTTGGTACCATGTACCGGTGATATAGACTGTATGTAACAACCTTAACCCGTCTCCGTTGCCAGATTAGGGTTACAGTACATTACCATACAATCGAAAACATTTAACATCATAATGTTTAAATAAATAAAATATATCATAATCCATCCAATCACATACGTTTTGTCCTTAAATCGAGCCTTCGAGGCTCTAAAAATATTATGGAAGTAATTCAGGACTAATTTGAAACAAAATGAAAAGTTTAAGAAAAAGATGTAAAATTATAAAATAGGGGTCACACGACTGTGTGGCCAGGCCGTGTGACATCACCCCAGGCCATGTAATTTTCTAACAAGGGACACAAAGTCGTGTCCCAAGTCGTGTCCAAATCTGTGTAACTTACTGAGATACTCCACACGCCCATGTGCCAGGCCGTGTGCTACACCATGTAACTCATTGACTTGGAACTCTAAGAAATCTCAAATGACACACGGCCATGTCGCCAGGCCGTGTGTGTCACATGCCACCATGTGACACCCCGTGTCTCAGATCGTGTGAACCCAAAATTCACCTAAAACCAAGTCATTCATAACCAAATTATACATAAATATACAATCCAATTGTGCACACTATAACGACCCGTTTTCAATGAAATCAGAACAGTAGTTTCAGGACCACAAATTTGATGTTTATTTTAATATTATTTTGTGGTCTATAGCATGTTAGAATTATGGTATAAAAATTTCATTAAGAAATTTTACCGTTTGTCTGCCTAATTTGTGAAAAAGGACTAAATCGCATAAAGTGCGAAAGTTGTGTTCTATTAGCTAAAGGTGTTAAATGGCTATATAAATTTAAAGTGTAGGTCCTTATGTGGTAATTTTACCACTAATTGAGTTAGTAGATGTACATGGTGTACCGGCCTATTTTTAGTCAAATCAGAACAGTGGTTTTGGGACCATAAATCTAAAGTCAAAATATGTATTTTATTATTATTTTAATGTCTACAGCATGAAACTATGTTTGTGTGAAAATTTCGTTAAGAAATTTTATCATTTGATTAGTCAATTTGAGAAAAAGGACTAATTGCGTAAATTATAAAAGTGGAGTGCTATTAGCTAAAGGTATTTAATAGCTATAGAATCTTAAATTAGAGATCCTTATGTTGCAATTAGACAACTTGAACTATAAGTGGACATAGATGGTCATCATTTGGATGATATTAATGATTTATAATTAAGGTTAATAATGTAAATTGATTAGTAATAGAAAATGTAATAGAATTAAAAGATGAATAAGCTATCATCTTTCTTATTTTTCTTCATCCATGGCCGAATATACCATTAAAGTAGGAGAATAAAATTTGTCAAGTTCATCCTTGTGCATGTAAGTGATTTTAGTCACGTTTTTAATAATTTCTATGTTTTTGAGATCATTGCAACTAGATCTAGCTAGCCCAGGGACTATTTTGAAAAACTGTTAAAGATTTTGAATGTTGACATTGATGAACAAGCATGTGTTTTGAAGTTTCTTGATAGATTTTGAATGCTTATTGATAGATATACAAGTTTTGTTAAGTGATTTTTAGTGAAAATGCAAATTAGGGGTTAAATTGTGAAATGTGTAAATTTAGTGGTTAAAATGTAAAATAAGTGAGAAATAAGGGCTGATAGGGACCTAATTGAATTTTGGCTAGCATGGGCTGTGGTTGAATTTCATGAATTTGTGATTTTATGAAATAAGGACTAAATTATAAAAGTTGTGAAATCATAGGGGCAAAAATGCAAATGTGTTTTAAATTGTATTTTGGAATTAAAGAGAGAGATAATTAAATAAGCTGATTTTGATTACATATTGATCAAGAAAAGCGAAATACGGACTTAGATCGGGGAAAGAACAAGGTTACAGAATAGTTGACTTGTTTAGCCATTTTTGTATCTGAGGTAAGTTCGTATGTTTTAAGTTTCATTATAAATGTATTTTATATGCTTTGATATTGCATAAATTTTGAATATGGGACTACGGGTATGTTCAATAGTGGTTCGACGACAATTCGACATTTTAATCCTGGTTGAACATTAGGAATAGATTAGGATACTAGTGACATGTCATTAGGGGATACACTGATTTGGCTTCGGGCTATGATATCTGCACTCTAGTGTGATTTACTTTGATTTGGCTTCGGGCCATGATATCGGCAATTCGGGTGCGAGCTACTTTATTTGGCTTTGGGCCATGATATCGACATTTCGGGTGCAAGATATATTGAGTTGGCTTCGGGCCATGATATTGGCACTTAGTGTGTGAGAATCCTAAAATATTCGACTTCTATTCCAAATGGTTCAACGAGTATATTGAAGATATGAATTGGTGAGAAATAGATAAGTAGCGGTATAGATATGTACTGAAAACTATACAAGCATTGAATCAATGGAAGTTGTAAGTTCATGATCAAGTATGTGGTTAAGTTCATGTAAGCTTGGGATTAATGCATTGTTTTATGTTATGTCATTTAATTTGAATGGAAATTGAGTGGTGAAGCTTGCTTATTATTTTCACACGAGCTTACTAAGCTATGAAGCTTACTTTGTTTACTTTTCCATGTTTTATAGTGAGTTCCAAGCTAGCTCGGATTCAGGGACTGTCGGAGACTTCATCACACTATCCATCTATCAATTTGGTACTTTGAAGTTTATGTTTTGAGTATATGTCTTGTATAGGTATTTTGAGTCATTTTGATTATGGGTTGATAATGATTTTGGCCATTTGAATTGGATTGTAAATTTATATGTTTTGGTTTGTAAATATAGCCATGAAAGTTGGCTTAAATTGGTTGGTTTGGTTATATATATGTACATATATGGGTTGTATTGTGAGTTCATGGATGTATATATGTATGACTTATATTATGAAACTTGTGGATATTGATATGGTAGATGCTAAATTGTTAAAATTATAGAACATATATGTTTGTGAAATTGAGCATCATGATGTATATTTGGTAATGTATAAGTAGATAAATTGTATATGTGATTTTGGTACAAATGGTACGATATTTTTGTGACTTGTGTGTATAGAGAAAAGTGATATAAATCATGCATGAATTAGGCTTGAATTGGTTGATTTAAATGCTTGTAAATGTTATGTTTTATGCCATTTGAGTTTGGTGTAGGTGTGCACAAGTTTGGGTGGCAAATTGGCTTGGTACATAGCCTATTTTTGTCCACACAGGCAGAGACACGGTCATGTGTCTCAACCATGTGTGGCACACGGTCATGTTACATAGCCGTGTGTCCCCTGGTGTCGTGTAACATCTCGATTTTGAGCCTAGTCAGAATAGTGGTTTCGAGACCACAAATCCAAAGTAGAAATATTTGTTTTATGATTGTTTTGAGGTCCATGATATGTTTGCATGATTGTGTGAAAGTTTTGTTAAGAAATTTTGTTGATAGAGTGTCCAATTTGATTTTTAGGACTAAATTGCAAAAGTTTCAAAATATGTGATTCTAGAAGCTTTAAGTACGAAATAGCTTTGAATTATTAATTAGAGGTCCTTAAATAGCAATTTGCCCAATTTCTATTTTTATGGACAAAAATAGGCATGAGTAGGTAAAATTTGAAAGTTTAGTAAAAAGGGAATTTTGGTCATTTAGTTAATAAAAGAATAAAAAGAGAAAATCAAGTCAAAATTTTGTCCATCTTCTTCAACCTTGGCCGAAAATCTCAAGCTCACCATAGTTAGGGTTTTGTCATCTTTCAAGCTTGATAGTAAGTGCATCCTAGCCCTATTTTTAATGCTCCTTATGTTTTTGAGATTGTTATCACCCGATTTACCTATTTCTACTATTATTTTGAAGTATGGTTCATGTTTAAAAATTTACCCATGTGTGACATGCATGTATTTTGATGTCTAATGGTAGATTACGCAAGTTTAATATTAGATAAACAACTTTTGCTAGGTGATTTTTGGTGAAAATTGATAAAAGGACCTATTTGTAAAAAGATTTCAAAATGTGTGTAAAAGTGTGATTAATGAAAAATGTGGACTTCTATAAGTATAAAAGGGGTTTGGCTAGGCTTGGGAATCGAAGAAATTGAATAGATTTCATTTTCTGAATCTAGGGGCAAAAATGTAATTTTGCCATAATATGACTTTTGGACTAAATTGAGTAATGTGATTATTAAATGAGCTAAATTTGCTATTATAGATCAAGAAAAACGGAGTCCGGGCCTAAACCGAGGAAAGAATAAGGTTGTGGACTAAATCAAATAGTTAGCCATATTTTGGTACCGAGGTAAGTTCGTGTGTAAATAATGCAACATTTCATTATTAGGTATTTAATGCTTTAATATTGCATGAATTGTGAAATTATCTTTGTGGATTTGATTAATGTTGACTCGATTACGATTCGATGAAGATTTAATATGTCAAAATCCCAGTTGAACCTTAGGAATAGTTAGGATACAAATGTCATGACATTAGGGTTATGAGATTACGTGTAAGACCATATCTGGGATATGGCATCATTATGAGATTTCGTTTAAGACCATGTCCGAAACATGGCATCGATATGAGAATCGTATAAGACCATAGTTGGGCTATGGGCATCGATATGTGATCCCATGTAAGACCATATCTGGGATATGGCATTGGTATGATTCTATGTGTATGTGATTCTCGAGTATCCTTTAGTATTCTAAGTGGTTCAACGGGTAATCTAAAGATCATGTCAACGAAATGACAAGGTACGATCATGTTGAAAGGGTACACGTATGTACACACAGATCATAATTATTGAGATTATAAATCGATAAGACCTTGCTAAGAAGTGAATAAATAAATCATTATAACGAGTTTTATTGTACATTAGGTAAATGACATGATTTAAAATGTATCTATGATACTTGATGACATTGTGATAAATTACATTATGTTATGTGTACAATAATGCATGGTTAATGTTGTTAATTATTTACATGCAAACTTACTAAGCTTTATGCTTACCCCTTTTCTTTTCCATTTTCTTATAGTATCGTCAAGCTAGCTCGGGGATCGAAAGACGTCGGAGACTCGATCACACTATCAATTGGAACTTTTGGGTATAGTTAGTCTCAACATTTTGAGAATGACATGTATAGGGACTTGATCTTTTTGTTATACGTCAAATTGGTTTAGCCAAATGTGTTGGCTTATGATGATATTTGATTCATTTTGTATAAGGCCATGGGATGTGGCTCATATTGATTATTGGGTTGTAAACCTATTCATATATGCATGCATATCCAATGTCATTATGAAATGGCCTATGGTTATTGATGGTCATATGATGATGTGTTGCATGTGATTTACTAAATTTGAGTTGAATGAAGAATGGTAGTTTTGTGTGTGTATATGTTGGTATGAAAATGCATGCATGAAATCTATGGAATGATGCTTATTAGTATATGAGTTGGTAAAATTGGATTTGTCATAATATGGAGTATTAAGCAAGTATAAATTGATAAGAAGTTGCCATGTATGAGCCATGTTTATGAATGTTTAAGTGCTCATTTATGCCATGTTAGATGTCATTGAGATGTGTAAGTGTGAATGTGTTATTGAGGGTGAAAAATGGCTTAGAAAATAGCCTCAAAGTTGTCCACACGGGTAGACACACGGCTTGCCCCAAGGGCGTGTGTTTTGGTCGTGTGTCCCCTACACCTTAGTTTTGAGAAACAGAATGCCCAAGAATGAACACATGGGTACGAGACAAGGCCGTGTGTCTCGGACCGTGTGAGAGACACGGCCATAAGACATGGGCATGTGCCCAGGCCGCGTGAAGTCTGCACTTGATTTTCGGAATTTAATTTGCCATACTGCCTAAGGACATGGGCGTGTGCCTTGGTCATGTGACCTTATTTGGTTGATGACATCATAAATAGAATGTCCCCTATTTTGAACACGGCCTGAAGCACGAGCGTGTGATATGTCACACAGGCGTGTCCCATCATCCACACAAGCGTGTGGACCCTTTTTCATGAAAAATTTTCTAAGTCTTCCAAAAGTTTCTAAAGTTCTCGATTTAGTCCCAAACCACTCCTAATGTATGTTTTGGGCCTCGTAGGCTTGTTTAAGGGACGATATGAATGTTTATGAAATGTTTTAAATTTGGATGGAAATTCATGTCTTGGTTTTGTATGATTGCTTGCGTATAAGTCTAGTAATGCCTCGTACCCCTGTTCGGCATCGAATACGGGTAATGGGTGTTACATGTTGAAATTAAAATCAAGTCAGTATGCTCCACACGGCCTCACACGGGTGTGTGACTTGGCCGAGTGGTATAAGTTAGTATAACTTATAGGATTGGCACGGCCTAGCACACGGCCTGACACACGGGCGTGTATGGCCATTTTTAGGGCACACAGGCTAGCCACACGGGCGTGTGTGTTGGCCGTGTGACCCAAGTCTAAGAGTTACACGGGGCCGGACACGGGTTGGGACACGACCATGTGCTCCCATTTCGATTGTCCACACGGCCTGTGACACGGGCGTGTCTGTTGGCCGTGTGAGACACACGAGCGGGCCACACGGGCGTGTGTCCCCTGTTTTTGAAAAAAAATTCTTAAGTGTTTAAAAAGTTTCTAAAGATATCGGTTTAGTCCTGAACCACTCCCAATGCATGTTAAGGGCCTCGTAGGCTTGTATTAGGGACAAAATGTTTAGTTGTGATTGAATTGTTTATGAATTGACTAATTGTATGAAAGATGTATGTTTAAATGTGTGATAAGTTCAGTAATGCTTCGTAACCCTATTCTAGTGTTGAATAGGGTGAGTGGTGTTACACATGGCATGGTATTTGTGAAAATTTTAAAGTTAGGTAAGGGTAAATTGGTAATTAGGTAATATAAACTAAATTAAATAAAATAACAAAAAATTGTCATCATTCTCTTTCATTTTCCATCAAAAATATCGGCAAGAAACACCATTTTTGGAGCTTCAAATTTCAACCATTGTTCTCATTGCATGTAAGTGATTTTGGTGTTCGTTTTTAATGATTTTTGTGTTTTCGAGATCGTTGTTGCTTAACTTAGCTAACTAGGGGACCAATTTGCAAAATGATGGAAAACCTAGGGTTTTACCATGAAAGCATGTTAGTTTTTTTTGAAGTTTAATGGAAGAAAATGAATCCTTGTTGTTAATTAAACAACTTTTGTTAAGTGATTTTTAATGAAAATGTGAATTAGGGTTTAAATTGAGAAATGTGAAAATTTTGTAATAAATGTGTGAATTTGTGAAATGTATGGGCTGATATAAACATATATGATTTTCGACTAGGCTTGAGTTTAGTGAAACTTAGGGACTAAATTGTAAAAAGGTCAAAAGTATAGGGGTAAAATAGTAATTTTGTCATAATATGAAATTGGATTGAATTGAATAGAATAAGTATTAAATTAGTTAAATTTGATGATTTAGATCAAGAAAAGCCATGTTCGGAATTAGATCGAGGCAAAGATAAAGTAGTGAATTGATTGCTCGATTTTCTTCGTACTAATTTGAGGTAAGTTCGTATGTTAATAAGCATTAAATTAGATATGTTTAAATGCTTTATTATTATGTTTGTGATGATATGAATCCACAGAATTATTCGACAAAGATTCGACAAAGTATGGATCCCAGTTGAAACTTAGGAATAGATAGGATACAAATGATATGTCATTAGGGGTTACTAAGTTTTGAGTGCTGGTTTGGTACGTCCTATCGGTGGCTGAGTTTTCGGCATGTGTTGCGGTTACTTTACAGCTTGTGTGAGCAACACCGTGTAGCTACGTCTTGACTGACAACTTGTGTGAGTAGACCCAGTGATAGCTCGAGAGTGAGCATCTATATGAGATATGAGATAGAGGTGGTTTTGACCACGTATTGGCACTTAGTGTGCGAGATACCCGAGTATCCAATAGTATTCCAAATAGTTCAACGGGAACAGATGATGATACAAGGTTATACGAGTTGATATGAATCAATATAGGTATTCATGTGGAATACGATAAGTAATTCATAGTTGATGTATTTATACATAACTGACATAATTGTGATTATCTGTTAGGCTTTGGGCCAAATGGGAATTTACCTATGTTTTAAATATGTTTAACTAAATTGTGGATGATTTGGTAAGTTGTATTTATTAGTTATACGAACTTACTAAGCTTAATTGCTTACTTAGTTTTAATTTTCGTGTTTATAGTGATTCAGAAGCTCGCTCGGTTCGGAAGTCATCAGAGATTTGCATCACACTATCAAACTATATTTTGGTACTTTGGACTTTACATTTTGGGTTAAATGGCATGTATAGGTGTTTTGGCTAATGTAGCCTATATGTTTTGTTGTGTTTTGGCCATTTGATTTGGCATGAATATGGTTGGTGTTTGGTTATGTAAATGTGTATATATGACCTTATGGTATGTGTTGTATGGTTGTTATATGAATGCCTTGGTATGACTTGGTATTGTGGGTACCAAATTGGTGAAGTTGAAATGCGGTATGCATGTTGAATTTAGGCACAAGGTCTCATATGTGAGGTTGACCATTTAGGTCCATTTTGGATATATTTTTGGTATGTTTTTAAGTGAACAATTGAATGTATATGAGGATTTCATGTTGTATGTGTGGTTAGTGCATGATATAAACTTGATATTGGTTGGTTTTAAGTGCTTGTTTATGCCATTGTTGTATGTGCATTGTTGGGCTTAGGTTGACACTACTTTGGGTGAGAAAAATGACTTTGAAAATAGCCTATTTTTTGGTCCACATGGTAAGAGACAAGGGCGTGTGTCTCAGCCGTGAGTGACACATGGCTAGGTGACACGGCCATGTGTCCCTTGATACTCCTTTAGAAACCAAGTCAGAAGCTTCACACGGCCTAACACACAGGCATGTGGCCTGGCTGTGTGGCACAAGTCAGTATACCCTCCAGTTTTCACACAGCCTAACACACGACTTGGCATACGGGCGTGTGAGGCTATTTCGAGGGTACATGGCCTGGCACACGGGCGTGTCCCTTAGCCTTGTGAGACACACGGCCTGGCCACACGGGCGTGTGCCCCCTGTAATTTGAAAATTTTCCATGTTTTCCTAAAAATTTCTTAAGTACTCGGTTTAGTCCCGAACCACTTTTAATGTGTATTTTGGGCCTCGAGGGCTTGTATTAGGGACCTTATGAATGATTATGAATGGTTTTTGTTTTGAATGATATTTTTTTATGAAATGCCTGATTTTATAAGTTATAAGTCCGGTAATGCTTCGTAACCCTGTTCCGACGTTTGATACGGGTTAGGGGTGTTACACACACTTTCAAGGGACCTAAACATCATCCAAACACACATAAAGATTCCATTTCAAGACCCTAATTCAACTAACCAATATGTCATTCAAAGGCACCACAATTATATCAAAAGAACAACTATCAAAGCATGCCAATATTGCCTTAATACATGCATGATAACCTAGTTTGAATATGTACCAAAACATACCACAGATAACCATTTACAAATCATTCAAAACACACCAAAAAGAGCCTTATTTACAAGCATTAGCAAGTGACAAAAATGACCTAGTTTGGTAAAACATTAAAGTGCACCAACCAAACATAATCTTCAAAGCATAAGCATACCAAATCACCATTACAAAACATCCTATACATGCCATTATTAACCTTGGCCAAATATAAAAAAAAAAAAAAAAAACTATTGAAAAGACTGTTAGATAGTGTGATAAATCTCCGATGAGCTTCCAATCGATTGAGCTTCCGATAATCTATAAAACAAATGAAAGGAACTACATAAGCAATGAGTGCTTAGTAAGCTCGTATAAACTAAAACATAACTTACCATGTCATTTATACAAATTTAAAGATTAAACATAATTCATCACCAATGTCATAAGCTTAGTAAAAGCCTAAACAACATCACCAACTCACATATTAGTATGCTTATCCATGTTATAAATGAAATTAACCATAAGATAAGTAAATTTCCATATGTACTATCATCATTTAGTTCATAAATATTTTCATAAAGTCATGATTCAATTCATTTTCATACTTACCATTTTGTTCCCTTTTCTTACCCATTGAACCATCTAGAATTACATTAGATACACGAGAAAACTCACACATAATGTGCCTTTACATATAATCGTAACCTTTCCTTTACATCAATGCTCACACGAGCTATGAAATGTGCCTACTCACACAAGCTGTGGGGTGAATGTAATCTACACGATGATGCTCACATGAGCTGTGGAGAATCCACAAAAAATACAGTACCTCAGCCATCAATAGGACATTCAAAACTAGCACATGAAATTCTTAATGACATGTCATTTATATCCTAAGAATTCTTAAGGTTAAACCAGGACTCGATATCCGTCAATTTGTCATAGCGTTGATACATTCATAAAATAATTCATTTATATCAAAACAACATAACCAACATTCAATTTAGTCAACATTAAAACAATTACAGTTCATACGATCTTGCCTCGATAATTAGGGCGTAGTAATATAGTCGAACTAATCCAAAGAATTAGCTTTTCCTCGATCTAAGCCCAAACATGGTTTATCTTGATCTAAATAGATAATTTCTAATCAATTAAATACTTCTAGTATTCAATTTAATCCATATTTCATATTTATGCAAAATTACCAATTTGCCCCTAATATTTTAACTTTTCATTAGTCCTTAAGCTCATAGCTTAAAATCTAACCATTTTAATTTAAATCCAACCTAATCCATGTTGCAAGGGACCTTAAAACAACTCATAATTAACAACAATTCATAACAAAACCCTAGGATTTATACATTTAATAATTTAATCCCTATTTCTAAAATTCATCAAAATCACTTAACAAAACTTGTTTATTTTTCAAAAAGGATTCATATTCTATCAATTAAAATAAAAAAATCATTCATGGAAAGTCCTTCAAGCTTTAATTTTTTGCAAATTAACCCTTGGTTCGTTAGATTAAGCTAAAACAAATTCAAAAACATAAAAAACATTAAAACATGGCACAAAACCATACCATGCAAAGAAAAATTCAAAACGAAGCTCTCTCCCCTTCAAAAATGGTGGATTTGGCCAACAAGAAGAAAACTGAGAAGATGAAAACATTGTTTCATCTTTTCTTTACTTAATTTTCTTTTTAATTACCCAATTACCTTTTTAACCATTAAAAATTTTCAACATTTCAATAAAACCTTGTCCATAACTATCCACTAACTCATTTAATGGTCTATTTACCATTTAAGTACTTTAGTTTAGGATTTCATAGCTATTGGGACCCTTTAACTATTAAAACTCAACTTTAACACTTTTTTACGATTTAGTCCTTTTTACTTAATTAATTAATTAAACATCAATTTTTCTTAACGAAACTTTAAAATGACCTTAATATATTCCCATAAACATTAAAATAAAAAATTAATAACTCACTCGTCAGAATGTGGTCCCGAAACCACTGTTTCTAACATCATTAAAATAGGGATGTTACACTATAGCGATGGTTTGAGATCCTGCATGTGTTGTGGATACTCTTAAGCTTGTGTGAGTAGCATTATGAGTCGATTAAAATGCTAAAGTTAACTTGAATAAGTGTTATTCTTTTAATTATCTGAAATGAGATGTTATTATAACCATGATTTGGTTTTTAATCGTTTATCATATGGTATCATAATGATATAAAATATTCAGGTCTAAAGGTTTTGGGCAATTGAAACGTTGGTATATTAGCAAGACTTGTTAGTTTCATTCTTTGAAAGTCTTATAATTAAGTAAAAAGGTATATGATATTGTTTTACGAACTTACTAAGCTATATGTAAACTTACTTTGTTTTGGTTGTGTTTTCTTGTAGGTTGTCAAACTTTTGTTGTTGATTAGAAGTTCTGGAGATCACACTATCCAGCATTTTATTCGATAATTATTTGATAATTTTGTCCTAGGTTATAAATGGCATATATATAGGATTATTTTATGTTAAGGTTGTAAATGTCTTGGTATTTTGGTTGTAAATATCTTTGGGTGTAAAGTTGGTATATGTTTTGATAAAGGTGATCTTTTTGGTAATGAATGTTTATAGTCATCTTTGTAATAGCACCTTGGTTGGTATATAGTGTCAAGCTTGTTGTTAATGTTGTTGGTTCATGATACCTAAATGGATGAAATGATAGATTTGAGAACTTGTATGCAAACTAATTTGATATGAAATGTATTTGTTTTGGTTTGGTAATTGAATTGTGGTGTCAATGAGGGCACATTGGTTTGGCACTTAGGTTGTATGTTTTGCTAAGTTTTGAACTTGTTTTAATGCTTTTGATGGTATAAAAATGTTTGGTTTTAGGTTTAGTTTGTTACCCAAGTGATTTGTGAAAGCTACCTTGATTTTTAAGTACACACAGCCTGCAACATGGGCTGTCACATAGTCGTGTGACCTTGAGTGACACGGACATAGTGAGTTACCGGCCTAGAGACACGACTTTGTGACACTAAGGAACATAGGCACAGATAGTTACACGGTTTAAACGCAAGGACGTGTGGGGGTAGCCACACGACCATGTTTGAGGCCACACGGGATGGCCTTTTCCACACGTCCGTGTGACCTCTATTTTCACTTTACACTAAAAATTTTGTAGAAGTTTCAATTTAATCCAGATTTGATCCCTGTTTGTTTTAAATGTTCTACAAGCTCAATTTAGGTTTCAAATTTTTTGAAAAGCATGGAAATTGTTGTTGATGAGTTATTTTTATTATGTTGAATTTACATTATAGATTATGTTAAAGTTTTATAGCTGAAATATCTTATAGCTCGGGACAGTGATCGAACCGTGTATTAGGTGTTATAGTTTTTCCCTTAAAATAAAAACTGTGGAGAATCAAAATTGTTTGTTTTTATGATTGATTGGTTCTTGTGAATGAATGTTAATATTATAAGATTTCCATATTATGCCATGCATATATTTGAAGTATGTCATTTAGATCAGGTAAGAATGTCACTAGTACTATTGTATGATCATTCTTGAAATTTGGGATAAAAACAACCTTGCATGTTTTTAAAATATTGAGTAGGAGATGGTCATTGAACAAGACCAACGGCCTCCATTAATGGTCCCTAAGTGATAGCATGATAAAGTTTCGAGCCAATTCCTACCCTGGTTGCACCCCAAGGTAAACTTTGTCATGTGGGTTCACTAGATGAAATTTCCTTTTAAGGACAACTAGTCGTACATGACTTTTAGAGTGATTGTCCCAAGATGAATCACAAATGAGAGTATGTTCAGGATAGGTGTTGAGTCAATGGTTACACACTCAAGATCATCTCTTATTAATTAATTTTTCGAGAAACGATACTTAAGCTAGAGATGATGGCCAAACGTTAAACGGTCATTAGTTCGTGTGGAGTCTTGAGAATGAAGATTCATAAACTGATCCCAATGCGACATAGTTGATGGTTGTGACAATGATCGTTGCAATGAAAAAATATTTTTTAAGGTTTTAACACAAGACGCATACATCATACTGCATGATTGATATGTTACTGAAATGAAAAATATTTGTTTAATACAAATATAGTAATTAGTGAATCTTTATTTTTTTCAATTCAAATATGTCTCCTACTCCTCTTATTTGCATTCTTACTTAGAATAAATTAAATGGGGATAACTTTTGAGAATGGAAATAAAACTTGTTTATAGTTCTCTACTATGAGAAACACAAATTCATTCTTGATGAAATGTGCCCTCCTAAAGCTCAGCCTAAAGTGAGAAATCGCTGGAGAGATTCTGACTTGATTGCTCGATGTTATATGTTAGCAACCATGAGTTATGTGTTGCAAAAGCAACATGAGAATTTCTATACTGCCAAAGAGATCATGAAATTTTGAAAGATTTGTTTGAAGGCCAAGTCGTATTGGCTCGACAATTCGCTATTAAAAATTTGATGAATTCTCAATAGAAAATCGACACTCTAGTCTAAGAACATATACTTAAGCTTATGGTATTATTTGTGGAAGCGGAGGACAATGAGGCTGAATTAGACGTGAAGACTCAAATTGAAACAATGCTCAAATCCTTAACCAAGGAGTTTGCTGGTTTTAGGATGACTTACAACTTGGGGAAAAAGTCGCTTACCTTGACTCAGCTTATGAAGGAATTACAATCCTATGAGTTGATGTTGAATGGTGGTAAGTCAATTCAGGAGAAACCTAAAGCAAACTTAGCTGTGGGCCCCTCGTCCTCTAAGGGGAAACAAAAAGCTATGAAAAGAAGAAATCGACTAAGTCTTTGATTCCACCTCATGTGGATAGGAAAAAGGCTAAGAAGTCAAAATATCCTAAAAAAATCAAATGTTTCTTCTGCAATAGGAAAGGATATTTCAAATCAAACTACAAGGAGTATTTGGATTACCTAGTCGAAAAGGGCAAAGGTATGGAACTCAGTGGTTAAAGCTTGCTTAGTGGAAGAATGAATTGACAAATGGGTTATTGATTCTAAAGCCACTAACCATGTGTGTTTCTTTATAGAGGTTCAGTGAAACGAGAAGTCTACGTGATAAGAGCCTCTCGTTGCGGACAGGAGATGAGAGTTATGTTTTAGCCGAAGCAATGGAAGAAGTTATTTTACATTTTGATATTTTTAGGAAGATTGTTTTAAAGAAAGTGTTTTATGTACCTCTTTTAAGAGGAATTTAATTTTGAAGCATGTTTATTTTATGACGATTGTACTGTGACATTCAATAAAGGGATTGTTATTAATAGATATTGTTCTTTAATCTGTAATGGATCGATGGAAAATTGTAACACCCCTTACCCGTATCCTTTATCGGAATAGGGTACGAGGCATTACCGGACTTAATAACATATATTCGATCATTTCCGAGTCACAAATTTCCATTCAAATTTAAAACTTTTCATTCATAATCATATTGTCCCTTATACGAGCCTACGAGACCCAAAACATATATTGGGAGTGGTTTGGGACTAAACCGAGAAATTTGAAATACTTAGAAAATTTTACCACAAAACAGGGCCACACGCTCGTATGGCTTGGGGCACGCCCGTGTCCTCGACCCGTGTAACTCACTGTTTATGATGACATCAACCATTTAAGGTCGTAGGCCAGGTCACACGCCCGTGTGCTAGGCCGTGTGGCCATCCGTGTGGATGAAAGTTAGGCTATTTGCCAAGCCTTTTTCCATCCAAAAACTCTTGCACACTTATACCAAGTTTTTTAGGCATTTTTTAGGCATCCCAATAACCACTTCATGGCATTCACACACCATTTAAAAATCACATTCATCATGCACAACCACACACACACTTAGCTAATCATAGCATATAACTTACTCAACCATTCACATTTAGTATTTTCCACACATAATTATCACACATTCACTCATCCAACAAACAAGCATGCACATCCATGTAATGTTTCATCATAGACTTATAACATAACAAATATTGGCCACATCAAATGGCCTTATACAACAATAACCATCAAATAGCATAGGCCAATATTCTAGGCCAACTCATAATAATATATACACACATAATCAAGTCCCTATACATGCCATAGACTTAAAAATAGTTGAAGATCATTGATACAATACCAATCAATAACTTGTTAGTGTGATAGAATCCCCGACGACCTCCGACTCGAGCTAGCATTTGTGATACTATAGGAAAAAGGAAAGGAAGGGGGTAAGCATTATAGCTTAGTAAGTACGTATGTAAATAATAAGTGATTTATTAACAGACTTTTATAAATCTTCACAATATGTTCTCAAGATAATACAATCATAATTGCACATAGTTCCACTATTTATTCATGTTCATCTCAAGCCATCTACTTGTAGTCAAGGGCACTAAATTATTTATATCTCGAGCTACAAAACTTCAAATTAAGATCACTAATTTTGGAAACTTAGACATTTTGGAAACTAGACTCTAAACATATCTGGAAACTTGAATTTTCTTCTTTTCTTTTAGCCTCCTAGCCGATTCCTTCTAAGCCTATTATTCCTCTCTTCTTTCATCTTTGAAATCGAATACATAAGGGAATCATAGCCGATTGTTCATCAAGTCTCTGAGCCGAATTTTTGAAGGTTGAAGCGAAGGTGCAATCGATTCCTTCAAATAAGGGTAAGATCTAAGTTTGGTTTGATTCTTTTATATTTTAGACTTATTGAAATCTAGGGCTAATCCCATTAATGTTCATGGTTGCCGAAACTTTGAAGAGATCTTTCGGGATTTACTAAGTGTAGGCTACAAGGAAGGAGAAGTTCTTTTCCCGAAGGTACACCATAGGCCACGTGTTCCCTAGTTATTCGGTGAGTTTTGGGATTTAAAATCCACAAGGTAAGTGTCTATAGCTTTTGCTAAGGCCTATTTTGATAATTAGATCTAATTCTTGTTTGTTTAAAAGTCAAACTAACCCCGATGAGATTTAGTGCTTGGCGAATACAAGGAGGAGCATAGCATAGATTTCGGATTTGATTAGTATTGAAATCGGCAACAAGGTAAGTAATACAAATCCTACTAGGATTTGGCTTTTAAGCCAAATAGGTTTGTTAATATGTTTTAATATTTGGTCGAATTTAGGAGATAAAGATCTAGATCGGTAGATCGTTCTTCGTGATTTCAAGGAATCTATTAAGCAAATCGTGTGTACCCTTACTAACCTTCAATATTTCATATGGCTATTATTTAATATATGAATATGTATGAGAATGTGAATGTGGCTAAGTACCACAAATGTGGCAAAAAGTACCTGTGCACGTTTCCTACTTGGATAGGATTATGAAATATGTTATTTTATAACATGCTAATATATGTATATAAACATGAAATTAAGTAAGTTATGCATTGTATATATTTTTGGGGCATTCGGATTTATGTGAAAGGGAAGAGTAGGTGTTGACTTGGATTTTGTGAAAGGGAAGAGTAGGTGTTGACTTGGTCTCACCAACGAAGGTGTTGACTTCGGTCTCACCAACTGAAATATAGGTGTTGACTTGGTCTCACCAACGAAGGTGTTGACTTGGTCTCACCAACGAAATATGTTGACTACTATCACATTGCGAAATTTTGGTAACCGGTTACAATATTTGAATAGTGTCTAATGACACAACGTATAATTTGACTCTGATGTCTAATGACACAACGTATATAAGCGAATGCCTTCGATGGAGTGTAGCGGATGGAGGGTTGACTTAGCAGTCCCCACGGTGTAAATGGCGTGTACGGTGGTGTGTAGCGGATGGACCATTAGGATTGGGTTTGGGTTGCATCATAATTTCATTTTATATGGATCGATGATTTGAACATGAATGCCTGAATTGTTGAATGTTAGTATTGTGTGCACATTGAGTCTGTTGACTCACCCCGTTGTGGGAATTATTTTTAGGTGATGAGCAAGTGTGGACCCGCCTAGAGACCTTGAGGTGGCCATGCTACATTTGGAGATTTTATTTTATTATTCTTTATTTTACTTTACTTTAAAATATTGTGCTAAGAACTATTTTGGACGTAATAAATCAAATTGGATTTACAAGTTTAATAAAATGGGTTTCAATCTAAGCTCAATCCACAACAACATTTTCTAAAAATTTTGCAATTTTCTCTAAGTACGAATGATTTTGAAATCGGTTCACTTTAGGAACATACCAGATCCGGTCCATTCTCGTGGGCCGGGTGTGGGGTGTTTCATCTTACCATAAAATTTTTAGAATTTTTGGTTTAACCAATAAGTACAGTTTATTCTTTAAAGTCTCCCTTGTTTTGCTGTCTGACAATTTCGACCCTTCTTCACTAAAAATTAATTATCTCTTCATACGAGATTCAGATGATGTTCTCGTTTATTTCTATTGAAGGTAGACTCATTAAGAGATTTAAAAATATAAATTATAACCCATAATTATTTTTATACAATTTTAAATGATTTTCCAAAGTCGGAACAGGGGATTCTAAATATCTCAGAATATGAAATTCTTTCTCTTACACCATTTTTTTATGCGAAAATAGACTCAATAAAATTTAATTTCATATCTTATTCAACCTCTAATTTGATTTCCACCATTTTTGGTGATTTTCCAAAGTCACACAACGGTTGCTGTCCAAAATTTTTTTATTGTTAATTTTACTCTTTCATGTTTTCTTTGTATTAATTCTCATTTACACACATATAACACTAAATTATATCCATAGTTAGCCATGCCAATAGCTAGTCATCATCAAATATTTACAAGTCTTCATTGTAACACTTACTCCATATCAACCTTACCAAAGTTCGATCACATATCGTGCACATTGCTTATGAATATATATATACACATGTACCTGCACTTGTTTATCACATAATCACATTCAATTACACTTAGTCATTTTCCCATTGAACACATCGGAATATTATTGGATACATTGAAGTTTGCACATAAGTGTCACACTTGTAGCCAAAGCTACTTCACATCACTTTTCACATAGAGGCTCATTCTCGAGCTATTCACTTTCACGGGTCTACTCACAAACTGTCGGTCATTCGTTCCTACTCAGTGCTGCTCACACAAGCTATCAGGTATCCGCAACACATGTCGGTATACCCAGCCACTGGTAGAACATTAAGACCAACACCCGAATTCACTTAGTCACAATTTCACATAGATTTCACATAGGTCCCTAGTGACATGTCACTTGTATCCTATTCTATTCCTAAGGTTCAACTGGGAAATTTCTCACATTTCGATACTTTGTCAATTTCATTCAATATTCAGCCACATCTCATAAAATATATCAAAATATAAAAGCGTAAGTAAAAATGATACATTATTTACATACAAACTTACCACAGTAGCACAATCGGTGAAAATGACTTATTCGTCATACTCTTTGTTTTTCCCCCGTTCTAAGTCCGAATCTCATCTTCCTTGATCTATAACAATACATTTAATTTATTTATTCATACTGATACTCAAATTAGCCTAAATTCACATTTTGGCAAAATTTACATTTTTGCCCCTAAATTTTATCATATTTACACTTTTGCCCTTAGGCTTGTAAAATGATTTATATTCAATTTCCTTGTATTTTAAGCCTATCCGAACCATTTTCATAACTACAGCAGTCCACGATTTCCACTAATTCACACTTTTATGAAAAATTTCATAACTGTTACAAATTAGTCCTTTTAGGCATTTTTATCGAAAATCACTTAGTAAAAGTCGTTTTTCTAACCATAAACATGCATTTTCTACCAATAAGAACAAAAACACACACATATTCATAATGGGTCAAAACCCTAGACTTTAAACATATCTCAAATTAGTGGTAGAAATAAATAGATCTTGTTACGAGGATTTCAAAAACGTAAAAATCATTAAAAATGGGGCAAGAACGGACTTACAATCGAGCTTGGAAGCTTGAAAAACCCTAGCCATGGTTTCCCCTTGTGAAATTTGGCCATGAGGTTGAAGATGGACAAAAATTGGTTTTTAATTTTTTTAAATTCATTTTAATTACTAAATGACCAAAATGTCCCTAACTTAAAAATATTTTATTTCACCTATTTCATGTCCATTCTTGTCCAAAAAAATTAACCAATGGTCTAATTACCATTTAAAGACCTTCAATTTAAAATTTCATAGCAATTTGACACCTCTAGCTTCTAGAACTCAAGTTTTGCACTTTTTACAATTTAGTCCTTTTGACTAAATTGAGTACCCAAACGTCGAAATTTTTGAACGAAATTTTCACAAAACTGTTTTGTGAAATTGTAGACCATAAAAATATAATAAAAATAAATTTTATTACGTCAAATTTGTGGTCTCGAAACCACTGTTCCTACTAGGCTCAAAATAAGGCTGTTACAAAAATAATCTCTACTTTATCAAACCAAATAACTAATTGATGCTTCAAACTAAAATAGTGAATTAAAAGCTTAAAACTTCTCACTCTAATGAGGGGTACCTATGGCACTTAAGACTTGGTCATATTAACCAAGAAAGAATCACTAGACTCGTGAAAGATGGTCCGTTAAGTATGCTTAAGGAAGTTAATCTTCCACAATGTGAATCTTGCTTGGAAGGTAAAATGACTAAGAGGTCTTTTAATGTGAAAGGTACAAGGGCCAACCAACCTTTAGAACTTGTGCACACTGATGTATGTGGGCTTATGAGCATTAGTTCGAGGAAGTTACGATTATTACCTAACTTTTATCAACAACTATTCTCGATATGGATATGTGTATCTAATGCACCGCAAAAGCGAAACCCTTGATAAATTTCGAAAGTTTCGTGCAAAAGTGGAAAAGCAATTAGGTTTATCTATAAAGAATCTTTGGTCTGACCGAGGTGGGTAATACTTGTCTGACGAGTTCTTAGGATACCTCATAGAGAATGAAATTTTATCCCAATTAACTGTGCTAGGCACTCCACAGCAGAATGGCATAGCTGAAAGAAGGAATAGAACCTTTCTTGACATGGTTCATTCAATGTTAAGCTATTCACAACTTCCTAGTTCCTTCTGGGGATATGCGATACAAATGACTTGCTATATTCTAAATGATATGTCAACCAAGTCTACTTGTAAGAAACCTTATGAACTGTGGCATGAAAAGAAACCCTTTCCAAATCACTTTAGAACATAAGGTTGTCCAGCACACATTCTGGATAAGGACGTAAAAAGTTGGATGCATAGACAATTGTGCATGTTTGTAGGATATCCGAAAAGAAAAAATGTCCATTATCTATATTAACAAACTGAATTAATGCATGACTAAAGAATCATTATCATGGCATTATTAACGATACACAACTAAAACTTATCCATCAACTAAATATTAACTACTGCACACATAAGAATGACCAAAATTATTTAGACATCTAATATTAACCTTAAGAACAAGCCATACACAATCAAAACCATATTCCTCAACTATCTTCACATTTAGGTCGGTTATATAAAAATATACCTCATATAATAAGCTATAAGATGTATTTCTAAGATGAGTTAAATACTTAACCCTATGCATGACATAAATAATATAAATCAACCATACTACTAGTGTCATGGGGCTAGAGATTTCACCAACAATCCGTGCGGCTTTAGGCAATTTCCTTATCCAAACTCGCCTAAGTTAGCCTTTAACTCGGATGTGGATTCGTTAAGAACTCCTCCAAGGCACCAACAAAAGAGCGGAAGCAAACTTATGCCAAAAGAGGTAAACAAAAAGAACAACAGAAAGAACGCTCGCAAAGTGTTTGAGTAAATGCTCTCTATTCTTATTCACAATGAGTATGAAACAATGAATGGAGTGAGTACAAATGAGGGAGAGGCTCTCTATTTATAGTTGAGCTCCCTCACAACTGATGGACACGATACATTTACATCGACGGACGAGATTAACCTTATCCCCCAATTTAAGGGATTTACAAAATTTTCCTAATCAAATCCTATCTAATCTTTACAAGATATGATTCTCCCTATCTTTAAAGATTAGTTACCAAATTTGCCTAAGTTGCCATATCTTCGCTATTGGGCCAACCAGGCTTCAATTTGACAGGCTTCTCTAACAGTTCCTTGAATCGGGCCAGTTCTCGTGGGCCAAATGATCCCCATCTGAGCAATAGACCTCCATCGGATGTATTTGGTGCGATGGTCACGGGCTCTAAACTCTGACCGTGACATTCTCCCCCACCCATTCTCGCAACGTCCTCGTTGCGACTCCCGAATGGCTCTGACTCGGTTCGTCACGATCTCGTCTTGACGCCTTAGCTTTTCCCTTCCTTTGGGACTTTCGCCTCGGCTTCCGTATCCTCTTGACTCGAGCCGTACTGCTCGTCGCATTTACTCTGGTCAACTGTCCCACATGCATCACTTCTTTTTCCTTGAAGTCTGATGCACCATCCACCTCTCCCACAGGTGGAAGCCTTGTCGATGACTCGGCCAACTCCGACGCTTCACTTGACTTGAGCCTCATTGGTCCCAGCTTCACTGTTTTCATCGCAACTCCTTCTTCTAAGTTCAATGACAAACTCACCTCTTCCTTGGGTGGAAGCCCCTCCGACGACTCACCATGCTCGGACGTTGCCTTTCCTTTGACTTCGACTTACTTTGGACAGTTCCACAACTCATATGGACCACGGCACAAGAAGCACATTACTTGCTTCTTTTTACTCCTCTTCACCCTCTTGGCTTCGGCTTTTCCCTTGCTCGAACCAAGCTTCTTGGGCTTCGTGTCTACTCCATCGTTCCCTTCGATGACAGACTTCATTGGGCACTTCCGCAACTTATGCAAACTATGAGAAAAGAAGTACTCGACTGGCTTCTTCTCACTTTTGGCCTCCTTGGCTTCGACACCCCTTGCTCTCGAACCAAGTCCCAAGGCCTTCTCCACCGGCTTTTTCCTAAGCGCGAATTTCATCGGACATTTCTTCAACTCGTGGTTTCCCATTACCACAATTGTTGCTATTGCCATTGCCATCAACAATGTCTTCCTTGTGATTCCCTTCACGTACGTCCCTTTCCTTGAACTCAAAAGACCCTAGCTTGTCTTTTTCTAGACCAAGCTTAGCCACGGATTCCGCTACCGTCATGGCTTCCGACAGCTTTTGGACACTTATTTGTTCCACCTCCTGTCTGACCCACGGCTTCAATCCCTCTTGAAAAGCAAGTAATGCTTCTTTTCGGTCACACTCGAAACTTGGAGCATGAGTTCCTTGAACTCACGAACATACTCCCCTACTGTGCCCCGTTGCATTATACTTTACAACTTTGCCCGAGCTTCCTCCTTGGCAAACTCTGGGTAATCCCTTGAACTCACATTGGAACTCTTGCCACGCTCCAATTTTACCTTGCCTTTTATCTGTGGACCTTCCTCGCCACCATAAAAGCGTAATATCAGTAAGAAATAATGAAGCAGTATTTACCTTACCCGCATCATCCACGATGCCTTTGGCACGGAAGTAGTTTTCCATCCTCCATAAGAAATTATCCACATCACATGCAGACCTTATCCCCACAAACTCTTTCGGCTTCGGGACATACTCGCTACTGAGTGCTGCACTTGACACTCCTTCCCCCGCCACTACTCAACACAAGGCCAACTCTCCATCGAGCTTTTCTATTCTTGTGCTTAAAGCTAGCGTCGTGGCCATTGTTTCCTCCTTTAAAGCCATCATCATGGCCTCAAGAGCATCATTCCTGTCTGACAGTTTATCTCTATGTGAACTAAACAACTCGTTTACCTTTTCCATGGTCGAATTAAGAGACATCTTCACATAGTCTCTGGACTGTTCCTCCCAGTCACCTATGTGACCCTCGATCCCATCGATTGCCTTCTTTACGCCCTCCATGGATCCCCCGAGTTTATCCAAATGTTCTTTAACTGTTGACAACGTCTCCCTCAAAGATTTTCTCGCCAATCTTTGTTCGAACCCTTCTTTCGACATCCTAATAGTGCCTTCGAACCAATAGCTCTGATACCACTTGTCATGGGGCTAGAGATTTCACCAGCAATCCATGCGGCCTTAGGCAATTTCCTCATCCAAACTCGCCTAAGTCAGCCTTTAAATCGGATGAGGATTCGTTAAGAACTCTAAGGCACCAACAAAAGAGCGGAAGCAAACTTATGCCAAAAGAAGCAAACAAAAAAAAAAACAAAAGAAAGAATGCTCGCAAAGTGTTTGAGTAAATGCTCTCTATTCTTATTTACAAAGAATATGAAACAATAAATGGAGTGAGTACAAATGAGGGAGAGGTTCTCTATTTATAGTTCAACTCCCTCACAACCGACGGACACGATACATTTACATCGAGGGACGAGATTAACCTTATCCCCTAATTTAAGGGATTTACAAAATTTGCCTAATCAAATCCTATCTAATCTTTACAAGATATGATTCTCCCTATCTTTAAAGATTAGTTACCAAATCTACCTAAGTTGCCATATCATCGCTATTGGGCCAACCAGGCTTCAATCTGACAGGCTTCTCCAACAGTTCCTTGAATCGGGCCAGTTCTCGTGGGCCAAATGATCCCCATCTAAGCAATAGACCTCCATCGGATGCATTTAGTGCGATGATCACAGGCTCTGAACTCTGACCCGTTACACTAGCACAAGCATAATTACACTATGAAATACTATATTATGGTGTATAAATACCATGGCCGAAAACATTAAGGACCACAAAACCATAATTTATCCATTTTCGCATGGCTATATACATTAACAAAATATCATATAAGTATTAAACTAGCCTATACATGCCTTAAGTTCAAAAATCCAAACTTTAAAAATACCAAAGTAGGTTGATAGTGTGAATGACTTTGTTGACAATCCCCTGAGCTCGTAGCTTGATCAAAATCTATAAAATCGAACAAAAATCACACAGAGTAAGCTAATTTAGCCTAGTAAGCCTTAAGTAAAAATATAATCATTTAATCAAACAATTAAACATTATTAACCGGTCCTTTGATAACCTTAATATAATTTCTTAGCACAATTATGCCATCATCCTTACAAAGTAATTTAATTATCACTTATCAATTCCATATAATCGATATGTTTAGTATACAATGATTGAATAAATACCAAGTACATACTTACCACTTATAACCGAATATACACATATAATAATATCCTTTAATCTTCATATGTATACCATTATAAAATCTATATAATATCATTTCATCCACACCTATAAGGCCGAATATACAAAAGCACATTGTTAATTTACTAGTTCAATATACATTACATGTATATTTACCCTTTTGGCTGAATCTACATGACACATTCATGTTCACATTCAAATCAACTTTCAATAGAGCATACACATCATTTATAAGGCTGGATACCATTAATAGAATTTTTTTTTTACGAATATGCCTCAATTATAACTCAACCAGTAGTATCAATCATAATATACTAACTTACCTTATCCCGTACAACCAATAAGCTTTCGGTACCTGAACAATTAGCTCAATTATTGTACTAAAAATTTCAGATCTATAATGATCCATTGAAACACATACATATGAATAATCGCCGGCACAAAGCCTGCTAGGCATAAAGCCTGAAACACACACACTGGCACTAAGCCTGCTAGACCCGAGGTCTAATATTTAATCACCGACATTAAGCCTGCTAGGCAATAAGCCCGATATACTTCACCGGCACAAGGCCTGCTAGGCATTAAGCCCGATACACTTCACCGGCACAAGGCCTGCTAGGCAATAAGTCTGATACATTGAAATTATTCATTCATCTCATACACATTACATATTACTAATATCACATATATCACGTATAATTCATATCACTGTAACATATCAAACTCAATTCAATATAACTACATTTCATTATTAAATCACTTACCACATTCGGCTTTGGCCAAATCCACATTTATAATCTCATAATTCAGCATGTAATCAAGGTTATAACCAATATTAACGGTATTAAATTGCTTAAAGACTTACCTCGGGTATCGTCAGACGTCAAGAACCATCTATTCGTTAACCTTCGCCTTTCCCCGATCCAAGTCCGTTTTTCTTTGTTCTTGATCTAAACATATTAAATTTAAGCTCATTCAAATATATTTCATTTCAATTTAATCCAAAAACACCTAAATCGGCAAATTACCATTTTGCTCCTAATATTTCACATTTTTTACAAAGTAGTCCTATTGCACAAAACACAAAATATGCAAAATCTCCCAACAATATAGCTAGGCCGAATCTTCCACATAGCCATATAAGTCCTTGCATTTCATTTATTTTGCATTTTAACCCCTCAAAAATTTATTTTCTCAATTTAGCCCTATTTACTCAAAATCACCAAAAATCTCAATACAAAACATATTAATCTAACATATATCTTTCATAATTCATCAACTACCATCATAAAACTCATGAACTCAACAATGGCACATTTCAAAATATTCATCAAAATAAAAAATTTAAGCATGGGTCTTGAAGTATTTGAAGCAACAGTTACAAAAATGTAAAAATTATTGAAAACTGAGCTAGAATCATACCTTGATTAAGCTTAACAATGGCCGAAAGTTTGCTTGGGTTTCTTCTTTCCTTCTTTTCTTTAGTTTCAGCTTTTTAATGGTGAAATAAAAATTATGAACACATGTTTCCTTATTATATTATTGACTTATTTTATAATATAACCTTTTAACATATAATATAATGTATATAAAAACATATCATTATAATATTAAAGCCAAATGCCGTCCACTTATAAGCAATTTGGCTAATTTAAAACTTAAGTCATCATACATAAGAAGACAAATCAAATTAACCATTGTAATATAATAAAAACTACTTTTACCACTTATGCAATCCAGTCCTTTTCCTTAAATTAACCACACAAATAAGCAAATTAACTCACGAAATTTTAACACATACTCTATCATAGATCATAGACTCAATATAAAATATTAAAATATTCAACTGACTCAGATTCATGGTTCCGATTAAGGTCAAAATTGGGCTGTTACATTTGTTTTATATAATATAACTTATATTATAATATTTATTATTTAATAAACCATTACCAAATAAAATAAGCCATTCATCACATTAATGTGTCATCCACTACATGTCAAAAAGGCCAATTTACAATATAAGGCCTCCACCTTAAAAAGCCACATTAATTTAGCCATTAATAAATAAGAGGCCACTTTTACTAATTATGCAATTTCGTCCTTTTGTCAAATTAAACACACAGACAGTCAATTTAACTCACGTAAATTTAGCACATGCTAATTCACATATCAATGGCACAAAATATAATATTTGGATTTGTGGTCCCAAAACCACTGTTCCGTCTAGGGTGTAAACCGGACTGTTACATGGTTATATGCAATTTGGTATGTTTAGGTTGGTACCACATTGGGTGAGGAATATGACTTGCAAATGACCTATTTTTGTCCATATGGGTAGAGACACGGGCGTGTGTCTCAGTCGTGTGTGACAACGGCCAGGTGAGATGGCCATGTGTCCCATGGTATTTATTTAGAAACCAAGTCAGTAGCTTCAAATGACCTAACACACGGGCATGTGGCTTGGCCGTGTGGCACAAGTCAGTATACCCTCCAATTTTCACATGGCCTGGCACACGGGCATGTGAGGCCATTTCGAAGTATACATGGGCGTGTGGTTGGCTATGTGACCCAAGTCAGAGAGTTACACAGGGTCAGACACGGGCTGGGACACGGCCATGTGATCCCATTTTGATTGTCCACACGGGCGTGTGTCCCCTACACTTTGAAAAATTTTCCATGTTTTCCCAAAATTTCGTTGAGTTCTCGGTTTAGTCCCGAACCACTTCTAATGCTTGTTTTGATCCTCGAAGGCTCGTGTTAGGGACTATATGACTGAATTTGAATGACTTTTGTTTGGATTTGAGAATTGAATATGAAATATATGATTGTTTAAGAAATAAGTTTGGTAATGCTCCGTACCCTATTCCGGCGATGGATATAGGTTAGGGGTGTTACACTTTTATTAGCTTAGTAGTTAGTAGTTGTTAGTTTCTTCTTCATTTTACTGTATCTTTAGTTTTATTGCAAGTAGATACAAAACTCTCTCTTGTTATTTTGAGTTTATTTTAAAGCATTTAATAGATTTTCTTCTTGTTAGTTTTCAAAACTACAAAATCATCTTTGGTTGTGGTTTTATCATCATTATTGTTGTCATCATCTTCAATAATGACTCCTTCAAGAGTCACTAAGTACCTCTAAAACTTGTCTTTTTATGGTTATTTAATGGATCATCTAAGCATGAAATTGGTTTATATTTGTATGTTGATGATGAGTAGGCACTAAGTCTTATGGTGGTTGGTTTTTTGAAATGTTGCATGGTTAGTTTTTGGGTCAGCAACTAAATCAAGTAGACTTCAGACCTAGAAATGACACCTAAATTAGATAAGTTAGACCAAAAGGATATCCTATTGCGAACCAATTTTATTGTCTCGATTTAGTTTAGTGAGGTCGAGAGATAAACTAAACTAAATTATTTAATTGGGCAAAATAGTGACCGAGAGTTAAAATTGGACCAATTAGAAGTTTGGGCAATTTAAATCCCTAATCCAAGAATTAATTAGCAACATAATATCAATGACCACTATATCTCATTGAATTGATATTTGTGTACTTTTTATTGTTATTCAATTTAGTCCTCCTAGGTGTAATTTAGTGTAATCAACCTTGAATGATGAGTTGGCATAATACAGTACTCAGTGATTAGCTAGCTAGACTTATTAATTATTTGTTTGATCATTTTCATTTACCTTATTGTTCGATCTCTCTTGGGTTCGATCCTTGGAATGCTCAAGGTGTTCCATTGTAACACTTAAAAATATTACAATTGATCAGTCACACTTGCAGTCAAGCTGCTTTTAAAATATTACATTCTTTTACTAATTCTCTGCTCGACATTCGTACACCATGGTATGGTAACATAAATACTTAAACTAATGACCAAACACATGCATCTAATCCTAAATACATGCATAATTATTAAATTCATATTTCATTAACTAAATACATGCATTTAATGTACATTTATTCATGCATGCACTAACTTCCTAATTCATGTGTAAGACCCAATTTTCGCCCGGCCCTTTTTTTAAAACCAAAATTGAACCAAAATATTAAAAAAAAAACAAAAACAACCATTAAACAGAAAACCAATAATAATAAAAGTCCAAAATATATCCAGCCTATTTATAAAATAAACAGTCCCTTTCATAGTTTTTATTACCAACCCAAAACTAATTACAACCCGTTTACAAATCCCAGCCCAAAACATTGAGGCCCAACTCAAAACCAGTGGCTAAACAAAAACCCTAGGGTTCCCCTTTCCAGCGCCGCCACCGCGTCCCTCACACGCGCACCTTGCGTCGCTTCAGCAACCCACGCGTGCCACCTCGCGCACCTCCATACGGCCTCCGTACTGCTAGTGAGCCTCCACACCCACAAGCGCGCCACGTCTGCACGATTGAGCCTCCGTACGCCACGCACGTCTGTACCTACGAACAATGACAAGAACAATGGCAATAGCAGAAACGACGACAAATATAGAACATAAAAATTGTATTTTCATTTTCATTTGGTTTCTTTCTTTTTCGAATATAAAAGAAAGGAAAAAAATTGTAAGGGGGACTTTTTTTTACAGATATACAAGGAAATACAAAAAAAAAAAACCAAAAACGGGTTCAAAAAGGTTTCTTTCGATTACACTGTTCTTTCATCGTTCTCTTTGAACTTATTTTGAGTATTTGTTTTCTTTCCGTATTAAAAACGTTAGCATAGAATACAAAGTTAGGAACTTACCTCCAAGCGAACCGACGATCTGCCTTCTCCGTCGAAATCAGAAGAGGGGTAGTCGCCGAAGTTAACATTCGAGTCTGGCTTGAGAGAGGGCAGTCAGTCGTGACTAAATCAGCCACCAATCGCCGATCACAATGGCGTTGAGGTGGCCAGATCTCTTTCTCTCCTCTGCGGCTGAGTATGGAAGCATAGAGGGGTAGGGTTAAGGCTAAATGAGGGTTTTGTTTTTTTTATCTGTATTAAACCCATCACAGAAACGGCGCCGTTTGGGTTCACATTAATAACCTGAAACGACGTCATGTTTACCATTGCATGACTCGGCTTGACCCGATCCATCGCCCAAGGGATCCACGCGTTCTTACGGCGATGGGATATTCACGCAATTAGTCCTCTTCTGTTGTGCCGACTTTCAATTAGATCCTAGATACATTTGTATTATTTTTTAAAATTAGTCTTTATAAATCACACACATTTTCAATTCAGTCCCCTTGAACACTGCGTTTTGACTGTTTAAATATTTGTTACTTCAACCCCTGATTATTCGGATGCTTTTTAATTTAGTTCTGGTTTTTGCAAATTCTTTATAAAGCAGCCTTCGAATTTCATTTCTTTTTCAATTAGTATTTTTAGTTTCTATTTAAATCCTTGTATCTTTTTGTATCAAATTCGTTTATTATTCAAGTTATTTTGAAATCTATTCTACAATATTTTACTTTGCTTTATTTTCCACTGTCTATATATGTTAGTTTCTTTTTAAAAAATTATTTATATATATATATATGTATATATTTCTATTTTTAAGTTTAGTATACTTAACTTATCACTTAAAAAATTATATTTTATTATATATTTTAATGTATTTCAGATATTTATATTATTACTTATATATGTTTACATATCTAAAGTCATTTACTTTGTTTTTTAAACATCATAACTCGTGAGATTTCAAATTCCACTTTCTTTATTTTTAAATCCATTTGGTATCATTCAAAATTCGTTTCATGCTAATTTGTCTTGTAAATTTTATAGAATTATTCTATCTTGTAGTTTATTGATCTTTGGTTGTTAATATGTGTTTTTAAATCATGCAATTATCGTTATCATATATTTTTGCGTTAAATTATTTCTATAATTGTGGCTATTCGTATAATGTTGAGTTTGTATGTTGTTCCATGCTTAATGTTATATTTGTGCTATTTATTATTATTTTATATTGTAAACTCCAATGTATTGAATATTTATCAAATGTTTCATCTTATTATGTATACCAAATAAAATGCATTTTGAGTCGATTTTAAATTGCGTATTTCAAAATAAGGCAATATTTATGTGTTTAGAAGAATGGAAAATTACATCTTAACGTGCTGGGTGTCGATTCTTCATTCAACTAAATAACCAAATACCCTTTTTTATATGTTTTGAAGATCAAAGATGATCTCGGTGTCAAAGTATAAATGTGTTATATCCTAACGTGCTGGGTATGATACTTTTATTCCTTTGAAACGAGTTAATCTTGAGATTCAATTCGATTTAATGAATTTTGTTTCAATTTTTTTTACCTTAAATATTTTCAAGTTTTCGACATCAGGACAACATTAATCAATTTGGTACCAATTTTGGGCGGTGCAAGGGTGCTAACCCTTCCTTGCACGTACCGACTCCCGAACCTATTTTCTCGGATTTCGAGACCAAAATGTTTTTATAGGTGACCCGATCACACCTAAACAAAAAGGATTGGTGGTGACTCCATATTTTTTTAAAGTCGATTCCGTGTTTTCAAAACTCCATAAAAAAATGGTTTCGGCAGCTTGGCGACTCCACTGGGGACCGGTTGAGAGTTAGGCCATAGATTGGTTAATTCTTGTCATTTGATTGAAAACTTGAAAAATTGTTTTGGAAAATCATGTTTCTTTTAAAGCATTTGTTTGTGCTATAACTGTAATAATGTTGAGTCTCGTAGAATCCTCTTGCATACATTGCATAACCATTGTGGTTACACCTTTAAGTGGGAGTGAGAAACTATGCCTTCATGAGGTTTTCACCTCCGCATGGGCTAGTGGACTGCTTCCGAGATACATCCGTACCTATGTGTTTCGTGAGATTTTCATCTCCGCATGGCCATAGGGAAATGTATTCCCCTAAACCGAACTCGACCCATATGAGCCTATAATGGGTGAGGATTGAGGAATCTGCTAGTTTAGGTACCCTCTCTTTAAAACCAAACCACATTTAGTGAACCCTAGGAACCTACCCTAGGTAGAACCACGCCAAACCCTAGTGGTCACCCGGTCAGGTGTTTTATGTTGTTTATTTCTCTTGCACTAATGTGTTTTCTTTTATTTTGATTGCATTGCATTGCATTCATTCCATGCATTTGCATTGCATTTCATGCATGTGCATTACATCATTTGTATTATGCCATTTTCATTACATTGCATCATTTACACGAGTTTTACAAAATGACCCTGATTAGGTGAAATATTTTCAGTTAACCTAAAAGACATGGAACAAAGGTTGAAGGGATCAGAGACCCGATAGGAACATTGGGAAACCTTGACACTAACAACATATTCGAAGAAAGAACTAGAGAATAGATTTTTTCAAGCTTCTACCTTTACGTACTTGGAAAAATTTTTAAATAATCGGGACTGTGGAAGGGATCCTTGTATTTTTTGAGTTAATCAAGAGTAATACTCAGAACATGCTTGTTTCTTTAAGCCCAGAAGCAATAAGAATCTTCTGTGAAATGGGCTTGTGTCCAGAATTTTTATTTCAATAAAATGCATCTTTTTAAGTAAATATTCTTTCATTTTTTTATTTCAAATTGCTCACTCCTTTGTGTTTTGGAATATTCTTTCATCCTTTATTCATGACCATACCATAAATGATAATTATCCTTAGAATCATTTATTCTTTGGATTGCCTTTGAATCTAGGTACCCACATATCAATGGCAGGAGCGACGCTATTACTGACTCCCTTTTTGAATGAAATATGGGTCTAAGGGATCTCAGGACGTTGAAGATGACAGAAATTGTAACATATCTTCTGATTTGTTAATACTGGATGAAAAACAGATCCTACGTCGCAAGCCAAGGAAAGAGATGAAGATCAAAGCCTAGCTCAATGCAGAAATAAGATTTCCTATATGTGGGGCATAGATGTTACCAAGTTAGTCTCATCAAAAGTTTCTGGCCAACATCGATTCATTTTCGTGGATGTCAGTTACTTCACTAAGATGGTAAAAGTCGCTTCATGTGCCAATATTACAAAGTCGATAGTCATCAGAACAAAAAAGAAAAAGAAAGAAAAATATGTGTTGAAAAGACCATATTTAACCGTACAATTTCAAAAGTTTGCGATCTGTTCAAAGATCAGGTGCCACATCACAGTAAAGGCAGCCAAAAAAAGAAAAACAAAATATCAAAGAAAGATCGAGACTTGTAAAGATTGGCATGCAGAAGTTACTATTTACCCTCTATGCTTATCAAATATTGGCCAAGACGGTCA
Source organism: Gossypium rotundifolium (assembly GCA_025506655.1). Taxonomy (NCBI): domain Eukaryota; kingdom Viridiplantae; phylum Streptophyta; class Magnoliopsida; order Malvales; family Malvaceae; genus Gossypium; species Gossypium rotundifolium. Next base: position 176,640,570 of record CP106724.1, read on the forward strand.
TCGGGGCAACACATTTCTCATTGGTTTCACCCATTGAAGTCAAATATCCTTTTTCTGAGTCTTATCAGAACTTAAGTTGGATGAGGTAAAATGCATTTAATCTCAATATAAGCAGTTGAATTTGAAGAGAAAATGTTAAAAACTATCTATCACGGTCCGATGATGTGAGTTCACAACAAAAATGATTCGTCCTAGAAAATTTCATGATAGGGCTTTGAAAAAGATTCTTTCCCATGCAAAAGGGACTTTAGAAGAAAGAGGATTCCAAACCCGGAAGGACCTTAGGCAGCAAAGAAGGCCTGTTCTAGGGAAGCATGGATATTGTCTGAGATAGATGACAAGGACCTACCCAATCCGGAAATTCAGATTCAATAAAAAGAAATCAAAAAAAAAAGAAGAGAAAAAAAGAAAAAAATGGAAACTTTTAGCAAAAAAAAAAGAAGAAAGAAAAAGGAGAGGCCAAGGTGAAAACCCGCAAAGGGCGCTTTGAGACCAAAGGGGATTTGAGTTGAAAACCCGAAAAGGGCGGCTCAAATTTTGATGAAAGGGGGCATATAGCAATCTTGCTATGCCTAAATTAACAATGAAAAAGTATGTTACATCTTGGGGCATTGACAAAGTACTCCGGATCCCCTAAACACATATTGATCTTAAAATGGTCCTCAAGAAGTTTGAATAGAGAAGCTCAGGCTACGATATCTGGGGCACCTAGTGTCCATTTTACCCATTTTAAATTTGTTATTTGTGATTATATTATTCTTTTCAAGATATGTTCACAATAAATTTCTTTCTTGATTGTGATTTCTATCTTTGCTTAACTTATTTGTTTCGAGCTATACTCTTAATCAATTTCCTTCTTGTCCATGGTTATGATCTTTTTCGGGCATTTTGCATTGAAATAATGATTAGTGGACTAATAATATTTTCATGAAAGGAGTTTCGCATATTACTCTGGAAGCTTCTGAATAATACAAGAACTTGAAATAAGACTATTGTTTAAAACTCACCAAGTTTAAGGAAGAGTCTAAACTGAGACTATCTCTCCGGATTTTTGTCAAAAATGGTGGTTGAACCAAATGACAAGATATTGCATCAGTAATACAATCTTGACGAGAAATGGGTGATGTTAAGCCAGGTGTAAAAGGGAAATCATTCTTGAAAAATTGATATTCTGTATTCACGCGAGCATCATGCATACACATCTGATTGGGTCACCCGAGGAGTGATCAGTTGATGGAACAAACTACAGGCTCTATACCCCGAGTCATAGTGGGATAGATGGGAAGAAATTCAGATCCTATACCCCTAAGTCACAATGAGATGAACCCCGAAGTTACAGTGGGGCAAGTCTATTGAGCAAGATATTTATTTTCTCGGGTTTTCTTTCAAGAATACCAGCCGAACAAGAGGGCAGCATATTACCCTGATGAACAATGAACGATGACACCTTAAGCAGGGATAATTCTCATGAAATTTTGCATTCATGCAAAACAAATTTAGAAGATTTCATTCATTCTGATCATTGCATTCTAATCATTGTAAGGAATCATTCTTATGATATTCTGCATTCATACAAATGTCATCCATAAGACACATCTATTTAGGGGCATTTGATTCATTTCGATCATTGCATCCTAATCTTTGTAAAAACCATTCTCATGACATTTTGCATTCATACAAATGTCGTCCTTAATACATTTAATTAGGAGCATTAGATTCATTCTGATCATTGTATCCTAACCATTTTGCACAAACACAAAACTGATTTTACAGGACAGGTCCCCTAGAGGACGTTGTCGCAACATCGGTGAATTTGAAGATCTTGCCTCCCTGAGCGAAGCGAATCGAAGATAGCAAATCTGGCAATCCTGAAGTTGCAGGAGCAAATCGAAGCCATACAAGTCTTATTTCCTCGAAGTTCCAGCGGAGTAAGTTAAAATTACAAATCCCTCCTCCCTGAGTTTACAATGAGGATCAAACTTTATTTCTGAGAAGTTTCAGTAAGAAGATTGAAATTACAAATCTCTTCCATCTAAATTCATATTTCCTTGAAGTTCTAGCGGAGTAAGTTGAAATTACAAATCCCTCCTCCCTGAGTTTACAACGAGGATCAAACTTTATTTTCGAGAAGTTTCAGTAAGAAGATTAAAATTACAAATCTCTTCCATCTGAATTCTTATCACCTTGAAGTTTCAGCGGAGTAGGTTGAAATTACAAATCCCTTCTCCCTGAGTTTACAACGAGGATCAAACTTTATTTTTGAGAAGTTTCAGTAAGAAGATTAAAATTAAAAATCTCTTCTATCTGAATTCTTATCACCTCGAAGTTCCAGCGGAGTAGGTTGAAATTACAAATCCCTCCTCCTTGAGTTTACAACAAAGATCAAACTTTATTTCTGAGAAGTTTCAGTAAGAAGATTGAAATTACGAATCTCTTCTCTCTGAATTTCTATCACCTCAAAGTTCCAGTGGAGTAGGTTGAAATTACAAATCCCTCCTACCTCAGTTTACAATGAGAATCAGTTTGTATTTCTTTAGAGTTTCAGCAGAGAAGAATGAAACTACGAATCTCTTCTCTCTAAATTTCTATCTCCTCGAAGTTCCAGTGGAGTAGGTTGAGGCTACAAATCCCTCCTCCCTGAGTTTACAATGAGGATCAATCCGTATTTCTTCAAAGTTTCAGTGGAGTAGATCGAAACCACAAATATCTTGTCCCAAAAATTTCATCAAAATTGGATCGAAACACTAGTTCTTAAGCCCTTGAAGATGCAGTGGGATGGAATGAGGCTGCTGGAAGAAGAAAAGGCGCTGAAAGAGGCATGACCGGACAAAATTGGTCCTTTTTGAAGTCTTTGTTCTATTCTCATTACACGACAATGAGCAAAGAGGGGCAGCTGTAAGACCCAATTTTGCCCTGTTCTTAAAACCAAAATTGAACCAAAATATAAAAAAACAAAAACAACCATTAAACAGAAAACCAATAATAATAAAAGTCCAAAAAAAATCCAGTCCATTTATAAAATAAACAGTCCCTTTCACAGTTTTTATTACCAACCCAAAACTAATTACAACCTGTTTACAAATCCCAGCCCAAAACATTGAGGCCCAACTCAAAACCAGTGGCTAAACAGAAACCCTAGGGTTCCCCTTTCCAGCGCCGCCACCGCGTCCCTCACACGCGCACCTTGCGTCACTTCAGCAACCCACGCGCGCCACCACGTACACCTCCATATGGCCTCCGTGCTACCAGCGAGCCTCTACGCCCACAAGTGCACCATGTCCGTACGATTGAGCCTCCGTGCGCAATGCACGTCTGTACTTGCGAACAATGACATGAACAATGGCAATAGCAGAAACGACAGCAAATATAGAATATAAAAATTACATTTTCATTTTCTTTTGGTTTCTTTCTTTTTCGGATATAAAAGAAAGCTGGAAAAACATTGTAAGGGGGACTTTTTTTTTACAGATATACAAGGAAATACAAAAAAAAAAAACCAGAAACGGATTCAAAAAAAGGTTTTTTTCGATTACACTGTTCTTTCATCGTTCTCTTTGAACTTATTTTGAGTATTTGTTTTCTTTCCATATTAAAAACGTTAGCATAGTGTCGTAACCATTTTTTTTGAAGACAAAACGGGGTTCGACTTTGGTTTTAAAAAATAGGAATAAAACGAGAGTCGCCACCGACCATTATTTGGTGTGATCGGATCACCTTTATTTTAATAAAACATTTTGCTTTACTAAAAGCAGTGTTTTTGGTCCCAAGTTTTAAAAATCGGGTTCGGGAGTCGGTTACGCATACGAGGAAGGGTTAGCACCTCGACACGCCCAAATTTGGTACCAAAATGATTAATTAGAGTCTTAGTGTCGGAGGTTTGAAAGAGTTTTAAAATACGGGTCTTTTAAAAAGTATTGGTACTTTTGAGATATCTTTGTTCCGAGAAGGTACGAACATCACATCCAGCACGTTAGGACATGATATTCTAAACCTTTGTAATCAAAACTATCTCATGATTTTACGAAGTTTACCAAAAGGATGTTTAGTTATTTAGTCAAACGAAAAATCGTAACCCAGCACGTTAGGGCACTATTTCCGAGTTCCTAAATACAAAACATTGCCTTTATCTCAAAATCTTTAAGTGGAGTATAGTAATTTTACAAAACGCATCGTTTAGGATTGAAGTTAAGAAAAGGCTTGAGTCAAAATTTGAAATTTCTTTGTCCCGAAAAGATATAAACATCACATCCAAAGACGTTAGGACACGATGTTTTAATCTCGTAATCAAAGTCATCTCGTGATTCGCAAAACTTGTAAAAAGGATGTTAAGTTATTTAGTCAAACGAAAAATCGCAACCCAAAGACGTTAGGGCACTATTTCTAGTTTCTAAATACCAAAACATTGCCTCATTTTGAAATCTTTTAGATGAAATCGATAATTTTACTTAATGATGTTTTGTTCGATAATATAATACAAAATGAAGATAACAAACGTAGATGTGAATGTGGTAAATAAAGAAATACAAATAATAATATTAATAGTAATAATAATAATAATAACATGATAATGACAAAGTGGTAATGGAAATAAATAATAATGAAAAAATAAAATAAATAGCGAATAAATAAGACGAGAAATGATAATAACAAAATGATAATGATGGTATATAAAATGAAATAATGATGATGATACGTAAAAAAAATGATTATTGTCATTAATACATGAAATAATATATGGAATAAAATATATACATGTCAAAAAATAAAATGATATAATGATAGCAATAATATAGACAAAATATTAGTAAAATAGATAGTAGTGATAATGAAAATAACAAAGGATAATAGATGAAACAATCCTCTCAACCCTAATAATAGTAAATAACAAATAATAATAATATAAATAAAGAATAGTGAAAATGAAATCAAAATAATAAATAATATATGTTATAGTAAGTAATAATAATAAAAACAAATAATAGTCAAACAAAATAACTATAGAGAAAATATAGAGATGATAATTACAACAATATATTATCAAAAAGGCTAAAAATTTTACAAAATAACTGAAATAGGATTAAATTGTACTTAAAATAAAATTTTAGGGGTTAATTTGAAAGTAAATAAAAGAAAGGGGCTATTTGTATACGCGTGAATGGAAGGGGGACCAAAACGGCAATTAATCCCTTTTTCCAAAACGCACAGCAGCAGAGGGGACCTAATTGCGAATCCAGGTAAATTATTGGGCTAAATTTAAATTACAAAGACTTAATTGCAAAATTATAAAAAGGCGGAGGGATCAGCACAAAATAACCCATTTTTCGGCAAAACACGCGGATCCTTGGCGGGTCGGATCGGATCGGTCGGGTCATTCAAACGACGTCGTTTTGGGTTAAGTGGCGACCTCAAAACGACGTCGTTTTGTGGGCTATAAAGCCCTAAAACCCCAAAAAAATTCATTTCTCTCATTGTTTAAAAAAAATTTTTCTTCTCTTTTTTTCTCCGTAGGGGAAGGGTGGGAACTCGGCGAGGGGCTGCTGATTGCCGTCGCCGCTGAGTTCCGGCCACCACCACTTGTGGTAGGAAGGTAAAAAATTTTATTTTTTATATTTTTTATATATTTTCATTTTATTTTCCGATTCTGAGCATTTGTAAAAAATAAAAAAATAAAAAGGAATAAAATAAAGCTTCGAAAAATCACCTCTTCGGCTTAGCGTTAGTAGATCTACCTGGTTTCTATATTTTTTGAACCTCTGTTTGTTTTTTTTTTTTGTTCGAAACCTCTCTTTTTTGTATTGATCTTTTCTTTTTTTTAAAAAAAAAAAATAAAGGACCTCTTTTTGCTTGAATCTTTCTGTTTTTTTTATTAATTTCGAAAGAAGAAAATCAAAAATCCCCCTACACTGGTTTCAGACTTGGCTTTTATAGCCATTACAAAATATATTTTTTTTGTATTTTATCCGCCTATTTCTACTCGCTGTCGTGTCTTCTCGCTTTTGCGGTGGCATGGGAGCGGGTGACGATGGGATGGTGGCGGTGGCCTCTGCAGTGGTCGCAGAGGTGTCGGGTCAAGAGTCTGGGGTAGGTGGGGTTGGTGGTGGTTCGTCTTGTTAGGGTTGCGGGCGCTAGGGTTCTCAGAAACCCTAGCTTGCTGAAAAGAAGAAAGTGGGCCTGTTGGGCCCCGTCGGTTTGGGTTCAAATTGGGCTTGGTTTATTTATTTTGGGTTTGGGTATGTAATTGGGTTTTAATTTTGGGCTCTGTGTTTGTAATTTTGTTTTTGTAATTGGGCCGGGCAAAATGGTTATTACAGCTGCCCCTCTTTGCTTATTGTCGTGAAACGAGAATAGAGCAAAGACAATAAAAGAACCAATTTTGCCCGAGCCTGGCTAAGCCTTGACTTCTTGATCTGCTCCTCTCCAAATAGCCTCGTTCTAGTCCATCTCCTCTCGTGCTTTGATCTTACTCTGTTGTCTCTTTAGAGAGACAGGATTTGCAGCTTTGATTCGCTTTATTGCTCCACTGTAACTTCAGGGTATGAGATTTATTTTAACTGGCTCCACTGTGGCTTTAAGACAAGATTTGTATCTTCAGCTTGTCCTACTGCTAGCCGAGCAGATGGGATGAGCATGTTCCACCACTGTTTAAGGCAACAGGACCTACAATTTTTGACCTATTCCACTACTAGTCAATGAAAATAGGATCGTCTTCAACTTACTCCACTGCTGGTCAATGGCAATAAGGTTATCTACAACCTGCTCCACCATTGGTTAATGGCAACAGGATAATCTTCACCTATTCCATCTTTGGTTAGTGGAAATAAGATGGTGGCTTAAATCATGTTTCCTCTTGTTTAGGAAGACAAGATTTGCCTTCGACCTTGCCCCACTACTGATTAGGGCGACAAGATCTACACTCTTTGACCTATTCTATCACCGGTCGGTCAATGGCAAATAGGATAGTCTTCAACCTATTCCTTCGATCTTGTGGAGTGGCAATAAGACTATTGGCTTAAATCATGTTTCCTCATTGTTTAGGAAGACAAGATTTGCCTTCGACCTTGCCCCACCCATTTGGTTAGTGTGACAAGATCTACAATCTTTGACCCATTCCATCGCTGGTCGGTGGCAATAGGAAGGTGGCCTAAATCATGTTCCCTCACCGTTAAGGAACCAAGATTTGCCTTCGATCTTGCCCCACTCTTGATTAGGGTGACAAGATCTACAATTTTGACCCATTCCATCACCGGTCGGTGGCAATAGGATTAATCTTCACCTATTCCATCACCGGTTGATGGTAATAGGACAATCTTCCACCTATTCCACCGCCGGTCGTTGGCAATAAGGTAATCTTCAACTTATTCCACCGGCGGCAAAGCAATAAGACATGCTTGAACCTATTCCACCACCGGTTGATGGCAATAGGACCACCCATTCCACCGCTGGTCGATGGTAATAGGATAATCTTCAATAGTGTTGCTACACCGTCCTCTAGGGACATATCCTGTAGACTCGATTTTGATGTTTTGTGTTTATGCCAAATGGTGAGGATGCTATGGTCAGAATGACTCAAATGCTCCTAACTAACGTGTGATATAGATGACACTTGCATGAATGCGGAATGTCATGAGAATGATGATTTTTCGTTAAGATGCAATGATTGTAATAAATCGAATGCTCCTAACTAAATGTTATTACGGAGGACATTTGCATGAATGCAGGATGTCATGAGAATGATCTCTTTTAAAAGTTTAGGGTCAGTAATTGCTCGTTTCGTCGTTAAGGTCACGACATAGACGCAACATCTTGTCCGATATCTATGCTGCGAATCAAGAAATGGTCATAATTTTGGACTCCTCTTCTTCGAATGTTTCAAACCCCTAAGTGTGGTGGCTCCTAAAAAACAGTCTTGTTTTAGGTTCCTAAGCTGTTTAGAGGCTTCCAGAGTAATAAGTGGAACTCCTTTGATGGAAGCATTACGGGTCAGTGGGTCGTTATTTCAATTGCAAACAATTCTAACAATGGAATTTATGAAGAATGGAATTGGATTTAAATCAACAAAAGTATACATTATTGGGGTACAAAAATGGGTAAAAGAAAAGTAGGTGCCCAGATATCGCAAAGATGAGCTTCACCACTGGATCCTTCCAAAGATCATTTGAGCTGAATAGAAGTTGGGAGATCTGCAGTGTTTTGTAGATGTTCCGAGGTGTAACATTCCTCCTTTTGTTAATTTTGGGGGAAAAAGATTGTCACATACCTCCTTTTCGTACAAATTTGAGCCGCCCTTATCGGGTTTTCGACTCAAAGCCCCTTTGGTCTCAAAGCGCCTTTTACGGTTTTCACTTTGGCCTCTTCGTTTTTTTTTTAGATCTTCAAGCGCCTTTTCGGTTTTCGCTTTAGCCTTTCCTTCTTCAAGCATAATACTTTAATCGGATCTCAATTTATGGGATTGGGTAGATTTTTCCCATCCATCTCGGCCAAGATTAGTGCCCTCCGAGAAAGCCTTTTCACCACATAAGGTCCTTCCCAATTCGCATCCATTTCCTCTCAAATCCTTTTGTATGGGGAGAATCTTTTTCAAAACTAAGTCTCCCTCGTGGAATTCTCGTGGACGCACTTTCTTGTTATATGCTCGCATCATTCGCTTTTGGTACATCTGACCATGACAGATAGCTTTCAACCTCTTTTCTTCGATCAAATTCAATTGATCATATCGTGCTTGGATCCATTCTGCTTCATCCAATTTCAATTCGGACAATACTCGAAGGGACGGAATTTCAACTTCGATGGGTAGAACCGCTTCCATTCCGTAAACCAATGAGAAAGGAGTTGCCGGTGGAGGTTCGACCGACGCTCGATAAGTTTAAAAGGGCAAATGGTAGCTTCTCGTGCCAATCTTTGTAAGTCTCAGTCATTTTTCCTATTATCCTCTTGATGTTCTTATTAGCTGCTTCAACTGCACCGTTCATCTTTGGGCGATACGGTGACGAATTGTGATGTCTGATCTTGAATTGCCTACAGACTTTTGTGATCATGCTGTTGTTCAAGTTTAACGCATTATCAGATATGATCCTCTCAGACATTCCATATCAACATATGATCTCCTTTTTTAGGAACTTGTCGATCACGATTTTGTCACATTGGCATATGAAGTGGCCTCCACCCATTTAGTGAAGTAATCAATTACCACGAAGATGAACCGATGTCCATTGGAAGCTTTTGGTGAGATTGGTCCAATGACGTCCATGCCCCACATAGAAAAAGGCCATGGGGAGGTCATAACATGTAAAGGTGAGGGTGGTACATGAATCTTGTCCCCATAAATTTGGCACTTATGACACTTCTTAGCATAATCAATGCAATCTCTTTCCATGGTAGACCAATAATACCCGAATCTCATGATTTGTCTTGCCATTGCGAACCCATTGGCATGTGTTCCACAGACACCCTCATGGACTTCTTCTAGGATCTACTTAGCCTCGGCGCCATCCACACATCTCAATAGCACTTGATCCTTTCTTCTTTTGTATAGGATCTCTCCGTCTAAGACATAGTCGCAAGCTAGTCTTCTCAACGTCCTTTTGTCATTTTCGGTTGCCTGATCGGGGTATTTATGATCTTTCACGTATTATAGTATATCGTGATACCACGGGTGATTATTTTGCTCCTCTTCTTCCACGTTGTAGCAATGGGCTGGGGCCTTATAAATGCTCATTTGTATAGCCTCATATCCTCCTTATTGTTTGCTCGTACCATAGAAGCCAATGTGGCTAGAGCATCGACCATCCGGTTTTCGTCCCTTGGTAGATAATCGAAAGTGATGTCCTCGAACTCTTTTATCGCTTCTTGGACCAATCTTTTGTATTCAACCAATTTGGGATCCCTCGCTCCCATTCTCCTTAAGTTGATAAATTACCAACGCAGAGTCTCCAGATACTTCAAAGACCTTAATTTTATGCTCAATAGCATTTCGGATACCCATGATGCAAGCTTCATACTCGCCATGTTATTTGTGCAATCAAAATCCACTTACAAGTAAATGGGTAATGATCTCCGCTTGGGGACACCAGAATCGCCCCAATTCCATTGCCCATAGCATTTGATGCCCCGTCAAGTTCGGGTTTCAAGGACGACTTTCCGGGTACCTCTTCGATGGTTGCTACATACATTAGGTCTTCATTAGGGAAATCAAAGTCCAGGGGCTCATAATCTGCCAGAGCTCTACTAGCCAGAAAATTCGCTATTGCACTTTCTTTTATCGCTTTCTGGTTTACATAAACTATGTCAAACTCGGAAAGTAAAATTTGCCATCGGGCCATCCATCCATTCAAAGTAGTTGACTCCATTAGGTATTTCAGCGGGTCTAGCTTCGAGATGAGCCAGGTCGTATGATACAACATGTATCGCTTCGCCTCTCGAAGTTGTCCGCACCAAGGCACAACACATTTTCTCAATCGGTGAGTACCTTGTTTCACACTCGGTGAACTTTTTGCTAAGGTAGTATATTGCTTTTTCTTTCTTTCCCGACTCATCATGCTGGCCAAGCACACATCCCATTGAATTATCAAGTACCGTCAAATAGAGGATCAAAGGCTTCTCTGGATTAGGCGGTGTCAATACCGGAGGATTGGAAAGGTATTGCTTTACTTTGTCGAAGGTCTTCTGACATTCCTCGTCTCACACACCTGGATTGTGTTTTTTAAGAAGACGAAATATGGGGTCACATTTCTCACCGGGCCAGAAATAAACCGAGCAATATAATTTAATCTTCCTAAGAAACCTCGAACTTTTTTTTGCGTGAGGCGGAGGCAATTCTTGTATAGCCTTGACTTTGTGCAGGTCAACCTCAATCCCCTTTCACTGACTATAAATCCTAGCAGTTTCCCTGACCTTGCTCCAAAGGTACACTTTGCCGAGTTAAGCTTCAGTTGGACTTTCCTCAACCTCAAAAATAATTTCCTTAAGACTTGGATATGCTCCTTTTCGTCCGAGACTTGGCAATCATATCGCCGACGTAAACCTCGATTTCTTTGTGCATCATGTCATGGAATAGGGTCACCATGGCTCTCTGATATGTTGCCCCTACATTCTTCAACCCAAATGGCATTACCTTATAGCAAAAGGTTCCCCACATGGTTATGAATGTGGTTTTATTCATGTCTTCAGGAAGCACCTTTATCTGGTTGTATCCTGAAAAGCCATCCATGAACGAGAACAATGAATAACCTGCTGTATTATCTACCAAGGTGTTGATATGAGGGAACGGAAAGTTGTCCTTCGGGCTAGCCTTGTTTAGATCTCTATAGTCCACACACATTCGTACTTTCCCATCTTTCTTAGGGACAGGGACGATATTGGCTACCCATTCCGAGTACTTAACCACTTGCAAGAACCCCCGCCAAATTACTTTTAACCTCTTCCTTTATTTTCAAGAAACATCCGCCTCATCCTCCAAGTTTTTGTTGATCGGCTTGTATTCTTCTTTTATGGGCAAACGGTGTACCACGATATCAGTGCTTAGCCCGGGCATGTCTTGATATGACCATGCGAAGACATCCTTGAATTTCTGGGGTAACTCAATGAGGTCTTGCCTTGTCTCTGCGGTGATACCGGCTCCAATCTTTACTTCTTTCTTTTCTTGCCCATCTCCTAGGTTCACTATTTCCACCGATTCTTTATGAGGTACGATTTGTTTCTCCTCTTGTTCTACCATCCTTAACATTCAGAGCTAAATCACGCCTTGGTCATCTCCAAAATCCTCGAAAATCTTCCGCACCCATATCTTGCTCAAAAGGACATTCTCGAGTCATCCGTAGTGTTACTCAAATCATTGATATCCTGGGGACCTATTACTTAAAATGAATAAAGGCTCATAGAATCATAGAATCTAGGCATTTATTGGCATGAAGAATAGAAATGTTTAGAAGAATACCTAGAGAAAGAATAATGAATGAATGAAATGAACATAAAAGAAAATTTGCTCAAAAGATGGCGGAGATGTATTTCATTGAAAATAACGATGTCTTATACAAAATGATGTTTCAAAAGGGACTCTTATTGCTTCTAGACTTAAAGCAATAAGTGTGTTTCAGTATTACTCGAATGAGTCCTAAAGCTATAGAATCTCCTCCCATGATCCAGCTTGTTTAGAACACTACCGACTCATGGGGCGGATGCCATTTCGATTTTCTTCCTCGCTTTCCCTCCAATATAGCGTTGACATGCACGATTTCTTCATTTATGCGTTCCTCGTCCCGGATGGATAACCCTCCGATATAAGGTCTCACGAATATGAGGAACTATCATCGGTTGCCATTTCATCTCATTTCCCTCGACGTGCCTTCCTTCTTTCTTGTTTCTTTTCGACTCTTCTCTTTTTGCTTTGCGTTTGGCTTGAATCCTAGACCAAGAAGTCTCGCTTTTTTTAGTTTTGGGACCTCGATTTCTCCTGGAGGTACCTTCCAAGTCCTTTCTCCGCATGTACTCCATTCCGACCATCGGATTGTAGACCCATTTTGTGGTTTTGGATAATTGAGGTATCGAACCTTATTCCCTAAGAATGAATGTCGCGTTGACAAATTCCAAAGAACGGAAGGAACACTCAACTGCTTCGTCATTTGCTTCTAAGTATGGCGCATCGTTGGTTACTGTTGCGATGATGTCCTCTTCAGCATTTATGGTCACCAGACGGCCCTCTGAGATTAATTTTAACTTTTGGTGCAACGATGAGGGCACTGCTCCTGCTGAGTGTATCCAAGGTCTCCCCAGCAAGCAGTTATAAGACGGCCGGATATCCATCACGATAAAGTCCACCTCATATGTGCTTGGTCCGATTAAAGAGGTACTTCATTTTTCCCATGACTTTCCTCTCGCCCATCGAATGCCCTTACTACATTGTAAGGTGCCTTCATGTGAGAACTATCAATGGGTAATCGATTCAGTGTCGATAGTGGTAAAACATTGAGTGCTGATCCATTATCGACTAGTACCCCTGGTAATGTGTATCCTTTGCACCGCGTGGTAATGTGGAGAGCCTTGATGGAACCTGCATACCTCCTTGAGGATCTCATCATCGTTAAAGAAAATGAAGTTATCAGCACTTATGTTGCTAACCAGCGATCCAGCTTGTTAACTGTTATATCATTTGCAACATAAGTTTCATTCAATACCTTCATCAGCGCATTACGATGTGCTTCAGAGCTTAATAGTAAATCTAGCACTGATATGCGAGCCGACTGTTTATGTAGCTGCTCTACAACACTGTATTCACTATGCTTCAAAAACTTTAAGAATTCCCTAGCTTCTTCCTCCTTCACTGGTTCGCTTATATGTGTCTCTTGCTTGGCCCTTTTTCTTTCTTCCTGCTCGCCCATCGAGTTTTTTCCTTTTATGCTTTCGTTTTGTGTTTGACAAGTCGTAGCGCTTTCCTTCGCTGCAGGTAGGAGCCTTCCTCTTGGTTTTCTTTTGTAGTGTTGGGCTAATCTCCTCTCGTGAATCGCCACATTGCGCTTATAGTTCCAGGGACCTTCTTGTCATCCTTGTATGAAAAGGCTACGTGTTTTGGATCACGATCTTAGGATACTCTGGCTCCCTTTTATGGATCGGACCCTTTTTCGTGAATCGCCACGTTGCGCTTATAGCCCCGGAGTCTTTTGGTTGTCTTCGATGAAAAAGCAAGAGGCTTTCAATCACGATTTTCGGATTTATTTTACTCCATCGCCTTTGATCGTAAGATGGTGACTAGAGGATAGCTTCGCCTCCGAGGCTTTTGCTGCTAACTCATCCTCCAACGTGCAGATGTTTCCCTCTTTCCGCCTTCATTGCTTTCAAAGAATTCTAACTCTTTATTGTCCATCAGCGCCTGCACCAGCATTCTGAACTCAGTGCAACTTTGGATTTCGTGCCCTTCCAAGTTATGAAATTCACAGCCCTTCCGTGTTTCTTCATGTTTTCCCCTTGGACATGTCACAACCAATCCCTTTTTATCATTTCCTTCCGCACTGTTTCATTGGGGTTTCACATCGGAAATATCCTCTTAACTCTTCTTCTCGATCGTCGCCATCATGTTGACCCGTGATTAGGTAGCGAGCGTCCCTTGCTAGAGGTGTCATCGACTTCTATAACGCCCATCCGGATAAGTCTTTCCACTAGTTTCTTAAAAGCGAGATGTTGTTCTATAGAATGCCCCACGATTCTCGCATGGTATTCGTGACCGTATGCTCAAGATCATACCACTTAGTGTACGGGGTTGCAAGGGTTTTAAGTAATGGGGAGACAACGTGGGCGCCAAATAATTTCTCGTACATTTCCTTGTATGGGACCGGATAGGCGTGAATTGGATCTTCTCCGATTTTGCCTTGTGTTGGACTCTGCCTAAAGGGGCTCGATGCTCGGGGTCACATCCTTGGTCGGCTCACAAGAATAGGCTTTGAATAATTTTTACCTATGTTGTTTATATCATTCTCCTCTTCTTCGAGATCGCCTTTCTAGCACTTTCTCCAAATTCTATTTTACCGCTTCGATTGCATTTTTGATCATTTCCCCAAAGACGATATCGGAAAAACTTTTAGTGGCACTTCCAAGCATGTGATTAATGAAGGAGCTTTCAATGTATTGACAAACAGCATGGTAGTCTCCTTTTCTAGGAGCGGTGGCTGAACTTGTGTGGCTACTTCCCTCCACCGCTGGGCATATTGCCTGAAACTTTCATTTGGCTTTTTCTCCATGTTTTGGAGCGTGATTCGATCAGGAGCTATATCGGCCACATGCCCGTATTGTTTCAAGAAGGCCTGTGCTAGGTCCTTCCACGACTTGATCTGGGTACGGCTGAGCTGATTGTACCATTTGGCCGCGACCCCGGCCAAACTATCTTGAAAATAATGAATAAGCAGTTGATCGTTGTTAACATATCCCGTCATCCGTCGATAGAACATTGTTATGTGCGCTTCGGGGCAACTGGTCCCATTGTATTTTTCAAAATCTGGGGTCTTAAACTTTGGCGGAAGTACGAGGTCTAGGACTAGGCTCAAGTCTTTAGCATCCACCCCGTAGCGATGGTCAGCAGTCTCTATTTCCTTAAACTTTTCTTCTAACCATTTGCCACGATCCTCGAGTTGTCTGGGAAGGTTAGCTTTTGCCTTATCCATTTCAGCCATTTCATCAAAATCGGGGACTATAGGGTTAGCCGGACCTTCTCCGGGATTAGTACCTGAACCAGTCGGGAAGTGCACTCGCATTGCGGTCTCAACTCGCATCGTGGCTCGATAACAAAAGGTGTCCTTTGGGGACATACTTCTGGTGGTGCTTGGGTATTTGGCGGGGTAAATCCCGGAGGGTAAGTAGGGCCGTCATTATTCCTCGAGCTAGCAAGGCGCCTCTTTCCTCGCTCATTGGCCAATAGTTGCGCCACTGGCTTATCATGTTATTTTGGGACTCTTGTATCCGATTCTATCATATCTTGTTGCATCTTGGTTAATCGTTCTTGCATCTGTTCTTGTATTTCCCTTTGCATTTGCTCTAGTCTTTCTATCCTTTGATCCATGATTTTAGTTTTACCTCGTGTATTGTAGCGATGTTCCAGGGTAACTGTCATAATTTAAGGTTCCTTTGTGAGATTTGATGCACATGATGCAATGTAATGCTAATGCACGAAATGTATGCAAAAAAAAAGGCATTAATTCTGATTCAATTTCCATTAGAATAACTTTTCTAGAAAACAAGTTTCTTTACATAGAATGGATTACATATAAGGCCTCGCCCTAATGCTTAAGGCCTTGACTTCCTCAAGAAGCCTAGCTAACTCTTGTCCCTGCTCTGACTTTGATTCATAAAATAAACTTAGTACATCAGCTTGGACTCCTAAGGTTTGTAAGTGATCCGTGACTTCTCGTACTTGAGCCACGGCTTCCCCCATGATGTAATCCCGATCCCTGACTTGATTCTGGGAGTGATGAAGTTGTTGCTTCCAACGCTCCTCATTGACTTCCAGAAGTTCCACCCGTAGCTCACAACCATGTAAAGCAGACTCTAGCTCTTCGATTCTCGCTTTCATTTCTTCAATTTTACTCAGGCTAGCTTTTAATTCAACTGCAGAGTTGCGGCTACGATACTGATACAAGGATCTTTCCAATTCTGCCACCCGAGCCTTTAATTCCTCTTTCTCGCTTTGGGTTTTTACCAGGCTTCTTTTCAGAGTATCTTCTCAAGCTTGAGTATTTTGAGTTCTCTTCCCATTGACTAGCTCTATTTTTTTCCTCCCCGAGTTCTTGACTCCATTGCTCGATGTTTTTCCTAATCCAAAGAAGTTTCATTGACCTTCTCACTTCTTATAGTCTGCTTTCAAACCGTCCAAATCTTCCTCACCTTTATTTTTCCTTTTCTCACTTTTTCTACCAAATTTTCGAATGTCAACGTCCAATCCTAGCTGCATTTTTCTTCTTCTAATCGTTCTATCCTTTTCCCTAATTCCACATTCTTTTTCTCAAAATCTTGTTTGATGATTTCGAGTTCTGATGGGATTACCTGTAGATGCTCCTCCATGGATCGGGCGTCTTCCTGGCCTGATGTGGGAATGTTGTCGTTGACTCTCTGACTCCTCCATCGGTCATATTCAGGGGTTGTCATCGGGTTTGTGGCAAACCTTTTCATTCTATGAGTCCGATTCCAAGTGCTTGCTATTTCACGAACTCTTTTCTTACAATTGTCTCCTTTGTATTCGAATTCGCACTGAATTATACCTTGTATTGCGGGTATAAATTGTCTCGATCTATACTGTCTCAACACGAGGAGAGGAGTATATCCGACGGCTCCCCATACTCCCAGTAGAGGAACCCAGTCAAAATCTCCACATCGATATAGGATCTCATCAAGGGTCATCAAAGGAGCTTTCCATTCTACGTCTTCATCTTGCAGGTTTTGCATAATCGTCATCCATTTTTCTTCCGTAAGATCGTCTCGCCTTGGTGTAGCTACTAATTCCTTTAGCAGGAATAGTCCTCGAGAAGATTCGACCGTGCCTTTTCCGCTTCCAAAATGATGTTGAACCATACTAGCAAGAGTCGTGCACAACCGGTGAATCTTCCTTCGCCCGCTTCTTCGACACACGCCAGAGACACGAAAGTTTCAGCCGTAATTGCAGAACGGTGTGACTCTTCTATCCAATCGTCGAATAAACCGAGACTACCTCGCCTACATGCCCTAGAGCCTTGGGAAAATAATCAATCCAT
This sequence comes from Gossypium rotundifolium, assembly GCA_025506655.1. Classification (NCBI taxonomy): domain Eukaryota; kingdom Viridiplantae; phylum Streptophyta; class Magnoliopsida; order Malvales; family Malvaceae; genus Gossypium; species Gossypium rotundifolium. The sequence continues at coordinate 176,657,795 of CP106724.1, forward strand.
AAATGCTCAAGGCAAAGATGTCAACCCTTTCTTCACATCCGGGTGTGCTATGATCAAATCCCTTAAATTTTTCTAGGGATACACTTACAATCTCCTTTTGTTTTATCCGTCGCAACCCATCGCCGCTTCATTCCCGTAATATTCATTAGCTTTTTAAGAAGGTGGGGACGTTAATGTGTCTTGTATAAACTTTGTCGGTTTGGATTTTTGGACAACGGAGTAGAGTGTGTATTCTTCTATAGTAGGCACCAGTCCACTTTCCCGAAAGTAAAACAATTTATAAGCGGATTCCAAAATTGGGCTATAGCTCAAATAGGTGCCGGTCTACCTTGATGTCGAAAGGATATGGCAGATCTCCGTAATGACAGTAGAATAATTGCTTGATCTCATCATCCCACTGACCCCATATCTCTTTCATCTCTTGAAGATTGTTTTAGGTGACACTAATACGCGTGAAGTCCCATAATTCTGACACGTGCCCTTCAGAAGACTATCACCTTTTTTTCTTGCCGCACGCCCAGCCCATATCCCGGACGGCCGCATTGTCCTCCACTCTATCAAGAAACCCCCTTTCCATGACAAAGCTATCTATTTGGCAATTAAACGTGAATCAACACCTTTTTGATGAATATGCCATGCAAAAATAAGAATAAAAATAAAGCAAATCAGTATTCCATACATAATAAGCAAAAGATAAAAATACCTAACTGTTAACCACTAAGGTTTGGCATGGCTCTACCTAGGTGGGTTCTTTAGGGCTTACTATATGAGGTTTGGTTCTAAAGAGGGTACTGAACCAAGCAGATTCCTCGATCTTCACCCGTTATAGGCTCATATAGACCGAAGTTCGATTGGGGATACATTTCCTATGGTCGCACGGAGATGAAAATCTTACGAAGACATAGGTACGGATGTATCCCAAAGCGATCCACTATCCTCGCACTTGAGGTGAAAACCTCACGAAGGAGTAGTTTCTCACTCTCACCTAAAGGCGTGACCACAACGGTCATGCAATGCAATGCCGAAATTGAAACAACACGCAATAAAAAGATCGTAATTTTCAAATCGAGCTTTCAAACTTCCGACAAAAGATGTAAAATAATCAATTTATGGCTTGACTCTCTAAATCATCCCCCTGGAGTCGCCAAGTCGTCAGAACCATTTTTTTGAAGACAAAACAGGTTCGACTTTGGTTTTAAAAATAGGAATAAAACGGAGTCGCCACCGACCATTATTTGGTGTGATCGGATCACCTTTATTTTAATAAAACATTTTGCTTTACTAAAACAAAGGTTTTTGGTCCAAGTTTTAAAAATCGGGTTCGGAGTCGAGTTACACATACGAGGAAGGGTTAGCACCCTCGACACGCCCAAATTTGGTACCAAAATGATTAATTAGAGTCTTAGTGTTGAGGTTTGAAAGAGTTTTAAAATACGGTCTTTTAAAAGTATTGGTACTTTTGAGATATCTTTGTTCCGAGAAGGTACGAACATCACATCCAAAGACGTTAGGACATGATATTCTAAACCTTTGTAATCAAAACTATCTCATGATTTTATGAAGTTTACTAAAAGGATGTTTAGTTATTTAGTCAAACGAAAAATCGTGAACTCAAAGACGTTAGGGCACTATTCCCTAGTTCCTAAATACAAAACATTACCTTTATCTCAAAATCTTTAAGTGGAGTATAGTAATTTTACAAAACGCATCGTTTAGGATGAAGTTAAGAAAAGGCTTGAGTCAAAATTTGAAATTTCTTTGTCCCGAAGATATAAACATCACATCCAAAGACGTTAGGACACGATGTTTTAATCTCTCATAATCAAAGTCATCTCGTGATTCGCAAAACTTCGTAAAAGGATGTTAAGTTATTTAGTCAAACGAAAAATCGCAACCCAAAGACGTTAGGGCACTATTTCTAGTTTCTAAATACCAAAACATTGCCTCATTTTGAAATCTTTTAGATGAAATACGATAATTTTACTTAATGATGTTTTGTTCGATAATATAATACAAAATGAAGATAACAAACGAGATGTGAATGTGGTAAATAAAGAAATACAAATAATAATATTAATAGTAATAATAATAATAATAACATGATAATGACAAAGTGGTAATGGAAATAAATAATAATGAAAAAATAAAATAAATAAATAATAAATAAGACGAGAAATGATAATAACAAAATGATAATGATGGTATATAAAATGAAATAATGATGATGATACGTAAAAAAATGATTATTGTCATTAATACATGAAATAATATATGGAATAAAAATATATACATGTCAAAAAATAAAATGATATAATGATAGCAATAATATAGACAAAATATTAGTAAAATAGATAGCCGTGATAATGAAAATAACAAAGGATAATAGATGAAACAATCCTCTCAACCCTAATAATAGTAAATAACAAATAATAATAATATAAATAAAGAATAGTGAAAATGAAATCAAAATAATAAATAATATATGTTATAGTAAGTAATAATAATAAAACAAATAATAGTCAAACAAAATAACTATAGAGAAAATATAGAGATGATAATTACAACAATATATTATCAAAAGGCTAAAAATTTTACAAAATAACTCAAATAGGATTAAATTGTACTTAAAATAAAATTTTAGGGTTAATTCAAAGTAAATAAAAGAAAAGGGGCTATTTGTATACGCGTGAATGGAAGGGGACCAAAACGGCAATTAATCCCTTTTTCCAAAACGCAAGCAGCAGAGGGACCTAATTATAATCCGTAAATTATTGGGCTAAATTTAAATTACAAAGACTTAATTGCAAAATTATAAAAGGCGGAGGGACTGCACAAAATAACCCATTTTTTCTAAGAAACACGAGGATCCTTGGCGGGTCGGATCGGATCGGGTCGGGTCATTCAAAACGACGTCGTTTTGGGGTTAAAGGCGCCTCAAACGACGTCGTTTTGATGGGCTATAAAGCCCTAAAACCCCAAAAAATTCATTTCTCCATTTTTAAAAAAATTTCTTCTGCTTTTCTCTCTGCGGGGGAAGGCTTGGGAACTCTGGCGAGGGGCCGCCACCGGCCGTCGCCGGCGTCGAGTTCGGCCACCACCCATGGTTTGGAAGGTAAAAAATTTATTTTTTTATATTTTTTATATTTTTTATTTTATTTTCCGACATGAGCATTTATGAAAAAATAAAAAATAAAAAGGAATAAAATAAAGCTTCAAAAATCACCTCTTGCTTTAGCGTTAGTAGATCTACGGTTTCTATATTTTTGAACCTCTGCTTGTTTTTTTTTTGTTCAAACCTCTCTTTTGTATTGATCTTTTCTTTTTTAAAAAAAAATAAAGGACCTCTTTTGCTTGAATCTTTCGCTTTTTATTAATTTCAAAGAAGAAAATCAAAAATCCCTACACTCGGTTTCGTGACTTGGCTTTTATAGCCATTACAAAATATATTTTTTTTGTATTTTATCCGCCTATTTCTACTCTGTTGCCGTGTCTTCTCGTTTTTGCAGGGCATGGGGAGCGGGTGACGATGGGATGGTGGCCGGTGGCCTCTGCAGGTGGTCGCAGAGGTGTCAGAAGTCAAGAGTCGAGGTAGGTGGGGGTTGGTGGTGGTTCTTGTTAGGGTTGCGGGCTAGGTTCTCGTAAACCCTAGCTTGAAAAGAAGAAAGTGGGCCTGTTGGGCCCCGTCAGCTTGGGTTCAAATTGGGCTTGGTTTATTTATTTTGGGTTTGGGTATGTAATTGGGTTTTAATTTTGGGCTCTGTGTTTGTAATTTTGTTTTTGTAATTGGGCCAAGCAAAATGGTTATTACACATAGAATACAAAAGTAGGAACTTACCTCCTAGTGAACCGATGATCTGCCTTCTCCGTCGAAATCAGAAGAGGGGTAGTCGCCGAAGTTAACATTCGAGTCTGGCTTGAGAGAGGCGTCATCAGATTGAATCGCCACCAATCGCCGATCACAATGGCGTTGAGGTGGCTGATCTCTTTCTCTCCTCTGTTGCCGAGTATGGAAGCATAGAGGGTAGGGTTAAGGATAAATGAGGGTTTTGTTTTTTTATCTCAGATTAAACCTATCATGTAAATGGCGCCATTTGGGTTCAGATAATAACTCGAACGACGCCGTGTTTACCATTGGACGACCCGACTTGACCCGATCCATCGCCCAGGGGATCCGTGCGTTCTTGCAGCGATGGGATATTCACGCAATTAGTCCTCTTCTGTTGTGCCGACTTTCAATTAGATTCTAGATACATTTGTATTATTTTTTAAATTAGTCTTTGTAAATCACCGCATTTTCAATTGGTCCCTTAAACACTGCTTTTGACTGCTTAAATATTTGTTACTTCAACCCCGATTATTCAATGCTTTTAATTTAGTCCCGGTTTTGCAAATTCTTTATAAAGCACCTTAATTTCATTTCTTTTCAATTAGTATTTTTAGTTTCTATTTAAATCCTTGTATATTTTTGTATCAAATTGTTTTATTATTCAAGTTATTTTGAAATCTATTCTACAATATTTTACTTTGCTTTATTTTCCACTGCCTATATATGTTAAGTTTCTTTTAAAAATTATATATATATATATATATATATAGATATATTTCTATTTTTAAGTTTAGTATACTTAACTTATCACTTAAAAATTATATTTTATTATATATTCTAATTTATTTTAGATATTTTATATTATTACTTATATATGTTTACATATCTAAAGTCATTTACTTTGTTTTTTAAACATCATAACTCGTAGATTTCAAATTCCACTTTCTTTATTTCTAAATCCATTTGCTAGCATTCAAAATTGCTTCATGCTAATTTGTCTTGTAAATTTTGTAGAATTATTCTATCTTTTAGTTTATTGATCTTTGATTGTTAATATGTGTTTTTAAATCATGCAATTATCATTATCGTATATTTTTGCGTTAAAGTATTTCTATAATCGTGCCTATTCAGTATAATGTTGAGTTTGTATGTTGTTCCACGCTTAATGCTATATTTGCGCTTATTTATTATTATTTTATATTGTAAACCCAATGTATTCAATATTTATCAAATGTTTCATTTTATTACGCAGATACCAAATAAAATGCATTTTGAGTCGATTTTAAACTTATGTATTTCAAAATAAGGCAATATTTATGTGTTTAGAAGAATGGAAAATTACATCCTAACGTGTTTCGGTGTTGATTCTTCGCTCAACTAAATAACCAAATATCCTTTTTATATGTTTTGAAGATCAAAGATGATCTCTGCACGAGTATAAATGTGTTATATCCTAACGTCGGGTATGATACTTTTATTCCTTTGAAACGAAAGTTAATCTTGAGATTCAATTCTGATTTAATGAATTTTCTTTCAAAATTTTTCTTACCTTAAATATTTTCAAGTTTTCGACATCAGGACAACATTAATCAATTTGGTACCAATTTTGGGCGGTGCAAGGGTGCTAACCCTTCCTTGCACGTAATCAACTCGAACCTGCTTTTCTCGGATTGCAGACCAAAATGTTTTTATAGGTGACCCGATCACACCTAAACAAAAAGGATTGGTGGCGACTCCATATTTTTTTAAAGTCGATTCCCGTTTTTTCAAAACTCGATAAAAAATAGTTTCAACATCATGTATTCTACTTTATGTAATGAAAGCATTTAATTAAATAAATTCAAAAGCCACTTAGGAATTTTTCATGCTTTTGCAAACCAAAATGAATTGAACTTGGGTTCATCTCTTTTGAGCTTCTCTAACTGGGCCAAAAATTCTTGCAAGTATAATGCAACTTCAACTTACATTGGTTTGACCTTATCATGAGCACTTTGCCCAAAGTTACCCACTTGAACTTGGGCAATTTTATCTTCTTCATGGACCACATATTCATCCAATACATGTACAAAATATTGAATTAAGAAAGGGCATTTAGTAACTCGTCTAGATTCAACCCCCTGAATAGCCTTCATTAAAATGCCTATAACTCTTTGTAGAAAACTCCAAAAGAAACTTCCTTTAATGCATTGGAAATAAAACTCGCAAAACTTTCCATCCACATATGATTCATAATTTTTGGGCATGTGAATCAATATTGTCGAAACCTTTTTGGAACTCGATTTGTTATTTGTAAAACGAAGATGGAGTCGCGACCAATCCTTTTTATTAGGTGTGATTGGATCACCTCGAAACTCAATCATTTTAATAAAAAGGTTAGATTTACTAAAACGATAATTTTTGGCCTACAAAATCCAGGAAATGGGTTCGAGAGTTGGTTACGTATGAGGAAGGATTAGCACCCTCATAACGCCCAAAATTGGTACCTAGTTGATTACTTGATGTCTTAGCGTCGAAAATTGAGAATTCGAAGAGAATTTAAAATGCAATCCCTTTTACATAATGTTATTTGATGGCAATTAAAATATCCAAATTAAGTTTATTGAGGAGGTTTTCTTATTTCGGGTCAATCGAAACGAAAAGTCATGTCCCGTAAGTTTGGGCTCAAGATCTCGAATTCTCGAAAATAAGAACACTTATCGTTTAATTATTATCTAAATCCTATACGTTTTGAATTTTAAAAGGATGTTCGATTATTTTGGTTCAAGGAAAAGTCATACCCCGTAAGTTAGGGGCACAACTTATCGGATCCCTAAATACAGAACATTGCCTCGGTTTTAATTAATTCTTATGCGTTTGCTTAGAAAAACAGATGAATGTATGTAGCAATATTTACAATATACGATGATGGCAAAATTATGATATTAACAAAATAACAACATAAATAATGAAATAAAATGACAATACTATAATGAATACAATAATAAGAAATAAAAAAATATTCAATTAATAATACTATATGATAATAATGATAATAATAGAGAAATAATATAAAAGGTATGATGATAATATAATTATATCCATAAAATAATAACTTTTGAGCAAATTTTAACAAAATAATATTAATTAGCAACAATAATCACTTAATAGTATTAATAATATCAACATTTAAAATAAAGGACCAAAATAAAACAATTGGGAAATTCAGTGGCAAAAGGTAAATAATGCAACTTAAAAGATAAAATTAAAAAAAAAACAGCAAGTACAGGCACTTGATTAAATAAACAAGGGACTAAATTGAAGCTATGATAAAGCTAAAGGTATAAATAAATAAAAACATAAAATAAAGGGTTAAATTAAAATACAATAAAAATGCAGGGACCAAAAGGGCATATAACCCAACCACAGTACATGTGCCACTTCCCATAGGGTCAACAGTCTGAGGACCAAAATGAAAAAAAAAATTAAAATTAAATGGTGTAATTTAAAAAAAGAAGAAAAACCAAAATTAAGACCACATTAAAAAGTGCCTAAAGGCGGAAGGACTTGGGAAACAATTTGACCCTTCCCTAAAAAACACGCGGATCCTAAAGGATCTGGGTTAGGTCATCGGGTCATGTTCAAAATGACATCGTTTTGGAGCTTCTGAAACTAGGTCAAAACGACATCGTTTCATTAAGCCTATATAAGTAAAAAAATATTTAAAAAATCATTCTAAACCTTTTTTAAAAAAATTCCTTTTTTTTTTCTCTCAAGCCCCTTCGTCCGGCCTTGGGGACTGTGGGTCTCCGCGTGGTCCCCGATCATCGGCAACGGAGATCGCCACTTCCAGTGGTCAGAGATCCAAAAAACCTTTTTTAAATCTTTAAAAAGTGTAAAATGCATATCTAAGATTAAAAAACCAAAAAAAAAAAATGTCAAAAACTGAAGAAAAAAAGGAGAAACCTTTCAGTTTCCGAAAGTTTTTAGGTTTTGAACTTTTGAATTTTTTTTTTTTTGGAATTTGAGCCAATCTATTTTTTGTGAATGGACTCTTTATTATTATTTTTTTGTTTTATTTTTTTTTGTTTGGGCCGGACAAATTTAACTTATTACAAATATGAACTTCAATTTCAAGTTTATGCATAAATCTTGGATTTTTGGCAACTTTAACTTTTGATTAACAACAATTTCTCCTACTAAAGTGCTTCCAGCTTCCACCCAAATTTGCCTCTTCATAAATTGGCTCCGTTAGTCTTTCAACTACCAAAATATGCTTAGCTCCATTTCCTTCAATTTGGATTATAGTGAGCAACTTAATAGGTGCTCTTACATAACTTTGGGTCTATGTTAGTGGGCTTGAGCGTCGGTCCATCTTTATTAGGCTTCTTAGCTCAAAATGTGACACATCACCAATATATGTAGGGGGTTGCACAACCATTTAATTGCAAAATGAATTGCAACTAACGTTGAAGTTAGAATGTGCAAGCAAAATTAACATTATTGATAAGTGCAAGACCCACAAATGAATTGTGAAAGCTATATTTGTGATTAAAGTTGGACAAAAATAAAATCAAAAGGTGTCGAATTCAATATGCTTGTGATATATGCACATGTATAGATATTAAATAGTTGAGAATAGTGAATTAAATATGTAACATCCCAAAATGGGGTTATTTGGAATTTAATCATTTTCTTATGTATGAACTGTGTCATTATTTATGGAATAATAATGATCAATTTAAGGCTTTGTGTTGGCTCGATTTGGTAGGAAATTTTAGTTTTAACTTTTAAGGTAGGGAGCCTTAGCAAGAGGGTGTTATAAGAATAAATGGGGATAATTTGGACATAAATGAGCCTAGACTAAGTGGCAAAGTAAGCCCACTTAAGAGCTACATGTGACGCCACCAAGGAGCAAGGGAGAGCTTGTGTTCGAGTCATGAAATCCTCTTTTGTTCTTTATTTTGACTTGCATAGGGAGGAGAGTTTTTCTTCTCTTTAAACTCTTTAATTATTGTTAATAGATAATATAAGCATTTTATTTTAAGGATAATCAAGTAGATTATGAAGATTTAAAAGAATTATTATTGGATTATTATTATGGTTTTAATTTAAATGGTCTAGAGTGAATTAAGGAAGTAAGAGGAATCTTGGACTCCTTGTTGAGGAGGAGAGGACTGACAAGGACTTATGGAAGAGGGGAGTTGTCAATGTTTATAAATAGCATCACTTAGCACTTGTTTTGCTCTTTTCTCCATCTTTGCAACCGCCAAATTCTCAAACCTTCCATCTATTTTCTCTCTGCTTTTTCTCTCAAACATCGCTAGCGAAAACTCTCACCATCTCCTCCTCTCCATTAGTTTTTCTACCATTAATTCTCCTCTATTCTTTTGGTCAATATCCACTCCTGCTGTCAAATCCTCTTCTCCTGTTAAGACTCACTTTGGTAGAATATCGAAGTCATAAGAGTTTCTGGATTTCTTCTTCAAACCGATTAGCAAGGGGGGTGCCGGATTTTGAAGTATTCGATCTAAGTCTCTATCCTCCATCAACCAAGTTGGTAAGTGTGGGTAAGGCCTATGTTAGTATTCAAAAGCCAAAGCTTTGGTTATAAGTAATAATGACTAATCATTTATTTTGGAAAAACAGATTCAAGTATCGGGTGCCGTGGTTAGTAGCCAAAACGAGGTAAGATACCGGGATCATAAGGAACCCCTTTCAATAATTTGGTTTGGCCGATTAGGCCATAGTATTGATCCTAAGAGTTGGCCGAATGCCCTGTTCTCTCCCTCTCTTGTCGGCTTTGATAAGGGTAAGTAGTGGGTTCGGCAATTAGCCATAAGGGAGCTAATCTTTTGTTGAATCAAATCTATTTAGGTACTTCGGGATTTTGGAGATCGACAAAGCAAGCCGTCATTCGTGACCAATCAAGTGATTCGGGAATCGAGCATTGTGATTAAGTATCCAAAAGCGCAAGGGTAAGGATTCGGGTTCAAAAGGAGAACCCTTTAAATAAATTAATTTGGCCGAATGTACTAACTCATGCCTTGGCCGAATATAGGGGCAGTAGATCTAGGGTGGTCGACTCTTCTTTCCGGGATTTAGATCACTCAGTGGTGAAAGGTGTGTACATACACATATAATTTGTTAATATGTCGTTTGTTGTGAATGCTAACTTGATCTCTATGTAGCATTGATAATATACCATATCAGATAGTTGGCAATCCGGTAAGTCCCAAAATGTGCACTTGTTATTCGATGCTTTTGGTAAGCATGTTACATTAATACATGAGATTTAAGTATGTGATTGAAGCGGGATTGATGAGTGGAGGGGGCAGTATTAATCGTGCCGACGGGCACCAGTGTTTTGGTAACACACCGTGACTATATGTCACCTGAGGTTTGGTACCTCCAGAGGTTTGGTACCTCAATAGTGACTTATCCTCGTGGTTAACACCACCGTGGGTTGGCCCCACTTGAGATATGGGATCGCCCCGCCGTTGATTTGGTATCACACGATGGGTTGGCCCCATCACCCGATTTGTGTCACGGACACCGGTGTTTTGGTAACACATTGTGACTATATGTCACTGTGGTTTGGCACCACCAAGTGGTTTGGTACCACAACGGGTAGATAAAGTGGCGTATGGTTGGCTAGGTTGGGTACACATTATTTTGCATATTAAATGTTATATGTTGTGTATGAAAAATATTTTAAAACGGGGGAAGGGTTACATACTGAGTCTTGGTGACTCACCTTCTCCATTATTTTTTTCAGGTGATGCTTAGATCGCGGACATGGAGCCGGAGGGACTTGAGGAGGCCATGCGGTGGATTCAAAATTAAACAAACTTTAATTTTAGTTATTTTAAATTTTGTTATTGGGTTGTTTTATTTTGGATGTAATAAGGCCTCATCATACTTTACTTTAGTTATTTTCTTATATGTTGGATAATTTATTTTAATTAAAATTTGAATTACACGCTTTTCTAAATTAACACGAAAAATGTTTTATCGTACACCGCACATCCGAAAATTTGTGTAATAACTTGACTTAATTAAATTTTCAAATTGGACTAAGTATAATTTCAAAGAAGATAACCTAAAATGAGCGCTTTCAACAAAACTTAAGTGGATTTAGAAAATGGGTTTCAAAAAAAGTTCTTCTTCAGAACGACCCATATTCGGTCCTAACGTTTGGTAGGGTTTGGGTGTTACAAATTGGTATCGAGCCCAGCTCAAAACTTCTTGTGGGGCCCAAGGCCCAAAAATGTTTTAGTAGGCCTTATTAATTGTTTTTGGGTTTTAAGCAAAGATGGCCCGAGTCTCCAAGACCGATCCGCCTGTAAGTACATCTAAACCTCTGTGAATTATATTCAGAGAAGGGTAGGAAGCATGGAACGAGATAGACTTATAGGAATTTGAACCCTAGGTTAGATTACTCAAACACACAAGCTAAACATAAGACTTAAAGAACTAAACCAATCTATGACTTAGTCATCGAGCTAGGGTGTGGTAACCCCAGACGCATGTCTAGGATTGGAACCGAAGAGCTTGGTATTTAAGCAATCCGAGTGACTCACCACCTCTTCGCAGTATCCTACCCAGTGCGTAGCTTGGGTTCACCTTAACTCGTAGGCTCAATGGTGTGGTAACCTCATGCGCATGTCTAGAAAGGTTCTGGGAGCTTGGTATTTAAGCAATTGTGACTCACCTCCTCTCCACACGAAACCCCACTGGTGCGTAGCTTGGGTTCACCCTGACCAAGAGGGCTCGGTCATAGGCTAAACATAATGATTAAAACCCGAAAGGGAATCAGCCTTGACTTTCGAAAAAAAAAGAATGAAACAACAAAACTTGGTTTTAAAACTTTTAAAATCACTCCTTCAAACGTAAGAACAACTCTTTTTACAATGTTTTCCTCGAAAAGTCCGATTTGTGGAAAATTACGAAAATGCCCTTAGGGGTAAAATTACTAAAATACCCTTGGTTCATAAAATATCAAATCAATGATTTTGTTCAAGAATTTCAACTATTTGATAAATATTCAACTCAGCCTTGGAAATCATCAATGAAACACTTTGGTTTTGGAAAATTACGAAAACGCCCTCAACTTATAAAATTACCAAAATGCCCCTGAGTACAAAATTTTTGCAACGTCACCGTTCTAAGAAAGAAAAATTCTCAAAAGGGACCCTCAGAGTTTTACAATGATTAAAACACCCTTGATTTAAAAAAGAAAAAAAAATTACAAAATTACCCCTGGTGGACAAAATTACCAAAATACCCCTGGTTTTCGAAATGATGCCATAACTTCAAATCTTATCAATTTTTAATAACACCCCCCAGTGTTGGAATTTCAAAAACAACCTACTTTACTAAAGTTTTAAAATCTCTTTTATTACAAAAATACCCCTGTAGGGAAAAGACGAAAATACCCCTGGGTTAGAAATGGGCAGAAATGTCCGAAGAGCGAATAGGTATGGAAAGTATTAGGGAATGGATGCAAGAACTTCCTTGTGTGAACTAAGATAGAAGACTGAAACCTTGTTTGTACGAAAGAATCTCTAATTAAAATTTCTTCATAAAATTTCTTCGCGAGTAATGAAGTGGAACAAACGCTAATACATAAAATTTCTCTTAATCAGATTAAAAGCGCGAGAGATAGAATGAGTTCTAGAGGACGTGGACGCCGTGGGACGCGGTAGGGTAGGATGATGGTGTCTCGAACCCGTCAGTCGACAAGGTTGAAAATGATGTACCACCGCCACCACCACCTCCAGCTTTTGGAGCAGAGGAGCAGGATCAGACGGGAGGAGAGGCAGTATCGCAAGCAGTGTTGCGAGTCCTCGAATTGGTGGCTGGGGCTGGTGGAAATTTAGGAGCTCGAAAATCTGTTCCCGAGCGGATTCGGTCCAACGGAGCTGAGGTGTTCCGGGGTGTGTCAGGAGTGGCACCAGTGTAGCAGTAGTATTACGGAATCTCTGAAAGGATAATGGATGATCTTGACTTGACCGAGGAGGAAAAGTGAAAGGGCGGTGTCGCTTCTAAAGGATGAAGCGTACTGGTGGTCGACAGGTTCGAGATGGAGCCACAATGGATGATCTTACGTGGGACTACTTTAAAACCGCTTTGGAAGAAGTATGTGGGCACCACTACACCGACGCCAGCAGAGGAAGGCGCTTCGGGTCTAGTACAAGGAACTAAGTCCGTGGCGAGTATGAGGCGGAGTTTTAAGATCGAGTAGGTATGCAAGAGGCATCGTGGCTATCGAACACGAGCGCCAGTGTCCGCTTGAGGACGGACTTGAGATGATTTGAGGTTACCGATTGCCCCATGAGAAGTCCGTGAGTTTTCATCTCTTGTGGAAAAGGCTAAGGTAGCCGAGGGATCAAGGAGGCTGAGGCGTAATTATAGTAGAAACAATCAAAGAGAGGATTTGAGTCACCGGATCCAGTGGTAATGATCAAGAAGGCCGACAGAGTGGGCCAAATCAGTGACAAGGCCCGTAGCTACTAATCGTAGGCCCCCAAAGGCAATCGCTGGGAAGTCCCATTAGGAGGTTGCTCGACCCGCGATAGAGGATGTTTTGAGTGTGGGTCTTTAGAGCATCGGTCGAGATTATCCCCTAAGCGAGCTCGTAATCACCGAGGGGCGTAACTGCATCGGGACCGAAATATGGGACCGCAGAGGGTCGTGGTAATGGCAGAGGAAGCAATAGTCCTAACCGAGGTCGAGGAACTCAGGCGGAGGTTCAGCAACACAGAGGCTAGGCACTGGCTTAGTCTATCTGGCAAGGCGTCATGAGGAGGGTGACGACATACGGATGTCATAACCGAGACGCTTCGATTTTTGGTCTTCCTTATTATGCATTAATTGATGTGGGGTCTACACATTCATACGTGGCAAGTAGTGTGGTAGAGACTCGAACCTAGACTCGAGATCGCCGCTAGGGAGATGACCGTAGTGAGTCCTTTAGGTCACTCAGTAGTGGTAGATAAACTTTATGAAGACGCACCCTAGAACTCCAAGGGTCGATTCGGTCGATCCGATGGAACTACCATTCGGGAGTTCGATTTGATCCTTGGAATGGATTGGTGGCTAAGTATCAGCGATTTGGATTGCGCGGCTAAGCACATGGTTCTTAAGACTACCAAGGTGGTGAAGTGGTTATGATAGGTGATAGAAGGAATTACCTATCCAATGTGGTGTCCGCCTTGAAGGCGAAAAGATGGTTAAGAAGGGTTGTAAGGCGATTTGGTTCGAATCATGCTTTGGAAGCTAAGGAGTCGAGAGTTGGAAAGGTCCGAACGGTTGGGGAATTTGCTGATGTGTTCCGTAAGAACTTCCGGTTCCGCCTCCGGATCGAGAAGTCGAATTCGGATAGACTTGCTACCCGGATCGCACTGCTTCTATAGCACTCATCAATGGCACCAAAGGAATTGGTGGAGTCAAGGCTCAAATTCAGAGCTCTTGGATAAGGGATTTATTCGACCTAGTATATCTCCGTGGGGAGCGCTGATTGTTCGTCAAGAAGAAGGACGGTTCTATGCGGATGTGCATCGACTACCGCCGTTAAACAAGTTAACGATCAAAACAAGTACCCATTGCCACGGATCGATGACTTGTTTGACCAATTGAAGGAGCGTCGGTGTTTTCGAAGATAGACCTTAGGTCGGGTTACTATCAACTTAAGGTGAAGGGGGCCGATGTTCACAAGACGGCATTCCGAACTCGATATGGGCATTACGAGTTCCTAGTGATGCCATTCGGGTTGACCAATGCACCGGCGGCGTTTATGGATTTAATGAACAGAGTTTTTCAACAGTACCTAGACCAATTCGTCGTGGTGTTCATCGACGACATATTGGTTTACTCAAAGTCGAAGGAGGAGCACGACAAGCATTTACGGATAGTCCTACAAGTGTTGAGGGAAAAATAGTTGTATGCCAAATTCAGTAAGTGCGAATTTTGGCTGAGGGAGGTGGCTTTCTTGGGTCACATAGTGTCAGCGGAAGGGATTAGAGTGGATCCTCGCAAGATTGAAGCAGTATTGGAGTGGAAACCGCCTAAGTCGGTGGCAGAAATACGAAGTTTTCTAGGTTTAGCAGGTATTATCGGAGGTTTGTGGAAGGGTTCTCTCCGATCGCAGTCACTGCTGACTAAGTTGCTAAGGAAAGGTGTTCCATTTGTATGGCTAGAGAAGAAAGAAGAAAGCTTTGATAAGTTGAGGAAGATTCGACTAAGTCTCGGCTTTAGTACAACCCGAGGTGGAAATTATTCATATCTATTGTGATTAGAGGTGAGCATGGCCGGCCGGGTTTGGGTCGGGCTCAACTAAAAATTTAGGTCTGCTCATTGGGCTCGGTAAGGTAAGCCAGCCTAAAATGGGCCTAAAATTTTGCCCAAGCCCTACCATATAAATATCCTAAAACCAACTGCTACACTACTACCATATTAATTTTTATATTATTTTATATAATTTTAAATATATATAATACATAAAAAATATTTAAAAATCAAAATAAATATTTTTCAACAAATTGAAAATAAATTTTAAAAAATATGTAGACTTAAATAACACTAAAATAGATGCAACTTAACAAGCAAATACCTCTAAAATAATAACAAAATTAACAAATGTCTTTAAAATAATAACAAAATTAACAATAAAATAAGTTTTATATAATATCTAAACAATAACAAAAAAATAATAGATTCATAATAGTAAAATGGTAGCAAAATAAAGAGAAAAAAATAAGAAAATAATATTTAAAAAATAATTTTTTTTTGCCTTTAATGAATTCGGCAAAATGAAATGCCCGGCCAAAATATTTAATTTGAGTCTGCCCATTTTTTAAACGGCCTAATTTTTTGTCCAAGCCCATTTTTCGCCTATATTTTTGCCCAAACCTCCCACATTTCGGCGGGCCTTGGTAGGGCCGGGCCACCACCATGCTCGGCTCTAATTGTGATGCATCTCACATTTGGTTTGGGGTGTGTGTTGATGCAGATGGGAAGGTAGTAGCCTATCGTCCCACCAATTGAGACCGCATGAGGTTAACTATCCAACTCACGACCGAATTAGCAGAGTCGTCTTCGCTTTGAAAATATGGAGACATTATCTTTATGGGAGAAGTCGGTAATCTACACGACCACAAAAGTTTGAGGTATCTTCCACACGTATGATCTGAATCGAGACAACACCGATGGATTGAATGCTGAAGGACTACGATGCTCCATCGAATATCATCCGGGTAAGGCTAACGTGGTGGTCGACGCGTTAAGTTAGGAAGGTTGTGGCGATTTAAGAGCAATGTTTGCTCGATTGAGCCTATCTCGACGATGGAAGCCTTTTGGCGTAACTTCATGTTAAGCCAACATGGATCGAGGAGATTAAGGACAAACAGTTAGCGGATGATGGGTTAAATGCTAAGAGAATGCAAGTTCAGGATGGTGGTTTAGAAGGGTATAGTGTGACTGGTGATGGTATGTTATGTTTTCAAGGACGGCCCTGTATGCCAAAGGATATGGAGTTGAGGCGGAAGATTCTCCAGGATACTCATAGCAGTCCATATGCTATGCATCCGGGAGGAAGCAAGATGTATGGAGATCTACTAAATTACTCGTGGCGGATTGAAGCGTGAGATAACGAATTGTAGGGAAGTGTTTGACGTGTCGTGAGTTAAGTGAACACCGATTACCATCGGGCTACTTCAACCGGTAAAGATTCCTCAATGGAAGTGGGAGCGGATCACTATGGATTTCGTCGCTGGTCTACCCCATACGCCCAAAGAAGAAAGATGCGCTTTGGGTAATCGAGACCGTCGACTAAATCACTCATTTTATACCGGTGAGAATGGACTACTCACCCGAAGCTAGCAAAGTTGTATGTGGCGAGATAGTCGATTGCATGGTGTACCGTGTCGCTTATCTCGGATAGGGACCCAAGGTTCACTTCGAGGTTTTGAAAGCGCTACATCAAGCGTTCAGTGCGCTGTTGATTTCAAAGACTTTCCATCCTCGAGACGGACGGCAATGAAAGGGTCATCTGAGATCTTAGAAGATATGCCGAGGGTTGTGTCTTGGAATTCGAGGTAGTTGGGAGGAATTCTTACCTCTAGCCGAGTTCGCCTACAACAATAGCTACCAAACGAGTATTCAGATGGCACCATACGAAGCACTGTATGGACGGAAATGCCGAACTCCGACATGTTGGACGGAGTTGAGTGAACGACAAGTGTTGGGCCCAGAATTAGTAGCAGAGACTGAAGACAAAGTCAAAGTGATTCGGTCTCGTCTCAAGGAAGCATCAGATAGGCAGAAGTCTTATGCCGATCTCAAACGCAAGGAAATGGAGTATCTTTGTGGGAGACAAGGTCTTTCTAAAGGTGTCGCTTGGAAAAAGGTGCTAAGATTTGGGCGAAAAGGGAAGTTGAGCCCAAGATTCATTGGCCCATATACTGATCTTGTTTAGTAGGACCGTAGCTTATCGCCTTGAACTCGCCGCAGAGTTAAGTCGATACATGACGCCTTTCACGATCAATGCCGAGACGGTATCGGTCGATCCATCACATGTGGTGCCCGTGATGTAAATCGAGGTTAACGCAGACTTATCTTTTGAGGAAGAACCGGTTCAGATCTTGGATAGAGATATAAAGGTTCTACGTAGGAAGTCAATGCCCTTAGTGAAAGTGCTATGGCGGAATCATGGAGCTGAGGAAGCTACGTGGGAACCTGAGGATGTGATACTGGCGGCAATACCCTCATCTGTTTTAGTTATGTAATTTCGGACGAAATTTATTTTAAGGGGTAGAAGCGTAACATCCCAAAAATGGGGTTATTTGGAATTTAATCATTTTTCTTATGTATGAATCATGTGTCATTATTTATGGAATAATAATGATCAATTTAAGGCTTTGTGTTGGCTCGATTTGGTAGGAAATTTTAGTTTTAACTTTTAAGGTAGGGAGCCTTAGCAAGAGGGTGTTATAAGAATAAATGGGATAATTTGGACATAAATGAGCCTAGACTAAGTGGCAAAGTAAGCCCACTTAAGAGCTACATGTGACGCCACCAAGGAGCAAGGAGAGCTTGTGTTCGAGTCGCTGAAATCCTCTTTTGTTCTTTATTTTGACGGCATAGGAGGAGAGTTTTCTTCTCTTTAAACTCTTTAATTATTGTTAATAGATAATATAAGCATTTTATTTTAAGGATAATCAAGTAGATTATGAAGATTTAAAAGAATTATTATTGGATTATTATTATGGTTTTAATTTAAGTGGTCTAGAGTGAATTAAGGAAGTAAGAGGAATCTTGGACTCCTTGTTGAGGAGGAGGACTGCAAGGACTTATGGAAGAGGGGAGTTGCCGAATGTTTATAAATAGCATCACTTAGCACTTGTTTTGCTCTTTTCTCCATCTTTGCAAACCGCCAAATTCTCAAACCTTCCATCTATTTTCTCTCCTGTTTTCTCTCAAACACCGCTAGCAGAAAACTCTCACCATCTCCTCCTCTCCATTAGTTTTTCTACCATTAATTCTCCTCTATTCTTTTGCCGAATATCCACTCCTCTGCTGTCAAATCCTCTTCTCCCGTTAAGACTCACTTTGGCCGAATATCAGGAAGTCATAAGAGTTTCTCGGATTTCTTCTTCAAACCGATTAGCAAGGGGTGCCGGATTTTGAAGTATTCGATCTAAGTCTCTATCCTCCATCAACCGGTTGGTAAGTGTGGGTAAGGCCTATGTTAGTATTCAAAAGCGAAAGCTTTGGTTATAAGTAATAATGACTAATCATTTATTTTGGAAAAAAGATTCAAGTATCGGTGCCGTGGTTAGTAGCCAAAACGAGGTAAGATACCGGATCATAAGGAACCCTTTCAATAATTTGGTTTGGCCGATTAGGCCATAGTATTGATCCTAAGAGTTGGTCAATGCCCTGTTCTCTCCCTCTCTTGTCGGCTTTGATAAGGGTAAGTAGTGGGTTGACAATTGGCCATAAGGAGCTAATCTTTTGTTGAATCAAATCTATTTAGGTACTTTGGATTTTGGAGATCGACAAAGCAAGCCGTCATTCGTGACCAATCAAGTGATTCGAATCGAGCATTGTGATTAAGTATCCAAAAGCGCAAGGTAAGGATTCGGGTTCAAAGGAGAACCCTTTAAATAAATTAATTTGGCCGAATGTACTAACTCATGCCTTGGCGAATATAAAGGCGCGAGATCTAGGGTGGTCGACTCTTCTTTCCGGATTTAGATCACTCGGTGGTGAAAGTGTGTACATACACACATATAATTTGTTAATATGTCGTTTGTTGTGAATGCTAACTTGATCTCTATGTAGCATTGATAATATATCATATCGGTATAGTTGGCAATCCGGGTAAGTCCCTAAAAATGTGCACTTGTTATTCGATGCTTTTGGTAAGCATGTTACATTAATACATGAGATTTAAGTATGTGATTGATGCGGATTGATGAGTGGAGGGGCAGATTAATCGTGTCGACGGGCACCGATGTTTTGGTAACACACCGTGACTATATGTCACCAGAGGTTTGGTACCTCCGAGGTTTGGTACCTCAATAGCGACTTATCCTCGTGGTTAACACCACCGTGGGTTGGCCCCACTTGAGATATGGGATCGCCCGCCGCTGATTTGGTATCACACGATGGGTTGGCCCCATCACCGATTTGTGTCTACGGACACCGTGTTTTGGTAACACATTGTGACTATATGTCACCGGTGGTTTGGCACCACCAAAGTGGTTTGGTACCACAACGGGGTAGAAATGGCGTATGGTTGGCTAGGTTGGGTACACATTATTTTGCATATTAAATGTTATATGTTGTGTATGAAAATATTTTAAAACGGGGAAGGGTTACATCTCGAGTCTTGGTGACTCACCTTCTCCATTATTTTTTCAGTGATGCTTAGATCGCGGACATGGAGCCGGAGGGACTTGAGGAGGCCATGCGGTGGATTCAAAATTAAACAAACTTTAATTTTAGTTATTTTAAATTTTGTTATTGGGTTGTTTTATTTTGGATGTAATAAGGCCTCATCATACTTTACTTTAGTTATTTTCTTATATGTTGGATAATTTATTTTAATTAAAATTTGAATTACACGTTTTTCTAAATTAACACGAAAAATGTTTTATCGTACAATAGCACATCTCGAAAATTTGTGTAATAACTTGACTTAATTAAATTTTCAAATTGGACTAAGTATAATTTCAAAGAAGATAACCTAAAATGAGCGATTTCAACAAAACTTAAGTGGATTTAGAAAATGGGTTTCAAAAAAAAGTTCTTCAGAACGACCCATATTCGGTCCTAACGTTTGGGCGGGTTTGGCTGTTACAAAATAGTTGGGATTTAGGAAAGATCAGTGTTGCACTTTCTTTCAATACTGATTATAAAATAGTTATTCTAAAAAACGAGGAAAAAAATTTAAAATATAAAAAAATTCAAAGATTTCACAGTTATTTATGTTATGACAATTGACAATGTCGTACGGAGAATGGAATTAGATGTCTGTTTGCGGGTCCAAGAAGATAGTTCCCACGAGGAAATTATCCACTCCTTTCAGAGCTTTCTCGGTTTGAAAATTTATCATTTGGTTACCAAAATTTCACGAGACATATTTGAAAAGTGCTTTATCCGAATGGAACTTTTTTTAATCACAAACAACAGGTGTTGGGTAAGAAAACAGGCTGAATTTAATTGTATAGGGGAAGGGGGTATTGAAAGCTTTCCGAGTTAAAGTTGTTTCAGTGACCCAACTGTGGAAGTTGGAGTTATTTATGGTATTAAAGATCCCTTCGCATTCAAGACCTTCACCTATGCGTAGTCTCACCACATTTAATGGCCCGTACTTCCTCACCTCTCGACTCCCAAACCTCTGCCTATATAAACCATCTATACGTTTCAGCATATTATCAATGGTTTCCTTTAAAGCCTCACTCTCTCCGGAAATGGGGAAGACCACGTCGGAGTTTGAGAATTTATGGAAGAAGAGAAACTTGGAAGAGCCTTTAGATGGTGACGAAGAAACTCTCATAAAGCGATCGAAAACCGAAAGAACAAAACCAGGGTTTGATATGGAGCTTCACCTCGACACTCCATTGCCTATAGAGTGGCAAAGATGTCTTGATCTTCAGGTATATATATAGACACATACATGCATATATGGACAACTATTTTATAGTTCATACAATGAACGAACAGGGTTATATGATACTTACAATCTTATTATTGTTTCGGCTTCGTGGGTGTTCAGTCAGGGACGATACACTTTTACAATTCAAGGACTGATACGAGAACTTGTAAGGATCCAAGGACAAGCCCTGAGTGTCCAAGCACTGGTCACATGAGTTTAGACCTTGAGCTAAACTTACCATGCGTTTCTAATGCAACAAATCCGGAAGCGGTGAGCAAGCAAAACTGTGTCGGCTCAGTTGAGAAGAAGCTCAACAATCGGGGAGGATTAATGCAGAAGCGTCCGTGGTTAACGGTGGAAGAGGCGAAGGAGGAAGAGGAGGAGATGGTAGCAACAGTGTGCAGGCAGTGCCATATGTTGGTGATGCTAATCAAATCATCACCTGCTTGCCCTAATTGCAAATTCAGGCACCCACCACCAGACCAAGGCCCTCCAAAACTATTCAACCAAAGGCTTAGCCTCCTGTGCTAGTAAGCTGGGATGGATCATCAAGCTCATCATCTCCAACATATGTATAGATATAAGCTTCTTAAACCATTGAAATCTACATTTAGAAATCTGCCATTTTTCAATGGTGACTTCATATAATGTACAAGTTATTTCTAGCCTCTGAACTCTGAAGCTTCGCCTGTTTCAATGTAAACCTAAATTGGGATCCTCGAAACCTCAATTTTCAATATTGTACGTGTTTTAAACATCCTCACTCCATAATTTAATTCAATCTTTTTTCTGTTACATCATAAAGCAGTCTCTGGTCATTACAGATACGAGCAAAAGCCAGGGAGATTTCCTTAATAAATTTAAAATTAAAATAACATTATAAATTTAAAGATTAACAACAATTTGCAAAATCTAAAAATGAAATATAAAATTAATTTGGAGAATAGAAAAGTAAATATTTTTATTTAAAAGATTGTATTGACTTCATTTTAAGAAGGATTTTTTAATTGGGTTTAGATTTGAATATAAAACCAAGATAATCCAAGGCCAGATAAAATGGAACTCTTTACCTTACCTTTTTACAGGTTCATAAAAACCCTTATTACTACGATGTTAGGCATTGGTAATATTCTTTCTCAAAAGAGGGAGGGGGGGAGGAGGTTGCAGACATTGAGAATTTTCTGGGTATTTCTTTATACTTTCTCTTAATAATTTCTTACGGAAAAAAATTTAAAAATAATTATTATAATGTCATACGGATTCCAAATGTAATTTGAGATGCTGAACTTGGAATGTTTTAATGTTGAAAGATATATGAAACAACATTCAACTATTGCTGGGCTTTGCATTAAATTATAAATTATTAATTTTATATAAATGAAAACGATATAAGTAGATGATCTAAAATTTTGATAAATGAATCTAAACTCATATCATATGCGTATATATATATATATATATATATATATATATAATACTTTTATCATTACCCTAAAATACTATTATCATTATTGTACAGGCCCAATTTAGTCCGGCTCAAACCAACAACAAAAAATAAAAATTAACAATCCAATATTAACGCACGTTTGGTTCATTCAGAATGGAATAGAGCTGTAATTGAATAGAGGTGTAATGGAATAGAGGTGTAATGGAATAGAGCTGTAATAAGTAATTCAACTATTTGGTTGAATGGAATGTAATAGAGCTGTAATAGAATTCTTGTGTTTGGTTGAATGGAATGATGTTGTAATAGCATAATGAAAAGAACTAAAATGACCAGAATACCCTTAGCAGATTTTTGTTAGGTAGATGATTATTGTTATTGTTATTAAATTTTAATAAGATTATTATTGAAAATAATTTAATAAAAATAATAAATAATTTAATCATATTTTAACATAATTATTATTAAATATAATTTAATAACATACTTAATATAATTATTATTTTATGAATTAAAAATAAAATATATAATACTATAAAAATATATATAATCTACTTTATTATTTTTAAACGCAATACATATTTAATGTACTAAAATATATTATCGAAACAAATAATTTAATTATTCTACAATAAAAATAATTAAATATTAAAAGAAATAAATAACTTGAGAATTGTATTTCATATATTAGCAAAAAGTTACATTATTTCATTAGTTTATATGTCATAATACATATGTTTTAAAATCTAAATCAATTGAATCGTATCCAGTTCAGTTTGGTTCAATTCAATTTCTAAATAGTTAAATATATTTGGTTTGATTCAATTTTCAATTCATAAGTTTAGAAGTCGCAATTATTCGAATCGACCCAAATATATTAGTGAAAAAAACTTTAAGAAAATACTTTTTTTATAAAATTTTTATTTGTTATCTGTAGTCTTTAGTTTCAGTTCAATTTCTAGAAAACCGAAATCGCATATGAACCATAAGCTTTTATTTTCCTAGAATGAACTGCTATGACCTTATAAAAGGGAACCAATAATCTAATTTTCCCAATGCATCCCATAAATTCGGTCAGATATAGAGTGAGATGCTAAGATTAGCACCTGACAAGAAAAATCGGTTGAAAAGCCGGTGGCCCAAGGAAAAGACATCTCGCCACTTAATTGCAACAATCATCAAAACAACACGAGTAAAATAACCTTGTTATGCTCTTCATACATATTATGGAGAAAACTTCTATGTTTAAAGTCCACATCTATATAAATGAGAGCACCATACACACTCCCTCTAGTTCGTAAAAAAGACACTAAGGTATTTTGTTCGGTTGTGTCATAGGGTTCCTTTTGATGAAAAGGAGATCATAGTTATTCATTTGTTAGTTACTTCCTACTCAAGCAATGGTGAATCGGTGAAATGTAGCTTATTAATGAACTTAATGGCTTCTTTTATCTCAATCACAATGTTTTGTTGATAATTTTTCCTTCCGTTATTCAATAATTTGATGATCTTTTTAGAAAAGAGCTTTTCTTTTGCTTATATATATATATATATATATATCTCTCTATATATATATATATCAGTCGACAAGAATCCTTCAGATCCATCACGGATCTTACTACGGAGGAGCAGCAGGAGCTCTTCTTGTCTATGATATAACCGGTGAGATATCAATTATCTTTGGCTTCTATGTTATAACTACTGAAATAGATTAGAAGAAATGAACGCTCCAACACTTGCGTCTTGCCTGTTGTAGCTTTTGCTTGAGATTTTCACCGTTCTTGTACATTTGAAGGGTCTTGTCTTGAATCGCAAGTTGTAAACTTGATCGAGAGAGACATTTAATCATCTAGCTAGCTGGTTGGAGGATGCTCGACAAGATTCGAATCCGAACATGGCGATCCACGGTCATCGAAACAAATGTGATCTTTCTCAACGAGGGTGTTAGCAAAGAAGAGGGTGAACAGTTTGCAAAGGATTATGGACTTTCATTCTTGGAAACTTCGCAAGGACATCTCAAAATGTCAAGAGGTAAGTGTTATCCTTGGAGGTCTCCAAATATAATATCATATTGTTTTATATTAGTAAAAGTACTATGGAGGTAATTTGCATTTTGCCTCATTTATAAAAAAAAATTTGACAAATTAATCTATACATTAAATCGAAGAGTAAATCGATCATTTTATTAAAATTTCTCTATTTGTACTATTAAAATTAGAATGATTGACATAATAACTGCACAAAGGCACATGAAAGTCACATATACTTCATGCTATGTATAAAAATCACATGGTACTTTTACCATTGTTTTTGTTACTTTTGATGAATGATCAAATGGTAATATCGTATTGTCTTGTAGGCATTCATAATGATCTACGCAAAGATCCTTCGAACATTCAAGAAGGAATTTTGATCCATCCAATGAGGTAAATTATTGACGTTGTTCTAATTTTTAGTTTTTTATGTGATCTTTAAAGACCCTCAAAATCTTAGAAAACTTAAACCTCGTGTTGCGGACACATTATTCCCATACTCTCACCTAAGTCCAAGTAGGCCTTACTCCGTAAACAATGTCGACTTCTCATGTATCTTATGAAATGATGATGAACTAAATGCGATCATGCGGCATCAAGATCGCCACGGACGTGGTCAAGGTACATTGGGTACAAGTGGAACCGTAGGTCGATAAAGCGGTTATTGCGGTTAGCGAGCAAAAAGAATATATGTGCCTGTTTTGATCCTTCAATTCATTACTACATCGATTGCTTTGATTCATATATTCTTAATGGTGTTCTTGAACTATAGCAAGCACAATCGAATGTACAAAATCGTCCTATTTTTTTTCTTTGTACCGAACTCGAATCAAAATATTCATATTTGCCTAAATTTAATTCGAGCTATTTGCATATTAATTATTGTTATCCGAGGGTAACTAATTGATGCATGAAATAGAAAAGAATTCAACCAAGACTTGTTTCTTTATTGAGACATTAATCATATCGAAAATACAAGGATAGAGTTGTTCTACATTGGTGTAAATCCAGATTAAAACTTGAACGACTACAAAAGTTCGATGGACCTAAGCTAAGAGCAAGTATTCGCTCGAGAAAAATCGGTAATGAGGCTCACACTATTTCCAAAACCCTCGATGAGAAACATAAAGTAATTGAATAATAAATAGAGAAATACCTACATAATATGACTCGTCGTGCCAACCTAGCGATTTAGACCTTGATTACTAAACCCGAGAAAATATCGCAAATGCAATTAGAAGAAAGCTTCAGAATCAATACAAGAGAAAACAAATAAAATTGTTGGTTACTTGCTTATCAAGCAATACTCACCCCGAAAGAACATCTTTAGAGAGTCTTGGTTTTCCTTGAGATGTATCGACAGAATCGGGTTTTTTCGTGGAAATTGGCGGATCACCTTCTTCTGCTAATGCAGCTCGGAGTTCATTCCAGACTCCTCTTGCACCTTTTGCTTCGCAGAAAGTCAAACACAACGAATCAAACATGCATGCAAAATCATGTATTCGGTTTTGTTCGAGGCAATTACAAGAGTAAACTAAGCACATGAAATTCACCAAGAAACTATGAAGCATCAAGTAGATTTGGATTTACATCGATCACAATCAATGAGTTATATCGAAAAAGTAGTTGTTTACCTTCTTCATTCGCTCTTCAATTGAACTTAGCTTACGAGATTGGTCAACTTTGAAAGATAGAAATCACGCTCCCTCTTGGCGATAGAGATTTCTAAAGCCAACTTCGCTCCCTAATTGCACTCTTCTAAGCTATATGAGAAAAGAAATCAACTCGCAGACACAATCAATATAAACATTACACATATTTAATTATATATAGCATCAAAATCATTGCAAAAGTAAATATAAACCAATGAGTTACCAATTTCTTCAATAAGATCATCCCATTTGAATTTACTCAAGTATTTGATATTCCAAATGTCATAATAGAACGACGACCTCTTCCTCCCACCTAATCACAATGGAAAAGACCAAAATCGTAAGGACGCACAATATCATCACAAAATGCTAATACAAAAGGTAAAAAATCACGAAGCCCTCAGATTAGGAATCGAATGCATTTCGCTCCCTTTACTCAAAAAATTGGCAAATTAGTCCTTGCACATTAGATCAAAGAGCAAATTTAAATTTTCGATATGTGTATATATCCACACAAGCACATTTAAATTTTCTTTTTAGAGTTTATCAATATATTTGAAGGATTCTTGGAGGGTCATATCCCATTCCATATATGAAAGAGTTAGACATGGGTGTAGAACACGGTATTTCAAGCAAAACGAAGAGTCCGGACATAGATAGAGATTATAAAAAGAAACAAAATATAACATTTTTTTCCATACCAATTTTTCACCGCTTAACATATTAGCAACTCTTTTGCAATCCCTTTTCTAGCAAATTCAACCCACCTAGAGAAAAAAACCAATGAACTCATTGTTAAAGCATAAAAACCTTAAAATTCACAATAAACTATGGTTAGCTAAGCTATACAATGACATACCCTTCAGAAAATTCTTGTTCTTGAACCTCGAAGGTCTAGGGTGTTTACCTTTTACTTGGGGTTGATGGCTGCATCAATAAAACTAATAAAAACCCAATCCTTTTTCAAATATAATAACTAAAGAAGAACAAAAAGAAGCCATTTTGAGGTGTGAATTTCAACGATATTAACTCACCTAAGGAGTGAGATAACTCCACTTGCAGTTTTTCAATATACTTCAAAGCCTCTGGCGACAATTCCCAAAACCCTCGGCCTAATCTTCTCAAATTCTTGAAAGCCATCACTTTGACTCGCTCTCCTCCTTTTCTCCTCAAAACCTTTCCCGCCATCGCCTAATAGCTTCCTCTGTCTCCCCGCCACCTCCTCGCCTCAAGGTCGCTTCTTTCCAGATTCCTCATCGGTGAAACCCTATACTCTGCGTTCCACAACGTATACCTAAAGAGAAAAAGGTTTTTCTTTAAAAAATGCAATAAATTATGAAGTATTACAGCTTTTATGAGGTCGAAAATAAAATAAGTTACCCAAAGGATGATGGAAGAGAATAGAAGGTGGTGAAGAGGAGGGTGGAGACGAAACCAAACGAGAAGTGATCAGATGGAAGAATCCCTAGCATAGGGATTTGAGGAGGGGAATTGATTTGGGGAAAAAGAAATTAGGTTCGGGAATAAAACAATTAAAAATCAAATAAGGAAAAAAGCCATTACTTGAAATATGAAAACAGAAAGAGAGAAAGTTAGAGATCTGGGAGAAGATGAAGAAGGATATCCAAATATGACAAGAGAGTTTGAGGAAGAAATTGTGTAGAGAATTTGACTGAGATGAAGGAGAAGATGAAGGGGCAAAATTTGGAAAATAAGAAAAATGAACCGAACGTAATAGCTATGCGGTGTGTGGGTAATGAATGGCTATTACAACCTTTACCGTAATAGAGCTCGATGGAATCAGTCAGTAATAGGATTACAACCAACCAAACGTTAGTTTGGTGGTGGGCCCATCAATTGGGGGAATGCATTCCTATTCCCCAACCAAACATGTCAGAAAGAAAAGCCCAATAGGCCCACAAAATTAAACAACTCAAGAACCCTAGGGTTCTTGAATCTTTCTTGCATCGCGGCTGCCACTAGCACTATTGCCCTATATGCGTCTGACACCGCTGTAGCTCTTCCGTACCTGCAAATGAAGCAACAACACGCCAAATCAGACAACAGAGAAGAAAAAGAAAAAATATTGTATTTTTATTTTGACTATAAAGCCATAATATCAATGTAACTAGGGGAATTTTCTGAATGAAAAACAGAGACTTTGAAATTCGAAAACAGATTCAAAAAATCGATTCTTTTAATTTTTTATGTCATTTGTTTTATTTATTTATTTTTTATTTTTCCTACTTAATATACATACATCAAAAAGCACGAAACTCTTACCTTTTTTGCGATCGGGAAGAGAAACCAAAAGTTCCTTCGCATTTTTTGTTCTTTAGAGAGCATTTTTGGAATTTTCGGGCCCGGATCTAGGTTTACGGGGTTAAAACGTTCAAAAATGATTTTTTTGGGAATTCCAGCAACCGTGGACGATGGCCGGCGATGGAGCCATCGCCAGAATTCGACGGACTCTAAGGAGAGGGAGAGAGTCTTTTGAAAAGATTTTTGGTTTTTTTTAAGGGGAGGGTTGAAATGAAGATAAAAGAAAAATTTTGGGCTTTTATAAACCCCACAAAACGGCACCGTTTTGAAGGTTGAGTTCAGAGGTCAAAACGACATCGTTTTAGCCTCTGACCCGTGACCCGACCCGATTGGATGGAGGATCCGCGTGTTTTTAGGCCAAATGGGTTATTTGTAATCCTAGTCCTTCCGCTTTTTCAATTTATTTTAATTTAGTCCTTTTGCTACCTTTTTAATTTTTTTTAAATTTGACCACAGAATTTGGGGTAAATGACCAATATATACCAATTTTTAAAAAAATTTTACGGAAATGGATCGAAAATTTAATTATTTACAGAAAAAGGGCAATTTCCCCCCAAAACGCGTCAACGTCAGTGCGTTTTCAGGGGATGCAGCAGGAAAACACGTCCACGAGGGAGCATTTTCTGCCACATCAACAAAAAATGCTTCCTTGAGGGCGCGCTTTGCTGATGTGGCAAAAACGCTCCCCTAAGGACGCGTTTTAGCCCCGTTTTTTTAAAAAAAACTAGTCTCAAATTTTTAAAAATTTACGAGAATAAACTTTTAAAAAGGCTCAAAGTGACGACATCATTTTTTAAGTTGTTAAAAATTAATAAGTAAATATAACTTACAAAGTAAATCTTTATATAGACCCAAAGTCTCATTTCCCTTGTTTTCTTGAGCAATGTGAGATATGAGATATGTCTATATATAGACTCATGGACAGTTTTGCAACTTGTTCCTAAACAATGTGGGATTCCTTCCTCTTTTAACTAACAACATGTGATTAAAGGCTATACTATAAATCTCTAGTTGGTAATATATTTCAATCTGAACAATTGCTGCATGCCCTCATTTTGCTTTTATTTTATCATGGTTTAAAGCAGTAACACAAACAGTTTCTCACTCCATCCTCTTCTATCAATTTCCCAAGCTGAAAAGATTTCCAAGCAAAACGATATACTAAGAGCTTAGAAATGTGAAATCTTTGGCTAAAGTGGGAGAAGATGACCTATTTACCCCTTCTTTAATATTTCAGTTTTCTCTTTGTGGTTAAAATTGATAAGCACAAAATTAAAAATATTTTCTAGTATAAACACACCATCTTGAATGCTTATTATATTATTGATTTTGTAGTTTTAAATATATATTTTTATTATGATAAAGATTTATCACATTTTAAATAAAATTATATTTTATTAAAATGTTTGTTTAATTAAATTTATTAAATGAATTTAGATTTTGTCAATAAAAACTTTATTGGATGAATTAATATCATAATACATAAAACTTATAAATTAGAATTTAGATTTTGTCAAAAAAAAACTTTATTAAATGAATTAATATCATAATATATAAAACGGTTAAAATTTATATTAAATTATCTTATATTTAAAGTATTGTTTTTATTAACTACATAAGAATTACATTATTTTAGTTTTAAATATCATATGTTATATAATTTTATTTTGTATATAGTACATTTATATAATATAAGCTAATATATTATATTATGTATATATTATCTACTAATTAATATAGTTATATTTATTATTAAAATATAAAAATGACAAGTAGGGAGTATTAATTTACAATATGTCAAAATTATTTTCCTATAAAAATACTTTAAAATTATTAAGAATTATTTTATTATTATAATATTTTGAATATCAAATTAATTGATATATTTTAATTATGCTTATTAATTAATATTTTAAATAATGTTACTTTGCATCAGTTACTTTGCATTTCATCTCATGATATTAGTTAAAAGAGGAAGGAATCCCACATTGTTTAGGAACAAGCTGCAAAACTGTTCATGAGTCTATATATAGACATATTTCATATCTCACATTGCTCAAGAAAACAAGGGAAATGAGACTTTGGGTCTATATAAAGATTTCCTTTGTAAGTTATATTTCTATATTATAAAGGTTTATTCTCGTAAAATTTTAAAAAATTTGAGAATAGTTTTTTAAAAAAAACACGGGCTAAAACGCGTCATTGGGGGAGCATTTTTGCCACATCAGCAAACCGCGCCCTCAAGGAAGCATTTTTGCTTATGTGGCGAAAATGCTCCTTCATGGACGAGTTTTCCTGCTGCATCCCCTGAAAACGCGCTGACATGGAAGCGTTTTGAGGGGAAATGGCCCTTTTCCATAAATAATTAAATTTTCGGTCCATTTTCGTAATTTTTTTAATTTTGGTATATTTTAGTAAATTACCCCAAAATTTGTTTAGAGTTTCAATTTAGTCCCTGTTTCGCCGATCCTATGTGGAAGGGACGCGTGTCCAGGGGATGGGTTTATTGTCCATTTGGTCCTCCGCTCTTTAGCGCCTTTTCATTTTGGTTCTTATTTGGTTATTTATTTATATTTTCGACCTTTAATTTCATTTTTTACTCTGATTTAGTCCCTAATCTGTTTTATTTCAATCTTTTAATTTATTATTTATTTATTCTTTTATTGTTCTTTATATATTATTTATTCTTTTAAAGGTTTTATATGCCCTTTATTTTCTATATTATTTATATTGAGTCGTTTGATATTATTTATTTTAATTCGCTTTACATATAGTTATTATTATTATTATTATTATTATTATTATTATTATTATTATTATTATTAACGATTTATTATTAATTAACCTTGTTATCATTACTATTATTAGTATTATTATTTATTATTATTGCCATTATTTTTATCATTATTATAATTATATTTTCTAGTATTATTATTACTATTATTATTATTATTATTGTGCTACACTATTGTTATTAATAATTAATTACCATTATTATTTTATTACTAGCATTCGTATTATTATTATTATTATTATTATTATTATTATTATTATTATTATTATTATTATTCATTTATTAATGTATTATTATTTATTATTCTTATTCTTATTATTTAATCTCAATTTGATCTTCATTCACTTAGTTTCTATCTTTTATAGATTCATTTTTATTTTTATTTTTATTTTTGTATATTATTTTATTATTTTATTTATTTATTATTTTATTTATTTATTATTTATTTATTGTCCTTTTCATTACTTTAAAGTAATTTATTTCCTTCATTGTTATTTTTATTATTATTATTATTATTATTATTATTATTATTATTATTATTTATCATTATATATTGTGCTTTATTACAAATTGCACCCTCTTATTTGTTTTTTAATTGGATATTTTATTTTCAATATTTTAAATTATTTTTCTCAATATTTATTCGTGTTCGCATATATTTCTTTGTCATCATGATATTCGAAATTTGATATTTTTTTGTGTGCATTGTCTTGTCACTAACATTATTATTAATGTCATCGTTTGTTTATTTTATTTTCCTTTGATTGTTCATAGTAGCGTTAAAATAATGTATATTTTGTAATTATCGTATATTGCTTTCATTAGCATATTCATTATTGTCATTTTATTAAACGCGACATTTCATTCGTATCATCATTTTGTACCGTCATTCATTAACGTAATATTATATATCATTAATTCTCATCTGAATACGTCAATGAAATTTTCAAAAATAAGACAATATTTCGTATTTGGAAATTCGATAAATCGTGCCCTACCATGCTAGGTTTCGGTTTTCCGTTTGACCAAATAACCAAATATCATTTTAAAATTTTGTCCATGTTTTCTAAAAAACAAGGCAATGTTTCATGTTTGGAAATCCGAGAAATCGAACCCTACCGTGCTGGGCTTCAATTTTTTCACTTGGCCAAATAATCGAATATCCTTTTGATATTTTCAGTGCATGAGTCTCGGGAATCATGAGATGATCTTGGGTTCGAGGATTTAAATTGTCGTGTCCTAACATGCTAGATGTGATACTTTGTTCCTTCGGAACGAGAGAATCTTAATATCCAATTCGAGAAAATTCAAACATTTTTAAAAGAGATCGTATTTTAAAATCTTTTTTTTAATTTTTTAACTTTCGACATTGAGACACTAATTAATCAATTTGGTACCAATTTTGGGCATGACGAGGGTGCTAATCCTTCCTCGCACGTAACCGACTCCTGAACCCGATTTTTTTTCGAATCCCGTAGACCAAAAACACTGTTTTAGTAAACCAAAACATTTTATTAAAACAAAGGTGATCCGATCACACCTAAAAAAGATAGGTGGCGACTCCCATTCTTATTTTCATTTTTTACCCTAGTCGATCCCCGTTTGCAAAAAAGTAGTTTCGATAGCTTGGCGATTCCGCTGAGGACTGGTTGAGAGTCAAGCCATAGATTGATTAATTTTTGTCCTTTTGGTTGAAAATTTGTTTTGAAAAATCATGTTTCTTTTAATGCATTTTTGGTGCTATGATTGCAATAATGTCGAGTCTCATAAAATACTTTGGCATTGCATTACATGACCGTTGTGGCCACACCTTCAAGTGGGAGTGAGAAACTATGCCTTCGTGAGGTTTCCACCTCCGCATGGGCTAGTGGATTACTTCCGGGATACATCCGTACCTATGTCTTCGTGAGATTTTCATCTCCGCATGGCCATAGGGAAATGTATTCCCCTGAACCGAACTCAATCCATATGAGCATATAATGGGTGAGGATTGAGGAATCTGCTAGTTCAGGTACCCTTTCTTTAGAACCAAACCCCATATAGCGAACCTTAGGAGCCCACCTTAAGTAGAGCCGTGCCAAACCCTAGTGGTCACCCATTTAGGTAATCTATTTTGTTGTTTATTTTTCTTGTGCTAACATGTTTTGTTTTGTTTATGATTGCATTGCATTGCATTGCATCGCATCATTTGAGAAATGAGGTGTTGATTTATATTCGATTGCTAAATAGAAGAGCTTGTCATAAGAAAACGAACTTCTTGATATAGTGGAATATAGTACAGCCATCTGAATAGGGTCCAAGTAAACACAATGAAAGAAGACTGACAGTCCACGGAGGAAAACAAGACTTTTTTTTCATTGCCCGAGGATTCAAGCCAACAAGGATTATTCGAGAGCTGTCATGTCTTAACTCTTTTAAAAGGAGTTAATGAGCATTGCAGGATGAGTAAGCAATGGGTCGCAGTCCAAATCAATCAAAAGGAGCTAGTGAAGGAACCCATTAGAAAATTTGTGAGATTCGATCTTAGCACACCCAGATATGAAGAAAAGGGTCAATGTCTTCGCTTTGAGCATTTACAAACTGGATATTTTCCCTAAAGCACTAGGGCACATGGACAAGGTAGTTTCAGACTTGTTCGATAGACTTAACAAGAGGGTCACGCTAGTCCTTGTAATTTTGGCCGAAACATTCTGATCTTTAAATACATGCTGATGAGCAGGTGAAGGAAGATTCATTTGGATGTGCAAAACTCTTGTTGGCATGGTTCCATAGCCGCTTTTGGAGAGTGAAAAGGGTTTCTTATCAAGTATTCTCTGAGAACTACTCTCCATTGAAAGAATTAATTACTCAAATACAAGAGGTG
The DNA here is from genome assembly GCA_025506655.1 of Gossypium rotundifolium. NCBI lineage: Eukaryota > Viridiplantae > Streptophyta > Magnoliopsida > Malvales > Malvaceae > Gossypium > Gossypium rotundifolium. Next base: position 176,691,869 of record CP106724.1, read on the forward strand.
GCGAATCATTGGCAAACCATAGCAGTTCAAGCTGACGTGCTAAGTTTGAAGTGAATTAGAATCAGATTAGGGTTAAGAGTTAACCTGGCTTCTATGGAAAGTTAAGGCTTCGAGGATTAGGGCAAGGCCGTATATGTAATCTGTTTTATGTAAAGAAATATGTTTTCTAGAAAAGTTGTTCTAATGGAATTGAATCTAGAATCAACGCCTCTCTTTCTTTTTGTATTCATTTCATGAATTTACATTGCATTGCATTGCATGAATTAAATTTCACAAAAAAACCTTAAAGAATTGAAATTCCTTGAAGAGGTCAAGAGCTCGGAAGGAATATCAAAAAATCTGAACATTAACATCGTATCCGAAGAGGGAGCCAGAGAAGAGAATTCATCAGACATCTGCACTTACATACTTGGGAGTGTTTTGAACAATGGGATTGTGAAAGAGATCCTTGTATTTATTTAGAGCCAAATTCAGAGTAATGTCCAAAACACGCTTATTGCTCTAAGGCTAGGAGCAATAAGAATCTTTTTGTGAAATAGGCTTATGCCCTAAATTTTTACTTCAATAAAAAATGCATTTTTGTCTCACTTTGAGCAAATATTCTTTTATTCCTTTATTTCATTCATATTCATACCACATAAATAATCATTCTTAGATTCATTTGTTCTTTGAATATTCCTTCGTACCTACAGCAGGTCCCTAGATATTAATGACATGAGCGACGGTGCTACTGACTTAGAATCTACTTCTAAGCAAGATATGTGTCTAGAGGGATTTTAGGACTTTTAAGATGACAGAGATTGTAATTTATCTTTTGATTTGTTAAATATAGTAGAGCAAGATGAAAAAAAGATACTACCTTATAAAGCGTCATTGTAAGCATAGGAGAACTGAGAAAGGTGAAAATCGAAGCCTGTATCTTCACAAAGACAAAGCGAGACGGCATTGAGTCGCTCCAAGAGTTCAAAGATGTTTTCGCATAATCGTTGTGGCTACTAAGACTTGTGGATGCTGTTAAGGCTAAGGAAATCTTAGAAGAGGAACACATTTACAATGGTCAAGCAAATCATGAGGTTCGGGTACTGGTGGTCCACCATGGAAGGGGATTGCATCAGTCATACCAAGAAATGCCATAAGTGCCAAATTTATAGAAACAGGATTCCTGTGCCTCCTTCATCTCTTCACGTATGACATCTCCATGGACTTTCTCTATGTGGGGCATAGATGTTAGTGGGCCGATCATGACGAAAGCTTCTACAAGTATCGATTCATCTTTGTGGTGGTTGATTACTTCACCAAGCAGGCAGAAGCTGCTTCATATGCTAATGTCACAAAGTCGACAGATAGTAAATTCTATGTCAATATGGAATCCCAAAAAGGATCATATCTGACGATGTATTTAAACAACAACGTGACATCAGAAGTTTATAGTCTGCTCAAGATTAAACACCGTATCGCCCCAAAACGAACGGTAAAAAAAAGAACATTGTGGGAAAAATGATTGAGGCTCATGAAGATTGACATCTGTACTTGTTGAACGTTTGCTAGAACCCCCACCGGGGCAACGCCTTTCTCATCGAAGTTGAGGTTCCTTCTCTTCAAGTCTTGTCAGAGATGAAGTTGGATCTAATTTCGATATGATCAAGTAAATCTGATGGAAAGCTATCCAAGATTATGACGAAAAGGTTCACCCTAGAGAATTTTAAGAAGGAGACCTAGTTTTGAAAATGATCTTTCCCATACAGAAAGACTTCTGAGAAAAGTGGATGCCAAACTGGGAAGAACCTTATGTGATAAAGAAGACCTTCTCTAGAAAAGTGTTAATTTTGACCGAGAGGGATAACAAGGACTTGCCTAATCCTCTGAGTTCAAATCAAGAAATATTTTAGTAAAATAGGAAAAAGAAAAAAGATAAAAGATAAAAGAAGAAGATACAAAGAAAAGAAAAGAGAAGGAAAAAAAAAAGGAGAGGCCAATGCGAAAACCTGCGAAGGGCGCTTTGAGACCAAAGGGAATTTGAGTTGAAAAATCGAAAAAGGTAGCTCAAATTTTGATCAAAAGTGGGCCATACAGTAGTCTTCTTATGCCTAAATTAACAATGAAGAAGTATGCTACGTTTTGGGGCATCAACAGAGTACTCCGGATCTCCTAAACACATATTGAGCTCAAAATGGCCTTCAAGAGGTTCGTACAGAGAAGCTTAGGCTACGATATCCGGGGCACCTAGTTTCCATCTTACCCATATTGAATTTGCTCTCTTTGATTAATTTATTCTTTTCAAGATACGCTCCCAATAAATTTAATTTTTTATCTTGATTAATTCATTCTCATTCTGTGCTTTTTCAAAATTTGATATCTTGATTAATTTATTCATTTCAAGCTTTGCTCAATAAATTTCCGTTTTGTCCATCATTATGATCTTTTTCAAGCATTGTGCACTGAAATAACGATTAGTGGACTAATAATACTTTCATAAAAGGAGTTTCACACATTACTTTGGAAGCTTCTAAATAATACAAGAACCTGAAACAGGACTATTGTTCAGAACTCACCAAAACTAAGGGAGTCTAATTTGAGACTACCTGTTAAGATTTTTGGTCAAAAGTATCAGTTGAATAAAATGCAAGATATTGTGTCAGTGTTACAGCCTCGACAAATAATGAGTAACACAAGCATTAAAATGGGATTATTCTCAAAGAAATTCAAAATTCATATCCATCCGATCATGACACCGAGGGAATGGAAGGTGTAGCAGACCAAATTGATTACCCATGAGTCGCAGTAGGATGGGTTGAACATAATACAAATTCTACACCCTTGAGTCGCAGCGGGATGGATTGAAGATGACCTAGATCCTATACCCCTGAATTACAGTAAGAGGGTCTGAAGATGGTATAAGCCTTAAAGTCCCAGAGGTACCATGGAATGGACCTTGAAGTTATATTAGGGCAAACCGATTGAGAAAAATACGATTGTTTCTTCAGGTTTTCGGTCAAAATACCACCCAAGAAAGAAAACAGGATATCACGTCAAGTGATACAACCTGAAAGAACAACGAGCAATGACAACCCAAACATTAAAAAGGGATCATTCTCATACATTCATGTAATTATCATTCATACACATCCAATTAAGAGCATTTGATTCATTCCGATCATTGCATCCTAATCATTGTACATAAAATAAAATAAAAAAGAGATCATTCTCATGGCATTCTGCATTCATGCAAATGTCATCCCTAATATCATTTAGTTAGGAGCATTAGATTCATTCCGATCATTGCATCCTAATCATTATACATTTAAAAAAGGGGATCATTCTTATGACATTCTGATTCATGCAAATGTCGTCCATAATACATTTAGTTAGGAGCATTAGATTCATTCTGATCATTGCATCACAATCATTATACATTTAAAAAAGAGGATCATTCTCATGACATTCTGCATTCATGCAAATATCGTCTATAATACATTTAGTTAGGAGCATTAGATTCATTCTGATCATAGCATCCTAATCATTTGGCATAAACATAGGCATATAAAATTGAGTCTACAGGATATGTCCCCCAGAGGACGGTGTAGCAACATCGGTGAAGCCATTAGTCCTATTTCCCTGACCAACAGTGGAATAGGTTGAAGTTTGTAGATCTTGTCACCCTAAGCAGTAGTGGAACAAGATCGAACGGCAAATCTTGTCTCCCTAAGCAGTAGTGGAACAGATTTAAGCCATCAGTCTTATCTCTTTGAAGTTGCAGTGGAGCAGATTGAAGATAGCGAATCTCATTTCCCTAAAGTTACGTGGAATAAATTGAAGCTATAAATCACAGATCTCATCTATTTGAAGTTGCAGTAGAGCAGATCGTGGAAAACCTTATCTCCCGAAGTTGTAGTGAAGTAGGTTGAAGTTACAAGTCTTATCTCCCTGAAGTTGCAGTGAAGCTGACTGAAGATAGCGAATCTCATTTCCCTGAAGTTGTAGTGGAATAGATTGAAACTATAAATCAATGATCTTATCTCTCTGAAGTTATAGTAGAGCAGATCGTGGCAAACCTTATCTCTCTGAAGTTGTAGTGGAGCAGGTTGAAGTTACAAGTCTTATCTCTCTGAAGTTGCAGTGGAGCTGACTGAAGATAGTGAATCTCATTTCCCTGAAGTTGTAGTGGAATAGATTGAAGCTATAAATCACAGATCTTATCTCTCTAAAGTTGCAGTAGAGTAGATCATGGCAAACATTATCTCCCTGAAGTTCCAGTGAAGCAGGTTGAAGTTACAAGTCTTATCTCCCTGAAGTTACAGTGGAGCAGACTGAAGATAGCGAATCTTATTTCCCTGAAGTTGCAGTGGAACAGATTGAAGCTATAAATCATAGATCTTATCTATCTGAAGTTGCAGTAGAGCAGATCAAAATAAACCTTATCTCCCTAAAGTTGCAGTGGAGCAGGTTGAAGTTACAAGTGTCATCTCCCTGAAGTTGCAGTGGAACAGACTAAAGATAGTGAATCTTATCTCCCTGAAGTTGCAGTGGAACAGATTGAAGCTATAAATCACAGATTTTATCTCTTTGAAGTTGTAGCAGAGCAGATCATGGCAAACCTTATCTCCCTGAAGTTGCAGTGGAATAGGTTGAAATTACCAATTCTTGTCTCTTTGAAGTTCCAGTAGAGTAGATCGAAGCTACAAATCTCTTCTCCCTGAAATTACATTCGAGCAGATTGAAGCCAGCAATCCCTATACCCCTGAAGCTGCAGTAGGATAGAGCGAGACTCAGCAAGACCAGGTAAAATTGGTCCTTTTAAAGTCTTTGCTCCATTCTCGTTACACGACAATGAGCAAAGAGGGGCAGTTGTACAGGCCCAATTTAGCCCGAGGCCCAAACCAACAACAAAAAAATAAAAATTAACAATCCAATAGTAAAAAAAGCCCAATAGGCCCACAAAATTAAACAACTCAGGGAACCCTAGGGTTCCTGAATCTTTCTTCACCATGGCCGCCACTAGCATCTTGTTCCCCATATGCGTCGACACTCATTGCAGCCTCCAGCACTGCAAATGAAGCAACAACACACCAAATCGACAATGAGAGAAGAAAAAGAAAAATATTTTATTTTTATTTCGGCTATAAAGCCATGAATATCAATGTAACTAGGGGGAATTTTTTGAATGAAAAATAGAGACTTTGAAATCCGAAAACAGATTCAAAAAAATCGATTCTTTTAATTTTTTATGTTGTTTGTTTTATTTATTTTTTATTTTTCCTACTTAATATACATACATCAAAAAGCACGAAACTCTTACCTTTTTTGTGATCGGGGAAGAGAAACCAAAAGTTCCTTCGCGTTTTTTATTCTTTAGATGGCATTTTCAAAATTTTCAGGCCCGGATCTAGGTTTAGGGGGTTAAAACGATCAAAAAGGATTTTTTAGAATTCGACCACCGCAAGTGGTCAGGTACGAGCCATCATCGAAATTATGTCGAACTCTGGGGAGAAGGAGAGAGTCTTTTGAAAAGTTTTTGGTTTTTTAAGGGGAGGGCTGAAATGAAGGGAAAAGAAAATTTTGGGCTTTTATAAACCCCACAAAACGACGCCGTTTTGAAGGTTGAGTTCAGAGGTCAAAACAACGTCGTTTTGGCCTCTGACCTGTGACCCGACCCGATTGGATGGAGGATCCGCGTGTTTTTAAGGCCAAATGGGTTATTTGCAATCCTAGTCCTTTCGCTATTTCAATTTGTTTTAATTTAGTCCTTTTGCTACCTTTTTTAATTTTTTTAAATTTGACCATAGAATTTGTTTAGAGTTTTTTTGTAACACCCCAAACCCGGCCCACGAGTCCTGACCGGATCTGGTATGTCACTGGGTAAAATAATTTGGGCCATTTTGAAAGTTTGGTGAAAATTTGATAAAATTTGGCTAAGGTATTAAAACGGGGTTTGAAAACTCAGTTGGGCCTTTTATAAATACAGTTGGGCTTTATAAACCCTTTTGAAAACATTTGATCATGTACATTTTAAAAATCATCAAAGTGATAGTTGACTTAGTGAATTTTGTTACCCGATGGTAACCTCTTGGAAAACCCGTTAAATTTTGTTAAGTTTGAAAAGGTTACTTTTAACCGGTTCAATTAATATTTATAAAATTCCATTTGTAACATAACATAGGTAAAATAAAACAGTGAAACAAACATCCAAAATAATAATAGTGGCCTTATTACAATCCCAAAATAAAAGACTTAGAAAATAATTAATTTTAACAATAGCAAAGTAAATCGAATCCAACAATAAGCATGGCAGCCCCGAGTCCTCTCCGGCTCCATCTCCGCGATCTATTCATCTGCAAAATGTTAAGGGAAAGGGGGTGAGTCACCAAGACTCAGTGTGTAATCCCCCACCCGGTAAAGCAACTCATACACAAGTCATTAATAAACATGCACATGCAACCCAACCTAACCATCCATACTCCTTAACTACCTCGTGTGGTCAAAACCCTTTGGTGGTCAAAACCATCGATGACTTAGAGTCACAAATCAAATGATGGGGCCAACCCATCGTGTGGTCAAAACCACCGATGACCATAGGTCACAAATAATCAAGTGTGGTCAAAACCATTGGTGGTACCAAACCACCGGGACTTAGTCGCAATTTATCAATCGGTGTGGTCAAAACCACCGATGACCATAGGTCACAAATAAACCGATGGGGCCAACCCATCTTGTGGTCAAAACCACCGATGACCATAGGTCACAAATAATCTGATGGGGCCAACCCATCTTGTGGTCAAAACCATAGCGACAGATCCAAAAATCATCCCCTCCTCTCATCAATCCCACCATTACATGCTTTTATAACAATTTTCATATATCATGTCATAGCATTTAATGTCATGTGATGGTATGCAAATCATACATCAAAAATCACAAGTTAGGGGACTTACCCGGAATCCATGATTATGCCACAAGCTAATCACAACCAAAAGATTAAAGCAAACAATAAAGTCATGAAATTAATAAAGTGTGTATTGAGATCTTACACACCTGTTACTATCGTAATTCCTAGATCTCGGAACTCCAATCTACAATGCTAGTTCTTGACCCTACATTCGGCCAATCATCTTTGTTAGTATCCAAAAGCCTATTCGGCCAAACCAAGATTGTACCAAAGGGTTTCACACGAACCCAAAACCTTACCTATACGTCCTTTGAACACTAACCACCTCACGATATGTAAATCCGTTTCACTTCCCTACAATCGGCAACCATACATATTAGTAGCCTTCGGCTTTTCGATCACTAAAATATTGTCTATTAAAATAGATCCTTACCACCACTTACCTTAGGGGAATAAATCCCGAAAGCTTTCCTTAAGGCTATGGCTTTCCACACTTATTGAAAATTTGGCAGCACCTCTTAATGTTGTGAGAGGGGTTCGGTTATCTTCAATGAAGAGAAAGCACCCTTTTTCCTTAAGGGAGATTCGGCCAAACTCAAATGGAAGGGCTGGAATTTTCTTCTCAAGAAAGAAGGTAGATTCAGCTAAAAAGGAAGCAAGAGGAGAAGAGAATTTTTGAAGAATTTGACAAAATAGGCTAGGGAGAATTCAGCTTGTAAAAGAAAAAAGAAGCTGGAATTTTTTTTGATAATTTGGGCAATGCAACAAGGGGGATTTCGGTAGCACAATGAAGAGGAAAAGAAGGAAAGATTTTGCTGGAATTTTGGCACTCCTTTGCTGTAACAAAATCAAATATGGGCAGCCCCCCAAGGACTCCAAATTTCAGCCATCACCTCTTTTTGGTGATAAATTTCCAGCTCTTAATTATCAAAAATAAAGCAGAATTATCTTATCTTAATCTCCTATACAATTTGAAAGAAAATAAACTTCTAATACATTCCCTTCCAGTTGAAATTAAAGTGCAAAAATTAAGCCTAATCTCAATCACTTAAAGAGTCCAACCTGCTGCCATCACTCCCCTCTAACGCTAGCTTACATGGAAAAGAAGAAAAAAATAACACCCTGCTACTGCCTTGGTTCGAACCCAGGACATATGGAAACAACTGCCGCAGCCCTCTCTTCTAACGTTCCAGGCCAACTCTCCCATTCGACTTTCATGCTATAGAACCCTATCTTTTAATTTTAAAGCCTTCATCCCTGGCCCCTTTTTCCTTAACGCCAAAAAGCCCAAAATAAAATGCTCCATTGTATCCTTCATGTCTCGAACCCGAGACCTCACTGCAGCCCTCACTCTCCAACTCCCTTTGCCACTTCTCCCCATTAAACTTTCATGACATAAGCCTTCACCTTTTAATTATAAGCCTGCTTCTTGGCCCTCTTCCCCTTTAATGCAAAAGCCCAAAAATAACACTCATTGCGTCCCTTGCGTTTCGAACCCGAGACCTTTGTGCCAACACCCTTAAGTGGTGCCCCAAGCCACTCCGCCCACCTGCCTTTCATGTCATAAAGCCTCCTTATTTAATTATAAGGCCTTCCTAGGCCTAACGCCCAAAAAGCCCACAAGGAAAAATATTTCCTCCTTGTATCTCCCATGGATCGAACCCAAGACCCCCTTTTTAACCCCTAGGCGCACCAAGCCAATGTGCCAATTACTTTCTTGTGTCATGCTTCTCCCAATTTTTATTTAAACCCTATCTCCACCTAGCTCCCTCCTTTTTAATACTTAAAAAAAAAAATTTTAACACTAGGTCAGGCCTAGCTCGGGGTTATTTCTAGACCCTAAATCATGCCAAATAAATCCTAGAATTTAATTCTTCTAGCACACACATGGGAAAATATTTAAATTACAAATAAGCCCTAATTTAGGGTGTTACAGTTCTACCCCCCTTAGAAATAATTTCGTCCTCGAAATTACTTACTAACGAAATAGTCGTACATCTTAGCTCACCGTACTACGCTTATGCTGCGCACTCTGATCTTAATAAAACTATCTTACTTCCTAGGCACAATCTCTAAGTTCACGTCCCTTAGAACTTATTTTTAACGTCTGCGTTTATCTGTTTAAGAATTTTATGTATTAGTACATGTTTCACTGGATTATCCGCGAAGGAATTTTTATGATAAGAGTTTTAAGGGTGGTTCTTTCGTAAACATACAAACACACAGTTTTCCATTCATTCATCCAAAGAGACATTGTTGATTTCATGGTGATTGTTTTTCCACTACCGGGGGTATTTTCGTAATTTATCCTATAGGGGTATTTTTGTAATTTTCAAAAATAAAATTTTCGGATGATTTTGTCAAAAAGCATTTTGGAACTCTTAAATTTCCGGTGTATTCTGAAAAATTTTGAAATCCGTGGGTATTTGGGTAATTTCAAAGTTTAGGGGCATTTTGGTAATTTTTCACAAATCAGGGTGAATTTGTAAAATTGATAAATCAGGGATGTTTCAAAAATTCGTAAAACTTTGGGAGTTATTTTTAAGAATTTATCTTGCATTTTGATGGTGTTGCAACAATTTTGAAAACCAAGGTCATTTTGGTAATTTTGCTGGTGAGGGGCAATTTTGTAATTTTCTAAAATCATGACGTTTTTGAAGTTTAAGGTTTTTAAGCACTTTTTATGAAATGAAAATTTTGATTAAAACTGTGGGTATTTTGGGAATATCATAAATCAAGGCGTTTTGTAATTTTTCCCCAAGGGTATTTTAGTAATTTTTCATATTCAGGGTGTTTTCACAAAAATGACTTTCAAAAATTGGGTTCTAAGTGATTTACAAATGAAGGATATTTTGAAAATTTCTTTTTGAAAAAAAATTTCATACGGAGGGTATTTTGATAATTTATAAGCCAAGGGTATTTTGGTCATTTTTTCCTTTTTTTTCTAAAAGCTAAGTTTTATTTATTTCCAAAATGAAACGGCTAGTCCCTTCGGGTTTTAATTATCGAGTTTAGCTCGTGAGTGTGTCGTCTCACTAGGATGAACTGCTATTACGCACTGTGTAGGATTCAAGTGAGTAGGAGGTGAGTCACGAGGATCGCTTAAATACCAAGCCCCAATCAATCCAATCCTAGACATGCATATAACGATTGCCACATCCTTTGCTCATTGACAACTCACGTGGTTTGTTTAGAGAATTATTAAATCTTATGCAATTTTTGTTGGGGTATCTTTGCCCTAGGTTCAGCAGTTTCTACTCTACGTTCCCATTTTACCCTTCTACCCCTCATCAAAAGAATTCACAGAAATTGATAGAGGTACTTACCTAGGCAGATAGGTGCCGGAGACTCGGTGCCATGCTGTTCATGCCAAAACAGTTTCTCAAACATCATAATAAGGCCTACTAATAAAAACAAAACATTTTGGGCCTTGGGCCCCCCACAGCCGAGTTTTGAACTGGGCTCTAATACCATTTTGTAACACCCCAAACCCGGCCCACGAGTCCTGACCGGATCTGGTATGTCACTGGGTAAAATAATTTGGGCCATTTTGAAAGTTTGGTGAAAATTTGATAAAATTTGGCTAAGGTATTAAAACAGGGTTTGAAAACTCAGTTGGGCCTTTTATAAATACAGTTGGGCTTTATAAACCCTTTTGAAAACATTTGATCATGTACATTTTAAAAATCATCAAAGTGATAGTTGACTTAGTAAATTTTGTTACCCGATGGTAACCTCTTGGAAAAACCGTTAAATTTTGTTAAGTTTGAAAAGGTTACTTTTAACCGGTTCAATTAATATTTATAAAATTCCATTTGTAACATAACATAGGTAAAATAAAACAATTGAAACAAACATCCAAAATAATAATAGCGGCCTTATTACAATCCCAAAATAAAAGACTTAGAAAATAATTAATTTTAACAATAGCAAAGTAAATCGAATCCAACAATAAGCATGGCCGCCTCGAGTCCTCTCCGGCTCCATCTCCGCGATCTATTCATCTGCAAAATGTTAAGGAAAGGGGTGAGTCACCAAGACTCAGGTGTAATCCCCACCGGTAAAGCAACTCATACACAAGTCATTAATAAACATGCACATGCAACCCAACCTAACCATCCATACTCCTTAACTACCCCGTGTGGTCAAAACCACTGGTGGTCAAAACCACTGATGACTTAGAGTCACAAATCAAATGATGGGGCCAACCCATCGTGTGGTCAAAACCATTGATGACCATAGGTCACAAATAATCAAGTGTGGTCAAAACCACGGTGGTACCAAACCACCGGGACTTAGTCGCAATTTATCAATCGGTGTGGTCAAAACCATCGATGACCATAGGTCACAAATAAACCGATGGGGCCAACCCATCTTGTGGTCAAAACCACCGATGACCATAGGTCACAAATAATCTGATGGGGCTAATCCATCTTGTGGTCAAAACCACTAGCGACAGTCCAAAAATCATCCCCCTCCTCGCATCAATCCCACCATCACATGCTTTTATAACAATTTTCATATATCATGTCATAGCATTTAATGTCATGTGATGGTATGCAAATCATACATCAAAAATCACAAGTTAGGGACTTACCGAAATCCATGATTATGCCACAAGCTAATCACAACCAAAAGATTAAAGCAAACAATAAAGTCATGAAATTAATAAAGTGTGTATTGAGATCTTACACACTGTTACTATCGTAATTCCTAGATCTCGTAACTCCGATCTACAACGCTAGTTCTTGACCCTACATTCGGCCAATCATCTTTGTTAGTATCCAAAAGCCTATTCGGCCAAACCAAGATTGTACCAAAGGGTTTCACATGAACCCAAAACCTTACCTATACGTCCTTTGAACACTAACCACCTCACGATATGTAAATCCGTTTCACTTCCCTACAATTGGCAACCATACATAGTAGTAGCCTTCGGCTTTTCGATCACTAAAATATTGTCTATTAAAATAGATCCTTACCACCACTTACCTTAGGGGAATAAATCCCGAAAGCTTTCCTTAAGGCTATGGCTTCCCACACTTATTGAAAATTTGGCAGCACCTCTTAATGTTGTGAGAGGGGTTCGGCTATCTTCAATGAAGAGAAAGCACCCTTTTTCTTTAAGGGAGATTCGGCCAAACTCAAATGGAGGGGATGGAATTTTTTTCTCAAGAAAGAAGGTAGATTCGGCTAAAAAGGAAGCAAGAGGAGAAGAGAATTTTTGAAGAATTTGACAAAATAGGCTAGGGAGAATTCGGCTTGTAAAAGAAAAAAGAAGCTAGAATTTTTTTGATAATTTGGGCAATGCAACAAGGGGGATTTTGGCAGCACAATGAAGAGGAAAAGAAGGAAAGATTTTGCTGGAATTTTTGCACTCCTTTGCTGTAACAAAATCAAATATGGGCAGCCCCCCCAAGGACTCCAAATTTCAGCCATCACCTCTTTTTGGTGATAAATTTCCAGCTCTTAATTATCAAAAATAAAGCAGAATTATCTTACCTTAATCTCCTATACTATTTGAAAGAAAATAAACTTCTAATACATTCCTTCCAAATTGAAATTAATGTGCAAAAATTAAGCCTAATCTCAATCACTTAAAGAGTCCAACCTGCTGCCATCACTCCCCTCTAACGCCAGCTTACATGGAAAAGAAGAAAAAAATAACACCCTGCTACTGCCTTGGTTCGAACCCAGGACATATGGAAACAACTGTCGCAGCCCTCTCTTCTAACGTCCCAGGCCAACTCTCCCATTCGACTTTCATGCTATAGAACCCTATCTTTTAATTTTAAAGCCTTCATCCCTGGCCCCTTTTTCCTTAACGCCAAAAAGCCCAAAATAAAATGCTCCATTGCATCCTTCATGTCTCGAACCCGAGACCTCACTGCAGCCCTCACTCTCCAACGCCTTTTGCCACTTCTCCCCATTAAACTTTCATGACATAAGCCTTCACCTTTTAATTATAAGCACGCTTTGGCCTCTTCCCTTTAACGCAAAAGCCCAAAAATAACACTCCTTGCTTGTGTTTCAAACCCGAGACCTTTGTGCCAACACCCTTAAGTGGCGCCCCAAGCCACTCCACCCACCTGCCTTTCATGTCATAAAGCCTCCTTATTTAATTATAAGGCCTTCCTAGGCCTAACGCCCAAAAAGCCCACAAGGAAAAATATTTCCTCCTTGTATCTCCATGGATCGAACCCAAGGCCCCCTTTTTAACCCCTAGGCGCACCAAGCCAATGTGCCAATTACTTTCTTGTGTTATGCTTCTCCCAATTTTTATTTAAACCCTATCTCCACCTAGCTCCCTCCTTTTTAATACTTAAAAAAAAATTTTAACACTAGGTCAGGCCTAGCTCGGGGTTATTTCTAGACCCTAAATCATGCCAAATAAATCCTAGAATTTAATTCTTCTAGCACACACATGGGAAAATATTTAAATTACAAATAACCCCTAATTTAGGGTGTTACATTTTTAGTCCCTGGTTCGCCGATCCTCTGTGGAAGGGACGCATGTCCAGGGGATGGGTTTATTGCCCATTTGGTCCTCCGCTCTTTAGCGCCTTTTCATTTTGGTTTTTATTTGGTTATTCATTTATATTTTCTACCTTTAATTTCATTTTTTACTCTGATTCAGTCCCTAATATGTTTTATTTCAATCTTTTAATTTATTAGTTATTTATTTTTTATTGTTCTTTATATATTATTTATTCTTTTAAAGGTTTTATATACCATTTATTTTATATATTATTTATATTGAGTCGTTTCATATTATTTATTTTAATTCGCTTTACATATTGTTATTATTATTATTAACAATTTATTATTAATTAACCTTGTTATCATTACTATTACTATTATTAGTATTATTACTATTTATTATTATTGCCATTATTTTTATCATTATTATAATTATATTTTCTAGTATTATTATTACTATTATTATTATTATTATGCTACACTATTATTATTAATAATTAATTACCATTATTATTTTATTACTAGCATCGTTATTATTATTATTATTATTATTATTATTATTATTTATTTGTTTATTTATTTATCATTCGTTTATTAATGTATTATCATTTTTATTATTATTATTATTATTATTATTATTATTATTATTATCTAATCTTAATTTGATCTTCATTCACTTAATTTCTACCATTTATAGATTCATTTTATTTTTATTTTATTTTTGTATATTATTTTATTTATTATTATTTTATTTATTATTTATTTATTGTCCTTTTCATTACTTTAAAGTAATTTATTTCCTTCATTGTTTTTTTACTTTATTATTATTATTATTATTATTATTATTATTATTTATCATTATCTATTGTGCTTTTTACAAATTGCACCCTCTTATTTGTTTTTAATTGGATATTTTATTTTCAATATTTTAAATTATTTTTCTCAATATTTATTCGTGTTCACATATATTTCTTTGTCATCATGATATTTGAAATTTGATATTTTTTTGTGTGCATTGTCTTGTCACTAACATTATTATTAATGTCATCGTTTGTTTATTTTATTTTCCTTTGATTGTTCATAGTAGCGTTAAAATAATGTATATTTTGTAATTATCGATATTGCTTTCATTAGCATATTCATTATTGTCATTTTATTAAACGCGACATTTCATTCGTGTATCATCGTTTTCTACCATCATTCATTAACGTAATATTATATATCATTAATTCTCATCTGAATACGTCAATGAAATTTTCAAAAATAAGGCAATATTTCGTATTTGGAAATTCGATAAATTGTGCCCTACCGTGCTGGGTTTTGGTTTTCCGTTTGACCAAATAACCAAATATCGTTTTAAAATTTTGTCCAGGTTTTCTAAAAAACAAGGCAATGTTTCATGTTTGGAAATCCGAGAAATCGTACCCCACCATGCTGGGCTTCGATTTTTTTCACTTGGCCAAATAATCGAATATCCTTTTGATATTTTCAATGCATGAGTCTCGGGAATCATGAGATGATCTTGGGTTCGAGGATTTAAATTGTCATGTCCTAACGTGCTGGATGTGATATTTTGCTCCTTCGGAGCGAGAGAATCTTAATATCTAATTCGAGAAAATTCAAACATTTTTAAAAGAGATTGTATTTTTAAAATCTTTTTTAAAATTTTCAACTTTCGACATTGAGACACTAATTAATCAATTTGGTACCAATTTTGGGCGTGACGAGCGTGCTAATCCTTCCTCACACGTAACCGACTCCGAACCCGATTTTTTTCAATCCCGTAGAACAAAAACATTGTTTTAGTAAAACCAAAACGTTTTACTAAAACAAAGGTGATCCGTCACACCTAATAAAGATCGGTGGCGACTCCCATTCTTATTTTCATTTTTTACCCTAGTCAATCCCCGTTTGCAAAAAAATGATTTCGACAATTATAATTAAGCTCTTGTTATTTGATTATAATGGTTTAGTTAGATTTTTATAGCTAAAATCTCTATATATAGAAAATGAATTTGAAACTTTAAATTTAAAAACAATAAACAATAACCAATAATTCAATCATTACAATATAAAATTTCAATAAAAAGTCGACTAGCAGGGGACTCTTTAAATAGATTATTAAGGTAAAAAGATAAATTACCTCTCTAAATTTAGTGCAAAATACATTTATCTTTTAACAATATTCACTTACCCCTTCAAATCTATTTACTAATCAAATTTTATATAAAAAATTATACCCTTTTTATTATTTATTTATATATTTTATTTTCTATTTTAATTACAAAACAATAAAATTTAATTATATATTGAAGTGTTATAAAATTATATATACTAAATTATATTCTCGTGCATACACAAGTCGATTGTATATATTAAATTTATAACATTTTGTAACGACCCTTTTTTCAATGTCGAAAAAATCGATTTTTAGATCGAATTTCTTAAAACAAGCTAATTCCAAAAATTAAACTAAGAGTTTGGGGCAATAGCGAGAATAAAAAAGGAGAATTAGTAAGTGATTCATTAAGAGATTTAGTAATTTATTTGGAACACTGCCGCAAAATAGACTTTTAGCGGCGCTAAAACTATTTGCGGCGTTTATGTGAAAAAAGGCCACTAAAGAACATGGCCTTTAGCGGCGCTTTTATCACAAACGCCTCTGTAACACCCTGAAAATGGGCCTATGCATTTTTGATTTAATTATACGAAATGGCATGTCTTATGTGTTATGAATGTATGGTGAACATTTTTGGAAACTTGGAAATGTTAAGTTTAAAAGAGGAAAGTGACATTTTTGGAAACTTGGAAATGTAAGAAATGATTTAGAAATGTTAAGTTTCAAAAAGAGGAAAGTGAACATTTTGGAAACTTGGAAATGTTAAGTTAAAAGAGGAAAGTGAACATTTTGGAAACTTAAGTTAAAAGAGGAAAGTGAACATTTTGGAAACTTAAGTTAAAAGAGGAAAGTGAACATTTTGGAAACCTGGAAATGTATGGAAATGTTAAGTTTAAAAGAGAAAACTAAGGCAAGGTGGCCTTAAGAAAATTAATAGGAGGAATTTGACACACAAACAAGGCTTGGAAAAGTGGCTCAAGATATCACTTGAGGCCTGTAGGTGACGCCACATACAAGGGTATTGGGCCTAGGTTCGAGTCACTTGGGGAGCAAATAAAGGAGTTTTATTTTTGCTACAAAGAGTAGGGAAGTGGACGGCACTAAGGAACCCAAGGGAAGAGTTTTATTCTCTTTAAATTTCGTCTAAATAGGAGATAAATAATAGATTTATTTATCATTATTTTGGGAGATAATTGTTGGATTAATTCTTTTAATAAAGTGATAATTCAAAGGATAAAGTTATCAAAATAGAAGAGTGGTGGCCAAGTAAGGGATTCTGAGTAGTAATTTCGGCTATAAGAGGGAAAGAATAGGGCTACTCATCAACTTTTCTTCCTCTTCTCTCTGCCGAATTTCTTAGTCTTCTCTCTGCCGAATTTCTTAGTGCTCTCCTCTCTTCGCTTCTCTTTCATTTGTTAAGCCGAATCTATAGTCCACCATTCCCAAAATTCTCAAGTTTTCTTTTCTTTATTTTTGTGGAAACCGAATACCCCAAGAGAACCCCTAGCCGACTTCTCCATTAAATCCTAAAAGCTGAAACCTTATCATCTAGTCATCAAGGCCGATTCTTTAAAGGGCTTTTAACAAGGGTGCTGCCGATTTCTTAAAAGGGGTGTATTCGGGATTTAAGAATTGTCAACTACAAGAAGGTATCTTTGGGGATTTCAAGGATCTAAGGAATTTTGACAGCATTAAGGAAGCAAGGATCCAATTCGGGATTTAAGATTTGGAAGGTAAGTGCCTATGTATATTCGGCTAAAGCCTAAATTAGTATTTAGATCTGTTCTTTAAATATTCAAAATAGCCGAAACTAAGAAGTTAATAAATCTAAGGATCAGTCGACTACAAGGAAGAAGAAATTGTTTTCCCGAAGGTACACCATAGGCTACGTGTTCCCTAGTTATTCGGTGAGTTTCGGGATTTAAAATCCACAAGGTAAGTATCTATAGCATTCGCCAAGGCACGTATTGATACTAAGATCTATTTCTTACATGTTAAAAAGCGAAACTAACCTATGTAGAGATCCGTGTTTGGTCGAATACAAGGAGGAGTATAGCAAAGTTTTCGGATTTGAGTGATAAGCAAATCGGCATCAAGGTAAGTTTTAGTGTACAAATCCTACTAGGATTTGATTTTGTGGTCGAATGGGTTTTCATTAAAACTTTAATATGGGCGAATGTAGGGAGTTAAAGATCTAAGGCAATAGATAGGATTTTGGGATTTCAAGAAATTGTTGTTTAATCGGTGTGTACCCCACACTACTTCTTAATAAGTTTTATGACAATGTTTAATATAAGTATGTGTATAAGAATGTGAATATAGCTAAGGTACCATGTTATGGTACAAAGCACTGTGCACGTTTCCTACTCCTACTAGGATTATGTTAAATATCTATTACGACACACATATGAAATTATAAGAATGTGAAATAAGAATTTGGCATGTTAATGCATGATATGTATGATATGGGGCATATGGGTTATATGAAAAGGGAAATGAATGTGGTGACCTAAGACCACGATACGAATGTGGTGACCTAAGACCACGATAACTGAATGTGGTGACCTAAGACCACGATATCTGAATGTGGTGACCTAAGACCACGATATTTGAATGTGGTGACCTAAGACCATGAATTTTATAAGAGCGATGAGCACGTCGACTGCAGCGACTGCCTTCGATGGTGTGTAGCGAATGGACGGTTGACTTAGTAGTCCCCACGGTGTGCAGGATGGTACGGGTGATGTGTAGCGGATGACATATAGGTTTGGGTTTGGGTTGCATCATTTTTTTTCTATCTGTTATATGAACATGTATGATAATGTATGCCAGAATTATTAAATTTTAGTGTTGGTTACACATTGAGTCTGCTTGACTCACCCTTGTGGGATTATTTTTCGTAACGATCAAGAATGGACCGGCCTGGCAGGAGCTTAAAGGTGGCCATGCAGTAAAGGAATTTATTTAATTTGGATTTTATTTCATTAAGTACTTTGAATTTATTTTTTTTGGGAATTATTTGATGTAATAAGGCCATAGTAGAACTACTTTACTTTGCTTTTATTTATTAAGCTTACAAACTTTTATCTATTAAAAGATAAAGTAAATTTATTTTAAAACAAAGCCTAAACGTTTTGTCACCTAAAGTAAAGGATTTTAATAATGAAATAAACTTGTTATCAACTCAAGCCCAACCAAAAACAATCTTACTTTCAAAACACACAAGTTTTTCCTAAGTAACAAAAGAATTTGAAACGGTTTACATCGGGGAACATACCAGATCCGGTCAAGGCTCGTGGGCCGGGTTTGGGGTGTTTCAGCCTCTATAGATCATGACTTTTAGCGGCATTTTTTTTTACAAACGCCGCTAAAGAACAGTACCTTTAGCTGCACTTTTATCACAAACGCAGCTAAAAGTACCGTTCTTTAGCGTCGTTTTTAACAAAAACGCCACTAACTTTGGCAGATTTGCAACATCCCATTTTCATCCATATACAACCCTTCCTGTAACATAAAATCTGTAACACCCCTAACCCGTACCCGTCACCGAATTAGGGTTACGGGCATTACTAAACCAAACACAAGTCATTTCACTTTATAAAAGCTATTACATTGGTAATTGTGTACCAATTTATACCATCACAAAAAAAAAAAAAAATCATGTATATCCCATCAATATCAAACATTTACTAAGGACTAATATAATTAACTTGTAAATCACTATCCACTAGGTCATTCCCAAGTAAAAGCCGAATAGGTATAATATACTTATTCATTTATTATATTGCTATTAACATCCACACATTCAAACACACACACACACACACACACACACACACACACACACACACACATATCCTAAACATATGCATTACTATTAATCTTTTCAATATCATATAAAAATAAATCATTGTCTCATCTAATTATCTCACAATTGAAAATACCATAAATAAAAACATCAAGCCAACTCATTTATCTCAAAAATGTCCTAACACATTCGACTATGTCCATTACATATACATATATATATGTAATTATTCCTTGTTAAGCACATCTTATCAAGATTTTACATCTATGGATTAACCATATATAGCACATGGCCAAATATAATACATATACATATCAAAGGGAGAATCTAAGCTTCAAACTAAATAAATCATGGTTGAATATTTATAAATAAGTACACATTAAAATGCTCATTAACATATATCACCTTTGATAATCACATACACAAAATGTGATCTATTTGATTCATATCTAGTAAATTGGCACATTCAAATAATTATACCATATTCAACCAAACCTATGAGCTAAAAATTCATATATAACATATTATGGAATAACTTTCAACTAGGCATTTTAATAAATATACTAATGTACTCAAATAAAAATTCCATATTTAAAACATGATCAAACCAATTCAAACATAAGAGCATAGCCATTTTCATGGCATATATATATATATATATATATATATATATATAAAATTATCATTCAAACATGACCTAAGAAATATTTTCTATACATGTCATATGTTTCAAAAGGGTACAACTTATAGAATACCGAAAATAGATGATAGTGCGAATGACTTAGATGAAGATCCCCGAGTACGAGTTACCTTCCAAAAATCTATACAATAGTCAAACAAACATATATACAGTAAGATAATATAGCTTAGTAAGTTTTAAGCAATGGTACAAACTATGCAACTAAACATTAAATAATTAAATTCATCCAGTATGATCAATATCGAATTCATAAGTACAAAGTGCAATTTAAATCACCATTCATCATCTACCGTGACTAACAT
The DNA here is from genome assembly GCA_025506655.1 of Gossypium rotundifolium. Classification (NCBI taxonomy): domain Eukaryota; kingdom Viridiplantae; phylum Streptophyta; class Magnoliopsida; order Malvales; family Malvaceae; genus Gossypium; species Gossypium rotundifolium. Next base: position 176,712,161 of record CP106724.1, read on the forward strand.
AAAGCTCAATTATCAAATATTCAAATATCATATGCTCCTCTTTAAACAAGTTCAAAGTTTAAAAATCACATCCCAGATTTATATTCACTTAACTAATATAACTTACCTCTCTAATACTTGACCATTGAACTACCTTGCATCACATATTCATGCATCATTTTCTCATTATTCTCCATTCAATAGCTTATGTCTCCAAAGTCTCAGTAACTCTGCACACACAGTGCATTTTTCGTAACGTATCGCACACATAGTGCCGTTGCTGGAGTAAGAGTACACAAAGTACCATTCGACAGTAATGTATCGCACACGTAGTGCCATTACTATTTAATCCGCAAACATAGTGCCTTTTAGCAGTAATGTATCGCACACATAGTGCCATAACTATTTAATCCGCACACGTAGTGCCTTTTAGCAGTAATGTATCACACACATAGTGCCATTACTATTTAATCCGCACACATAGTGCCTTTTAGCAGTAGTGTATCGCACACATAGTGCCATTACTATTTAATCCATTCTCAATTTATCTCATTCAAGTACTAACACATTCGACATTTACTCAATTTACATAGCTATGTTCATAACATATACATATATATATATATATATCTATTAACAATTCAATTGCATCTACCATTACCATTTTATTCGTCAATTTCAACCCTTTTCATTCACAAATATATAATTTTTCAATTATCATCTCTTCTCATTTTTGTAACAGTCCGAATTTGACCCTAATCGGAACGGTGGTTTCGGGACCACGAATTCGAATCTGAAAAATCTTTAAATATTATTTTCTATGTTTATTATGTAACACCCCAAACCCGCCCATACGTTACGACCAGATTTGGTATGCTACGGGTTTAATGTTAAAAACTTTATTTGAGATGGTTAGCAAAACTTTGTCGTTTTTATGGCTTTTGCTAAAAGATATCACTTGTAGGAAAACCCTTGAAATTTATATTTTTTTTTTCTTCTTAAAATGTATTTGTTTAAATTAAATCATAATTGAAAATCCCAATTTTTTTTATTATTATCTATAAAGCATGAGTTTTTGATCAAAAATTTGGAAAGAAATAAATGTTCTCAAATATCAACTTAACCCTAAACTATGGGGCCTTATTACATCAAGTAATTCCAACAATTAAAACTTAAAGAAAAAGAAACTGTAAATATCCTATGTAAAAAAATGATAAACTTGATGGCCCCTCGAGTCCGTCTCGGCTCCCATGTCCACGCTCCACTTCTCATCTGAAAGAGTAGAGAAAAAAAAGAAAGCGGTGAGTCACAAAGACTCAGTGTATAAATCTTGAACACACTGACCTAAGGCCCACAAACACATTATGGGCCTTGGCCCATACATAAAGGCCACAATCATAACACATGATATACAATACATAATGAATGGCCCAACCCATCCTAGAATTCCATCATCTACACACCAACCCGTACCAACCATCACACCTTGGGGATTTCTACAATCTACCCACCAACCGCTACACACCAAATCGACAGTCAAACTGCCTATTCCATTATTAATCAGAAAATTTAACGTGGGTTTTCTACCACCGATCACCATGTGACCAAACATTGCATTACGTGGGTTTTCTACCATCGATCACCATGTGACCTAATCATGCTCTTCCCCTTCATTATCATATTCCCAACCCATGCATACATATATTAAGAAATCATCATACTGATTGTCACATAGTTCGATACACATAGAGATTTCTATGATTGCGTACCTGGCATCCTTGACTAACCCTTTTTGGGTTTTATTCGACTGTCTATATAGCCACTTTTCAGCTTTTTAGCCCATATCACGTAAAGAATAGTTAGGGAGTGTGTGTTAGAGATCTACACACCTGATTACTGACAAGATAATATTGTCAAAGTTGGCACTATCGGAATCTGCTATGGTTGCTAATAGCCTAAGATTCGCGCTCGACCGGTCCACAACCAAGTGGCCAATCTCGAATGGCGATAATCAAGGGTTTCTTAAACTTAGGAATTGGGTTTTAGATCTAATCCCTCCTTTTCCCGATCCACATTTGATTCCATTGTAAGTCCTTGTCAAAGCTACTATCACAGCATATGGTTGTTAATCCACATCTTAGAGTTAAGATTTTATATATGATAAACGGGTCTAACCAAAATCTAGAGAAAACCATCTTACCTTGAAATCCCAAAATTAGAGACTAATGACTTTCGGCTCTTAGATCTAATGAACAAGTTTCCTTCAAATCCCAGCTTATGGAGAAATCGACACAAAAGAGAAAAAGAGAATGGAAAAAGAAAGTGAATTAAGGGTTTCGACTTTTTAATGGAGAAATTGACAGAGAGATGAGAAGAGAGGTTTCAGTTTTTGGGAAAAGAAAAGAGTAGAAAGTGTAGAGAGGAACTAAGAATTAAGTAGGGTTCAAATGCTGGAATTTGAAGAGATATCCTCCTATTTATAGGATTTTCGGTACCTACCTCTTAAAACCCGAAAGTGCCCTTCCTAACATTTAAAGTTAAAGCAAATAATAGGGAAAATTTGGCACCCCTTTGCCCATGTAGTAGCCGAATTCTTCACTCCTCTTAGTGATGGAATTTCGGCCATCACTTAGTTCCTTAGATAGCTCTTATCCTCTCTCATTATCCTAATCTACAACTCCTCCAAAAGAGTCCTACATCACTCCACTTCTCCCCCCTTTTATCTGCCTATTATCCACCTAATTAAAAACATAAAATCCTCTCCTAATTCATAGCCACATTGCCATCCAACCTTACCCATATATGCCAAAATTTAACCTACTTAAATTAGGAGAATTGGGCTCTATAGAACTAAATTTTGGGCCCCCTTCACCCCTGTTGTGGCGTCACCTCTTGCTCCCTTTTAAGTGTCGGAAACATGGGCTCCTTGTGGCCAAAACTTGGGCCTCTCTAGCTGTTTATAACGCTACCTTCTATCCCCCTTGATGCGCCATCTATTACTGGGCCATAAGCCCACGTTGACATTTTAAACACAATCACCACCTATTATACCTTACAATGCCCAATCTAAGAATTTTAACTAAGGCCTTTGCCTAGTCCTAAGCCCAATTTGGACCCCTTATTATTAAAATTAACATATTAAACATTTCACACACTAAACGCATAAGCCCCAAAAATTTAGGATGTTACATATTATATGTGAATTATTATGTGTGAAAGTTTCGTATGAAAATTTGATTGTATGTGTGTGTAATTTAACAAAAGGACTTAATCGCGTAAATTGCAAAAGTTACAAACTATAGTGAAAAGTGCTAATGTGATAATGGCTTTTAATATGAGGTACTAAAAGGAAAATAGCCCATTATTAGTGTTAGTGGACTGACATAGGACAAAATGCCCTTATTATATAAGTTAGTGTTATTTTATATTAAAGGTTAATTTGGTAAATGAAAATAAACTTAATATATGATAAAATAACATAAAATTAAGCACCATCAAATTGTTTTTTCTCTTGGTCGAATATTGAAGAAAGAAAAGGGGGCTTTGTTCTTTTGATTTTTGGCTGCTTTCAAGCCAAATTCAAGGTAAGTTTTTAGTCAATTTTTGTTAATTTTTACGTTTTTGAGATCGTTGCTTCGAATATTAGTTGACCCATGTTAGAATTTTTGAATTTGAGCATGTTTGATATTCGTCCATGGTTAGATGTTGTGTTTTATGATTTTTGATGGAAAAATATTGAAAGTATGTCAGAAATTAACAAGTTTTGAATTGGAAATTTGGTGAAATTGAGTATTTAGGGCTAAATTGTAAAAAAATAAATTTTTGGAGGGGTTTAATTGCAAAATAAATGAAATGCATGCATTTTTAAGGATGTATGGAATATTCGGCCCTAAAGAATTGAGTGCAAATTATGTGTATTTTGTGTTTTGAACAATAGGGACAAAATTGTAAAAGTTGTAAATGTCAGGGGTAAAATGGTAATTTGCCTAATTATGTGTTTTGGGACTAAACTGAGATGAAATGTGCTTGAATGAGCTTATTTTTAATATGATTAGATCAAGAACAAAGAAAAATGGACTTGGATCGGGGGAAGGCTAAAGTTATCGAGTAGCCGGTCTTCGTTGTCCGTCGATAGTCGAGGTAAGTCTTTAAGCAAATATTTACGTGCTCTAATAAATGTTGAAATTTGAAAATGTTAGGAATATATATATGAAGTTGCCGAATGTGGGTTGTATAATGATGAATTGATTTTATTTTTGTAATGTGAATAAGCTTACTTGAATTTGATGTGTGATAGAACTATGAAATGTAAGTGATACATGTGGTTGTGGCATTAAGAAATGTGTATGGAATGGTTAACTATATTGATACTTGGGCTTAGAGCCTAGCAGGCCTCGTGCCGGTGATTTATAAAGGGCTTTATGTGTAACACCCCCAAACCCGCCCACGAGCCCCGGCCAGGATCTGGTTATGTCTTCTTTGAAAGACAGTTAAAAATCTTTTGACTTTAGAATAAAACATGAAAATTTGGTTAACTTTTGAAAACCATGTCCGTTTAAAATTATAAGTAAAACTTTGTTATTATAAAATGTCCATATTAAAACTTTAATATATAAATATATATATCTTGAATAAATAGATTGCTAAAATAAAATAAAGTCATTTTTATATAGTAATTTAATTTTAATCTAACCACAATTAAAATAATACCAAAAATAATAATGAGGCCCTTATTACAACCGTTATTTAAACAAAATACTTAATAAAAATAAATGCTTAAAATAATTAAAATATCTTCTTTCTGCATGGGCCACCTTGTATCCACTCCGAACCCAGTCCAAGGTTTACGCATCACCTAAAATGGTTGAGAAAAAAATTGGGTGAGTCCACAGACTCAGTGCATAATCATCACACATGCCTCCACACATGGGCTTGGCCCATATCCACAGATCATACAAATAACCATGCAATTCTGAAACCCAACCCAACCTAGGTCCATCCGTTACACCAACTTTAGAGACTCCTTGCTCAAGGTCAGGCTAATCCACCGATCACAACCGAGTGATCCCACATATCTTACCTCAGAGACTGCTGACAAGGTCAGTGGTTGAGCCACCGATCACATCAGTGATCCTCACATTAATCCGACTACGGTGATGCACACAGCCCTCAACCGCCGAGATGGGCACCTAGCCAACATCTCCCTTGATGAAGCACACAGCTAATCATCAAGCGCTAATGTAGCACGAGGCTAACATTAGACCACGTACATAAATATGTACACCCATCCTTCCTTGATCAAATCCAAGCCCCAAGCATATATGTCAATGTATCTTATCAAATCAACACGTAGAATGAATATACATCACATGCTCATTATCATATCACACAAGCACCATAAATAATTTAATATCACATATTACTGACCTGTTAACCGAAAACCCCAAACGTGGGTATCCACCACTTTAACCTTTATTGTCGGCTATCACACAACATAGCACATATACATTTTAACATATTTAAATCAATCAAAAGACAGTGCGATAACTACGCACCTAATTACTTGCAGTTCTACACTCTCGATTCCAACGCTATCGCTAACCGAGACTACTGCTTATCCGCCTAATCATTGCTCGATCTTCGCCCACACCCCGGTGGCCAATCTCCAACCGCCGAGACTGATCTCTTTTGAACTTGAATGTGGGCTTTCCTTGCCCTCCTTGACTGGAACTTGCCTCCATCAACACACTTAATCAGGTAAACCGGTTAAACCTCCAAATCATAAACTAAATAACAAATCTCACCACTTTATTGCTTACCAAAATCACTTACCTTCCTCTCAAACCGATTATGGAAGAAGAGAGCACCCTTTGCTTTGATATTCACCAAAATTACACCAAACAGGAGGAGTAGATTCTGCTAAGGAAAACAAGAGAGATGCTGGAATTTTGAGTAATTTTGGGCGCTTTGTCTAAGGAAATTTTAAGAAGGTGGTAGGAGTTCGACTAATGGAGGAAAAAAAAGATGAAGGAAAAGAAGTAGGGGTTCAAGAAGGATTTTGGCTTGTAAAAGAAGAAGAAAAGAAGCTGGAATTTTAGCAATATAAGCAGAGGAAATTGGCAAGAACAAGTGAGGAAAAGAAGAGAAAATTGAAGAACTTTTGGCCCTTCTTTGTAAAAAAAAACAATTATGGACAGCCCTAAGGAGTCCCAATGTCATTAATTCTCTTTATTTTGTGATAATTTCCAGCCTTGAATTATCACAAAATAAATCTAGCTTTAATCTCCTAATCCCTCAACAATTTAATAGCAAATAAAACACTAAAATTCCCCTCTTCCAAATTGATTATGAGCAAAAAATATGCCCTATCTCTTATCAATTTAAGAGTCCTAATGCTGCCAATTCTGCTCTCTTCACGCCAAAGATAGGGGAAGAAAAATAAAATCAAGGCGCAAGGCACGGGTTCAACTCAGGACTGGAGCAAGCAGCCTCTTTCCTTCACGCCTTACCACTCTTCCCTCTCGACTTTCATGACATAAAGCCCCACCTTTTAATTATAAACCTTACTCGAGCCCTTTTCCTTTTTCTGCCAAGCCCAAAAGTAAAATCCCCTTTGCGCTCGACTTGACTCGAACCCGTGTCCCTTTGCCAAAGCCCCTCTTAAGTAGCGCCTCAGCCACTCCGCCAACCTGACTTCCTTGTCCGTTCTTTACTCGAAACCTTTCTTACAGGCCCTTCCTTTAGCGCCCAAAAATTTCTCCTTGCTATTTCATGATCGAACCCAAGTCCCCTAGCAACCTCAGAGGCGCCCACGCCACTTGTACCAAGCCCATTCTTATGCCATGTTCCTCCTAAATTTTATTTAACCCCTATCCCCAGACTTCCTTCCTTTTAAACCCAAAAAATATTTTTAAGTTTCAAATTTTGACCTAAATCGGGTTATTTTAGACCCTAAATCATGCCAAATAAAATCATATTTATTTATTTCTTGAAGCCCACATGGAATTTATTTAATTTACAAATAACCCCTAAATCAGGGTGTTACATTATGCCTAGCAGGCCTCGTGCCGGTGAATTATTTCGGGCTTATTGCCTACCAGGCTAAATGCCGATGTTTAAATCTCGGACCTTTGGTCTAGTAGGCTAAATGCCGGTGTGTATTTTGGGCTTGATGCCTAGCAGGTTTTATACCGGTGATTGTTAATACGAGCTTATGCTTATGAATGAAATGGTCTAGTTATGATGGCATTTGAATAAGCCAAGGTTTATTACTATAGTATGAGTGTTAAGCCGAAAGGTATGTATTGAATCAAGTTTATGATATATGTGATGCTTCTTGAATAAGCAAGTTGATAGAAATGTGTTCGTATATTCGGTACTTAAGATACGTGATTAAAAAAGACATTGAGTTGATATGTTTACTTGCTTACTTGAGATTGTTATATTGATATGAGAAATTATACTTATATAGGTTAGACCATGAGCTATACATATAGATAATTGTATACATTCAATTATGTGCAATCACCTTAAATGTACATGGAAGATATTATTCGGTTGTAAGTGGAAATATATATATCTTTGATTAGCAATCTGGGTACTATTGATAAGTCTCACATTTTAAGTGTACGTTGAATAATATTTCACTAGGTATGAACATTGATAATCAGCCATGATTGTACATATGTGTTATTTTAGTTCAAAAATGTTAATAATTTTATTCTATTCAATTTAATTGAATACCTAGTTGAGTTGTAAATTTGCTTAAGGCTTACTAAGCTAAGTTAGCTTACTCTGTATGTTTTCACTCTGTTTTATAGATTGTGATCAAACTAAGGGCTTGGGGATTCATCGTTGAAGTCATCCACACTATCGACTTATTTTGGTACTCTTAAAAGTTGAATTTTAAACACAAGGCATGTATAGTCTAGCTTGTTATTTTGAATGATACTTTGTTAATGTTTATAGCCATGCGAAAATGGCTTGTCTTTTATTAATTAACCTAAGGTTATGCAAATCTTGAATATGGTAAAAGTGCAAGTTTGCTTGAATAATAATTATGGATGTGTTTTTAAATCATGCTAAGCAAAACGTTGGAATATGTATGTTTGATATGGGATCACCTATATGAGTTTTTGATAGACCTTTTGAGTGTGAATAGGTGTGGTAGTTTAATAAGCTTGGATTAAGACTCGGTGTATATTATTTTGGATGTGTAATTTGGAAGCATGAGTTAGCCTTGTAAACTTTGTATTCGGTAATAGGGGATACTAATGAACATGTACTTGAATAGCTAATCCAGTTATGAAAGTCATAGGTGTATGAGTATCAAATGCATTTTATGTGAATTAGTAATGAGATAGCCAAATGAGGGAAATATGGTCTTGATGGCATTCGGCCATATGCTTGAATATTGTATAATTTCAAATTGGTAATATGTGTATGTATGTGATGATAGATAGATTGATTTTTGAGTCTATTATGTCATACATTACATTTACTAAATTATCATTTTAGAAGTTGATCTTATTATGCATATGTAGACAAAAGAGATTGCATATGGAAAATTAGTATATGCTTGAATGATATGCAAATTAGGTACGGTTGGTGCATGCAAAAGTAATGAATAAGTTGTATAAATATTTGTGGCTCAATTATGCATGTTAACAAATTTTAGGTGTGCATTGGATTGATTGAGTGTTGGTTCTATTTGATTTTGGAATGAGAGATGTAAATGTGATCTCATATATGTTTATATAAATGCCATGACTATTACATAGTTAAAACTGATTATGCTGTAAATGACTTAAGTGATTGATTAAAAGTTGTGATATAACTAGTAATGCCCCGTAACCCTAATTTGACAATGGATACGGGTTAAGGGTGTTACATTTGATTGGTATCAGAGCTTACGGTTTAGTCGATTCTAGGACTACCGTAACACGTGAGAGTCTAGCTATACATGCCTTAGTTTATATATATGATAGTGTGGTGACTTCTAACATCTCAAATTATGTTTTATATAGTAAATGGATCCTGACAGAGTCATAGCGGATGATGTAGAGAGTGTAACGCTTGATATCGCACGTGGGTCAGTGCCGGTAGAATCTAGGCCTGTCTCGGATAGCCATGAGGGGGAGGCTAAACAAGCCTTCTACCAGATGATGAATGAATGGTTTACCCAATTTGTTCAGACTAATTCGGCTGTACAACAACCTCCACCCCCGAATAATCCAACTCTGGTACCTTCAGCACCTTCGATGATAGATCCATGAGATCTAGTAGGCCTCTTGTTGATAAAATCAGAAAATATGGGGCCGAAGAATTTAAAGCCAATGATGATGACGATGCGGAACGAGCTGAGATGTGGCTTGATAACACTATTCGGGTGCTTGATGAGCTGTCATGTACTCCAGATGAATGTCTGAAGTGTGCTATATCTTTACTACGAGACACTGCATATCACTGGTGGAACACACTAGTATCTGTGATTCCAAAAGAAAAAGTGACTTGGGATTTCTTCCAGATCGAGTTTCATAAGAAATATATCAATCAGAGATTCATCGATCAGAAATGAAAAGAATTTCTAGAATTGAAATAGGGTCGCATGACTATGACTCAGTATGAGCGAAAGTTTGTCAGATTGATCCGATATACCCGAGAGTGTGTATCAAATGAAGTCATTATGTGCAAAAGATTCAAAGACGGTCTGAATGAAGATATAAAGTTGCTAGTTGGCATACTTGAAATCAAAGAGTTCGTGATACTTGTCAAACGAGCTTGCAAAGCTGAAGAGCTTGGAAAAGAGAAAAGAAAGGCTGAAATGGAAGCTAGAGACACTCGTAAAAGATCATCGAGTATGACTTTCCACTCTGTATCTAAGAAATTCAAAGATGAATTTGGCCGACATAAACCTACTTCAGACATATCTAGACAAGATCGACCTTCTGTGGGTTCCCGGGCTATTCGATGGCAGTGTTGGCAATGTTCAGTAGAATCGGGTTGAATGCAAGCATTGTGGTATATGGCATTCTGGGAGTTGTAGATTCCGTGAACGGTCTTACTTTAAATTTAAATCATCAGATCATTTTATCAGAGAGTTCCCGTTGTTAGCCGAGCAAAATACGGCTCAGAATGTCAGACCGAGTAATGTGTCAGTGCGAGGCAGACCACCTAGGCATTCTGGAAATGTAAGTGGCAGTCAGAAAGAAACTAGAGACACGGCAGTTCGATCTGAGGCTCGTGCACTAGCTAGAGCATATGCTATACGTGTCAGAGAGGATGTTTCTTCTCCAGATGTTATCATTGGTACTTTCACCCTTTATAATACTACTATGATTGCATTGATTGATCCTGGTTCGACTCATTCATATGTGGGCAAAAATTTAGTATCCAGTAAGACTCTGCTTGTTGAGTCTACTGAGTTTGTGATTCGTGTATCCAACCCCTTGGGTCGATGTGTTCTAGTTGATAAAGTGTGTAAAAGTTGCCCGTTGATGATTCGGGATTCATGCTTCCCAGCCGATTTCATGTTGTTGCCTTTTGACGAGTTCGATATAATTTTGGGAATGGACTGGTTAACTTTACACGATGCTGTTGTTAATTGCAAAAGAAAAACCATTGATTTGAGATGCTACAACGGTATGATCATCTGGATTGAATCTAATGACCTGAATGGGTTACTGGCAGTAATATCCTCGATGTTAGCTCATAAGTATATAAGAAAAGGATGTGAAGCTTACTTGGCCTATGTGTTGGATAGTAAAGTGTCTAAAAAGCAGATTGAATCCGTACCAGTTGTGTGTGAATACCCAGATGTGTTTCCTGAATAATTACCAGGTTTACCACCAGTTCGAGAAATAGAGTTTGGTATTGAATTAGTACCAGGGACGACTTCGATTTCAATAGCTCCGTATCGGATGGCACCTACTGAGTTGAAAGAGTTGAAAGCACAGTTACAAGAGTTGACAGATAGGGGCTTTGCACGATCGAGTTTTTCTCCTTGGGGTGCACCGGTTCTATTTGTGAAAAAGAAAGATGGGACTATGCAAATGTGTATTGATTATCGGCAATTGAATAAGGTGACTATAAAGAATAAATACCCATTGCCTCGGATTGATGACTTATTTGACCAGTTGAAAGGGGTTTCAGTGTTTTCGAAGATAGATTTGAGATCGAGTTATTATCGATTCTTGAGTCGAGATTACGATGTGCCAAAAACTGCATTTCAAATGAGGTATGGACATTTTGAGTTCCTGGTTATGCCTTTTGGACTTACCAATGCACCTGCTATTTTTATGGATTTGATGAATCATATTTTCAGACAGTATTTGGACCGGTTTGTGGTAGTGTTTATTGATGATATCCTGATCTACTCTAGAGATGAAACCGAACATGCCGAGCATTTGAGATTAGTGTTACAAACCTTGTGAGATCAACAGTTGTATGCAAAGTTTATAAGTGTGAGTTCTGGATGAATGAAGTCAGCTTTCTAGGTCATGTTATTTTAGCGTCAAGCATTCAGGTTGATCCAAGTAAAATATCGGCTATACTTGATTGGAAGCCACCAAAGAATGTTTCTAAAATTTGAAGCTTTCTAGGACTTGCTAGTTATTATAGACGATTTATGAAAGGTTTTTCTATGATAGCTACCCCATTGACAAAGCTATTACAAAAAGATGTCAAGTACGAATGGACGAAAAAATGTCAGCAAAATTTCGATCGGTTGAAAGCTCTTTTGACCGAGACTCCAATGTTAGTTCAGCCTGAAATGGGTAAAGAATTTGTTGTGTTTAGTGATGCTTCTTTGAATGGTTTGGGTTGCGTTTTGATGCAGGAAGGCAAAGTTGTAGCCTATGCTTCGAGACAATTGAAGCCTCATGAAAGAAATTACCCGACGCATAATTTAGAGCTAGTAGCCATTGTGTTCGCGTTAAAGATATGGCGACATTATCTTTTCGGTGAGAAATGTCATGTTTATTCAGATCACAAGAGTTTGAAGTATTTGATGACTCAGAGAGATTTGAACTTGAGACAACGTAGATGGTTAGAGCTATTGAAAGATTACGAATTGGTGATTGACTATCATCCGGGAAAAGCAAACGTGGTTGTGGATGCTTTAAGTCAAAGTCATTATTTACTCTTCATGCGTTGAACACGCATATGGTTTTGTCCGATGATGATTCGATAATAGCTGAATTGAAAGCAAGATCGTTGTTTATTCAACAAATTTGTGATGCTCAGAAAGATGACAAAGATACGATGGCAAGACAAGTTCAGTGTGAAAATGATGCAGAGTCAGAGTTTGAATTGATGGAAATGATTGTTTAAACTTCAAAGGCCGAATATATGTTCCGAGAAATGTAGATTTGATTCAGATGTTATTGAATGGGCTCATAGTAGTCAATTGTCAATACACCCGGGTAGAACGAAGATGTATAATGATTTGAAATAGTTTTATTGGTGGCCTGGTATGAAAAGGGATATATCTAAATTTGTCTCGAAGTGCTTAATTTGTCAGCAAGTAAAAGCTAAACATCAGGTGCCTTCTGGGTTACTTCAGCCAATCATGATACCTGAATGGAAATGGGATAGAATTACTATGGATTTTGTATCCGGTTTGCCTACGACACACAGTAAGAAAGATACAGTCTGGGTTATAGTGGATAGACTAACCAAATCAGTTCACTTTGTTCTAGTTCATACGGACTATTCACTCGATAAACTTGCTGAGTTGTATGTATCTCAATTTGTGAGATTACATGGTGTGTCAATTTCCATTGTTTCAGACAAAGACCCAAGCTTCACATCACGATTTTGGAAGAAGTTGCAAGACGCTTTAGGAACTAAACTCCACTTTAGCACAGCCTTCCATCCACAGACAGACGAAAAGTCTAAATGAACTATTCAGATACTCGAGGATATGTTGAGATGTTGCATCCTTGAGTTTGAAGGTACGTGGGAAAGATACTTACCTTTGATTGAATTTGCTTATAATAACAGTTTTCAATCTAGTATCAAAATGGCACCTTACGAAGCTCTATATGGCCGCAAGTATTGTACACCGTTATACTGGACCGAGCTCAGTGAAAACAAGATACACGGGGTTGATTTGATTAAAGAGACTGAACAAAAGTGGCTGTAATCAGAGATAGTTTGAAAGCTGCATCGGATCGTCAAAAGTCCTACGCTGATTTGAAACGTAAAGACATTGAGTTTCAGGTCGGAGATCGGGTATTTTTGAAAGTTTCTCCGTGGAAGAAAGTACTCCGATTTTGTCAAAAAGGCAAATTAAGTCCGAGATTCATCGGACCGTATGAGATCATCGAACGTATCGAGCCTGTTGCTTATAAATTGAAGTTGCCTTCTAAACTAGAAAAGATACACAACATATTTCATGTTTCGATGCTCCGTATATACAGATTAGATCCATCACATGTGATTTCTCCGTCTGAAATTGAAATCTGACCCGATATGACGTACGAGGAAGAACCGATTTGTATATTAGCCCGTGAAATGAAAGAGTTGAGAAACAAGAAAATTTCGTTAGTAAAAGTACTATGGAATCGAAACAGAGTAGAAGAGGCTACGTGGGAGCCTGAGGATTCAATGAGGCAACAATATCCAACTTTGTTTACCGGTAAGATTTTCGGGGACGAAAATCCCTAAGGGGGAGATTTGTAATAGTCCGAATTTGACACTAATCGGAACGGTGGTTTTGGGACCACGAATCCAAGTTTGAAAAATCTTTAAATATTATTTTCTGTGTTTATTATATGTGAATTATTATGTGTGAAAGTTTCGTATGAAAATTTGATTGTTTGTGTGTGTAATTTAACAAAAGGACTTAATCGCGTAAATTGCAAAAGTTACAAACTATAGTGAAAAGTGCTAATGTGATAATGGCTTTTTAATATGAGGTACTAAAAGGGAAAATAGCCCATTATTAGTGTTAGTGGACGGCATAGGACAAAAATGCCCTTATTATATAAGTTAGTGTTATTTTATATTAAAGGTTAATTTGGTAAATGAAAAATAAACTTAATATATGATAAAATAACATAAAATTAAGCACCATCAAATTGTTCTTTCTCTTGGCCCAATATTGAAGAAAGAAAAGGGGGCTTTGTTCTTTTGATTTTCGACTACTTTCAAGCCAAATTCAAGGTAAGTTTTTAGTCGATTTTTGTTAATTTTTACGTTTTTGAGATCTTTGCTTCGAATATTAGTTGACCCATGTTAGAATTTTTGAAATTGAGCATGTTTGATATTCGGCCATGGTTAGATGTTGTGTTTTATGATTTTTGATGGAAGAATATTAAAAGTATGTTAGAAATTAACAAGTTTTGAATTGGAAATTTGGTGAAATTGAGTATTTAGGACTAAATTGTAAAAATAAATTTTTGGAGGGGTTCAATTGCAAAATAAATTAAATGCATGCATTTGTAAGGATGTATGAAATATTCGGCCCTAAATAATTGAGTGCAAATTATGTGTATTTTGTGTTTTGAACAATAGGGACAAAATTGTAAAAGTTATAAATGTCAGGGGTAAAATGGTAATTTGCCTAATTATGTGTTTTGGGACTAAATTGAGATGAAATGTTCTTGAATGAGCTTATTTTTAATATGATTTGATCAAGAACATAGAAAATTAGACTTGGATCGGGGGAAGGCTAAAGTTATCGAGTAGCCGGTCTTCGTTGTCCGTCGATAGTCGAGGTAAGTCTTTAAGAAAATATATGTCGGAAATTATTTACATGCTCTATTAAATGTTGAAATTTGAAAATGTTAGGAATATATATATATATATATATATATGAAGTTGCCGAATGTGGGTTGTATAATGATGAATTGATTTTATTTTTGTAATGTGAATAAGCTTACTTGAATTTGATATGTGATAGAACTATGAAATGTAAGTGATACATGTGGTTGTGGCATTAAAAATGTGTATGGAATGGTTAACTATATTGATACTCGGGCTTTGAGCCTAGCAGGCCTCGTGTCGTTGATTTATATCGGGCTTTATGCCTAGCGTGCCTCGTGCCGATGAATTATTTCGCTTATTGCATAGCGTGCTAAATGCTAGGTGTTTAAATCTTGGACCTTGGTCTAGCGGGCTAAATGCCGGTGTGTATTTTGGGCTTGATGCCTAGCGGGTTTTATCTGGGTGATTGTTAATCTGAGCTTATGCTTATGAATGAAATGGTCTAGTTATGATGGCATTTGAATAAGCCAAGGTTTATTACTATAGTATGAGTGTTCGGCCGAAAGGTGCATGTCGAATCAAGTTTATGATATATGTGATGCTTCTTGAATAAGCAAGTTGATAGAAATGTGTTCGTATATTGGTACTTAAGATACGTGATTAGAAAAGACATTGACTTGATATGTTTACTTGCTTACTTGAGATTATTATATTGATATGATAAATTATACTTATATAGGTTTGGCCATGAGCTATACATATAGATAATTGTATACATTCAATTATGTGCAATCCTCTTAAATGTACATGGAAGATATTATTCGGTTGTAAGTGGAAATATATATATCTTTGATTAGCAATCTGGGTACTATTGATAAGTCTCACATTTTAAGTGTACGTTGTGTAACACCCCTATCTCGTGATCCGATCACCGGATTAGGGTTAAAGGCATTACGCATGATTGAAAACATTTCTGTAATTATCACATAGTCATTTATCAATCTCAAACATAAAGTCCCTTAAGAAGGTCATCGAGACCTTAAGCATGCTTGTAAACCGAGTCGGGACTAAACCGAAACACATACGATATTTCATGAAAATTTAAAACTTTTCTAAAATGAGGGACACACGACCGTGGGGGTAGGCCGTCCCTCACCCACGGCTACTGGACACTCCCATGTGTCCTCCCTGTGGTGGTATACTGCCAAATTCAACACGGTCACCAAGCACGCCTGTGTGCTAAGGCTATGTACTACTAGATCACATACTGCCATTTCTCACACGGCCATCAAGCACACCCGTGTCGAGGCCGTGTACAATATTGTAATATCCAGGATTTATGGCCTATGCATTTTTGCTTAAGTATGTGTGAAAGCATGTCTATGTGTTCTGAATTGTGTGGAATGAATTTTTGAAATTTTAAAGTGTAGTAGATGCCTTAGAAATTATCCGATTTTTAAGAGGAAGCTAAACCAGAAAGGCCTTAAGGAAATGAGTTGGTGAAATAAGACACTAAAATTGGGCCTGTTTAAGTGGCTTGGAGGCGCCACTTAAGGCCTTAGTAAGTAACGCCACAAGCATGGGTGCAAGGCCTAGGTTCGAGTCACAAGGGAAGCAAATAAAAGTTTTTATTTTGCTACAAGGAAGAGAGGAAGTGGGCGACACAAGGACATTTCAAGATGAAGTGTAGATCAAGTTAAAAACGTGAAGATTTGGCTAAGAAAGAGTGAATTAGGGGATTTGATAAGAGAGGATGTAGTGGCTGAATAGAGGACTCCAGGGGCTTGCATTATTTCGGCTTTGAAGTGAAGCAAAGGTGAGCCGAAAGTTCATTCTCTCCTCATCTTTTTCAGTTGTGCCAAAATTCCCAAAGAGAGAGCAACTTGTGTTCTTTCTCTCTTTTCCCTTTTTGCTACTCACTGACATAGCCGAACCTCTCCTCATCCTTTCTCTTCCTTTAGCTAAATGTCTCTCCTTCTCATTTGTTAGCCATTGCCGATTCTCCCTAAGCCTCATATCCTCTCTTTTCATCCTTGTTGAAGCCAAATACACAAGTGACTCATAGCCAACTATTCTCTAAGCCTCAAAGCCGAATCTCGTGGTGTCGGGCATAGGTCTTTGTCAATTTACGTGGTAAGGGTAAGATTAAATGCTATTCAATTTCCTTTCTTTTCTTTTTAGCGAAACTTAGGGACTAATTCTATTCATGTTCTTTGGTGAAAACTTGAAGGAGGAGATCTTGGGATTTTAAAGATCTAAGGTAAGCCATTCTGCCAAGGGCCATTTATTATGTTTTAATGTTAGATTGGATCTAACATGTGCCTATAGGAATCTCGACATCACTATAGAAGCAAGGATTTTGGATTTAGGCGAGCTAGGTAAGTGGTTGGTAACATTCGACCATAGGCTATATTTAGGATTCTAATTTATTTCTTACTCCGCTTAAAAGTCAAACTAATTGGTTCGATGGTTCAATATCAGCCAATTGCAAGAAGAGTTATCACAGAGTTTTCGGGATTTGATTGGTAGTGAAATCGGCATCAAGGTAAGATTTTCCTTGAGATTTGGCTAGTTAGCCGAATGGCTCTTTGCTAACATGTGTAGGGTTGGCCGAATGTAGGAACTAAGGATCTAGGACTTTAGATCGGGTTTTCGAGATTTTCAGTAAACTTGCTAAGTAAATTAGGTGTGTACCCCACACTAAGCCTTAATTAATTTACGGTTATGTTTTAATAAATATGTTACTATGAATATGTTAAGATGTGGCTAAGAGTATCTTGCATTGGTACAAAGTACTCAGGTACGTTTACCCACTCTTACTATGAGTATGACATGATCTATGATGGCACATATGTCATAAGTGATAAGAATGTGAAATAAAGCATGATATTGCATGATTTGTTTGACATGGGCCATATGGGTGATATGTAAAGGGGAAGTGAATTGGTGGTTTTATACCCCAATATCTGAATGTGGTAACTTATGTCATGAAATTTGAATGTGGTGACTTATGTCACGAAATCTGAATGTGGTGACTTATGTCACAAAATAATTATCTGGTGGCAATGCCACGAATTTTATAAGGGCGATGAGCACGTCAACTATAGCGACTGCCTTCGATGGTGTGTAGCAGATGGAGGGTTGACTTAGTAGTCCCCACGGTGTGATGGTTGGTACGGGTGATGTGTAGCGGATGGTTATCTAGGTTTGGGTTTGGGTTTGCATCATGATTTATATATGATTATCATGTATGATTTGACATGCCTGAATTAATTGAGACTTGTGTTGGTTGTACACATTGAGTCTGTTTGACTCGCCCCTTTGTGGGATTACTTTTCAGGTGACACTCAGTGATGGACTGGGTCGGCAGAAGCTCAGTGGTGGCCATGCTCAATTCGGAGATTGTTATATTTTTATTAGTTTTAATTTTCAAGTTTTGGATTATTTCGGGTGTTATTTGATGTAATAAAGCTATAAGTATTAAATTGTTTATGCATGCATTTAACTACTTAGTATGATACGACATTTATCGATTGAAGTTAAAGTGAATTTTTTTTCCTTAAATATAAATAATAATCATTTTGACACCTAATCAACACGGGTTTTAATTTTGAACCCAACCCAAATCAACTATTTTCAAAAAAAACACACAAGGTTTTGGCGAGGCCCAAATAAGATTCGAATAGTTTTTCTCTAGAAGCATGCCAGATCCGGTCAGGACTTGTGGGTCGGGTTTGGGGTGTTTCATTTGGTATCGAGCAGATTCAAAACTTCGGCCTTGAGGGCTTTTAGGGCCCAAAATGTTTTCTCTCTTTGAAAATGGATTTTCTAAGAAATAAGGTGTTTTCTAGCATGGCTTTGAGTATCCGCCTAAATTCCACGGTAAGTACTCCTAACTCTTCTGTGAATTGTATGTGGGAATATATAGGGACGTAGATTAGTGGACTAGGAATTATTAAACCCTAGAGGTAGTTTACCCCCAAGATGAGAACTACATAAAACTTTAATGCACAATTAAACAAACTTGTAACCATCATGCACATGTCTAGGATTGGTTTTGGTGGGAGCTTGGTATATAAGCAGTCCTAGTGACTCACCTCCTCTCCACTCGAATCCTATCTGGTGCGTAGTGACGGTTCACCCTAACCAAGAGGACTCAGCCACAGGATAAATCCAATAACTAAAACCCATAAGGGACTAGCCATATTTTTATAAAAACCCTAGTTTTAAAAACCACCAAATTATCCCTTTGATGTGTAGGAAAACCATTCTGAAAATTTTCCAAAATATTCTCGATTTACTAAAATGACCTAAATACCCTGGTTGAAAAAAATTACTAAAATGCCTTTGGTTCATAAAATTTCCATACTACCCACAGTTTTTATCAAGATTCTCTTACCTTACAAATATCCAAAAACCCTATTTTTACAAAATATTAAGATACCCTGATTTGGAAAAATTACGAAAATTACCCTTGATTTGCAAAATGACCAAATTACCCCTAACTTGTACAAATGACCAAAGTACCTTCAGAATGGAAAATCACCGAAGTACCCTCAAATTAAAAATCTTTAAAAATATCCTTGTTTTGAAAAGTCACCAGGAACCATATTTTGCAAAAAATTACCGAAATGCCCCTGGTTTGTAAAATTACAAAAATACCCCTACTATATGAAATTACCCTTGAAATTTTCTTACCAAGCATTTCAATTTTATAAAAATGCCAAAATTTCTACTTTGCGAAATTTTCAAATGCCCTAATTTGAAAATTTACCAAAATACCCCTATAAGATAAAATTATGGAAATACCCCTGGGTAGTGGAAAACAACAAACAATGACAACTACAACATTTTTCTGTAATGAACGCAAGTTCATAAATGTGATTGAATGAATGAAATGAGACTGTATGTGTATGAAATCGAAAGAACTACTTCCTAGAACTATTAAACATAAAACTGTTCGAGATAAATCAGTGGAACAAAACTAATCTATAAAATTCTTTAATCAGATAAACGCAAATCGAAAGTATGAATTCTAGGGGACGTGGTCGTAACGTGCGAGGCTATGGTAGAGGCCGAATAACTGTGTCAAAACCCGTTAGATTGGGTCAAGGATTTGAAAATGAAATGCCACCACCACCACCAGCGGCTGATAAGGAATATCAAGATCAGACGGGGGATGACACAGTGTTACAGGCAATGCTGCGGGTTTTGAAAAGGGTGGCTGGAGCGGGTGGAGGCATGGGAGCTCGAAAGCCGATACCTGAGCGACTCCGAGCCAACGGAGCTGAGGTGTTTCGTGGTGTATCTGGTGTGGCACCCAGTACCGCTGAGTATTGGTTGGAGGCGAGTGAGCGGATTATAGATGAGCTCGATTTAACTGCCGAGGAAAAACTGAAAGGAATGGTGTCGCTCCACCGCGATGAGTCATATCAATGGTGGCTAACGGTTCAGGATGGTGCCACAGCTGAGGAACTCACTTGGGATTATGCTAAGGCGGCATACCAGAAAAAGTATGTCGGTACTCATTACATTGATGCGCAGAGGAAGGCATTTCTGGGGCTGATTCAAGGGAACAAGTCCGTGGCGGAGTACGAAGCAAAATTCCTAAGGCTGAGCCGTTATGCTCGAGGCATAGTGTCAATTGAGCATGAGCGGTGTGTCTAATTTGAGGATGGGCTGAGGGATGATTTGAGACTGTTGATAGCTCCACAACAAGAGCGGGAGTTTGCTGTGTTGGTGGCGAAGGCTAAGGTAGCCGAGGGTATCAAAGATTCTGTAAGGCAGAACACTGATCAGAATAGGTAGAAAAGAGGATTTGGATCATCAGGGCCATCTGGGAATGTTCAAAAGAGGCCTAGAGTTGATGGGCTGCGAGGTCAGTGGGCTGTACTGGATTGTACAACCAAGCGAATGGAGTTAAAGACCTCGGAGGATGAGGTGGTAATCTTGATAGGAGAAAGAAGGAACTACTTGTCTAACATAGTTTCAGCTCTAAAAGCGGATAAGATGGTTCGGAAGGGGTGTAAGGCATTTCTGGCTCTCGTTAGTGCTTTGGATATGAATGAAGGGGGAGTTAGTGGAGTTAGAACGGTAAAGGAGTTTGTGGATGTCTTTGTAGAATGGTAAAGGAGTTTGTGGATGTCTTTTCAAGGAATTACCTGGAATACCCCCGGATAGGGAAGTGGAGTTCAGAATTGATTTCTTCGAAAATAGCTCTGTGTCAATCGCTTGTCTGAGAATGGCACCAAAGGAGTTGGTTGAGCTTAAGGCTCAAATCCAAGAATTGCTAGACCGTGGATTTATTCGACCCAGTGTGTCTCCATGGGGAGCACTGGTCTTGTTTGTGAAGAAGAAGGACGAAACTATGCGCATGTGCATAGATTATCGTCAGTTGAATAAGCTGACCATCAAGAACAAGTATCCATTGCCAAGAATAGATGACTTGTTCGATCAGCTTAAGGGGGTCGCAGTATTCTCGAAAATAGATCTAAGGTCTGGATATCATCAGCTTAAGGTGAAGGAGGCTAATATCCATAAGACGACTTTTCGAACAAGGTACGGGCATTATGAGTTCTTGGTAATGCCGTTCGGATTGACAAATGCCCCAGCCGCATTTATGGACATGATGAACCGGGTTTTCCAACCCTATCTGGACCAGTTTATTATTGTGTTCATAGACGATATCTTGGTGTATTCGAAGTCTGAGGACAAACACGATGAGAACCTCCGAGTTGTGTTGCAAGTGTTGAGGGAGAAGAAACTCCACGCCAAATTTAGCAAGTGTGAATTTTGGCTTAAGAAGGTTATGTTTTTAGGACATATGGTATCTGCTGAAGGAATAACGGTGGATCCTGGAAGATTGAGGCAGTTTTGGATTAGAAACCCCCTAAGTCTATGGCGGAAGTTCAGAGTTTCTTAGTATTAGTAGGGTATTACTGAAGGTTCGTGGAAGGGTTCTCATCAATAGCCGCGCCTCTAACAAAGTTGTTGAGGAAGGAAGTGCCTTTTGTATGGACCGATAAGCAACAAAAGAGCTTTGAGAAGCTTAAGAGGGTCTTGACCGAAGCTCCAGTTTTGATTCAGCCTGAGGCAGGAAAGGATTTTGTAGTGTATTGTGATGCTTCCCATACAGGATTGGGAGGTGTCCTTATGCAAGATAGGAAAGTAGTCGCTTATGCGTCTCGACAACTAAGGCCACACGAGGTTAACTACCCGACGCATGACTTGGAATTGGCGGTAGTGGTCTTTACTATTAAAGTGTAGAGGTATTACTTATATGGAGAAAAGTTAGTAATCTACACGGACCACAAAAGCTTGAAGTATCTGCTGACTTAGAAGGAGTTGAATCTGAGACAGCGAAGGTGGGTGGAATTATTGAAGGACTACGATTGTTCCATAGAGTATCACCCAGGCAAGGCGAATGTGGTGGCAGATGCCCTAAGTCAAAAAGTTGTGTCGGATCTGAGGGCAATGTTCGCACATCTGAGCTTGTATGATGATGGAAGTCTGCTGGCGAAATTGCAAGTTAAAGCGACATGGTTGAATGAGGTAAAGGAAAGTCAGTTAATGGATGAGGATTTAAGTGCTAAGTTACGACAAGTGTAGAATAGAGAGTTAGAGAGTTATGGTATTAATGACGAGGGAGTATTGTGCTTCAAGGGTAAGATCTGTATGCCGAAGAACGAGGAGTTAAGGCGGAGAATTCTTGAGGAATCACATAGTAGTCCTTATGCTATGCATCCTGGAGGCAGTAAGATGTATAGAGATCTAAGGGAACAATTTTGGTGGCCTGGTCTTAAGAAGAAAGTTACCGAATTTGTAGGGAAGTGCTTGACATGTCGACTAGTTAAATTTGAACACCAAGTTACATCGAGGTTGCTTGACCAATCTGATTCCGTAGTAGAAGTGGGAGAGAATGACCATGGACTTCATTAGTAGGCTTCCCTCACGCCTACTAAGAAGGACTCAGTATGGGTGATAGTGGATCGGTGACAAAGTCTGCTTTTATTCGGTCTTGGTTGACTACTCCTACAAAAGTTAGCAAGGTTGTATGTAGTGGAGATTGTAAGGTTGCGGAGTGCGGTGTCAATTATCTCGGATAGGGATCCAAGGTTCACGTCTCAATTTTGGAAGGCACTACATCAGGCTTTAGGCACTAGATTAGATTTCAGTACGGCTTTTCATCCACAGTCGGACGACCAGTCTGAACGAGTGATCCAAGTGTTAGAGGATATGTTAAGAGGCTGTGTGATAGACTTCAGAGGAAGTTGGGAAGAATATTTGCCTCTAGTGGAATTTGCTTACAATAATAGCTATCAGGCCAGTATTAGAATGGCACCGTACGAGGCGTTGTATGGACGGAAGTGCCGCACTCCTACATGTTGGATGGAATTGGGAGAACGTCAGGTTTTGGGTCCAGAGATTGTGGCACAATCAAGAGAAAGTAGAGATAATCCGGGCACGGTTGAAGGAGGCATCTGACAGGTAAAAGTCTTACGTAGATCTCAAATGGAAAGAAATAGAATTCGATGTGGGAGATCAAATGTTTCTCAAATTTTCACCTTGGAAGAAGGTAATGAGATTTGGTCGCAAAAGGAAATTAAGTCTAAGGTTTATCGGACCTTATCGGGTATTAGGGCGAGTTGGACCAGTGGCATACCAGTTGGAGTTGCCTCCAGAATTGAAGTAGATGCACGACGTATTTCATGTTTCCATGCTACGTCGATATCGATTGGATCCATCTCACATAGTTTCGATTAAAGAGGTGGAGCTGAGACCAGATCTGTCTTATGAGGAAGAGCCGATTCAGATTCTGGAGCGAGATGTGAAGGTGCTTCGGAAGAAGTCAGTCCCTCTGGTCAAAGTGTTGTGGTGTAACCATGGATCGGATGAAGCTTCTTGGGGGCAGAAGAAGCAATGCGACAACAATACCCTCACATATTCTAGCCAGGTAATTTTAAGGTCAAAATTATTTTAAGGGGGTAGAACTATAATATCCGAGATTTATGGCCTATGCATTTTTGCTTAAGTATGTGTGAAAGCATGTCTATGTGTTCTGAATTGTGTGGCATGAATTTTTGAAACTTTAAAGTGTAGTAGATGCCTTAGAAGTTATCCGATTTTTAAGAGGAAGCTAAACCAGAAAGGCCTTAAGGATATGAGTTGGTGAAATAAGACACTAAAATTAGGCCTGTTTAAGTGGCTTGGAGGCGCCACTTAGGGCCTTAGTAAGTGACGCCACAAGCATGGGTGCAAGGCCTAGGTTCGAGTCACAAGGGAAGCAAATAAAAGTTTTTATTTTGCTACAAGGAAGAGAGGAAGTGGGCGGCACAAGGACACTTTAAGATGAAGTGTAGATCAAGTTAAAAACGTGAAGATTTGGCTAAGGAAGAGTGAATTAGGGGATTTGATAAGAGAGGATGTAGTGGCCGAATAGAGGACTCTAGGGGCTTGCATTATTTCAGCTTTGAAGTGTAGCAAGGTGAGCTGAAAGTTCATTCTCTCCTCATCTTTTTCAGTTGAGCCGAAATTCCCAAAGAGAGAGCAACTTGTGTTCTTTCTCTCTTTTCCCTTTTTGCTACTCACTGACAAAGCCGAACCTCTCCTCATCCTTTCTCTTCCTTTAGCTAAATGTCTCTCCTTCTCATTTGTTAGCCATTGTCGATTCTCCCTAAGCCTCATATCCCTCTCTTTTCATCCTTGTTGAAGCCGAATACACAAGTGACTCATAGCCGACTATTCTCTAAGCCTCAAAGCCGAATCTCTGTGGTGTCATGCATAGGTGCTGTCGATTTCTGTGGTAAAGGTAAGATTAAATGCTATTCAATTTCCTTTCTTTTCTTTTTAGCCAAAACTTAGGGACTAATTCTATTCATGTTCTTTGGTCGAAAACTTGAAGGAAGAGATCTTCGAGATTTTAAAGATCTAAGGTAAGCCATTCGGACAAGGGCCATTTATTATGTTTTAATGTTAGATTGGACCTAACATGTGCCTATAGGAATCTCGACATCACTACAGAAGCAAGGATTTTGGGATTTAGACGAGCTAGGTAAGTGGTTGGTAACATTCGACCATAGGCTATATTTAGGGATTCCAATTTATTTCTTACTCCGTTTAAAAGCCGAAACTAATTGGTTCAGTGGTTCAATATCTAGCCAATTGCAAGAAGAGTTATCACAGAGTTTTCGAGATTTGATTGGTAGTGAAATCGGTATCAAGGTAAGATTTTCCTTCGGGATTTGGCTAGTTAGCCGAATGGCTCTTTGCTAACATGTGTAGGGTTGGCCAAATGTAGGAACTAAGGATCTAGGACGCTAGATCGAGTTTTCGAGATTTTCAGTAAACTTGCTAAGTAAATCAGGTGTGTACCCCACACTAAGCCTTAATTAATTTATGGTTATGTTTTAATAAATATGTTACTATGAATATGTTAAGATGTGGCTAAGAGTATCTTGCATTGGTACAAAGTACTCAGGTACGTTTACCCACTCCTACTGTGAGTATGACATGATCTATGATGGCACATATGTCATAAGTGATAAGAATGTGAAATAAGGCATGATATTGCATGATTTGTTTGACATGGGCCATATCGGTGATATGTAAAGGGAAGTGAATTGGTGGTTTTATACCCAATATCTCGAATGTGGTGACTTATGTCACAAAATTTGAATGTGGTGACTTATGTCACGAAATCGAATGTGGTGACTTATGTCACAAAATAATTATCGGTGGCAATGCCACGAATTTTATAAGAGGCGATGAGCACGTCATTGCGCAATCGCCTTCGATGGTGTGTAGCGGATGGAGAGTTGACTTAGTAGTCCCACGGTGTGATGGTTGGTACGGGTGATGTGTAGCCGAAGGTTATCTAGGTCGCCGAGTTAGGGTGTGGCAACCATCATGCGCATGTCTAGGATTGGTTTCGATGGGAGCTTGGTATTTAAGTAGTCCTAGTGACTCACCTCCTCTCCACTCGAATCCTACCTGGTGCGTAGTGACGGTTCACCCTAACCAAGAGGACTCAGCCACAGGCTAAATCCAATAACTAAAACCCGAAAGGGACTAGCCATATTTTTATAAAAACCCTAGTTTTAAAAACCACCAAATTATCCCTTTGATGTGTAGGGAAACCATTCTGAAAATTTTTCAAAATATTCTTGATTTACTAAAATGACCTAAATACCCCTGGTTGAAAAAAATTACTAAAATGCCCTTGGTTCATAAAATTTCCATACTACCCACAGTTTTTATCAAGATTCTCTTACCTTACAAATATCCAAAAACCCTATTTTTACAAAATATTAAGATACCCTGATTTGGGAAAATTACGAAAATTTCCTCTAATTTGTAAAATGACCAAATTACCCCTAACTTGTACAAATGACCAAAGTACCTTCAGAATGGAAAATCACCGAAGTACCCTCAAATTAAAAATCTTTAAAAATATCCTTGTTTTGAAAAGTCACCAGGAACCATATTTTGCAAAAAATTATCGAAATGCCCCTGGTTTGTAAAATTACAAAAATACCCTAGTGTATGAAATTGCCCTTTTACCCTTGAAATTTTCTTACCAAGCATTTCAATTTTATAAAAATGCCAAAATTTCTACTTTACGAAATTTTCAAATGCCCTAATTTGAAAAATTACCAAAATACCCCTATAAGATAAAATTACGGAAATACCCCTGGGTAGTGGAAAACAACAAACAATGACAACTACAACATTTTTCTGTAATGAACGCAAGTTCATAAATGTGATTGAATGAATGAAATGAGACTGTATGTGTATGAAATTGAAAGAACTACTTCCTAGAACTATTAAACATAAAACTGTTCGAGATAAATCAGTGGAACAAAACTAATCTATAAAATTCTTTAATCAGATAAACGCAAATCGAAAGTATGAATTCTAGGGGCGTGGCCGTAACGTGTGAGGTTGTGGTAGAGGCCTAATGACTGTGTCGAAACCCGTTAGATCGGGTCAAGGATCTGAAAATGAAATGCCACCACCACCACCTAGCCGCTGATGAGGAATATTAGGATCAGACGGGGGATGACACAGTGTCACAGGCGATGTTGCGGGTTTTAGAAAGGGTGGCTGGAGCGGGTGGAGGCATGGGAGCTCAAATTTGGTACTGGCGACTACGAGCCATCGAATGAGGTGTTACGTGGTGTATCTGGTGTGGCACCAGATCTGTGAGTATTGGTTGGAGGCGATCGGCGGATTATGGATGAGCTCGATTTAACTGCCGAGGAAAAACTAAAAGGAATGGTGTCGCTCCTCTGCGATGAGTCATATCAATGGTGGCTCACGGTCCAGGATGGTGCCACAGCTGAGGAACTCACTTGGGATTATGCTAAGGCGGCATACTAGAAGAAGTATGTCGGTACTTCATTACATTGATCTTGTGAGAGGAAGGCGTTTAGGGGTTGATTCAAGGAACAAGTCCGTGGCGAGTCTGTTGAATTCCTAAGGCTGAGCCATTATGCTCGAGGCATAGTGTCAACTGAGCATGAGCGGTGTGTCTGGTTTGAAGACGGGATGAGGGATGATTTGAGACTGTTGATAGCTCCACAACAAGAGTGGAAGTTTGTTGTGTTGGTGGAGAAGGCTAAGGTAGTCGAGGGTATCAAAGATTCTGTAAGGCAGAACACCAATCGGAATAGGCAGAAAAGAGGATTTGGATCATCAGGGCCATCTGGGAATGTTTAAAAGAGGCCTAGAGTTGATGGGCCGCGAGGTCAGCGGGCTGTACTGAATTGTGCAGCCAAGCAAATAGAGTTAAGGACCTCGGAGGATGAGGTGATAATCTTGATAGGAGAAAGAAGAAACTACCTGTCTAATGTAGTTTCTGCTCTAAAAGCGAATAAGATGGTTCGGAAGGGGTGTAAGGCATTTCTGACTCTCATTAGTGCTTTGGATATGAACGAAGGGGGAGTTAGTTGAGTTAGAACGGTAAGGGAGTTTGTGGATGTCTTTTCGAAGGAATTACCTAGAATACCCCCGGATAGGGAAGTGGAGTTCGGAATTGATTTGCTGCCAAAAATAGCTCCTGTGTCAATCGCCCCATACAGAATGGCACCAAAGGAGTTGGTTGAGCTTAAGGCTCAAATCCAAGAATTGCTAGACCGTGGATTTATTCGACCCAGTGTGTCTCCATGGGGAGCATCGGTCTTGTTTGTGAAGAAGAAGGACGAAACTATGCGCATGTGCATAGATTATTGTCAGTTGAATAAGCTGACCATCAAGAACAAGTATCCATTGCCAAGAATAGATGACTTGTTCGATCGACAAGGGGCATGATATTCTCGAAGATAGATCTAAGGTCTAGATATCATCAGCTTAAGGTGAAGGAGGCTGATATCCATAAGACAGCTTTCCGAACAAGGTATGGGCATTATGAGTTCTTGGTAATACTGTTAGATTGACAAATGCCCCAGCCGCGTTTATGGACATGATGAATCGGGTTTTCCAACCCTATCTGGACCGATTTGTTGTTGTGTTCATAGACGATATCTTGGTGTATTTGAAGTCTGAGGATGAACACGATGAGCACCTCCGAGTTGTGTTGCAAGTGTTGAGGGAGAAGAAGCTCTACGCCAAATTTAGCAAGTGTGAATTTTGGCTTAAGGAGGTTACGTTTTTAGGACATGTGGTATCTGCTGAAGGAATAAGGGTGGATCCTCGGAAGATTGAGGCAGTTTTGGATTGGAAACCCCTAAGTGCGTGGTAAAAGTTCGAGTTTCTTAGGATTAGCGAGGCTATTACCGAAGGTTCATGGAAGGGTTCTCATCAATAGCCGCGCCTCTGACAAAGTTGTTGAGAAAGGAAGTGCCCTTCGTATGGACCGATAAGCAACATGATTATGCTAAAATTTGGGGATTTGATTTATATGCTTTATTTTTTCCCTCTACTTTTACAATGTCACTAATACATTTAAATAGTTAATTTTTCTTAAAAATATTATTCAAATAGAAATAAATTATTTTATCATGAAAAGTTTGAATAGACATTTTCTTTTACAAAAAATTATTATTTCATGTTTAGTTTAATTCTTAGGAGGTTTAGGAAGGGTTGGTAGTGTTGGAAAAGTCCTAGGCTCGATCTAGGGCTTTAGCAAAAATGTTGTTTTTTTAGGGAGGTTGGTGGTAGTCATAAGGCTTTTAAAATATTGTTGGGTTAAAAGATATCACAAAGAAGTAGGTGGTATGGTGGCTTGGGGCATTCTCAAGAAGCTAGAGGTCAAAGGTTCAAGTCTTGGGTATGGTAAAAAAAATTATTTTGCATATGTTAGTATGAGGGCGAGTTTAGGCCTTATAATTAGTTAGGGCTGTTTCATGACACAAGGAAATGCCTAGCCCGATGGCAAAGGCATTAGGAGGCGGGAGGGGAACAAGGTTCTAGTCGCGTTGTCTTGTGAAATGTTGGGTTTTTAAGTAAACTGGAGCATGAAATAAAGGTTGATAATTAATTGGGAAGGAATTATGACTCAAATGAAACGGGTGGTGCGGTGGGAGGGGCGTGCCTCATAGTGAAAAGGGCGGAGGTTCGAATCCAGGTGTTGGTTAATATTTTTGGATTTCTTTGGATGATTTGGTCACTGGAAAGTATACTTTAAAAGAAGTTGACAATGAAATATATCACAAGAATGGTTCTGGTGCAGTGGCTGGTAGTGTGTGGTTGTGCTTGGAGGTCTCGGGTTCGAGTTGCCTTGTGCGCAATAGTTTGAAATTTTGCTGATGGCGTGGAAGGTGTTTGAATTGGACCAAAATGCCGAAAGATGGCTGCTGATTGGGAAGCTATTTGAATGAAATTCAAATTGAATTTTTGGGCTAAATAAAAAGACTTTTTGATGAGGATAAATTTTGAAGATAATAAAAGAATTTGATTAGTGATAAGTTTGAGTTGATTAGGGAGTGTAGGTTTATTCTATTTATCTATTTATTTTAGTATATATGGGTACGAATTTTCCCTTTTCTTTTAGCTTAACTTTTAGTTATCGGAAGAAGGCGTTTTGGGTTTGAACAATAGGTGCCAAAATTTCTATAAATAGGGAGGATATCTCATTGATTCGACATTTAAAAAAAAAACCTAATTCTCTTTATTCTTTATGCGAATTCTTTAGCCTCTCCTCTCCAATTTATTTAAAAGCGAAACCTTTTCTCCATTCTTTTACCCTTGAGCCGATTTGATCATATACATTAAGCGAAACTCAAACACTTCCTCCCTCTTGTCGACACTTTGAGTTGGTGAGCCAATCACATTTTATCATTCTATTTGGTAAGGATCTCTTGATCAAACTCTTGTTCTTTTCTTTCACGACCATCGAAAATTAAGACTCTAATCCTCTATGTTCTTTGGCGAAACCATGAAGGTGATTCAGGGATTTCTCTTGTAGCCGACGGTTTAAGGATTAATTTCGGGATCTAAGATTCACAAGGTAAGTGCATGTAACATTCGTCCATAGGCCATATTTTAGTATTAATGCCTAACCGATTTTAACTATGGGTATTAGGAAGGAGTACAATAGGTTTTGGTAGATTTTCGGGATTTAGTGAAAGCGTTAATACTAGGTGTGTACCCCACACTAGCTCTTAATAGATTTAAGGCATCAAATTAATAAATGTGTTTATAATAATGTGACATGTGGCTAACCATGCAATGGTACAAAGTACCAGTACGTTTACCCTCCTACTATGAGTATGATATGATGCATTATGGCATATATGTGAAACTATAAGAATGTGAATAAGGAATATGACATGGTTAATGCATAATTGTATGACATGGGGCATACGAGAAATTATGAAAGGGGAAGTGATTTGGTGGTTTTATACCACAATATTTGAATGTGGTGACTTATGTCACGAAATCTGAATGTGGTGACTTATGTCACAAAATATTATCTGGTGGCTATGCCACAATATTTATAAGGGCGATGAGCATGT
Organism: Gossypium rotundifolium; assembly: GCA_025506655.1. NCBI lineage: Eukaryota > Viridiplantae > Streptophyta > Magnoliopsida > Malvales > Malvaceae > Gossypium > Gossypium rotundifolium. The sequence continues at coordinate 176,742,802 of CP106724.1, forward strand.
CGCTGCAATGACGCCTTCGATGATGTGTGGTGATGGAGGGTCGACTTAGTAGTCCCCACGGTGTGATGGTTGGTATGGGTGATGTGTAGCGGATGTTTATCTAGGTTTGGGTTGGGTTTGCATCATTGATTATATATGTTTATTATGTATGATTTGACATGCCTAAATTGGTTGAGACTTGTGTTGGTTGTACACCTTGAGTGCATTGACTCACCCGTTGTGGGATTATTTTTGAGGTAACACAGGTGATGGACCGGTCGGCAGGAGCTCAATGGTGGCCATGTTCATTTCGAATTTGTTTAATTTTATAATTTTCCATACTTAAGTATTTTGAATTATTTTGGGTTTTTGTTTTGATGTAATAAGGCCATAATTATTGATCTGCTTATGCATGCATTTCAATTAATTTAGTATGATACGATTATTATCAAATTAAAGTTTAAAGTTAATTTTTCTCAAATATAAATATTAAATGTTTTGACACCTAATCAACACCGTTATTAATTTTGAACCCAACCCAAATCAATGGTTCTTCAAAAACACACAAGATTTTGGCAAAGTCCAAATCAGTTTTGAATGGTTTTTCCCTAGAAGCATGCCGGATCTAGTCAGGGCTTGTGGACCGAGTTTGTGGTGTTTTAGCTTGGTATCAGAGCCCGTTTCAAAACTCAGCCTTGAGGGCTTTTAGGGCCCGAAATGTTTTTTTTTTTCTTTTGAAAATGGGTTTTACTAAGAAACGGCATGGCACCTGAGTCTCCGGCCCGAAGTCCACCAGGTAAGTACTCCTAACTCTTTTGTGATTGTATGTGGGATTTATAGGGACGTAGATTATTATATTAAGTTATAAAACCCTAGGATTAGCTTACTCCAACACAAAATTGCATAAAGCTTTAAAGCCTAATTAAACAAACCTGTGTCTAAGTAGCCGAGTTAGGGTGTGGCAACCATTGTGCGCATGTCTAGGATTGGTTTCAGTGGGAGCTTGGTATTTAAGCAGTCGTAGTGACTCACCTCCTCTCCACTCGAATCCTACCTGGTGCGTAGTGACGGTTCACCCTAACCAAGAGGACTCAGTCACATGCTAAATTTAATAATTAAAACCCGAAAGGGACCCGTCACCTTGTTTTGTGAAATACTAAAGTCAAACCATGATTTTAGAATTCCAAGTACCCTTGGTTTAAAAATGGCCAAAATACCCCTGATTTGTAAATTGACCAGATTACCCCTAACTAGTATAAATGACCAAAATACCCTCCGTATGGAAAGCTACCGAAATACCCTCGAATTAAAAATTTCCAAAAATACCCTTGTCTTGGAAAGTCACCAGGAACCATATTTTGCAAAAAAATTATCGAAATGCCCCTAGTTTGAAAAATTACGAAAATACCCTCAGTTTATAAAATTACCATTTTACCCTTGAAATTCCTTACCAAGTATTTCAATTTTGTAAAAACACCAAAAATCTCCATTTTGCAACATTTTCAATTACCCTAATTTGAAAAATTACCAAAATACTTCTGTAGGATAAAATTACGAAAATACCCTTGAGTAGTGGAAAAAAACAACAACGACAACTACAACACTTTTCTGTAATGAACGCAAGTTCATGAATGTGATGAATGAATGAATTTGAGACTGTATGTGTATGAATTTGAAAGAAATACTCCTTAGAACTATTGAACATAAGACTGTTCGCGATAAATCAGTGGAACAAAAACTAATTCATAAAATTCTTTAATCAGATAAACGCGAACCGATAGCATGAGTACAAGGGGATGAGGATGCCCTAGATGTGAATACCGGTGCGTACTCTACCATAGTGTTTATTTTGGGTTTAGAATTGGAGTGCGCAGTGAAAGCAGGGTAGTGAGACTTAGGTAGTGCGATTACTAGTTAGTTGGAATTTCGAGGACGAAATTTCTTTAAGGAGGGTAGAATTGTAACATCACTGAATTTGGGCCTAGAATAAATGGGTTTAGGTGTATTCGAGAGAATGGATTTTGTCGTAAAAAATTTTATTAATATGTGGTTTATACTAAAATAAGATAATGGTCAATTTTAATTGACCCTTAGATTATGCTAAAATTTGGGGATTTAATTTATATGCTTTATTTTTTCCCTCTACTTTTACAATGTCACTAATACATTTAAATAGTTAATTTTTCTTAAAATTATTATTCAAGCGAAATAAATTATTTTATCATGAAAAGTTTGAATGGACATTTTCTTTTTAAAAAAAATCATTATTTCATGTTTAGTTTAATTCTTAGGAGATTTAGGAAGGGTTGGTAGTGCTCGATCTAGGGCTTTAGCAAAAATGTTGTTTTTTTAGGGAGGTTGGTGGTAGTCATAAGGCTTTTAAAATATTGTTGGGTTAAAAGATATCACAAAGAAGTAGGTGGTCTGGTGGCTGGGGGCGTTCTCAATAAGCTGGAGGTCGAAGGTTCAAGTCTTGGGTATGGCAAAAAAATTATTTTGCATATGTTAGTATGAGGGTTAGAGTTTAGGCATTATAATTAGTTGAAAACATTTCATGACACAAGGAAGCGCTTGCCCAAAGGGCAAAGGCATTAGGAGTAGGAGGGAACAAGGTTCTAGTCGCGTTGTCTTGTGAAATGTTGGGTTTTTTAAGTAAACACGGAGCATGGAATAGAGGTTGATAATTAATTGGGAAGGAATTATGACTCAAATGAAAGCGGGTGGCGTAGTGGCAAGGGCGTGCCTCATAGTGAAAAGGCGGAGGTTCGAATCTAGGTGTTGGTTAATATTTTGGATTTCTTTGGATGATTCGATCATTTGGAAAGTATACTTTAAAAGAAGTTGACAACGGAATATATCACAAGAATGGTTACGGTGTAGTGGCTAGTGGCGTGTGGTTGTGCTTGGAGGTCTCGAGTTCGAGTTACCTTGTCTTAATAGCTTGAAATTTTTTCTTTGGCGTGGAAGGTGTTTGAATTGGACCAAAATGTCAAAAGATGGTCGCTGATCGGGAAGCTATTTGAATGAAATTCAAATTGAATTTTGGGCTAAATAAAGGACTTTTGATGAGGATAAATTTTGAAGATAATAAAGGAATTTGATTAGTGATAAGTTTGAGTTGATTAGGGAGTGTAGGTTTATTCTATTTATCTATTTATTTTAGTATATATGGGTGCGAATTTTCCCTTTTCTTTTAGCTTAAATTTTAGTTATCAAGAAGGCGTTTCGGGTTTGAACAATAGGTGCGAAATTTCTATAAATAGGGAGGATATCTCATTGATTCGACATTTAAAAAAAACCCTAATTATATTTATTCTTTATGCGAATTCTTTAGCCTCTCCTCTCCAATTTCTTTAAAAGCGAAACCTTTTCTCGATTCTTTTCCCTTGAGCCGATTTGATCATATACATTAACGACCAAAACTCAAACACTTCCTCCCTCTTGTCGACACTTTGAGTTGGTGAGCCAATTACGTTTTGATAATTCTATTTGGTAAGGATCTCTTGATCAAACTCTTGTTCTTTTCTTTCCCTGACCATCGGAAATTAAGACTCTAATCCTCTATGTTCTTTGGCCGAAACCATGAAGGTGATTTGGGATTTCTCTTGTAGCCGACGATTTAAGGATTAATTTTGGGATCTAAGATTCACAAGGTAAGTGCATGTAACATTCGACCATAGGCCATATTTTAGTATTAATGCCTAACCGATTTTAACTATGGGTATTAGGAAGGAGTACAATCGGTTTTGGTAGATTTTCGGGATTCAGTGAAAGCGTTAATACCAGGTGTGTACCCCACACTAGCTCTTAAAAGATTTAAGGCATCAAATTAATAAATGTGTTTATAATAATGTGACATGTGGCTAACCATGCAATGGTACAAAGTACCAGTACATTTACCCACCCTACTATGAGTATGATATGATGCATTATGGCATATATGTGAAACTATAAGAATGTGAATAAGGAATATGACATGGTTAATGCATAATCGTATGACATGGGGCATATGGGAAATTATGAAAGGGAAAGTGATTTGGTGGTTTTATACCACAATATCGAATGTGGTGACTTATGTCACGAAATCGAATGTGGTGACTTATGTCACAAAATATTATCTGGTGGCTATGCCACAATATTTATAAGGCGATGAGCATGTAAATGCAAATGAACGCCTTTGATGATGTGTAGCGGATGGAGGGTCGACTTAGTAGTCCCCACGGTGTGATGGTTGGTACGGGTGATGTGTAGCGGATGGTTATCTAGGTTTGGGTTGGGTTTGCATCATTGATTATATATGTTTATTATGTATGATTTAACATGCCTAAATTGGTTGAGACTTATGTTGGTTGTACACTTGAGTTTGTTGACTCACCCGTTGTGGGATTATTTTCGGTGTGACACATGTGATGGACCGGGTTGGCGGGAGCTCAATGGTGGCCATGCTCATTTCGAAATTTGTTTAATTTTATAATTTTCCATACTTAAGTATTTTGAATTATTTGGTTTTTGTTTTGATGTAATAAGGCCATAATTATTGAGCCTTATGCATGTATTTCAATTAATTTAGTATGATCGATTATTATCAAATTAAAGTTTAAAGTTAATTTTTCTCAAATATAAATATTAAATGTTTTGACACCTAATCAACACCGTTATTAATTTTGAACCCAACCCAAATCAATGGTTCTTCAAAAACACACAAGATTTTGGCAAAGTCCAAATCAATTTTGAATGGTTTTTCCCTAGAAGCATGCCAGATCCGGTTCGGGATTGTGGACCGGGTTTGGGGTGTTTCAGCTTGGTATCAGAGCCCGGTTCAAAACTCAACCTTGAGGGCTTTTAGGGCCCAAAATGTTTTTTTCTTTTGAAAATGGGTTTTACTAAGAAACGAGCAAGTTTCTCTGGCATGGCACTTGAGTCTCCAGCCCGAAGTCCACCAGGTAGGTACTCCTAACTCTTTTGTGATTGTATGTGGGATTTATAGGGACGTAGATTAGTATATTAAGTTATTAAACCCTAGGATTAGCTTACTCCAACACAAAATTGCATAAAGCTTTAAAGCCTAATTAAACAAACCTGTGTCTAAGTCGTCGGGTTAGGGTGTGGCAACCATTGTGCGCATGTCTAGGATTGGTTTCAGTGGGAGCTTGGTATTTAAGCTAGTCGTAGTGACTCACCTCCTCTCCACTCGAATCCTACCTGGTGCGTAGTGGCGGTTCACCCTAAGCAAGAAGACTCAGTCACATGCTAAACTCAATAATTAAAACCCAAAAGGGACTCGTCACCTTGTTTTGTGAAATACTAAAGTCAAACCATGATTTTAGAATTCCAAGTACCCTTGGTTTAAAAATGACCAAAATACCCCTGATTTGTAAGTTGACCAAATTACCCCTAACTAGTATAAATTACCAAAATTCCCTCCGTATGGAAAGTTACTGAAATACCCTTAAATTGAAAATTTCCAAAAATACCCTTGTCTTGAAAAGTCACCAAGAACCATATTTTGCGAAAAATTACCGAAATGCCCCTGGTTTGAAAAATTACGAAAATACCTTCAGTTTATAAAATTACCATTTTACCTTTGAAATTCCTTACCAAGTATTTCAATTTTGTAAAAACACCAAAAATCTCCATTTTGCAACATTTTCAATTACCCTAATTTGAAAAATTACCAAAATACCCCTGTAGGATAAAATTACGAAAATACCCTTGGGTAGTGGAAAACAGCAACAACGACAACTACAACACTTTTCTGTGATGAACGCAAGTTCATGAATGCGATGAATGAATGAATTTGAGACAATATGTGTATGAATTCGAAAGACCTACTCCTTAGAACTATTGAACATAAGACTGTTCGCGATAAATCAGTGGAACAAAAACTAATTCATAAAATTCTTTAATCAGATAAACGCGAACCGATAGCATGAGTACAAGGGGATGAGGACGCCCTAGATGTGAATACCGGTGCGTACTCTACCATAGTGTTTATTTTGGGTTTAGAATTGGAGTGCGCAGCGACAGCATGGTAGTGAGATTTAGGTAGTATGATTACTAGTTAGTTGGAATTTCGAGGACGAAATTTCTTTAAGGAGGGTAGAATTATAACATCCTGAATTTGGGCCTAGAATAAATCGGTTTCGTGTGTCGAGAGAATGGATTTTGTCGTAAAAAAAATTTATTAATATGTGGTTTATACTAAAATAAGATAATGGTCAATTTTTAATTGACCCTTAGATTATTCTAAAATTTGGGGATTTGATTTATATGCTTTATTTTTTCCCTCTACTTTGACAATGTCACTAATACATTTAAAAAGTTAATTTTTCTTAAAAATATTATTCAAAAAGAAATAAATTATTTTATCATGAAAAGTTTGAATGGACATTTTCTTTTTTTAAAAAAATTATTATTTCATGTTTAGTTTAATTCTTAGGAGGTTTAGGAAGGGTTGGTAGTGTTGGAAAAGTCCTAGGCTCGATCTAGGGCTTTAGCAAAAATGTTGTTTTTTTAGGGAGGTTGGTGGTAGTCATAAGGCTTTTAAAATATTGTTGGGTTAAAAGATATCACAAAGAAGGAGGTGGTATGGTGGCTTGGGGCGTTCTCAATAAGCTGGAGATCAAAGGTTCAAGTCTTGGGTATGGCAAAAAAAAAAAATATATTTTGCATATGTTAGTATGAGGGCCGAGTTTAGGCCTTATAATTAGTTGAATGTTTCATGACACAAGGAAGCGCTGGCCCAATGGCAAAGGCATTAGGAGCGGGGGGGAACAAGGTTCTAGTCGCGTTGTCTTGCGAAATGTTGGGCTTTTTAAGTAAACACGGAGCATGGAATAAAGGTTGATAATTAATTGGGAAGGAATTATGACTCAAATGAAACGGGTGGCGCGATGGCAAGGGGCGTGCCTCATAGTGAAAAGGGCGAGGTTTGAATCCGGTGTTGGTTAATATTTTGGATTTCTTTGGATGATTCGATCTTTGGAAAGTATACTTTAAAAGAAGTTGACAACGGAATATATCACAAGAATGGTTACAGTGCGATGGCTAGTAGCGTGTGGTTGTGCTTGGAGGTCTCGGGTTCGAGTTGCCTTGTCGCAATAGCTTGAAATTTTACTCTTTGGCGTGGAAGGTGTTTGAATTGGACCAAAATGCCAAAAGATGGCTCTTGATCGGGAAGCTATTTGAATGAAATTCAAATTGAATTTTAGGCTAAATAAAGGACTTTTGATGAGGATAAATTTAGAAGATAATAAAGGAATTTGATTAGTGATAAGTTTGAGTTGATTAGAGTGTAGGTTTATTCTATTTATCTATTTATTTTAGTATATATGGGTACCGAATTTTCCTTTTCTTTTAGCTTAACTTTTAGTTATCGGGAAGGGCATTTTGGGTTTGAACAATAGGAAGCGAAATTTCTATACATAGGGAGGATATCTCATTGATTCGACATTTAAAAAACACCCTAATTCTCTTTATTCTTTATGCCGAATTCTTTATCCTCTCCCTCTCCAATTTCTTTAAAAGCGAAACCTTTTCTCGATTCTTTTCCCTTGAGTGATTTGATCATATACATTAAAAGTCGAAACTCAAACACTTCCTCCCTCTTGTCGACACTTTGAGTTGGTGAGCCAATTACGTTTTATCATTCTATTTGGTAAGGATCTCTTGATCAAACTCTTGTTCTTTTCTTTCTCGACCATCAAAATTAAGACTCTAATCCTCTATGTTCTTTGGCCGAAACCATGAAGGCGATTCTAGGATTTCTCTTGTAGCCGACGGTTTAAGGATTAATTTTGGGATCTAAGATTCACAAGGTAAGTGCATGTAACATTCGACCATAGGCCATATTTTAGTATTAATGCCTTACCGATTTTAACTATGGGTATTAGGAAGGAGTACAATCGGTTTTGGTAGATTTTGGGATTTAGTGAAAGCGTTAATACCAGGTGTGTACCCCACACTAGCTCTTAATAGATTTAAGGCATCAATTTAATAAATATGTTTATAATAATGTGACATGTGGCTAACCATGCAATGGTACAAAGTACCTAGGTACGTTTACCCACTCCTACTATGAGTATGATATGATCTGTTATGGCATATATGTGAAACTATAAGAATGTGAATAAGGAATATGACATGGTTAATGCATAATTGTATGACATGGGGCATATGGGAAATTATGAAAGGGGAAGTGATTTGGTGGTTTTATACCACAATATCTGAATGTGGTGACTTATGTCACGAAATCTGAATGTGGTGACTTATGTCACAAAATATTATCTGGTGGCTATGCCACAATATTTATAAGGGCGATGAGCATGTCGTCTGCAGCGACTGCCTTTGATGATGTGTAGCGGATGGAGGGTCGACTTAGTAGTCCCCACGGTATGATAGTTGGTACGGGTGATGTGTGGCGGATGGTTATCTAGGTTTGGGTTGGGTTTGCATCATTGATTATATATGTTTATTATGTATGATTTGACATGCCTAAATTGGTTGAGACTTGTGTTGGTTGTACACATTGAGTGCATTGACTCACCTATTGTGGGATTATTTTTAGGTGACACACGGTGATGGACCGGGTCGGCAGGAGCTCAATGGTGGCTATGCTCAGCTTGGAATTTGTTTAGTTTTTATAAGTTTCCATACTTAAGTATTTTAAATTATTTCGGGGTTTTGTTTTGATGTAATAAGGCCATAAGTATTGAACTGTTTATGCATGCATTTCAATTAATTTAGTATGATCGATTATTATCAAATTAAAGTTTAAAGTTAATTTTTTTAAATATAAATATTAAATGTTTTGACACCTAATCAACACTTTGTTTTAATTTTGAACCCAACACAAATCAATGGTTCTTCAAAACACACAAGATTTTAGCAAAGTCCAAATCAATTTTGAATGGTTTTTCCTAGAAGCATGCCAGATCCGGTCAGGGCTTGTGGACCGGGTTTGGGGTGTTTCAGCTTGGTATCAGAGCCCGGTTCAAAACTCAACCTTGAGGGCTTTTAGGGCCCAAAATGTTTTTTTTCTTTTGAAAATGGGTTTTACTAAGAAACGAGCAAGTTTCTCGGCATGGCTTTGAGTCTCTACCAAGTCCACCAGGTAAGTATTCCTAACTCTTTTGTGATTGTATGTGGGATTTATAGGGACGTAGATTAGTATATTAAGTTATTAAACCCTAGGATTAGCTTACTCCAACACAAAATTGCATAAAGCTTTAAAGCCTAATTAAACAAACTTGTGTCTAAGTCGCCGAGTTAGGGTGTGGCAACCATTGTGCGCATGTCTAGGATTGGTTTCGGTGGGAGCTTGGTATTTAAGTAGTCCTAGTGACTCACCTCCTCTCCACTCGAATCCTACCTGGTGCGTAGTGACGGTTCACCCTAACCAAGAGGACTCAGTCACATGCTAAACTCAATAATTAAAACCCGAAAGGGACCCGCCACATTGTTTTGAAAAATACTAAAGTCAAACCATGATTTTAGAATTCCAAGTACCCTTGGTTTAAAAATGACCAAAATACCCCTGATTTGTAAGTTGACCAAATTACCCCTAACTAGTACAAATTACCAAAATACCCTCCATATGGAAAGTTACCGAAATACCCTCGAATTAAAAATTTCCAAAAATACCCTTTGTCTTGAAAAGTCACCAAGAACCATATTTTGCGAAAAAATTACTGAAATGCCCTGGTTTGAAAAATTACGAAAATACCCTCAGTTTATAAAATTACCATTTTACCCTTGAAATTCCTTACCAAGTATTTCAATTTTGTAAAAACACCAAAAATCTCCATTTTGTAACATTTTCAAATACCCTAATTTGAAAAATTACCAAAATACCCCTGTAGGATAAAATTACGAAAATACCCTTGGGTAGTGGAAAACAACAACAACGACAACTACAACACTTTTCTGTAATGAACGCAAGTTCATGAATGCGATGAATGAATGAATTTGAGACTGTATGTGTATGAATTTGAAAGAACTACTCCTTAGAACTATTGAACATAAGACTGTTCACGATAAATCAGTGGAACAAAAACTAATTCATAAAATTCTTTAATCAAATAAACGCGAACCGAGAGCATGAGTACAAGGGGATGAGGACGCCCTAGATGTGAATATCAGTGCGTACTCTACCATAGTGTTTATTTTGGGTTTAGAATTGGAGTGCTTGAAGTAAAGCATGGTAGTGAGACTTAGGTAGTATGATTACTAGTTAGTTGGAATTTGAGACGAAATTTCTTTAATAGAATTGTAACATCCTAAATTTGGGCCTAGAATAAATAGGTTTAGGTGTGTCGAGAGAATGGATTTTGTCGTAAAAAAATTTATTAATATGTGGTTTATACTAAAATAAGATAATGGTCAATTTTAATTGACCCTAGATTATGCTAAAATTTGGGGATTTGATTTATATGCTTTATTTTTTCCCTCTACTTTTACAATGTCACTAATACATTCAAATAGTTAATTTTTATTAAAAATATTATTCAAAAAAATAAATTATTTTATCATGAAAAGTTTGAATGGACATTTTCTTTTAAAAAAAATTATTATTTCATGTTTAGTTTAATTCTTAGGAGGTTTAGGAAGGGTTGGTAGTGTTGGAAAAGTCCTAGGCTCGATCTAGGGCTTTAGCAAAAATGTTGTTTTTTTAGGGAGGTTGGTGGTAGCCATAAGGCTTTTAAAATATTGTTGGGTTAAAAGATATCACAAAGATGTAGGTAGTCTGGTGGCTTGGGGCGTTCTCAATAAGCTGGAGGTCAAAGGTTCAAGTCTTGGGTATGGCAAAAAAAAAAAAAAAATTATTTTGCATATGTTAGTATGAGGGCGAGTTTAGGCCTTATAATTAGTTGAAATGTTTCATGACACAAGGAAACGTCTGCCCGATGGTAAAGGCATTAGGAGCGGGGGGGAACAAGGTTCTAGTCGCGTTGTCATAAAATGTTGGGTTTTTTAAGTAAACACGGAGCATGGAATAAAGGTTGATAATTAATTGGGAAGGAATTATGACTCAAATGAAACGGGTGGCTTGATGGCAAGGGACGTGCCTCATAGTGAAAAGGGTGGAGGTTTGAATCCGGTGTTGGTTAATATTTTGGATTTCTTTGGATGATTCGATCATTTGGAAAGTATACTTTAAAAGAAGTTGACAACGGAATATATCACAAGAATGGTTACAGTGCAGTGGCTGGTAGCGTGTGGTTGTGCTTGGAGGTCTCGGGTTCGAGTTGCCTTGTGCGCAATAGCTTGAAATTTTGCTGCTGGCGTGGAAGGTGTTTGAATTGGACCAAAATGCCAAAAGATGGCTGCTGAAAGGGAAGCTATTTGAATGAAATTCAAATTGAATTTTTGGGCTAAATAAAAGGACTTTTTGATGAGGATAAATTTTGAAGATAATAAAGGAATTTGATTAGTGATAAGTTTGAGTTTATTAGGGAGTGTAGGTTTATTCTATTTATCTATTTATTTTAGTATATATGGGTACCGAATTTTCCCTTTTCTTTTAGCTTAACTTTTAGTTATCAGGAAGGGTGTTTTCGGGTTTGAACAATAGGTGCCGAAATTTCTATAAATAGGGGAGGATATCTCATTGATTCTGACATTTAAAAAAACCCTAATTCTCTTTATTCTTTATGCCGAATTCTTTAGCCTCTCCCTCTCCAATTTCTTTAAAAGTCGAAACCTTTTCTCGATTCTTTTTCCCTTGAGCCGATTTGATCATATATATTAAAAGCTGAAACTCAAACACTTCCTCCCTCTTGTCGACACTTTGAGTTGGTGAGCCAATTACGTTTTTATCATTCTATTTGGTAAGGATCTCTTGATCAAACTCATGTTCTTTTCTTTCTCTGACCATCAAAAATTAAGACTCTAATCCTCTATGTTCTTTGGCCGAAACCATGAAGGTGATTCTGGGATTTCTCTAGTAGCCGACGGTTTAGGGATTAATTTTGGGATCTAAGATTCACAAGGTAAGTGCATGTAACATTCGGCCATAGGCCATATTTTAGTATTAATGCCTAACCGATTTTAACTATGGGTATGAGGAAGGAGTACAATCGGTTTTGGTAGATTTTCGGGATTTAGTGAAAGCGTTAATACTAGGTGTGTACCCCACACTAGCTCTTAATAGATTTAAGGCATCAAATTAATAAATGTGTTTATAATAATGTGACATGTGGCTAACCATGCAATGGTACAAAGTACCCAGGTACGTTTACCCACTCCTACTATGAGTATGATATGATCTGTTATGGCATATATGTGAAACTATAAGAATGTGAATAAGGAATATGACATGGTTAATGCATAATTGTATGACATGGGGCATACGAGAAATTATGAAAGGGGAAGTGATTTGGTGGTTTTATACCACAATATTTGAATGTGGTGACTTATGTCACGAAATCTGAATGTGGTGACTTATGTCACAAAATATTATCTGGTGGCTATGCCACAATATTTATAAGGGCGATGAGCATGTAAATGCAATGACGCCTTCGATGATGTGTAGCGGATGGAGGGTCGACTTAGTAGTCCCCACGGTGTGATGGTTGGTACGGGTGATGTGTAGCGGATGGTTATCTAGGTTTGGGTTCGGGTTTGCATCATTGATTATATATGTTTATTATGTATGATTTGACATGCCTAAATTGGTTGAGACTTGTGTTGGTTGTACACACTGAGTCTGTTGACTCACCCCGTTGTGGGATTATTTTTCAGGTGACACACAGTGATGGACCGGGTCGGCAGGAGCTCAATGGTGGCCATGCTCAGCTTGGAATTTGTTTAGTTTTTATAATTTTCCATACTTAAGTATTTTGAATTATTTCGGGTTTTTGTTTTGATGTAATAAGGCCATAAGTATTGAACTGTTTATGCATGCATTTCAATTAATTTAGTATGATACGATTATTATCAAATTAAAGTTTAAAGTTAATTTTTCTTAAATATAAATATTAAATGTTTTGACACCTAATCAACACCGTTATTAATTTTGAACCCAACCCAAATCAATGGTTCTTCAAAAACACACAAGATTTTGGTAAAGTCCAAATCAGGTTTGAATGGTTTTTCCCTAGAAGCATGCAGATCCGGTCAGGGCTTATGGACCAGGTTTGGGGTGTTTCAAAATCTATCTGAGCATTCAAAGCTCGTAGTGCAAACAATGATTTTCTATTCAGCGCATCAGCAACCACATTTGCTTTACCAGGATGATAATCTATCACAAGCTCGTAATCTTTTAACAATTCAAGCCATCTTCTCTGACGCAGGTTCAAATCTTTCTGGGTCATTAGATATTTTAGACTTTTATGATCTGAAAACACATGACATTTCTCACCGTACAAATAATGACGCCAAATTTTAAGTGCAAACACAATTACAAATGAGCTCAAGGTCGTGTGTCGGATAATTCTTTTCATGAGGCTTTAATTGTCTCAAGCATAAGCTACCACTTTGCCCTCTTGCATCAAAACACATCCTGATCGTTTAACGAAGCATCATCGTAAACAACAAATTCTTTACCGATTCGGTTGTACTAACACTGGAGCTTCATTATGAGTTTTCAACCGATCAAAACTTCTCGACATTTATCGACCATTCAAATCGATATCTTTACAAGTAATCTTGTCAACGGAGTAGCTATTGTTGAAAAGCCCTTTAGAAATCTACGGTAATAACCACTAAACCCGTAAAATCGTGAACTTGGATACATTTCTCGAGGTTTCCAATTCGAATAGTAGAAATCTTGCTCGGATCAACACGAATCCCGTGTGACACAATATGCCCCAGAAAATCGACCTCATTCAACCAGAATTCACATTTGCTGAATTTTGCGTACAATTGCTTTTCTCTCAAAGTTTGCAACACAATTTTCAAATGTTCTGCATGCTCATTCTCATCACATGAGTAAATCAAAATGTCGTCAATGAATACAACAACAAATTGATCTAGATACGGTCTGAAAATTCTGTTCATCAAGTCCATAAAGATAGCAGGAGCATTGGTTAGTCCGAATGGCATAACTAAAAACTCATAATGCCCGTACCTCATTCTAAAAGTAGTTTTCGAAATGTCTGAATCTTTAACTCTCAATTGGTAGTATCCCAATCTCAAATCAATCTTGGAAAACACAATAGGTCCTTTTAACTGATCAAACAAATCATCAATTCTGGGCAAAAGATATTTGTTCTTTATAGTCACCCTATTCAACTGACGGTAATCAATACACTTTCTCATCATGCCATCTTTCTTTTTCACAACCAGAACAGGAGCACCCCAAGGCGAAAAACTCAGTCTAGGAAACCCTCTATCGATCAATTCTTGTAGTTGTGACTTTAACTCTTTCAACTCCATTGGTGCCATTCTATACAGAGCTATCGAAATAGGTGTCGTACCAGGAAACAATTCAATACCAAATTCAACTTCACGAATCAGAGGTAAACCCAGTAACTCTTCAGGGAACACATCAGAAAAATCACAAACAATGTGTACTGATTCAACTTTCTTCTCGGATGCTTTTGAATCAATCACATAAGCAAAATATGATTCATACCCCCTTTTCACATAACTCTGAGCTTTCAAAACGGATATCACAGTAGGCAATCCATTCAAATCATCAGACTCAATCCGTACAATCTCATCATTCAGACTTCTTAAATTAATAGATTTTCTTTTACAGTTCACAACGACATCATGCATGAACAACCAATCCATTCCCAAAATAATATCAAATTCATCAAATGGCAAAAGCATCAGATCAGCAGGGAAACAGATATCTCAAAACATTATCGGACAGTTCTTGTATACTTTGTCAACAAGGACACTTTTACCTAAGGGGTTCAATAATTTTATAGTAAACTCAGTAGACTCTACAGGCAAAGTCTTGCTGAATACTAAATTCATGCATATATATGAATGCGTTGAACCAGGGTCTATCAAAGCAATCACAGTAGTATCGTAAAGAGTAAAAGTACCCGTTATCATATCAGGTGATGAAGCTTCCTCACGAGCTCGGATAGCATACGCTCTGACAGGCGCTCTAGCTTCAGATTTGACAACATTGTCTCTCGTAGTTCTCTGAATACCACCAACATTTCTTGTATCTTTGAAGGTCTACCTCTCGCAGGTGCATTATCAGATCTTGGATTCGAGCGGTCTACGGTTGAGGCGAGCTCGTGGCAATCACGGATAAAATGATCAAACGATCCATATCTGAAGCAAGCTCTGTCATTTAATCTACAGCTTCACGGATGTCTTTTTCCATAATGTTTACATTTGGTTCTCTCAGATCGAACATTACCAACACTAGCCACTGAAGTTGCTGGGTTTTTGGAACTCATTTGCGATCTAGCTCTATTTCTGTTCAAATGTCCCGTATTTTCTCGGGAACGACTTTGATCATCTTTGTATCTCTTTGAAGCAGACTGAAATGATTTATTCTGAAATCTATTTCTCATATCTAAGCTTCAGATTTGACTTTTCTTTTATCTTTCCCAAGTGCTTCAGCTTTGCATGCTCGATCAACAAGTGTAACAAACTCTTTTATTTCTAATATCCCGACTAGAAAACGGATATCTTCATTAAGACCATCTCTGAATCTTTTGTACATTATAGCTTCGGAAGATATACACTCTCGGGCCTATTGACTTAGTCGCATGAACTCTCGTTCATATTCGGTGTGATCATTCTACCTGTTTAAGCTCCGAAATTCTTTTTCGTTTCGATCGATTTAATCTCTCATCGATATATTTCTTCCAAAACTCAATCTAAAAGAAATCCCATGTAACCCGTTCTCTCGAAACAACAGAAATTAAGGTTTTCCACCATTTATAAGCCGCATCTCGAAGTAACGATACAACACACTTTGTGCATTCTTTCGGAGTCAGAGACATCTCATCAAATACCCGAATAGTATTTTCAATCCAGAATTCAGCTTTTTCAGCATCATCATTATTGGGAGCTCGGAACTCTTCAGCCCCATACTTACGGATCTTGTCAACTGGAGGCTTATTTAATAGATTTGGATACATAACCGGTGGCACAACTGTAGTTTGAGGGGGATTAACCGGGGGCGGAGGTCGTGAAATAGTCGGGTTATTCTTTATGAACTGAGTGAACCATTCACTCATCATCTGGAAGAAAGCTTGTTTAGCTTCTCCTTCCTGACCGATCGTAGTCGGTCTCGAATCAGAAGGCTCTGTCCCTTGCGCGGGAGTAGGCGCATTACATTCTACGTCGTCAGCTACGGCTCTTTTGGGATCAGTTGCTATACAGAAATCACATTTTACCCGTCAAGATTCATCACACTATCACAGTTCAAATATATGACATGTATAGCTAGACTCTGACACGTTATGTTAGTCCAAGAATCGACTAAACCATAGCTCTGATACCAATAAAATGTAACACTCCTATCCC
Organism: Gossypium rotundifolium; assembly: GCA_025506655.1. Taxonomy (NCBI): domain Eukaryota; kingdom Viridiplantae; phylum Streptophyta; class Magnoliopsida; order Malvales; family Malvaceae; genus Gossypium; species Gossypium rotundifolium. Next base: position 176,759,221 of record CP106724.1, read on the forward strand.
GTGTCTGATCATCGGATTAGGGTTAAAGGCATTACCGGATAGATTAAAAACATTTACAGAATTATCACATAGTCATTTATCAATCAAACATAAAGTCCCTTAAGAAGGTCATTGACACCTTAAGCATGCTTGTAAACTAAGTCGGGACTAAATCGAAACACATACGAGATTTCATGAAAATTTAAAACATTTCTAAAATACAAGGGACACACGGCCGTGGGGGTAGGCCGTGCCTCACCCACGGCTATTGGACACTCTCATGTGTCCTCCCCGTGGTGGTATACTGCCAAATTCAACACGGTCACCAAGCACGCCCGTGTGCTTAGGCCGTGTACTACTAGATCACATTCTGCCATTTCTCACATGGCCATTAAGCACACCCGTGTCGAAGTCGTGTACAATATAAGGCACATTCTACCAATTTACCCACAGTCTTAGGCACGCTCGTGTGCCTCATCCGTGTGACATTATAGGCCATTTTACAAGGCCAATATGCCACCCATTTTGGGTCTTACCTACAATTAATACATACCAAAACATAACATGCATATATGGCAACCAAAACATATCAAATGGTTCACTTCATCCATACATCCAATACCAAATCCATCCATACCAAATTGCAAACTAAATCCTACCTCATTTCAAACATGTATCATCCATTTGCTTAACCAAAACTTAACCATTCCATATGCATCAAAACATATTAAATATATGCTTCATAACTTATTCATTCAAACATTTATCAACTCAAAAACTTGCCAAAACACATGGCCATACTCACTTCATAAACATAAACACCTATCTAGCCTATACATGCCATAATTAGCCATATACATTTTCAAAAGGGTACCAAAATAAGTTTAGTAGTGTGATGACAATCCTTGACAATCCCGAGCCTTCAGTAGCTTCGACGACCTATAAAACAGAGAAGATACACACATAGAGTAAGCTTTCAAAAGCTTAGTAAGTCATATACAAATAAACCTGGCATAAAAAGCATATGTACAATTTGATACATTCGCACATCTCATACACTTAATAATTTATCAAGTATATGCTTAATTCATACTTATGACTACATTGGTCACATTTATCATTTCAAAACTCATTTGAAGCATATACCTCATTCATAATCTTTCTTGCATCTCATTCACATTATCCTATTCAAACATACCTTTCTTCAAATTAAAGTTATATGCATACTTACCATTCATGCATACTTAATGCATATTCAACGTACCTGAATCGGATATTCATTCACTTAATTGATCATAAATCGGATATACCATCCATATTGCAGACTTGCCCGTTGAACCAATAGGAACCTAGTAGGATGATCAGAAAGCTCGGAATAGTTGTACAATGCCAACGTCCCAGACGAGGTCTTACATGCACTCGTATATCGATGCCCTTTGTCCCTGCATGTGGTCTTACATATCTGAGATCATAACGATGCCAACGTCCCAGATGTGGTCTTACACGAGTCAATATGATGCCGATGTCCCAGACATGGTCTTACTCATAAAGTTCATATTGATGCCTACGTCACAGATGAGGTCTTTTACATATAATTCATATCGATTCCTACGTCCCAAACGAGGTCTTATACGAAATTTCAAATCAACGCCAATGTCCCAGACGTGGTCTTACATGATAAAATAAAACAGATACCTATGTCATGACATAGCTAATCCTATATATTCCTAGGTTCGTACGGGACTTCTCAGCTTTATCACTATATCAAACTATTTTCGAAATTCACACACTTATCATCTTATACTCATTCATTTTCATCGATAGACATATGAATACATATATTCAATTCAATACAGATAAGTTTATTTGCATAGTGACTTACCTCAGATTCGGTTTATCGGAATGAAAACGGCTACTCGGTTATTTTCGCTTTCCCGTGATCTAAGTCTGTTTTCCTCGGTTCTTGATCTAAACATATTCAGAATTAACCCTTTTATTCACCATTCCATTCAATTCAATCCATAGACACACATTTAGGGCTATTTGCAAATTAACCCTCATATTTGCACAGTTTAACAATTTAGTCTATTTTTCACAAAACATCAAATTCACAAAATCCACACACACACATGCTTGGCCGAACCTCTCTAGGGACTATATAAGCCCAAATATTTCATCAAATTTACTATTTAGTCCTTTAATTTATCATTTTCATAATTTAGTCCTATTTAGCTAAATTCATCAAAACTTCAAGAACATAACATGTTCATCTAGCTCAAATCTTTCATATATCATTCTCAAATATCACAAAGCTTGCAAAACCATTAATGGCATATTTCATATACATCATCAAAACACAAAATCAAGGTATGGGTTTGATAGCTCTCTAAGCAACGATTGCAAAAATGTAGAAATCATCAAAAATCGAACCAAATCATACCTTAATTTTGGCTTGTAAGTGCCGAATGCCTAGCTCAATTTTTTTTCTTTCTTTCCTTTGGTAATTTCGGTCAAATGGAGAGAATGAAAGATGAACACTCATCTTTTTATTTCTTTAATCTAATGTTAATAATTAAGTTACCAAAATAGCCTTCATTCATATAATTACAACAATTAAATAATAAGGGCATATTTGACCAACTACTATCCACTATCTTAAAAGTGGTTTAATAGCCATATAAGGCCTCCTCTTTTAAAAGCCACATCAAATAGATACTTTAACAAATAGCAAGCAACTTTCACCTTCAATGTAATTTCATTTTTTTGTCAAACTAAACATGCAAACAGACAAATTCGCTTACGAAACTTTACCACATGCTAATTCACATATCAACAGCACAGAAAATAATATTAAAATATTATACGAACTTGAATTTGTGGTCCCGAATCCACTGTTTTGACTAGGGTACAAACTGGACTGTTACACGTTGAATAATATTTCACTAGGTATAAACATTGATAATCGACCATGATTGTACATATGTGTTACGTTAGTTCATAAATGTTAATAATTTTATTCTATTCAATTTAATTGAATACCTAGTTGAGTTGTAAAGTTGCTTAAGGCTTACTAAGCTAAGTTAGCTTACTCTGTATATTTTCACTCTATTTTATAGATTGTGATCAAGCTACGGGCTCGGGGATTCATCGTTGAAGTCATCCACACTATCGACTTATTTTGGTACTCTTAGAAGTTGAATTTTAAACACTAGGCATGTATAGGCTAGCTTGTTATTTTGAAGGATACTTTGTTAATGTTTATAGCCGTACGAAAATGGCTTGTCTTTTATTAATTAACCTAAGGCTATGCAAATCTTGAATATGGTAAAAGTGCAAGTTTGCTTGAATAATAATTATGGATGTGTTTTTAAATCATGCTAAGCAAAACGTTGGAATATGTATGTTTGATATGTGATCACCTATATGAGTTTTTGATAGACCTTTTGAGTGTGAATAGGTGTGGTAGTTTAATAAGTTTGGATTAAGACTCGGTGTATATTATTTTGGATGTGTAATTTGGAAGCATGAGTTAGCCTTGTAAACTTTGTATTCGGTAATAGGGGATACTAATGAACATGTACTTGAATAGCAAATCCAGTTATGAAAGTCATAGGTGTATGAGTATCAAATGCATTTTATGTGAATTAGTAATGAGATAGCCAAATGAGGGAAATATGGTCTTGATGGCATTCGGCCATATGCTTGAATATTGTATAATTTCAAATTGGTAACATGTGTATGTATGCGATGATAGATAGATTGATTTTTGAGTCTATTATGTCATGCATTACATTTACTAAATTATCATTTTAGAAGTTGATCTTATTATGCATATCTAGAAAAAAGAGATTGCATATGGAAAATTAGTATATGCTTCAATGATATGCAAATTAGGTACGGTTGGTGCATGCAAAAGTAATGAATAAGTTGTATAAATATTTGTGGCTCAATTATACGCATGTTAACAAATTTTAGGTGTGCATTGGATCAATTGAGTGTTGGTTCTATTTGATTTTGGTTTGAGAGATGTAAATGTGATCTCATATATGTTTATTTAAATGCCATGACTATTACATAGTAAAAACTGATTATGCTGCATATGACTTAAGTGATTGATTAAAAGTTGTGATACAACTAGTAATGCCCCGTAACCCTAATCCGGCAACGGATACGGGTTAGGGGTGTTACAATTTTCCACTTCCATTTATATACATATCTATTCCTTAATAAAAACACATATATTTAACCAATTCAAATATTCAATAATTTCACAAATTTACTCACATGTGCTAACACATATTCAGACATTATATACACATCCCATTTATTTCATGATGCATTCGGCAATTAGGAAATCAAAATGTCTACATTTTATAATCATATGTACAATAGTATACAAATTGAATTCGATTCATTCAACAACTTAAAACTTACCTCGAAAATTATCGAATTAAGGTTTCCCGACTACTCGTGCAGCTTCGCTTTTCCCCGATCCAATCCCGTATCTCTCTGTTCTTGATCTAAATAATTCCCAATTGAGCTCATTCAATTACATTTTCATTTAATTTAGTCCATAAATACATAATTATGAAATTTATTATTTTACCCCCAACATTTACCATGCTTACAACCTAGTCCTTATGGCTTAAAATGCAAAATAGCAAGAATTTGACTTCACATATAAAGGGTCGAATATTCATGTACCCCTATCCACTCATTTCTTCCATTAATCTAGCTATTTAGCCCTTTCAAAAATTTTCTTTTTATGAAATCATCCCTATACTAAGTTCCAATAATATTTTAAAGATAAATCTTGCTAATCTAACATGCTTTTATTCTATTCTATCATTAACTACCCACACATCAAGTTTTTCATCCATGGCAACATTCACTTTACACAACCAAAACAAAAAATTCGGGTATGGGCTATATATATCTCATGAAAACAACCTCAAAAATGCTAAAATTATAAAAAATCAAACTCAAACTCTCGCCTTAATTAAACATGCAAATGGCCGAATGTTGAGAGCTCATTCCCTTCCTTTTTTCTTTTTATTTCGGTAAATGAGAGAAGAAGATGATGACAATTCCTTTGTTATCATGTTTTTTTTCTTATTTTAATGTTATCTAATTATAGTATATTATTACAACCCACTTACTACACTTAAAATATAATTAAACACTTCCCCCCCACTAATTTCACAAGTCAATGCCGTCCACTATCTCCTCATTAAGGTAAATTTGCCACTCAAATCCTTATTTTAAAAGAAAACTATTAAATGGCCACTTATTATCATAATAGCTATTTTTCTCACTTACTCAATTTAGTCCTTTCACTTAAATTAATCACCCAAACACACAAATTAATAAACAATATTTTATCACATGCTTAACCGCATAGCATAGATATCAAATTAATAAATAAAAAAATATTTTTCTATACCGAATTCTTGGTCCCGAAACCACCGTTCCGATTAGGGTCGTAATTGGGCTGTTACAACTCTCCCCCTTAAGAAATTTTCGTCCCCGAAAATCTTACCAGCAAATAAATGTGGGTAATGTTCTCTCATTGATTCTTCGATTTCCCAGGTTGCTTCCTCAACCCCGTGCTTATGCCACATTACTTTAACCAGCGATATCTTTTTATTTCGCAACTCTTTCACTTCATGAGCTAAGATGCAAATCGGTTCTTCTTCATAACTCAAATCGGGCTGAATTTCAATCTCTGTTGGACTGATCACATGAGAAGGATCGGATCTATATCGTCGAAGCATCGACACGTGGAAAACATTATGAATCCTATCTAACTCAGATGGCAATCTCAATCTGTACGCAATCGGCCCGATACGCTCGATAACTTCATACGGCTCAATAAATCTTGGACTCAGCTTTCCCTTACGACCAAATCTAAGTATCTTTTTCCACGGCGATACTTTCAAGAACACTCGATCACCCACTTGAAACTCTATATCCTTTAGTTTCAAATCCACGTACGACTTCTGACGATCTGACGCATCTTTCAAACTTTCTCAAATTATTTTAACTTTCTGCTCCGTTTCTTTGATTAAATCAACCCCGTGTATCTTGCCTTCACTTAGCTCGGTCTAATATAAAGGTGTACGACATTTTCGACCGTACAATGCTTCATAGGGTGCCATTTTATTACTTGATTAAAAGCTATTGTTGTACGCAAATTCGATCAAGGGTAAATATCGTTCCCACATACCTTCAAACTCAAGAATACAACATCTCAACATATCCTCGAGTATTTGGATAACACGCTTAGATTGACCATTCGGCTGAGGGTGAAAAGCTGTACTGAAGTGTAACTTGGCACCTAAAGTGTAACACCCCAAACCCGGCCTAGAAGTTAGGCCCAAATCTGGAATGTCACATTAAAGGCACAATTCAAAACGATTTCGCTAATTAAGAAATTAAGGCCCAAAAGCCCAAAATCTAATAGACTTACTAATTAAAGATAAAAAAACCCATTTTATTATTTTAAGTATTTCGGAAACCAAGTTTGAACATAAGAGCTTACTTAGGCTTAATAATTAAATAAACAATTGATCTCAAAACTCAAAATAAATCTGAAGTCAAAACGGAGTACAAGGCCTTATTACATCCACCGAAAAATAAGTAAATAAAAATATCTACTTTGAAACAAATAAATGATAATTCAAGCCACTTATAGTGTGGTCATCTCTGAGTCCTCTCCCACGTCGAGTCGTCTATTCGGGATTACCTGAAACATTAAATTAAAGGGGTGTGAGTTTCGAAACTCAGTGTGCACAACCCTTGGCAATCAAATCACTTACAAATATCCACATTGGGCCTAAGCCCTATCAAAATCGGTGGTCTTGGGCCTTATCCCACAATTACCTCATATCATATCATATCGTATCATTCATAAACAAATAATGCAAAACCCACCTCAAAAATCCATCCGTTACACACCATTTCCCTTCCAACCTTATGACTCCTGTGGGGAATTCTAGCTCGACTCACCCCTCTGCTACACACTAAGGGTAGCCCGATTGCGATACTACTGAACGTTACAGCAAAGCTGCTAATCATATATATTGGGCTTAAAGCCTCCTTTGGATCCATACCATACGGCCATGCGATCCTAGATCCATACCATACGGCCATGTGATCCTCAAATATTGACACAGAGTCATCAATATTGTAACATCCCAAAAATAGGGGTTATTCGTGATTGAATTATTTTGCTTGTGTTTAAATTTATGTGATATTATTTGTGGTGTTATAAGACTTAATTAGGGGTCTTGAGTAAGCTTGGTTTAGTAGGATAATTCTTAGTATGGCTTATTTAATGAAGAGGATTAAATGAGCTTAGCACTTAAGTTAAATTAAGTGTATATTAAAGCATATGAGGAGTTAGTGGCAAGTTGGTTAAAGAGCTTGAAAGGTTGCATGAGGTTAATGGTTCGAGTAGTAGGTATAGCATTTTAAAGTTTATTTTGTGTATTAGTATTGATGGTAGGTCAACTTATTTATGATAGGTGGACTAATAACTTTTGGTAAGTTGAAATTTTGTTTAAGGAAAGCTTAATTTATGGGATAAGATTCTTGAAGTTATGGAAGGATATCTTGAACTTATGGCATGATGAGGGGACTAAGGCATGGAATGTGGAAGAGGTTTTGGAAGGTAATCCTAGGCCTTTAGTGCATGAACTTGGACGGCATGAGTGTCTAGGGGGGGTGGCCGAATTTTTGGCTTGTTTAGTAGCTAGTTAGTGTCAAATTTCTCTTTGGTTAGTAGGCATTTTTGGCTAGCTTGGTAGGCATTCAACTTTTGTTTAATGTCAAACTGAAACCCCTTGGAAACTTTACCAATTCTTCTCTTTTGTTCACCATTTGGTATTTTATTTCTTTCCCTCCAAAGCCATTCTCTTTAATAATGTACCTTGATCTTTAGGTACAATTTTGTACACTTTTCTTCTTTGGTAATATTGGTGTTGGCGAATTTCTTAATCCTTTTCTCTCTTTTCTTTCTTTTGAACTTTGTTCAAAACCACAACATTTCTTTTACTTTCTTCTTGGTCAATTTCTTCTTCCCTTTCCTCTTGATTTTCTTTCATTGGTTGCTAAAGTCGAATCATCCTTCTTCCCTTTTCATTTATTTTCTTCTTTGCCATACTAATCTTTTTATCACCTTTGAGTAGAATATTAATTGTCTTCTTTCAAAATCATAGCGAAACTCTCAAAATCTATTTGTTTTGTTTTGGCCGAAATTCTTCAAGGGTAGATTCTCTTTTGCTTTCTTCAATCGATTTTGGTTATTAAGTAAGTATTCTTGGCCGATTTTCATATTATTCTTTTCTCCTCTCTATGTTATTTTCTTGTGGGCAAGAGCTAAATCTTTGGGCATTATTTTGCAAGGATCTAACCGTTTTTAGGATTTGATTATTCTCTTAGGCTCTTTGGGATTTCGAAAGCAATCGATTCAAGTTATTCCTTTAGTGAATCGGAGTTGGTAAGTCAAAGGTGGTAAGGATTTATTTTTAAGGGATTATTCTTTTGATTATCCTAAGTCAAGGCTAATAATCTTAATGATGATGGTTGTTATAGGGAAGTGAGGCCGATTCATTAGAAGTGTGTTGGCTAGTGATCAAGGCGTTGGGTAAGATTTTAGGTTCGCAAGGAACCCTTCTTAATTATTTTGGTTTGGCGAATAGGCCATGTTGCTAATATCCACTTTTGGCGAATATAGGGCAAGCTTGTGTGGCCGATTTGTCTATTCGGATTTAGGACTCTCGTTAGTGTCGTGTGTACATACACACCTTATAACCTTTAATATGCTAAGTGTTATTTTATGTCTAATCAATTTTGTAGACATGGATGTAATACCTTCAAGGTATTAACAAGGACTCGGGTAAGTCTTTATTACTATGAGATTATTATTTGATGCTTTTGGGAAGCATGACACATTTGGTATGTGTATTATTTGATTTATGGCCTATGATAATCGATTGATGTTGTTAAATAAATCAATCAACATGATTTTTGTATATGCATATGAATGATTGGTATGGGTTGATGAGAGGAGGGGGCAGTGATATTCATGTCGACGGACACCAGTGTTTTGGTAACACATCGTGACTACGGTCACCAAAGGTTTGGTACCTCCAGAGGTTTGGTACCTCATAGCGACTTGTCCCTGTGGTTTACACCACCGTGGGTTGGCCCCACTTTGAGATATGGGATTGTCTGCTAGTGATTTGGTATCACACGATGGGTTAGCCCCATCATTTGATTTGTGACTTTGGTCACCAGTGTTTTGGTAACACAATCGTGTCTTCGGACACCAGTGATTTGGTATCACATTTGTGACTATATGTCACCAGTGGTTTGGCACCACCAGTGGTTTGGTACCACACGGGGTAGAAAAAGGTGTTTGGATGTCTAGGTTGGGTGCATATTTTAATGCTTGTTAAATTGTTATAAATTGTGTATGTTGTTGAATTAAACCGGGAAAAAGGGTTACACATTGGGTCTTGATGACTCACCTTTTTCCTTTAACATTTTCAGGTGATTCGTAGCTGCGGATAAGGAGTCGGATGAACTCGAGGTGGCCATGCGATAAAAATAAGGACTAGGTGGATTTTGAACTGCTTTTATTTTATTATGGGTTTGATTTATTTTGTAATAAGGCCTCCTAGAATTATATTTTGGTTATTTATCTGCTTTTGGATAACTGCTTAACAACTTAATGACTTAAGAAAAAAAATGGTTACACATGTTTTATGAAAATTAATACGTAAAATGTTTTATTGTGCCATCTGCACACTTGAAATTTGTAAACAACACAACTCAACAAATATTTTTAAAATAATTAAGCATGGTTTTAAACAAAGACATTTAAATAGAATGGCATTTCAACAAATTTTAAAATCGGTCTTAAAATGGTTTTCAAAATGTTTTCTCTCAGAGTATACCAGATTCGGTCATAATGTTTGGGCGGGTTTGGGGTGTTACAAATTGGTATCGAGCCAGTTCAAAGTTTCATTTGTGGAGGCCCAAGGCCCAAAAATGTTTTGTAGGCCTTTTTGAAATATTTTGGTTTTGAATAAGCATGGCACCGAGTCTCCGTCACCAATCCGCCTGTAAGTACTCCTAACTTCAGATGATATATTTTCTATAGAAGGGTAGGAAGTATGGAACGAGATAGTGATAAGTACTTTAAACTTTAGGATTAGTTTACCTCAAACAATGATATAAGACTTTAAGAGCCTAATTAAACAAGCCTACGACCGTCGCCGAGTTAGGGTGTGGTAACCCTGGTGCGCATGTCTAGGATTGGATCTGGAAGAGCTTGGTATTTAAGCAGTCCTCATGACTCACCTCCTCTTCAAGGGATTCCTACAGTGCGTAGCTTCGGCTCACCCTAACCAAGAGGACTCTCTATTATAGCAAAACCCTAAATAAAACCCGAAAGGGACAAGTCATGTTTTAAGGAAAACTTCAGCTTTAAAATCACTAAATTATCTCTTTTAGATAGTAGGACAAATTCATTTTCAAAAAAAATCATCAAATATTTAGGCTCATCAAAATTACCAAAATGCCCCTAGTGGCAAAATTACGAAAATGCCCTTGGTTTTAGAATCACCAAATTACCCCAATTTCAATAAAATCTTCTTACTTTGCAAAAGTAGCTGAAAAACTTGTATTTCAAAATATATACATCGACTTTTGAATTTACAAAATTACCACGATTTACAAAATTACCAAAATACCCTCGGTTTCAAAATTTTGTCATACCTTTAAATGAAGAATTTTTCAAAAATACTCCTCAAATTTTGAAATTTCAAAATGATTTGATTTATTAAAGTTCTCAAATTTCTTCGATTTATTACGAAAATACCCTTGTAGGAAAAAGACGAAAATACCTCAGGTTAGAAATCAGACGTAAATGCCCAAGAGTGCATAGGTATGAAAGGTATTAGGAATGGATGTACTTTTCGTGTGAACTAGATAGAAGACTTAAAACGCTATTTGATCGAAAGAATATCTATTAAATTCTTTTCATAAAAATTTCCTTGGATAATCAAGTGAAACATGTACTAATTCATAAAATTTCCTAATCGATTAAAGAACGATAGTTAGAATGAGCTTTAGAAGACGTGGCCGTCGTGGACGCCGGAAGGGTAGGATGATGATGTCGAACTCGTCGGTCGGTCGAGGATCCGAGAACGATATACCACTACCACCACCCCAACTTTTGGAGCCAAGAGCGAGGATCGGATGGGTGATGACGCAGGTGTCTGGCGGCGTCGCGGGTTCTAAAAGGGTAGCTTGAATGGGTGGAGGTGGAGGAGCTCAAAAATCGGTACCGAAAGACTTGAGCTAACAAGACCGAATTTTTCGAGGTGTATCTGGGTAGCACCAAACACAAATTGAGTATTGGCTAGAATCGACCGAAAGAATCATGGATGAGATAGATTTGACAAATGAGGAGAAACTAAAAGGCGGTGTCACTTCTCAAGGATGAGTCATATCGATGGTGGCTCACGATTCGAATGGTGTCAGAAAGCGTAAGATCTCACTTGGGACTTCTTTAAGGTCGCATATCAAAAGAAATATATTGGGTTTACTTACATCGACGCGTAGCGTAAGGCATTCCTGAGTTTGGTCCAAGGGAGTAAATCTGTATCAGAGTATGAGGCTGAGTTCTTAAGATTGAGCCAATATGCTGGAGGGATTATAGCCTCGGAGCACGATCGATGTGTTCGATTCGAAGACGGGTTGAAGGACGAGCTGAGATTGTTGATTGCTCCACATCAGGAGCGAGAGTTTGCTACTTTAGTTGAAAAAGCTAAGATAGCCGAAAGAATAAAGGAATCTGAAAGGCAGAACTATGACCGAAATAAGCATAAGAGAGGATATGGATCATCTGGGTCAGCTGGCAATGTTCAAGAAGAGGGCTAGGCAAAATGAGCGAATCGGCCGGGAGGTCTGTTACTCTAATCTAGGGACCCAGCACGGTGTAACCGATGTGGGAAATTTCATTGGGGCGAATGTTGGACTAGAGGAAAAGGTCAATTTGAGTGTGGTTATTTGGACCACCGTGTGAGGGATTGTCCACGTAAGCAAGCCAGGAATCAGTCTGAAGGTCAAGGTCGGACTCAGTTCAGAAAGGAGGGACCAGCACCGCAGAGAGGTCGTGGTAATGGTAGAGGAGGAAATGGTGCTAATCGTGGTCGCGGAACTCAGGGCAGAGGCACAGGCAATACAGAGGCAAGGCAGCCTGGCCTAGTCTATGCGGCGAGGCGTCGCGAGGAGGGTGACGCACCGGATGTCATAACCGGTACGTTCCTAATTTTCGGTCTTCCTTATGTTGCATTAATTGATGTGGGTTCTACGCATTCATACGTAGCGAGTAGTGTGGTAGAGACTTTGAACCTAGACTCGAGGCGCCGCTAGGAGATGACTGTAATTAGCCCTTTAGGCCATTACGTAGTTGTGAACAAGCTTTATAGGGATGTACCCTAGAACTCCAAGGGGTCGTGTTCGTGGTCGATCCGATGGAACCGCCGCTTGGGGAGTTCGATTTGATCCTTGGAATGGACCGGTTGGTTAAGTACCGAGCAAGGTTGGATTGCATCGCTAAACGCATGGTTTTGAAGCGGTTGAAGGTGAAGAAGTGGTCATGATAGGTAATAGAGAGATTATCTATCCAATGTGGTATCTATGTTGAAAGTCGTAAAGATGGTCGGGAAGGGTGGAGGCGTTCGTTGTTCGTGTATGCTTTGAAAGCTAAAGAGTTTTCGTAGGGAATGTTCGAATCGTAAAGGAGTATGCCGACGATTTCTGAAGAACTTCCGGGTTTGCCTCCAGATCGGGAAGTTGAATTCGATATAGACTTGCTACCTGGAATGGCACCTGTGTCTATAGCACCGTACCGAATGGCACCAAAGGAATTGGTGGAACTGAAGGCTCAAATTCAGGAGCTCTTGGATCAAGGATTTATCCGACCAAGTATATCTCCGTGGGGAGCACCTGTGCTGTTTGTCAAAAAGAAGGACGGTTCAATGCGGATGTGTATCGACTACCGCCAATTGAACAAGTTGACGATTAAGAACAGGTATCTGTTACCTCGGATTGATGACTTGTTTGACCAACTGAAGGGTGCGTCGGTATTTTCAAAGATTGACCTTAGGTCGGGTTATCATCAATTAAAGGTGAAGGAGGTTGATGTGCACAAGATGGCATTCTGAACTCGGTATGGGCATTACGAGTTCCTAGTGATGCCATTCGGGTTGACCAATCTTGGCGGCATTCATGGACTTAATGAATAGGGTGTTTCAAGATACTTGGACCAATTTGTCGTAGTGTTCATAGGCGACATCTTGGTTTACTCAAAGGCGGAGGAGGAGCATGACAAGCATTTGCGAATAGTTCTACAAACCGAGGAGAAGCAGTTATATGCCAAATTCAAGAAATGTGAATTTTGGCTAAGGAGGTGGCTTTCTTAGGTCACGTGGTGTCGATGGAAGGATTAGAGTAGATCCCCGCAAGATTGAAGCGGTGTTGGAGTAGAAATCGCCTAGGTCAGTGGCAGAGATTCAAAGTTTTCTGGGTCTAGCCGGGTACTATTGAAGGTTTGTGAAAGGATTCTCGTTAATTGCTGCACCATTAACTAAGCTTTAAGGAAGGGAGTACCTTTTGTTTGGTCAGAAAGGCAGCAAGAAAGTTTTGATAAGTTGAGAAAGATTCGACTAAGCTCGGTCTTGGTGCGACTGAGGCGGGGAAGTTGTTTACGCTTATCGTGATCGTCCCATACGGGGTTGGGATGTGTATTGATGCGAGATGGGAAGGTAGTAGCCTATGCATCCCGTCGCCTAAGACCGCATGAGGTTAACTACCCAACTCACGACACGGAGTTAGCGTGATCGTCTTCGCTTTGAAGATATGGAGACATTACCTTTATGGGGAGAAGTCGATAGTCTACACGGATCACAAAAGTCTAAGGTATCTCTTGACCCAGAAAGACTTGAATTTAAGGCAGCGCCGATGGATTGAACTGTTAAAGGACTACGACTGTTCCATCGAATATCATCCGGGTAAGGCTAACGTGGTGGCTGACGCGTTGAGCAGGAAGGTGGTGTCAGATTTAAGAGCGATGTTTGCTCGCTTGAGTCTATATGACGATGGAAGTCTTTTGGCAGAACTTCAGGTGAAGCCAACCTGGATTGAGGAGATTAGGGAAAAGCAATTAGTGGATGAAGGGTTGAATGCTAAAAGGATGCAAGTTCAGGATGGTAGTTTGGAGGGGTACGGATTGACCGGTGATGGTGTATTATGTTTCCAAGGACGGCCCTGTATGCCAAAGGATGTGGAATTGAGACAAAGAATTCTTCAAGATGCTCATAGCAGCCCATACGCTATGCATCCAGGAGGCAGCAAAATGTACGGAGATTTACGGAGACAATTTTGGTGGCCGGGATTGAAGCGTGAAGTGACTGAGTTCGTAGGAAGGTGTTTGACATGTCAGCAGGTTAAGGCTGAACATCAGTTGCCATCGGGGCTACTTCAACCGGTAAAGATTCCTCAATGGAAGTGGGAGCGGATCACAATGGATTTCGTCAGTGGTCTACCCCTCACGCCCAGCAAGAAAGATGCAGTTTGGGTAATCGTAGACCGCCTGACTAAATCAGCTCACTCACGCTGGGTGAGAATGGATTACTCACTCCAGAAGCTAGCAAAGTTGTATGTGGCCGAGATAGTCAGGTTGCATGGTGTGCCCGTATCAATTATCTCCGATAGGGACCCAAGGTTCACTTCGAGGTTTTGGAAAGCGTTACATCAAGCGTTGGTGCGCGATTGATTTCAAAGATGACTTTCCATCCTCGGTCGACGGCAATCGAAAGGGTCATCAGATCTTGGAGGATATGCTAAGGGGTTGTGTCTTGGAATTCGAGATAGTTGGGAGGAATTTTACCATTAGCCAAGTTCACTTACAACAATAGTTACCAAGCGAGTATTCAGATGGCACCATATGAAGCACTGTATAGACGGAAATGCCGAACTCCGACGTGTTGGGGCTAGAGTTGGTAACGGAAACTGAGGATAAAGTGAAGGTGATTCGAGCTCGTCTTAAGGAAGCATCAGATAGACAGAAGTCCTATGCTAATCTTAAGCGCAAGGAAATGGAATATGCAGTAGGGGATAAGGTTTTCCTGAAGGTGTCGCCTTGGAAGAAGGTATTAAGATTTGGGCGAAAAGGAAAGCTAAGCCCAAGATTCATAGGCCCATATACAGTATTGAAGCGAGTAGGACCGGTAGCTTATCAGCTCGAACTGCCGACGGAGTTAAGTCAGATTCATAATGTCTTTCATGTGTCGATGCTTAGACGATATCGGTCGGATCCATCACACATTGTACCTGTGGCAGAGATTGAGGTAAGTTCGGACTTATCTTTTGAGGAGGAGCCAGTTCAGATCTTAGATCGAGATGTTAAAGTTCGCATAGGAAATCGGTACCTTTGGTGAAAGTATTATGGCGAAACCATGGTGCGAAGAAGCTACGTGGGAACCCGAGAGTGTGATCGTGAGAATACCCCACCTTTTACGAGCAGGTAATTTCGAGGTCGAAATTATTTTTAAGGGGTAGAAGCGTAACATCCCAAAAATAGGGTTATTCGTGATTGAATTATTTTGCTTGTGTTTAAATTTATGTGATATTATTTGTGGTGTTATAAGACTTAATTAGGGGTCTTGAGTAAGCTCGGTTTAGTAGGATAATTCTTAGTATGGCTTATTTAATGAAGAGGATTAAATGAGCTTAGCACTTAAGTTAAATTAAGTGTATATTAAAGCATATGAGGAGTTAGTGGCAAGTTGGTTAAAGAGCTTGAAAGGTTGCATGAGGTTAATGGTTCGAGTAGTAGGTATAGCATTTTTAAAGTTTATTTTGTGTATTAGTATTGATGGTAGGTCAACTTATTTATGATAGGTGGACTAATAACTTTTGGTAAGTTGAAATTTTGTTTAAGGAAAGCTTAATTTATGGGATAAGATTCTTGAAGTTATGGAAGGATATCTTGAACTTATGGCATGATGAGGGACTAAGGCATGGAATGTGGAAGAGGTTTTGGAAGGTAATCCTAGGCCTTTAGTGCATGAACCTGGACGGCATGAGTGTCTAGGGGGGTGGCCAAATTTTTGGCTTGTTTAGTAGCTAGTTAGTGTCAAATTTCTCTTTGGTTAGTAGGCATTTTTGGCTAGCTTGGTAGGCATTCAACTTTTGTTTAATGTCAAACTGAAACCCCTTGGAAACTTTACCAATTCTTCTCTTTTGTTCACCATTTGGTATTTTATTTCTTTCCCCTCCAAAGCCATTCTCTTTAGCCGAATGTACCTTGATCTTTAGGTACAATTTTGTACACTTTTCTTCTTTGGTAATATTGGTGTTGGCCGAATTTCTTAATCCTTTTTCTCTCTTTTCTTTCTTTTGACCTTTGTTCAAAACCACAACATTTCTTTTACTTTCTTCTTGGCCGAATTTCTTCTTCCCCTTTCCTCTTGATTTTCTTTCATTGGTTGCTAAAGCCGAATCATCCTTCTTCCCTTTTCATTTATTTTTCTTCTTTGCCATACTAATCTTTTTATCACCTTTGAGCCGAATATTAATTATCTTCTTTCAAAATCATAGCCGAAACTCTCAAAATCTATTTGTTTTGTTTTGGCCGAAATTCTTCAAGGGTAGATTCTCTTTTTGCTTTCTTCAATCGATTTTGGTTATTAAGTAAGTATTCTTGGCCGATTTTCATATTATTCTTTTCTCCTCTCTATGTTATTTTCTTGTGGGCAAGAGCCGAATCTTTGGGCATTATTTTGCAAGGATCTAATCGTTTTTAGGATTCGATTATTCTCTTAGGCTCTTTGGGATTTCGAAAGCAATCGATTCAAGTCATTCCTTTAGTGAATCGGAGTTGGTAAGTCAAAGGTGGTAAGGATTTATTTTAAGGGATTATTCTTTGATTATCCTAAGTCAAGGCTAATAATCTTAATGATGATGGTTGTTATAGGAAGTGAGGCCGATTCATTAGAAGTGTGTTGGCTAGTGATCGAAGGCAGTTGGGTAAGATTTTAGGTTCGCAAGGAACCCTTCTTAATTATTTTGGTTTGGCCGAATAGGCCATGTTACTAATATCCACTTTTGGCCGAATATAGGGGCAAGCTTGTGTGGTCGATTTGTCTATTCGGGATTTAGGACTCTCGTTAGTGTCAGGTGTGTACATACACACCTTATAACCTTTTAATATGCTAAGTGTTATTTTATGTCTAATCAATTTGTGTAGACATGGATGTAATACCTTCAAGGTATTAACAAGGACTCGGGTAAGTCTTTATTACTATGAGATTATTATTTGATGCTTTTGGGAAGCATGACACATTTGGTATGTGTATTTGATTTATGGCCTATGATAATCGATTGGATGTTGTTAAATAAATCAATCAACATGATTTTTGTATATGCATATGAATGATTGGTATGGGTTGATGAGAGAGGAGGCGTTGATATTCGTGTCGGCGGACACCGGTGTTTTGGTAACACATCGTGACTACGGTCACGGAGGTTTGGTACCTCCGGAGGTTTGGTACCTCATAGCGACTTGTCCTCGTGGTTTACACCACCGTGGGTTGGCCCCACTTTGAGATATGGGATTGTGCGCGGTGATTTGGTATCACACGATGGGTTAGCCCCATCATTTGATTTGTGACTTGGCCACGGTGTTTTGGTAACACAATCGTGTCTTGGACACGGTGATTTGGTATCACATTTGTGACTATATGTCACGGTGGTTTGGCACCACCAAAGGGTTTGGTACCACGGGGTAGAAAAAGGTGTTTGGATGTCTAGGTTGGGTGCATATTTTAATGCATGTTAAATTGTTATAAATTGTGTATGTTGTTGAATTAAACCGGAAAAGGGTTACATTGGGTCTTGATGACTCACCTTTTTCCTTTAACATTTTCAGTGATTAAATGGCTGCGGATAAGGAGTCGGATGAACTCGAGGTGGCCATGCGATAAAAATAAGGACTAGGTGGATTTTGAACTGTTTTATTTTATTATGGGTTTGATTTATTTTGTAATAAGGCCTCCTAGAATTATATTTTGGTTATTTATTTGTTTTGGATAATCTGCTTAACAACAATGACTTAAGAAAAAAAATGGTTACACATGTTTTATGAAAATTAATACGTAAAATGTTTTATTGTGCCATCGGGTACACTTGAAATTTGTAAACAACACAACTCAACAAATATTTTTAAAAATAATTAAGCATGGTTTTAAACAAAGACATTTAAATAGAATGGCATTTCAACAAATTTTAAAATCGGTCTTAAAATGGTTTTCAAAATGTTTTCTCTGTAGCATACCAGATTCGGTCATAATGTTTGGGCCGGGTTTGGGGTGTTACAAATATATATGTTAGGCACAGAGCCACGGTAAATATGATTGGCACAAAGCCATAATAATAGCACAAAGCCTTCGTTATTGGCACAAAGCCCATAATTACGGCACAAAGCCCATATTAATGGCACACAGCCCTCGGTAACATTATCGGAGCAGCATGGCTGCTCGGTAGCTAAAAGGCCGCGGTGGATCTATACCATACGGCCATGCGATCCTGGATCCATACCATACGGCCATGCGATCCTCAAATCTTCCTCCGTACCATAATTCCCACCCATATGCATCCTAAGCAGAATATCATATGAATGCATCAAACACAAAAGTAACGTCCACAAACTCATATTCGTCACATAGGGGTATTTTCATCATTTAACTACCCAGGGGTATTTTCGTAATTCTACCCTACAAGGGTATTTTGGTAATTTCGCAAATCAGGGGTATTTTAGTAATTTCACAAATTGGGGTACTTTGGTAATTTCACAAATCAGGGGTATTTCGATAATTTCACAAATTAGGGGTACTTTGGTAATTTTACAAATTAGGGGTATTTCGGTAATTTTGTAAACTGAAGGTATTTTGGTAATTTCACAAATCGGGGATATTTTGGTCATTTTGCAAAACAGGGGTATTTTGGTACTTTACCAATATAAGGGTATTTTAGTAATTTAACAAATATAAGGGTATTTGGTCCCTCTCGGATTTTAGTTATGAACTTTGGCCCATCAACAAGTCATCGCGGCTAAAGTGAACAGACACTACGCACCAGGTAGGATTCCAAAATCACTCATCTAATAGTCCAACTAGCACTAAAGCCGTTCTCTTGTTCTCAAAAATTTTAAACACTCCCGTGCCCAAGGCCTAATGGGCCCAATTCTTCTAGGCCCAATTTCAGGATGTTACATAAAGCATCTTGCAGTTTCTTCCAAAACCACGATGTGAACCTCGGATCTCTATCCGATACAATAGAAATAGGTACTCCGTGCAACCGTACAATCTGCGATAAGTATAACTCAGCTAATCTATCAAGTGAGAAATTTGTACGTACGAATGAAATGAGCTGATTTCGTCAATCTATCAACAATAACCCAGATTAAATCTTTCATACTTAGCGTCAAAGGTAAACCCGATATGAAGTCTATAGTGACTCGATCCCACTTCCACTCAGGTATCATAATCGGCTGAAGTAGTCTCGATGGTACTTGGTGCTCAATTTTCAGTTGTTGACATACTAGACACTTCGACGAATAGTCTGAGATGTCTCGTTTCATACCCTGCCACCAGTAGTGTTGTTTCAGATCGTTAAACATTTTCGTGCTACCCAGATGAATTGAAAATCTACTATTATGAGCTTCATCACAAATCATTCGAATCAATTTCGGGTTCTTTGGCACACATATCTGATTCTTGAACAGTAGACATCCTTCAGCATCTATCCAAAAATATAAACTCTCACACAAGCCGTAATGACTCCTTTTTGCTTTTAAGTCATTATCGATCTCTTGAGTTTCATGAATCTGTTGTACAAACAATGGTTTCTCTTTCAACTCCGCAATGATCACACCATCCTTGATCATAGCTATATCCGCATTCATTGCGCGTAGAGCAAATAATGACTTTCGGCTAAGTGCATCGGCAACCACATTAGCCTTTCCCGGGTGATAATCAATCATGAGCTTGTAGTCTTTCAACAATTCTAACCATCGTCGCTGTCTCAAATTTAGATCCTTTTGAGTCATTAAATACTTAAGACTCTTATGATCCGAATAGATGTGGCATTTCTCACTGAATAGGTAATGACGCCATATTTTTAAGGCAAAAACTATAGTGGCCAACTCAAGGTCGTGCGTCAGATAATTCCTCTCATGCGGTTTCAACTATCTCGAAGCATAGGCTACAACTTTACCTTCTTGCATCAATACACAACCCAGCCCATTTAAAGATGCATCGTTGAAAATAACAAACTCTTTACCCGGCTCTGGCTGAACGAGCAATGGAGCTTCCGTTAACAAGGTCTTCAGTTGATCAAAACTCTTCTGACACCTTTTTGACCACTCGAATTTCACGTTCTTCTGTAATAGTTTTGTCATCGGAGTTGCTATCATAGAGAATCCTTTCACAAAGCGTCTATAATATCCTACAAGCCCTAGAAACCTACGTACCTCAAAAACATTTCGCGGAGGTTTCAACTCCAATATAGCCGAGATTTTACTCGGGTCAACCCAAATACCCGATGCTGAAATGACATGCCCTAAAAAGCTAGCTTTTTTCATCCAAAACTCACATTTACTAAATTTTGCGTACAATTGCTTATTACGCAAAATCTGTAACAACCTCAAATGCTCAGCATGTTCGGTTTTGTCTTGTGAATAGATCAGTATGTCATCTATGAATACAACCACAAACTAATCTAAATACGGTTTGAATACCCGATTCATCAGATCCATATAAACAGTAGGGGCATTAGTGAGCCCAAACGGCATCACCAAGAACTCATAATGCCCGTATCTCATCCAAAAAGTAGTCTTTGGTATGTCTGATTCTCTAACTTGCAACTGATAATATCCTGATCTCAGATCAATTTTTGAGAACACCGAGGCTCCCTTAAGTTGATCAAACAAATCGTCGATACGTGGCAATGGGTATTTATTCTTTACGGTCACCTTATTGAGCTATCGATAATCAATGCACATTCTCAATGTTTCGTCTTTCTTTTAAACAAATAGAATAGGTGCACTCCAGGGAGAGATAATCGGTCTGGCAAAACCTCTATCTGTCAATTCTTGCAACTGAGCCTTTAATTCTTTTAATTCAGTCGGGGCCATTCTATACGGGGCTATCAAAATTGGAGTGGTCCCTGGCATTAGCTCAATACCAAACTCTACCTCACGAATAGGTGGCAATCCAGGCAATTACTCCGAAAACACCTCCGAATACTCACAAACAACTGGCACAGATTCAATCTTCTTTTCTGTTACTTTGCTGTTAATCACATACGCAAGATAAGCTTCGTAAACCTTTCTCAAATACTACCAAGCCAATATCGATGATATCACAGTTGGTAACCCATTCCAATCTGCAGATTCAATCCAAAGTATCTCGTTATTCTGACACCTCAAATCAATAGTCTTTCGTCTGCAATTCACTATTGCATCGTGTACGGTTAACCAATCCATACCAAGGATAATATCGAACTCATCAAATGGTGGCAACATCAGATCGGCCGGACAACATAAGTCTCGTATCATCAAAGGGAAATTCTTACACACCTTATAACTAGTACACATTGACCCAGGGGGTTCGAAACCCAAATCACAAACTCAGTAGACTCAACAGGTAGAGTCTTACTGAATACTAATGTTTCACACACATACGAATGAGTTGAGTCGGGATCAATCAAAGCAATTACACTAATATCAAAGAGGGTGAAAATACTAGTAATGACGTCTGGAGATGAGGCCTCCTCTCTAACACAGATGGCGTAAGCTCTAGCCGGTACACGAGCCTCTGATCGAATAGTCGCATCTGTAGTCCCCCTCTATGCACCACTCTTACCTCCCCCAATACGAGATGGTCTACCTCTAGCTGTAGTGCCGCTCGGTCTCGCGCTCTAAGCAGTACCCTTTTCTACAGTCTCCAGACAATCTCGAATAAAGTGATCCTGTGAACCACACTTATAACAAGTGCGATTAATAGGTTTACCCCAGCACTCTCCGAAATGCCATCTACCGTACTGCTGACACTCAGGTTTGCTCGATCGATCATTGCCAACACTAGCCACTGATGTAGCCCGAGAATTCACTGGTGGTCGTTCTCGTATAGAAATCCCGATATTAGGTTTGGATTGGCTACCATCATTCTTGAACTTTTTGTTGCCATCTGCGAAAATTTACTCGCTGATCTCTTACGAAAATCTTTAGATTCAAGCTCAGCTTTTCGTTTTTCTTTCCCTAACTCTTCAGCTTTACAAGCTCGTTCAACTAGTACAACGAACTCGTTAATTTCAAGAATGCCAACCAGAAGCTTTATATCTTCATTTAAACCATCTTCAAATCTCTGGCACATAGCAGCCTCCGACGAGACACACTCACGAGCGTAGCGACTAAGTTGCACAAACTTGCACTCGTATTATGATACGGTCATACGACCCTGTTTAAGCTCAAGAAATTCTTTGCGCTTAGAGTCTATGAAGCGCTGGCTTATATACTTCTTACGAAATTTCGTCTGAAAGAAGTCCCAAGTAACCCTCTCTTTGGGAACAACTGACACGAGTGTATTCCACCAATAATAAGCAGAATCACGTAACAACGATATAGCACACTTTAGACACTCATTGGGTGTGCAAGACAATTCATCAAAAACACGAATAGTATTATCGAGCCAAAATTTAGCTCGCTCTGCATCGTCATCATCCTCAGCTCTAAATTCTTAAGCTCCGTGCTTTCTAATGCGATCAACCGGAGGCTTGCTTACTCTCTCAGGATTTACAATCGGGTACCACCGGTACTACAGGAGGAATGTTCAGATTTAGGGGTGGTTGAACAGTCGGATTGGATTGTATGTATTGACTGAACCAATCATTCATCGTACTATAGAAGGCTTGCCTGGCCCCCTCATCAGGATTACTCGTAGTCGGTCGAGATTCCTCTGGCGCGGTCCCTAGCGCGGGAGCAGGCGCCACACTCTCGACGTCATCAGCTACAGCTTGCTCAGAATCGGGATCCATTGCTATATGAAAGAAATAAACACATTTCACTGTCAGAAATCATCACACTATGACATTATATAATATGGCATGTATAGCTAGACTCACACGTGCTACGTTAGTCTGAGAACCGACTAAATCGTAGCTCTGATACCAATCAAATGTAACACCCCTAACCCGTACCCATCACCAGATTAGGGTTACGGGCATTACTAAACCAAACACAAGTCATTTCACTTTATAAAAGCTATTACATTGATAATTGTGTACCAATTTATACCATCACAAAAAAAATCATGTATATCCCATCAATATCAAACATTTACTAAGTACTAATTATAATCAACTTGTAAATCACTATCCACTAGGTCATTCCCAAGTAAAAGCCGAATAGGTATAATATACTTATTCATTTATTATATTGCTATTAACATCCATACATTCAAACACACTATATATCCCGAACATATGCATTACTATTAATCTTTTCAATATCATATACAAATAAATCATTGTCTCATCTACTTATCTCACAATCGAAAATACCATAAATAAAAACATCAAGCCAACTCATTTATCTCAAAAATGTCCTAACACATTCGACCATGTCCATTACATATACATATATATATATATATATATATATATATATTATATATGTAATTATTCTTGTTAAGCACATCTTATCAAGATTTTACATTTATGAATTAACCATATATAGCACATGGCCGAATATAATACATATACATATCAAAGGAGAATCTAAGCTTCAAACCAAATAAACCATGGTTGAATATTTATAAATAAGTACACATTAAAATGCTCATTAACATATATCACCTTTGATAATCACATACATAAAATGTGACCTATTTGATTCATATCTAGTAAATTGGCACATTCAAATAATTATACCATATTCAACCAAACCTATGAGCTCAAAAATTCATATATAACATATTATGGAATAACTTTCAACTAGGCTTTTTAATAAATATACTAATGTACTCAAATAAAAATTCCATATTTAAAACATGATCAAACCAACTCAAACATAAGAGCATAGCCATTTTCACGTGGCATATACATATATATATATATATATATAATTATCATTCAAACATGACCCTAGAAATATTTTCTATACATGCCATATGTTTCAAAAGGGTACAACTTATAGAATACCGAAAATAGATAATAGTGCGAATGACTTCGACGAAGATCCCGAGTACGAGCTAGCTTCCAAAAATCTATACAATAGTCAAACAAACACATATATAGTAAGCGAATATAGCTTAGTAAGTTTTAAGCAATGGTACAAACTATGCAACTAAACATTAAATAATTAAATTCATACAG
This sequence comes from Gossypium rotundifolium, assembly GCA_025506655.1. Lineage (NCBI taxonomy): Eukaryota > Viridiplantae > Streptophyta > Magnoliopsida > Malvales > Malvaceae > Gossypium > Gossypium rotundifolium. The sequence continues at coordinate 176,783,710 of CP106724.1, forward strand.
TATGATCAATATTGAATTCTTAAGTACAAAGTGCAATTTAAATCACCATTCATCATCTACCGTGACTAACATAAAGCTCAATTATCAAATATTCAAATATCATATGGTCCTCTTTAAACAAGTTCAAAGTTTAAAAATCACATCCCAGATTTATATTCACTTAACTAATATAACTTACCTCTCTAATACTTGACCATTAAACTACCTTGCATCACATATTCATGCATCGTTTTCTCATTATTCTCCATTCAATAGCTTATGTCTCCAAAGTCTCAGTAACTCTGCGCTTTAAATTGCATTTTTCAGAACGTATCGCATACATAGTGCAAGCATTGGAGTAAGAGTACACAAAGTACCATTCGACAGTAATGTATCGCACACATAGTGCCATTACTATTTAATCCGCAAACATAGTGCCTTTTAGCAGTAATGTATCGCACACATAGTGCCATTACTATTTAATCCACACACATTGTGCCTTTTAGCAGTAATGTATCGGACACATAGTCCCATTACTATTTAATTCGCACACATAGTGCCTTTTAGTAGTAATGTATCGCACACATAGTGCCATTACTATTTAATCCAATCTCAATTTATCTCATTCAAGTACTAACACATTCGGCATTTACTCAATTTACATAGCTATGTTCATAACATATATATATATTAACAATTCAATTGCATCTACCATTACCATTTCATTCGTCAATTTCAACCCTTTTCATTCACAAATATATAATTTTTCAATTATCATCTCTTCTCATTTTCCAATTCCATTTATATACATATCTATTCCTTAATAAAAACACATATATTTAACCAATTCAAATATTCAATAATTTCACAAATTTACTCACATGTGCCAACACATATTCAGACATTATATACACATCCCATTTATTTCATGATGCAATCGGCAATTAGGAAATCAAAATGTCTTCATTTTATAATCATATGTACAATAGTATACAAATTGAATTTGATTCATTCAACAACTTAAAACTTACCTCGAAATTGTCGAAATAAGGTTTCCGGCTACTCGTGCAATTTCGCTTTTCCCCGATCCAATCCCGTATCTTTTTGTTCTTGATCTAAATAATTCCCAATTGAGCTCATTCAATTCCATTTTCATTTAATTTAGTCCATAAATACATAATTATGAAATTTATTATTTTAACCCCCCAACATTTACCATGCTTACAACCTAGTCCTTATGGCTTAAAATGCAAAATAACAAGAATTTGACTTCACATATAAAGGGTCGAATGTTCATGTACCCCCTATCCACTCATTTCTTCCATTAATCTAGCTATTTAGCCCTTTCAAAAATTTTCTTTTTACAAAATCATCCCTATACTAAGTTCCAATAATATTTTAAAGAAAAATCTTGCTAATCTAACATGCTTTTATTCTATTCTATCATTAACTACCCACACATCAAGTTTTTCATCCACGGCAACATTCACTTTACACAACCAAAACAAAAAATTCGGGTATGGGCTATATATATTTCATGGAAACACCTCAAAAATGCTAAAATTATAAAAAATCAAACTCAAACTCTCACATTAATTAAACATGCAAATGGCCGAATGTTGAGAGCTCATTCCTTCCTTTTTTTTCTTTTTATTTCGGTAAATGAGAGAAGAAGATGATGACAATTCCTTTGTTCTCATGTTTTTTTTCTTATTTTAATGTTATCTAATTATAATATATTATTACAACCCACTTACTACACTTAAAATATAATTAAACACTTCCCCCCACTAATTTCACAAGTCAATGCAGTCCACTATCTCCTCATTAAGGTAAATTTGCCACTCAAATCCTTATTTTAAAAGAAAACTATTAAATGGCCACTTATTATCATAATAGCTATTTTTCTCACTTACTCAATTTAGTCCTTTCACTTAAATTAATCACCCAAACACACAAATTAATAAACAATATTTTATCACATGCTTAACCACATAGCATAGATATCAAATTAATAAATAAAAAATATTTTTCTATACCGAATTGTGGTCCCGAAACCACCGTTTCGATTAGGGTCGTAATTGGACTGTTACAAAATCCAACCAGATACAGCAAATCTAAATGATACTTCAAATTCAACGAAATATATACGATATAAATTAATAAATGAAGTATAATTCAAAATATTCTTACAATAATGTTAAAATTTAGAATGTTAAAAATATTCTTACAATAAGAAAAAAAAATGTCTAAGACGGCGGATTTTGCGACTGCTGAAACATTTTCATCATATTCTAAAGCAGTAGCTAGAGTGCATCGTACTTTCTGCTCTGCTCTGCTCTACTTCCCTCATTGCTGCCTCCGTTTTAAGTTGTAGTTGGAGTTCTTCATATTTTTTTGAACCTCAGCTTCTACCGATGTTGCCTCAACTTTAAGTTGAGCAATTTGCTCAACTGTGCTTGCTTGCATCTGGGCCATCTGTTCTTTTAACCTCAGAACTTCAGCTTGAGCCTGACTCCCCGAAGGCATGTATTGTTACGAACTAGATCTAAAATATTGGGTTGGGATAACACCAAATCTTTGAAATCGAACCCGACCATACCTTTCAGGACCTAAAACTTCAGTAATAATTCTATTATCAATGTCGTCAAGATTAACAGAACTATCACTCGAAGCAACTGCTTCATACTCTGCCTTTTTATCCTTTAGTTTCTCCTAAAAATTCAATCAAAGAGTTAGAAACGAAATATATAATAAAAACAAATTCAACATAACTTAACATTATTTAGAACTACTAACAACAAATTAAATCATTATAATTAAACATTATAAATATTTAAAAAAATTAAATTTCATTAAGTAAATATACCATAATTTCTCCAGTTTAGAAGTCATAGGAGATCTATCTATCGTCCTATGTGTAATGTCGGCGTCCAACTTTTTGACCAGACGAGAGTTCCTACAATATAGTAGTAAAAATATAATTTTAGATAAAACAATTAATATTTGACATGATTAATAAATTCAAAGTACCTCGTCCTCAGCTATACAAGCAAAACTTTTCGACCCTGCTGTGTGCGTGAATTTTTGTTTTTGCCTGCTTGTTGTTCCAACTCGCTCACGATCCTACATTATGAAATTATTATTACGTATATAGTAAATACTATAAACTGAAATAATTATAAGAGTTTGGAAGTACGTAAGACCTCTCCTTTCTTTGAATTCCAGAATCAAACCGCATCTTCCCATTGGTAATTCAGCATTCCCAGTGGGACATTTCGCAATTTCTCTTTGAGGCTTATATTTATCTTAAAATATTCTTTCTTTAAAGTGCTTTTATGGTCTTTCCATTTTTTTCCCAATGCCTTCTTAACATAATTATCCGAGACCTCTAAAGCAAATCTCTCCTACAAAAAACACAAGTTTAGAAAGTAAATATAAATGAAACTTAAACCTAAGTATTAAAAATTACATTCACATTTTGTTACCTTAATATTTTCGAGAGCTTGATTTTTGTTACTATCAGGCATTTGATGCCATGAATCATAGTTGATAGGCAACATATTGGCATTTCGTGCTATAATGTCCAAATATCCTGCTAAAAGTTGAGCATCTGAACCAACAGGCTGACCATGATTGTTTCTAGATACTTTGACATGCTCGACAGGATTTAACTCATATAATTCTTTTAGTAAGGTACGTCCTCGAGCTTTGCTCCTCCCACCACTTTCAGCTGAAAAATGATATATTATAATATAAGAATTTGAAAAAGAAATCAATAATAAAAGTCAACACGCATGAAAATTAAAGTTAACATTACTTTGAATTTTGCAGGTTCGTCAGATGTATTTGAAACATTCGAAGATCCAATGGTAGTCTGTTGTTCACTATTTCTTTCTTCCGAATTTGGAGTATTCTGAACAATACTTAGATCTCGCAATCTTCTTCTAGGCATTTTTTCTACAATACACATAAAATAGTTGAAATTTTAGTAACTAATTACAACAAGAATAGTACATATGAAATAATTGAAATATTTAACAAGACCAAGATTTAAATTACAATATTACATATAATTAAAAAATCATAAAATCTTACTACATCATAATTTGTAAATATCTCCATCCACATCTTGGCAAACCCATTGAGATTGTGTACTAGTACTAGGGATATTTTCATTTAAGTTTTGTTCTGGAAAAGGCAAAGTTTCTGATCTTTCGACGATGTCATCTCTACTTTCATTACCCATGTCAAACAAGTCTCTAGGGGTGTTTCGAAGTACAACGTACCAACCCTCATCAGTTGGATCTTTCGAGTAAAAACTTTTTTTACTTGAGAAGAAAATACATACGGCTCGTCTATCAATTGTTGTCCAGTGTGAATCAATCGAGAGAAGTTCACCATTGTAAAACCAAATTGATCTTTTTTAATTTCGCGAGCAGTATTAACATCAGCCCAATCACATCGAAATAAGACAACTTTCCATTTGCCATAATAATCCAACTCAATAATGTCAGTAAGAAGTCCGTAATACTCCACATTTCCCTCAACAGGATTACTGTCCCTAGCACTAGCATAACTTGTAATTGAAGAATTAACAATTATTCCACAATTTTGAGTTTTCCTCAATCTCTCACGATATTTTGTATGAAATCTAAATCCATTGATGACGAAGGCACTATATCTTTTTACTACTCTGTTCGGTCCTTGGGAAAGCCATTTAACTTCGTCATTGACGTAATTCCACTCCAAACCTATTAAATCGAAAGTAAATTGAGTAATTATAAATGTTATGAGAAAACATTATTATTTTTCAATGAAAGCTTCAGTTGCATACCGTTTGGCTTAACCATTCATGAAAAGATTTTGTCAATAACTTATTAATCTCTCAATGTTGTAATCTTCGGGAGCATGAACGAGATCTCAAGATTTGTTTGTACTCACTATGTTAAAAAGTGGATTACTTGGTTAGAAGATAAACAAACAAAAAAGATGAATATTTATCAAATCCTAAAACTTACTTACGTAAAGGTTCAATCGAATTGTGGTGAAAAAGAACATATCAATGTGCTTGTACCCAATATCTACCATCTAATTCTGTAATTTCAACTTTACCGATTGGTTCTCTATAACTTTGAAATAAATAAGTTTCAGCCAAGTTATGATCAGTAAACCCAGCATTTCTACTTGGTCTATTCAGTCTTGTTTCAACATTTTCTAAATATCTAGAACAGAAAGTCATACACTCCTTGCCAAGTATCCTTCAATTATTGATACTTCTGGATAACGCTTATTACGACAATAAAACTTCAATTTAAATAGTAACCTAAAGACGATATACAACATTATCAAAAGTTGTAACTCAAGGTATATTCATGAATGAATGAAAAACTTTACAAATAAATTAGCACCTCTCTATAGGATACATCCACTGATTGAAAACCGGTCCACCAAGTTTTGCTTCATGAGGGAGATGGATTATCAAGTGCACCATAATAGTGAAGAAGAAAGGTGGAAAGATCTTCTCCAATTTGCATAAAGTCAACGTGGCTCGATCTTGTACTTTCTCAAGTTCTTCAACACTCAAAACTTTGCCACAAATAGCTTTCATTATATTGGATAGTTCAATTATACAAGACGTTACCTTTTTGGCATACAACACCGTAAAGCAACTGGTAGTAAATCTTACATCAAGATGTGATAATCATGTAATTTTAGGGAATATAGTCTTCGATCTTTAAGACTCACACATCGAGATATATTTGATGCATACGCATTTAACAAGAACAAGAAGATGAGAAAAATGACATCGTAAACCAGATCACGGATCATCAGAGAATGCTAAAAGAAGAAGAAGATGCATTTAACAAGCTAAGCAATGAATAAAAACAAAGTGAAACTTGATTTCAGGAGTGCAAGGTAATTATCGAAATCACAGAATAGAAGAAGCAAGAAATGGCAAGAGAGCACAATACGAACATTCAATCTAAGGATGAAATTGTTGTTAAGTTGGAGGAAACTATTGAATACTTGAAAAGAGATGTAGAAATGAAAGGAGATGAACTCAGTACTTTGGTTGAGAATGTTCAAACAATTGAAGTTAAGCTTCGGGGTTTTGCATTTATGGATTATTTTTCATTATCTCAAATGAGGATCATATAGAAGGAAACGAAATGTATATGGTTCAAGAGAAGGTTGATGCATACATAAAGTCATCGTTACGTGTTGCTTTTGTTCAGGCAAGTTTCCAATATTTATTTCATTATAATTATGTCCCTACAACTCAATGTGCAAAATATAAGATAAGAAAGGTCATATAATTTTTTTCCTTAAAGTTAGAAGTAATTATTTATATCAATTGGTCTAATTAGAATTAATAATTATAAAATTTGACCAATTTCTATTTGAAAGAAAGACTCAAGGTTCTATTTGTTGATAATGTATTTAGATAGATAATGGAGACGGTAAAGTCCAGCAAATCATCATCAACGGGTCAAGAAAATGAGCTTCCATTCATGGCTAAACTAGCAGAAGATGTCAGTACACTAGCATTCATAGAGAAAGAGACATTCAGTCTAATATTGAAAAGGTGGCATCCATTTGCAACTGGTGTAACAATAGCCACACTTCATTCATATTATGGGAATGAACGAAAGCAATATGTTTCAAGAATTGATGAATTAACATCGGATATATTGAAAATAATGAAAGGTACTGATAAGTTGGAGAAAGATTTGGTGCAAATTGCGTTGAGAATTCAGAGGATAGTGAAGATGTTTAAATAATACAACAAATAATGCACATTTAGTTTCAGAACAAAACAAAATCCAAACTCAGCAAAAGAAGAAAACTTGTAGTAAATCTTAAAACTGTAACATCCCGAATTTGGGCCTAGAAGAATTGGGCCCAATGGGCCTTATGCGTAGGAGCGTTTAAAAATTTTTGAGAATAAGAGAACGGCTCTATTGCTAGTTGGACCTATTAGGTGAGTGATTTTGGAAGGTTAGATGGCTTCTATGAAGTCCCGGGTTCAAACTTTGGCTTTAGGGAAATTTTGGTTTTAGGTGAATAAAACCCTGAGAGTTAGTAGTAGGCTTTAAGAATAAAATGTGGAGAAAAATGACACAAGTGGAGTGTGTGGTGTAGTGGCAAAGTGATGCCACCACATAAGAGACAAGGGGGGTGACACCACAAGGAAGGAAGGAGGTCCAAGGTCCAAGTCTTGGCTCTTGTATTTTGGTTTTCTTTTTAAATGGACTCTAGAATTTTACCATGGGGTTATATTTAGTTGCGCATGATTTTAGACACAAGAAAGTGAGTGGTCTAGTGGCAAGGCATCATTAAGGGTGCAAGGGAGCCTGGGTTTGAATCTCATGACAAGCAAGGGAGTATTTATTTTGTGGATTGGACAGGAAGAGTTTCAGTTGGATTTAAACTCTACTGACGGAGGGATCCCACATCGGAAAGATACAAAGAAGGAAAGTGAGAAGCTAGCTATATATAAAGCATTCTATGAGGAGAGTTAATATACCTTGGTGGGCATTTGGGTGCAGACCTAGAGGATAATCGCCAATAGTTTGCGAAGGAAGGGCTATGATAACGTGAGGTGCACGGTAAGGTTACAGTGAGGTTTCGGTTTCTGATAAGTGTATATTAAGTTATGATTAATTGTTAGGAGATGTCGATTGTAAGTTCGTGACTAAGGGGTTTGCAGCGCGCGTGGTTGCCAGGTGTGTACAAACACTACACACACGATGTTGGCAATGCCGAAAAGCCAAAAGTGGCTAAATGGGCCCGGTAGGCCCTGAGGCTAAGAATTGATGAAATGGTTTGGTTGGTTATACGAATTGAATTAGTCATGCATGATACATGAATTGGATTTTTTTGGGCCTAATAGGCCATATGATGAGATTTGGGCCTAATGGGCCGTAAAGGTGTGATATAGGCTTGATGGGCTTATGGGGACGTAGACATGTATGTTAGGGTTTATGGACCTTAGGTCTAGTTTGAACAACTCTTAAATTTCATAAGACTTAATCTAGTTAAACATGCATGTGAACAAGTCGCTGGGTTAGGGTGTGGCAACGGGCATACGCATGTCTAGGATTGGATCTAGGGAGAGCTTGGTACTTAAGCTACCTAGTGGCCCACCTTTTTTTTTTGTAAACCTACAGTGCGTAGTGTCTGTTCACTTTAGCCGCGAGGACTTGTTGATGGGCCAAAGTTCATAACTAAAACCCGAAAGGGACCGAAATACCCCCTATTTGTAAAATTATCGAAATACCCCTGATTTGTAAAATTACCGAAATACCCCCGATTTGTGAAATTATCGAAATACCCTTGATTTACAAAATTACCAAAATACCCCCTATTTGCAAAATTACCGAAATACCCTTGGTTTGTAAAATTACCAAAATACCCCTAGTTTATGAAATTAACCCCGATTTGTAAAATTTTGAAGTAACCCTAATTTATGAAATTACCAAAATACCCTAGATTTGTAAAATTATCAAAATACCCCTAATTTATGAAATTACCAAAATACCTCTGGTTTGTAAAATTATCGAAATACCTCCCATTTGCAAAATTACCAAAGTACCCCGATTTGTGAAATTACTGAAATACCCCTGATTTGCAAAATTACCAAAATACCCCTATAGGGTAGAATTACGAAAATACCCCTGGGTAGTGAAATGACGAAAAATACCCCTATGTAACGAATATGAGTTTGTGGATGTTACTTTTGTGTTTGATGCATTCATATGATATTCTGCTTAGGATGCATATAGGTAGGAATTATGGTACGGAGGAAGATTTGAGGATCGCATGGCCGTATGGTATGGATCTAGGATCGCATGGCCGTATGGTATGGATCCACCACAGGCTTTTAGCCACAGAGCAGCCATGCTGCACCAATAATGTTACCTAGGGTTGTGTACCATTAATATGGGCTCTGTGCCGTAATTATGGGCTTTGTGCCAATACTGAAGGCTTTGTGCTATTATTATGGCTTTGTGCCAATCATATTTACCGTGGCTATGTGCCTAACATATATATTGATGACTCTGTGTCAATATTTGAGGATCGCATGGCCGTATGGTATGGATCCAAATGAGGCTTTAAGCCCAATATATATGATTAGCAACTTTACTGCAACGTTCGGTAGTACCGCAATCAGGCTACCCTTGGTGTGTAGCGGAGGGGTGGGTCGAGCTAGAATTCCCCACAGGAGCCATAAGGTTGGAAGGGAAATGGTGTGTAGCGGATGAATTTTTGGGGTGGGTTTTACATTATTTGTTTATGAATGATACGATATGATATGATATGAGGTCATTATGGGATAAGGCCCAAGACCACCGATTTTATAGGGCTTAGGCCCAATGTGGATATTTGTAAGTGATTTGATTGCCAAGGGTTGTGCACACTGAGTTTTGAAACTCACACCCCTTTAATTTAATGCTTCAGGTAATCCCAAATAGACGACTCAACGTGGGAGAGGACTCGGAGATGGCCACACTATAAGAGGCTTGAATTATCATTTATTTGTTTCAAAGTACATGTTTTTATTTACTTAATTTTGATGGATGTAATAAGGCCTTGTACTCTGTTTTGACTTCAGATTTATTTTGGGTTTTGAGATCAACTGTTTATTTAATTATTAAGCCTAAGTAAGCTCTTATGTTCAAACTTGGTTTCTGAAATACTTAAAATCATAAAATGGGTTTTTTTATCTTTAATTAATAAGTCTATTAGATTTTGGGCTTCGGGCCTTAATTTTTTAATTAGCAAAACCGTTTTGAATTGTTCTTTTAATGTGACATTCGGATTCGGTCCTAACTTCTAGGCCGAGTTTGGGGTGTTACAAGAATAGTTTCATATACCAAACCAAATCAGAAACCAAACAAAAACAAAACAGCTGACAGTGAAAACGATGATTATATGGACATGCAAATGGTTGCAAAATACCTCTAAGACCTGAATTTCCAGCGGCGGCAGTGGAGAGAAGATGCAACAATGGAGATTTGGGAAAATGGAGATTTCGATTAGAAGGGATTTTGGAAGTTGGAAATTAAGGATTGCAAAATTTAGGGTAGAATTTAGGGGAAATTGGGATGTTGGTGAAAAGAAATCGGGGAAATCTGATTTAGGGAAAGTAAAGGAAATTTGGGGTTAAAAAACGACATCGTTTAAGCTGAGTTTAATAAAATTTGAAACGCTTTTAAAAATGCCACTAAAAACAAAGCATAAAAACGGTGATGTTTTGTAAACACTTAATACATATTTGCGGCATTTTTTGCTAAAATGCCAGTAACTCACAACCTTTTGCGGCGTTTTAGGCAAAACGCCACTAAAAATAAGGATAAAAACGCTATCGCTTTGCATCCTTAAATACATTTTTGCGGCATTTATATTGAAAATGCCGGTAATGATAATATTTTGCAGCATTTTAGAGAAAACACCACTAAACATGCAGCATAAAACGGAGCCGTTCAACAATTTTTTCATACATATTAGCGGCATTTTATCAAAAAATGCCACTATTGCTAACTTTTTTGCGGCGATTTGACAAAAATGCCACTATTATTAAACTTAATTAAAATTTGATTCAAGTTATACCCTAATCTAGATTTGAGCCAACTTTTAATGCCCAAGCCAACAAGTAAATTGACAGAAGAATATGATTGATAAGACAGTGATTATTCGATAACTCAAATAAAACATTTTAAAACAACTAAATTAGAATGCTAACCATAATTTAAGAGAGATAATTATGAATTCTGAAAAATGATTTTTCATAAGCCTAAAAATAAACATGAAATATATGTTGAATTGAAAAGGAAAATTAATAAACCTAAAAATGCATCATTTTTCCATTTCACTTTTTTTCCTCTTCTCTTGTTTGTGTTTTGCTTTTGACTTTTTAATCAATATTAAATGCTTCCACAAATTATTATAAACATAAGCTTTTACATTAATATCTATATATACACACATCAATATATATCCATATGAAATTTATTTTCAAGGTTTAGAGTTTTAGGGTTTAATATTTGTGGTTTAATGGACTAATAGTTTAGTGTTTGTAGTTTAAGGTTTTATGGTTTTGAATTTTGTGTTTAGGGTTTAGGGTTTAGGGCTTAGGGATAAGCAGATGCACAATTAGAATTTTTTTTATGGCTGAAATTAAATTGTAAGTAAAAAATGCAATCTCATCATTTTGATAGCATATATTTTTATAATTTTTTAATGATTAAATCAAATTTTTTCCATTTTCAGAGGGACAAAGTGCAATTTTACCTTTAAAATTTTAAAAAAATTTCAAAAGGCCTAAATGAAAATTTTTTCATTTTAAGGGGGGCGAGACCCTTTCAGCGCCCTAGTTATGCCCCTAAATGCATATTAATTATAGGGTTTAGGATTTAATTGAATATGATTCACTTGAGATTGTAAAAACTTGAATTCAAGTTGGATTTGTAATTTGAGAAGTAAAGTTTTATTTAAGTTGGATTCAATTTTATAATATTCAAAATAAAAACCGAGGCATTCAAAAGTAGTCAATTAAGTTTGATTTTGGAATTTTGGGGAGGGGGAACTGATTTTTAGAAAAAGACCAAGGCATTTCGGGGATAACAAAACGGAGTCGTTTTGCAAAAAAATAATACATATTCGCGGCGTTTGGACTAAAAACGCCACAATTGCTCAGCTTTTAGCGGCTTTTAGACGAAAAATGCCACTATTGCTCAACTTTTAGTGGCGTTTGGACCAAAAATGCCACTATTGCTCAACTTTTAGCAGCGTTTGGTCTAAAAATGCCACTATTGCTCAACTTTTTATGGCATTTTCCTTCTAGCGCCACTAACATATTACATTTGCAACGTTTTTTATCCAAGCACCGCTAAAGGTCTATTTTCATGTAGTGGAAGATTAGTAATTAATGCATAAAGATTTAATTCTACCTTAATTGTTATTTAACCAAGCCCTTGTGAATAATTAAATCATGGATTAATTAAGCTAGGGAAAGACTTAGATCTAATCCATAAATTCCCACTAACCATTTCCAAACTAATTCATATCCTTGAGAGTATTATATTAGATTTAATAGGTTAAAATTAGAATCCCATGTGATGGTCTGATGGTTAGGGTGCTCACCGTCCCAGGTGAGGCCTAGATTCGTGTCGCGTTAGTCGTGTTTGTTGTTCAAGTTTTACCCTGTTCTTGTAATTCACCAAAAAGAAGTTAAATTAAAGTAAATTATGGCCATTATCTTCTCTTAAGTCTGCAAGTAAGAAAAAAAAATGAAAACTTGAAGGTTTCTCTCCATTTTCGATCAAGTAGAAGAAGCTTCCAATCGTAAGTTCCTTTGGGAAATAATGTGTTGATTTTCATATTTTAATCTTCAAATTTATAAGTTAGGAATGAAGTTTTATAAGGATTAGGTTAAATAGCCATGGTTGAAAGCTTAGGAAGTTTAGAGAGAGAATGGAAATAACGTGAATTATAGGTATGTTTTTTTTAGCTTGAGACTTCTAAATTATAATGTAAGTGCAAGAAATAGATTCAAATGGGAGAATTTTGAGTTGTGTGGAATTTAGATGTTAGAGTTTCAGATGTCAAGTTTAGGCAATGCATTTCATGTTTAGTTTAAATGATTTTATTGTTTGAATGTGTGAATCTAATCTTGCCTTGATGTTTGTTTGATGAATCGTAGCTAAGGAAATGGCTAAATCTTCAAAAGGAAAATGTGTCTAAGGTATGATGCTTATAGTTTGTGCTAACCTAATTCGTTTCCTCTATATGAGATTATTAAGTAGTTAGGCTTAAGGAATTATTAATGATGATTTGATGAGATTTAATTCATTACTTTGGTTTAATGATTTTGAAATTTGTTTATATGATATTGAAAAATTGTTTAATCTAGGTTGTGATATCATGATGAGAATTATGAATGATATTGAGAAATAGTATAATCTTGATTTAATGATTTTATGAATGTGCTATTAAATGATGTCAGATCTAGTTCAAGTATAGTTGGCATGCCATAAGATTCATTGTGTCCAAAGAAGCTTTGGTGCACCTTATTTGGCACTTGTGTGCATTACGTGACTCTTGTGAGCACATTACCTAATATTTGTGTGCATTTTATACTGGCACTTATGAGCATATTGTGGAGTGTTAGGGGAAATTAATGAATTTATACTAGTTTGATGCTTGTGTGCATCTTTGTGGAGTGTTAGGGGATTAATCCATGTATCCATTCTCGAGTCCGCATTAGGCTAATAAGGCCTAAAATATGATAATGAGATTTGGTTTAAATTAAATGAAAATGTGATATGTGTAAAATCAATGATAATGTTGACTTAAATACCTTAAAGGTGATTTGAAATATCTATCTCTTGTTATGTATTCAATGTTGAATATTATGGAATTCGATCTAATGATATGTTATAATGTTATATTAGTATGCTTTATTGCTTCATGCTTTTAAGTTTTAAAATCAAATTATGTAAGCACCTTTAAGCTTTCAATTCTGAGCGTGCAAATGTGTTTGTTTTTGTACGCAAGTGTTGAGTTGACTTTTTATTAGCTCATAAGATTCAGCAGAATCCAAATCCTCATACCTTAACTCAATCTAGTGATCATTGTGACACCCCACACCTGACCTGATTGCTGGATTTGAATGTATGACATCACATTACACTACCCAAGCAACTCAAGCTATTATAACATAAATACATTCAATACAATCATCTAAAGAATTCTTGTACAAGCATTTGAACATTCATTGATTTCATTTTATCAATTTACGAGGTTATACGAGGTCAATTTTAGAGTTAGAATTTGAATCCAAACTCAATTTTTAAAATTTCTATATTATTTCTTGAGATATTCGAATGCATTTCTTGAGACAAGATCATGTTTGTCTCGAGATAAACCTCCCATGTTCCCTATTTTTTCTTTGATGTTTGGAAGTCTTAAGATAGGAAATGTCTCAAGACAAAGGGTTCCTTTCTCGAGACTTGGAATAGGGTAGATCTTATTTATCTTTGATTTTTTGTTGTCTTAAGATAAAGACCACTCTATCTCGATACATTTATCCAATTTTCTCAAGACTCAAAAGAGTAGTCTCGAGACCTAGACTATTTTTAACCACCCCAAATAGTACTTTCTCATTCTTGAGGTCTCAAGACATGTTCTTCCTATCTTGAGACTATTGATCTGCCATAATTTGTTGTGGAAAATTATAGTCTTTTCAACAATTAATGAGCTTTTTTTGAAACCATTTTATTAGTATTTTGATTAGTTTTCCAATTTAGTAGGTTAGATGCAATTTTAGTAAAATAAGTGTTTTTACGCATATTTTAGTATTGTAATGACCCATTGGGCCAATATGGGCCTAGGATAGGACTAATGAGCCAATTTAGTGTGTAGGACACCATTTTCAGGCTAAGGAACACCAAGGATGATACACGTGTCACAACACCACAGTTCGAAGCTCCAGAAGTTCCATTCGAAGTAAGGTGACACGATACTGCTGTGACGAGGATTATAATTCTACCAAGGGTGTTTCCATCTGGACAATGTAATTTTATCAGTTTTAACGCCTATGTTTGACCTAATTAGGGTAGCCACAATTACCTATATATAGTAAGGTCTAGGTTGAGTTTAAAAAGTTGTTTTTAGATTATTAGTTAGTAGATTTAATTTTATTAGAAGTTAGTTTAGATTCAAAACATATTTTCATTCTTGTTTCTGACTTGGATTCGATTTGGATCCAAGCCATCGTTTACTCAGTTATTGATATTTTTCTTTTGGTTTTCTATTCCAATTGATGATATCTCAACGACTGTTAAAAGGATTTTTGGCTTCTGAGAGCATCCAATATCACAAACGGATCAAATCCTTTATTCATTTCTTTTTAATTTAATTTTTGTTTGCATGTCTAAATTAATTGTTAGGGAAATTGCATCTAGATTCATAAGTGGCTAAGTTCCTTAGAGAGATTAACAATCGATGTGGGAGAAATTAACTGAAGAATTAGGATTTGTCGTAGAATTAGGTAAATGAGGTTGATAGAATAGTTTATCGAGCACATCATAATTTATCCCGGTTTAAACTGCGAGGTCGAGAGATAAGTGATTTTTATTGATTAATTAATAGTTAGAGGCCGATAGGTAATAATTGGTTAGTTATTAGCTAATTTATTGAAACATGAGTTCTGAAGTTATTTATGAACACTGTGAGAGTTAATCTTTTTCTTATCATCTGAGATTTAATTCGATTGTTAATTTCTTTTCTGTAATTTTATGTTATTGTTGATATTCAATTTTCTTGTTATTTTTCGTACGATTATTTTTGGTTATTACTATTTAGCCATATTCGTGTAGAAAATAATTTCAAGTTTAGTCAATCCTCCTTTAGGTACGATCCTCAGAATAATTCTTGAAGTGTTTCATTGTAAACTTACCATATTACAATTTGATCCGTATACTTGCAAACATTGTTGTTCTATTCTCTATCTTTTTGTTGTAGTATTTCTAGTCCAGACAATTCACACATGTAATATCCTGGATTAAGGCTTATGCATTTTTGCTTAATTATATGAAATAGCATGCTGTGGATGTGCATTATGAATTTTTGTGAACCTTAGTGTATAGTTAAATGCTTTAGAAATTATTAGATTTTAAATCTAAAAGAGGGAGCTAGACTGATAAGGCCTTAAAAGAAATAGTAGAGGAATTGTGACATGAAGTTGGGCTTGGTAAAGTGGCTACAAGGCGCAACTTAAAGCCTCTGTAAGTGATGCCACAAGTAGGTGCAAATGGGCCTAGGTTCGAGTCACAAGGAAAGCAAATAAAAGATTTTATTTTTTTTTTTGGCAATGAGGAGTAGAGGTGGACGGCATTGGGAGACTGAGGGAGGAGCTTTAGATGTGATAAAACTCTTTGTGATAATTACTTTTTTTTATATATAAAAGATAAAAGAGGAGAAGCAAATGGACATAGTGGCCGGCCAAGGGACTCCTTGGTTGGTAAAAATCGGTCATGAAAGGGAGGCATAAGTGCCGAATTTTAATTGGAACAAAAGACATTCATCTTTTAGTGCTTGCCAAAATTCTTATCATCTCTCCTTCCTTCTCTCAAATTCTTTCTTTCAACTCTTTCTCTAGCCGAATCTCCATCATCAACTTTCTTTTTCTTTTCACAACTCTCCAAAAGCCGAAGGTAAGCCTTTTCTAGCAATAGCCGATTGTTAATCAAAACACCAAAAGTCAAAACTTGATTGATCAAACACCTAGCTTGTAGCCGAATACCTTGGTGGGTTCAACAAGGAGCAGTCGAATTCCTGTAATAAGGGTAAGGACCAATTGCCATTCGGTTCCATTCTTTTTCTTTTAGGCTTGTCGAAAATTTAGGAACTAATTCCTATTATTGACCTTGGCCGAAACTTAGAAGGAGGCTTCGGGAGTTAGGTGCTATTGACTACGAGTAGAAGGATCTTTCGAGATTTTAAAGAGCTAAGGTGAGTCCTATTGGATATTCGGCCAAGGGCTATTTACTTGTGATTAAATGTTAGAAATTGATCTAACATGTGTCTATAGGGATTTCGACAGATACTTAAGACAAGGGATACTTTCGAGATTTGAGCATCATAAGGTAAGTGCACATACACATTCGGCCAAGGCCTAGTTAGTGATTAGATCTATTTCGTACTTGTTCACAAATCGAAAACTAACCTATGAAGTGATCTAGTGCTTGGCCGATTACAAGAAGGAACATAGCAAAGTTTCGAGATTTGATTTTTAATCCAATCGGAAACAAGGTAAGTTTTGGTTACAATAATCTCTCGGGATTTGGTTATAGCCGAATGGGTTTTATTAATATACCTAGTGTTGGCCGAATATAGGAACTAAAAGATCTAAAGCTTAGATTGGGATTTCGGGATTTTAATAAAGCGATAAGTATATCAGGTGTGTACCCCCACACTAAGCTTCAATTAATTTATGGTTATGCGTTAATATATGTGTTAATAAAAATATGTGTGAAGTGGCTAAAAGTACCATGCAATGGTACGAACGAAATACTCAGGTATGTTTACCCACTCCTACTATGAGTAGGTTATGATCTATTATGGCACATATGTTAATAGTGATAAGAATGTGAAATAAAGCATGTTATTGCATGATATGTTTGACATGGGGCATATGGGTGATATGAAAAGGGGAAGTGAATTGGTGGTTTAATACCCCAATATCCGAATGTGGTGACTTATGTCACAATATCCGAATGTGGTGACTTATGTCACAATATATGAATGTGGTGACTTATAACACAAATTAATTATCTGGTGGCTATGCCACGAATTTTATAAGGGCGATGAGCACTTCAACTGCAGCGACTGCCTTCAATGGTGTGTAGCTGATGGAGGGTTGACTTAGTAGTCCCCACGGTGTGATGGTTGGTACGGGTGATGTGTAGCGGATGGATACTTAGACTTGGGTTCGGGTTTGCATCATTAAGTATATGTGCTCTTATGTATGAATTGATATGCCTGAATTAATTGAGACTTATGTTGGCTGTATACATTGAGTCTGTTTGACTCACCCCGTTGTGGGATTACTTTTCAGGTGACGCTCATTAATGGACCGGGTCGGCAGGAGCTTAGTGGTGGCCATGCTCAGTTCAAGACTTTTATTTTATTTTAGACTTGTTATATTTTAAGTATTTTGGATTTAATTTGGGCTTTGATTTGATGTAATAAGGCCTTGGTTTGAACTATTACGCATGCATATTTAATTATCTAAGTATGACTCGATTTTAATTCAAAGTTAAAGTCCATTTTTCTTAAGTATAAATATTAAATGTTTTGACACATAATCAACACGGGTTTTAAAATTCGAGCCCAACCCAAATCAACTGTTTTCAAAAACACGCAAAATTTTAGCAAAGTTTCAAGTAAGAATCGACTAGTTTTCCTAGAAGCATGCCAGATCCGGTCAGGGCTTGTGGGTCGGGTTTGGGGTGTTTCAACACATCTAGCGGCGATCAAGTTGTTAGCACCGTTGCCGAGGAGGTTTCGACATTGAACTAAAATTTTAATTTCTGCATTTGATAGTATAAATAGGAAATTTTCTAGTTATAGATACGATTTTTATTCTTGTTATTTTTAATTTGATTTTGATTATTAATTTGATAATTGTTTATCTAATTTCAGTGTATAACTCGGAGTGGAACCATTCTAATCGAGCTAAATCTAGAGCCAAAGAGAATTTTGATAGTCTGTTTTGAGATGTTTGAAATTGAGAAATTAAAATAAATTATATTATAGATCGAGATTTGAACCAATCCACAGATAAACGTGAAAAAGGAAAAATTGCATAATGGTCCTCGGAGTCATGTTTGTGGTTGTTTTGGTTAAGTGAGTTCTTACAAACTTACTTTATTTAATTTTGATATGATTGTGTTATTTTATTTGACTTCTAGTTAGAAATTATATATGTAATATCCCAGATTAGGGGTTATGCATTTGGCGCATAATTCATGAATTAATAGGCTCAGTGTGTGGGTGAGTGTGTTTAAGGGGTTTGGAGAACCTTAGGAGATGGGGAAAATGCATCGGAAAAATATTGGAATGTTAAGTTTAAAAGAGGGAGCTAGGCTAAGGTAGCCTTAAGAAAAGTTTTGGGGAGTTTAGGACACAAGAAGTGATGTGGAAAAGTGGCAAGGGACGCCACCTAAGGTGCAAGGGTGGTTGCATCACTTGGAGTGCCCAAGGGAAGAGGTTCGAGCGACGTAGGAAGCATTAGGGACTTTTATTTTTTTAGAGTTAAAAAGGTAATTGGGCCAGGGAGGCCTTAAGGGAAGTTATAGGCGCTTTTGGACACAAAGAGTGCCTTGGTAAAGTGGCCGCAAGGCGCCACTTAAGGCTTGGGCAAGTGACGCCTCAAGCAATGGGTAGAGGGCCTAGGTTCGAGGTTCGAAGGAAGCAGGAAGGAGCATTTATTTTTGCGTCAATAATGAGCTTGGCTAAGGAGGTTTTAAAAGAAATTATGGGGAGTTGATGACACAAAAGAACCAGCAGCAAAGTGGCTTGGACGCTTGCGACAAAGGGAGCTTCAGGAGGGCTCAAGTTCGAGTCTTGTGGGCAGCATAAGCGTGTTTTTATTTTTCCAAGTTGGCGCTAAGGGAGAAGAAGGCCTTAAAAAGAATTGTTGGGGGTTTATGACGCAAAGGAGCTAGCAGCAAACTGGCTAGTAGTGTGTGGTGACACCAGCAGGTCTCATGTTCGATTCACATGGGCAGCAAGGAGTAGGGTTTTATTTTTTTGGCTTTTAACGTCAAGAATGGGGGAAAAGTTGGACGGCAATTGGACTTCTAATTGGATGAGGATTAAGCATATTTATCCTTTTAAAATTCGACTAAGAGTAGGATATATGTGGATTTAGTTTGTTTATTTTATTTATGGGAAGATGAGAGATAAATGTGATGGATAATTAATTATTTTATTAAGGTGATAGATGAGAAGATGATTAAGGATTTGATAGGAAATAGTTAAGGGATTATTTTTAGTATTATTTTATTAAGATGATAAAGGTGGATTTATTTTAAGTTGATAAATAGAAGATAATTATAGATTTATTTTATATATTTTGAATGTGTGATTAAATGATAATATAGGAGATTGAGATAGGATAAAGGATGGATTATTTTAAAATATTAATTGGGGATTAATTTAAAATTGGGTAGTATAAATAGGTGTGCTCATCTTTTGGCAATTCTTTTTCCATTTATTTTCTTATTGCCAAATTCTTCTCTTCCTCCCTATTCTCCTTATTTTTTCTTTCAACCTCAAATCTCTCTCTATTTCTTTGAAAGTTTAATATACCCATAGCCCTAGCAGATTACTCCAATAAGTCCAAAAGTCAAATCAGTGACAACTATTTAGTCTTCCTAGCCGATTTCTTTAGGGCTTCAAGCAAGGAGGTTGTCGACTTGTGTATAAAGGGTAAGGATCTATAAGTCATCATCTTATTTCTTTTCTTAGGCGAAATTAGGACTCTAACTCTATTAATGTCTATGGTCGACTACTTGAAGGAAGTTTCGGGAATTAGGTGCTGTCGACTACAAAGAAGAAACTTTCGGGACTTCTAAGATCTAAGGTAAGCTATGAATACCATTCGGCCATAAGCTATATTATTATGATTTAATGTTAGATTAGATCTAACATGAGTATATAGGAATTTCGCCATCACTAAAGAAGTAGGGATCCAATTTGAGATTTACGAATCACAAGGGCCAGTCGACAATAATATACAAGGATTTCGGGATTTAGATCACAAGTGCCTAGCCGATTGAAGGAAGGAATAACACAAAGTTTCGGGATTTGCTGATAGTCAATTCAACAAGCAAGGTAAGGATTTAAGTGTGTTAATCCTTTGGGATTTAGTAGTATAGTCGAATAGGCTTTTGTTTAAATATTAAATGTTGGCCGAATATAGGAAGCAAGATCTAGAGCAGTAGATCGGGATTCTTTGGGATTTCAGTGAATTTGCTAAGTTAATCAGGTGTGTGCCCCACACTACTTTTTAATAAGATTTATGGCATTAATTAATATGTGCATGTTTATAAGAATGTGAATATAGCTAAGGTACCATGCTATGGTACAAAAGTACTCAGGTACATTTCCTACTCCTACTAGGATTATGAATATATGTTATTTTTAACATGTGAAAAGTGATAAGAATGTGAATTAAGGCATGATTTTGCATAATGTGTATGATATATGGGGGCATATGGGTTATATGAAAAGGGGAAGTGAATGTGGTGACCTAAGACCACGAAAACTGAATGTGGTGACCTAAGACCACGAAATCTAAATATGGTGACCTAAGACCATGATAACTGAATGTGGTGACCTAAGACCACGAATTCTAAATGTGGTGACCTAAGACCATGAATTTTTATAAGGGCGATGAGCACGTTGACTGCAGCGACTGCCTTCGATGGTGTGTAGCGGATGGAGGGTTGACTTAGTAGTCCCCACGGTGTGCAGGTTGGTACGGGGGACGTGTAGCGGATGGCTTATAGGTTTGGGTTTGGGTTGCATCATTATTTCCTATCTATTATATGAATGTGCATGTAATATGTGAACATATGTCTAAACGGTTAAATTTTAGTGTTGGTTACACATTGAGTCTATTTGACTCACCCCATGTGGGATTATTTTTCAGGTGACGATCAGTGATGGACCGGGCCGGCAGATGCTTAGTGGAGGCCATGTGAAGTTCAGATTTCTTTTATTTGGACTATTTTACTTTAAGTATTTTAAATTTAAATTTTGGGAATTATTTGATGTAATATGGCCTTAGTAGAACTATTTTATTCTGTTTTTATTTATTAAGCTTACAAACTTTTATTTATTAAAAGATTAAGTAAATCTATTTTAAAACAAAGCCCAAACGTTTTGTCACCTAAAGTAAAGGATTTTAGTAATGAAATAAACTTGTTTTCATCTCAAGCCCAACCCAAAATGATCTTTCTTCCAAATCACACAAGTTTTTTCTAAGTAACAAAAGAATTTGAAACGGTTTACATGGGAACATACGAGATCCGGCCAAGGCTCGTGGGCGATTTGGGGTGTTTCAATTTGGTATCGAGCCCGCTTTTAAACTCTCACCTTGGGTTTAAGGCCCAAAACATTTTCAAAGTTAAGCCCAAAAGAATTTTTGTGAATTAGCAGGATTTTTCGGCATGGCCCACTAAGTCTCCAACCAAGTCCACCTGTAAGTACTTCTAATTATTGAAGTAATTTGTTTATATGAACTGTTATGGGCTTATTTGGGCTCGTAGATAGTAGATTAGGGCTATTAAACCCTAGGACTAGTCTACCCCAACATTGAATACATAAGACTTAAGGACCATTAAACAAACCTGTGACTAAGTCGCCGAGCTAGGGTGTGGCAACAGTTGTGTGCATGTCTAGGAGTGGATTTGGTAAGAGCTTGGTATTTAAGCAGTCCTAGTGACTCACCTCCTCTTTACTCGAATCCTACCTAGTGCGTAGTAACCGTTCACCCTAACCAAGAGGACTTAGCCACGGGCTAAACCCAATAATTAAAACCCGAAATGGACTAGCCATACTGTTTTATAAACACCTTAGTTTTTTTTTAAAATCCTTAAATTACCCCTTCGATTTGTAACAAAATCTATTTTGAAAATTTCTCGAAAAATTTTTCCGGTTTGCCAAATTACTAAAATGCCCCTGTGTTGTAAATTACTAAAATACCCTTAGTTTTTAAGATTTCCAAAATACCCTCGACTTTTGCTAAAATGTTTCTACTTTACAAAATACCAGAAACTTCTGTTTTACAAATATCTAGATACCCTAATTTGGAGAATTTTTAAAATGCCCCGACTTCCAAAATTACCAAATAACCCCGATTTCTAAAATTTTGCAATACCTCGATTTGGAAAACAAATTTTCAAGATAACCCCGAGGTTTTGTAAATTCGAAATGCCTTTGATTTGTAAAATATTTTGAATTGACCCGATTTATTACCAAAATACCCTTATAGGAAAAATGACGAAATTACCTCGGATGGGGAATGATCAGAATGCCCAAAGTAGTGAAGTGAATGTCGTGAATGAATGTGTCTCTTTCGAGATGGATGAATGTGAATGTGAATGTGAATCTCGAATTAGAATAGTAAACTTGAACTGAGACTTTGTTTGATCGAAAGAACCACTATTAAACTCCTTTTCATAAAGCGCTCGCTGTTAAACAAAGGAACAAAGTACTAATGCATAAAACTCTTTAATCGATTAAATCGCGACATTAGAAATGAGATTTCCTACTCCTACTAGGATTATGAATATATGTTATTTTTAACATGTGAAAAGTGATAAGAATGTGAATTAAGGCATGATTTTGCATAATGTGTATGATATATGGGGCATATGGGTTATATGAAAAGGGAAGTGAATGTGGTGACCTAAGACCACTAAACCGAATGTGGTGACCTAAGACCACGAAATCTAAATATGGTGACCTAAGACCACGATAAGCGAATGTGGTGACCTAAGACCACGAATTCTAAATGTGGTGACTTAAGACCATGAATTTTATATAAGGCGATGAGCACGTTGACTGCAATGACGCCTTGATGGTGTGTAGCGGATGGAGGGTTGACTTAGTAGTCCCCACGGTGTGCGAGGTTGGTGCAGGGGACGTGTAGCGGATGGCTTATAGGTTTGGGTTTGGGTTGCATCATTATTTCCTATCTATTATATGAATGTGCATGTAATATGTGAACATATGTCTAAGCGGTTAAATTTTAGTGTTGGTTACACATTGAGTCTATTTGACTCACCCCATGTGGGATTATTTTTAGGTGACGATCGGTGATGGACCAAGGGCGGTAGATGCTTAGTGGAGGCCATGTGAAGTTCAGATTTCTTTTATTTGGACTATTTTACTTTAAGTATTTTAAATTTAAATTTTGGGAATTATTTGATGTAATATGGCCTTAGTAGAACTATTTTATTACATTTTTATTTATTAAGCTTACAAACTTTTATTTATTAAAAGATTAAGTAAATCTATTTTAAAACAAAGCCCAAACGTTTTGTCACCTAAAGTAAAGGATTTTAGTAATGAAATAAACTTGTTTTCATCTCAAGCCCAACCCAAAATGATCTTTCTTCCAAATCACACAAGTTTTTTCTAAGTAACAAAAGAATTTGAAGCAGTTTATCTGGGAACATACGAGATCCGGTCAAGGCTCGTGGGCCAGATTTGGGGTGTTTCAATTTGGTATCAGAGCCCAGTTTTAAACTCTCAGCCTTGGGTTTAAGGCCCAAAACATTTTCAAAGTTAAGCCCAAAAAGAATTTTTGTGAATTAAGCAGGATTTTCTGGCATGGCCCACTAAGTCTCCGACCCGAAGTCCACCAGGTAAGTACTTCTAATTATTGAAGTAATTTGTTTATATGAACTGTTATGGGCTTATTTGGGCTCGTAGATAGTAGATTAGGGCTATTAAACCCTAGGACTAGTCTACCCCAACATTGAATACATAAGACTTAAGGACCATTAAACAAACACGTGACTAAGTCCGAGCTAGGTGTGGCAACAGTTGTGTGCATGTCTAGGAGTGGATTTGGTAAGAGCTTGGTATTTAAGCGGTCCTAGTGACTCACCTCCTCTTTACTCGAATCCTACCAGTGCGTAGTAACTGTTCACCCTAACCAAGAGGACTTAGCTACCTGCTAAACCCAATAATTAAAACCCAAATGGACTAGCCATACTGCTTTTATAAACACCTTAGTTTTTTTAAAATCCTTAAATTACCCTTCGATTTGTAACAAAATCTATTTTGAAAATTTCTCGAAAAATTTTTCCGTTTGCCAAATTACTAAAATGCCCATGTGTTGTAAATTACTAAAATACCCTTAGTTTTTAAGATTTCCAAAATACCTCGACTTTTGCTAAAATGTTTCTACTTTACAAAATACCGAAACTTCTATTTTACAAATATCTAGATACCCTAATTTGGAGAATTTACTGAAAATGCCCCCGACTT
Source organism: Gossypium rotundifolium (assembly GCA_025506655.1). Taxonomy (NCBI): domain Eukaryota; kingdom Viridiplantae; phylum Streptophyta; class Magnoliopsida; order Malvales; family Malvaceae; genus Gossypium; species Gossypium rotundifolium. Next base: position 176,808,268 of record CP106724.1, read on the forward strand.
CCAAAATTACCAAATAACCCCGATTTCTAAAATTTTGCAATACCTCGATTTGGAAAACAAATTTTCAAGATAACCCCGAGGTTTTGTAAATTCGAAATGCCTTTGATTTGTAAAATTTTTCGAATTGACCCCGATTTATTACCAAAATACCCTTATAGGAAAAATGACGAAATTACCTCTGGATGGGGAATGATCAGGAATGCCCAAAGTAGTGAAGTGAATGTCGTGAATGAATGTGTCTCTTTCGAGATGGATGAATGTGAATGTGAATGTGAATATCTGAATTAGAATAGTAAACTTGAACTGAGACTTTGTTTGATCGAAAAAACCACTATTAAACTCCTTTTCATAAAACTGTCGCGGTTAAACAGTGGAACAAAGTACTAATGCATAAAACTCTTTAATCAGATTAAATCGCGACATTAGAAATGAGTTCTCGAGAACGTGAACTTAAAAAAAAAATTTTCCTAGGAAGTATGATGGCTCTATTAAGATCAGAGTGCACAGCAATAGCGTAGTGTGGTGAGTTAGATTGTACGATTGTTCGTTAGTAAGTAATTTCGAGGACAAAATTATTTTTAAGGGGGTAGAAGCGTAATATCCCAGATTAAGGGTTATGCATTTGGCGCATAATTCATGAATTAATAGGCTCAGTGTGTGGGTGAGTGTGTTTAAGGGGTTTGGAGAACCTTAGGAGATGGGGAAAATGCATCGGAAAAATATTGGAATGTTAAGTTTAAAAGAGGGAGCTAGGCTAAGGTAGCCTTAAGAAAAATTTTAGGGAGTTTAGGACACAAGAAGTGATGTGGAAAAGTGGCAAGGGACGCCACCTAAGGTGCAAGGGTGGTTGCGTCACTTGGAGTGCCCAGGGGAAGAGGTTCGAGCGACGTAGGAAGCATTGGGGACTTTTATTTTTTAGAGTTAAAAGGAATTGGGCTGGGAGGCCTTAAGGAATTTATAGCGCTTTTGGACACAAAGAGTGCCTTGGGAAAGTGGTGCAAGCGCCACTTAAGGCTTGGGCAAGTGACGCCTCAAGCAATGGGTAGAGGACCCAGTTCGAGTTCAAGGAAGTAGGAAGGAGCATTTATTTTGCGTCAATAAGGAGCTTGGCTAAGGAGGTTTTAAAAGAAATTATGGGGAGTTGATGACACAAAAGAACCAAGTGACAAAGTGGCTTGGACGCTTATGCAAAGGGAGCTTCAAGAGGGCTCAAGTTATAGTCTTGTGGGCAAGATAAGCGTGTTTTTATTTTTCCAAGTTGGCGCTAAGGGAAGAAGGCCTTAAAAAGAATTGTTGGGGTTTATGACGCAAAGAGCTAGCGACAAAGTGGTGGTAGTGTGTGGTGACACCAGCGAGGTCTCATGTTCGATTCACATGGGCAAGAAGGAGTGGGGTTTTATTTTTTGGCTTTTAACGACAAGAATGGGGAAAAGTTGAATGACAATTGGACTTCTAATTGGATGAGGATTAAGCATATTTATCCTTTTAAAATTGACTAAGAGTAGGATATATGTGGATTTAGTTTGTTTATTTTATTTATGGGAAGATGAGAGATAAATGTGATGGATAATTAATTATTTTATTAAGGTGATAGATGAGAAGATGATTAAGGGATTTGATAGGAAATAGTTAAGGGTTATTTTTAGTATTATTTTATTAAGATGATAAAGGTGGATTTATTTTAAGTTGATAAATAGAAGATAATTATAGATTTATTTTATATATTTTGAATGTGTGATTAACGAGATAATATAGGAGATTGAGATTGGATAAAGGATGGATTATTTTAAAATATTAATTGGGGATTAATTGCCGAAATTGGGTAGTATAAATAGGTGTGCTCATCTTTTGGCAATTCCTTTTCCATTTATTTTCTTATTGCCGAAATTCTTCTCTTCCTCCCCTATTCTCCTTATTTTTTTCTTTCAACCTCAAATCTCTCTCTATTTCTTTGAAAGCCGAATATACCCATAGCCCCTAGCCGATTACTCCAATAAGTCCAAAAGCCAAAATCTGTGACAACTATTCAGTCTTCCTAGCCGATTTCTTTAGGGCTTCAAGTAAGGGAGGTTGTCGACTTGTGTATAAAGGGGTAAGGATCTATAAGTCATCATCTTATTTCTTTTTCTTAGGCCAAAATTAGGACTCTAACTCTATTAATGTCTATGGCCGACTACTTGAAGGAAGTTTCGGGAATTAGGTGCTGTCGACTACAAAGAAGAAACTTTCGGGACTTCTAAGATCTAAGGTAAGCTATGAATACCATTCGGCCATAAGCTATATTATTATGATTTAATGTTAGATTAGATCTAACATGAGTATATAGGAATTTTGCCATCACTAAAGAAGTAAGGATCCAATTCGAGATTTACGAATCACAAGGGCCAGTCGACAATAATATACAAGGATTCCGGGGTTTAGATCACAAGTGCCTAGCCGATTGAAGGAAGGAGTAACACAAAGTTTTGAGATTTGCTGATAGTCAATTCAACAAGCAAGGTAAGGATTTAAGTGTGTTAATCCTTCGGGATTTAGTAGTATAGTCGAATAGGCTTTTGTTTAAATATTAAATGTTGGTAGAATATAGGAAGCAAGATCTAGAAGCGTTGAGATCGGGATTCTTCTGGATTTCGTAGAATTTGCTAAGTTAATCGGTGTGTACCTACACTACTTTTTAATAAGATTTATGGCATTAATTAATATGTGCATGTTTATAAGAATGTGAATATGGCTAAGGTACCATGCTATGGTACAAAAGTACTCAGTACGCTTCCTACTCCTACTAGGATTATGAATATATGTTATTTTAACATGTGAAAAGTGATAAGAATGTGAATTAAGGCATGATTTTGCATAATGTGTATGATATATGGGGCATATGGGTTATATGAAAAGGGGAAGTGAATGTGGTGACCTAAGACCACAAAACCGAATGTGGTGACTTAAGACCACAAAATCGAATGTGGTGACCTAAGACCACGATAATCGAATGTGGTGACCTAAGACCACGAATTCTAAATGTGGTGACCTAAGACCACGAATTTTATATAAGGCGATGAGCACGTCATTGCAATGACGCCTTCGATGGTGTGTAGCGGATGAAGGTTGACTTAGTAGTCCCCACGGTGTGCGAGGTTGGTACGGGGACGGTAGCGGATGGCATATAGGTTTGGGTTCAGGTTGCATCATTATTTCCTATCATTATATGAATGTGCATGTAATATGTGAACATATGCCTAAACGGTTAAATTTTAGTGTTGGTTACACATTGAGTCTGTTTGACTCACCCCATGTGGGATTATTTTTCAGGTGACGATCAGTGATGGACTGGGCCGGCAGATGCTTAGTGGAGGCCATGTAAAGTTTAGATTTCTTTTATTTGGACTATTTTGCTTTAAGTATTTTGAATTTAAATTTTGAGAATTATTTGATGTAATAAGGCCTTAGTAGAACTATTTTATTCTGTTTTTATTTATTAAGCTTACAAACTTTTATTTATTAAAAGATTAAGTAAATCTATTTTAAAACAAAGCCCAAACGTTTTGTCACCTAAAGTAAAGGATTTTAGTAATGAAATAAACTTGTTTTCATCTCAAGCCCAACCCAAAACGATCTTTCTTTCAAATCACACAAGTTTTTTTCTAAGTAACAAAAGAATTTGAAACGGTTTACACCGGGGAACATACCAGATCCGGTCAAGGCTCGTGGGCCGGGTTTGGGGTGTTTCAATATATATAAAGTTTTGGCACCAAATGGATTAAATTATAAAATAATGAAATATATGATAAAATAAATAGATGTGTGTGTATTGGATGATTATGAAATTGTTATATGATTCGATGATAGGTGTACGATGTTTATTTCAATTAATTCTTGTTTATGTTGGGTTGTATGTATATGATTTGTGATTTAGTTGTTGAAAATAATGACTTGATATTGAAAGGATTAAATTGTGAAAGGAGATATAGTTGATATATGTGAATTAATATGAGGATGTATATGGTTGAATTACATGTATATAAAATGTTCAAAGAATTGGAATGAAATGAATATGATTATGGAGGCTCGTGTGAACTTAGTGAATAGCTAGGATAAAAATGACATGTCATTAAGGTTATAGTGAATAGCTAGGATAAAAATGACATGTCATTAAGGTTATTATAGTTTCGAATGTTGATCTTGAATGTTTTACCAATGGCTAAGGTCTTACATTTGTTACGGATTCTTCATAGCTCGTGTGAGTAGTATCGTGTTAAGTTACCATCCCGACCCACAACTCTGTGAGTAGGCCTATTTTCACACCTCGTGTGAGTAATTATAGCTATAGCTTGTGTAACCATCTATTTTCATAACTCGTGTGAGCAATCTTATCCCGTATGCCCAAAGTATATTTACTATAGATTTTCAGGCAAAAACGGTAAGTAAATGAATTCTAAAAGAATAGAAAGACTAAATGTGAAAATCGGTTGTTACACGTATGAATTGAGTATGAATAAAAGATTGAATGTGTTAAATTGAAATGTTGCAAAACGAGCATGATTGAATGTGATGTGAAAGAGAAATTTAGTTTATGTATTTATAAATTGAGAATGAATTGGATATCATATAATTTACTATATTAAATCGTTGTATAAGTATACGTGATTTGCATTAGCAGTTCTTGATGTATAAATAAACTAACCTGTTGGTTGTTTTTGTAGGAATGTATACAAAAGTACAAGGAAGACAAAGATGTCATATTAATTACCAAATTGGTTTAATAGTTTAATTTAGTTTAAGGTCAAGGTATGTTGTGTAAATTTCATATGAGCTTACTAAAAGTTCATAATGTTTACTTTGTTTGCTTTTCTATCTCTGTACTTTGTTTGCTTTTCTATCTCTGTATAGGTTATTTTGGGGAACACGTTAGCCGAATCAATTCAAAGCTCACACTATCCAGTATTTAATTTGGTAGTCTTTTATTTGTTCCAAACTTGGTTATGTGGCATGTATATAGGATTGGATTTGTACGTAAGTGGTCTTGAATGAATATAAGCTTGGTCTAATGATGATATTGACTTTGGGATAATTTGGTAAGTTGTGCAAATGTGTGTGTGGAAATTTGAATTGTGGTAAGCCATATTTGTGACAAGTAAATGACTAGGTCCTAATGTTCCACAAGTTGATATAACTGGTTTAGGTTGATAGGTTTGTTTGGCTTTGAATCTGATTTGGTAGTATAAGTTTTGATAAATGGAAATGATATAAAAAATGGTGTTGAATGGTAAGTCTAAGTATATAGGTTTGGTTATGATCAAGTGTTTTTGAGTTTTAAGTGATGATGTTTCAAGGTTATTATAATGGTTGATATGTAGTGTTGAATTTAAAGGTTACATGGTATGCTTAGATGACATGTATGGTATATATATGTCTAGTTGATGAATTATTGGTTTTGATTCAATAATGGGTTTGATTTTAGGTGATGTTTGAATTGAAATGTTAAAGCATGCATGTTAAATGACATTTGCTAGGTTTAAGAACTATTTGGTCAAAATTGTTTGAAGTTAAGATAATTTTGGCATGTCTAAAAGTGAGACTTGGTAAGTTTATCATTACAAAATGCACCATTGCAATATATAGGCTAATATGCATGATTGAATCACATGAATGGAACATTCTTGGTATCAAATTTAGTTGGATATTTGGTAATGTGTATAACTTGTTGGGATGGTGCTAATGTGGCATATTGGTTAGGCACTATTAAGATATTTTGTGACATGTTTTGACTTGGTTTTAAAGTGTTTAGAACAAGGTTTCAAGTTGTCAATATGCATTTTGAAGTTACCTAAATGTTTGGCTTGATTCAATTACTAAAATGGCATATTCTGGTGTCACACGGTTCGCCACACAACCATGTGTCACACACAAGATTGTGACACAGCTGTGTGCCACTAGGATATAGGTTGCATTTAGGTCACACGAGTTTAATGAGTTAAATGGCCTGGACACACGGTCATGTGACCCTTGTTTTGCATAATTTCCCTTACCTTTTGAAAATGTTATGATTTGATCATTGTTTTTTCTGGTCAATTTTAAAGCTTTCGTAAGCTTGATTAAGATTCAAATTTAATTGTACATCATAATATTTGAATGTTTATGACATGATTGATTATTGGAAGGTTTTATTTATGATATAATTGATTTGTAAATTCGAAAATGTTGCAAATTAGTCCTACTTAACTTTTAAGATGATACTAGTGAATATGTAAGCTCATTTAAGGCCTGAGAAAGACTTATATTAGGTAATTATGCTTTAAATTGATTATGATTGTAAGATTCATGTATAATTTGAATGTTAATTATGTATCTATGAAGAAATTCCATGTTTACTTAAAGTAATTGATGTGAATTGAATGTGTTTTGTTTTAACTTTAAATGTAACACTCTGTAGCTCGGGTCCAACGACCGAACCGGGTAAGGGTGTTACAGTCTCCATAACTTCTACTTTAGCCACATCTTCTCCAACTTCCTGGCTTAACCCATGAATTAGATCATCAATCACTAGAACGATCGAAAGAGATAAGGGATCCCCTTTCAATATGGTACTCGATTCCTACTCGGCATTTTCACCCGTTTTACTGGTCCCAATAGTCGGCCGCTACCTAAAGGCTTCCCTCATTATCCTTTTTGATGTGGTGCTAGCCAATCATTCCAATTTCTCCTTCCTAGATGAATCCCTTTGGTTGTTGATAACTTCACAGCCATATTCCTGTCCTTATTCAAACCTTACCCAACGGATTCGAAATAGGTTAGGTCCAATCATTTGTCCCATACTTGACCCATCGTCAAATGGGTTATTGCTAGATCCAGATGATGAGGCTTGTTTGTTAGTGGGGCTTTAAGGTGTTGGTATTTACCCTTGGTCTATTTGCAATAGCCACTCCTTTACCTTTATTCCTAGAAACCCCTTTCTTAATGACTTTATATCTGATTTGAGGAACAACCGACAATTTCTCCCAAACCAAATCTTCCTTACCCACAAACTTCACCCCCAGAGTCTCGAATTACCTCATTATCATTCAAGGTAGTCAATCCATCACCTTTTATCCCCCTGTAATTTCTGTTGAGCACCCCGAACCTGGAACCTTCAGCCACTCGGCCATCGTTGTCGTCCTTGGCTTTAACCATCGGCCTAGAATTCTTTCATTGTTTGCAATCAACCAGTATCCACGGCCCATATTGTTACCCATATACTTTTTCTTACGCCAATGTCTTCCTACCCAGATTCCCATTCGCTGATTCTCTTTGCCCGGATCTATGCAGACATGTATCGCGGGTGTACCTGAACCTCCCACAATCGAAGCACACCAAAGGCATCGACTCATATTTCACACGTATTTTCCCGTCAATTTTAATTTTCAAAACCAACGACTTCCCCAAATCTATGTATACTGCGAGCCTCACTAATTGTCCCCTAGAGTTGTTGTACGTGTTACGGTCCATCTTCGCAATTGGGCCAATTACGTTTTCAATGAATTTGAGCAAGCCCTTTCTGTACAAACCCTTTGATAGACCCGACAATCTGATTCAAGCCATCAAATTATTTAGGTAAACTTGATCCATCGAGATGGGGTTCTTATTTTATTTATATTTTTAAAAATAATTTTGACTAAAAATAAAAGGTAAATTTTTATTAAGTCCTTTTTTCCTGACTATTTTACTTTTTTAGTGTGGTCTACAGTGTCACATGTTACTCTTTTAGTGAACCACATGTTCTCTTGTATCATAAATTAACACCATTAGATTAAAGTACCAAAAGACTAGACAAAACAAAAGTATAGATATCAAACAAATTAAAATTACAAGTACAACAAATTTTGTTAAAGTACAAAGATTTTCTTTGTCATCATCCCTTATTATTATGTCGTTTGTGTTTTGTTCTTTTCTTTGTAGATTTATAGGTTGAGATAATGACAAAAAAACCCATGTAGCTTAACAAAATTTTCAATGTGATAATTATAGTTTCAATTTGTCCAATGTGATAGCAATACTTTTATTCCATCTATCAATTCAGTACCTCACTTAAATGGTGTTAACGCCTGACCTAAATTGACAAGTGTACCACTAAAGGAGTGTCATGTGGCAATACAAGCCAGAGAAAAAAGCTGAACAGAAAAGAAATAGGGACTTGAATTAAATTTTCCCTTTTATTTTTAAGCTCAAATTTATTAAAGAAGCACAAATAAAATAAATATGTTGTAATAAAATAACGTGTTTCCATCTAATTTAGATCCTTTTATTTTTTTAAATTTTCATAATTAAAATATGTTAAGAAATTAATAAATTTAATTAATTAATTTTTCATTTTAACTTGTAATTAAAATAATCTTCTTTCCCAGATAAAATACATTAAGAGATGTCCCCTTCGTTCATTGGCACTGCCATCGCTGCTGCTTTTATGGTGATCGAAGGCCACTGTAAGGTTGCTTTCCTTCACCCTAGATCTTCTAAAACCAATCTAAAGAAAAAAAATTGAAAACTTGAAAACTTTATAGCTTCTTTTGACCCAACCTTTACGCTACTCTAGCCATCGGCGATCAACCATCAACCGAGCAAATCAACATCGATCCAACATGTTTAACCTTGATAGGAAACAAATCCAAAATCCAAAAGATTAAAGAAAAATAAGGAAAAAAGAAAAAGAGAGCAAGTAGATAGACAATACTATAGAAGTTACTATATATTCTTCATATATTTTCCATCCCCTTACATGTGTAAATATAGGGAAAATAATAACAGCAAAATAACAAAAATAACAACAAATTGCACGATAAGATTGCCATGCACAAAACACACCGTTATTAGTTAGATGTGTACCATTTTGACTAATCCCCTTCGACCCAACTGTCTCAGCATAACTGGTTCATGATTTGGTCCATAACAATTACCTCCCTCACGAGAGGATCCTTGTCCTCAAGGATCAAAATAAGGATAAACCAACTTCAATTTCTCCTAAGGTTCCTAAGTAGCATCCTTGGGGAAGGAGTTTGCCCACTCAACCAAAACCTCTATTGTAGCCACGTTCCCACGTTTCACCATCCATTTGTCAATAATGCAGATAGGTTCTTTGGCCGAAGATCCTTGGTCATCCACCACTGAAAGAAAAAGTTGTACCAGAACAGTACCCATATGTCTCTTAAGCTGAGAAACATGAAATGTAGGGTGGATCCTTGAGCCTTGTGGTCGTTTGGAGTCTGTATGCCACCTTTCCAATCCTGCTGACCACCCTGTATGGTCTAAAAAACTTGAGAGCCAATTTTTGATTCAACACTTCCTGGACAAGATGTTGTCCATACGATTGAAGTTGTAAATAAACTTAGACCCTACGTCGAAAACACGATCTGTGCAATGCTTATTAGCGTGCTGTTGTATTCTATCCTAAGGCAGAGATAAAATTTCAAGAGTTGCCTGGCAGCCTCCCGAAACTGCAAACTCCTATCCATAGTAGCCACGAGAGACACCCCAGCTAAGTATGGTGTGTGCAGAGGAGGAGATTGGCCATATAATGCCTCATATGGAGTACACTGAATAGCCGAGTGAAAAATGGAGTTATACTACCACTCAACCAAGGGCAACTAGTTGATTGAATCATGTGGTTTCTAACCCAACATGCAATGTAAGTAACCTTTCAAACACCTGTTGAGCACCTCTGTTTGTCCATCAGTCATCGGCAAGCCGTGAAAAGGTAGAGCTTTGTACCTACTTTTTTGAACAAATCCTACCAAAAGTGGCTGACTGTTAGGAGAAAGAGTTACTGTTAACATGGTATCAGAGCCAATGAATTCTTGACTTGAAATTTTTATTTTTGTTTTTATTTTTACAAAGGTAATACTTTCTCATACATCATTAACCAATGCAGTTCACTGTATTTAATACACATGCAAACATACATAACTCTAACAACTTACAGCAAGCTCTTTTAATTGTTTACTAACTAATTATAACTAATAGTAACAGCAACTCTTTCTCCTAACACTGACAAAAATCTTATCCCTTTCAAAGATAATGGAATCGGGTATGCCATGTAATTTGTACATGTTATTTAGGAACATTTGAGCTAAAGTGATGGCAGATAAGGATGGGATAAAGCCATGAAATGCACATACTTGGTAAGACGGTTTACTACAACCAGAATGACATTTTTCCCTTTGGAACAAGGCAACCCTTCAATGAAATCCATAGCAATGGAAGACCAAGCTCTTTCGAGAATTGGTAAAGGCTGTAACAGACCTGGAGAAGCTATTGTTTCTACCTAGTTTCTTTGATAGAAAGAACATTCCTGTATCCCTTATTTGATGTCCTTGGTGAGCCCTTTCCACTACAACTAACTATTGATTTTCTTGATGGTTGCATGAACTCCCAAATGACCACCAAGAGTACTATCATGGAACAACTTGAAGAGCTCCTATTTCAAGCTACTTATATTCCCAACCATGATCCTCCATTCCCTTTGAAGGAACCTGCCATCCCAACTAAACGTTGGATGGGTGTTGTTATGTTGTTGTACCTTATCACACATCTTCCATAGTTTGGAATCCACCTGATAGAATGCTTGTACTTGGTAGCGGAGCTGAGAACTAATGACATTGCCGGTAAGCTCGAACAATTGTACATCATGTACAACTAACTATCTAGACAAGGCATCAACAGCTACATTCTCTAACCCCTTTTGGTATACTACTTTATAATCATAACAGTCATCTTAGCAACCCATTTTTGTTGAAAAGGTATGACTATCAATTTCTTAGTCAAGAATTTTAAGCTTTGATGGCCCGTACGTATTTTAAAGTTTCTCTTCACCAAATAATAATGCCATTTCTTAACCGATAAAAGAGTAGCTAGCATTTCCTTTTCGTAGACTAACAAGGCTTGATGTCTTTTGCCCAATCCTTTGCTAAACAATGCCACTAGTTTGCCTAACTGTTGAAGAACAGAACTAACCCTAAAACTGGAAACATCCATATCAATACAAAACTCCAACTGGAAGTTGGAAAGAACGAGTATTGGGGCAACACATAATGACGCTTTTAACTGCTAAAAAGTGTGAGTAGCCTGTTGGGTCCAATCCCAAGCATTCTTTTTTAGAAAATTTGTTAAGGTCCTTGCCAAGAGACCATAATCCTTAATGAATCGTCTATATTATGATAAGAGACCCAAGAATCCTCTCAATCCCTTAATAGTGATAGGTAAAGGCCAATTGGCTACATAATCCACCTTGGATTCATCCATGGAAACGGTCCTTTGAGAAATGATGTGCCCTAAATACTCCATATTTTCTATCCCAAAGCAGCACTTACTTCTTCGAACAAAGAGTCTATGGTGTCTTAGAATCAAAAAGACCTTATGAAGATGTGATAAATGATCACCCTAATTGGTTGAATAGACCAAAATATCATCAAAGAAAACTAAAATAGTCTTTCATAGAAAGTGCTTAAAAATGGAGTTCATCAAACTCTGAAATGTTGAGGGAGCATTGGTGAGGCCAAAGGGAATCACCAAGAACTCATAGTATCCCCATGAGTACGAAAGGTTGTTTTTGGGATGTCAAATTCAAACATTCTGATTTGATGGTATCCAACTCGCAAATCAAGCTTGGAGTTCTTCAATGATTGGTATTGGAAACTTGTCTCTCACAGTCAACTGGTTGAGTTGTCTATAATCCACACAAAGTCTTTATCCCTCATATTTTTTCTTAACTATCACCATTGAAGAGACAAAATGACTGAAACTATCTCTGATGATACCCGCTTGAAGCATCTCCTTGATTAACCTTTCCAACTCAGAATTTTGAACTATGGGGTACCTGTAGGGCCTAAACTTGACAACAACTCTTTCATCTATTAGAGGAATTCAGTGGTCTTGAAGCCGTAGTGGGGGTAGGCCAACAACCTCTTGTTAAATATCTTTAAACTCCCTTAGAAGTAAGTGTCCCTGATGTAGCAGTTGACAATTGTAATTGGTCATCAATAATCATAAACAGGGTGTAGGGGTCCATTACTCTATGAACTATCGAGAGCCACTTGGCAGCCTACCCTTCACTCATCACTTCAATGTCTTCAGGTAAGATGCCCAGAATAATGCATAGGATTCCCCTAGAGGAAAAATGCATGACCATCGAATCAAAGTTCCAAGTAATAGACCCAAGTGAAAGAAGCCACTAGATTCCCAAAACTTCATCACACCCCTTCAGTGGAAGGACCATAAAATCTGTAGCAAAACGAGCCCTTGTACCTTCCACTCCATATTTTTACAAACCCCGAGTGAACAGTTGGTGACCATCAGCTATTGTCACCTTCGATTATTGTTGTAAGTCTACTAGCAGTGCCAATATAGTGAGTAACTTAGTATCTAAGAAATTATCAGTGCTTCCGAGTCCACCAAAAAATGGCTTTAACGGTACCTATGCTTACTTTGAATCTCATAGTATGAAGCCCTTGCGATCCTTTAATAGCATGGAGAGACAACACTGGTGTCTGTTGCAGGTCAACCTCCCCCACTGAATACTCTAATTATTTAGGACACTCTTGTAATTCTTTTGCCTCTTCCTCACCAGGTGATTCCAAAAGCATATGGTATAGCTGACTTTTGACACACTTGTGTCCAACGTGGTATTTGGCACCACACCAGAAATAGAGTCCTTCTGTTTCTTTTCTGCCATCAGTGTAGGACTAATACCTTTTGAGGGCCTCTTAGTTTGGAAAGAGCCTATAGGTGGTGAGTACCCCGAATAAGTAGAAGATTTCAATAGTGAGTAAGCAAGGGGTAATATAGCCCAACATGAGATGAATCGCTTATTCTAGTCAATAACCCTTTCTTGGGAAAAAGTTCCATTATCTCATTAACATGCCTAGCAATATAGAGCGTTTTAACTAATGATTGGGGCCTAAACAACCACATGTACTTATTGACTTTCAATTTTAAATTACTAATAAAAATACTGAGTGCGTAAGATTCAGTCAACTGTAACTGAGTTAGGAGACTTACGAACTAGTCAGAGAAATGGTTCACCGAGCCTTTTTGCTTCAGAGTCACCAACTCCACCATTGTATCCTAAAATATGCTAGATCTGAAACATTCCTTCAAACTGTGAGCATTAGACGGCCATTTTAACATGTGGAGACCCCTATGCCTTTGAGAGTATAGGTGATGCCAATCTAACACCCAACCTTTCAGATGTAACATCACCGTGTGCACCTTATTCGTTTCAGAGATGCCTTCTACCATAAAGTATTGCTCCAACTTGGACCACCATCCCCGATAATCTAAACCATCAAATCGAAGACACTCAAGCCTATAAAAGCATTTCTGAACTTAACCAAATCTAGGCATGTGCGAGCTTGGTGGATGAGGAGGATCATCTATGGCATCCTTTGGTGGAAACCCCAATAGAGGCAACTGTTTATCCAGAAATTGTGGAGTGACCCAAAAACTACTCCAGCAGGAAGTGTAATTCCAACCGCAGCCCGCCTTAAATCCTTGCAACTTGGCATCCCATATCCTTTCCAACTAGGATATTTCCCCTTGCATTTTCACCATCTCCTACTGTAGCACCATCACGTCCTTCTATCCACGAGTGGTAACCCCATCCCTTACCATAAGAATGATAAGGCTTTGATACCCTTCATAGGAAACAAACCCGAAATCTGAAAGATTAAAAAAAAATTAAGGAAAAAAGAAGAAAAGAGTAAGTAGTGAGAGAATACTATAGCAGTTTTTGTATATTCTTCATGTTCTTTCATCCCTTTACATGTGTAAATATAGGGAAAATAATAATAGCAAAATAACATAAAGAATAACAAACTGTACTATAAGATTGCCATGCACAAAACACGTCATTTTATTAATTGGATGGGCACCGTTTTAACTAATCCCATTCAACCCAACTGTCTCAACCCAACTAGTTCATGATTTGGTCCATAACAAACTTAGAAAGCAATAGAAACACAAACCCATAAATCAATAAAAATGCAAACTCACAAATCAATAGAAACGCAAAATCACAAACCTTAAAGACGAGGAATTTCAATGGTTCAGTGGCCAATCCCAATGGTGAATTGGCGAAGGAGGAGAATATGGACAGCATAAGGCAAACCAAATTCGATCCAACAATGCAAATTGAGGATCGGATGAGAGAAAAATCGAATTTCAAGATTGAATTTGAGCATTTGGACTTGATTTTTCGGGAATCAAAACACACAAAGGTAAAGAGAGGCTTTGGGTAGCCATTTGGAGGTGCCCATGTCGAAAACGATGCTAGAGTGGTATTGGCGACAAGGGTTCCAAAGGAACGTTTAAGAGAAAAAAATCTCAGTTTTTACTTTTTGAGGTTAAGTAATTAAATGGCTATAATTATTTAGTAATTAAATAAAAAGAAAATGAAAACTCAGCACATTTTAGATCCCTTAATTGCCTTATTAAGTGATAGTTTTGTTTGGTAATTAAATGAAAATAAAAGGAATAAATTTTAAAAAAAGTATAATTGTTTGTAGGTCCCTATTTTGACCATTTACTTTTTTCCTAGCAAATAGTGCCACGTAGTACTTCTTGATTGGTCCACGTGTTAATTTGTGTTGGGAGTTAGCACTATTTTAGCGTGATAGATGGAATAAAAGTACACATACTACATTAGACAAATTGAAATTACAGGTACCACATTAAATTTTTTGTTAAGGTACAAGGAGATTTGTTGCCATTATCCCATATAGGTTTACAACTTACACTACACCAAAATAGACTTTTAGCGGCATTTTTATGGCTTTTAGCGGCCTTTTTAAGCACCACTAATACTATTTGCAGCGATTTTGAAAGCGCCGCTAAAACACGTGCCGCAAAAGTTAGCGGCGTTTATTGTGAAAAACGCCGCTAAAAGTCTTGACTTTAGCGCTTTTATAAGAAAGCGCACTAAAGGTGGTGTCTTTTAGCGGCGTTTTCTATAAAGCGCATTAAAGACTGACGCTTAGCGGCGCTTTTATAAACGTCGCTAAAGACCCCACCTTTAGCGGCACTTTTTTATAAAACGACGCTAAAGGTTGGGCCTTTTAGCGGCGTTTCTTAGAAAAGCGCCGTCTAAAGGTGTAAAAGGTCTTTAGCGTCTTTCGCTTTTATAAAAGCGCCGCTAAAGGTGTGGTCTTTAGCGGCGTTTTTGTAAAAGTGCCGCTAAAGGTGTGGTCTTTAGCGGCGTTTCTAACAAAACGCCACTAATTTGCTGCAATTTACGGTGCTATTTTTCTACAATATCCTACCCTCCTGCATTAAAACCAACCAAAAACAAAGCGACAATTGCATATAATTCCAACCCAATGACAAATAAAATATTTAAATCTCACCAAAAGCATTAAAGCTAAATGATACTTCAAATTTAATAAAAGATATATGATATTTATTAATAAATGAAGCATAATTCAAATAATTTTACAATAATATTAAGCTGTAACAATGTTAAAAAAATCTTACAACAATAAAACAAATGTCTAAAAGGCGGCCTCTGCATTGCTTCTTTGGAACAATCGCATCATAGTATGCATTTACAGCTGGAGTTCTTCATACTTTTGTTACGCGCTCGCCTCCGCATTGCTACCTCCGCTCTAAGTTGAGCAATATGCTCCGCCTCCCTCGCTGCTGCCTCCGCTCTAAGCTAAGAAATTTGCTCAGCTGTGCTCACTTCCATCAGAGATATCTGGTCTTTCAGTCTCTAAACTTCAAGACGAGATTGACTCTCGGAAGGCATGTATTGTCGGAGCCGGATCAAAATATTGAGTTGGGGTAACACGATCCTTGACATCGAACCCGACCATACCTTGTAAGACCCAAAACATTAGTGATAATTTTGTTATAAATATACTCAAGATTTACAAAACTATCAATCGAAGCAGTCGTACCTTTCAGGCCCCAAAACATCAATAATAATTCTATTATCAATCTCCTCGAGATTAACAGAACTGTCAGATAAAGCAACCGCTTCATACTCCTCCTTCTTCTCCTTTAGTTTATCCTAATAAATCAATAAAAAGTTAGAAAGCGAAATATATAATAAAAAGGAATGGAACATAACTTAAAATTATAAATTTAAAACTACAAACGATGAATTAAACTATTGTAATTAAACATTATAAATATTTATAATAAATCAAATTTTATTAAGTAAATATACCAAAATTTCTGTAGCCTCGGATGTCATCGGAGATCCATCCTTCTTCCTATGCGTAATGTCAAAAAGCTGAAGGCGTCCAACTTTTTGACCTGATGAAACTTCCTACATTATAGCAGAAAAAATATAATTTAATAGTATAAAGTAATTAATATTTGAAAGAAGTAATAAATTATAATACCTCGGCCTCAGCTACACGAGCAAAACTTCTGGAACCTACCGTGTGCGTGAATTGTTGTTTCTGTCTGCTGTTTGTTCCAACTTGCTCACGGTCCTACATTATGGAATTTGAATTATGTATATAGTAAATACGATAAACCGAAAAAATTTATAAGACTTTGAAAGTATGTAATACCTCTCCTTTCTTTGAATTTCAAAATCTAACTTGATCTTCCCATTGGTACCTCAACATTCCCGGTGGGACATTCCGTAATTTTTCGTCGAGGCTTTTGTCTTTCTTAAAATATTATTTTTTTAGGGTGCTTTTATTGTCTCTCCATTTTTTACCCAACGTCTTCTTAACATAGTCATCGGAGACCTCTAAAGCAAATTTACCCTAGAAAAATTTTTTTAAAAAAGTTAATATAAATGAAGGTTAAATTAAAGTATTATAAATTACATTCACCTTTTATTACATTAATATTATCGAGAGCCTGATTTTTGTTGGCATCAAGCACGTGATGCCATGATTCGTAATTAATGGGCAACATATTCGCATTTCGTGCTATAATGCCCAAATAGCCTGCCAACAGTCGAGCTTCAGATCGATAGGTGGCCATGATTGTTTCTCCTTACTTGAACACGCTCGGTAGGCTCTAAGCCAGTATAAATCTATAAGTAATGTCGTCCCAGAGCTCTGCTTTCGTCCCACCACCCTCATCTGAAAAATGATATATTATTATATTAAAATTGAAAAATGAATCAATAATAAAATTCAACATGCATGTAAAATAAACTTAACATTACTTTGGATTTGTCCATGCTCGTCATCTATGTCCGGCAGACTAGAAGATCCAACAACTGTATCATGTCCACTATTTACTTCTTTTGGATTTGGAATATTCTGGACAATATTTAAACCTCGTAATCGTCTTCTAGGCATTTACCTTGCAATACACATAAAATAGTTCAAAATTTTAGTAACAAATAACAACAATAATAGGACATTTAAAACAGTTAAATTATATAACATGACCAACATGAAAATTATAATATAACATATAAATAATAAATTGTTAAATCTTACTACATCATATTTCAGTAAATATCTTCGTCCACATCTGATGAACCCATTGAAATTGTTGACTAGTACTAGGGATATTTTCGTTAAGTCTTGTTACGGAAAAGGCAAAGTTTCGATCTTTCGACTATGTCATCTCTACTTCCACTTGCCAATGTCGAACAAGTCTCTAGGGTGTTTTGAAGTACAACGTACCAACCCTCATCGATTGGATCTTGGGTAAAAACTTGTTTAACTTGAGAAGAACACATACGGCTCGTCCATCGATTGTTCTCGGTGTGAATCAATCGAGAGAAATTCACCATTGTAAAGCCATATTGATCGTTTTTAATTCCGTGAGCCGTATTCACATCAGCCCAATCACCTCGAAATAAGACAACTTTGCATTTGCCGTAATAATCCAACTCAATGATGTCAGTAATAAGTCCGTAATATTCCAAATTCCCCTCGTGGGACATTGTCCCTATCACTAGCATAACTTGTAATCAAAGAATTAACAACAATTCCGCAATTTTGGGTTCTCCTCAATCTCTCGCGATACCTTGTATGAAATTTGTATCCGTTGATGAGGAAGCCACTATATCTTTTAACTATTCTATTTGGACCTTATGAAAGCCATTTAACGTCGTCATTTACTTCATTCCGACTCCAAACCTATTGAGTCGAAAGTAAATCGAGTAATTATGAATGTTATGAGAAAACATTATTACTTGTCAATGAAAATTTAAATTGCATACCATTTGGCTTAACCATTCATGGAATGATTCTGCGAACAACTTATTAATTTCTCGTCGATTTAATCTTCGGGATCGTGAACGAGCTCTCAATATATGTTTGTACTCACTACGGTAAAAAAAGGTTTTACTTTGTTAGAAGACAAATAAATGATAATTGATGAGTATTTATCAAATTCTAGAACTTACTTCCGAAATGGTTCCATTGAATCGTGATGAAAAAGAACGTATCGATGTGCTTGGACCTACGACCTATTGTCTAATTCTGTAATTTTGACTTTGCCGATCGGTTCTCCAAAACTTTAAAATAAATAAGTCTCGGCCAAATTATGATCTGTGAGCCCAACATTTCTACTTGGTCTGTTCATTCTTGTTTCAACATCTTCCAAATACCTCGAGCAGAAAGTCATACATTCCTCGCCAAGTAGCCCTAGGTAATTGATCCTTAGGATAACGCTTATTGCGGCGAAGATGACTTCAATTTGGAAAAGAACCTAAACACGGTATACAACATTATCAAAAGTTGCAACTAAAGGCATTGAGCTTAATGAAGGAATATTTTGCAAATAAAGTAAGACCTTTCAATGGGATACATCCATCGATAGAAAATGGGTCCACCAAGAAGTGCTTCATGCGGGAGATGAATTAACAAGTGCACTATAATAGTGAAGAAGGAAGGCGGGAATATCTTCTCCAGATTGCATAAAGTCAATGCGGCTCGATCTTGTAGTCTCTCTAATTCTTGAACATTCAAAACTTTACCACAAATGCCTTTCATTATATTCGACAGTTCAATTACAGGAGCCATCACCTTTTTCGACATACAACACTGCATAGCAATTGGTAGTAAGTCTTGCATCAGGATGTGATAGTCATGCGATTTTAAGCCATATAGTCTTCGATCCTTAAGACTCACACATCGCGATATATTTGATGCATACGCATCCGGGACCTTTATATCCTTCAACACCGTAAAGAACACTTCTTTCTCCGTCTTCGACATTGAAAAAATAGTAGGCGGCAACCGATATTTCATATTCGAAAGTGCTTGGGGATGAAGCTGACGCCGAATTCCCATGTGGACTAAATCAAGTCGACTCTGAAGATTATCTTTCAATTTTCCATCGACATTCAAAATAGTCCCAATGATGTTCTCGTAGACATTTTTCTCTATGTGCATGACATCAAGATTATGACGTAAAATCTGATGTCCCAATAAGGCAACTCGAAAAAAATACTTCTTTTTTTCTACAAGTCCGCCTCATTAGGATCATCCTCTTCATCAGATTCATCATCAGATCCATCCTTAGATCTTCTATTTCTTTGCGGGTTGGCGGTTGATTCATCTTCCCATAAATGAAATTCATATCTTTCAACATTAAGAATATTTCGGATCCACTTGGCGCAAAGGAGCTGGTCCGAACTCTTGATACCATCAAACTGAACACTCTGAAATCTAAATGTATGATTTTCTGGTAACCACCGATGATTCCCCATGTAAGAGAACTTCTTCCCATTATATAACCATTGTGAACATGTCTACGCAGCACAACACGGACAAGCATAACGTCCTCTGGTACTCCAACCAGATAAATTAGCATAAGCCGGGAAGTCGTTAATAGTCCATATTAAAGCCACACATAAATTAAAGTTCTCTTTTCTTATTGCATCGTATGTCTGAACACCAGCCCATAGTTGTTTTAACTCGTCAACAAGTGGCTGCAAATATACGTCAATATCATTCCTCGGCCCTTTCTCTCCAGGTATAATCATAGACAAGATAAAAGAAGATTGTTTCATGCAAACCCATGGAGGCAAATTGTAGAGAACAAGCACCACAGGCCAAGTACTATACGTTGTGCTCATGAGTTTGTAAGGTTTAAATCCATCGGATGCTAGCCCAAGCCTCACACTTCGAGGATCGCTTGCAAAGCTTGGAAATTTGGAGTCAAAAGATTTCCAAGCTAAAGAATCTGCAGGATGCCTTAACAACTCATCATCTGTTCGTCCATCATGGTGCCACGTCATTGATTCGGCTGTCTTCGACGACATGAAAAGCTGTTGAAGCCTTGGTATTAGCGAAAAATATCGTAAAATCTTAACTAGCTGCTTCCTTGACTATGTATCGTGTTCATCCTCGTTACCGTCCTCTGTATTTCTATTAATCCAACGGGATTGGCTGCATACATGACAGCACTATTGATTTATCCGGTCGCTCCAATACAACATGCAGTCATTTGGGTAACTGTGAATTTTGTTGTAGCCAAGGCCCAAATCCTTTATCAATTTATTTATGTCTTTGAAAGATTGAGGGATTTTTGCAAACGAGAACATTTCTTGCAGAAACTCTAACAGCATTGTCAATGATTTTCCGGTCCACCCCCCAAATATTTCAAGTGAAAAAGATGAATACAGAATGACAGTTTGGAAAATTTTGATCCCTCATACAGTTCTTCATTCATTTCACCAAGTAACGTGTAGAACCTCGCCGCTTCTTCATTTGGCTGTTCATCCGGTACACTTCTTCTTGTTTCGGTAAAAGTATTTCCACCAAAATTATGATCATCGGTTGCACCCAAGTGAGGTAAAAATGACCCGAAACCATCACTGCACATATTAAAAGCATCCCACAACATGCCTTCCATGTTATCGTCTCTAACATTCTGATTGAAAGCACTATGAGGATACCCCAGATTCATCGATGAAGATGCTCCACTAGATGTACACTCTCCATGAAAAACCATTTTTGTACCCCGGACAAAGCCATTAACAACTAGATGTTAGTAGACCACTTCACGATAATGCCGTTAATATTGCAACACGTCTTACAGGCAAAGAATCATATTCTCTTGGCTTGCATTTTGAAATGAGAAATTCAGAAAAGTTTCTACTCCATTTCGATAGCCGTTGCTTACCCTTGACAATTTCATCCAACTCATATCCATTTCGTAGTTGTTGAAGTCTAAAGTTGACAATAAATTACACGGTTAAATTGTTAATTAATAATTTATGTAAGTAATGATATGATCATATATATAAGCGAGTACTATGTAAGTTACAAGTATTATGTAATTTATGAAGTTTAATCTTAACTTAAAATTATGTAAGTTATGAAATTTGATCTTAAACTTATGTAAGTTATGAAATTTGATCTTAAAATTAAGTAAGTTATGTATTCTTTAAGATTCATCATACGTGGCATTGTTACACCTAGGGAGGATCCATTATATCTAAGCGTGAGATATAAGGCAACCCGTCGAGTTTCCAAACCTATATACTTTGAATCTTTTTTTTTTCTATACAAGTATTATGTAAGTTATGAAGTTTGGTCTTAACTTAAAATTATGTAAGTTATGAAATTTGATCTTAAACTTATGTACGATATGAAATTTGATCTTAAAATTAAGTAAGTTATGTATTCTTTAAGACTCATCATACGTAACATTGTTACACCTAGGGAGGATCCATTATCTCTAACTGTGAGATATAAGGCAACCCGTCGGGTTTCAAACCTATATACTTTGAATCTTTTTTTCTATACGAGTATTATGTAAGTTATGAAGTTTGATCTTAACTTAAAATTATGTAAGTTATGAAATTTGATCTTAAACTTATATACGATATGAAATTTGATCTTAAAATTAAGTAAGTTATGTATTCTTTAAGATTCATCATGCGTGGCATTGTTACACCTAGGGAGGATCCATTATATCTCATTGTGAGATATAAGGCAACCCGTCGAGTTTCGACCTATGTACTTTGAATCTTTTTTTCTATCTGAGTATTATGTAAGTTATGAAGTTTGATATTAACTTAAAATTATGTAAGTTATGAAATTTGATCTTAAACTTATGTACATTATGAAATTTGATCTTAAAATTAAGTAAGTTATGTATTCTTTAAGATTCATCATACGTGGCATTGTTACACCTAGGGAGGATCCATTATAACTAACTATGAGATATAAGGCAACCCGTCAGGTTTCCAGCCTATATACTTTGAATCTTTTTTTTTTTCTATACGAGTATTATGTAAGTTATGAAGTTTGATCTTAACTTAAAATTATGTAAGTTATGAAATTTGATCTTAAACTTATGTACGATATGAAATTTGATCTTAATATTAAGTAAGTTATGTATTCTTTAAGATTCATCATACGTGGCATTGTTACACCTAGGGAGGATCCATTATATCTCACATTGAGATATAAGGCAACCCGTCAGGTTTCCAGCCTATATACTTTGAATCTTTTTTTTTTTTCTATACGAGTATTATGTAAGTTATGAAGCTTGATCTTAACTTAAAATTATGTAAGTTATGAAATTTGATTTTAAACTTATGTACGATATGAAATTTGATCTTAAAATTAAGTTATCTATTCTTTAAGATTCATCATACGTGGCATTGTTACACCTAGGAGGATCCATTATATCTCACTATGAGATATAAGGCAACCCGTCGAGTTTCCGACCTATATACTTTGAATCTTTTTTTTCTATCTGAGTATTATGTAAGTTATGAAGTTTGATCTTAACTTAAAATTATGTAAGTTATGAAATTTGATCTTAAACTTATATACGTTATGAAATTTGATCTTAAAATTAAGTAAGTTATATATTCTTTAAGATTCATCATACGTGGCATTGTTACACCTAGGGAGGATCCATTATATCTAAGCTGTGAGATATAAGGCAACCCGTCAGTTTCAAACCTATATACTTTGAATATTTTTTTTCTATACAAGTATTAATTGGTGGGGTTACTAGATATGGTTTAATTGAATAAATCACTAAAAAATATTAAAATATAATTTTATTTTTTAACGTGGTTTAATCGGTACATACTTATTTTCAAGTCAATTAGTCTAATACTTTTTTTCCGAATTGATAGCCCAACTAGTTCAAACGACCATGACTTTACGTTTGATTTACTATAATGGAATAAAGCAAAATTTGAATAGGATTAATTAGGAATTGAATAGATAAATAATAGGTATTATGTAGTTTAGTTAGTTGAATAGAATAAACAAGTAATATTATTACATTATTTGGTTGAATTACATGTTGATAAAGAATAAGTAAGTAATAAGTGTGAAAATAACATTACTACCCTTAAATAAATAATATTTTATTTTTATGTCAATTTTATATAAATTTGATTTTTAACTATTTCATTTCTATAAATCATTTACATATTGTTGTTGTAAATTTAAACAGATTTTAAATTACTTCTTTTAAAAAATATTAAATAATGATCAAAATACATAGAAATTTGTAGAATACATAGAAATTATAAACAACCTAATTATAAACCACTTCGTTAAAAGCAACTTGAAATTTTGAACTCATGCAAATTGCGGTAGAAACTAAGTAAAACTACAACTAAAAAAGAAGGAAAAAAAGGAAAAGAAAGAATCAACCAACCAAGAGGATATCTACCAATTGCAGATCAGCATGTAAATTGCAGGCAGAAACTAAGTAAAACTACAACTAAAATAAGAAGGAAAAACAGAAAAAGAAAGAATCAATCAACCAAGAGGATATCTACCAATTGCAGATCAGCTCAATTAACCATAAAAACCGAAAAATAAGGAAAACTATCTCATGCAAGAATTGCTGGCCAAATGTAATCATGCAGATCAAACCAACAGATAAAAACAGTTTCATACTTTATTGAAATTCTACAATTTTGACTTCTTTTAAAAAAATATTAAATAATGATCAAAATACATAGAAATTTGTAGAATACATAGAATTTTAGATCATACATAAAACAACCTAATTATAAACCCTTTATTAAAAGCAACTTGAAATTTTGAACTCATGCAAATTGCAGGCAGAAACTAAGTAAAACTATAACTAAAATAAGAAGGAAAAAAAGAAAAAGAAAGAATCAACCAACCAAGAGGATATCTACCAATTGCAGATCAGCATGCAAATTGCAGGCAAAAACTAAGTAAAACTGCAACTAAAATAAGAAGGAAAAACAGAAAAAGAAAGAATCAACCAACCAAGAGGATATCTACCAATTGCAGATCAGCTCAATTAACCATAAAAACCGAAAAATAAGGAAAACTATCTCATGCAAGAATTGTTGGCCAAAAGTAATCATGCAGATCAAACCAACAGATAAAAACAGTTTCATACTTTATTGAAATTCTGCAATTTTGACTTCTTTTAAAAAAATATTAAATAATGATCAAAATACATAGAAATTTGTAGAATACATAGAAATTTAGATCATACATAAAACAACCTAATTATAAACCACTGTTAAGAGCAACTTGAAATTTTGAACTCATGCAAATTGCAGGCAGAAACTAAGTAAAACTATAACTAAAATAAGAAGGAAAAAAAGAAAAAGAAAGAATCAACCAACCAAGAGGATATCTACCAATTGCAGATCAGCATGCAAATTGCAGGAAGAAACTAAGTAAAACTACAACTAAAATAAGAAGGAAAAAAAGAAAAAGAAAGAATCAACCAACCAAGAGGAAATTCAGAAAGTAAAACTATAAACTAGACGATGGGTATTCAGAATTGGAGCAGATGAATGTATAAAAGAGAAGAAAAAAAAAAGGAACTCAAATTCAGAGCCCAATTTGGTCAAATTTGGCCAGTCTCAGCTGCTTGTGGTAGGTGGAACAACCTCAATAGTGACAATTTACCCTTCTTATTTTTGCCAATATCACATGGACCCCGCTTCAAAATTTTAACTTCTGGAATGATAAAATATTTTGTTTAAATGCCTTAAAAAATTTCAAATTTTAATAAAATTCTTTAGTTTTAAAAGGCTACGATCAATTGTCTAAAGTACACGATGAAATTATCCCCTTCTTTTTTCAAGAAAAATAGATTATGGTGTGTTAAATTGGAACTTATTATGGAATTCCAAGATGGAGGCAGAGACTTACCCGTCGGTCGATGGAGACAGAGAGTTACGACGAGGCAGATGGAGGCGAACGCGATGGTAGAATGGACAATCGAAGGCAAAGCAGGAGATGGTCAGATTCGATTACAGATTCTAATTTTTTGGGGAACTAGGGATTGGGAAAATAGGTGAAGACTTAGGCATTTTGTGAATAAAAACTGACTAAAACCAAACACAAACAAACAGTATAAAAGACTTACCAGTCGGTCAATGAAGACGGAGACTCGCGATGAGGCAGATGGCGGCGAACGTGATGGCAGAATGGACAATCGAGGGCGAAGCAGGAGATGGTCAGATTCGATTTGAGTTTCTGATTTGGGGAAATTTTTTAGGGATTAGGGAAAGGATTTGGGAGAGATTTGATGGGGATAATTTTACATTCTTTCACGTTTAAGTTTAGGGGTATAGCAGATGTAACAAAACGACAACATTTTGAAATAAAATCGAATCCCATTGCGGCATTTTTATATAAAACACCACTAAAATCAAATGACAAAAGCGAAGTCGTTTTTGTAAACGCCTCTAAAAACTAAGCGAGAATAACGGCGTCGTTTGTAAGCGATTAATATATTTGGCGTTTAAAAATAAAGCGCCAATAAAACACAAGCCTTTTTGGCGTTTACGTATAAAACGCCACTAAATTCAAATAACAAAAGCGAAATCGTTTTGTAAACACCTCTAAAAACTAAGAAGAATAACAGCGTCATTTTGTAAACAGTTAATATATTCGCGGCGTTTAAAAATAAAACACCAATAAAACACAAGCCTTTGCGGCATTTCTGTATAAAATGCCACTAAATTCAAATAACAAAACGAAGTCATTTTTGTAAACACCTCTAAAAACTATGCAGAATAACGGCGCCATTTTGTAAACAGTTAATATATTCGCGGTGTTTTAAAATAAAACGCCAGTAAAACAGAAGCCTCTGCGGCGTTTTTGTATAAAACGCCACTAAAATCAAATAACAAAATGAAGTCATTTTGGTAAACGCCTCTAAAATCTAAGCGAGAATAACGACACCGTTTTGTAAGCAGTTAATATATTTTTGCGTTTTACTTAAAATGCCGATAAAACACAAGATTTTGTAGCGTTTTACTTTAAAATGCCACTAAAATTAAATAGTAAAACGAAGTCATTTATGTAAACGCCTCAAAAAACTAAGCAAAATAACGGCGCTGTTTTGTAAACAGTTAATATATTCACGGTGTTTTAACATAAAATGCCGATAAAACACAAGCTTTTGTGGCGTTTTTAAAAACGCCACTATAAACAAATAAAACGCATCATTTTCGCGTTTTGGATGAGCATACTGAACATAAGCTTCAAACAAATATTGTTCCAAGTTTCCCATATATTACCGCATTTTTAATAAAAGCGCCACTATTCCTAACTTATTATTTTTTAATTTATTTATAAATATTTTATAGTTTTGTATATATTTTATAAAAATTAAACATTCAAATATATATGTACTTTAATGGATCGAATTAGACCCTAGTCGAAGCGGTGGTTTTTGGACCACGAATCCGAGTTCAGAAACATTTTAATATTTTATTTTTGTGTTTATGATATGTGAATTAAAAGATGTGAAAGTTTCAGAGAAAATTTTATTGTTTAAGTCCTCAATTTGATAAAAAGGACTTAATCGCATAAAGAGTAAAAGTGGCATGCTAAAGTGAAATGTACCTTTTTGATTGTGGCGTTTAAAGTGGATGTCCTAAAAGGACAATTAGCCCATTCCTTTAGATAGTGGACGGCATATATGAGAAATAAAAACAAAATTTTGTTTTATAATTATATGTTTTATTTTAGGTAATGAATAAATAATATTACCTTTAATTTTAAGGCATAAAATAATGAAAGAAAGTGGGAAGAAAGAGAACATACCTTGTTCTTCTTCTCTTGGCCGAATGTGGAGGGTGAAAAACTCCATTGTTGGAGTTTAATTTCGGCAACTTGGGGGCTTCAATTAGGATCAAGCGCAAAGAAAAATAGATTTAGATCGGGGAAAGACGAAAGTTCTCGAATAGCCGATTTGCACGGTCTATCGACAACCGAGGTAAGTCCTTAAGCTGAAATATGTCAAAGAATTATTTATGAATCTATTAAATGATGATGTTCGATAAATTTGAAGGTAAATTATGGTAGTAGCCGAATGTATATGGTTGAATTGGTTTGAATGCATAAATTGATAATGTGATATGAATATGTATCTTTGATATATTATTTGTGAAAAATGAAACACCCCACACCCGGCCCACGAGCCTGAACCGGATCTGGTATGTTCCTAAAGTAAACCGGTTTCAAAGATTTTTGTTACTTAGAGAAAATTTGTGAATATTGGAAAAAAAACATGTTGTCGTGGATTGGGCTTAGATTGGAAACCCATTTAATTAATCTTGTAAATCCAATTTTTATTAAGGTGACAAAATAATTTTAAGGTTTTAAAAAAATCACCTAACTTTAGTCATAATAGTTAAGTAACATAACAATTTAAAGTAAAGCGAATAAGAAAAATCCACTGGGCCTTATGGCCTTATTACATCAAGTAAAACCCAAAAAAAATAACATAGTCCAAAGTGAATAAAAATCTTCAAATAAAACATGGCCACCTCGAGGTCTACCATCCCGGTCCGTCATCTTTGTTCATCACCGAAAATATTTCCCTAACAGGGTGAGTCAAGCAGACTCAATGTGCACAGATACTAACATTCAACAAATCAGGCATACATGTTCATATCAATTTCATATTCATATAAAATGATGATGCAACCCGAACCCAAGCCTAATGGTCCATCCGCTACACACCACCAATTGCACGCGCCTCACACCGTGGGACTACTAAGTCAACCCTCCATCCGCAACACACCATCGAAGGCGTCATTGCAATCGGCGTGCTCATCGCCTATAATTTGTGTCAATAGACACTATATTCAAATAGTGTAACGAAGTTACCAAATTCGGATAATGTAACCGGAGTTACCATATTCAAAATGTTGTGACCGTAGTCACCATATAACGTTAGTGAGACCAAGTCAACACCTTCTTCCCTTTCACATAAATCCCGAATGCCCCAAATATATATATCATGCATAACATACTTAAATTCACATTCATATACATATATTCACATGTTATAAAATAACATATTTTCATAATCCTATCAAAAGTAGGAAAGCGTGCACTGAGTACTTTTGTACCACATTAGGGTACTTAGCCATATTCATATTCTTACGTATAATCATATAATAAAAATAATTGCCATATGAAATATCGAAAGTTAGTGTGCGTACACACCTGATTTGCTTAATAGATTCCTTGAAATCCCGAAGAACGATCTACCGATCTAGATTTTTACTCCTATATTCGACTAACCGTTAAGATATATTAACAAACTTATTTGGCTTAAAAACCAAATCCAAGTAGGATTTGTATTACTTACCTTGTTGCTTAGAATTAAAAGATTGTAAATCAAATGGGAAAATGATAGTATTCCTTCCTTAAATCGGCTAGCCACTAAATCGAGCAATTATGTCGGTTTCTAACTTTTGAATAAATGGAAAATAATTCGAATATCAAGATCAAACCTTGGCGAATGTCACTTACCAAACAATTTCCAAATCAAGAGGATTCCTTAATATGCTGTCGAAATCCCTTAAATTCCTTGAAAAAAATCAAAACTCTTCCTTTGATATTCGCCAAGAGACATAAAGAGGTTATTTCCTTAGATCTTGATTAAAAGAATTTAGAAGAACAAAATTAATTGTTCTTACCTTAGATCCTTGATCCTTATATTTGGTAATTGTAAAAACCCGAGAGATCTTTGTAGATTCGCCATGAACAATAATAGGATTAGTATCTTGATTCTAGTAAAAGAAAAGGAATAGAATTTGATTGACCACGGATCTTACTCTTTTGATGTTGTAGTTGATTGCTCCTTTGCTTAGAATCAACCAAGATTCGGCTTTGAACAGTAGAAACGGAGAAGAAAAATAGAAGAAGAGAGGATGGTTTTTGCTTAAAGAAAATTCGGCAGAGAGGGGGAGAGAGCTAGGAGAATTTCGGCAAGGCTTAGAAAAGATGAGAGAATAGCCTAAATTCTCCTCCTTTAACTGAAATTGCTATGCCAAGAGTCCTTGACTTGGCCACTACTCCCCCACAAGTGATAATATTATCTTTTAATTATCACCTTATTAAATTAAAAAGTATTTAATCCATCCTATATCTCCTCAATTATCTTATTAAGAGAAAATCCTTTACTTAACATTTAATTTATCAAGTTTTAACCGAAATAAAACTCCTCCCTTTCTAGAAAATAGGTGCCGTCCACCCCTTAACCTTGGAAGCAAAATAAAGCCTTCATTATTTGCTTCCCAAATGACTCGAACTCAGGCCCATTTCTCTTACACATGGCACCATTTTCATAAGCCTTAAGTGACACCTTCAGGCCACTTTTCCAAGCCCGATTGTGTGTCAAATTTCACCAACTTTTACTTTTAAGGCCCTCTTGCCCTTATTTCCTATTTTGGACTTTAAAATTTGACATTTCGGCATCATTTCTAAGTTTCCTAAAATTTTCGATCGGCTCTGTAACTTGTCATTTTTCTTACATCTTCAAGTTTCCAAAATGTTCAGGTTTCCAAAATGTTCAGGTTTCCAAAAATATCAAAAATTTATTCTTAGTGCTTAAACTTGTCATTTCATACAATTAAACTGAAAATGCATAGGCCCTTTTCAGGATGTTATAGTTCTACCCCTTAAACAAAATTTCGTCCCTGAAATTTCCTAACTAAAATAATTGAGGGTATTGCGTCGCATGGTCTCTCTCGACTCCCACGAAGCTTCTTCCGTTCCATGATTGCGCCATAGCACTTTGACTAGAGGCTGTCTTCCTTCGCATACTTTCACATCACGTTCCAAGATCTGAATCGGTTCTTCCTCGTAGGACAAGTCGGCCTTAGCTCCACTTCTTCAACAGATACCACATGCGACGGATCCGATCGATAGCGGACGTAACATGGACACATGAAATCGTCGTGCATCTGTTGTAATTCGTGGCAACTCTAATTGGTATGCCATGGCCCAACTCGTTTGAAGACTCGATAAGGCCCTATAAACCTTGGGCTTAACTTCCATTTCGACCGAACCTCATTACCTTCTTCCAAGGCGAGACTTTCAGAATACTTGGTCTCCCACTTCAAACTCTATTTCCTTCCGCTTAAGGTCTGCGTACGACTTCTGCCTATCAGAGGCTTCCTTCAACCGTGCCCGTATTAACTCAACCTTCTCTTTGGTTTTGCCACTTATTCGGACCCAAAACTCGGCGTTCTCCTAACTCGGTCCAACAAGTAGGTGTTCTACACTTCCTTCCATACAATACCGTATGGTGCCATCCGAATGCTAGCTTGATATTTGTTGTTGTAGGCGAACTCAGCTAAAGGCAAGTAATCTTCCCAACTTCCTCAAAATCCATTACACGACCTCTCAACATATCCTCCAACACTTGTATAACCTGTTTGATCGCCTGTCGATTGTGGATGAAAAGCAGTGAAGTCTAGCTTAGTGCCTAAAGCTTGATGAAGTGCCTTCCAAAATCGAGGCGTAAACCTTGGGTCTCTATCGAGATGATCGACATTGGTACTCCATGTAACCTCACAATTTCGCCACATATAACTTGGCCAACTTCAAGAGAATAATCCATTCTTATTGGGATAAAGTGTGGAGACTTGGTCAAACGGTCCACTATCACCCATCTTGAGTCCTTCTTAGTAGGCGAGCGGAAGCCCACTAACGAAGTCCATGGTAATTCTCTCCCACTTCCATTGGGGAACTTGATTGGTTGAAGTAATCTGATGGGACTTGGTGTTCGACCTTAACTTGGCGACCGTCAAACATTTCCCACAAATTCAGTCACCTCTCGTTTGGATCGGACCACCAAAAGCTGCTCCTTAGATCTCTATACAGCTTGATGCCTCCGGGATGCATAGCATAAGGGCTACCATGCGCTTCCCAAAGAATCCTTTGTCTCAACTCCTTATTCCTTGGCATACAGACTTTTCCCTTGTAGCACAATACTCCTTCATCACTGACGCCATAGTCCTTTAATCCCCCTTGCTGTACTTGCTGCAACTTAGTACTTAAGTCGTTATCAGCCAACTATCCCTCTTTCACTTCCTTCAGCCATGTGGGCTTGACTTGCAACTCTACCAACAGACTTCCGTCATCATACAGACTTAAGTGAGCGAACAAAGCTCGTAGATCCGATACCACCTTCTGACTTAGGGCATCGACTACCACATTCGCCTTGCCGGATGATATTCTATCGAGCGATCGTAGTCCTTGACAATTCCACCCACCTTCGTTGCCTCAAGTTCAACTCCTTCGAGTCAATAAGTACTTAAGGCTCTTGTGGTCTTTGTAGATAACCGACCTTTCTCCATAAAGGTAGTGTCTCCAAACCTTAAGGGCGAAAACCATCTTTGCTAGTTCCAAGTCATGAGTGGGGTAGTTAACCTCATGAGGCCTTAGGCTGAAGTGGCGCATAGCGACTACTTTGCCCTCTTGCATTAACACATAGCCTAACCCGTGTATGCAGCGTCACGAGACACCACAAAATCTTTTCCGCCTCCTTTGAATTAACTTGGAGCTTAGTCAACACTCTTTTAAGCTTTTCAAAGCTCTCCTGCCGCTTATTCGTCCATTCAAGGTACTTCCTTCTTTAGTAACTTGGTTAAAGGCGCTGACTATCGACGAGAATCCTTCCACAAACCTTCAGTAATAGCCGCCAAGCCTAAGAAACTTCAATTTCAGCCACGGACCTAGGTGGTTTCCAATCCAACACTTTGTTTGATCTTCCTAGGATCCACTCTTATTCCTTCATGGATACCACATGTCCTAGAATGCCACCTCCTTAAGCCAAAATTCGCACTTCTTGAATTTGGCATGAAACTCTTCTCCTTAACACTTCCAACACGACTGGAGATGCTCATCATGCTCCTCCTCCGACTTTGAGTACACCAAAATATCGTCGATGAACACAACGACGAACCTATCCAAGTAGGGTTGGAAAACCCGATTCATCATATCCATGAACGCGGCTGGAGCGTTCGTCAATCCAAACGACATTACTACAAACTCGAAGTGACCATATCTTGTCCTAAAAGCGGTCTTATGGATGTCAGCCTCCCTCACCTTCAACTGATGATAACCCGACCTTAAGTCGATCTTTGAAAATACTGCGGCCTCCTTCAGCTGATCGAACAAGTCATCGATCCTTGGCAAGGGATACTTGTTCTTAATGGTCAGCTTATTCAACTGACGGTAGTCTATGCACATACGCATAGTTCCGTCCTTCTTCTTCACAAATAGGATCGGTGCTCCCCACAGAGACACACTGGGTCGGATGAACCCACGATCCAATAGTTCTTGTATCCGAGCCTTGAGCTCCACTAACTCCTTTGGTGCCATTCGGTATGGAGTGATTGACACAGGAGCATTAGGGTAGTAAATCTATCCCAAATTCCACCTCCACATGCTGGGGTATTCCGTAATTCCTCCGAAACACATCCACGAAGTCCCTTACCGCCCTAACTCCATTAATACCTTCCTCCTTCCCACCTATCGCACTTACGAAGGCTAGGAATGCCTTGCAACCTTTCTTAACTATCTTCTCACCTTGATCTTTGAAACTACGTTAGACAAGTAGTTCCTCCTTTCTCCGATCATTACAACCACTTCATCCTTCAGGGTTCTTAGTTCCATACGTTTAGCCGCACAATCCAACATGGCTCGGTGTTCTACTAGCCAATCCATTCCGAGTATAAGTTTAAACTCTCCAAAGGGTAACTCCATCAAGTCTGCCCGAAAGTTC
Source organism: Gossypium rotundifolium (assembly GCA_025506655.1). NCBI lineage: Eukaryota > Viridiplantae > Streptophyta > Magnoliopsida > Malvales > Malvaceae > Gossypium > Gossypium rotundifolium. The sequence goes on from CP106724.1 coordinate 176,841,229, forward strand.
ACTCCCTGAATTTCTAAGGGCACATTTCAAAAGATCTTGTCTACCACTACAGTTTGGCCTAATGGGCTTACTACAGTCATCTGTCTATTAGAGAGTTCGGAGTCTAGGCCTAGTGTTTCCACTACACTACTTGCAACATAGGAATGGGTCGAGCTCACATCAATCAAAGCAAAGTAGGGTTTGTCAAAAATAAAGAACATACCGGTTATTACATCCGGCGCACCTCCATCTTCCCTTTGGCGAACCGCATAAACCAAACCCGATTGTCTTGCTTCTGTATTAACATTAGTACCTCGTCCCTGTGTTCCACGGCCTCGCCAAAGACCACTACCTTGGTTACCGAACCACGACCCGTTGAGGTCTTTGTCGCCTCTACCGGTCGGGGCTAGCATTTTGAAGCTGGGTCGGCTCTCATCTGTTGCTTGGGACAATCCTTAAGCATATGGTTCTTGGACCCACACTTGAAACATCCTCCCGTCTTTCTCCAACACTCTCCCATGTGCTTCTTTCCACAATGCTCACAAGGCGTCTTCCCGGCCGTACCAATCATTGATTTCGTGGTCCGTCAACCCTAGGCCTCTTGTGACCCTTTCCAGGTGGCCCAAATCCTCTTTTGGCCTTATTCCTATCCATGGTCTGCTTGGTAGCATCCTTAATCCCCTCGGTCACCTTGGCTTTTTCCACCAAAGCCGAGAATTCCCGCTCCTGATGCGGTACTATCAACAGTCTCAGATCGTCTCTCAGTCTGTCCTCAAAACGGACACAGCGTTCATGCTCGATTGCCACTACCCTCGAGCATAGCGGCTCAACCTCGAAATTCCGCCTCATATTCATGCATGGACTTACTCCCTTGCACCAACCCTAGAAAAGCCTTCCTTTGTTCATCTCAGATATCTGGTTCTACATACTTCTTCCGAAATGCCTCTTTAACATACTCCCAGGTCAAATTTTCAGCCGTGGTACCATCACGAATAGTTAACCACCACTGATACGCTTCATCGCGTAACAATGCCACCATCCCTTTCAACTTTTCCTCTAGAGTCAGATCGAGCTCATCCATGATATGCTCCATTGCTTCCAACCAGTACTCAGCTGTACTGGGTGCCACATTAGATACTCCTCGGAACATTTCCGCTCCATTAGCTCGGAGCCGTTCAGTCTGAGACTTCGATTTCCCTATTTCCTCTGCACCACCACCAATTCCAAAACTCAAAGACTGACTGTGACACAAAGATCTTCCCGCCTAAGCTCTTCTTCAACATTAACAAATGGGGGTGGTGGTATGGCGATATTTCATTGTCGGACCCTTGACGACCTAACGGGTTCCAACACGGTCATCCTTCCTCTACCTCGACCACGGCGACCACGCCCTCTAGAGCTCATTTTCTAGCGTCGAGATCTGATTAAGAAATTTTATGGATTAGTCATTGTTCCACTTATTTACCAGCGAAGGAGTTTTATGAAAAGGGATTTTAGAGTGGTTCTTTTGTATTCATACAAACACACAGTCTTTTCCATTCATTCATCCATCCATCAAACAAGCATGAACTTTCATTCATTCAGAGAAATGTTGTAGTTTTTGTTGTTGTTGTTTTCCACTATCCAGGGGTATTTTCGTAATTTTGTCCTACAGGGGCATTTTCGTAATTTTTCAGAAGAAAAATGTTTCTTGGTGCTTTTGTCAAAAAGTATTTTGAAAATTTCGAAGTCTAGGGGTAATTTGGAAACAATTTTGAAATCCGGGGATATCTCGGTAATTTTTGACCTTAGGGGTATTTTGGTAATTTTTCATAAATCAGGGTAAATTTGTAATTTTAATAAATTAGGGGTATTTCAAAAGTTGTAAAACTTTGAGGGTTCTTTTTTGAAATTTTTTCCTTCAAAAATGGGGATGTTGCAAAAATTTTGAAAATCAGGGTCATTTTGGTAATTTTGTAAGCTAGGGGCAATTTTTGTAATTTTTTTCCAAAATTAAGGTATTTTGATATTTTAGGGTTTTTTGAATGTTTATAAAATAATGAAATTTTGGTAAAGTTGTTGAGTAGTTGAACATTTTATAAACCAACGGATTTTGGTAATTTCACCCCAAGGGCATTTTTGTAATTTTTTACAAATCAGAGTTTTCGAAAAAGTTGTAAAATAACTTTCTGATTTAAAATAAAGTTTTAAAAGTTTGAAAAACTAGGGTTTGTTGTTTTGTTCTCTCTTTTTTTTAAAACATGGCTAGTTCCTTTCGGGTTTTAGTCATTATGTTTAGCCTATGACCAAGCCCTCTTGGCCAGGTGAACCAAAACTACGCACTGACCAGATTCGTGTGGAGAGGAGGTGAGTCACGCGGATCGCTTAAATACCAAGCTCCCACCGAAACCATTCCTAGATATGCGCATGAGGTTGCCACACCACCGAGCCCCTCGAGTTATGGTGAACCGAAGCTACGCACTGTAGGATTCTGCAAGAGGAGGTGAGTCACTAGGACCGCTTAAATACTAGGCTCTTGGGATCCAATCCTAGACATGCAGATGAGGCTACCACACCCTAGCTCAATGACTTAGCCATAGGTTTGTTCAGGCATTAAGTCGTATGTGGTTTTGTGTTTGAGTAGTCTAATCCTGTGGTTCAAGTTCCTATCATTCTATTCTACGCTCCATGCCTTTTCTACCCTTTAACAGTTCACGTAATCACACATATAGTTAGGGGTACTTACCGGTGGATCATGGGTCTGAGACTTAGGGGCCATGCCAAGCCCGCTTATTTTTAAAGAAAATCATTTGGCTCGCTTTGAAAACGTTTTGGGCCTTAGCCCACAGGCCGAGAGTTTAAAACTGGGCTCTGATACCAAATTGAAACCCCCCACACCCGGCCCATGAGCTTGAACCGGATCTGGTATGTTCCTAAAGTAAACCGGTTTCAAAGATTTTTGTTACTTAGAGAAAATTTGTGAATATTGGAAAAAAAAAATGTTGTCGTGGATTGGGCTTAGATTGGAAACCCGCTTAATTAATCTTGTAAATCCAATTCTTATTAAGGTGACAAAATAATTTTAAGGTTTTAAAAAATCACTTAACTTTAGTCATAATAGTTCGTAACATAACAATTTAAAGTAAAGCGTAATAAGAAAAATCCACTGGGCCTTATGGCCTTATTACATCAAGTAAAACCCAAAAAAATAACATAGTCCAAATTCAATAAAATCTTCAAATGAAACATGGCCACCTCGGGTTCACCGTCCGGTCCGTCATCTGCTCATCACCGAAAATATTTCCCACAACGGGTGAGTCAACAGACTCAATGTGCACACAAGACTAACATTCAACAAATCGGTATACATGTTCATATCAATTTCATATTCATATAAAATGATGATGCAACCCGAACATAAGCCTAATGGTCCATCTGCTACACACCACCGTGACCGCCACCACACCGTGGGACTACTAAGTCAACCCTCCATCCGCAACACACCATCGAAGGCGTCATTGCAATGACGTGCTCATCGCCTATATAATTTGTGTCAATAGACACCATATTCAAATAGTGTAACCGGTTACCAAATTCAGATAATGTAACCGGAGTTACCATATTCAAAATGTTGTGACCGTAGTCACCATATAACGTTGGTGAGACCGAAGTCAACACCTTCTTCCCCTTTCACATAAATCCCGAATGCCCTAAATATATATATCATGCATAACATACTTAAATTCACATTCATATACATATATTCACATGTTATAAAATAACATATTTTCATAATCCTATCAAAAGTAGGAAACGTACCTGAGTACTTTTGTACCACATTAGGGTACTTAGCCATATTCATATTCTTACGTATAATCATATAATAAAAATAATTGCCATATGAAATATCGAAAGTTAGTGCGTACACACCGATTTTCTTAATAGATTCCTTGAAATCTCAAGAACGATCTACCGATCTAGATTTTTACTCCTATATTCTACCAACCATTAAGATATATTAACAAACTTATTTGGCTTAAAAACCAAATCCAAGTAGGATTTGTATTACTTACCTTGTTGCCGAATTAAAAGATTGTAAATCAAATGACGGAAAATGATAGTATTCCTTCCTTAAATCGGCTAGCCACTAAATCAGGCAATTATGTCAGTTTCTAACTTTTGAATAAATGGAAAATAATTCCGAATATCAAGATCAAACCTTGGCCGAATGTCACTTACCAAACAATTTCCAAATCTGAAGAGGATTCCTTAATATGCCTGTCGAAATCCTTTAAATTCCTTGAATCTGAAATCCCGAAACTCTTCCTTTGATATTCGGCCAAGAGACATAAAAGAGGTTATTTCCTTAGATCTTGATTAAAAGAATTTAGAAGAACAAAAATTAATTGTTCTTACCTTAGATCCTTGATCCTTATATTTGGTAATTGTAAAAACCCGAGAGATCTTTGTAGATTCGACCATGAACAATAATAGGGATTAGTATCTTGATTCTAGTAAAAAGAAAAGGAATAGAATTTGATTGACCACAGATCTTACTCTTTTTGATGTTGTAGTTGATTGCTCCTTTGCTTAGAATCAACCAAGATTCGGCTTTGGACAGTAGAAACGGAGAAGAAAAATAGAAGAAGAGAGGATGGTTTTTGCTTAAAGAAAATTGAGAGAGGGAGAGAGCTAGGAGAATTTCGGCAAGGCTTAGAAAAGATGAGAGAATAGCCTAAATTCTCCTCCTTTAACTGAAATTGCCATGCCAAGAGTCCTTGACTTGGCCACTACTCCCCCACAAGTGATAATATTATCTTTTAATTATCACTTTATTAAATTAAAAAGTATTTAATCCATCCTATATCTCCTCAATTATCTTATTAAGAGAAAATCATTTACTTAACACTTAATTTATCAAGTTTTAACCGAAATAAAACTCCTCCTTTCTAGAAAATAGGTGCCGTCCACCCTTAACCTTGGAAGCAAAATAAAGCCTTCATTATTTGCTTCCCAAGTGACTCGAACTCGTGCCCATTTCTCTTACACATGGCGCCATTTCCATAAGCCTTAAGTGACACCTTCAGCCACTTTTCCAAGCCCGATTGTGTGTCGAATTTCACCAACTTTTACTTTTAAGGCCCTCTTGCCCTTATTTCCTAGTTTGGACTTTAAAATTTGACATTTCGCATCATTTTTAAGTTTCCTAAAATTTTCGATCGGCTCAGAACTTGCCATTTTCTTACATCTTCAAGTTTCCAAAATGTTCGTGTTTCCAAAATGTTCAGTTTCCAAAAATATCAAAATTTATTCTTAGTGCTTAAACTTGTCATTTCATACAATTAAACCGAAAATGCATAGGCCCTTTTCAGGATGTTGCAAAAATGTGAAGTATGCGATTGGTTTATGAATTATTTGGGCTTATTGCCCAGCGTGCCTTGTCTTTGATTTAATTCGACTTCGTGCCTAGCGGTGCTTAGTGCCGATGGTATATTCGGCTTCGTGCCTAGCGTGCTTAGTGCCTGGTGACATATTCGAGCTTTAAGCCTCAGCGTGCCTAGTGCCGTTGACTACTTTGGACTCCGAGCCTAGCAGCCTCCTCTTAGGTGTTACTTATCGGGCTTTATCGCCTAAAGCGTGCTTGATCTTGGTGATGTGTTTTATAAAGGAGAGACCGAATATTATTTAAGGCAAATCATTACTAATGTATCTAGCTAACAGTTCGTGTAAGCACGTAAGGTATGCTATGTTTTATATTACTTGAGTCAAGTTAATATTATGGGAATTGTGATATATATGTTTGAGGCTAACATTGATGTGTATGAGTATTATATGATTGAATTCCAGTTTGAAGGTACTATTATGGAAATTCGCCTCCAAGTAGAAATACTAAGAATAAAGGAGATTTTAGTGCAATAACATGGTTGATATGAATGCTATATTTATACAAGTTGGAGCATGTGATTTTTTTGTAATATACCTATCGAGCTTCAAGGATATGTAGGTTGAAGGAAATGAAGTACAATTACTTAAGTTAATGAATTATTAGTATTCGCTTTGTATAAATAAATGTACTTAAATGTTTATGTGAAATGTTATAAGTTGAATGTTTTAATTGCTTAAATATTTAAATGTTATATTATCATGAGCTTAGGACTTACTAAGCTAGTAAGCTTATTTGTGTGAAATGTTCTCTCTGCTTTTATAGATTTTGGTTACGTTACGGGCTCGAGAGGGATCATCAAGAAAGTCACCCACACTATCAATCTATCTTTGGTACTCTTTATTTTGGGTTTTCGGTTAAAGGCATGTATAGAAAAGACTGTGATTTTGTTAAGATGATAACTTTTGTCTATGTATATATTAGCCATGCGAATGTGGCTTATATTTGATGTTAGTTGAAGTAGAATATTCGGCTTACTTTAAATGGTCAAGTGATGTGCATAAATGTATATTATAGACATAGTTAAATTATGATTGTTGTATTGTATGCATGATTTGGTTCATGGGCTATACATGCATTCTTCACTAAAATCTGGTGAAATTGAGATTATGGAATTCATCTAGTCTTATTAAATTGAGGAAATGGTAGGCTAATTATAATAATCTTTGTGATTATTAAATTGTTCAATTTGGCTTTGGCTAAATAAATTAAAATGAGAATTACATTATGGATTGTGTATATATATATAAGTGTCTTATTTATTATTTATTTTATTTTTATATATTACAATGTTTAGAACTGTTGCATGCACATGGTTTTATAAATGGTAAAGAAGTAGGTTTATTCTTTATTTATTGTAATAAGTTATTTGTTCATATTATCCATTTTCAATACCGTATGTGATATTGGCTATAAAATTTTGTGAAATGTTTTGTGCGGTCTAGTATATATATATATATATAATTATAAGAATAGTTGATTTATAGTTATAGTATATTCGCCAAGGGTATACTAATATGTTGTTATATGTATAATTGATTATTAAATGGTGAAATGGTTCAATTGTTTTAATATATGCACTTGTAGTATAGTATTAGAAATGAAAACTCATTTATGTTACATGAATGTTGGTTGATACTCGATATAAGCTATAATTTGGCATAAATTGAGATATGATTTATACAATATATATATATATATATATGTCATGAATATTTAAGTTATGTGATTCGGACATTGTGTGTTTAAGTACGGGTAATAAAACTCATTATACATTTATTTTTTTATGTCATACAATATGAAAATGGTTACATTGCTTATACTTGAATCTAATTGAAGTCCTTTTTCAAATTGAGTATTGTGTAGTAATGCCTCTTAACCCCAATTCACGACGGATATGGGTTAGGGTGTTACATTTATTGGTATCGAGCTACGGTTTAGTCGATTCTAGGACTACTAGTAGTACGTAAAAGTCTAGCTATACATGCCTTTAAATTTTATATGTGATAGTGTGGTGACTTCGACAATTTCAATTGTATTTTATATAGTAAATGGATTCCGATCCCGATAGAGTCAGTAGCTAATGATGTGGAGAGTGTCGCTACTGGTCTCGCACATAGATCGGCGCCATTAGACTCTCAACCGCCACGGTAACCACGAGGAGAGGCTAAACAAGACTTCTACCAAATGATGAATGAATGGTTTACCCGTTTGTTCGAATAATCCATTGTACAACAACCTCCACCCCGAATAATCCAACTCCGTACCTTCAAGACTTCGATGATAGATCCAACGAGATCTAGTAGGCCTCTTGTTGATAAAATCAAGAAATTTGAAATGAGGAATTCAAGGCTAATGATGATGATGATGCAGAGAGCTGAAATGTGGCTTGATAACACTATTCGGTACTTGATGAGCTATCCGCACCTGCATTTAATGTTTGAAATGTGCTATATCTTTACTTGGGACACCGCTTACCACCGGTGGAATACACTAGTATCGGTGGTTCCAAAAGAAAAGTGACATGGGATTTCTTTCGAATGAATTCGCAAGAAATATATCACCAGAGGTTCATCAACCGTAAACGTAAAGAATTTCTTGAACTAAAATAGGGCAAATGCGGTGGATGAATATGAGCGAAAATTTGTCGATTGAGCCGATATGCTCTGGAGTGTGTATCAACCTGAAGCCATTATGTGCAAAAGGTTTGAAGATGGTTTGAATGAAGATTTAAAGTTGCTTGTTGGCATTCTTGAAATCAAAGAGTTTGTGACACTAGTCGAACGAGCTTGCAAAGCTGAAGAGTTTGGGAAGGAGAAAAGAAAGGCTGAGACAGAAGCTAGAGACACTCGTAAAAGACCGTCGGGTAAGAATTTCCATTCCACATCTAAGAAGTTTAGAGATGACTTCAGTTGACATAAAGCCACTTCGGATTCACCTAGACGTGATCGACCTCCAATGAGCTCCTGAGCTACCTCGATGGCCAGTGTTGATAACGTTCCACAGAATCGAGTTGAATGCAAACATTGTGGAAAATGGCATTCCGGGAGTTGTAGAGTTCGTGACCGGTCCTGCTTTAAATGTGGATCCTCAGACCATTTTATTCGAGATTGCCCGATGTTAGCTGAGCAGAATACGGCACAGAACTCTAGACCGAGTAGTGCATCAGCACGGGGCAGACCACCTAGGCATTCTAGCAATGTAGGTGGTTGTCAGAGAGGGACGAAGAACACGGCAGTTCGATCTGAGGCTAGAGCTCCAGCTAGAGCTTATGTTACTCGAGCTAGAGAGGATCTCGCTTCTCAGATGTCATTATCGGTACTTTCACCCTTTATGATACCAATTGTAATTGCATTGATTGATCTGGTTCGACCTTTATATGTATATGAAACTCGGTATTCAAGAAGACTCGCCGATTGAGTCTCATCGAGTTTGTGATTCAGCGATCCAACCCTTTGGGTAGATGTGTGTTTGTTAATAAAGTGTGTAAAGGTTGCCCATTGATGATGCGGGATTTTGGTTCCCATCGATTTAATGTCGTTGTTTTCGATGAGTTTGATATAATTTTGGGAATGGACTGGTTAACTTCGCACGATGCAGTGGTGAATTGCAAAAGAAAGCTTATTGATTTGAGACATTAGAACGGTGAGATCATTAGAATTGAATCCAGTGATTTAAGTGGGTGTCCTACAGTGATATCCTTGACGTTAGCCCGTAAGTATGTGAAAAAAGGGTGCGAAGCTTATTTGGCTTATGTACTGGATAATAAATTGTTTGAGAAACAGATTGAATCTGTCTGATTGTATGTAAATACCGGATGTGTTCCTCAAGAACTACTGGGTTTACCTCAAAGACGAGAGATTGAGTTTGGCATTGAATTAGCAGGAATGACTCGATCTCAATAGCTCCATATCGGATGGCACCCTCTTGAGTTAAAAGAGTTGAAAGCACATTGCAAGAGTTAACAGATAGGGCTTTGCACGACCAAGTTTCTCTCCTTGGGGTGCACCGGTTCTTTTGTGAGAAAGAAAGATGGAACGATACGAATGTGTATTAATTATCGGCAATCGAATAAGGTAACTATAAAGAATAAGTACCGTTACCTCGAATTGATGATTTGTTTGATCGTTAAAAGGGCTTCAGATTTTCAAGATAGATTTGAGATCGGGTTATTATCGATTCATGAGTCGAGATACGAGATGTGCCAAAGACGTATTAGGACGAGGTATGGACATTTTGAGTTTTAGTTATGCCTTTTGGGCTTACTAATGCACCTGTTATTTTTATGGATTTGATGAATCGGGTTTTTAGACAGTTTTTGGATCGATTTGTGGTAGTGTTTATTGATGACATATTGATCTACTCCAAAGATGAAATTGAACACGCTGAGCATTTGAGGTTAGTGCTACAAACTTTATGAAATCAAGAGTTGTATGCTAAGTTTAGTAAGTGTGAGTTCTGGATGAAAGAGGTTCACTTTTTGGGACATGTTGTTTCAGCAGCAGGCATTCGAGTTGATCCGAACAAAATATCGGCTATACTTGATTGGAAGCCACCGAAAAATGTTTCGAGATTCAAAGTTTTCTGGGACTTGTGGGTTACTATCGACGATTTGTGAAAGGTTTTTCTATGATAGCTACCCCGTTGACAAAGTTATTGCAGAAAGATGTCAGGTTCGAGTGGTCAGAAAAGTGTCAGAAAAGTTTTGATCACCGAAAGCCCTTTTGATGAAGCTCCGGTGTTAGTTCAAATTTGAATCGGGTAAAGAATTTGTTGTTTATTATGATGCTTCTTTAAATGGTTTGGGCTGCGTTTTGATGCAGGAAGGCAAAGTTGTAGCCTATGCTTCAAGACAATTGAAGCAGCATGAAAGAAATTACCTGACGCATGACTTAGAACTTGTAGCCATTGTTTTCGCATTAAAAATTTGGCGTCACTATTTATTTGGCGAGAAATGTCACATTTATTCAGATCATAAAAGTCTAAAGTATTTAATGACTCAGAAAGATTTAAATTTGAGACAACGCAGATGGTTAGAATTGTTGAAAGATTATGAGTTGGTGATTGACTATCATCCGGGAAAAGCTAATGTTGTTGCAGATGCATTAAGTCAAAAATCATTGTTTGCTCTTCGTGCAATGAACGCACAGATAGCTATGTCTGGTGATGGTTTGATCATAGCCGAGTTACAAGCAAGACCGATGTTTATCCAGCAAATTTGTGATGCACTGAAAGTTGATAAGGATTTGATTGCTAGTCGAATCCAGTGTGAAAAAGGTGCAGAATCGATTTTCGATTGATGCAAATGACCTGTTTGAATTTTAAAAGTCGAATGTGTGTTCAAGAACTCGATTTGATCTGAGATGATTCTGAGTGAGGCCCATAGTGGTCGATTATCAATACATTCGGGTAGCACAAAGATGTATAATGATTTGAAACAGTTCTATTAGTGGCCTGGTATGAAACGGGATATATCTGAATTTGTTTCGAAATGCTTAATTTGTCAGCAAGTAAAAGCTGAACATCAAGTGCCATCCAGACTACTTCAGCCAATCATGATCCCTAAATGGAAATGGGATAGAATTACAATGGATTTTGTATCCGGTCTTCCTATGACTCGAGTAAGAAAGATGTTGTGCGGGTTATAGTTGATAGGTGACTAAATCACTCATTTTGTGCCGATTCGTACAAACTTTTCACTCGATAAACTTCTTTGAATTGTACGTATCACGATTGTGAGATTGCATGGTGTACCGAGTTCCATTGTTTGCATAGAGACCCGAGATTTACATCGCGATTTTGGAAGAAGTTGCAAGATGCCTTAGGTACTAAACTACATTTTAGTACGACCTTTCATCTGATGCATGACGGCCATCGAGCGAATTATTCAGATACTTGAGGACATGTTGAGATGCTGCGTTCTTGAGTTTGAAGGTGCGTGGGAAAGATATTTACCTCTGATTGAAGTTGCTTATAACAACAGTTTTCAATCTAGTATCAAAATGGTGCCCTATGAAGCCTTGTACGGGCGAAAGTGTCGAACACTATTATACTGGACTGAGCTCAGCGAGAATAAGATACACAGGGTTGATTTGATTAAAGAAACAGAACAGAAGGTAGCTATTATTAGAGGCAATTTGAAAGCTGCATCGGATCGTCAAAAGTCCTATGCCGATTTGAAACGTAAAAACATTGAATTCCAGGTCAGAGACCGTGTATTCTTAAAAGTTTCTCCGTGGAAGAAAGTACTCTGATTTGATCGGAAAGGCAAACTTAGTCCAAGATTCATCGGACCTTATGAAATCACTGAACGTATTGGGCCTGTTGCTTATAGATTAAAGTTGCCCTCTGAGTTAGAAAAGATACATGACGTATTTCATGTTTCTATGCTTCGTAAGTACAGATTAGATCCGTCACATGTAATCACACCGTCAGAAATTGAAATCCGACCCGATTTGACGTATGAGGAAGAACCGATCCGTATTTTAGCTCGGGAAATGAAAGAGTTAAGAAACAAAAGGATCCCATTAGTGAAGGTACTGTGGAATCGGCACGGAGTTGAAGAGGCTACGTGGGAGCCTGAGGATTCAATGAGGCAACAATATCCGACTTTGTTTAACGGTAAGATTTTCGAGGACGAAAATCCTAAAGGGGGGAGAGTTGTAACAGACCGAATTAGACCCTAGTCGGAACGGTGGTTTCGGGACCACGAATCCGAGTCGAGAAACATTTTAATATTTTATTTTTGTGTTTATGATGTGTGAATTAAAAGATGTGAAAGTTTCGTAGAAAAATTTTATTGTTTAAGTGCTCAATTTGATAAAAAGGACTTAATCGCATAAAGAGTAAAAGTGGCATGCTAAAGTGAAATGTACCTTTTTGATTGTGGCTTTTAAAGTGGATGTCCTAAAAGGACAATTAGCCCATTCCTTTAGATAGTGGACGGCATATATGAGAAATAAAAACAAAATTTTGTTTTATAATTGTATGTTTTATTTTAGGTAATGAATAAATAATATTACCTTTAATTTTAAGGCATAAAATAATGAAAGAAAGTGGGAAGAAAGAGAACATACCTTGTTCTTCTTCTCTTGGCCGAATGTCGAGGGTGAAAAACTCCATTGTTGGAGCTTAATTTCGGCAACTTGGGGGCTTAAATTAGGATCAAGAGCAAAGAAAAACGGATTTAGATCGGGGAAAGACCAAGGTTCTCGAATAGTCGATTTGCACGGTCTATCGACAACCAAGGTAAGTCCTTAAGCTGAAATATGTCAAAGAATTATTTATGAATCTATTAAATGATGATGTTCGATAAATTTGAAAGTAAATTATGGTAGTAGCCGAATGTATATGGTTGAATTGGTTTGAATGCATAAATTGATAATGTGATATGAATATGTGTCTTTGATATATTATTTGTGAAAATGTGAAGTATGTGATTGGTTTATGAATTATTTCGGCTTATTGCCTAGCAAGCCTTGTCGGTGATTTAATTAAAGCTTCGTGCCTAGCAGAGCTTAGTGCCTGGATGATATATTCGAGCTTCGTGCCTCAGCGTGCTTAGTCTTGGTGACATATTCGGCTTTAAGCCTAGCAGGCCTAGTGCCAGTGACTACTTTCGGGCTCCGAGCCTAGCAGGCCTCGTGTCGGTGTTACTTATCGGGCTTTATCGCCTAGCAGGCTTGATGCCGGTGATATGTTTTATAAAGGAGAGACCGAATATTATTTAAGGCAAATCATTACTAATGTATCTAGCTAACGGTTCAGGTAAGCACGTAAGGTATGCTATGTTTTATATTACTTGAGTCAAGTTAATATTATGGGAATTGTGATATATATGTTTGAGGCTAACATTGATGTGTATGAGTATTATATGATTGAATTCAGTTTGAAGGTACTATTATGGAAATTCGCCTCAAGTAGAAATACTAAGAATAAAGGAGATTTTAGTGCAATAACATGGTTGATATGAATGCTATATTTATACGAGTTGGAGCATGTGATTTCTTTTGTAATATACCTATCGAGCTTCAAGGATATGTAGGTTGAAGGAAATGAAGTACAATTACTTAAGTTAATGAATTATTAGTATTCGCTTTGTATAAATAAATGTACTTAAATGTTTATGTGAAATGTTATAAGTTGAATGTTTTAATTGCTTAAATATTTAAATGTTATATTATCATGAGCTTAGGACTTACTAAGCTAGTAAGCTTATTTGTGTGAAATGTTCTCCTCTGTTTTATAGATTTTGGTTATGTTACGGGCTTGAGAGGGATCGTCAAGAAAGTCGCCCACACTATCAATCTATCTTTGGTACTCTTTATTTTGGGTTTTCGGTTAAAGGCATGTATAGAAAAGACTGTGATTTTGTTAAGATGATAACTTTTGTCTATGTATATATTAGCCATGCAAATGTGGCTTATATTTGATGTTAGTTGAAGTAGAATATTCGGCTTACTTTAAATGGTCAAGTGATGTGCATAAATGTATATTATAGACATAGTTAAATTATGATTGTTGTATTGTATGCATGATTTGGTTCATGGGCTATACATGCATTCTTCACTAAAATCTGGTGAAATTGAGATTATGGAATTGCCTAGTCTTATTAAATTGAGGAAATGGTAGGCTAATTATAATAATCTTTGTGATTATTAAATTGTTCAATTTGGCTTTGGCTAAATAAATTAAAAATGAGAATTACATTATGGATTGTATATATATATATATATAAGTGTCCTATTTATTATTTATTTTATTTTATATATTACAATGTTTAGAACTCATTGCATGCATGGTTTTATAAATGGTAAAGAAGTAGGTTTATTCTTTATTTATTGTAATAAGTTATTTGTTCATATTATCCATTTTCAATACCGTATGTGATATTGACTATAAAATTTTGTGAAATGTTTTGTCTGGTCTAGTATATATATATATATATATATATATAATTATAAGAATAGTTGATTTATAGTTATAGTATATTCGCCAAGGGGTATACTAATATGTTGTTATATGTATAATTGATTATCAAATGGTGAAATGGTTCAATTGTTTTAATATATGCACTTGTAGTATAGTATTAGAAATGAAAACTCAGTTTATGTTACATGAATGTTGGTTGATACTCGATATAAGCTATAATTTGGCATAAATTGAGATATGATTTATATATAATATATATATATATATATATATATGTCATGAATATTTAAGTTATGTGATTCGTACATTGTGTGTTTAAGCACGGGTAATAAAACTCATTATACATTTATTTTTTTTATGTCATACAATATGAAAATGGTTGCATTGCTTATACTTGAATCTAATTGAAGTCTTTTTCAAATTGAGTATTGTGTAGTAATGCCTCTTAACCCCAATTCAATGACGGATATGGGTTAGGGTGTTACATATACATATATTTTTCTAAGTTTTTAGGTTTTTATTTTTACGCTTTTAATAATAAAGATCAAATTAATGTAATATGTAAAGTTAAGGGGTTAATTTTGTTGAAATTTTAAAATTACGATTAAATTGATAGAATCTACAAACATTAACTTTAATTAATCTAGTTAAATAATAAGCAAAGGATGAAAGAGTGCAACAAAAACTAAAAATTCCAAAATATGAAGTAAAAAAGTTTAAAAACTTTAATGATAATTTTATATAAAAATTTCATAATATCTCCTTTTACGATTATATAATAAATTAATATTTAATAAATAACTTAAAATACTTAACTCCAAACCCCATTACATACCCCAAATCCAAATACAAAATCCTAAACTAAAACACACATACTTCTAAACCCCAAACTATATATCGATAATTTTAATATTAAAATTCATATTATCTATTTTTCAATTATATATAATAAATTATTTAATATATCAATTAAGGATTAAAATTTGAACATACTTTAAAGAAATAATCATTGGGGTAATGGATACATATACCATTCGGGGTTATGGGAAGATAGTTTCACAATAGAATAAAGGATCGGTAAATGATGGTCGGATCTGATAGCTTCGGGGTTATGGGATTTAATTAGGGATTTTGGGGATTTGAATTAAGGGAAATTAATTTGAGGGATTTCTATTTCGAGAATTTTGAGTTATATAGCTAACACCTTATACCTTAAATCCTAAAATCATAAACTTAAACCATAAACCCTAAACTCAAAAACCTAACGCATTAACCATTTCCCCCCCAAACCCCTAAACCTAAACTCATGATACACTTATAAACCATAAACCCTAAACTCAAAACCCTAACCCATTAACCATTTCCCCCTAATTCAACCTTTAACCCTAAACCTTAACCCCTGACCACTAACACTTAAACCTTATCAGGTAAACACTAAGATATTAAGCACTATACAATAAACCCAAACAACAAACTTTAAAACACTAAACCCATACACCAAAATAACAAACCCTAAACCATGAAATTAACATACTAAACATTAAACCCTTACTAAATCAATTTTAATAGCTTAATTTGTAACTTAAATGAAAACTTCTAAATTATTTAGTTAACAATACGTAACTTTTCATAATTAAGTAACTAAAATGAAAATTTCTCATTGCTTATAGGTGAATTTATCAAAATAAAATATAATTCAAAGCAAGAAGAAGGGAAAAATATGAAAAACTTTTAGCGGCGCTTGTGAAAAACGCCGCTAAAGCTAATACCTTTAGTTGCGTTTTTTCAAAAGCCCCGCTAATGTTAATACCTTTAGTTGCGTTTTTTATAAGCGCCGCTAATGCTCAGACATTTAGCGGCGTTTTTTTATAAGCGCCGCTAATGCTCAGACATTTAGCGGCATTTTTCAAAAGCGCCACTAATGCTCAGACCTTTAGCGGCGTTTTTTAAAAAGCACCGCTAATGCTCTAATTTATAGCGGCATTTGAGGAAAAAACGCCGCTATTTATCATTTTTCGTGGTGTTTTGGTAATAAACGCCTCTATTTCTTATTTTTTTGCGGCGTTGTCGTTAAAACGCCGCTATTGTGTAATATTTGCGGCGTTTTTATTTAAAACGCTACTAAGAACGCCGCTAAAAGTCTGTTTTGGTGTAGTGTTACAAGGTTAGCACCGTATCAATAAATGTATCTTTATTATTATTTATTATTTTTATACAAATGCCTAGAATTATTCATTGTCTCTTTTCAACCTTTCAATAGGAGGATAAATGTGCTTCAACACGCTCAATCTCACATCCTCCTGCATAGACAACAATATCAATGTCAACCGAGTTAGGACTCAATCGATATGTATCATTTTTATTCTATATTAGTATGAATATATATTGATGGATTTTGATGTATTATTTTAAAATTATTGATAATTTTAGAATATTTTTATATAGATATTTATAAATTAATTTATAATTTATAATTAAATATATATTAATATACAAGTAAATTTATCTCAATTACATTCATAAAAATATCTTTACATACAAATATAAATTTTAAAATAATTTATTAGGTTAAATAATTTAATTTGATAATTATTTTTTGTTTTTAATGTTTTTAAATAAAATTAATTTAACGTATAAAATGTTACACCAATTAATATAGATCAGTACACACATGTTGAGGGTTATTATTTGATATATTTCTTTTAATTCTATAACTGCAGTTAAAAATTATCATGTACCTCAATTTTTTTGTATATTTTACTATATATTAAACACTTGTCATCACTTTAATTTAATATTGAAATGAAATTCGTGAAAGTGCATGGCCCCATACACTTAAATTAGCGGCTGAGATTGCAAGAAAAATAGGAATTCTCTAAAATTTTAATAATTTTCAATATTTATATTTTAATTTTAGAATTATTGTTAACAAAATTTTAAAAATATTAAAAGGATATTTTAATTATCGTTTAGGGATTAAATTAGCTAGTAATCTTTTGAATTAATGTATCACAAAACTTAACAAAAGTATTTAAAATGTAATCATTCAAAAACACTAATGACTAATATATAAATTTTAAAAGTTGAACGATTGAAACGTAATTTTAAATAAATTTTAAGAATAATTAATATAAGTTACCCAAAAATAAAAATTGTTAAAGACAATATTCTAACAGTCGGTAGAAGCCTAGTGATCAATATGGTCGATTTGGTGCTTCCAATGACCTTGTATTAGATACTGTAGTGGAATCAAAAAAATTTTAGGCGGAATTAAATTATATATTTTTATAATAGTAAAAATATAATTTTATTATTTTAATAATTTATATTTTATAATTTTAATTAAATTTTTATAATTTTGAGAGATCAAAATATAATAATATTATTATTAATTTAAAATTTAATAAATTAAAAATCACCTAAATGAAAACTTTTCCGTGAAACTCCTGGGAGCCACTGATTATATGCCTGGCTGCGTACATGCTTTAGTAGGTCGCACTATAATAGGCCTAAAAGCATAGGATGCTATCATGTAAATGTAGTTGGGTAAGAATACAGAAGACAAAAGCTTTGATACCATTTCAACAGACTTTCTTTTAAATTTATTGTGAATCAGCTTAAAATCTATGCAAAAGGGTTATTTAATTTCCGGTATACGAAGCAGCGTTCTATAAGTAATTTCGCCACTTGTAAACGGAGACTTCTTTAGTGGAACTTTTTTTTTATGACGAATGAATTTTGTGGAATTTGATGAGCGGAAAATGTGAGAGCAACTGCAGAATTGTGGGTTTTTTACTGAAATCGGATAGAAAAAAAAAAGAAAAACTAAAATGGGATGACTTTTGATTATTTACTGAAATGGTATAATCAGGGTGGTCACGCAACTCCCATAGGCGGCCCCTGCAGCAAAATTAAAAGAAAATTTTTTAGAACAGTTAATTGAAACAGTGAACAACAGAGGGCTGCAGTAAAAGAAAAAAATAGTTAGAAACAGTGGAAAGCCGACAGAAGCTGAACAATAGCATGGCAGAGGCGGCACCAAGCCTGGACAATGGCCTGCCAAAGGCGGCACCAAGCCTAGACAATGGCCTTCCAAAGGCGACACCAATAGCAGATAATTCATCCCCCCTCCCCGAAATGTGAAGCAAAGCGAGCAAAAAAAGAAGAAGAAAGTGGTGGTTTAAAAAAAAGAGAAAGAAGAAAGAAAGATCAGAGGGAAGAAAAAAGAAGAAAGAAACTTAGGTATAATTTTTTTTTTTAAACAATGCTTGTGTTTAGTTTAGTTTAGTTTATAACTATTGTTAGTTAGTTAGTTTAGTTAGTTAGTTAGGATTAGTAGGTTAATTAGTATTTTAGCTAGCTAGTTAGTTAGTTAGTTATATTATTATTGTTAGGTAGTTAGAAACCCTAAAAAAATTTTGTATATTAATATGTTAGTAGTATATTAATATGTTAGTTAGTATATTATTAGTATATTAATATGTTAGTATATTGTTAGTATATTAATATGTTAGTTTAAAACCCTAAAATAATATATTGTTAGTTAGTATGTATATTAATGTGTTAGTATATTAATATGTTAGTTAAAAACCCTAAAATAATATATTGTTAGTTAGTATGTATATTAATGTGTTAGTATATTAATATGTTAGTTTAAAACCTTAAGAACCCTAAAATAAAATATTGTTAGTTAGTATGTATATTAATGTGTTAGTATATTAATATGTTAGTTAAAAACCCTTAGAACCTTAAAATAATATATTGTTAGTTAGTATGTATATTAATGTGTTAGTATATTAATATGTTAGTTAAAAACTCTAAATAATATATTGTTAGTCAAGTATGTATATTAATGTGTTAGTATATTAATATGTTGGTTAAAAACCCTAAGAACCCTAAAATAATATATTGTTAGTTAGTATGTATATTAATGTGTTAGTATATTAATATGTTAGTTAAAAACCCTTAGAACCTTAAAATAATAAATTGTTAGTTATTATATTAATACATTAGTATATAACTCTAAAAAGTTAATATTTTAGTTAGTATATTTTAGTTAGTATTATTAATATTGTTAGTATAGTAAAAACCAAATTATTATTTTTGTTATTTTTTAATTTTTAGTTTTGTTTTAAAGCTTTTTATTTGTTTATTTTGATTTGTTAGTAAGTTATGTGTTTATATTAATTAATTTTTATTGTGAATGTTATGTTTTAAATTTTTTGAGAAATTTTGTTTATTTTTTAACAGATTGACCATTGAAGATGGATGATCAGTTTTCGTATGCGTTTATTTCGATGAAATCATCTTGACAACAACCGTTGGATGCATATTTGAATGTCGACAACAAATAGTAATGAGATTTAATAGAAATGTCTCGTTGGATGATATGAAGGGAATGATTAACGTAAAAATTGTTAGACGTTGTGGGAGAACGATTTCGAGAATTTTCTACAAGTTTCCAGTTTCAGCAGATCCGACAAATTCACAGAAATGGAACTTGTAGACGACGAAGACGTGGAGACAATGATCGCTCTTTACCGTGGGAATGGGAGTAACAGAAATGTACCAATTCACTTATTTGCTAAGTTAGCCGGTATTGAGCAAAATGAAGACATCAATGCATATGGTGAAGAACATGGAGCTCAAGAACCGTGCTTGGTGCCTCCAATATCGTATTTTGATGCCTATCGACTATACATGGGATCAATATCGATCTTAATATTACACCCGATATTGATGTCGTTGGTGATGATGGACACGATAGTTGTGATCATTGTGAGGAAGAGGTCGATATTGACAATGATCCTGTAACATCCTAGAACTGGGCCTAGTTGGATTGGGCCCAATGGGCCTTGGGGGTAGTAGCATTTAAAATTTTTGAAAATAAGAGAACGGCTTTAGTGCTAGTTGGACCTATTAGGTGAGTTTGGAAGGTTAGAGGGTTTCTATGAAGTCCCAGGTTCAAATTTTGGCTTTAGGAAAATTTTGGTTTTAGGTGAATAAAACCCTGAGAGTTAGTAGTAGGCTTTAAGAATAAAATGTGGAGAAAAATGACACAAGTGGAGTGTGTGGTGTAGTGGCAAAGTAATGCCACATAGGGGACAAGGGGGTGATGCCACAAGGAAGGAAGGAGCTTCAAGTCTTGGCTTTTGCATTTTGGATTTCTTTTTAAAAGGACTATAGAATTTTGCCATAGGGTTATATTTAGTTGCGCATGATTTTAGACACAAGAAAGTGAATGGTCTAGTGGCAAGGCATCGTTAAGGGTGCAAGGGAGTCTGAGTTCGAATCTCATGACAAGCAATGGAGTATTTATTTTGCGGATTGGACGGGAAGAGTTTGAATTGGATTTAAACTCTACTGACGGAGGGATCCCACATCGAAAAGATACAAAGAAGGAAGGTGAGAAGCTAGCTATATATAGAGCATTCTATGAGGAGAGTTAATATACCTTGGTAGGCGTTTGGGTGCAGACCTAGAGGATAATCGCCAATAGTAGCGAAGAAAGGGCTACTAGAACGTAAGGCACACGGTAAGGTTACGGTGAGGTTTCAGTTTTCGATAAGTGTATACTAAATTATGATTAATCGTTAGGTGATGTCGATTGTATGTTCGTGACTAAGGAGTTTGCAGCGCGCGTGGTTACCAGGTGTGTACAAATACTACACACACGAAATCGGTAAAGCCGAAAGTGGCTAAATGGGCCCGGTGGGCCCTAAGGCTAAGTTTGATGAAATAGTTTGGTTGGTTATACGAATTGAATTAGTCATGCATGATACATGAATTGGATTTGTTTTGGGCCTAATGGGCCGTAAGGGAGTGATTTGGGCTTGATGGGCTTATGGGGACGTAGACATGTATATTAGGGTTTATGAACCTTAGGACTAGTTTGAACATCTCTTAAATTCCATAAGACTTAATTTCACTAATTAAACATGTTTGCGAACAAGTCGCTGGGTTAGGGTGTGGCAACGGGCATACGTATGTCTAGGATTGGATCTAGGGAGAGCTTGGTACTTAAGTGGCCCTAGTGGCCCACCTCCTCTTTTTTGGAATCCTACTTGGTGCGTAATATCTGTTCACTTTAGCCGTGAAGACTTGTTGATGTGCCAAAGTTCATAGCTAAAACCCGAAAGGGACTGAAATACCCCCGATTTGTGATATTAACAAAATACCCCTAATTTATGAAATTACCAAAATACCCCTAGTTTGCAAAATTACCAAATACCCCCAATTTGTGAAATTACCAAAATACCCTCGATTTATGAAATTATCAAAAACCCCCGCTTTGTAAAATTATCGAAGTACCCTGATTTGTAAAATTATCGAAATACCCTCGATTTGTAAAATTACCAAAATACCCCCGATTTGTGAAATTACTGAAATACCTCTAATTTGTAAAATTACCAAAATACCCCTGTATGGTAGAATTACAAAAATACCCTTGGTAGGTAAATTACGAAAATACCCTTGGTGGGTAAATTACGAAAATACCCTTGGTAGGTAAATTACGAAAATACCCTTGGTTGGTAAATTACGAAAATACCCTTGGTAGGTAGATTACGAAAATACCCTTGGTTAATAAATTACGGAAATACCCTCGATAGGTAAAATGACTGATATGCCCCTGGAAGGTAAAAATGAAGAAAACGCCCCTACATGTTATATGATTATTCTTGTATGTGATTTATGATTGTTATCATATGATTATTATTGTATGTTGCATTCATGTGTTATTATGTTGCATGGGAAGGGATTATTCGAAAGGGAAGTGCAGATAGGATCGCATGGTCGCTGACGATTGTGGATCCACCAAGGCTTTAGCCACCGAAAGCGACTATCTTTGCACCGATAAGTTAGTGCCACAACCGATGCTACATGAGGAGTGTAGGGATGGGTGGGTCGATTAAATCCTCACAGGAGTGCAGGGTTGGACAAGAGACGGAATACAGGTTTGGTATGGGCATTAATGCATTGCATATGTGGCTTTATTTGAGATGGGCTTAGGCCCAGATAAATATGATTTGTGACATTTATGGGTTAAGGCCCAACTGAGGCTTTTTTGGGCTAAGGCCCAATTGCCACCGTTACTGAAATGGGCTTCTACCCGAACTGTTGTGATTCATGTTCTTATTGATGAGGGTTATGCACACTGAGTTTTCGTAAAATCACACCCTCTTTTTAATATTTTTCTCAGGTAATCCTCAGTAAGCGATTCGACGTACTAGAGGACTCGGAGGTGGCCACACTACGAGCAATTTTGGACTCTAGTGTTTTACTTATTTTTAACTTGGGTTAATATTTTGTAATAAGGCCTCACTTAAATTCTGGTTTTAGTTTTAAATTTTTAGTTTATTATGTTTTAAATCTGCTAAACTTTGTATCACGATTTTCCAAAACCGTATCTGCTTTCAAAATACTACGCTTTCGCAAATAGGTCGTAAACATCACGTTTTTATAAATCAGTCATTTTAATTAAGTTTCCGCAACAAACAAAGTTTTTTTAGGTAATAACTTTTTAATAAATGTCGATTAATAATAAACAAACGCAAACTGAGACTTTAGTTTTTAATATCAAGAAAGGTTTTCAAATTGAACCATGGTTTCTCGAAAAGCACCCCCAATGTGACACGCTAGATTCGGGCCTAACTTCTAGGCCGGGTTTGGGGTGTTACATTTAGTGGTATCAAAACCTAGGTTGCAAAACTCGGGCTGTGAGATGGGCTTTAGTGTTTATTTTAAAGATGTTTACAAATGATTTTTAAGTAGTTTTGAAAGGTTTTTGTGTGGCACACCGAGTCCCCAGCGTCGGACCAAGTAAGTTCTCTTATCTATTTTAAACTGTTATTGCTGTAGGTAGATACTGGGATTACTTTAGATGATAGACTATACTGAGGCCCGTGGGGGACTAAAAACAATAGTGAGCTGGCAATTTCGAAAACAATTCTTAACTACTACTTCCATAAAACATTTGTTTAATTATTGGAACTATGAGCTAAATTCATAAAATTTGTAATTCATATAATTAGGACTAGAGTGCGCAGCAGAAGTGTAGTGGTATATCCGGTATTGTGCGACTATGAGATAATTGGAAATTTCGGGGATGAAATTTCTCTAAGGAGGGTAGATTTGTAACATCCTGGAACTGGGCCTAGTAGGATTGGGCCCAATGGGCCTTAGGGTAGTAGCGTTTAAAATTTTTGAGAACAAGAGAATGGATTTAGTGCTAGTTGGACCTATTAGGTGAGTTTGGAAGGTTAGAGGGTTTCTATGAAGTCCCAAGTTCAAATTTTGGCTTTAAGAAAATTTTGGTTTTAGGTGAATAAAACCCTGAGAGTTAGTAGTAGGCTTTAAGAATAAAATGTGGAGAAAAATAATACAAGTGGAGTGTGTGGTGTAGTGGCAAAGTGACGCCACATAGGGGACAAGGGGGTGACACCACAAGGAAAGAAGGAGGTCCAAGGTTCAAGTCTTGGCTTTTGCATTTTGGATTTCTTTTTAAAAGGACTATAGAATTTTGTCATAAGGTTATATTTAGTTGCGCATAATTTTAGACACAAGAAAGTGAGTGGTCTAGTGACAAGGTATCATTAAGGGTGCAAGGGAGCTTGGGTTCGAATCTCATGACAAGCAATGGAGTATTTATTTTGCAGATTGGACGGGAAGAGTTTGAGTTGGATGTAAACTCTACTGACAGAGGGATCCCACATCGAAAAGATACAAAGAAGGAATGTGAAAAGCTAGCTATATATAGAGCATTCTATGAGGAGAATTAATATACCTTGGTGGGCGTTTGGGTGCAGACCTAGAGGATAATCGCCAATAGTAGCGAAGGAAGAGCTACTAGAACGTAAGGCACACGGTAAGGTTACGGTGAGGTTTCAATTTCTGATAAGTGTATATTAAGTTATGATTAATCGTTAGGTGATGTCGATTGTAGGTTCGTGACTAAGGAGTTTGCAGCGTGCGTGGTTACCAGGTGTGTACAAACACTATACACACGAAATAGGCCAAGCCGAAAGTGGTTAAATGGGCCTGGTGGGCCCTGAGGCTAAGTTTGATGAAATGGTTTGGTTGGTTATACGAATTGAATTAGTCATGCATGATACATGAATTTGATTTGTTTTGGGCCTAATGGGCCGTAAGGGAGTGATTTGGGCTTAATGGGCTTATGGGGACGTAGACATGTATGTTAGGGTTTATGGACCTTAGGACTAGTTTGAACAACTCTTAAATTCCATAAGACTTAATTTCTCTAATTAAACATGTCTATGAACAAGTCGCTGGGTTAGGGTGTGGCAACGGGCATACACATGTCTAGGATTGGATCTAGGGAGAGCTTGGTACTTAAGCGGCCCTAGTGGCCCACCTCCTCTTTTTTGGAATCCTACCTAGTACGTAATGTCTGTTCACTTTAGCAGCGAAGACTTGTTGATGGGCCAAAGTTCATAGCTAAAACCCGAAAGGGACTGAAATACCCCCGATTTGTGATATTAACAAAACACCCTCAGTTTGTGAAATTACCAAAATACCCCTGGTTTGTAAAATTATCGAAATACCCTCGATTTGTGAAATTACCAAAATACCCTTAATTTATGAAACTACCAAAATACCCCCGATTTACAAAATTACCGGAGTACCCTGATTTGTAAAATTACCAAAATACCCCTAATTTGTGAAATTACCAAAATACCCCCGATTTGTGAAATTACTGAAATACCCTTAATTTGTAAAATTACCAAAATACCCCTGTAGGGTAGAATTACGAAAATACCCTTGGTAGGTAAATTACGAAAATACCCTTGGTGGGTAAATTACGAAAATACCCTTAGTAGGTAAATTACAAAAATACCCTTGGTAGGTAGATTACGAAAATACCCTTGGTTGATAAATTACGAAAATACCCTCGATGGGTAAAATGACAGATATGCCCCTAGAAGGTAAAAATGAAAAAAACGCCCCTACATGTTATATGATTATTCTTGTATGTGATTTATGATTGTTATCATATGATTATTATTGTATGTTGCATTCATGTGTTATTATGTTGCATGGGGATGGGATGGTCGATCGATGGTCGCTGTGGATCCACCGAAGGCTTTTAGCCACCGAAGCTATCTATTTGCACCAATAAGCTAGTGCCACAAAGTGCTACATAAGGAGTGTAGGGATGGGTGGGTCGATTAAATCCCCACAAGAGTGCAGGGTTAGACAGGAGACAGAGTGCAGGTTTGGTATGAGCATTAATGCATTGCATATGTGGTTTTATTTGAGATGGGCTTAGGCCCAGATAAATATGATTTGTGACATTTATGGGTTAAGGCCCAATTGAGGCTTTTATGGGCTAAGGCCCAATTACCACCGTTACTGAAATGGGCTTCGGCCCGAACTGTTGTGATTCATGTTCTTATTGATGAGGGTTATGCACACTGAGTTTTCATAAACTCACACCCTCTTTTTAATATTTTTTCTCAGGTAATCCTCAGTAAGAGGTTCGACGTGATAGAGGACTCGGAGGTGGCCACACTACGAGCAATTTTGGACTCTAGTATTTTACTTATTTTTAACTTGGGTTAATATTTTATAATAAGGCCTCTCTTAAATTCTAGTTTTAGTTTTGGATTTTTAGTTTATTATATTTTAAATCTGCTAAACTTTGTATCACGATTTTTCAAAATAGTATTTGCTTTCAAAATACTACGCTTTCGCGAATAGGTCGTAAACATCACGTTTTTATAAGTTAGACATTTTAATTAAGTTTTCACAACAAACAACGTTTTTTTAGGTAATAACTTTTTAATAAATGTCAATTAATAATAAACAAACGCAAACTGGGACTTTAGTTTTTAATATCAAGAAAGGTTTTCAAATGGAACCATGGTTTCTCGAAAAGTACCCCAATGTGACACGCCAGATTCGAGCCTAACTTTTAGGCCGGGTTTGGGGTGTTACAGATCCCGATATGGACAATATACCTAATGATATTGACGATGAAGACGTGAATGACGATGAGAACGTTAGTGCGTCTTCTGTCGAGAACCAGATAGGATGTATTATGATACACAATAATCCTGGGCCACACATGTCGCTCATAGACCCAACGCAGCGCGTGTAACTGAGTTTCCAGAGTACCCTAAAATATATCTTGCTCACCGGCTTACCGTAAATTCCGATCATGAGGAGTTATTCGTAGGCCAAAGATTCAGAAGTAAAGAAGAGTGCTTATCTGCTATTACACGGTATATCATGGATATATCAGTAGATTACAAAGTCGCAGTGTCTAAATCGATAGTATATATTGCAGAGTGTTGGAAGGCAGCGGAAGGCTACAATTGGTGGGTACGAGCTACATTCATTCAAAATTCGCAGATGTGGGAGATAAGAAAATTGGTTGGGCCTCACACATGCAGATCGACACGTATGACAGAAGATCATCGAAAACTTGATTCTAAAACTATATATACGTGTATCATGCCAATGGTGAAGGACATGCCGACTATTAAAGTTTCAGACTGATTGCTAAAATACAAGCACGATTCCAGTAGCGAGTATTATATCGAAAGGCGTGGATAACTAAACAGATGGCAATGGAACAATTGTATGGGATTACGATTCATCGTATAACGAGCTATAGGAATGGATAGCTGCTATGCGAAAGTACATACCGAGAACTGTGATTGAGTTATAGACACGACTTTTTTACGGCCTAAATGACCAATTACAACCGGGAAAAGAATTTTTCATCGGATGTTCTGGATGTTTGATCCATGTGTACGGGCATCTCCATACTGCAAGCCGTTTGTGCAGGTGGATGGGACATGGCTATATAGAAAATATACACAAATCTTACTTATTGCGGTTGCTCAATACGGCAATAGGAACGTGCTCTCAATAGCGTTTGTAATAGTAGATAAGGAGAATATGGGATCTTGGGAATTATTCCTTACCAACCTGTGGAGGTATGTTATTAGCAACGATAATATTTGCATCATCTCCGATAGAGGGAAAGGATTAATTGCCGCAATTAGGCGTTCCGGTGTGCCATGAAGATCTGTTTACTGCATCCGTCACATTGCGGCTAACTTTCTTCGAGAGTATAAGAATGCAAACTGGAAGAGAGAAGTGGTGAAAATGGGTAAAGGATAACCTTATATTTTCAATATAAATTTAATGTTTTTATGTTATCCAATTACCGTAACTTATCTTTTTTAAAACATGTATAGCGTACGAGTTAGAGCCACATATTTTTCGCCAAAGAATGACTCAACTTGAGAGTGACATGGAAGGTCAAACGAATAAATCTTTTCAGGAGTGGTTGGGTACAATGGAGCCGTGGCAATGGGCTCAAAGTTGTGACGAGGGCTTTCATTATGGTCAAACGACCACAAACTTGGTGGAGGGGGTCAATGCTGTATTGTTAAAAATATGACATCTTTCGATTTCATCTGTCTTCTCGGCTACATTCTACAGGTTGGCAACCTTGATGCCAAGAATGGGTAAACAACAAGTCAACCAGATGGATGCGGGACACGTGTTTATGGAAGATGTCAGGGATGCATTGATTGCAAACCGTCGGATTGCGAGGTCGATGACTGTAGAAATATATTCACGTTGAATGGAAACTTTTCGAGTTACGGAGTCCATCGGTCGTCGACCCGGTTTGCCACCTAAGTTTTATGGAGTCGATCTTCGGAGTAGACAGTGCGAATGCAGGAGGTTCCAAACACTTCATTATCTGTGTGCACATGTCGTGGCAGCGTGTGCTAAAGTGAACCTTAATGTTGAACATTTTGTCGATGATGTGTACATGCTAGAGCGTACATTGCGTGTCTGGGAAAATGAGTTTCCTGTCCTGCCCGACCTGTCTACATGAGAGGTGCCTCGGACGACTTTCGAGCTTGTCCCAGACAGAGCGCTATGCAGGAATCCG
The DNA here is from genome assembly GCA_025506655.1 of Gossypium rotundifolium. Lineage (NCBI taxonomy): Eukaryota > Viridiplantae > Streptophyta > Magnoliopsida > Malvales > Malvaceae > Gossypium > Gossypium rotundifolium. Next base: position 176,869,494 of record CP106724.1, read on the forward strand.
AGAGGTCGTCCGCAATCATCTAGAATCCATAATGAAATGGACATTAGGGAGAAATCCGATGGTAAACGCTGTGGAATATGCAGGTTAAGTGGTCATAATCGAAGTAAATGCCCACAGCGAAACTATCATGTTGGACAATCGTCACGAATGACTAGAATTAAACTTATTCAGATTAACATATTTTGTATTCTGATTTCAAGCTCTCTCCAATTTCGATTTATGCATGATTAAATAAGGTTGATATTTAAGCCCTAGAATTGTTAATTATTATGAAACGTGTCCGTAAATGAACCATATTGCACTGCAAATTCTGTCATAATCAATTTCCAACCAAAGAGGCGGCTCCCAAGGCAAAATTAATAAAACACGCTCTTCTTTTTAAGTTAATTATTGATTTAGACTCTTTTTATATTATTTAAGGATTTTGAAAATCACATGATAAAAAGCGCGTCTTCCGGAAACCACATTTCAGAAAATGTTTTTTATATCACACATTTTCTTTTGACATGCTTATATTTTCTACCCTCCATCCCAACTTCGAATTTTCTCCTATATTTATTAATTATGTTTCTAATGAATAATTCAAGCATTTTTTATTTTTAAATTTTAATTAATATATATTTTATTTTTAATTTTTAGTTAGTAAATATATTTTTAATTTTAATTAACAATTTATTTATTTAATAGATAAAATGAAAATATATAATTATATATAATAAAAATAATTTTCTATATATATCATTATGTTAAATGTATTTTATTTTAAACTTCAACTACTTTTTTGATATATTTTATTTATATATAATTTTTATATGTTAAATATTTATTCTTTATACGTATATCATGAGTATTGTAAATTTTAATATTATAAAATAATTATTTCAAAAAATAAATATTTTTATAAAATTATATATAAAGAAAAATATATCAAAAAATTAATTAATGTTTTTAAAAATAAAATATATTTAACATAATAATATATAGAAAAATTAATTGATATATTTTAAAAATAAATATATTTAATATAATCATATATAAAAATATTTTTATTATATAATTATATATTTATTATTTTATCTATATAAATAAAAATAAATTTAATATAACTTGTTTATTAATTAAAAGCATTAATTATAAAATTTTTTAAAAAAAACTTCAAGCAACGTTCATTAAAAAACAAATAAATAAGAGAGGGGATTCGAATCTGAAACCCAAGGGTAGAAAATGTAATAATTTTAAAACATATTCTATAAAGCTTATTTTCCTAAATAATATAAAAAATGGCTAAATTGGTAATTTTCTTAAAAAGTTTCCTTCTTCACTAATTTTGGCCGGCTCCCAATTATTTTTTATCAGTCGTAGTTTTTCCTCTAGCTTTTCCAAGAAGCTTCGTTATCTCCGCTCCCCACAACATCAGCATGTCACCGTCTGCTGACGGAACCGTCAAATGCGCCTGCCGATGCTCCTCTTCGTCCCTCAAGAATGGTGATTTCAACGATGACTCCGCCGATTATGGTCGTTTAAGTTCGGTTGACGGGACTTGCTCGCATTGCGCCGGATCAAAACCTTCGTCAAATTCTTCCTCTGCGCTTGCTTTTGGTACGGTTCCGTTAACGCAGTCGGAGAAGATGCGGAGATTCATCGTCGCCTCAGCTAAAGGTTTCTCGATCGGGGCTGGCCTTAGAGGTGGATTAGCTCTCTTCTCGATTATAGCACGGGTACGGCGCAAAAAGTCAAGGTAACTAATTGTTATACAAATAAATTTGATGATTTCAGGTTAATTTGCTTTATTTATAGTTGTATACTACTAAGGCAATAATTATGATTGTAGGAAACTTGAGTCGTTTTCTGATAAAGAAGCGATTGTTGTGGGGATGAAAGAGACTATTAGATACGGTCTTTTCCTTGGTACTTTTGCGGGTACATTTGTTTCTGTAGATGAAATTATTGTTGCTTTGGGGGGACATAACAGGCAATGATCTTCTTAACCTTAATTTTCCTCATTCAAACAAAGGAACTTATTATTAACTTGCGTTTGATTTATTTGAATTGTTGAATTTCTATTCAGGACTACAAAGTGGAGGGCGTTAATAGCGGGACTTGTTGCAGGTCCTTCCATGCTTCTTACTGGACCTAATAAACAACATACGAGTTTGGCCATATACATACTCATGCGAGCTGCTGTATTGGCGTCACGCTGCGGAATGAAGAGTAACCGATTTGGGAAGCTTTGTAAACCTCTTACATGGAAGCATGGTGACATATTCCTTATGTGTCTCTCTTCTTCGCAAATTTTGTAGGTTCCTTTTGTTAAGTTGTCTTGGTTGTTGGCTTAGTTTTTTGCTATTAATTAAACTTTATTGCAATTCTTCTTAATGAATCTTGGTCATTATTGAATTTACCACATGGACTAAATGACCAAGTCTACTGGGATTCCCGCCTTCTGGATTAAGTTACCAGTCTCTAAACTATCCTGTTCGGAAGATTTAAGAGAAAATAAAGTGTTGTAGTGTAATTTGGAGGCATTCTGAAAATTATCTGACTATATTAGAATTGATTCATGACTGGAAAGTTTGATCAGCATGGCTAGGGACTTTGTTTTTTCTTTTTTCTGCGTCTTTTTTATCATTCAACCTGTTAAGTTGGCAATCAAAATTGAAAATGTTTGTCTTTTCATCTCCAATTTTTAAAGTTCATTGAATCTTAGGCTTCATAGCATGAACTTAGATACTTATCTCTAAAAAAGATGGTCAGAGCCTAAATATGTGAAAAGAAAGTGGGAAAATGTTTGCTTGAATGAAGGTAAGTGCTAATTAAATGTTTTTCGGCATAATTTGAAAAGGGGCTGCATGGAACTGTGTGGCTTTACAAGTTGTACAAGTAATAGCATCCAAAAACACTATCTCAGGAAATTTTTTTCTGTAATTTTCCTAAGAAGATGATGACTGTACATTTATTATTTTTCGAGAGTGTAATCTTTTAAGTGGAAGCATTTATGTTTTCAGGTCCTCTTACCTTTTGAAGCCAGAGAGTTTTCCCCCTTCGTATAGGTCATTTCTCAATAAACATGTTGGGAAGGATCAGGTCATCCTGCAAGGCGTTAAAGAGCATGCTAGTGGCCTTCCATACACTAACTTGGAAGCAATAGAGAAATTTTATAAGGCAAAAGGAGCAGACGTTAAATTAGATCCAAATATGAAAATCCCATGTTCGGTATGATCCCTCTTTCTCCTTTTCTGTTGTTCTGCCGAGTAGCAATAATGTCTATACTTTGTTCATAGTGTACAGCACTCTACCAATAGGCTATATGGTTATTGGCAGTATGCATTCTTGTTTAGTTGCATTTCTTTCTTCCTTTGGAACAAAAACAATAATAACAAATCATTTTCCCTCTACATAGCATCCATGTTATTAACAAGGCTTCGCTGTTGTGCTTTAATTATTTAAGACCATATCTTGAGTAAGATCATTAAAGGCTAGTGCTTCACTCTCCATCCCTGACAGTTTGTCTTTATGAACATCAAGTTAGATGCCTATTAAAAAGAACAATTTGCAAGAATTGAAGAAAGCTAAGTATTAAGGTTTAGGTTCAGAAAAGTAATGTGAAGTGACATTCAGCTTTTCATTTCTCTGTTCCTTTTATATCTCATAAAGCTCATATTTTGGGCCAAAAATTCTCATTCATGCTGCTCTATTAGCAATTACAAAAAGGAAGTACGAAATTGGAATTAGGAGAGAGTATGAAAATACTTGAAAACATAAGCAATAGAACATGAATGTGCAACTTTGCATTTTTTTTTGCTCCTTGACTTTATTTGGTCTGTTTTTCCGCCTAACACTGCCTTCCAACTTCTACGAATTTGAGAACCTGATTGTTGTTTGAAATATGTGTTGACTCATAAATGTAAAAGCACATAGTTAATGCATTTTTGACAGTTTAATAATCATGTAGTTATAATCCGGAGTTCTCCATTCCAAAAACTATGTATTGCCCTTCATCATCCTTGCAGTCTCTGAAAGCCTTGAGAGCAGATCTCTTTTGCAATTGTTCTCATTGTCATAAGATCCTCAGAGTGCTCACATAAGCAATTTGCTTGATTGCTGAAACAAACTAGATTCTCTTGCAGGAATTGTTTTGTTTGTGATTTCTGTTTAAATTACCGAAATGACTTTAGAATGTTCACAACAGACTTTGAATTCAAGCACTCATGCTTCTAATGCTTGAAGTTTTCTTTGCGAAAGTATATTGTTACTTTTGAGAATTGTGCTTAAACCCTTGAGCTATTTGCAGATGATACACGGGAATCAAGCATGCAGTTCACATGTTTTTACTTTTTTTAGTGAAGCATATAAAAGATCATTACCAGTATATCTTCCAGTTTATTTGATTCCTACACTAATAGTTCATCGTCAAGGCCTCCTAAAAAGGTAAAAGTAGTTAGCTCAAAATTTGGTGCAATATTCTCTTACCATTTGGCTGCTTCGTTTTTTCCTTATATTATTAATATAATTTTTCTTTTTAAAAAGTTCGTTAACTTTAAATGTTGGTTTACATTATTCCCTCCACTTCAGGCCCTCCGTTACCACAGTATCTAAGTTCCCTTTATAATTTGATATGAGATTTGAGCATGTTAAATGATATGGTTGCTATAATTTTTGGTATGCTTGTTAAAATTTTGCTTCATAGCGATTTGTTTAACAACGAATTATATGTCTAATTAGGTTTTAAGCACCTCATGATTTGAGCATCAGAAAGATCCTCAGTAGAGGTTCTTCTTTTATCCATTTCTAGTATAAAACTTCTACAAGTATTTTGCTTTCCTTCCGTCCTCCCTCGCTCCAAGTTATTATTATTGTCTAACATAGTTCTTGACTTCAATACAGGCCTTACACAATATTAGGGAAGAGTCTTCTTGGTACAGCCAGATCAAGCTTATTTTTATCTGCCTATACCGCATCTGCTTGGTTAGAATATTATTGTATTTTAATCATGTCATGCATTGTTTTCATAGATTGTCTATTTGTTCCCCAAGATCAGTAGTTCTTAACGTATTTCAACTTCAATTTTAGGCTTCTCCCATTTTAAAGTTTTCCTGATATAACTGTCATTTAGATTTGGTGTTTCCATTAAAGTAACTAAAACATAGTTATTGTTGGTCAAAATTCTTCAACCTTTCCTTTCTTTGTTACTTCGATTATTCTTACGAAGATCAGTATCTCATACCGGTCAACTATATTATATTAGTCAGTGATGAGCAATCATTTTTACATGCATAATCACATGCCATTTATGACTTGTAAATTTTCATACCTTCATTATTGGTTCTATGCTTCTATTATGGCGGTACACTTTGAATGTCTTCTTTTGTTTCAATGCTCAGTTTGATTGTTGAGACATCAGGATTGTTGGTTTCGAAGCTGCTAGTAATTACTTATCATAATTTCCTGCAAAATACTTGAAAGAAAAACCAAGGGAGAATCATTAGTTTTGTCTAATGTTTGCAGGATAAAGCAAGCTTTGAATAGGATAATATGCTTGCCTAACATCGTCATTGTCAAATTAAAAATGCAATATAATCATTGGTTTAGAAAGATGTTTTGCATTCAATAGAAATGAGGGAATGATATTATCTTGAATGAGTCACCTAGATGGGAAAGAATACAATGTGATTATACAAAACAAGATTGGTGAGATGCTTAAATGGAAAGCGCAAGAATTTCTTTCTCTCTGTCTTGTCTGTATTTTACAGAACATCAACTATATCAAGTTAGAGATTCAACATTGGTGTATGACATTGAATGTACTAGATAGGTTTTATTTTCTTTATGATGCTGTCGACTTTGTAGCATATTGCTGAATCGAATTTATTTGTGACTTGAGTTATTACGATGTGCTTCGTCTAAAATAGACAGACCTTTGTCATTGGGCTAACACCAGAAATTTCCAAACAGGATTTGGACTTGCATGGTGAACAGATTTTGGGGAAAATGTGACATACCAATTGTAGCAATGGGAACGGTAAATAACTCTTACCATTTTATCAGCGTTCTCTGATTGTTCCTTACTTAGCATGTCTCATTGGGCAGTTCCCAACGGGTCTGGCATTGGCAATTGAGAAGAAAAGTAGGCGGATCGAGATATCACTCTACTGCCTTGCACGAGCCATAGAGAGCTTGTTTACATGCATTGCAGATGTTGGGTATTTGCCGAAGTCAATGAATCTGAAGAGAGCTGATGTGGTAATATTTAGCTTGTCAACAGCGATAATAATGCACTGCTACGCACAGGAGAGGGAAGTGTTCCGTTCCAAGTACTTAAGTGTTCTTGATTGGGTCTTTGGTGTGCCCCCTCCCCCATGTGAAATTCCTCCCTGCAAAAACAGATGAGTAGTTCGCAGGGCTTTGGACTCAGGTATTTGCTGGCAGCCACCGAAGTGTTCGTCTTACGACTCTAATTGCATGTTGGGTCTAAAGGCTTGAATCCAAGCCCTGGTGCGGAAAGTCCTCGAATTCATGTATTCTTCTCTTGGGTCTGCACGGGTCTGCCGTGGGACTTGTACTAAATATAGCAATGCATTTTGAATGAGATTCCAAGAGCCTTTGATTCAGAGCTCATTTAGCTAATGAAATCCTAAATCATATTATTAGAACTGCAAAATATGATGTCAAACAAAAACTGAAAGAAAAAAGAAAACCTCGATTCTCATTCGGAGTTCCCTCGTTGATGTTTCCAGTCACGGCAGAAGCAAGAACACCTTCTTCCAGATGAAGTTCCAAGAAAGAAAGGTGAAACATTTTTGAAAACTCCAAATCCGATGACTTCAGAAGGTAGAGTTAGCCCCATCATCGTTGAAGCATCAGACAACACTTTCCGATGGATCTTGGAAAATAAGTTGGTGAGAAAATGAATGATTGATTTACCTAAAATAGAGTAACAACAATGCATGAGATTTGATTGATGCTCGGCTTCTTTATTGGAGTTTTGTTGAAGGACGCAACCTTGTAATATGATTCCATGTTATTAACGATATGATCACCATGTGATCTTTATCTTTTTCGTTCAGCAATTTTGTGTTGACGGATCAAATATGTCATACACCTTTTAGGGGCTACTTTGTAAATTCGGGTTTAAGTGAATTATTTGCTATTTATCATTTTGTAAACTCGAGTTTACAGTCGAGCTCGTTTAGGGTGCGAGAAATGTTACATTTATTTATATATTTAATTTTATTATTTTTTATAACATAAACATTTGTCAAATTTTGTTATTCAAATAGCACAATTTCCTTTTAAAAAAGAAGGGTAAACTACACCAATATCACTAAATTTTTAGTAAGTTTTACGTTTTGCTTACTTAAAAAAGTTACAAAATGACCACTAAACTATTCAAAAGTTTACATTATAGTCATTGGACTATTCAAAAGTTTTTGTTTAAATCACTGAGTTGTTAAGGTTTTTTTTTAATGTTCGGCTAGCGAGCTCCAAGCAATAATTTGATGATCGGTACAGTGGATCAGTACCCATCAACGAATAGGAGAACATACGTCAGATCAAAGTCGACCTAGCAGTCAGTGTAGGGAATCAGAGAAGAAAGTTGTTTGGGTTTTTTATTTGTAAATTCATGACATTCAAAGTTATTTCATGAAAAAAAATTGAACTGTAAAAAAGAAGGGGAATGAGAGTTCTTTTTAGTGCATGCAGTGCAAATAAAGAATGCCATATAACAGTAATTTTAACAATTCAGTGACTTAAATGAAAACTTTCAAATAATTTAATGATTATTTTATAACTTTTTGAAGTAGAGTAACTAAAATGTAAATTTACTAATAATTCAAGAATAAAGAACATTGAGTACAATTTACCTTAAAATTCACAAATGAATGTTTTAAACACCAAATTTTGAGTCTAAACTAAAAATATAATAAGGTTCAAGAAATATATATAGATTTTAAATTTCAATTTAGAAAATATACTAAAAAAGAAACATGAAAAATCATTCTTCCATGGAATAGATGCCTTGAGTTTTATGTATTAAACTTTTAATTTATATTGTTCTTCACTTGTATTGTAATTATGGGTGAGAAATCAATTCTTTAATCACAAGATGTGGTGGTTGTTCACTTCATCGCTTAATCATGTGCTTGAGAGTTCGACCCCTGCTCATGGGAATGGAGTACATCTCCTGACTAATCGTTCATCTCATTGGAGGGTACCCATAACGAAAAGATTAATCACTACTACCGACAGTTGATTAATATACAAATAAAAAAAGTAAAATGAATGAGTTTGAAAGTTAGTCTATGATTTTAAAAAAATGGAATTACTTTAAAAATGGTCATAAAAAGCTAGGAGAAAGATACTTTGAAAAGTAATTACTTTTATTTTCTCTTGCTAGCGAAGTGAGGCAAATTGTTGACAAATATATAAAGATATAAAAGAAGAATGACGGATACACCTTCCTGTAGCATTTATGAAAACACCGTCCCGTAGCATTTGACAGGTTTGGGGTTGCATGGAATAATGGCGAATCAGATAGCAGAGAGGCGGTCCAACTAATACGGATGGATACAGCAAATAGCCAGACCTACTCAACACTCGGAATATTGGAGAAATGCCGCAGAGGCAATGGAAAGTTCATCTAGAGCATATATCAAGAGAATTCAAGAGTGAAACTGATCTCATAGCAAAGCAGCGAAGGGAGGACCATGCCAGCAGCCATTTCCCAGTATATGGATAATATTTTCAAGTGGGATTTATAAGATTAAACCATTGTAATTTATTATAAGATTTTTGTTTTGGGCCCAAATCTATTTAAAGGGGTAAAAGTTTAACTTTAATAAAACCTAAATCCTATATATTTATTCGGTTATCTGATGGACATATCAAATTAAAAGTTAATCATTATAAATTGATCTTCCCTCCATCTATTAGGATAACACATATACAAAAAACACACACACACACACATAAGTGTTAGTAAAAAAAGGTCAAGAGAGAGAAATCAATTTATCTAATGGGCAACTTCAATTTTAAATCATATAATTCATCAACTTGTAAAAATCATATTATTTTAAAAATCCTTGATGCAACATTAAAGTTTTAGCTTGCATAATGTCAAAATCAAAATATTTCAACATATTGTATCATCAACTTAGGTTAAAAACATATGATATTCGTATAATCTTATGAGATAATTGATTTTCTATTGGTTTTTTTCTTTCGCATCTTATGATTAAATATTTGTAATCCTTTTTGACATTATTATAACATGTTGTGAATGTTATTGATGATTGGTTCTTAAAACAATTTGACGATTTGTTGTCAGCACGTGATTTGTGCTTCTTTTATCATCAAGTTTTGCCATTAATTATTATGGGCAAAATTGATGACGATTATTATTTTTTACTTTCTCCCTTTATTTATTTATTTATTTTTCTCTTCCATTTTTATTAAGAATTAAATCATTGATAATTATTAATTATGGTATCATGTATATTTAATATAATATCATATATGATATCTCAATTTTTACACTTATTTTTCTATTTTTGATCTAATATATTAAAATATTGTTAATTAAAATGATTTTAAAATAATTTTACAAAAATATTATAATTTTTATTAAAAAATCTTGATTTAATTTATTATCATGTTTACTAAACTAAAAATTGGTACAATAATATTTAATAATAGTTATTTAATGTGTATTATATATATAAATGATTATAATAATAGTTATATTTAATATATTATCATTAACAATATTTAACGTGTTATATTATATTTGATAATACAATCAAGGAAAAAAAATTTAGGGGTCGGAATTAAATTATATATTTTTATGATAGTAAAATATAATTTTTCATTTTAATTGCTTATATCGTTATAATTTTTAGATAATTAAATTAAAATTTTATTATTTTTGAGAGGGTTAAAATACAATTTTATCATTATTAATTTAAAATTTTATAAATTATAAATAATGAAAAATTTTCTATTTTAAAAAAGACTGAACCCCTGTCAGCCTCCAAGTCCGCCCATCAATACAATTAAAAATTATTATAAAGTGTACCAATTATTACATTAAAATATTATAACGGGTAAATATAAAAACTCTAAACAAAACAAAACATTATATTTATTATAATAATATTTTTATAATGTGTACAAATAAAGATCTTTTATAGGTTCTTATAATATCTACTCTTTTTTTAATATAATGCCTAAAATTACCTATAATTTCTCTCCCAACCCATAAATAGGAAGATAATGTGATTCAACGCAATCGAACCCAATTCCTCCAGCATTGGCAATAATACCCATACTAAATTGGCTATTATTAATTATTTTTAAAAATTAACCTACAATTATAAAAAAAGAAATGGGTAAAAATTAAAAAAAAAGAATTGAAAGGAAAAAACATGATTGCAAACAAAGTTAGTGATTAAAATTAATGTTGAAAAATGAAGTTGTGAAGTAACATATAGATTTCAAAAATAGTGATGCTATTTTTAAGATTAATAAATAGGAAGTGAAAGTGTGATTTTCAATAATCTCATCTTTTCATTTTGTAGGAATGGAAGGTGTTGAAAATTTATCGCTTTTATTAATGTTATTTTGCAGGAGTAAAGAAGGAGGAGTTATTGGATTTATCAAGATTTTAACTAAAAATAAAGCTAATAATCCAAATACATAAAGCAGGAGCAAATTTAGTCAAAGTTAAAATAGATGAAGGTGAAAAGAGAGATTACACACTATGATTAAAAATCTAAAAGATATATTTATCTATAAATTCTAATTTAAATATATATTAGATAATGTTCTTCGCAATCTAAATTGAATTTTGCTTGATAATGTTATTCATATGGTTACACTTTCAAAGAAGGAAATTGTTTGTAAGCACAATCTGTGTCGCCACACCACTTTATAATTTGCTACCTTCTTTTATTTACTTTAAAACAGTATCTTCTTTTTAAGATTTAAAGAAAATGATGTTTTGGTCAACACCATTCATGTATTAAACTTCATACCAATTTATAATTTCCTATCTTTTTTATTTACTTATATTCCTGAATATACTTTAATTAATATATACAATTAATCTCCTGCACCGCATTACTAAAAATATTAGTTTATATAATATATTTATTGTAATTTTAACGTTTATGTGATATAATCTGTTAGTTATTAAAGTCACTGAATTAGAAAGTTTTATAGATGTCAATTAAATTATAGATGTGTATATTGTCAACATCATGCTTATGATGGAAAATAGACCATTAGAATTTCGGAATTTGCCCAAAGGTATATTATTTATTCTATGAATGGTGAAGTTTATGGTGATAAATTAATATATATATATATATATATATATATATATATATATATATATTTGAATGTCCAAAGATAACGATTATATTTTATGAAAAATATTTGTAAGGTTATTAGCATTTTATTTATGGTAGTGTATTTTTGTATTTATTAATGTAACACCCTAACCCGTATCTGTCGCTGGAATAGGGTTACAGAGTATTACCAGAATTTACAAAACTTTTACAGATAATTCATGTCATTTACTATTCATATCCGAAAATAATTATATTGTCCCTTGAATGGACCCTCGAGACCCAATTTAAACATTAGAAACTAATCGGGACTAAATCGGAATCTCAGAGAATTTTTCGCAAAATTTAAATTTTTTTCTTATTTGTAGGGCACACACGCCCGTGCCGCAAGTCATGTCTGACCCCGCGTAACTCTCTGACTTGTGCCACATGGCCAGCTACACGCTCATGTGCTAGGCTGTGTGATCAAATTAATTTTCTAAAATTAGGTGTAGGTTTCACACGGCCAAGACACACTCTCGTGTTCTAAGCCAAGTATCACACACGGCTAAGACATACGCCCATGTCTCTACCCATGTGCTCAATTTTAAGCATTCTATTTAACAATTTTAAGATGCAGGGGACACACGGCCAAACCACATGCCCATATGTCAGGCCGTGTGTGTAAAACTCGATTTTGGGGCTAATCAGAATAGTGGTTTCGAAACCACTAATTTGAGGTCAGATAAATTAGTTTTAATATTATTTTATGTGTTATGGCATGATTATATGAGGTATGAAAATTTTGGTACATTAATTTTAGCGATTGCATGCTTAATTCCGGAAAAAGGACTAAATCGCATAAAGTGAGAAAGTTTTATTTTTTAAACTAGAGGTGCTGAATAGCTATAGGACCTTGAATTAGAGGTCCTTAATGTGCAATTAGGCCTTCCTAAGGGTGATGGCCGGCCAAGGGGACAAGAGAATTAAAATATGGTCAATGTTTGGTGACATTAGGTGGCAAAATAAATAAAATAAGATAAATAAAGAAAAGGCTATCATATTTTCATTTCTTTTATTCTTCCACTGATTTTTACACTCAAGAAAGGGCTATGGAAGCTTGAAAATTTCAGCAATCTTTAACCCTTGCTAGTAAGTGTTCTTGATGGTTATTTTTGATAATTTTTGTACTTTTGGAACCTCTAAATCTTAAGCTAGCTAATAAGGGGACTATTTTACAAAATGGTTGAAAGTTTAGGGATTTTCCATGAGAGTGCTTATGTTTTTTTCTGAGTTTTTAGGGAAGAAAATGAATTATGGTTGTTAAATAAACAACTTTTGTGAAAGGTGTTTCCATGAAAACACCTAAAAGGACCTTTTTGTAAATGTTGTAAATTTAGTAGTAAATGCATGAAATGATTGGTATTGTGAGTTGTTAAAAGAGTAATAAATGTTCAGCTAGGCTTGTTAAATGAGGAAGTTTGATGAAAAACGATTTACAAGCCTAGGGGTAAAATCATAATTTTGCCAAAGTATAAGGGCAAAACGGTAATTTTTTCCAAAGTAGAAATTTTGAAGTGTCTTGATTTATGTAGTGATTAAATGAGTAAATTTTATTATTATAGATCAAGAAAACATGGAATCAACTTTGACCGGGGAAAAGGCAAGGTTACGAACTAAATTACAAACTGATATATTTTGTATCGAGGTAAGTTTATGTGTAAACGATACATCCTTATTACGAATATTTTTACTTATTAATGCATTGTGTGGATGTAAATGCTTATTGGTGAGATTTATGTAAAAATGGTAGAAAATAAGGAAATTCTCATATGAACCTTCGGGATAGGAATATGGGTACGAATAGATATCCGTAAATATGTAATTATTGGTGGGCTATGTGCAATACCACCTTGTTATTTATTAACGATGGGCTGTGTGCGATACCACCGTAAACATGTAATTAAATGGTGGGCTGTGTGCGAAATCACCGAGTATCCAACTTTATTCTGAAGTGTTCATCGAGAAACTTGTTTAAGTGAAATTACATGTGACTTTGTGGTGATAAGTGCAGGGTATAAGGTAAATGTGAGCAATGCTTATGATATGTGTTTGGGATGTGGTAAGGTTTGAAATGAGTAAGCATGATTATGAGGATATGAATGGTTTTTACATGTAATGTTTTTGATTAATAAGTATGTGGTATGATGCTTATTGTTTACATATAGACTTACTAAGCTTAAAGTTTACTCCCTTCTCTTTTCCCTTGTTTTATAGTGTCGAAGAGCCAAGCTCGGGATATGGAGATAATCAGAAGATCACCCATCACTGTCAGCACATCTTAGTATAGTTAAATTTAGCATTTTGAGTATGGCAAGTATAGGGACTAGACTTAGTTGAATGTCATATTGTTTTGGCCAAATGTGTTGGCTCATTCAAAGATAAATTCTTTTGTATAAGGCCATAGTTAATGGCTCTTTCTTATTAATCTATGAAATGATGAGGTTATTCATGAATGTGCAAGTTGCATGGTTGATTTACTTGGTTTAATTATGCTTGAATGAGTTAATGGTTTGATGTGATTTATGTTTGTATGAGTTGGGGTGGTAGAAAGAGCTTGGCAAATAGCTTTGTTCTTGTCCACACGAGTAGACACACGGGCGTGTGTCTAGGCCGTGTGTAACACATGGTCAGCCTTATGGGCATGTGGTTAGGCCGTGTGTCCCCCTGCATGTTAGGTTGGCAAGTCAGTATGCTCAGTAGTAACCACACGGGCAGAGACACGACCGTGTATCTCAACCGTGTGGAAGACACGGCCATGGTACATGGGCGTGTGCCTAGGCCGTGTGAAGTCTGCACCTGAATTAGGAATTTAATTCACCACACGGTTGAAGGACACGGGCGTGTGCCTTGGTCATGTGATATTTATGGGGTGATGATGTCAGAAACAGAATGTCAAGGTTTTTGTACACGGGCTAAGACACGGGCGTGTTGTGGCCATATTAGAGACACGGCCATGGACACAGGTGTGTGTCCGGCCGTATGAAAACCCCTATTGGTTCGAATGAGAAATAAATCAACATGGGTGTGGAACACGGGCATGTAAAGTTCCACACGAGCGTGTCCTTTCCTCCACACGGGCGTATCCTTTCCTTCGCACGGGCATATGGACTATTTGATGAAAATTTTCTAAATCTTTCTAGAGATCTTTAAAAGAGTTTGATTTGATCCCGAACCATTCCTAATGTATGATTTAGGCCTCGTAGGCTTGTTTAAGAGGTGTTATGAAAAGTTTTAATTTTGAGTGGAAAGTTATGTCTTAGTATTGCATAATTGTTTGTGTATAAGTATGGTAACGCCTCGTACCCTATTTTGATGTCGAATACGGGTAAGGGAAATTACATTTAGTGGTATCAGAGCTATGATTTAGTCGGTTTCAGACTACCGTAGCATGTGTGAGAGTCTAGCTATACATGCCATAAATATATATTGATAGTGTGGTGACTCTTAACAATTTTAAACTGTGTTTTCATATAGTAAATAGATCCCGACCGAGCTGCTACTGATGACGCTGCTAGTAATGTGCCGGCTCGCGTAAGGGATTACGCATGTAGAAAGTAGACCTAAGACTTTGGGTCAAGAAGAAGAGGCTCGGGAAGCCTTTCTTCATATGATGAGTAACTGGTACATTGAGTTTGTACGAGCAAACCCTAATGCTCAACCTCCTCCACCCCCACCATACCTTAGCCAGTCCTCATGGCTCCTCAAGGTATAGATTTGGTAAGGATGACTAAACCCCCTATCGATAAGATTCGAAAGCAAAGGGCCGAGGAATTTAGAGCCAACATAGATAATGACCCTAAGAAAGCAGAGTTTTGGCTCGAAAATTCTATGAAGGTATTTGGTAAACTTTCTTGCACACTCGAGAAGAGTTTAAAATGTGCTGTGTCATTACTGATGGACTCGACATGCCGCTGGTGGAAAACACTAACATCTGTAGTTTCAAGAGAAAGTGTGACATGGGACTTCTTCTTAGAAGAGTTCCAAAAGAAGTACATAAGTCAGTGATTAATTGATTAGAAATGAAAAGAGTTTCTTGAATTGAAGTAAGGTAAAATGACTGTTGCAGAGTATGAATGTGAATTCCTCAGACTTAGTAAGTATGCACAAGAGTGTGTGTCTACAGAAGCTATTATGTGCAAGAGGTTCGAAGATGGGCTGAATGAGGATATTAAATTGCTAGTTGGGATCTTGGAGTTGAAGGAATTCGTAGTATTGGTTGATAGAGCTTGCAAGGCCGAAGAGTTGAATAAGGAAAAGAGAAAAGATATGATTGAGGCTTGAGATGTAAGGAAGAGGCTGATGAGTAAGTTGTTCTAAACCCAATCAAAGAGGTCTAAAGAAATGAACCCTCGGATGACTGCTTCAGCTAGGTATTCACACTGAGATCATGGTAAAACATATTCGGGCTCGAGAGTTCAAGCCACCTCGATGGCAAGTGTGGGCAATGCAAAGCTAAATAAACCAGAGTGTCCAAATTGTGGTAGACAACATTCTGGGAGTGTTGGGGAAATAATAAAACTTGCTACAAGTGTGGTTCACCAGACCACTTCATTCGAAACTGTCCTGAGAAGGATGAGAAAGACAGAAAACAAGAAGTAAGAGCGAGTAATGTACCTTCGAGGGGTAGACCACAGAGGAACCCGGGGAGTGGGACTAGTAGTAGAGGTGCACATAGAGATTCTACTATGAGATCAGAGGGTATAACACCTGCAAGGACTTATGCCATTCGCCCTCGTGAAGAGGCATTATCTCCAGACGTGATTACAGGTACTTTTTCTCTTCATGATATCTCTGTTGTTGCTTTGATTGATCCGAGGTCTACCCATTCCTATATTTGCATGAAATTGGTATCTAGTATGAGTATGATTGTTGAGTCCACAGAATTTGTGATAAAAGTGTCAAACCCGTTAAGCAAACATGTGCTAGTTGGCAAAGTGTGTAGAAATTGTCCCTTGACAATTAGAGGTCATTGTTTTTTGACTAATCTCATGTTGTTGTCATTTCATGAATTTGACCTAATTCTTGGCATGGATTGGTTGACTGCTCATAATGTTTTAGTAAACTGTGGTAGTAAGTTTATTGAATTGAGATGTGTAAATAGAGATATCATTCAGGTTGAAACAAGTAAATTGGATAGTTTGCCTATAGTGATTTCGTTTATGGTAGCTGAGAAATACATGAGAAAAGGGTATGAGTCATATCTCGCATTTGTGTTAAATACCCAAGGGTCAGAAGTAAATATTGAATTAGTGCCTATGGTATGCGAGTATCCAGACGTGTTTTGAAAGAGTTACCCAGATTACCTCTAGTTAGAGAAGTCAAGTTTGGCATTGAGTTGGTTTCCGTACAACACCTATTTCGGTTGCCCTGTAAAGGATGGCAATGTTGGACTTAAAAGAGTTGAAGACTCAGCTACAAGAGTTAACGGATAAGGGTTTTGCAAGACCGAGCTATTCACCATGGGGTGCTCCGGAACTTTTTGTGAAGAAGAAAGAGCGGTCGATGAGACTGTGTATAGACTACGATGATTGACTCAACAAGGTGACAGTGAAGAATAAGTATCCTTTACCAAGAATCGACAATTTCTTCGACCAATTGAAGGGAGCCACAATGTTTTCTAAGATAGACCTGAGATCTGGCTATTACCAGTTAAGAGTTAAGGAGCAAGATGTGTCGAAAACTACATTTCGGACGAAGTATGGCCATTACGAGTTCCTCGTCATGCCCTTTGGCTTAATGAATGCTCCTGCGGTATTTATGGATTTAATGAATCTTATCTTCCGACCGTACTTGGATAAATTTGTAGTCATTTTTATTGATGGCATACTAATTTATTCTCGAGATGAGAGTGAGCACGTGGAATACCTGAGAATTGTTTTGCAGACTCTAAGAGACAAGCAGTTGTATGCTAAGTTTAGCAAGAGTGAGTTTTGGCTCTGAGAGGTCAGATTTTTAGGACACATTGTGTCGGGTGATGGAATTAGAGTTGATCCGAGTAAGATCTCGTCTATTGTGGAGTGGAAACCATCGAGGAATATGTCAGGGATTAGGAGCTTTTTTGGCTTAGTGGGTTACTATAGACGATTCGTCAAAGGGTTCTCTATGATTGCTATATCGATGACGAGATTGCTACATAAGGATGTTAAGTTTGAATGGACCAAGAGGTGCCAACAGAGTTTCGAGAAACTGAAGGCATTGTTGACTGAAGCACCGATTTTGGTACAACCTGAGTCAGGAAAAGAGTTTGTAATCTACAGTGACGCTTCAATGAATGGTTTTGATTGTGTGCTGATGCAAGAGGGTAAAGTAATAACTTATGCCTCGGCAGCTAAAACCGCATGAAAATAATTATCTGACTCACGATTTGGAATTGGATGCTATCATTTTTGCTTTGAAGATTTGGCGTCATTATTTGTATGGTGAAAAGTGTCAAATCTTTACTGATCACAAAAGTTTGAAGTGCTTGATGAACCAAAAGGATTTGAATTTGCGACAACGGCAGTGGCTCGAATTATTGAAGGATTATGAGCTAGTAATTGATTACCACCTGGGGAAAGCGAATGTGGTTGTAGATGCCTTGAATAGAAAATCCCTGTATGCTTTGAGAGCTATGAGTACGAGTTTAGTATTGTCTGATGATTGTGTTATATTGGCCGAGTTGAGGGCTAGACCACTATTTCTTCAGCAGATACGTGAAGCTCAAAAGAATGATAGTGAGATGCAAGTTAAGAGAGTGAATCGGGAAATAACTCTGATTTTCGGGTTGGTTCAGATGATTGTTTGATGTTTCATGATAGAGTTTGTGTACCTAAAGATGATGAGTTGGTTCGAAAAATTTTACATGAGGCACACAATGGTTGCTTGTCAGTACATCCGGGTAGCACAAAAATGTATAATGACTTGAAGAAGTTGTATTGGTGGCTGGGTATGAAAAGAGATATCTCCGAGTTTGTTACTAAGTGTTTGATCTGTCAACAAGTGAAAGCTGAACATCAAGTACCTTCGGGATTACTTCAGCCAATGATGGTCCTTGAGTGGAAGTGGGACCGAATCACGATGGATTTTGTAACGGGGTTACCTATGACTCCAAAAAAGAAAGATGTTGTATGGGTTATCATTGATAGATTAACGAAATCGGCCCACTTTATACCGATACGTGTTGATTACTCACTTGACAAGTTGGCTGAACTGTATATTGCCAAAATTGTGAGATTACATGGGGTGCCTATATCCATTATCTTGGATAGAGATCCAAGGTTTACTTCGAGGTTTTGGAAAAAGTTGCAAGAAGCCTTGGGTACGAAATTGAATTTTAGTACTGTATTCCATCCGTAAACCGATGGTCAATCCGAAAGAGTGATTCAAGTTCTCGAGGATATGCTCCGATGCTGTGTTTTAGAGTTCGAAGGTAGTTTGAAAAATATCTACCTTTGGTTGAATTTGCCTATAACAACAGTTATCAGTCGAGTATACGGATGACACCATACGAAGCATTATATGGTCGCAAGTGCTGGACTCCTTTCTATTGGACCGAGCTTAGTGAGAAGCAAATTCACGGGGTTGATCTAGTTAGAAAATCGAAGAGAAAGTGAAAGTGATCCGTGATAGTCTAAAAACTACTTCAGATCGACAGAAGTCATACGTGGATTTAAAAAGGAAAGAAATTGAATTTCAGGTGGGCGATAAAGTATTCTTGAAAGTATCTCCGTGAAAGAAGATATTGAGATTTGGTCGAAAGGGAAAATTGAGTCCGCGATTCATAGGATCGTATGAGGTTATTGAAAGGACTAGAGCAATAGACACGCTCGTGTGTCTACCCATGTGGACAAAATAATGCCATTCCCTAGCCTTATTTCTCATCCAAATTTAACCTTCAACCTACAACAACATTTGCATATATTTTCCAAACAATTCAAGTCATTTAATTCAAGCAAACATCATTAATATATATATGAAATAGTATCACATATTCATATGATCAAGCTTACCTTCTTGTGATGATTTATATTTTACTCTAATTCAATTTAACCAAACCTTGTATATGTATATATATTAAACATGATATTACTTTATATTATCATACCAAAATATACCATTACTAGCATTTCCAATGTTTAGATTACAAATATTCATTTACATATCATCATTGGTAAAATTAGCTTATACATGCCATTATGTCAAAGTAAGTTTTCTAGTTATACCAAAACAAGCTGGAGGATAGTGTGATAATACTCCGACCGATCTCCAACCTTTACGAGCTTCTAAGCATTATAAAACAGAGAAAAGAAAACCTAGTAAGCATTTAATGCTTAGTAAGTTCATATAATAGGAATTTAACTTACCAATCATGTTCATTTAAAATAAGCATATTAAAAACATGATTCCCAACAAATTGGCAAGTTGCCTAATCACATAAACTAAATCAAGCAAGTTAGTCACATATTTCACATATACACTAAATAATCATAAATGAGCTCATCATGTTTGAAATTTTTAGGTATTCAAAAGCATTGGAATATAATTTCTTTAATATCATCATTTCTCTCATATCAAGAGTTTTATCCGTTGAATTATTGAAATATCGATGGATGCTCAGGTAGTATACACAAGGTATACAAATCAGTGATCTATCAATTCATATCCAGGGGTACCTAATCAGGGCACAAAATCAGGAAGCACACTCTCGAGCCTTATAACGTGAAGCTCACACAGAGCCATTTCGGGAAACTCATAAAGAGTCTATCGGGAAACTTATTCAAGCTATATAACGAGAAAGCTCATAAGAGCCATAATCGGAAGTTCACAAAGAACCATATCGGGAAGTTCACAAAGAACTATATCGGGAAGCTCCGGATAGCCAATATCGGGAAGTTCAAGCGGGCACTATCGGGAAGCTTACAAAGAGCCTTAAACCAGGAAGCTCGTGAAGAGCCTATAATCGGGATGCTCATAAGAGCTAAGGTGTGTCCACAACAAATGTAGGATCACAACCTATCGGGACACTCCAAAGAGCTATAACGGGAAGCTCGCTAAACTATATAATGGGAAGCTCGAGAGGGCTTATAACGGGACGCTCGTAAGAGCTATGGTGTGTCCGCAACATATGTTGGACTACAACCAATACGGGAAATCCTGTATCCATCGACTTTTATTTATTCAAACGGGATTTGACATTTTTCGGCATTGTCGGATATGTAATCATTTCATATATTTATGACATTTATACAATCCATATAAACACATTCAATTCAAGCATATAAATATACACAATTTAGTTACACGAACTTACCTCGATACTTGTTCGTATATAAAATCTACTAATCCGAAACCTTTTCTTTTCCTCGATCTAACTTCAAATTTGAGTTGTCTGGATCTATATAAATGAATTTAATCATCAAATTATCACATTTCATATTCAATTGAATTCAATTTACATCTTAGGAAAAATTACCATTTTGCCCCTAAATTTTTCATAAATTCTAATTTCATCCCTAGCCTCGGAAAATGAAATTCATGCAATTTAATCCTTATTTCTGATCCTAACCAAAATTTTCATATAACTTTTACAGCACATGTATTTCACAAAATTCAGAATTTTTCCATAATTTTTACATCTTTACAATTTAATCCCTAAATCATGATTTTATCAAAATTCTCTTTGTAAAAGTTGTTTATCTATCAACAACCTTTCATTTTCTACAATAAATTTCAAAATTTCAGCATATTCATCCATGGAAAAACTTTGTTACTTTGATAATTTTTCAAATTAATCCCCAAAATAGATAGATTAAACTATCCCGATCTCAAAAATATAAAAATTACTAAAAACAGGATAAGATAACATACCTAATTAAGCTTGATTAGTTTCCTTTCTCTCTTCTAGGGTTTCCATGGAATTTTTGGGGATGAAGATGATATAAAATGTTAATATTTCCATTTAATTATTTATCATTCATTAATTTTTCCACTTTCCAATTTAGTCCTTGCCTTTTTCTAATTTTCCATGGATGATTCATCAAAAATATCTACTAACTTTTCTTTAATGGTCTAATTACCATATTAGGACCTCAAGTTTTAAATTTCATACCTATTTGATACTTATAGCTATTAGAACTCAATTTTTTCATTTTATGTAATTTGGTCCTTTCCCTAATTTAACACATAATCGGTAAAATTTTCTTATCAAAATTTTCATATGACATTCCTATCATAATGGAGATCATGTAATAATATTAAAATAAAATTTCTTTTCGGCTCAGATTTCTGGTCCTGAAACCATTGTTCCAATTTCACTAAAAATGGGCTGTTATAATTAGAGTTGTCCATGGGCTGGATCGGGTTAAGGCCAAGCCTTAACAAAATTTTAGTCCCCATTGATAAGCCCAAGCCTAAATTTTTTGTCACATCTTAAAAATCGGGTTAGAAGAAATTGGGTTAGTGAAAACAAAAGTGGTCACGTCCTGATTCTTGAGTTAAGATTGTGAAAATTTTGTTTAGGGAATTAATCTAATTCAGTGGTTAAATGTTGTGTTAATATATACAAGGTCCTAGGTTTGAATTATTTCTCCTTGAAGTTTGTTAATTTTTTTCCAAACCCCTATTTTTGAACTTCTGGTTTAAATATTATTTTTGCTCAATTGATAACAAAAATGAGTTTGTTGGTTCATTATTAAGGTTTTAGGTTACCCTTTGGTCTTGTGTTCAAATCTTTACGTATGCAAAGTAGAAATTATTTTGTTTTAAACTCTTTTTTTAGGGAAAATCTTATAGGGGTAACTAATTAGATTTAGTGGGAGTTAGTGGGGATAGGAGTGGTTTTAATCCCTATTTTCCCTCACCCACTAAACGGTCCACTATTCCTTCACCCCTTTTCACAGTTTTTTTTTTTTTTTTGTTTTCTATTTGGTTCTTTTCCTCTTTTCTTTCTTTTTCTTTTGCTTTGAATCTTGCTTGCTGCCATTATTTCATTGCGAAACTTCTGTTGACTCTTCGATTTTGATTATAATCCAAGGATAGTATACGTTTCGTTAAGTTATTTTGTGGTTATTTTGGTGTTAATTCATTCGTTGTGGTAGGGTGAAATTATTAGTTTAATCCTTGTAACACATTATGATAAGTATTCTATTGATTTTCTTATTAGGCGAAAGGGGTGTGAATCAAAATCCTTCAGCGGAGTAATTGTCGTTTTGGTCGTTGTTTTTGTGGAGTAAGTATTTGTATGTCATTTTAGAGACTATTTCTTTAAGGAAAAGAGTGTATTTGAGTGAAATTTTGGGGTTAAATTATGTTGTAATCGATCCGATTAAATGTTGTATGTAGGATTCAGAGTGCAATAGTTGTGTGAGTTATCAAAATTTTCATCAGGTGTGTGATTCTAACCCAAAACATCGATCAGAACTTAGAAAAACTCGAAAAGAGAGGTTGTTTTCGAAACTGATCTATGTTACATGGCTGTGTGGCTAGCGGTGTGTCAGGCCGTGTGGGCTCAATTTTTTTAAATTTTTACTTAGGCTCATTTGACTCAAAAATTCATAATTAAACCTTCTTTGGAGTCTTTTGGCTTAAATAAGAGTCAAAATGTGACATTTGTTAATATGTGACAGTAAGAGATATGGTTAAGGTATGTGAAAAACGCATGTACGATCTATGTTCTGTTAACTTTGAAAGAATAATTACCTGTAAAAACATGTATGACATTTGTATATGGAATAACTGTTAGTATAAGCAATATGTTATTTTATGATTTGTAAAAATATGTTTAGGTATGCATGCCATAACATCCATGTGATATGTACGTATGTTATTATGATTATGCATGTGCAGTGGGGTGGGTTTTGATATGATGGAGGAAGTGTTTTCTAGCAGTATTACTGCAATTTTGGAGGTTAAACCGCAATATTTGTCTGGCAGCTTAGCTGAACCATTATGAGTGGCATACCACCATTACCCAGTGTGATTGGATGGATGGACTTTTGTGGTCCTATTTGGTGTGATTGGTTGAACGGAGTTGGTGTGTAGCAGATGGGAGTAGGATTTGTTCTAATCTAGTATGACATTCTGATATGATATATGTTTCTGAAAATATGACATTCTGATCTGGTATATGTTTCTGGAAATATGACATTCTAATTTAATATATATTTCTGGTAATGTGACATTCTAATATGGTATTTGTACATGTGTACATTATAAGTAGAATTTTGTGTGGGTATTTACATTTGTGTATGTTATAAGAAAATTCTGTTTGTGGGCCGAGTCACACATTGGGCTTCTAGCTTACTCATTTGTTTAATACGTTTTAGATGATCTTCGGACATAGGGTCGGACAACGTGTGAGGGCTCGGATTGTTTTTTCAGCTAATTAAATATGGTGATTTACATTAGTAATTTATCTTGGACTTTTGGGACTATAATCTATTTTTGGGCTTTTCTTTGGTTTTTATTTTATTCGTCAATATTGATATTTTTAAACATAAAAACGAAAAAAAAAAATTGCATGAGTTAACAAACTAAAATTTGGATTTCAAAACTGAAATTTTGAAAGTTTTCGCTGCATAATAAGTAATCACCTAAGTATTTTTCTGTTAATAAATTAATAGTTTTTAACAAATGTTAGCGTTAATTGGAAACGATTTGCCCAAAATTGATATTTTCAAAGCAAACAAATTTGAATTCAAATTCTGAGTTTGAAATAAGTGTTTATGGACTTAAGTTTTTCCTCAACATTTGTGAGAGTCATACCAAATTTTATGCTTTTGAAACACACAACTAAGTTGATTAAATCAAAAGTTTTTAAACAAATTAATGTAATTCCTTAATATTAGATCATAACATTTAGGTCGAATTTGAGGTGTTACATTTTTTTCCCAAGCCTAACCCAGATTATAGATGCTAAACCCAGGCCCACTCGATTTGGCCCGTATTAATTTTTTAAAACAAAAATTATTTTATTATATAAAATTTTAAATATATATATATAATATATAAAATGTTCTAAAAACATTAAAACAAATGTTTTCCAACAAATTGAACATACATTAAAAAGTTTTTATACTAAGCTAGTTGCAACTAAAATAGTAGCAAAATTAACAATAAAATAAAAGTTCTAGAATATCCAAACAAAATTAAAAGTGACAGCGGAACAACATTAAAAACAAAAAAACGGAACAACACCGAAAAAAAACTTGCAAAATGTAATCAACCAATTAAAATATTTATATATCAAGAAATCAACATATTTGATTTTATAACAAGCTATAAATTGTAAGCTAAATTATATACCTAAAAAGGAATTGAAGAATCGTCGCTGTCATCGTCATCATTCTCACATTCTTGCAATCAATTTTTAATATGAAATAAGAATAAATAGTTAGATAATAAAAATGATAAATTGTTATAAAAGTATAACAATAAAACGAGAATAATAATGCTCGCATCCAGTCATCAAAACAAACAATGGCTTGAACCATTTTTGGTTTAAGTAAACTCCTCAAAGGTGTGAGAACTTTCTTCCCCATGCTAAAAGTAGACTCGGAAGCTATAATCGATCACGAGCCAATAATGAAAGCTCATGATATCGAATTGAACTTTTGCTCCAATAATCTAATATATCTATTTGGCTATTCAACTCAAGCTCTGGTTCTTTCAAATAAATGCTCAACTGTAACTTTTCACTCTTAGTACTAGATGCACTTAAGTATAGTTTATAATCACCACTCTCATTATAATCTCCTCCCAAATCATCCTTATTAACATTGAGTTGATGCAAACTAGAATCAAAGGGATCATTATCCGAAACATTAGAACTTTCAGCCAAAAAGGAAGACATGAATTTGGAGTTCATAACATACTCATCAAACAAGAGTTTAAGGTTGCTTAGAATGGTTTGCACAAAGTCTGAAGCATGAGTACCATAAATTGTAGTAAAACGATACTGCACATAATTTAACTTGTAACAAGGATCTAGAATTGCAGCACATAACAATATCAAAGAATACTCAGCCCAATATTTATTAAATTTCTCTTGCGTTTTCTTAACCATTAGAGTTTAAAAAAGAAATGAGGACCTAAATTAAGCAAGACCTTATGAACCTTCAAAACCCTCTAAAATAAAAATTAGCCATTGGATCATTAGAACAAAAAAAAAAAAAAACCAAGTCAAATCATAAAATACTTTCAAAAATTTGCAAAGGATAGCAACATTTCTCCACTCCTCATCAGAAAGTGCAAATATTTGATAATGTTTATCTCGTTGGCCCCAATAATCTAAAATATCTTTATAGTAAAAAGTAGATTCAAGCATCATGAATTTTTTTCTCCTCTTTTGATGGTGAATTCGGGAAGAAGATGAATGAGGGAAGAAAATAATTTCTTTTTTTTTAATCCATTAACACATATTATAGCATCCTTATAATATAACAATACTTTTATTATAATATACTAAGAAAATATAATATTCATAGCATGATTACCGTCCACTATATTAAAAATATGGGGAATTTGACATGCAAATCCTTAAGTTTAATAAACAATTCACTTTACCCTTCTAATTTCATGCTCACTACTTTTGTCACCTTAGCAACTTAATCCTTTTTGTTAAATTAAACACTCAAATGATTAAATTTTTCTACGAGACTTTCACACACATCAATTCACATATAATAAACACAAAATATAATATTAAAATATTTATCGGGCTCGGATTCGTGGTCCCAAAACCACCGTTCTGATTAGGGTCAGATTCGGTCTGTTACAACTCCCCCCTTAAAGATTTTCGTCCTCGAAAATCTTACCGTTAAACAACGTCGGATATTGTTGCCTCATTGAATCTTCAGCTCCCCGTAGCCTCTTCAACTCCGTGCGATTCCATAATACTTTCACTAAGGAGATCTTTTGTTTCTTAACTCTTTCATTTCCCGAGCTAAAATACGGATCGATTTTTCCTCATCGTCATATCGGGTTGTATCTCAATCTCGATTTGGAGCAATCACATGTGACGGATCGATCATGATCACTGAGCATAGAAATGTGAAATACATCGTATCTTTTCTAATTCGGAGGGTAGCTTCAACCTATAAGCAGCAGCCCAACACGTTCAATGATTTCATACGGTCCAATGAACCTCGGGCTCAACTTGCCTTCCGGCCAAAATGGAGCACTTTCTTCCACGAAGAAACCTTTAAAATACTCGATCTCAACTTGAAATTCAATGTCTTTACGTTTCAAATCAACATAAGACTTTTGACGATCCGAAGCGACTTTCAAATTGTCTCTAATAATAGCTACTTCTATTCAGTTTCTTTAAGAATAAGTAGACTTCGACACGATCGTGATGGTTTTAAACACATTTTTCGACCACTCGAAACGACATCTTTCGCAATAACTTTGTCAGCAGGGTAGCTATCATAGAAAAAACCTTCACAAATCATCGATAGTAACCCTAAGTCCCAAAAGCAAGCTCGAGTAACATAAGCTCTAGCCGAGCTCTAGCCTCGATCGAGCTGTCGTGTTCGTCGTCCCTCTCGACTACCACCTACATTGCTAGAATGCAGGTGGTCCGCCCCGTCGATGTAATCGCTTTCGGTCTAGAGTTACATGCAGTATACGCTCAACTAACATCGGGCACTCTCGAATAAAATGGTGCGAGGATCCACATTTAAAGCGGGGTCGGTCACGAACTCTACAACTCCCGTAATGCCATTTTCCACAATGTTTGCATTCAACTCGATTCGTGGAACGTTATTAACAGCAGCCATCGAGGTAGCTCGGGAGCTCACCGGAGGTCGATCACGTCTAGGTGAATCCAAGTAGCTTTATGTCATTTGAAGTCATCTCTAAACTTCTTAGATGTGGAATGGAAATTCTTACCCGACGGTCTTTACGAGTGTCTCTAGCTTCATCCTCACCTTTCTTTTCTCCTCCCAAGCTCTTGAGCTTTGCAAGCTCGTTCGACTAATGTCACAAACTCTTTGATTTCAAGAATGCCAACAAGCAAGTTTAAATCTTCATTCAAACCATCTTCAAACCTTTTGCACATAATGGCTTCAGTTGATACACACTCCCGAGCATATCGGCTCAATCTGAAAAATTTTCGCTCATATTCAGTCACTGTCATTTGCCCCTGTTTTAGTTCAAGAAATTCTTTACGTTTCTAGTCGATGAACCTCTGGCTGATATATTTCTTACGGAATTCATTTTGGAAGAAATCCCATGTCACTTTTTCTTTTGGAACCACTAATACTAGTGTATTCCACCAGTGATAGGCAGTGTCCCGAAGTAAAGATATAGCACATTTCAAACATTAAATGCGAAGTGCGGGATAGCTCATCAAGTACCGAATAGTGTTATCAAGCCACATTTCAGCTCTCTCTGCATCATAATTATCATTAGCCTTGAATTACTCAGCCCCAAATTTCCTAATTTTATCAACGGGAGGCCTACTAGATCTCATTGGATCCATCATCGAAGTCTTTGTACCGAGTCGATTATTTGGGGTGGAGGTTGTTGTACAATAGGATTATTACGAACAAATGGGTAAACCATTCATTCATCATTTGGTAGAAGGCTTGTTTAGCCTCTCCCTCGTGGTTACCGTAATCGGTTGAGAGTCTAAAGGCAGCGATCCATGTGCGAGACCAGCGCAACACTCTCCACATCATCATTCTGACTCTATCGGGATCGAAATCCATTTACTATATAAAATATAATTGAAATTGTCGAAGTCACCACACTATCACATATAAAATTCAAAGGCATGTATAGCTAGACTTTTACGCACTTCTGATGAGTCCTAGAATCGACTAAACCGTAGCTCGATACCAATAAAATGTAACACCCATATTCGTCAGGAGTAGGGTTAATGAGATGCTACTCTTCTAACCACCAAGTTTATTTAATCACTTGAATCTTAATACTTAAGAAATGATATTACGATAAATAAATCATCACAAATATAATATCAATTGCATTATGCATAATAAAATAAGTAAACCTATTCAAACCATAGAGCACTATTCATTTGGTCATTTTAAAAGGGTGGCGAATATAAAGCAGATTTTCAAAGGTTAACTCACACCAATTTATCACATGTATATTCAATCTCATGCAAACATAATTAGTTATTCACACTAATGAATACTAACCTTTAAATTTTCTTGATCGATTATATAAATATGTTTATAGAAAATTCAAAAAATTATAACACCAACTAAGTTCATTAAACATGCATGTAATATCTACTTAAATTTATGGATAATGTCTCTATCAAAATTTCATAAATTACCTATTCTTTAACAAAATTCTATCATGACCGAATATGCACAAACATATATCACATTTCAAGCATATATATATATATATAACCAACTAAACATAATCATGAACAATGTACTTAAAATATGCTTGTTTACTATGCCGAATTTACCTATTTAAAAATCATGCAAAAAGACCGAATACAACCGAACCATAGTACCATAATTTGATCAGCTTATCATCGAATCACCTCATTTGAACTTAAAAAGAAATACACATACCCAATGTCATTCATAACCTAACATACCATCTCATATATAAATATACATATATATTCACTTTCCAAAGAACTAGCAAAATTTCATCTATACAATTTCATACCAAACATACATATACATCCATTATGCATAGCATGATTTTATACTCACACATATTTATCATTCAAATAAAGCTTGCTTTCTTATCTTCATCAAGTCTTACATAACTTTAAATTACTTACTAATAAGGCAAGCCATTTTCGCATGGCTATTATATACATGAACAAAAAGTTTTCAACAAAACAAAGTCAAAGCCTTTCCTATACATGCCTTTGTTCGAAAACCAAAATGAAAGTGCACCAAATTAGATTGATAGTGTGGTCGACTATCTTGACGATCCCGTTGAGCAGGTAGCCTGAACCTAATCTATAAAACAGAGGAGAACATTTCACACAAATAAGTTTACTAACTTAGTAAGTCCTAAGCTCATGATAATAATACATTCAATCACTTAAACATTTAATTCATTCAACTTATGACATTGCATATATACATTTAAATATATATATTGGTTTCTACAGGGCCAAATATTAATAGTTCATTGACCTAAGTAATTGTACTTCATTTCCATAAACCTGTACCTCTTCAAAGCACAAAATAAGTATATTACAAGAATTACATGCTCCAAATTTTATAAGTACAGCTTTCATATCAACCATGTTATCATATTAAAATTTCTTTCACCCTTAGCACTACTATTTGAAAACCGAATCTCCATGATAATACATTCAAGCTCAAATTCAATCATATAATACTTATGCACATCAATCGTAATCTCAAATGTACATAACACTGTACTCATAATATTAGTTCAACTCGAGTAACATTAAACATATCATACCTTACTTACTTACCTGAGCTTTTAACTAGATACATTAGCTACAATTTACCTTGAACAACAATTCAGTTTCTCCTCTGTAAAACACATCACCGGCATAAAGCCTGCTAGGCATTAAAGCCCAAAATAAATCACCGGCACGAAGCCTGCTAGGCATTAAAGCCCGAAATAAATCATCGGCACGAAGCCTGCTAGGCATTAAAGCCTGAAATAAATATAGTTAATCTTTCATTTCACATTTCATTGTGCTAAATTCACCACCACTTATAATTCACATATTTTATCATATAGCAACCAAAAACACTTATTCACATCACATTGAATAAAATTTCAACCAATCCATTCTAATACTTTTACATTCGGCTAACACAAGATTCTATTCTCAAAATTATCGAATATTATCATTTAATACATTCATAGATGATTATGTAACATATACTTGCTTAAGGACTTACCTCGGTTGTCGATAGACCGTGCAAATCGGCTATTCGAGAACCTTCGTCTTTCCCCGATCTAGTTCTTTCTCTTTTTGTACCCGATCTATGAAATGTCAAATAAGTTTTGTTCACATTCATTCTATCTATTTGCTCAAACTCAAAAATACACATAATTTAATTTAGAAACCTAAGAACCGAATTTCCTCCTTCATTTATTTAATTAAATCAATAATCACATAAAAATTTAAGCATTCAACCTTGACTGATTGTACTATTCCACAATTTCCATTTATAAAAATTTGTATACCCAAACAATTAAGGAAGAAAAAGACCACATATGGCCATCTCAATATTCGGCCGAACATAAAAGCATGTCAATATGATTAAGTTGCAACAATCTCACTTAGCAATCCTACAAGCTTAAGTTATTACTCTCCATTTCATCATATTTTCTATCCCTATTCATCTCACATACCTTACGGATTCGTGGTCCCGAAACCACCGTTCGAATGAGTTTTAATATTTATAAAAGAGTGATCGAACCTGTGGACTAACTGCGACAACAATAGAGGCAAGTGCACCTATCGAACAGTAGTATAGCTCAAGCAAGAATATCTTATCGAACCCAAGGGAACCTAAAAGTACTACTACTAACTTTCTTTCTATTATTTAGCCTAAAATATAGAGTGATTGGATTATTAAACTAACGAAATACTTAAACTAAATGCATTAAACTAAATGGAAACACAAAAGAATGAATTGGAGAAAGACTTTAAGAAAACTCAGTTGATAAAGACGATACCCTCAGGAAGAATCCACCTATGACTTCACTTATAATTTATTCCCCAAACCATATGATTTCTTTACTTAGCTTGATCCGTGAGACTCCCTAACCTATATTAAACCCTCTCTCGAGGTGAATAACGTCTAACCTTAGGTTAATTAGTGGAACTCTCTTTCTCTTATAATAACCCCCTAAGGAAGCAGTAAATCGATCAATGGATTCCCATATTAGGTTTCACCCTAATCCAACAAAATCTCGTAACCTTATCTCTAGGCGCCCGATCAACTCCGCTCAATTACGCTAGATCTACTCTTAGGCGGGGTCTATTCCTCTCCACCTAAGCACATCAGATTAAATTAAGCAACATAATTAAGAACAAACCAAGTACTTATCATATAAATTTAAAATCAAATAACAAAATCCATCATAGGTTTCATTCCTTTGAGGTATCTGAGGGGTTTAGTGCATAACTAAATACGAAAACATCTCAAGAGTAAAGAATAAACAAAACATAAGAACTCCCTAAAACCCCCTGAAGGAATTTAAGGAGATGAATGCTTCTTGAGATGGATTAACTGGCTATCTTCAAGTGACTCCTAAAAGATGAATGCTTTGGCCTAAAAGCCTCTGCCAAAAAGCTCCCTTTTATGTCTGCCTTGGGTTGTTTATATAGGCTTTGGGATGCTATACTTGGCTCCTAAGTATCTCCTTCAAGTAGAATTACTATTAGGGTGTTTGAGTAGACTTAGGAGTATGTTTCTTTGGCTTCAACCATCCAATTCCAAGTGAAATTTCTCATTCTCGTGGCAGGGGCATGCCCATGGCACACGCCCGTGTAATTATAGGGTTGGGCCATGCCTTGATTCTATCGATTTGGGCACGGCCATGTAGATTACCAGGCACGCCTGTGTGTGGTAATGAGATGATGCACGACCGTGTAACTCGTGATTTGGGCTGTGTTCTAGGTAATTTTTGAGACACGGCCGTGCAGGTGTTTTGGGCCGGCCGTATTGATTTCTTGCTAAGGCCCAATTACTCCGTTTTAAGCCCATTTTGTGTTCTTTTTATCCTCGGGTGCTTTCCTGAGTATAAACATGAAAAAAAAGGATTAAAAGCACCTTTTTACATAATTTAAGGGCTAAATCATCCAAAAGCATACCAAATATGGGGTTAAAATATGTTACTTTTACGGTTTATCAAATACCCCCACACTTAAGCCTTTTCTTGTCCTCAAGCAAAATTCTCAACTTACAATTAAAACGAACTTTCCATAATTCATAATTCCTATCGACAATGTCCATCATAATTCATAGATTATTTATACATGGATAATTCAACTCAAAGAACCCTAAAGATTCAATTACGATGAGTCATACCTTTATAGTATGAAAACATAGGTGCCTCCCGTTATCTAAGTGCTTACCTTTATTTCAAAATCGACAAGGACTGACATCCTCACAAAAGATTCACTCAAATCACTCAAAGCTGTTTAAGGTTCAAGAATAAGCACTCTAAGTCGAACTCGAAAAGTTAATCCCATAGACTTGCTCGAAAATCAAATCTCCACCATCAGATATGAGATGATACACAAATCAAAAGGTCTTTAATCAAGGTTGTAAGCAGGGCTAGGCTTAAAAGATGTGGATACAAAGCTAAACTAGAGGTTTAGAATTGAGATTGAATTGACTAATCACCTAATCTAAAAATAATGAACTAAATATGAATATTTACATCGAATGAAAAGCTAATAGTATCTATAAGAGTATTTTCATCACTCAAATTTTGAAAATACTATAATACGAGCTTTTTCTTTAACAATTAAAGTTTTAAATGCTCTAAGCTCTTTTATTATACTACTAATATTGACTATACTTGGATTTTTTAAGAATAAACTAAAATAAACATAATAGAAGGAACTTTGAAATAACCTAATTCGGCAATTGATCAAATCAATTCTCGATAAAGGGGTAGTCAAAGGAATGTTGATAACAAATACAAAGGGATTTTGGGTTAATATTAGTGGGTGAGTCAATAAAAAGGTTGTTAGGATTCAACGGGGTTCACTAAGGGTTAATTATGTAGGTAGGCTTTTTAGTGGTGTGAACGGGTTAAAACCTAGGTGCCTTTATCATCTCAGTATATCAAATCAAAAGTGTGGTCTCGACATGTATAAACGAGGCAAGTTCTAGAATAACAGTTCAAAGTTGACTCACTCATAATCAATAAAGTGAGCACGAAAAAGAATATATGCTCTATAAGGCTCAAAATCTCACAAAAATTATGGGTGTTTTTGACATCAATCCTTATAAATTCTAAATTTCAAGGTAATACTCAAATTAGGTTCAACAACCTATCAATTTTAATTTTTAGAAAGTAGACTTATCATGCTCGATTCTCTAGTATTCTTCAAATTTAATTATCAATGCACAATTAGCTAAGACTTATTCTAAAACATATCAATAAAAATCATAAATAATTAGAAATTTCATCCTAATTAATAATATGAGAAATAAGATCAAGACTAATTTTAGGGTTTTGAGAATTATGCAAAAAATTAGGCACTATTACCCCCACACTTAAGATGTACATTGCCCTCAATGTACAAGGATAGATAATGAAATTTATATGCCAAATCAAAAAGATAAGTGGAGAAAGTAATACTCCCTAAAATC
The DNA here is from genome assembly GCA_025506655.1 of Gossypium rotundifolium. Taxonomy (NCBI): domain Eukaryota; kingdom Viridiplantae; phylum Streptophyta; class Magnoliopsida; order Malvales; family Malvaceae; genus Gossypium; species Gossypium rotundifolium. The sequence continues at coordinate 176,903,179 of CP106724.1, forward strand.
TGGATGATCCCGGGCGTCTTTGGTGGCGATGATGGTGTTGATATGTGGAAGTGATGGCAGATTTGCTGAAGGGTAGCCTCAATCCCATCAAAACATCGAGCAGTGTTAGTAAACTATTGGGTGCAGTACTGCTCGAACTGTGTGGGGCGTGCAGAGATATCTACCATCAAGGTTGCTGGATAGGATGGCTGCTGGCTTGGGACTGGTGGGACATCATCAGTATGTCCTCAAGCCCCTCCTTAGTTGTGGCAAGTCTGTATTGAGGGGGATTGGTGCCTCGACGGTGCTTGATCATCTTCATGTGGAGCATCGTCAGGATACCTTGAGGTGCCATGTTCCCTATCAGTGTGAGAGAGGCAATCTAATTTTTGGTGTTGAGGAGATCGAAATGTCGGGCTAGTCTCGTGATGTAAGGCCCCATTAATAGGATTCCTTTCCTTTGCTGATCTGTTTGGTGCTGCATTGTGCATGCAATAAAGTATGCCACGTCAAAAACATGTCTTTTGGACATGCATGATAAGAAATAAACATCTTGTTTGTCGACAACGCTGGTGCTTTCTTTGCGACTTGTAACAGTATGAGCAAGAATAGCATGAAGATACTTGAGAGCTGAAGGAAGGGCAGTCGCTTTGGAGCAACTCGGTTGTAGTCACGTTTAGTGGGTTGTAAGTTGTGCCAACATGCGATAGGGTGCAGTGGAGTTCTCTGTTTAACTCGGAAAGTGGATTTTCTTCTATAAATTCTGGCATATAAAGTCCAAGTGCCGATCTGAATTGAGGTACGCTTAATCGACGTACTGTGCCCCTAGGCGGAATTGGACTGTGCCGGCATCGTCAAATTGTGTCATTACCGTCTGTAAGGTGAATGTGGTATAGAACTTGAGAGTGAGTTCCAAGTATGTGGGTTCCACAATTGTAAAAATTGCTCCCATGGTTCCGTTGAGATGAGAGCTCGAACATCTCTAGCGAGTCTGACTTGTTGTAAGGCATTCCAATCGATGAACCTACCGATTCCGAGGGGTCTATCTCAAAATATTTTGTATCGTTCTTCCTGAGTTGGTTGAGGGAATCTGAGGAATGGATGTCGGAGTTCGGTGGAAGCATTTTCAGATGATGATCCGGGCCCCTTCCTTTTCTTGCTCGGGACGGCTCTTTTAACACGTGAAGATGACATAATACCTGAAAAATACTTCCTTTATATAAGTAAGAATTTTCCTAAACAATAAGCAAAAATCAATAGCAAATTTAAATATTTCTTTAAGAACAAATACTAAAATTAGCAAACCTCTAAATGACATTAATAACTAAAATTTCATTTATTTATTATACTAATTCCTAACTACAATCATGGTTAAAAAATAATAAAAAACATGTTGCATAAAAATCATGATTTTAACTATTATTTGCATTAGAACATTAATTCTTCCATGAGGTGAGGCCAGAAAATCTAACATTTGTTCATAGTAAATCAGATAATTTGTTAAATAGTGGAAATCAACAATAAAAATAGATTAAAGCAACCAAAAAGAAGAATAAAAGAACCAAGAAAAGAAAAATAAAGAATCATGTTTTTAATAAAGACTTAGACAAGAATGAAGATAAACTTTAAAAAATATGAATTAAGTCTAAAATCAAACAAAACTTAAGACAAAATATGTAAAAAATGTGAAAGAAAAAGAACCAGGCACGGTGGTGGTTGGCAAGAACGGATGGGATGCACGGGGGTGGTGCTGGGTTCTTCAGCGTGGGCACGGCCTGGTAAGGGGGTGTGCTGCGGGCGTGTGGTTGGGTTTGATTAGTATTCTGAGAAGAATGACCGGAAAGAGGTGAGTTAGAGGGATATGGGTGATTTGGTGGTCGGATTTGAAGAAGTAGGGGGTGGAATCTGATTTTAAGGTTTTGATTTGGGGAAGAGGACGGTTATTCTTATAAATAGGGTCTGAGGCACGGTCTTTTGACACGCCCGTGTCATTTTAAACTAGCCCGTGCTTTTCGCGATTTTTGGGTTTTAGGCACGTTTAGATGGGTTTGCCACGGCCGTGTCGATGTTTGCCATGCCCGTATTGTGATTCACACGGTTAGGTCGAATGGGCATGTGTAGCCCGTGCTTAATAAGTCAGTATGTTCGCACGATCGTGGGCACGTCGTGTTCTAGCCGTGCTCGATAAGTCAGTAGCTTCACACGGTCAGGGGACATGGCCATGCGAAGCCCGTGCTGAGTAAGTCAGTAACCTCGCACATTTGAACGGCACGGGCGTGTCTTATATCGCAGCCCGTGTTTGTTGAAATAAATTTTTCCCTATTTGTGCACGGATCCTGCCACGCCCGTGGTGTGTCCCCTGTCTTATACACGATCGTTAGCACGCCCGTGTTCAAGGTGGTGTTAAAATGCCTGCATTTTTGTTAGATCATTTTAGAAAGATTTTAGAAAGACCAAGTCAATGTTAGTGTGGTAGCACTCGGGTTGCCTCCCGAGAAGTGCTTGTTTATAGTCTTAAGCTAGACTTTCCTTGTTTTCAATATTAAAGGAGGTTTCGTGGAGCAGAAGCTCATCTCTGATATTTCCAGGATCTGCACCATTATAAATTTTAAGTCGGTGACCATTTACCTTGAATGTGCCTTTTGTGGGATGAGTTACCTCAATGGTGCCATATGGAAAGATTGTTTTGATCATGAATGGGCCTGGCCATCTTGACTTTAGTTTTCCCGGGAATAGTTTAAGCCTTGAATTATATAGTAGGACCAGGTCTCCTACTTCGAATGGTTTTGATCGCTTGAGACGAGCATCGTGGCGTCGCTTTGTTGCTTCCTTATGCAGTTTGAGTTTTCATAGACTTCTACTCTCCATTCATCCAAATTCGTTCATCTGCATCATTCTTCTCTTTCCTGCAATTGTGAGGTCAGATTCAAAATTTTGTTGCCCAAAAGCTTTGTGTTCTAGCTCAAATGGTAGATGACGGCTTTTCCCGTATACAAGTTTGTATGGGGATGTTCCTAGAGGTGTTTTGAATGCTGTTCTATAGGCCCATAAAGCATCATCTACCTTAACTTCCCAATCTTTTCTATTTGATTCAACCGTTTTTTCTAGGATGCGCTTAAGTCTCAGTTTGTTACCTCAACTTGCCCGCTAGTTTGAGGACAATATGGGGTGGCTGTTCTATGGCATACTCCATATTTCTTTAGAACTTTTTCAAATTGCGTATTACAGAAATGGGTACCCCTATCACTAATGATGGCTCTAGGTGTCCCAAATTGGGAAAATAGTTTCTTGAGAAATTTAACTACTACCCTGGCATCATTGGTAGATAAGGCTTCTGCATCTACCCATTTTGACATGTAATCAACTGCTACTAGGATGTATTTATTTCCAAATGAACTAGGGAAAGGTCCCATAAAATTAATACCCCATACATCAAATATTTCACATGACAACATATATGTTTGAGGCATTTCATCACGTTTAGAAATATTACATTCTTTGGCATTTATCACACGTAGTAACGCACTGCTGGCATCTTTAAATAGAGTAGGCCAAGAATAACTGATTCGAGTATTTTGTGTCTTTGTCTTAATACCACTATAATGTCCCCGATGGTCCCGAATGAGAATGTTCTAGGATTTTGCTTGCTTGTCTCTTTGTAATGCATCTTCGAATTACCTGATCTGAATATATGCGGAAAAGAAAGGGATCTTCCCAAAAATAATTTTTCACATTAGCGAAGAATTGCTTCTTTTGATGATGTGTTAATTTCTTGGCAAGACGTTATCTGCTAAATAATTCGCAATATTTACAAACCATGGTACTTCAAAATACGTTAAAGAAAAGAGTTGTTCTTCAGGAAACGAATCATTTATTTCTTGTTCATCAAGCTTTTTGGTGTATGGATTTTTGAGTCTTGAGAGGTGATCTGCCACCAGATTCTCAGCTCCCTTTTTATCCTGTATCTCCAGATCAAATTCCTGTAGTAGTAAAATCCATCGTATGAGTCTAGGTTTAGCATCAGGTTTGGTTAAAAGATAACGAAGAGCTGAATGGTCAGTGTAAACGACAACTTTTTATAATATTAGATATTGTCTAAATTTGTCAAAAGCAAAAACTACAGCTAGCAGTTCTTTCTCGGTCGTGGTGTAATTCTCTTGCGCAGGTGTTAATGTTCTGCTAGCGTAGTAAATTGGCTGAAAATGCTTGTCTCTTTGTTGTCCCAAAACTGCGCCTACTGCAAAGTCACTTGCATCACACATTAGTTCAAAGTGTAAATTCCAATCAGGTGCGATTATAATTGGTGCATTTATTAATTTATCTTTAAGGACATTAAATACATCTAAACATTCCTGATTGAAATTAAAAGGGACATCTTTTTCTAGTACTTTTGTCAAAGGCTTAGCTATTTTAGAAAAGTCTTTAATGAATCTTCTATAAAAACCTGCATGCCCTAAGAAGCTTCTAATAGCCTTCACTGAACTAGGAGGAGGTAATTTTTCTATGGTTTCAACTTTCGCTTTATCTACCTCAATCCCTTTTCTAGAAATCTTATGTCCTAAAACAATCCCTTCTCTAACCATAAAGTGGCTTTTTTCCCAATTCAGAACAAGGTTTGTTTCTTCACATCTAATTAGAACTTGTTTTAAATTTTTAAGGCAAAGTTGGAAAGAATTACCGAATATCGAGAAATCATCCATAAATACCTCCATGATGTCCTCTACGAGTTCGTCAAATATTGCCAACATACAACGCTAAAAAGTGGCAGGAGCATTACATAATCCAAAGGGCATTCTTCGATAAGAAAACATACCGTATGGGCATGTAAATGTTGTCTTTTCTTGGTCTTCAGGAGCTATGGGAATTTAGAAATAACCGGAGAGTCCGTCCAAGAAGCAGTAGTACATATGCCCGAATAGTCTTTCTAACATTTGATCAATGAAGGGTAGAGGAAAGTGATCTTTTCGGTGGCATCATTCACTTTCTATAGTCTATCTGAGACTCTCCAACTCAGAATCGTTCTTGTGGGAATTAACTCATTCTTTTTGTTGGGCACTACCGTTATTCCTCCTTTCTTTAGAACTACCTGCACAGGACTTACCCAAGTGCTGTCAGAAATAGGATAAATTATTCCTGCATCTAGAAGTTTAATTACCTCGACTTTGACCACTTCTTTCATGTTGGGGTTTAATCGTCTCTGAGGTTGCACACACGGTTTATATTCTTCTTCCATTAAAATTTTGTGAGTGCAGGACGCGGGGCTTATTCCCTTGATGTCAGAAATTTTCCAAGCTATGGCTTTCTTGTGTTCTCTTAGTACCTTTATCAGCTCCTCCTTTTCCTTGGGGTCTAGTTCGAAGAGATGATTCTTGGTAATGTAGAATTGTCCCGAGGAATGCATATTCTAAATGTTTTGGTAATCTGTTTTAATTCTAATTTGGGCGGCTCTTTGATGGAGGGTTTTTGTTTTAATACGTCATCTTCTTCAATGTTCTCTTCTTTCATTTGTCTGAATGATGATGTATTCAAACTAATCTCATTACCTTCGTCCTCTTCCCCCTCTCCTTGAGGCGGACACAATTCCATCGTGTCATCCTGCAGGATTTCCTGTAATGAATTTTTAATAATATGATCAGTAGTGTCAACAAAATAACAGGAATCATCTTGCTCTTTAGAATATTGCATGGCATCATAAATTTGGAAAATAATTTCTTCATCACCTATCCTTAATGCTAGTTTGCCATCCCCTACATCAATAATAGCTCTAGCAGTGGCTAAAAAAGGACGCCCTAAGATTAAAGGAACATTAATGTCCTCATCCATGTCTAACACAACGAAATCAACGGGAAAAATAAATTTATCAATTTTTACCAAGACGTCTTCAATGACCCCTCCAGGATATTTAATAGATCTATCCGCTAATTGAATGCTCATTCTAGTAGGTTTTGGTTCCCTAAGATCTAGCCGTATAAACAATGGATAAGGCATTAAGTTGATACTAGCGCCTAGATCTGCTAAAGCTTTCGTGATGTTTAAACTACCAATTAAGTAGGGAATAGTGAAATTCCCTGGATCTTTTAACTTCCGTGGTAGTCTATTTTGGAGAAGGGTTGAACATTCTTCATTAAGCTTCACCTTTGATACTTCCTCAAGCTTCCTTTTGTTTGTGAGAAGTTCCTTTAATAATTTTGCATATTTGGGCATCTGGGAAATAGCTTCAACGAAAGGTAAGTTAATATGTATCTATTTAAAAAGTTCAAGGAACTTACCATATTGAGCATCCAATTTTTCTTTCTTCAATTTTTCTGGATATAGAATTTGTGTTCTATTCTCTCTATGCAATGTATTGTCGTTCTCAACTTCTACATTTTTTTTCTTGTTGACATCATGTGGTGTCTTTCTTTGTGGTCCAACTAGCTCTTTGCCACTCCTTAGTGTGACTGCCCTTACTTGCTCTGTGTCTTTGAAAGAAATTTCCGTCCTTAATTCACATACTATTTCAATAAGTATTCCCACTGACGTAATGAGCTCTCCCACCTGAGTCTCGATTTCCTTGAGTAAGATTTGTTGTTCATCAAGTGTTGCTTCCGTCATTTGGAGACGAAAATCTATAGCTTCCATGAACTTTTTCAACATCTCTTCAAGACTTGGCTTCTTTTCCTGTGGATAGGGCTGATTTTGGTAATTTAGAGTGGGTTGCTGCCTTTGATTTCCTTGTCCTCCCCACGAAAAATTTGGGTGGTTCTTCCAACCTGGATTGTAAGTGTTACTATAAGGATTATTATTAGATCTAAAATTGTTACCTATATAGTTTGTCCGCTTTCGTTTTACGCTCCCGGTTGGTAAGGTGGGTACTCGAATTCACCACATTCCGCTTTCTTCGCATTGCATGACTGGATGTACCTGTGAAGAACATAAATTATCAAGCTTTTTATTCATTAACTTCATTTGTGTTGACAACATTGTCACTGTGTCTATGTTAAAAACTCCGGCTGATTTTGTCGGTTTAGCCCTTGTAATTTGCCATTGATAGGTGTTCAACGACATATCCTCAATAAAATCGTAAGCCGCTTCAAGAGTTTTATTATTCAGAGATCCACCGGCTGATGAATCAATCATTTGCCAAGTTGGAGAATTCACACCATTGTAGAAAGTTTGGACTTGAAGCCACAAAGGTAATCTGTGGTGTGGGCATCTCCTTAGGAGATCCTTATATCTTTCCCATGCATCATATAATGTTTCTGCGTCATTCTGCACAAAAGAAGATATATCATTCCTAAATTTAGCGGTTTTGACTGGTGGAAAATATTTTAAAAGAAAATTTTTGGTCATTTGATCCCATGTGGTGATTGACCCTCGTGGTAACGAGTTCAACTACTGCTTTGCTTTGTTCATTAATGAAAAAGGAAATAACCGAAGACGTATGGCATCGTCAGAAACGCCATTTATTTTGAAGGTATCACAGAATTCTAAAAAAAATTAGATTTATGAGTGTTTGGATCCTCATCCTGCAAACCATCAAATTGAACAAATTGTTGAATCATTTGTATTGTGTTAGGCTTTAATTCAAAATTATTAGCAGCTATAGCGGGCCTAACAATACTAGATTCTGCTCCTGTCAAATTAGGTTTAGCATAATCATACATAGTACGCGGAGCATTCTATTCTTGCACATTTGGTGGATTGTTCTCGTCCATCCCTTCAGTAGGATTGGATCTTTGCTGTTCTTCTCTTTGATAGTCTAGGGCTCGTCTTATTTCTCTGCGATTTCTGCGAGCGGTAGCCTCAATGTCACTTTCGTATTCTAATGGTCCTTTCGGATTTCTTCTAGTCATAAACTAGAGGTACCTGATATGAAAAGAAAGAAAGAAATTTAGAAAAATAAAATAAAAATATATGTATAAAAGAGAAATTTAAAAATAAAAATAATGGCTAAAGTAATAGAAATAGAGCTTTCTTAATATTTTAGATGTCCCCGGCAATGGCGCCAAAAACTTGATCGTATCAAAACAAATGAGTTTTAATATTATAAAGAGTGATCGAACTATACAGAGTCGATTGCGACAACAATAGAAGCAAGTGCACCTATCGAACAGTAGTATAGCTCAGGCAAGAATATCTTATCAAACCCAAGGGAACCTAAAAGTACTACTACTCTCTTTCTTTCTATTATTTAGCCTAAAATATAGAGTGATTGGATTATTAAACTAACGAAATACTCAAACTAAATGCAAACACAAAAGAATGAATTGGAGAAAGACTTTAAGAAAACTCAGTTGATAAAAACGATACCCTCAGGAAGAATCCACCTATGACTTCACTTATAATTTATTCCCCAAACCATATGATTTCTTTACTTAGCTTGATCCGTGAGACTCCCTAACCTATATTAAACCCTCTCTCGAGGCGAATAACGTCTAACCTTAGGTTAATTAGTGGAACTCTCGTTCTCTTATAATAACCCCCTAAGGAAGCAGTAAATCGATCAATGGACTCCCATATTAGGTTTCACCCTAATCCAGTAAAATCTCGTAACCCTATCTCTAGGTGCCCGATCAACTCTGCTCAATTACGCTAGATCTACTCTTAGACGGGGTCTATTCCTCCTCCACCTAGGCACATCAGATTAAATTAAGCAACATAATTAAGAACAAACCAAGTATTTATCATATAAATTTAGAAATCAAATAACAAAATTCATCATAGCTTTCATCCCCTTCAGGTATCTGAGGGGTTTAGTGCATAACTAAATACGAAAACATCTCAAGAGTAAAGAATAAACAAAACATAAGAACTCCCTAAAACCCTCTGAAGGAATTTAAGGAGAGATCCTCTGTCTTGAATTGAGTTTCGACTTCTTGAGATGGATCAACTGGCTATTTTCAAGTGACTCCCTAAAAGATGAATGCTTCGGCCTAAAAGCCTCTACCAAAAAGCTCCCTTTTATGTCTGCCTTGGGTTGTTTATATAGGCTTTGGGATGCTATACTTGGCTTTTAAGTATCTTCTTCAAGTAGAATTACTATTAGGGTGTTTGAGTAGACTTAGGAGTATCTTTCTTTGGCTTCAAGCATCCAATTCTGAGTGAAATTGCTCATTCCCACGGTAGGGGCATGCCCATGGCACACGCCCGTGTAATTATAGGGTTGGGTCGTGCCTTGATTCTGTTGATTTGGGCACGGCCATGTAGATCACCAGGCATGCCCGTGTGTGGTAATGAGATGATGCACGACCGTGTAACTCGTGAGTTGGGCCGTATTCTAGGTAATTGTCGAGACACGTCGTGTAGGTTTTGGGTCAGGCCGTGTTGATTTCTTGCTTAGGCCCAATTACTCCGTTTTAAGCCCGTTTTGTGTTCTTTTTATCCTCGGGTGCTTTCCTGAGTATAAACATGAGAAGAAAGGATTAAAAGCACCTTTTTACATAATTCAAGGGCTAAATCATCCAAAAGCATACCAAATATGGGGTTAAAATATGTTACTTTTACGATTTATCAACTTCCATCTCACACATACATCTTGACGCAACTTTTTGGTCATATTCAAAATAAAAGCTTTTATCGACCATATCATAATTTTTTTTCCTATGAATTCACAACTTTTTTATATACTTAATTCCATTTCAAATCTTACTAACAACATTATCAACAAGTTTCAGACTAACTTTAACTATAAGATTTAATATATGTGCACAACATCTAACCTGTAAAAAAACATCGTCACACAAAAGAGCTCGATTTGCACAAGAACGATTTTTAAGATAAGAAACAATAACATTATTATAAGAAGCATTATCCAAAGTGATGATAAAAATTCTCTTGTCTATACCCCTCTAAGATAAACATAAAATAAGCTCATCCGCTATGTGTTGGGAAATGTACTCATATTGTAGTAAACATGTAACTATTTTCTATTTATTTGAATGATGAATAAATAAATAAAATTAATTTCACATTTCACTATTATGTATTTTGTATTTATGTCTTTTATATTTTGCATGCATAGCGAAAATGTGACAAGCAAATATTAGTTCATTGGTTGTTTAAGTTCAAACTGAAGATAAGTGGCATTGTAAGAACATCTACATTGCAAAAAAGACAACTTATTTCAGTAGATAATCTAAATAAGTCCATAATCCTGTAAAAGAATTGAAATGAGCATTTGATTCAAATACTAAGAAGGATTATTATGTCGTCTACAATTCCAATTGGGGAGATGGCTAGTCTTGGCTATCAGAGCAGTTGATTCCACGAGTAGAGACATAGATGTATTCATTGGTAGAAAGATACATTGGACTGGACCCAAGATGAATTAATTTTGAATCCGTTTGTAAACTAATTCACTTGTGATGTTCATGGTGTGATTTACCTAAATCCTGAGTTAGTCACTGACCATGCGTATGCAACTCATATGCTTTGATATAAATGAAGGCTTATGCTCTAAAGATGATCAAGCCCATAGCCGGTATGTTGAGTACATCACTTGTGTATGGCATGGCTTTACTAACAACAATGGAATTCATAACTCAATTAAAGAGTTCATGATATCCTCTCATTGGCATTGTGTGGATTGATAATTATGGAATATGGCCACGGGTTGCTCATTCTCGAACGAGAAATTTATCACAGTCATTTGTTGACAGTGATCATATTAATCATTAAGAAGACATAATGGTGACAATGAGATAAAATAGGATTGTATAGAGTGAGCAGATTTAACTCAAATGAATCAAGAATACTATATTAGGGTAACACACATATGAATAGGTCATTGGACAAAGCAGTTAGATGAATTGCTTTCGTAAAGAGTATACAATAAGGATTTTTCAATCATGGTACTTCTTGTGAACTGACTCCATGATTAAGTAATTGTGAATTATCAGAATGATGCTTTTGGATATAATTGCAATCATTAGAGCCTAATTGTATATGTCTGATAGGTCCCTCCACTAGCTCAACAAAAGCTCGATCAGACTACATTTGAATCAAAAGACAATTCTACGACTTTGGGAATAATTTAATTGAGTCGATTTATTTGATATGGAATTAAGTTATGTGGTTGTGAGAATTATTCAACTAGAGAATTTGATTAAAGAATTTTCTTAAAAAATTAATTTGGAAAATCTAAGTGATTTTTGGGAAAATTAATTTTGATCAAATAAAATTAAATTAATCAAATTAATTAAAATTAATATGATATTTTTGGAAATTAATTTTCAAGGCAGACAGTTGGCCCAATGGGTAATTGAATTTGAAAATTGGACCTGAGATCGTAAATTCGGCCAGAGAGCCCAAAACAGAGACCAATACGTAAAAACTGGTCGAATCAGACCAGGTATGTGAAACTGGGCCGACAGTCCAATCGGTGGCTAGATCAAACCGGTCGGGTCGTCATTAACCCGAGCTGAATCTACAACAGCCAAACCTACTTGGGGTGCCGTAAGGGTGTTGCACCTGCACCACCGGACACGGCAGTGCCAGTGGTTGCGATGGTGACGTCCAGGTGGCTGGCGGCTGTTGGTTATCGGTGGTTGAATAGTGGAAGAGTTACACTCGTACTGGGACCGTTCTAGAGAATTTGATTTCAGATTAATTATTCCAAAAATAATATTATTTTAATAGTTTAATATTAAATTAAATTTAATACTTATCTTAATAGTATTTTATTAATTTAATATTAAAATGATTAAGTTTAATCATAGTTGAACTCTCTAAACTCTCCCTATATAAAGAGATTATTGGGTCATTATTTACACACACTTGAATTCAAGAAAAAGTTGTAGAGAGAAAATTCTCTAAAGAGATTATTCCAGAAAATTTCTAGAGATATTTTTCTAATTTACAACTTGACCTAAAAGTTTAGAGAGATTGCAAAATTACCCCACTGGTAATTTTTGAGAAATTATTTTTTATTTGAAACGAGCTCACACTCGACAGGAGCTTGAGGATAGCGGAGAAGACTACTCGGTCAAAGCGCTCATCCTAAATGAATCGAAAAGGTACAATTTTGATTAAGTGTTTATTACTTTAGATATCACAACCAAGATATTGTTTTGGAAAAAAAAAATTAAAACTCTAGTTTTCCCTAAATTTAATTTCTGCTACATTTTCCAAACCCGTTTTTCTAATAATTGGTATCATGAGCCAGGTTGTGTTCTATCTATAAGTATAAAAAGATAATCAAAATAAATTTCTCTTCTTCTTGAATGATTTGATTACATAGAAAGTGACATTCATTAGATCTTATACATGTTTTAAGTTATATATGGGAATGGATGCGATATCATATATCTTATATAATTGTTTTTTACCGAGGTTGTGGTTCTTAGGAAATAAACCGTGGACTATCATCTCCATGTAGGGCTATTGTTTTTTAAAATTTATAGAAATCTTGTGAGCCGAAAACGGACATAGGACTTAAATGTAATTTTTTGAAAAGAAGTCTATGATGAGGAAAAGATGTGATGGCAATTGAAGACCTAAGGAATGCCTTGTGGTGAAAATTTATGTAATTTTATTTTTCCATTTATTTTCTAGAAATTGAACCATGGAAACATTGGTTGGAAATTTTGTTTTAATTATCTATCTCATTATATATTTGCTTTATAATTGTTTATAATATTTATATTATGTAATGTTATAATTGTGATATATATATGAGATGATCCACAATTGATCGATTAAAAATAAGAATTGTGGTAATAAGAAAATACATATGTTGTATTGTTCTATTCACTTCTTTATGTTATTCGATAATTTTGAAGAATGTGGTAATAAGAAAGTGCATGTCTAGGATTGGTTCTGGCTAGTAAAGATTTAGTTTTTAAGCGGTCAAATTTAACTCACCTCCCTTTCTTAGGACCTTACCTAGTGCACGGTTTGCATTCATTTCTTCGGTTATTCCCTTAAAAGAAAAACTGGAGAGGATCAAAATTGTTTGTTTTAAGATTGGTTGATTCTTGTGAATGGATATTACTATCATAGCATGCCATGCATATATTGGAAGAAAGTCATTTAGATTAGGTAAGAATGTCACTAAGACTATTGTATGGTCATTCTTGAAATTTGGAATTAAAAACCTTGCATGTTTTTAAAATATTGAGTGGGAAAAGGTCCTTAAACAAGACCTACGACCTCCATTGATGGTCTCTAAGTGATAGCATGATAAAGTTTCGAGCAGGTTCCTACTCTGGCTGCACCCCAAGGTAAACTTTGTTATGTGGGTTCACTAGATGAGATTTCCTTTTAAGGACAACTAGTCATGCATGACTTTTAGAGAGATTGTCCCAAGATGACTCACAAATGAGAGCATGTTCATGATGAGTGTTGAGCCAATGGTTACACACCCAAGATCATCTCTTATTAAATAGTTTCCCAAGAAACGATATTTAAGCTAGAGATGATGGCCAAACGTTAAACGGTTGTTAGCTCGTATGGAGTCTTGGGAATTAAGATTCATGAACTGATTGGATGTAATCCATGTTCTTACTAGTTAATCGTGGGACCCCAATGAGACATGGTTGATGGGTGTGAGAATGATCGTAGCAACGAAAAAAATATTTTTTTCAAGCTTTTAATACACGATGCATGCATCATACTGTATTCTTAATATGTTGTTGAAATGAAAAATATTTGCTTAATAAAAAATAGTAATTAGTGAAATCTTTATTTTTCAGTTCAAATATGTCTCCTACTTTTCTTATTAGCATTCTTACCGAGAATAAATTAAATAGGGATAACTTTCAAGAATGGAAATGGAACTTGCTGATAGTTCTTAATTATGAGAAACATAAATTCATTCTTGACGAAACGGGCACTCTTGAAGCTCATCCTAAAGCTAAAAATCACTGGAGAGATTCTGACTCGATTGCTCGGTGTTATATGTTAGTGACCATGAGTAGTGTGTTACAAAAGCAACACGAGAATTTTTGTACTGCCAAAGAGATCAAGACAATTTTGAAGGATTTGCTTAGAGGCCAAGTCGTATTAGCTCGACAATCCACTATTACAAATTTGATGAATTCTGAATAGAAAACTAGAACTTTGGTCAAAGAACATATGCTTAAGCTTACGGGATTCTTTGTGGAAGCAGAGGATAATGAAGTTGGACTAGGCGTGAACACTCAAGTTAAAATAGTGTTTAAATCCTTAACTAATGAGTTTTTTGGTTTTAGGGCCACTTACAACTTAGGAACAAGGCGCTTACCTTGACTCAGCTCATGAAGGATTTACAATCCTATGAGTTAATGTTGAATGGTGGTAAGCTGGTTCAGGAGAAACCTGAGGCAAAATTAGCTGTGGGCCATTTGTTATCTAAGAGGAAAAGAAAGCTAAGGGAAAGAAGAAACCAACTAAAACAGAAAGCTAAGGGAAAGAAGAAGCCGACTAAGTCTTCTGTTCATGTGGATAGGAAGAAGGTTAAGAAGTCAAAAGATCCTAAAATGATCAAATGTTTCTTCTACAACAGAAAAAGGCATTTCAAATCAAACTACAAAAAGTATTTAGATTACCTAGCTGAAAAGGAAAAATGTATTGAACTCTTTGTGGTTGAAGCTTGCTTAGTGGAACAATCAATTGACAACTGGGTTATTGATTCTTGAGCCACTAACCATGTGTGTGTTTCTTTACAAGGGTTCAATGAAACGAGAAGTCTGTGTGAGAAGTAGTGGGAGCTATATTTCAGTTGAAGTAGTGGGAGAAGTTATTTTACACTTTGATATTTTTAGGAAGTTTATTTTAAAAAATGTGTTTCATGTACCTTATTTTAAGAGGAATTTAATTTCTGTAGCATGTTTATTTTATTACAGTTATATCGTGACATTCAAGAAAAGGATTGCTATTCACAGAAATTATTTTTTAATATACAATGGATGGATGGAAAACAATCTCTACTTTTATCAAACCAAATAACTACTCAATACTTCAAACTGAAATGGTGAATAAAAAGCTTAAAACTTCTCACTCTAATGAAGGGTACCTATGGCATTTAAGAGTTGGTCATATTAACCAAGAAAGAATCACTAGACTCGTGAAAGATGGTCCCTTAAGTATGCTTAAGGAAGTTGGTCTTCAACAATGTGAATCATTCTTGAAAGGTAAAATGACTAAGAGGTCTTTTAATGTGAAAGGTACAAGGGCCAACCAACCTTTGAAACTTATGCACACTGATGTATGTGATCCCATGAGCATCAATGTCTGAGGAAGTTACAATTATTATGTGACTTTTATCAATGACTATTCTCGATATGGATATTTGTATCTAATGCATCGCAAAAGTGAAACTTTTGATAAATTTGAGAGTTTCATGCGAAAGTGGAATACCAATTAGTTTTATCCATAAAGAATCTTCGGTCTGACAGAGGTGGGGAATATTTGTCTGATGAATTCTTAGGATACCTTATAGAGAATGGGATTTTATCCCAATTAACTGTGATAGGCACTCCACAACATAATGGCGTAGCTGAGAGAAAGAATATATCCTTGCTTGACATGGTTCATTCAATGTTAAGCTCTTCACAACTTTTACTTCCTTCTAGGGATATTCGATACAAACGACTTGATATATTCTAAATGATGTGCCAACTAAGTCTTCTTGTAAGACACCTTATGAACTGTGGCATGGAAAGAAACCCGCTCTAAATCACTTTAGAATATGGGGTTTCCAGCATACATTCTGGCTAATGATGCAAAGAAGTTGGATGCACAGATAGAAT
The DNA here is from genome assembly GCA_025506655.1 of Gossypium rotundifolium. Lineage (NCBI taxonomy): Eukaryota > Viridiplantae > Streptophyta > Magnoliopsida > Malvales > Malvaceae > Gossypium > Gossypium rotundifolium. Next base: position 176,918,868 of record CP106724.1, read on the forward strand.
CGTGCATGTTTGTAGGATATCCAAAAGGAACAAAGAGAGGATTATTCTACAATCCGAAAGATAATACGATTAAAGTTTCTACTCATACTACTTTTCTCGAGAGTAATACGATTAAAGTTTCTACTCATGCTACTTTCCTCGAGAAAAGATACATGGATAACTTTAAGCCTCGAAGTAAAGTGGTATTCAAGGAACTTTCAGGAGTGGTAGAATAATCACCAAGCTCAATTCTTGAGACAGTTGTAGAAAAACCTACAAACATTCAACATCATAGGGAAATCCATCGTAGTAGGAGAGTTCTAAGAAACCAGACTTCATCTATGATGGTAGTATTTATAATACAAAATTCATTCATAAAGATGATGATCCACTCACTTACGATAAGGCTATGCAGGACATTGATTTCAAGCTTTGGAAATAGGCCATGGATGTCGAGATGGTGTGGGAACTTGTAGACTTACCGATTGGTATTAAATCCATAGGGTGTAAGTGGATCTACAAGAAGAAGAGAAATGCGGAAGGGAAAATGGAAACACACAAAGCTAGATTTGTAGGGAAAGACTATACACAGAAAGAATGCATCGATTACGATGAAACCTTTTCTCCGATAGCCATGCTCAAGTCTATCTGCATACCCTTATCCATTGTCATTGCTTTCGATTATAAGATCTGGCAAATGGATGCCAAGACAACATTCTTGAATGGTTATCTTGATGGACTATTTACATGGCTCAACCCACTAGCTATGTTGTCAAAAGAAAGGAGCAGAAAGTTTGCAACCTACTAAGATCTATTTATGGACTTAAGTAAGCATCCCGCTCATGGAATAAAAGATTTTATCAAATGATCAAGACTTTTGGATTTGAGCAAAACACTGATGAACCTTGTGTTTATAAGCGTATAAAGGATAAAAGTGTGGTCTTTCTCGTTTTGTATGTCGATGATATTCTACTTATTGGAAATGATATAGGAGAATTGTCATCGATTAAATGATGTAGATGATTGTCCTAAGATAGTGGAAGAAAGAGAGTATATAAGTAAGGTTCCATATGTTTCGATAGTTGGAAGCCTTATGTATGCAATTCTTTGCACACGTCCAGATATATATTTTGTAGTAGGAATGGTTAGTCGATATCAGGCGAATCCAGGTCTTAGGCATTGGCAAGCTATAAAGCATATATTAAGCTATCTTAAAAGAACTAGGGATTATATGCTCGTGTATTCTAGGGAAGACCTTACTCATGTTGGATACACAGACTCATACTTCCAAACCTATAAAGATTCGAGGAAATCAATGTAGAGAAATGTATTAATTCTAGGCCGTGGAGCCATAGTATAGAGAAGTGCAAAACAAACTTGCACAGTTGATCTACTATGGAGGCCAAGTATGTGATTGCTTCTGGGGAAACGAAAGAAGCAATATGGCTTCGAAAGTTCTTAACCAAACTTGAAGTTATTCCTTGTATGGAAAAAGCTATAACACTGTATTGTGATAACAGTGTTGTAATAGCAAATACCAAGGAAATAAGAAGTCACAAGAGGACTAAACACATTGATCAAAAAAGGCAGTAGCTAAAGGAATTGTAGATGTGATGAAAATAGCTTTTGAAAATAACCTTGCGAATCCATTTTCTAAGACTCTTGTAATTAGGAGTTTTAACACACAGGTCGAGGATATGGGAATACGAAATATGACACATTTACTTCACTAGGGAAAGTGGGAGATTTTTGGGAAATGTGTTTATCTTGTAGTAAACATGTAATTGTTTTCTATTTATTTGAACAATGAATAAAAAATAAAGTTAATTTCATATTTCACTATTATGTCATTTGTATTTATGTCTTTTTATATTTTGCATGCATAGTGAAATTGTGACAAGCAAATATTTGCTCATTTATTGTCTAAGTTCAAACTGAAGATAAGTGGCATTGTAAGAACATTTAAATTACGAGAAAGACAACTTACTTCAGTAGATAATCTAAATAAGTCCGTAATCCTTAAAAAAATTGAAGTGAGCATTTGATTCAAATACTGAGAAGGATTATTATGTCATATACAATTCCAATTGAGGAGACGGCTAGTCTTGGCTATCAGAGCAGTTAATTTCACGAGTAGAAACATAGATGTATTCGTTGGTAGAAAGATACATTGGACTGGACCTAAGATGAATTAATTCTGAATCCGTTTGTAAATTAATTCACTTGTGACGTTCGTGGTGGGATTTACCTAAATCCTGAGTTAGTCACTGACCATGCATATGCAACTTATAGGCTTTGATATATGTGGAGGCTTATGCTCTAAAGATGATCGAGCCCATAACCGATATATTAGGTATATGACTTGTGTATGGCATGGCTTTACTAGAAACAGTGAAATTCATAGCTCAATTAAAAAGTTTATGATATCCTCTCATTGGCATTGTGTGGATTGATAAATATGAAACGTGGCCATGGGTTGCTCCTTCTCGAACGAGCAATTTATCATAGTCATTTGTTGACAGTGATCATATTAATCATTAAGAAGACACAATGGTGACAATGAGATAAAATAGGATTGTATTGAGTGAACATATTTAACTCAAAGGAATCAAGGATATCATATGAGGGTAACACACAAAAGATGAGGTCATTAGACATAACAGTTGGATGAATTGTTTTCGTAAAGAGTATACAATGAGGATTTTTCAATCATGGTACTTGTGGACTAACTTCATGATTAAGTAATTGCGAATTATTGGAACGATGCTTCTGGACATAATTGTAATCACTAGAGCCTAATTGTATATATCCGATTGGTCCCTCTGCTAGCTCAACAGAAGATCGATCGAACTGCATTTGAATCAGAAGACAATTTTACGACTTGGGAAATAATTTAATTGAGTCGATTTATTCGATGTGGAATTAAGTTAGGTGGTCGTGAGAATTGTTTAACTAGAGAATTTAATTAAAGAACTTAAAAAATTAATTTGGAAAATCTAAGTAATTTTTGCGAAAATTAATTTTTTGATGATGTAAAATTAGATTAATCAAATTAATTAAAATTAATATGATATTTTTGGAAATTATTTTTCAAGGCAGATAATTGGCCCAATGGGTAATTGAACTTGAAAATTGGACCTGAGATTGTAAATTGGGCTTGGCAGCCCAAAACCGAGACCAAAACCTAAAAATTTGTCAAACCGGGCTCGATATGTGAAACCGGACTGACAGTCCAACTGGTGGCTAGACCGAACCAATCGAGTCATCATTTACTCAGACCGAACCGGTAGTAGCTAAACTAGCTCGAGATGTCGTAAGGGTGTCACACCTGCATCACCAGACACGGTGGTGTCAGTGGCTATGACAGCGCCGTCCTAGTGGCCGGCAACGATTGGTCATCAGTGGTTCAGCAGTGGAAGAGTTACACTCCTACTAGGACCTTACCAGATAATTTGATTTCAGATTAATCATTCCAAAAATAATAATATTTTAATATTTTAATATTAAATTTAATTTAATACTTATCTTAATAGTATTTTATTAATTTAATATTAAAAAGATTATCTTAATATTAAATTTAATTTAATGTTTTCTACAAGATAAACATTCTTTTATTTTAATAATATTTAATATTAAATTAATATAATATTTATCTTAATAAATATTATATTAATTTAATATTAAAGTAATTGAGTTTAATCATAGTTGAACTCTCTAAACTCTTCCTATATAAAGAGAGTCTTGGATCATTATTTACAAGCACTTGAATTCAAGAGAAAGTTGTAGAGAGAAAATTCTCTGAAGAGATTATTCTAGAAAATTTCTGGAGATATTTTTTTGATTTACAACTTGACTCAAAAATTTAGAGAAATTTCAAAATTACCTCACTAGTAATTTTTGTGAAAACAATTTCTGATTCGAAACGAGCCCAAACTCGACAAACATGAGCTTGAGGATAACAGAGAAAACTACTCGATCAAAGCGCTCATTCTAGACGAATCGAAAAGGTACAATTTTGATTAAGTGTTTATTAATTTAGATATTACAACCAATATATTGTTTTGGTAAAAAATTAAAACTCTAGTTTTTCCTTAAATTTATTTTTCGCTGCATTTTCCATACTCGTTTTTTCAACACTATGTACAAACCATCATATGGAAGAGATAAAGTTTAAAACTTATGATTCTCTTTTGTATCTTCCAATCTTTGTCAACTCAATGATTAGTAATGCAAATGTATTCATCATTAGTATGCTCAAAGTTCTAATTATCAGAAGTTAGACAAATTAAACCAGGTGCTTTAACCAACTCTTCTTTAACATGATCTCTCTCTTTTGCATAATACATTAGGAAATTCGTAGTAGTTGTTTTTTACTTATATTATTAAAATTAGGACTAAAAATATTCATCATGTATCTAAATTTCGGTTCTTCAAATGTTTAAATGAATGTTTTCCACACACAAGGAAAGTAGAAACAGCTCGACGACACTCATCAGCATCAAACTTGTAGGTTTTTATGGATGGACCCTCCTAAGGATGGTTGAGTGGCTATAGTGATTGAATGATGTCCTTATTAATTTTTTTTCAAACAACTATTTAGATGATGTCTTAAATGGGAAGTTCCACTATAAGATTTAGCATAGAAGATACTCTTACAGTGATTACATTGTGCATTCAATTCGTCTTTATTCTCACATTCAAGCTTTGTCATTTTATCACACACCTTTGAAGTAGTAGGCTTTTGACGTTTGAAAGAACTTTTATATTCATTAAACCCATCATCCACAAGTATTGGAGTGTTCTAACTAGCCATTATCATAAAAACTCAAGTCCTAAAATCGTAAAAACTCAATTAATACACAAATTCATTCACCATCATCATTCACATTTTCAAGTTCTCCAAAAAATATTAACCCATTCCCATTAACTTTCATTCAACTTTCATTCAGTGGAATATTGAGTCTATCTTTATCAAAAACAACTTTATCATCTACTATTTATCAATATACTTGGGCAAACGATAAAATTCTATGTTTCAATCAAATTAATATATGCAAACCATTATTCAACTTATCTAAAATTTTACTAAAATGAAAATAATTGACCCTTTAATATTTAATTAGATGGACTAAGCTTAGAAATGATCATGCCCATGATTTCATCCATTTTTAATTTTTACTTCTCATATTTAAAAATACTTTTATATTCCCTTATTAAAATATTTTAGTAATACTTGAAATTAAATGAATAAGGATGACTGATTCTTTATAAGATTTTCAATATTTTTTATGATAAAAGGATAAACCAACCACAACTAAGCAGTGACTAATCAACTGTGAGTCATGCTACTATCATCATCTTCCAACAGTTGTATTATTTACTATTGTTAAATGCAAACAATAGATTGAAAACGGAAAAGTAAATGAGACGAGTAAGAAAAAAATACACAAACTAACATCAAATTTCACGGTCAAAGTTGCAAAAAAAAAAAAAAAAAGAAGAAAAGAGGTGGGCGATGGAGGAGAGGTGTCGGACCAGTTGAGTACTGTAACAAGAAAGGGTGGCGATAGTCAAATTGGCGGTGGAGCAGTAGAGAAGAGAAAAGTTGCTTGAGATTTTTTAATTGGTAGAGCTTTGGAGGCTTAAGGCAAATTACTCTTTAGTGACTTTAGTGGAGAGCTATTAGCTATTTCTTACCTTTCTTATTTTAGATGTATTCGGGCCCGACCCATTTAGAAAATGAACCTCATTTTTTTTCCAAGCACATATTTTGGTTCCATATTTTTGTCCAAACCCTCCTATTTTTCGGGTGAGCCTTCAGGCCTGGTTGGATGGGCCAACTCATGGATAACTAGTATCTACCCAAAGAATAACTAAGATATACTTGGATTATTTAACTAAATTCATGAAGTAAATATATTTTGAGCATTTATGAATTGTTTTGCTTTTATGTATTATTTACAACTATTTCTCTTCATTTGCAAGTTCCATCTTTACATTAATTATGAATTGTTTCGACCGACCATATTAGGGAGCTCCAAATACATTTTTGGATTCGAAGAGTATCTTATTTCCAAAACTTTCTAGATTTAATCTCTATCCTGATTCTAGACATTTTTGCTGTAAAAATCAACGGTTTGTCAAAATTGATGCATTGTCCCAGACAGCTTTCATATTCTCTCAAAATGTGTTTTAAAACCATCGCTCCCCCAGAAAGGACACAATCATTCGCAAAAAGTAACTGAGAAATCTCTAGCCTTTTACAACAACTCTTTTCTCCTATTAATGGTGTCGAAACCATTTTTATTTTAAGTTTGAAAAACGGGATCGACTTAAAAATGTGATGTGGAGTCGCCACTAACCTTTCTTTGTTTAGGTGTGATTGGATCACCTTGTAAAAATATTGGTCTACGAAATTAAATAACAAAAAGGGTTCGGGAGTCGGTTACGTACGAGGAAGGGTTAGCATCCCCATACGTCACAAAACGGGTACCAAATCGATTAATTAGTGTCCTTGCATTGAAAACTTGAAAATATTTAAGGTGTGATTTTTTAAAAGAATATCATTTAATTTTGAATTGAATTTCAAGATTCACCCGTTTCAAAGGAATAATAAATATCATATCTAACACGTTAGGATATGACACGTTTATACCTCAACAGCGAGATCATCTTTGATCTTCAAAACATGCAATTAAAATGGTATTTGGTTATTTGGTTGAACGGAACATTGACACCCAGCACGTTAGGGCGACATAATTTTCGAACTTCCAAACACACAAATATTGCCTTATCTTGAAAATTTTTCAAATATGCAATCTTGAAATTGGCTCGAAAGGCATTTTTTAATGAAATAAAACATTTAGTAAAGGCTTGAATATATTTGAGTTTGAAACATAAAACAATAACAAGAAGCACAAACATAGCATTAGGCATGAAATACACATAAGCTCAACATCATATTTATGAATTGTGATCATAGCAATAATTTAAATATACCAATATACATTAATGATAATTACATGGTTTAAAAGACATATATTAACAATCAAAAAAATCAATAAGCTATAAGATATAATAATTCTACAAGATTGACAATGACAAATTAATATAAAACAAAATTTTGAATGTTAACAAATGTATTTAAAATAAATAAATAAGTGGATTTTGAAATCAACAATTTATGGAATTATTTAAAATAGAATAATTTGTAAATGAACTTATGAAATATGTATTTTAAAAAGAACTTGAAATGAATTATTCAAAACGAAAAAACAAAATATACGCATTTAAATATATATAAAACATATACAAATAATAAGATATAAAATGTATGAAATAAATTGAAATGTACAATAAGACATGATCTTTCAAATTAATAAATTATATATACTAAATTTAAAATAGAGATACATATATATATATATATATATATATATAAGCAATTTTAAATGAAACTAAATATATAGATAAGTTTAAGAGGAAATATATATATATAAAATAATGTGCAAAAATCCTATCATTATATATGTATGTATGTACAAGATAATAACATATAATTGAATTTAAATTAAATATTATATAAGTTATCAAAGAAATGCATCATATATGATTTGAAATTAAATATTTATACAATAAATATAAACAAAATACATATACATGGAAAAATAAAATAAATTAGAACATTATAGAATCGATTTCAAAATAATTTGATTAAATAGCTTGATTAATAAATAAATTTAAGACTAAAAATAAAAGAATTATAAATAAAAATTAAAACTTAATCGAAATAAAAAATAAAATTAGAAGGCTATTTCATAAATAAACAAAATTATTTAAACAAAATCGAGGATCATATTGAACTTCGCATGAAAAATAAGGGATCAAACTAGCAAATATTCCAATATCCAAAACGCAGCACATGAATAGGACTAGATTGAAACGACGCGCAAATTGCATAGATCAATTAAGAAGCAAATGAAATGTATAACAGGTTTAACTGAAAAATAGTACGATAAATAAGGAGTAGATGCGCAAATATCCCGTCACCGCAGAAGCACGCGGATCCTGAGGATAATGGATCGGATCAGGTCGGGGAGGCTTCACACGACATCGTTTTAAAGCTATTGAAGAGAGACTAAACGACGCCGTTCCTTTAATGAATTAAAATCATATTTAAAAGCAAATTAACTTTTATTTTAAACAAAACCCTAGTCTCTTTTATTTTCTCCCTCAGCGACAGAAAATAATCGTCATTCGACCACTACAACGCCATGGCAATCGGTGATTAGTGACCGATTCGCCCGATTGACTGCTCCCTTTCAAGCCAAACCCGAATGTTTCACATTCTCGACGAAGGAAGCAACCCAACGATCCACATTTCTAAGGTAAATCCCTTGTTTCCTTTTAGATTTTTTCAAAAATGGAAGAAAAATAACAAAAATCGAAAGAAAAGATTATCAAAGATGAGATCACCTTTTAATATTTTTTGCTTCTAATTTCATATTTCTTGTGTTTGTGTGCGTAAAAATGAATGTTTACATCAGGCCCTTTTTTATAGCCTAAAAAACAAATAGAAAATGAAATACACGTTCTTCTACTATATTTTATAGTCCCGTAGTGGTGTTTTTGCTTTTTGTTGCAGGTACAGCTGCGGATGAGACCCCTGTTGATGCTGGTGCGTGCACGTGATGGCCGCTGGTGTGGATACAAGCAAGGCACGCATGGAAAAGAACTGCGGCACTGGAGGTCTCCAGAAACCACTAGGGTTTCTGGAAGGCACTGGGATTGTTGGGTTATTTAGGCCTCATTTGGCATTTGGGCTTCGGTTTGGGCTATATGTTTGTAAATTTGGGCTCAGGTTGGGCTGTCTATTTATTAATATTAGACTGTTTTATTGGGTTTGAGTTTATTGTATTTGGACTGTTTTATTAATGGATTATTATTATTGGTTTATTGGTTTTATTTGGTTTATTTTTTTGGTTTTAAATGGGCCGGGCAAAATGGGTCTATTACAGCTACCCCTCTTTACTTATTGTCGTGTAACAAGAATAGAGCAAAGACTTCAAAAAAGGCCAATTTTCCCCGGTCTTGCCGAATCTTGACCTCTTTCAGTGTTTTTCTTCTTCGAGTAGCTTCATTCCATCCCACTGCATATTCAGGGGCATGAGAACTAGCGCTTCAATCCAATTCAAGGAATTTAGATATGTGGCTTAGATCTACTTCACTGCTACCACGGAAGATAAGATTCACCATCTTTCAATCTTCAGTCTGCTCCTTTGCTACATCAGGAAGATAAGAATACAATCTTCAGCCTGCCCCACTACTATCTCGAAGGGACAAGATCTGAATTTTTCAGTCTGCTTCCTTGCTATCTTAAAAAGAATTCAATCTTCAGTCTGCTCCACTACCATCTCTAGGAAACAAAAGCTGAACTTTCCAGTCTGCTTCCTTATTATCTCAAGAAGACTTCAATCTTCAGTCTGCTCCACTACCATATCTAGGGAACAAAATTTGAACTTTCCAATTTGCTTCCCTACTATCTCAGGAAGACTTCAATCTTCAGTCTGCTCCATTACCATCTCTAGTGAACAAAATCTGAACTTTCCAATCTGCTTCCCTACTATATCAGGAAGACTTCAATCTTCAGTCTGCTCCACTACCGTCTCGAAGGGACAAGATCTGAACTTTTCAGCTTGCTTCCTTACTATCTTAGGAAGACTTCAATCTTCAGTCTGCTCCACTACCATCTCTAGGGAACAAAATCTAAACTTTCCAATTTTCTTTCTTACTATCTCAAGAAGACTTCAATCTTCAGTCTGCTCCACTACCATCTCTAGGGAACAAAATCTGAACTTTTCAATTTGCTTCCTTACTATCTCAGGAAGACTTCAATCTTGAGTCTGTTCCACTACCATTTCTAGGGAACAAAATCTGAACTTTCCAATTTGCTTCCTTACTATCTCAAGAAGACTTCAATCTTCAGTCTGCTCGACTACCATCTCTAGGGAACAAAATCTGAACTTTCAAATTTGCTTCCTTACTATCTCAGGAAGACTTCAATCTTCATTCTGCTCCACTATCATTTCTAGGGAACAGGATCTGAACTTTCCAGTCTGTTTCCTTATTATCTCAGAAAGATATGACCAATGGCTAAAATCTGCTCCATTGCCGATACATGGAGATAAGATTCGCCAAATTTGATATGCTCCACAACTGCTTAGGGAGATAAGATCTATAAATTCACCGATGTTGCTACACCATCCTTTGAGGGACATATCCTGTAAACTCGGTTCCACATGCATATGTTTATGCTGAATGATCACGATGCTATTATCAAAATGAATCAAATACTCTTAGCCGCATATGTTATGAATGCCAAAAATGTCATGATGATTTTGTTTAATGTACAATGATTAAGATGCAATGATAAGAATGAATCAAATGCTCTTAACCAAATGATATTTTGGATGACATTTGCATGAATGCAGACTGTCATGAGAATGATCCTTTGTTAAATGTACAATGATTAGGATGCAATGATCGGAATGAATCAAATATTCCTAACTAAATGTGTCCTGCATGAATGCAGAATGAGAATGATCCTTTGTTAAATGTATAGTGATTAGGATGCAATGGTCGGAATGAATCAAATGCTCCTAACAGGATGATATTTGCATGAATGCAAAATTTTATGAGATAGGATGCAATGATCGGAATGAATCAAATGCTCCTAACTAAATGATATAACATTTGCCTGAATGCAGAATGTCATGAAAATGATTAGGATGCAATGATCGGAATGAATCAAATGCCCCTAACTAAATGTATTATGAACAAAATTTGCATGAATGTAGAATATTATGAGAATGATCCTTTGTTAAAGATTAATGTGTCATTGCTCATATTATGATGTCATTTTGTTAAGCTAGTATTCTTGATAGAAAACCCAAGAAAATAATTATATCTTGCTCAACAGATTTGCCCCACTGTAACTTCAGGGTTCATCTCATTTTAACTTAGGGGTATAGGATCTGAATTTTTCCAATCCATCCCACTGCAACTCAAGGGTATAGAATTTGTTTTATCTTCAATCCAACCTATTGTAAGTCAGGAATAGGTTTATAACTTGATCACTCCCTAGGTGACCTAACCAAACGTGTATGCATGATATTTGCATGGATGCAGAATATCATTTTTCCTCAAGAATGATTCCCCTTTTTCACTCGAGTTTAACATTGCCCATTTTTCATCAAAATTGTATTACTGACGCAATATCTTGTCATTTTGTTCAATCATCATTTTTGACAAAAATCCAGAGAGATAGTCTCAGTTTAGACTCGTCCTCCACCAATATTTCCATCCTTAAACTTGGTGGGTTTTAAACGATAGTCTTGTTTCAAGTTCTTTTATTATTCAGAAGCTTCTAGAGTAATATGCGAAACTCCTTTTATGAAAGTATTATTAGTCCACTAATTATTATTTCAATACAAAATGCTTGAAAAAGATCATAACAATGGACAAGAAAAAAATTAATTAGGAGCATAGCTCGAAACTAATAAGTTAAGCAAAGCTAGCAAATGCAATCAAAGGAAATTTATTGGTAGTGTATTTTGAAATGAATAAAATAATTAAAGATAAAAAATTCAGAATGGGTAAGATGAAAACTAGGTGCCCCAAATATCGCAGCCTGAGCTTCTCTTGTTCAAACTTCTTGAAGACCATTTTGAGCTTAGGATGTGTTTAGGAGATCTCGAGTACTTTGTCAATGCTCCAAGATGTAACATATCCCTTCTTTGTTAATTCAAGTATAGCAAGATCACCGCATGCCCCTCATTTAATCAAAATTTGAGCCGCCCTTTTTGGGTTTTCAACTCAAGTCCCCTTTGGTCTCAAAAAGCCCTTTGCGGGTTTTCGCCTTGGCCTCTCCTTTTTCTTTCTTCTTCTTTTTTGATTGAATTTTTTTTATATTTGGTTTTTATATTTTTATTTTTATTTCTTTTTTTTGTTTTTTTATATTATTTTTTTAAGGTCTCAAGGCGCCCTTTGCGGGTTTTCACCTTGGCCTCTCCTTTTAGATGAAATCTGAATTCACCGGCTTGAGCATGTCGTTGCCATCCATCCTGGTCAAAATTAATGATCTTCCAAAACAAGTCTTCTTCACTACATAAGGTTTTCCTAAATTTAGCATTTACTTTCCTCTGAAGTCCTTTTGTATGAGAATGATCCTTCCTAATGCCAGGTCCCCATCATGAAATTCTCTTGGGTGAACTTTTTTGTCATAAGCCCGTATCATCCGTTTTGAATATTTTCAATCAAGCTTACTGGAAACATTCTGTTTCATCCAATTCTTAATTCCATCAAAGCTTGGAGAAAAGGAATCTTAACTTCCAACAATTGCTTTCCTTTTCATAAACTAATGAGAAAGATGTTGCCCCTGTGAAGGCTCCGGCCAACGGTCAAGAAAAAAAGAGGGTAAATGGTAACTTCTCTACACCAAACTTTACAAGTCTCAGTCATTTTCAAAAAAAAATTTGAATGGTTTTTTGGCTGCCTTTGCTGCACTGATATGGTGTCTAATCTTTGAACAGAATGTAAATTTTTGATATTGTGCAATTATGTTAAACATGTTCCTTTCTGGCATTCTTTATTGCCTTTTTTTTAATTTGAATTTACTTTTGAACTTAAATTTGAATTTGAATTTGAACTTGGATTTGGATTTGAATTTGATTTTGGATTTGGATTTGAATTTGGATTTGAATTTGATGACTGCTGACTTTGTAACTTTGGCATATGAAGCAACCTTCACCCTCTTAGTGAAGTAATTTATAACCACGAAGATGAATTGGTATCGGCTAGATGCTTTTGACGAGATCTGCCCCATAACATCTATGCCTCACCTATAGAAAGAATGGAAAAGGCACATAAGTCTTGTCTTCCCTAATTTGGCATTTACGGTATAACTGATGCAATTTCCTTTTCTTGGTAAACTAGTAGTCCAATCCTCTTGATTAGCCTGACCATCGTAGAACCATTACCATGGGTTCTTTGAACAGCATACCCACATTTCAAGCCTGGCGTGCCTTGGTATGGTTGTGCGAAAATGTAATATCCTAGATTTGGGGTTATGCATTTAGTGAAAAAACCAGGTGTTAGTGGGCTATGGGTATGCTTGGCAGTGTTTTAAGGGTTTTAAGAACCCAAGGATATAGAAAAGCGTTTTATAAAAATTTTGTTTTAAATGTCTAAGTAAGGGGGGCTAGGTAAATGAGGCTTTAAAAAAAATTCGGTACGAAGCATGACATAAGGAAGCAATTGGAAGAGTGGCAAGGGACGCCACCTAGGGTGCAGGGGAGTTGGCGTCAAGAGGAGTTCCTAGGGAGAGGAGGTTCGAGCTACAGAAATTGCACATGGGAGCTTTTATTTTTGGCGTCAAGAAGGGAAACTGGGCTAAGGAGGCCTTAAGAGAAATTGGGGGAGTTTATGACACAAAAGAGCTAGCAGCAAAGTGGCTTGGAGGCGCCACTTAGGGCCTTGGAGTGTGACGCCTCAAGCCAAGGAGAAAGGAGGAGGTTCGAATCATGAGGGCGGCATAAGTGTTGTTTTATTTTGTTTTTGCGTCAAGGTAAAAAGGGGAATCTCGGCAAGGAAGTCTTAAGGAAATTTGCGTGGGAAATTATGAAACAAGGAAACCATGTGGCAAGGTGGCTTGGGACGTTACCTGAGGAGTAGGGGAGAAGGGCCTGGGTTCGAGTCTTGATGGCAGCAAAGTGTGCTTTTATTTTTCTTTTTGGCGTCAAGTGAGGAGGGAAAGAGTTGGACGGCATTAGATTTTTAAATGGATGAGATAAGGCTAGTTGTTATTTTAAAATTTGGCTAAAGAGTGGGATAGGTGTGGATTTATTTTATTTATTTTAAGTAGGAAGATAATTGGGGATTTTGTTTTATTGTTTTAAATATTGAGATAGTGGATGAATGGGGGTTATTTAATTTATTTTGAATAAGTGTGGATTTATTTTATTTAGTTTAAATAAGTAGATGAGGGATAATGGTTGTTTTTATTTTTTATTTTTTTTTAAATGAAGTGATAAATTAGGAGAAGGAAGTGGAATAGGATAAGGGAGAAAGCTAATGGCCGAATATGGGGCTCTTGTGATGTGTAAATTCGGTCATGATAGGGGGTGTTGAGTGCCAAATTTTAGTGGAGAGGAGTGCTCATCTTGTTGCCGAAATAGATAGCCATAGAATTTTCTCTTTCAAGTTTATTTTCATCCTTATGTATGGCCTAAATATGCACCCTATTTTTCCTTTGACAAAAGCCTGAAGCTAGCAATATTTGTGCATTTATTTTCTTTCTCCTTTCACATCTCTTCTTTTCTTTTATCTTGCTTAAACCAAATCTCTTAAGGTTGCCATTGCTTGAATATTTTTAACTTCATTCAGAGCCTTAGCTTAATCTTTTAGGTCCCGCATTCTCTACTCTTTTGTCACAAGTGTTAGAAGTCAAAATATCCTTTTGATATCATTCTTAAAGCCGAATCCCCAAGATAGGTGTCTTCGACCACTCTTTTCTAGTCTCTTCAACGTGTGGTGCCAACGTGAAGAAGCATAGAATGAGCCTTCGGATTTGATTTAAGCAAGGATTTCGACAACTCCATTGATAGGTGGTGATCCGGGAAATAGGTAGCGTGGTAAGTGACTTGTGGTATTCGGCCAAGTGCCATTTTTTTTATGGATTGTTGTTTAAAGCCGAATCTAACATGTGGTATAGGGATTTCGATAGCTTCTAAGGCAAGTGGTGGTTTTCGGGATTTAGATCCGTAAGGAGGAAATCGACTGCAGTAAGAAAAGTCTTGGGATTTAGTCAATTGTGCTAAACAGGTGCATAGTTATCGCACTGTCTCTTGAATGTTTTAGTGTGTTATTATATGTATATGTATAACATGAATGATAGCTGAAATAAAGGCTAAGATGGTGGATACCCATAATGGGTAATCGATTTATCAGGTCAGTATTTTATGACGTTGATTTACGTTTGATATATGTAAGAAATGTGATGGCATGTGATTGATAATTGTTCAAGTGATATATTGCCATGATATATATATGTATGCATGGGACTTGGGATGTGACTATCGAAGGAAAGGGTGTACTTTATGTACGTGGTCTAATGTTAGCCTTGTGCTACATTGGCGCTTGATGTTGGCTATGTGCCTCATCAAGGAGGTGTTGGCTAGGTGCCACATCTCGGCGGATGATAGCTGTGCACATCATTGTGGACTGATTGATATGTGGGATCACTTATGTGATCGGTGGCTCACCACGACCTTGTCAAACAGAGTCCTGCAAGGTAAGTTATATGGATCACTTGGTTGATGGATGGATTAGCTACGGCCTTGGGCAAGCAGTGTGCGAGGTAGGTGTAACGGATGGACACTAGGTTGGGTTGGGTTTCATGTTGCATATTTATGTAAGTGGACTGTGTGGATATGGGCCAAGCCCATATGTGGAGACTTGTGAAATAACTATGCACTGAGTCTGTTTGACTCACCCAAATTTTTACCAACATCGCAGGTGATGCATAAAGCTTGGACCGGGTTGGAGTGGATACAAGGTGGCCCATGCGAAGTTGATTTTCTTATTTTATACATTTTATATTATCAGTATTTTAGGAATTTATTTGATGTAATAAGGGCCACTTATGGTATTTGGGAAACTTTATTTACGGTTTGAAGTTTATTTTATTAATTGAACTAATAAAGGAAAAATATTTTTTTTGAATCGATTTATATTATAATAACTTATGTAAAAGTTTTAATCTGGGAATTTATAACAACTAAATTTTAATGGGCTTTTAAATACACAATGTTTTATTAAAATTCACAAATTTTCACGTTTTCACCTTTAAGACAAATTCTTCGCAAATGTTGTCCGCAGTGACATACCAGATCCGGTCAAGGCTCGTGGGCCGGGTTTGGGGGTGTTACAGAAAACATCTTTGAATTCTTGAAAATAGCTTAATGATGTCTCGCCTTATTTCTGTGGTGAGTTAGGCTTCGATCTTTATCCCTTTTCTAAACTCGCAACGTCCACTGACCCTTTGCAAGGTAGAGTTTATTTTCATTTTGTTCTACTATCCTTAACAAATCAAAAGATAAGCAACAATCTCTGTCATCTTCAAAGTCCTTAGATCCCCTAGACCCATATGTCATTCAAAAAGGGAATTTGTAACAACGTCGCTCATGTCGTTGAAATTTGGGTACCTAGGTACGAAGGTCAAAAATTCCAAAGAATAAATTATTCTAAGGATGATTATTTGTATGGTATGGTCATGAATAAAGAATGAAAAAATATTCTAAAAAACAAAAGAATGTATAGTATGAAATGGAAAGAATGAAAAAAAATTGCTTAAAAAAGATGCATTTTATTGAAATAAAAATTTTGGACACAAGCCCATTCCACGAAAGGATTCTTATTGCCTCTGGGCTTAAAGCAACAAGCATGTTTTGAATATTACTCTAGATTAACTCTAAAATTATAGGGATCACTTCCACAGTCCCACTATCTAAAATCTTCCCAACTATGTAAGGGCTTGGAAACTTTTATTCCCCGATTCTCTCTTCGGATATGTCATTAATGCTCAGATTCCTTAATATTCCTTCGGGTCTTTGATCTCTTAAATTTATTATCCATCAGGCCTTGCACTAAGGCCCTGATTTTAATTCAGTAGACTTTCGTCGGTTCCCAGGTTGCTGAAATAATCTTTAATTAATTAGAGTCTTTCTACAAATTTTAATGCATGTGATGTAATGCAAATGCATGAAATGCAATGAAAATGCATGGAATGAATGCAAAAACAAAAGAGGCGTTGATTTTGAATTCAATTCCATTAAAAGAACTTTTCTAGAAAATAAATTTCTTTACATAAAATGGATTACATATGCGACTTTGTCCTCATAGTCCAAGTGAAGACACTAATCATTCTCTTCGTATTCAAATGTTATGTCCCGTGAACTTTCTCAATAGATGCCTCTTCTAACTCCTTGTTGCTTGATCCAGGCCACGACTCTTCACTCACTTATCCTCCGCGATGCTCATGAGCTTCTTTAAGAAAATTGAGACGTATCGAATCCCCAAGCAACAAGGCAAAATCATATACTATCAATCTTTTCTCGTTGTGCTTACTTGGACTATATTTGGACGAATGCATTATAACCCACTTTATCAAGCAATCCATTTCCTTATGACAAACTCTTCTATTTAGCAATTGAATATGAATCAACACCTCCTTTCTATGATGATGAAATGCAATGTAGTCATAAACAAAAGAAAACACGTTAGTACCATATACAGGTGGTAAAAAATCAAATCAAATAGAAAATAGTCAATTACCTACACAGGTGACTGCTAAGGTTCAACATAGTTCTACCTAAAGTGGTCTCCTAGGGTTCACTATATGTGGTTTGGTTCTAAAGAGAGGGTACCTAAACCAACATATTCCTCAATCCTCACTTATTATAGGCTCATATGGATCGAGTTTGGTTCAGGGGAATACATTTCCCTATGGCCATGCGGAGATGAAAATCTCACGAAGCACATAGGTACGGATGTATCCCGGAAGTAGTCCACTAGCCCATGCGAAGGTGAAAACCTCACGAAGCCATAGTTTCTCACTCCCACTTAAAGGCGTAACCACAATGGTCATGCAATGCAGATGCAAGTATTCTACAAAAACTCAACATCATAGTATCAGCAAATGCATCAAAAGAACATGATTTTTCCAAAACAATTTTTCAAATTTTCAATCATAAGGACAAAAATTAATCAATCTATGGTCTGACTCTCAACCAGTCCCCAGCGGAGTTGCCAAGCTGTCGAAACCATTTTATTTTAAGTTTGAAAAACAGGATCGACTTAAAAATGTGATGTGGAGTCGCCACCAACCTTTCTTTGTTTAGATGTGATTGAATCACCTTATAAAAATATTGGTCTACGAAATTAAATAACAAAAAGGATTCGGGAGTTGGTTACATACGAGGAAGGGTTAGCACCCCCATACGTTCCAAAATGGGTACCAAATCGATTAATTAGTGTCCTTGCATTGAAAACTTGAAAATACTTAAGGTGTGATCTTTTAAAAGAATATCAATTATTTTTAATTGAATCTCAATATTCACCCATTTCAAAAGAATAAAAAAATATCATATCCAACACGTTAGGATATGACACGTTTATACCTCGACACCGAGATCATCTTTGATCTTCAAAACATACAATTAAAAGGGTATTTGGTTATTTGGTTGAACGGAACATTGACACCCAGCACGTTAGGGCGTAATTTTCGAACTTCCAAATACACAAATATTGCCTTATCTTGAAAAATTTTCAAATATGCAATCTTGAAATTTGCTCGAAAGGCATTTTTTTATGAAATGAAACATCTAGTAAAGGCTTGAATATATTAGAGTTTGAAACATAAAACAATAATAAGAAGCACAAACATAGCATTCAGCATGAAATACACATAAGTTCAACATCATATTTATGAATTGTGATCATAGCAATAATTTAAATATACCAATATACAATAATGAATATTACATGGTTTAAAAGACATATAATAACAATAAAAATCAATAAGCTATAAGATATAAGATATAATAATTCTACAAGATTGACAATGGAAAATT
Source organism: Gossypium rotundifolium (assembly GCA_025506655.1). Lineage (NCBI taxonomy): Eukaryota > Viridiplantae > Streptophyta > Magnoliopsida > Malvales > Malvaceae > Gossypium > Gossypium rotundifolium. Next base: position 176,937,536 of record CP106724.1, read on the forward strand.
AATATAAAACAAAATTTTGAATGTTAACAAATGTATTTAAAATAAATAAATAAGTGAATTTTGAAATCAACAATTTATGGAATTATTTAAAATAGAATAATTTGTAAATGAACTTATGAAATATGTATTTTAAAAAGAACTTGAAATGAATTATTCAAAATGAAAAAACAAAATATACGCATTTAAATATATATATATATATATATATATATAAACATATACAAATAATAAGATATAAAATGTATGAAATAAATTGAAATGTACAATAAGACATGATCTTTCAAATTAATAAATTATATATACTAAATTTAAAATAGAGATATATATATATATATATATAAGAAATTTTAAATTAAACTAAATATATAGATAAGTTTAAGAGGAAATATATATATAAAATAATGTGCAAAAATCCTATCATTATATATGTATGTATGTACAAGATAATAACATATAATTGAATTGAATTTAAATTAAATATTACATAAGTTATCAAAGAAATGCATCATATACGATTTGAAATTAAATATTTATACAATAAATATAAACAAAATAAATATAAATGGAAAAATAAAATAAATTAGAACATTATAGAATCGATTTCAAAATAATTTGATTAAAATAGCTTGAATAATAAATAAATTTAAGACTAAAAATAAAAGAATTATAAATAAAAATTAAAACTTAATCGAAATAAAAAATAAAAATAGAAGGCTATTTCATAAATAAACAAAATTATTTAAACAAAATCGAGGATCATATTGAACTTCACATGAAAAATAAGGGATCAAACTAGCAAATATTCCAATATCCAAAACGCAGCACATGAATAGGACTAGATTGAAATGACGCACAAATTGCATAGATCAATTAAGAAACAAATAAAATGTATAACGGGTTTAATTGAAAAATGGTACGATAAAGAAGGACTAGATGCGCAAATATCCCGTCACCGTAGAAGCACTCGGATCCTGAGGATAATGGATAGGATCGAGTCGAGGCGGCTTCACACAGCATCGTTTTAAGGCTATTGAAGTGAGCCTAAACGACGCCGTTCCTTTAATGAATTAAAATCATATTTAAAAGCAAATTAACTTTTATTTTAAACAAAACCCTAGTCTCTTTTGTTTTCTCCCTCAACCGCATAAAATAATTGTAATTCGGCCACTACAACACCATGGCAATTGGTGATTAGTGACCGATTCTGGCTCGATCGACTGCTCCCTTTCAAGCCAGACCCTAAAGTTTCACATTCTCGACCTCGAAGGATCACTTTGCGTCGATTACGACGAAGGAAACAGCCCGACGGTCCATATTTCTAAGGTAAATCCCTTGTTTCCTTCTAGATTTTTTAAAAAACGGAAGAAAAATAACAAAAATCGAAAGAAAAGATTATCAAAGATGAGATCACCTTTTAATATTTTTTCTTCTGATTTCGTATTGCTTGTGTTTGTGTGCGTAAAAAACGAATGTTTACATCAGGCCCTTTTTTATAGCCTAAAAAACAAACAAAAATGAAATACATGTTCTTCTATTGTATTCTATAGTCCCCTGCTGGTGTTTTTACTTTTTGTTGCAGTGCAGATTATGAGGAGACTCTTGCGATCTTCGGTATCGCGTGCGCGTGATGGCCGCTGGAGTGGATGCACGCAAGGCGCGCGTGGAAAAGAACTGCGGCGCTGGAGGTCTCCAGAAACCACTAGGGTTTCTGAAAGGCACTGAGATTGTTGGGACATTCGGGCCTCATTTGGCATTTGGGCTTTGGGTTGGGCTATCTGTTTGTAAATTTGGGCTCAGGTTGGGCTGTCTGTTTATTAATATTGGACTGTTTTATTGGGTTTGAATTTATTGTATTTGGACTGTTTTATTAATGGATTATTATTGGTTTATTGGTTTTATTTGATTTATTTTTTTGGTTTTAAATGGGCCGGACGAAATGAGCCTATTACAAATGGCCCATCCTTGTTCACCAGTCTCATCAGAGAGGATAGCCCTTCCTTGCATATCAGGAAAAGATAAGGGCTAAGTGGGTCTCTTTGCCAAAGTCCTCTGGTTGGTTTTAAATCTCTCCCGATTCACCATTAAGAACACTTGTTGTAAGGAAACACCCAACTAGACATAAATCAAAAATCGACTTCTGCGCAGGGCCCCCATACAACTGCCATGCTTCATCTTCTCCATCCATGATTCTCAAGCCCGCCATTTCATTCTCCATAATAACACCACAACAGAACCTACTAAAATTACCATAACAATTTTCACAATATAGGAAACAAAAAGGAAAAAGAAAAAAAGAACCTAAAAAGGACGTGCTACACAGAGCAGACTGATAAAAAAGAAACGTGCTATATAGAGCAAACCCGTTACAAATGTTGACATTTGAATTCATGCCACCAACATCTATAAAATATTTTCTTTATCACTTTAACTAAAGTTTTATTTTAATATTTTTATACATTTCAATGCTATTACACAAATTGTTTCACCCACATTGCATGCTATTTTTAAAACCATGCATGTAATAAATACATGATTTCAACACACATATGCAAGTGATAAAATTTCTAGTATGTTAAACAACCATTAAATTTAAATTGTATTTATTGAATTATTGTTTATGTTCTATACTTGTCATAAAATCTACTATTAATTACTTTTATCAATAATAAATTATTAATATAATTATATAGTATTTACAAATATATATCCATAAGTTAAATCATTGCAATTATTTTATTTTATTTCTATTTATACTATATATAAAATGGTTAACTAAGTTGGTCCAACTCAACTATGAAATTACAAAAATACACTTGATTAATATTATTATAAGGGCATTTTAAATTTTTCACACTTTTATATAAGTTTCAAATGAAACAATTGAAAGACATTAGTTGAGAATCAAACACAAGACCAACAAATTTATATAAAATCCTTGCCACTCCACTAATAATCCTTTGTTAACATATTTTTAATCTAGAATATTTTGTCAATTTTATATATATATATATATGTCATATATATATATATATATATAATATAAAAGAAAGTATGGGAGCATTGTATTAATTACTTTGAAATTGCATTTAATTGTATTAAACAATTTTATTTATGTTCACATTTGAATTTATGGTAATTACTATTATAATAATTATTTGTCAGGAATTTTAAATTAATATTATATTAATTTCTTTTATTTACATTTGATTTTTAATATATATGCACATAATTCTTAACTATGAAAATCATAATTTTCTTTTGACTAAATTTTGATTAGGCTTTTATTAATGAGAAAAGAAGCGATTACATAGCAATAAAACCAAAAGAATCAGAAAGACAAATACCTAAAAAAAGGCCCAAAAATTAAAAATGGCCCAAATAATAGAACGAAAAATATCTAGATATTATGCAAAATAGTCTAGAACGACAATAAATGCGCCGAACGAATGCCTAATCAGAATCTCTAAAATCTGTCTTATCACCTGTCCATCATTTCTCTATTCTTGTTTGACGATTTCAATACTCAGGAAAGCCTTTTCTTTCAAAAAACTTATCTTTTCTTTGAAGCTTTCCTCTCGTATACCTTCTTCTCCGAAAACATTTCTCAATCTGGTTCACGTACCTAGTCAATCTTCTTTTGATTTTCGGCATACTTATGGACATTCATTTCCAGGTACACCTCCTCCTTTCTTTTTAAAGTTTTTGTTGCGAGTATATGAGCAAGGGCATTTGAGGATATCGGTATATGTTTGAACATGAAATTTCTAGATCTATTTGTTCTCCGTTGAATATCATATATGTATGCTCGTATCAATGATCGATCTTGACTCTTGTTTTTACATTTCTTGATTATTGCGAGGGAGTCTCCTTCGATTATGATTGCCGACCATTTCTTTTCAACTCCTATTTGGACTGCTTTTCGACATGCAATTGTTTTAGCAGAAAAGGCGGAGACGACCCCTTGATGGATTACTAAGCAAGATAAGAGAACTATCTCTTCTTCATTTTTTACCACAATACCTGAAGCCAAATGATTATAATTCCCATCATACGCACCGTCGAAATTGATTTTAATGAACTCACGAGGTGGGTGGCTCCAACTTCTAGTCTCCTTCGTACTTATTGATTTTCTTTTTTCAAGACCATTAAGTTCAGCAATGTAGTTGTTGATGAAGTTCACTATTTCCTTGCCTTTACTAATTCTCTTTTCATGTATTCTTGTATTTCTATCTCCCCATATGGCCCAGAGTGCACTGAAGAAAAAGTAGCATTGACAAGGGGTAAACTGATCAAATACCTAGGTAAGCCACTATACAAAATCCATATTAGTAACCATGAGAATATTCTGGATTGATAATGTTGTTCAAACTTCCACTGTACCAAGACATTCGCGAAATAAATGATCGATTGTTTTAGCTCTTTCTCCACATCGAGGGCAACTTGTGTTGTTGGCTAATTTTCTATACTGCATATTGGCCTTTGTAGGCAAATAATTCCATGAAAATCTCTAGATTGTAATCTTGATTTTTGTTGGTAGATTTAGGAGCCAAAGTTTTTTGTAAAATTTCTTGTAGATGGTTTGTAAAGCGTAAGCTCTAGGATTTTCATCAGAAGTTTGTAATAGTTTATAGGCGTTGCAAACCGAAAATTCACCCGAAGATTCGCCTCCCCAGACCACAAAATCATCGTGGGGTGCTCGTGCCAAGGGGATCCGAAGGATTTTTTCAGCATCTTCTTCTGAAAAGGTATTATTAATTAGCACCCTTTTCCATATTCTTTCATTGCTATCGATCAACTCATTAACATTAAAATCTCGCATAGAATTAACCACTAAAGATAATCTAAAATTTACTGCATCTGGAATCCAAGCATCATCATTAATAGATATATTAATACCTGTACCTACTCGCCAACATAGTCCTTTTTCCAAAATACCTTTAGCCACCCAGATACTTTTCCATATATAAGAGCTTGAATTTCCCAAACGGGAGTTTAAAAATTGATCATTCGAAAAATATTTGGCTTTAAACACTTGCGTAACAAGAGAATTCTAATTATTAATAATCCTCCACCCTTGTTTAGCTAGTAGGGAAATGTTGAACTGAGACATGTTTCAAAAACCCATTCCCCCTTCCTCTTTTGGGCATCACATAAATTTCCATTGGCACCAATGTATCCCTTTTTTTCCTGTCCTTTTACACTAGAATTTAGCTAAAATATTTTGTAATTCCCCACATAGAGACTTTGGTAGAAGAAAGCATGCCATAGCATAAGTTGGTATTGCTTGAAGTACATATTTTATAAAAACCTCATTTCCCCCTTGTGATAGAAGCCTTGTACTTTATTTTTCAATTCTCTGCTTAACCATATCCTTGAGATTCTGAAAAGATTCTTTCTTCCGTCTTCCTACCACATTAGGAAGTCTTAGATATTTTTCTAGATTTGTAAAGCACCTCACACCCATTACAATCAAGATTTCTTTTTTAACCTCCTCTGCTGTGTTAGAACTATAGAAAATCATCGATTTATTAAAGTTCACGCATTGGTTGGAGCATTGTTCGTATTCCTTCAAAATATCTTTTAAAATTATTGCTCCTCTATTTGTAGCTTCACCAAACAAAATACAATCATCTGCAAATAGTAGGTGTGATATCGTCGGTCCCCTTCTGCTAGCCTTTACTCCTTTTAACAAACCCTCTCTTATTACCAGCCTTATCAGAGATGAAAGTCCCTCGCTGCATATTAGAAAAAGAAAAGGGCTAAGCGGGTCACCTTGATGGAGCCCTCTAGTAGGTTTAAAAACATTGCCTCTACTCCTATTAATGTTCACTGCATAAGAAACTGTGGAGATACATCTCATAACTAATGCCACCCATTCCTCTATGAATCCCATCCGAAGCATTACTTCCTTTAAAAAAGCCAATTCAACTCGATTATATGCTTTGTTCATATTTAATTTTACTACTATGAATTTTTTTTTCCCGTACGTTTTTGGCGTAACGTATGTAAAATTTCATAGGCTAACAACATATTGTCAGAGATTAACCTTCCTGGAATGGAAGCACTTTGAGCATTGTCAATACATCTTCCTATAAATTCTTGAAGTCGATTTCCTATTGTTTTAGCCACAATTTTGTAGATAACTGTGCATAAGCTAATAGGTTTGAAATTGACAAGGCTTGTAGGGTTTGGGATTTTTGGAATAAGTACTATATCCGTAAAATCCTTAGCATCATTTAAAATTCCCAGACAAAAACTTTCAACATCTTTACCCACAATGTGCCAAAACTTCTGAAAAAATAATGCCGGAAAACCATCACAACTTGGTGCTTTAATAGACCCCATTCCTTTCAGCGTTGAATAGACCTCTTCTGCCGTATATGTTGCTAAAATAGTTGTATTGATATCAGAGGAAATATTAGTGTTAATGCCCATTAAAAGGTGGGATAAATTCCCCACTCCATTAGACAAAAATAGATTCTGGAAGTAGTTTGAAGTTGCCTCATTAATTGTTGATTCATCAGAAATTTTCTTCCCTTCATCTGATTCCATCCTAGGAATTGTGTTAATTCGTCTTTGAATTAAGGCATATTTATGAAAAAAGGCTGAATTCTTATCCCCTAATTGAAGTCAATTGGCCCGTGCCCTTTGTTCCCAATACATTTCATCTTTATCAATCTCCATATTGAGTCAAATTCTAGTATCAATTAGCTTTGCCATTGTGCCATCATCCCTCTCCCTTTCCATTAGATTTTCTAGTTCCTTTGTGAGCTTACTTTTCAAACTGTCTCGACCCTACTTTATTGAGCTTGCCTATCTTATCAAACTGATTTGCAGCCTTTCAAGTTTTTCAAAGATCGATCCATTTGATGACTCCCATAATTTCTTAATTTCTCGTTCAATCGACTCCTCCAAGGTTCACCATGCCTCAAATTTAAATCTTGGAATCTCCTTATAACTTGTTTCATTATTTGTACTGATAAGAAGGGGGCAATGATCTGATGTCGAGTGTATTAAGTGATGATATTGCCCTTTGGAAAGAGATGCATCCATTTTTCATTCGCAACGTCCTTATCCAACCTCTTTTTAATATTTGCTTCTGGTAGATTCCCTCTCTCCCATGTAAACCATATCCCCGTATAACCAACGTCCATTAGTTGAGATTCCTCTAAAACCTCACGGAAGGCTTCCATTCTTTTCTCCTCCCTCGGTTGACCTCTACTTTTTTCAAAAGAATACATTATTTCGTTAAAGTCACCACTTACAAACCAAGGATGATTTTGTTCTTGACCCAAGGTCCTTAGTAAATTCCACGAGGCACTTTTATTGCTTACATAAGGTGAACCATAAAACCCTGTAAATCTCCATTCTTCATTAACACTGTCCTCTTTGATCAACACATCAATATGACTTTTTGAGAAAGTTTTTAGACTAACCATAATTTCTTCTTTCCATGCCAGACATATTCCACCTCGAGAACCTTCTTCTCCTACATCAATCCCATTCGCAAAACCACATCTCCTTCTGATCTTTTACATATGCTTTCCATCTATTTTGGTCTTCATAAAGAAGACCATTTGGGGATTATGTTGCTTTAGTAAAAATTGAAGCCTCCACACTGCTCGTGGACTCCCCAATCTACAGACATTCCAACATATAGTTTTCATTGCGCCTGGTAGGCTTGCCTTTTGGCAGTCGCCAATCTATGTTGGTTGGGAAAATAAATTTGTTTCAGATTTTCTACCGAAAAAATTGAGCCATCTTCGCTTTTTAAATCTTGTCCATCATGTTTCATTCTCTTTGCTTTATCTTCACGGGTCTCTTCTGTACAACAATCTTCAACTTCTATTTCTACCGATTTTCTCTTTCTCAATATACTTTCTTCACTATAATGGCTCATCACTTTCGCTGAATCAATTCTTTTCCAGCTGGTTTTCCTAACTGATTTGAAATTTTCTTCACGTGAAGTGTTCCTCCCATTCACTTTCTCTTCCACGGTCGCCCCTTCCTCCTGCATCTTCGTCACTTTCTCTGTTGCTATTGATTGTAAATTATCTTGTACTCTCTGGACCATGGCATTTTCATCCTCTTTTTGTGGATTCATCTCCTGAATCTTCTCCATAATTTTATATACAAACATTGAGGCTGCATCTTCTTTGAGAGGGCATTAAACTTTAAACTTTCCCTTCCAAGTAAATTTAATTCTGCTTTTAACACTAAAGAAAAAGGTGGATCATTTCTGATTTTGTTTTTTTCGCAGGTTTTATCCCAATACATTCTTGGAGATCATGCCCCATCCTTCCACATCCAAAATAAAATGTCGATAGTTTCCCATACTTAAAAGAGATCCAAGATTTCCTTTGATTGTCTATTGAGACAAAAATACCCCTACGAAGGGGTTTTTGCACATCTAATTTAATTCTAAGACGAAAAAACTCACCGTTAATTTCAAATTTAAGTACGCCTCCAAAAGTAACCCCAGTAGCATGCGAGTAGATCTTTTTTATCAAATTCTGGCAAGCATGGCCTTATCTTGATCCAGAACGGGGATGAATTAGGCCTAATTTGACTTCTTTCCATCGGCTTAGTCAAACGATCAAAGATAACTAAGTTGTTCTGAAATAACCATGGTGACCTTCCAGAACTGTCTCTAAATCTTTTTCAATTTCAAACATGATCAAAAAGAGATTTTGCGCTACCAATTGAATATCGAATTTTTTCCTTGTTTTCCATATACTCTTCATATGTGCCATGAAGCTATCGGATTATAGGATTTCTCTATCCATATAGTACAAATCAGAGTTGGCTTTTCGTTTGGTTCCACCATTAGCTTTTGACCGATAATTGAATGAGTTTTTCTGTCAAAAGGGAGATCTCGTCTCCTTCAAAACCGTCGTCGCCACCACTTTTCTTCATCCCAAGCCGCAACAGAAACTGTTTTTGCTAGGATACTAACACTACAACCAAAAAGCCCTATAGCGACACTTATGGGCGACACTTTTCGTAAGTGTTGGGATAGGTAGCCAACATACGCTTTAGCCAACTCTTTTATAAAGGTTGGTATATGCATGCCTAAGGCAACGCTTAAATAAGAGTTGGCTTTGTCTAGTCCTAAGGCGACAGGTTTTGGGGCGACACTTTCCTAAGTGTTGGGATAGACTTGCCAACATACGCTTTAGCCAACTCTTTGTACAAGGGTTGTGATATGTATGCCTAAGGCAACACTTGAGTAAGAGTTGGCTTTTGTGTAGTCCCTAAGGCAGCAGTTTTGGGGCGACACTTTCCTAAGTGTTGGTATAGACTACACTTTTCCAACTCTTTGTATAAGAGTTGGGATATGTATGCCTAAGGCAACACTTGAATAAAAGTGGGCTTTTGTGTAGTCCTAAGATGACACTTTTGTGGCGACACTTTCCTAAGTGTTGGGATAGACTATGCTTTGGCCAACTCTTTGTATAAGGGTTGGGATATGTATGCCTAAGGCAGCGCATGAATAAGAGTTGGCTCTTGTGTAGTCGTCTGACGACACTTTTGTGGCGACACTTTCCTAAGTGTTGGGATAGGCTTGCCAAAATATACTTTGGCCAACTCTTTTTAGAAGGGTTGGGATATGTATGCCTAAGGCAGCGCTTGAATAAGAGTTGGCTTTTGTGTAGTTCTAAGACAACAGTTTTGGGCAACAATTTCTTAAGTGTTGGGATAGGCGTGTCAATATAAGCTCTTGTCAACTCTTTGTATAAAGGTTGAGATATGCATGCCAAAGGCAACGCTTAAATAAGAGTTGGATTTGTCCGGTCTTAAGACGATCTTTTCCTAAGTGTTGGGATAGACTTGCCGACATACACTTTGGTCAACTTTTTGTATAAGGGTTGGGATATGCATACTTAAGGCAACGCTAAATAGAGTCGGCTTTGTCTAACACCATGCCTATATTTTGGTAAGACACTTTCATAAGTGATATTAAAATACTATTATTTAAAATAATTTTAAAGTTTATTGGGTATATATATGGTGATTATTTTTAATTTATATATTAAATATTTTCTTATATAATTGTAAAAGTGATAATATTAATTTTAAAATTTTGAATTAATTATCATTATAGTTTAGGGTTTATAGTTTAGGGTTTAAGGGTACATGGTTGGAGAGTTACTATTGTAAAGTCTAGGATTGGGGTTTATGGTTTAAGGTTTGTGGTTTGTGGTTTATGGTTTAAGGGTTAAGGGTTTATGGGTTTAGGGATTAAGGAGGCCATAGGTTAATATTTTATGATTTAGGGTTTCAAAATTAGGGTTAGGAGTTTAGGGTTTAGAATAATTAGTGTCCTTTAATTTATATATTAAATAATTTATTATATAATGGTAAAAGAGATAATTTTATTTTAATATATTAAAATTATGACTATAGTTTAATTTCTTTAAGAGATAATAGATAAACTTTATATATATTAAATGGTTCAGATTTAAAGTTTACTTAGAGATTTGTTAAATGATGAAATTTTATACAATCAATTAATACTTTTATATTTAAAAATATTTAATCTAGACTATTTGATATATTTAAATATTAGATTTAAGAAAAATAATAAAAAAGAGTAATAGAATGATATTGATAGATAACAACCTTTGTTGAATAGGACCAAATTATAACAAATAAAATGAAATACAAAAACTAAAATCATTCAACATCAAACATCGACGCTAAGATGAATAAGCTTTCTTTGTCTTTTGTGGTGTTAAAAATAGTATTCATTTATTTGAAGCTAAGTTGGTAATTTGATTTAATATACAACAAGTTGACAAACTCAGATCTATAAAATGCAAAATTTTATATTAATTAACTACTATTTTGATTTCATCATCTCTAGCAAATATGTTCTGTTTTAACGTCCCTGGCGGCACTCTGGCTCAAATTTTTGTTGCTTCAATTAAAGGATAGAGTGGAATTTTAGTAATTTAATATATAAAATTAATTTACCATTTTCTTAATAGAAGGAATAAAATGTAATTTAACTTTTAATATAAGAACTTTCATGATATTTTAGTAATATTTCATCGGTTAAATGAATGCATTGTTATCTATGTTATAGTTGGCGTTGTAGCGACAATTAGAATAATGTGTGTGTTTATGTGTATTTTCTCTTGATTTTAGGGTTATGAATTAAAATATATATTTTATAACAAATAAAAATTTTAATTACACATAAATTTAATTTAATAGAAAAATAATATAAATATAAAATTAAAAATACTCGATTTTTAATGTATAATGATATTTAAAATACATATATGTAAATTTATCTTGTATTAAAATTTTCAATTTGTAAATGTTTCTTTATCCACATAAATTTAATTTAATAGAAAAATAATATAAATATAAAATTAAAATATACTCATTTTTTAATGTATAATAATATTTAAAATACATATATGTAAATTTATCTTCTATTAAAATTTCCCAATTTTCCCCAAATCAAACCTTCAACCCCAAGCACTTGACAGTGACGGCCATTCCATCGTCTCCTCCACCACTCCAACTCCAAACCTTAAATTAATTTTTTCTTCTTTGTTTCGACTCGAGGCTCTCATTTGCACCTTTCCTGGTAAGTCACTAAGTTGTCTTGTCTAATCTCTTTTCTACTCTTCAATTCCATATTTCTTGTTCTTGAGTTTCTCTTCTTGATTCTTCTGCTTTACTTTCGATTGTGATTTATGCAAGCTAAAATAGTTTTATTGTTGTCCATAGATGATAGATTTATTCCTTGTAATCTTTGGTAGGTCATTAGATAGGAAACTCTTATCTTAAAAATTCGATCGGGACTCTAATTTGAAATATTAGTATTCTTTTGGGTATGCTTTTGAAATATTGGTATCGTATTAGAACTAATGGGTATTCTAATTTAGAAGTTTGGTGCTGTCGGAAGGGAAGGCATAGGGCGGGTGGTCCCTTTGCTCCTGTGTTTGATAACCAAAAGAGAAGTTAGTTTGGACAACAAAAGAAATTTGTCGAATTGAGTGATATGGTTTTCTAGATTGGTTTTATGCAAGCACTCTTTGATGAAGTTTAATAGAAGCAATTTAGTTGACAAGGCGAATCAGTAACATTGAAGTGATGGAATGACCTATAAATTTTAATTCCAAGACCTAAAAATGCCAAGTAGTTGGAGCAAAAAAAAAAAAAAAAGAAGAAAGAAATTTCGTTCTATGAATTTATTCGTACTTCTTTTACAACAAAACAACATTAGTCCATTCTATAAATACAAAACCGTATTTTGCCAATTGCCTTTGTTCTATGGTTATGAAGACTTGGCCATTGTGAGACCGGTTGGAAAGTTGGAGTTAAAATTGACATTTTGGTTTGGTTTGGTTTGGTTTTGTATTAAAGAAGGTAGATAGGCGTGTCGGGCCTTGAGCCTCAACTTACACTTAAAGGGGGGGTTTGAAAAATTGATTCAAAGAAGGGAAGGAATGCGGTGGAGGTGTCGGCTTTTAATACGTTTGTATGAATTTATTCCTTTCCTTTCTCCACATGGCGTGGAAGCCCACACGTTTAGAAGCTTAGGGTCATCTCGATGTTTTCTTGGTCAAATCTATAAGCTTTGCTTTTCAAGGTTTGACTTTTGACCCTTTAGGCTTAGCCCAACGTTTCTTACTCTTGTGGTTTGTTGCTTTGCACTTGGCTTTATCTTGGAGGATTACCCAATTTTGAAATTTTAATATGTCCACGCTTCTTTTGCCACATTGACCTTGACTTTGGTATTTGAATGCTTTACATAACATTTAAAAATCAATGTTTTATTTTTCGATACCAAAATTAATCAAGATTTTATGACAATAGAAATCGATGTAAATATCATTTAGGGTAGGATTAGATGATGCAAACTAAAAAATAGTTGGTAATTAGTTTAGTAATGAAAAAAGATGAAGGTATCTCCCATTGCTATGCAGATCCTAAAACAAAACTTTTCATTAGAAAATGTCATTAAGTGGCTCTTTTATTTGTCTTGTCACTCAATATTTTTTTTAAATACTACAGATTAAATTTTGTAAGTACTCCCTTTTTTTTTTTAATCTCTTTTCCTCTGGTGTTTGCTTTGCACTTCTAAAACAAATATGTCAAGAAATTCTTAAGAAACATCTTTCTTGTTCATTAAATTGATTGATATGGTTTAGCTTTACCAAAGAATTTCCATCGACTTTTAAAGCTTTTGACTTGATTGAGTGATAACATGGAACAACAAGCTTTACCTATGAATAAAGAAATAAAAAAAATAAACTTAGATCACTCTCACCACAAGCCTGTTTTATTAACTCTTAAATCTAGAGCTCTTCCAGAATTACACATTTTACGGACACGGAACAACATCCCTTGTAATTTTGCTGCCATTGATGATCACTTTATAATTGGCACAACATCCCTAGACACTTTGATTCTAAATATGCACAAGAGTCGCAGATTGATGGGGATCGTAATCATGGACGAAATATAAGAAGAAGAGGAAATAGTGGTAGAAAGCTATGCAAACAAACACAAAAACAGACTACAAGAGGGTGAACAAAGGTGGAGAATTGAAGAGCAAAGTCGACTAAGATAACGATGGCTAAAACCCATATGATAGATTTCAAGAAATCTTTCTTTGGTGAAGTGTGGGTTGGAGGTAAAGCTCGGAGTTGGTTTATGCAATACATGAGACCCAAATAACCAAAGTAAACCATAACTATGAAACCTATCATGGGAAAGTCACCATGGGTGTAGGCACAGTACATTGTGGAGATGCAGTTGAATGTCGGATAATAGTCACTATGGTACATTAGATTTATGGGGATTCTGGATTGGTTGGTGGCGGATTTGTGGTTTGGTTTTCATCACCGATTGCCTTCGTTGTTTTGAATCGAAAAAATTCGACATGCTTGATTCATTGAGTCATTTTGTTGAAAGTGATGCTCATGGTTGTTTCTTTCTTATTCAATGATTTATCTTCGTAATCTATAATTTAATCTTCTAATCTGATTTTCTCTAAACTAGTAATGTTTTTCATCTTTTTCTCTTGATTTGTTGTATATATGGACCGTCGGTATCGTGTTTTCTTCTAACATTGTTGGATTGTTTCTTTTCCCGGTTTACACAAAGAGATGCAATCACTTTTGTTGGGGCTTCCACATAATCATTCTTACGTAGGTAGCTTCTCTTCCATTACGTACTTGTTTCTTTCATTTCTCCATCTATTTATCAATTTAACATCGAAACTTTGATGCACTCATAAATGTATTTTGGATGTTATATATATTTGTAGTTATGTGAATAATGTTTTACCATTTTATATGTTTGAAAGTTATTGTTTAAATTTTACATTCTTTGGTCTCGATGATAATTACGCTTCTATCCAGTTTATTGTTGTTTTACTTTGTAAGTACTCCTTTTTTTAATCTCTTTTCCTCTGGTGTTTGCTTTGCACTTCTAAAAGAAATATGTCAAGAAATTCATTCAAGTACATCTACTTCTTGAGAAGATAAATTTTCTTCTTTGCAATTTTCGAGCCCCACTTACGAGGTCAAAGAGGATTATAATTCTTGTGAACATGAATTGAAACTAAAATTAGAACAAAAGGAAAGAAACAAGAACAAATATGGTTGAAGTAATATGTTAGCAATACCATTAAATCTTCAAACTGGAGAAGATACCAAGATCGTATTGTGTGAGTTTCTTTGCCCATTGCGAGAGAAGTGTGAGTTTGAGATTCAAAGGCCAAACCGAAAGAAAGGATGAAGAAAATAGAAAGAAATATATGACTTTATGGGATTGAGATGATGAAGGTTAAAGTATCTTTGGAAGTCCCTCATTATATCGACAAATGCAATTTAATCCTGTAGATTAAATTAGGAGGAAATATCCCTCTTTAACCTTTGTTGCCTTTCGCTCTTGTTAATAGTTAATCTCATGAAAAAGTTGAATCATTATTTAGAGATAATAGACAAGCTTGATTTTTCGACGTACAATCCAAATTGAATTTTATTGAGAAAAAAATCGGTGAAATTAATTTTTTTGACAGATGGAATTTATTTTTAGGATAAAAGAGGTCGATGTAAAATATACTTATTATTTAGGTCGAAGCTTTAATATGAAAGCCGTCTTTTAATGTTTCATTTTCTAGTGAATAGTCCGCTTTAACATTTGAGTCTTATTCATGTTTCCTTTTGATATGTACCTATGTAACGAGGTTCAATATCTAGTGGTGCTAGTAATGGGTTTATTTTATTTATGGTTAACTTGACCATTTGTATCAACTTAGTGTGTGTTGATGTGGTAGTTTCTCAATAGGCCATGTAGCAAACATAAATTAAACAAATATATAAATATATAAATTAATTACTTACAATCTATTTCCCTTTCTTAATTAGCATTGAGCTTGCCTCATATAATGCTTTTGAGTTCATTGTTGATGGTATCATTTTGTGAACTTGTCGGGCTAAATTAAAGATCCCGAAGCATATACCTTTTTACTATAAGTGAGATATATGTGACATCGGTTTACAGGTTTGATATAACGGAAGGTTAGTTAACCTTTTCTTTTCCTTCTTTTTTCGTCTTTTAAATTTGGGTTTAAATTTTTCTATCTTTGTAGTTTGGACTATTTTATTTAGGAATTTAGATATTATTTATCATAAATTTTAATATTATTAAATTGTCATAAAGATATATTTTATTTATTTTAATATTTAAATTTGTTATTTTAGTTATGGATTAATTAGGTAGTTTTGGTTCTTTGTTAGTTCACTAGAAAGCTCATCTCTTTTCACACATGTACCTTAGGATTAGGCATTAGATACTCTATGTTAATATTAATTACTTTAACATATGGTTGATAAAAGTTGGATGGATGCTCCAAGATTTAGCTCCAATCACCTAGCTGGACTAGAAAAATTTCTATCATTTGCAATTGGAAAATCACTTTCTAACGGAAAAATATATTGTCCGTGCCATCGTTGCAATAATAGGATATTGCACGAACCACATATTGTGGGTGAGCATCTTCGTCTTCATGGTATAATAAAAGAATACAAGCATTGGATTTTTCATGGAGAATCCATTGAAAGAACATCGTTGCAAACCGACCAAACAGTGAGAACTTCTCCGTCAATTTGTACGTTGTCACAAGACAATGAAGCTGATTTAAGAGATCTCATAACGGATGCTTTAGGTATCAACATCCCAACTCGCAATGAGAGTTTTGATGGAGTTTCAAGTGAGTTTCAGAATAATGGTCGGGAGTATGATGTTAATGAGGCCCAAAGGACTGCGGAGAGAGCAACTACTCTTCTAGATGATTGTGATATTCCGCTCTATCCCGGTTGTGTCAAGTTCTCATGCATCTCATTCCTACTTCGTCTTTACCACTTCAAAGCACTTTTTGGATGGTCAGCAAAATCTTTGACATGCTTACTGGAGTTTTTAAATGAGGCATTTCCAGATGGAAACACAATCCCAACTACATACTATGAAGCGAAGAAAATAATTTCTGCACTAGATCTTGGGTATGTCAAGATTGATGCATGCCCAAATGATTGTATGTTATACTGGGGCGATGCTAGTAAAAAGATTAGTTGTGATGTCTGTAAAAGCTCAAGGTGGCAATCTTCTAATGAGTTGGATAAAGACGAACAAGTTGATGGTAGTCATCGCCGTCCTAAGCCTGCCAAGGTATTACGGTACTTTCCTTTGATTCCTAGACTGAAAAGAATGTTTCAATCCTCTAAGACATCACAATCCATGAGATGGCATAAAGAAGGACGAACCAAAGATGGTATATTGAGGCATCCGGTAGATGGTTACGCACTGGGATTCGTTTGATAAGAGGTTTCGATTTTGCATCGATCCTCGCAATGTTAGGCTAGGTTTGGCTAGTGATGGTTTCAATCCATTAGAACAATGAGTACAAGTCACGATTACATGGCCCGTACTTCTTATTCCTTATAATTTGGAACCACAGGCATGCATGAAACAATCATCAATGATACTCTCAATGGTTATCCACGGTGAAAAGGACACGCAATGACATTGATGTCTACATGCGACCTTTAATTAAAGAGTTGAAGCAATTGTGGACAGGAGTTGATGCTTTTGATTCATCAGATTCTGAATCTTTCACTTTACGGGCTTGTCTTCTTTGGACAATCAATGATTTTCCAGCTTACGCTAATCTTTCAGGGTGGAGTACAAAAGGTCGGGTTGCTTGCCCGGTATGTCTTTGAAAACACTTGAATCTCGATGGCTCTGATGCGGTCGGAAGTTACATTATATGGGTCATCGTCGATGGTTATCGGTGAACACTCTTATCGAAAGCAGAGTCATGATTTCGATGGCACTCTGAGTATGGGGTAGCTCTGTACCACGATCCGGGGAAGATATCTTAAGGGAAGTCGAAGGTGTCAATTTTATTTATGGAAAAGCTCGAAAGAGGGATATAGAAGAAATAGATGAAAGGTCGATAGAACTTAATGTAGATGAGAGGTGTGATCTGTTTAACAACTTTGAAGACTTGGTTGTAGAAGGAGATGAAGCAAATCTCATAAATCAAGGCGAGACTTTATGGAAGAAGAGGAGCATATTTTCAACTTGCCTTATTGGCATTACAATTTACTTCGACATAACTTGGATGTCATGCACATCGAGAAGAACGATGTGACAATGTCGTTGGCACCCTTCTTAATCTCTCACGTGGTGGCAAAGATAATATCAAGGCACGGAAGGATCTACAAGATATGGGCATCCAAGTTATCTTCATCCAAAATGAGAAATGGGAAAGAGTACCTATCGCAAGCGTGTTACGATCTTGCATCTAAGGAAAGAGATATATTTCTTTCCATTGTGAAGAACTTGAAGGTACCCGATGGTTATGCATCAAACATATCTCGATCGTGAATTTGAAAGAGCACAAGTTGAGCAACCTTAAAAGTCATGACGGTCATATTCTCATGCAAGATTTGTTTCCTATATGCGTAAGAGGAGTTGTAGAAAAGAAGGTGCTAAGTGTTATTACAAATCTATCCGATTTCTTCAAGAGATTATGTGCAAAAGTCTTGATCCCCAAGAACTTGATCAACTTCAAAGCCAAGTCGTATTAACACTTTGTGAAATGGAAAAATATTTCCTCCAAGTTTCTTCACAATTATGATTCATTTGATTATTCATTTGCCCATGGAGGCTAAGCTTGGTGGACTGTTCAATCTGGGTGGATGTACCCGGTCGAAAGGTATATGAAATATACCAATAATATTTCACAAATATTTTTTATATTTTAATATAGAATATAATAAGTTTGTAAAATAAATATATGTGATGTAGGTATCTCATGAGATTGAAAGCTTGGTCTTGAAATAGAGCTTATCCGAAGGTTCCATTCTTTGAAGGGTATATAGTTTGAGAATGTCTTACATTTTGCTCCGTTATTTTTACGATGTTGAGACTATATTTTCCGTCCTCAGGAATGATGGGAATATTCAAAAGCAGTACATTTTCTCTTCGGAGGGCGTCCAATTGGCAACATTAACACGAAGATATTGGACATGCGATCTCTTGCACAAGCAAACCGCTATGTTCTATTGCATAGCGATAAATTATCTCCATACCGTTAGTGAGTTTCCTGAAGAAAATCTTGTCATTCGATTCTTTTTATTAACCAATAGACAAATAAAGTTATCACATAATTTGTATACATTTTGACAACATTTTTTGTAAAATATTGAATATATTATATATAGAGAATTTTTGGAGTCTGAGAGAGAAATTCATTTGGCATTCAAATTAGTAAGCGATCGAGGACAAATGGTTGGTTGAAAAGTTCCCAACATGGCTTATAAACAGTAAATTGACGCTATTAAAATAATTTATCGTGTTATTTATGTAATGAGGGAATATTGTAGAAATTTGATCATAGAATAAGAGTTAATTGATTTACTACTATATGGCTAGATTCCAAAGATGGAATTTGAACAAGTTGATGCTGATGTAATTGCTCTTGCTCGAGGACCGCATAAGGTGGTTTCCACATATGATGGGCTTATAATTAATGGTTTTAGGGTCCATACTAAAAACTTGAGCAACATCGTAAGACTCAAAGCAGTGGAGTGATGGTTCTTCTTGTGGGAGAAACTATTATGGCAATTGTATTGAAATTATCGAGCTAAACTATTATGAAAGGTTTTGGGTTATCATGCTTAGATGTGATTGGGTGAATATTAAATCTCCTAGGAGTATGAAGAAGGATGCCAATGGTTTTATTATGGTAAAATTTTCTGAGCTTATCCATACAGGGAATCGTGATTCCGACGATCCATACATATTGGCTTCTCAAGCGAAACAAGTATTTTATGTCGAGGATGGCAAGAGTGAAGGATGGCTCCATGTTATCGGAATAAAGCCAAGAGATTTGTTCAATCTAAGCGTTGAAACCCACAGAAGATGATGAATATCCGCAATGTGATCATCATGTTGTAACTTAATAATTTTAGTTTTAATTTGAACAAGAACGAGGTTTTGAAGTGCAAATATTTAGTGTAATTGATATTTTAATGCGAATGAATTGCACAAAAGAAAAGAGCACTTAGATGAAGATGACATTCATATTATATTAACATCTATGTATGTTCATTTTATATTTGAAGACATTTTGGGTTATAGGTATTATCAAATTATATCTTTGTTTGAAGATATCCGCTTTGTATTAATTTTAATCTACGTTCGTGTAAGAATTAAACATAATAATATCTATCTTTTGCAGATTACTCCTAAAATGTTTTCATATTCTGAACATGCTCTTGTATTTGAACATGGGTAAGGCACGGTGCAGATAGAGCTGAAATTTACAGTTTCGCATTCTCTTCAACTGCCCAATGGTTAGCAGTTTCCTTTTCCTTCCATTAATAGTGAGAATTTCTTTGTTATTTATGGAGTATTTGATTTTGGATTGGATGAGAGAGTCTTGGCTGTTTTGCTTGATGATGACTAGTATGGCACTCAAATGAGTGACCGTGGATTTGGAATCAATAGATTTATACTACTTTTGAAGCATATGTAAACTTCTTTTACATTCATTCATTGCTTTTGTTATGTTTTTGTTAGTTATTTTCGATTGCTTTTAAATGATAAGTGCTATTTTTTACGGGATATTTATACGGTTTCTTCTTGCCATATCTTTCATTTTGATTGTTCCTATCCATTGGAATTGTGAGATTATGAATGACTATCCAAAATAAATACCATATAATTTAATTACGTGATTAAATCAAATTACTTTATATATATGCATGACATCTTGAAAATTATGCAAAATGAAGTGCTAATACTTTGAAGGTGCGTTCATATCTTGGACAATCAAATGTATTAAATCAACGCCCAAGGGTGATTTACAAGTCGGTTGACATGAAAACTTATGTGATTTATAGCTTTGATAGTTTGCTCGTTATTATGTAATAAGATGATTTCTAAACATGGTATTGAAATTGATTTCATAGTTTTATTGCAAAAGAGGCGGGAGAAAAGAGGATTTGGGGAGTTTCAAAGGCTAAAGTTATATAGAAAACGCACTTGCTTCAATTATCGATAAGGTGATGATTGCTCTTTTTCCTATTGTAAAATACACTTACTTTTATAGTTTGAGAATAATTAATTTTTAAAAAAATATCAAAGTAAAAATTTGTGTATAGTACAAGAGAATAACAAATAGATATTAAGCAATGAAAATAATTACAAGGCAAAATTGTCCTCTTTGCTTGAACCAAACATGAAATCTTTGATCTCTTTGTAGTAAAAAAAATATAAGAAAAAAAATTGCAAAGATGTAAGAGTTGTTCACATTTACAAGTGGACACTGCCACCTGCTTTGGCTGCTTTGTGATTCCATGTTGTTTTGGAGACAACAATATGTGGGTGGTTTTTCCTCTCTTTTTTTCAATGATATTTGTGATTGGATCTAGATTACTGATTATTTGTTCTTGCATTCTCTTACATGGGCTGCAGATAGGAAGGAGAAGCAAAATTACCTCTAAAACAAACAATGTGTCATGTTAAAACTTTTGAGCGAAACAAGGTAGTTTATTTGGGCTTGTTTTTTGTTTTGTTTTTGGGCTTGATTTGGTATTTTTTGTTTGTCTATTTTTGGGGTTATTGGGTTTTTGGCCATGCTTTTAAAAAAATGCAAGACTTATCGATAAAATTATAAAGCCAATCTCTTTACTTTGAACTTGTCGTCCAAACCTAAAAGGTAAAAAACAGGTAAGTAAATAAAAAGCAACCCTTGCTCCAAATTTTTCCGGTTGAAAATTCATATTTTCCGGTTTTCCTCCTCAAAACCCATGTCTTTTAGATGCTCTGCTTGTGTCCTTCATCTTAACCATTACCACTTTGTTCTCTAGGAAAATGATTGGCAAAGGCGCACATTAAAAGGTGTACGATTCTCTTGAGGGTTCTTGACGAGTTCGAACACCTTTGAGAGTCTTGCTACCGATAGTCAAAGCACAGGAGAAGAAACTCCAACTCGGTCGGAAAAGCAGTACTGCAACTCCTTTGGTACCTCCATATATTGCAATCTCACTTATTATTTCTCGGTTTTAAACTAGTTTATTACCATCTACTACTATTTATTCTTTCTCGATACTTATTCTTTTCACTCCATTATTGTACGATTTTTCTTTTTTCTTTTAATTTCCTTCATAGATTCCTCTTCGTTACCATTTTGTTACCTCTTTTTTTTTCTATTTGTTACCATTTTATCCTTCTTTTTTTTTTTTTTTTCCTATTTGTTACCTTTTGCCTTTGCTCTTATTTTTTTTCTTTTGTTTCGCTCTTTGAAATTTAGAGGTGTAGGTTGAGCCAAATTTGACCTGAGCATATATACTTATATCATATTAATATATTTTATTAATTACAGTTCACTTTTTTTTTTTAGCTATGAAATTATTTGTTATATGAACAAATAGAAAGAGTTGTTGTTATTGTTTAAAAAAAATTTCAGTTTTCTGATTAAAAATTTAAGCAAGATTTGAAATTAAGTTGACTTAAAAGGCTTCCAATTGAAGACTCCTATTAACAAATTTGCTCACCTCTTGTTATTTTCTTTTCTTTTCATTTTGAACTGAATTTGTTTTGTTTTATTTTGATTTGATTTCTAAATCCTCTTTGTAATTTAATTTGAGTTTTCCTTTGATGCAAAATATCTTTCGAATTTCATTGAATCTTGATAAATATATTTAAATATATTTGGGTGTTCTTGTTGTTTTGTATCGATATTCTCTTTTTCTTTTGATGTTTTCAATTTTAACTTTTACACAAATGAGAAACCCACGTAGGAGGAGACAAATTACAAAACATCATTTTATCAGTTTGAATGTATGAAAACTGTCAACATGATGTACTTTTGTCCTAGTGCTAGTAAGTTGTAATAACGATATTAAAACTTGGGGTCCAAAAGGAGACCCTAAAGCTACTAATTTTATAGTATCCCCCACTGATTTTCATATCCATATATCTCTGGTAGTTTTTGTTGCATGTTAGTTAGGGGCTAGTTTCCTCTATATCCGTTACTCATGCATCAACATTTATGGGTATTATTATTATTATTATTATTATTTCTTTTCTCTTTCTTATAATGATTGCCTTTGAACTTGGCCTCTTTTTGCATCGCATATACATGAAATTTTATACTAGAGCTAGAAATGAATTTCAAATTTTGAGGGATATAAGTTTACCATTTTATTAACTTAAAAACTTTATAATTGTTGACTATCTAAAGGAAAATTTTACCAAATGCCCTGCATACCGGTGCCACCCTTATGCATATATGCACTTTCATGGTAAAAGGTTATTAATTATTCAACGACAAGATACACAAAATCGGATATCAAATATTCATATATATTAACCAAAGTGTTTAAATAATGAAACCCACTATAAAAGCTCATATGGGACATCAGGTAACCACAGTTGAAAAGTATATTTATAAGTAATCAATTGCTACTGTGGATTTCTTGTAAGTTGATGTCAAGTTTGTAGTATGATTGGCATCGTCTATTGCAATGCATGACCCTCGGTTTTAAGTCTTAAAGCGCTTTGGGAGTGAGCTTTTATAGTTAAATTCAATTTTTTCGTAAGTAATATAGGAAAGTAGCAAGTTGATATAATATTAGACATGATGATATGATTGCCGTATCAGAATCTTATTAAGTCCTGTCTTTGATTTGTGATGTTGGTTTTCTTCCACATTATAAGTAATAGCATAAAAGAAACTTGTTTATGTATTTTTTATGATAAATAAAATCTTTTATTATGCTTTTATATAATTAAGATTGGTTTTCTTCTTTTTTACCATATTCACAATTTGCTCATGCATCATATTTTTTTTTTCAAATTTATACATAATTTTTTTCAATTTTCATATCTAAAATATATTTGTCACTATTGACAGAGGTTGCTAAGGGTACTAAGAGAAAAAGAGGGCCTACAAACATGAAAGACATATGGAATCTTCAACCTGGAACTCGTATAGTAGTAGACGCCAACCAATATGGCCAGCCTATTGGGAAGGAAGCGTCCAAATTGGCAGAATTTCTCGGTACAATTGCAAGGACTGGTTCTATCTATCCTTTGAACACAAAACATTGGAAACATCTTCCTAAATATGTGTTGGAAAATATAATGAGAATCGTTCATGTATGTAGTACATAATCATTTTCTAATTTAGTATGTTGCAATAATTTTTCATTATTTGAAATCGTATGTAATGAGTACTTGTTACATTATTTAATTTGTTATATGTGTAGGAAAAGTTTGATCTCCAAGGTAAGGTGAAGGACTCTGACATCCTCTCACATGTTGGAAAACTCCGGAAGGAGTTTAAATCGACTTTGAAAATTAGATACTACAAAGAGATGGTCCAAGAAGGTCGAACGATTGAAGAAATATATGAAAACAATCCTCCTGGTGTGCATGATGATCAATGGAAGTGGCTAGTGGAGCAATGGGGAACACCGCAAGCTGCGGTATGCACTTTTATTATACAAAATATCCTATTTTTACTGCTTCCACTTACGGTATCATTAAAGTATGGGTGCATAAATGCATGATTTGATGAATGAGGCATAATGAACTTAGTTTTCCTATTCTCTCATATTTTTCTCATTAATTTAAACAAATAGGCACAATCGGAAAAGGCGAAAGAATCCGAACAAAGGTGCGTTATGCACACTTGCTTTGGTAGGACAGGATATGCAACCACAGAATGCACAGTTTGTAAGTATTACACATTAATCAATATGTAACTTATATTAATTATCTGCACTCATTGCTGAATATTGTTAACAACTAATTTTTGTTGTATAATAGGTGAGAAGGAAGGTAGTGAACCCTCGCGTTTGGAGCGGTTTAGATTTCAACATTTGCAAAGATGGGAGTGACAAATTGAGCGGTGAGGCGTGAGAACAAGCTTATGTAAGAAACAAATGTCTATTATTTATTTATATTTATTTTGACATCAATTTTTTTCAAAATAGATTTTTCTAATTAAAAAGAAGCGTAGGATGAAGCATGCAAGAAGGTTAAAGAATCTATGCCAACACTTGAGAGTTCTTTTGCACCTCAAGATAATATTGCATTAGAAAATGAGGTTTATACACAATTGTTCGTACGAAAAGGATGGAATAATGTTGGGATATGGACGTGGGATGACCAAATCCAGGTTGTTTGGCTACTGGTCGTCACCGAGGAAGCCAATCTACATCGACCATCGATACATTGATTGAAGAGATAAGCGCTAAACATGTCGAGCAAATACAAACAATTCAATTTGAACAAGTAGTTCGAGAAAACTCTACTCGAGGAAGCGAATCTCGATTTAACGGAGGAGGCAGAGCGCGAAGCTCGTTTGATAATGAAGCGGAAGAAAGATTTATGAAATTGTGAAACTTCGAGAGGCAAAGTTCATGAATATGATGGATGCTTGTGAGAAAAGTATAAAGCTCTCATCAATGAGTGTATGGCAAAGGGAATGTCAAGTAAGTTCAAGGTTTTCATAGAAAGCATATTAAGATCACTATTTTATAACTAGATTGTCAACAAGTTTGTTAATGGTTTAATAGACATTGGCTCTTGTAATTGAATGCTAGGTTCTTATTTGGTGTCTTCATTGCTTGCTCAACTACTAATTCTTGGATGTATTGATGAAAATTCTTTATTTAGCTTCAATTTATGGTTCTTTGGTTAATATTAATAGTCTTCCCATGTGTTCATGTTGTTTCTCATTTAACTCATATAAATAGAAAATGTACATTGGTATTTTTGCAGTTGAATTTCAGAGTAGCGGACTCGATGATAAAGACTTCAGTTCGGATGATGATGAATGACGATTCACGCATATTATGTATTATATATATATATATATATATATATCTTATAGTGGTTGATGAATGCGGTTGTCCCATAATTTTTGGTGTCATGGGAATCAAGTTGGCAACATATGTTTGCAACGTGTTGATCGCTACTACATTAGGATTTTGTATAATTTTTGATATCATGGGAATCAAGTTGGCATGATGTTTGCAACGTGTTATTTGCTTCTACTAGGATTTTGTATAATTTTTGATGTCATGTGAAATAGGTTGACAACATGTTCGCAACTTGTTGACTACTTCTATTAGGATTTTGTATATAAATTACTAATTTAATGATAATTTTGTATTTATATGATCATTTTATGTTAATTAATTGTTCAATTACTATTGACTAAACTTTTCCAAACTCAATTCATACAAATTTTCCCATATTTCACTAAAATAGGCTCTTAAAATCGGCAAAAATATCGTAAAAACATTGGACATGAGACAAATATCTATCTCAACCTTTTAAGTCGGGTTTCTTCCAACTTTTTTGATTGCCTTGGAAAATGTCTATCCTAACCTTTTTAGGGTTATAGATGCGGGTCTATCCAGACATTTTAACGTTGTCTTAGACGCATCAATACCAATGTTTTCTAAAAGTTGCCTTACACAAAGATTTTTCTTAACCTTTTAAGGTTACCTTAGATGAATCTATACCAACTTTTTTATTCCAACTTTTACAAAGGTTGCCTTAGATATGGTCTATACCAACCTAATTAAAGTTGCCTTAGACTATTCTATCCCAATCTTTTTAAAAGTCGCCTTAGACAAGGTTTATCCCAACCTTTTTAAGGGTTGCCTTAGGTGGTTTATCCCAACCTTTTTAAGGGTTGCCTTAGGATGGTCTATCCCAACCCTTTTAAGGGTTGCCTTAGGATGGTCTATACCAACCTTTTTAAGGGTTACCTTAGGATAGTCTATACCAACCTTTTTAAGGGTTACCTTAGTCTAGTCTATCCCAACCTTTTTAAGGTTGCCTTAAACATGTCTATAACAACCTTTTCTAAAGGTTGGACTTGACTAGGTCTTTCCCAACCTTTTTAAAGGTCGCCATTGACCAAACTTTTCACAACCCTTCAATAAGGGTTGAAACATGTTGACTTATTGCGACGCTTTTCAAAAGCGTCATAATGCATATACCAACCCACTATATACAACCATTTTGAGCGTCGGACGAGCGTCATAAAACCTATGACAACCTTTTTTGCGTCGTCTTATGTCAAAAAAGCGTCGCTATATGACCTTTTGTTGTAGTGTAAGCAAAACACTATTGGCTAGGGTTGAGAATTAAGTACAATAAATAAGTACTGTTAGATTAATTAAAAGGAAGAAATTTTGAAGAGCTAAAAGGAAAAAAAAATTGATTTAAAATCATTAGCAACTATATAAAATTCTATTTAATTCTTATACTACATTTACTTAATAAATAAAATTTCATAATCATACGAATTATAACTATTTTCTTTTAAAAGTTTCCTTCTTACACCATATTTATAAGGAGCCATAATTACCCTACAGATTATAATTATTTTCTTTCTCTTAGTCCCCATTCGTATTATTATACGTATTATAACTATTTCAAGATTAACAATTTTATGAACACAAAGAGTATAAAAATTATTAGCTTTGTTATACAAAATGTGTAATATCCAGAAATGTTACACATTTTATTATGCTAATATTGCAATAAGTGGGACTGTGACATTATAATTAAAGTAAACATGAATTTTCAAGATTTGCATATTTTAATTAATTATTAGTTTTATTTTCTAAAATAAGATTAATAACAATATTTTGATTAATTTATGATTTGCATATTTTAATTAATTATTAGTTCAATTCTAAGACGAAACATTGACATCATAAATTTAATTTTTAAATTTTAAATTTTTGCTCATTTTAATGAATATTAACAATTAATTTAAGTTTATTTTTTATATTATGCATGTTAGTTTTACTAAGTTTATTTTAAACATTGAACTTCTTTTGTTCTTAATTTATATTTATCATAATACAAATGATCTTAATTCTAGAAATTAAATATTTATATTATTTATATTTACTTTTTTCTGAAATGTTATATAACATTTTAAAATAAAAACTAATTATTTACAATTGGATATATTCTATAACAGTGGATGGGCTGACATAGGCCCAAGAATGAAGGTGGTCGGCTGAGGCGTAAAAGATGAACAACCATATTAGGGTTTAGTTCTCCATGATTCCCTATAAATACATCTCATACCCTCCCTCCTTCCATCAGTGTCTCTTCTCTTTGTGGCTAGTTTTATTAAAAAGTAAAGAAAGGTTGCCTCTCCTTTCGGCTGCAAGAATTAGTATGGGTTTCTTGATGGCTTTGTTCTGGAGGCGTATATTAATTTTCATCCGAAGATTGGGTTTTCAGATTATTTGCATCGTTTTTTGCTTATATCACTCCCTTTCTTTGGTACATTTATTCCTCTCTTTTTCAGTTTCAGTCTCTTCTTTTGTGTTTCTTTATAGTGGGTGGGTTTGCTTGAACAAATTGATAGTATCCCCAAAGGGCACAAAACTTAAGGATTTGCAGCACCCAATTTCACTTTCATAATTACTGCTATTTTTGTTATTTTCAAGGAGACAAAATATTTTTTTAATATAAATATTAATTATTGTTTGTTTTTGACAAAAGAATTTCTTCAATTTCCTACTTATAAATAATCTATTTGTTGTTTGTTATATTATTAATTGTGTAATTTGAAATATACCTTTATAGTAGTATAAAAGGCTTCCAAGAATTTTAAGACCAATCAAACCTTACATTAATGAAAAGCGAACTACCAATTATGATGGTTGACTGTCATTAATTTAAAAAAAAAAGCAAATACACGATGAATTTGAATAAATCCTTTCAATTTGGATCTACATTTTGAATTATAAATAATGAAACAATAAGTTGATAAAAAATTTATAAATTACAGTTTTTATTATGTATGAAGTTTCAATGTTTCAAAGGTAAGCGAGATGTTTAGAAATTAATTTACTCTTTAACATAATAATATTTTAAATAAAAAATCAATATCAAAATCAAGATTAATATTTTTTTGTTATATTTTTATTCTTATTTTTAATTAGTCACATGTCAATTAAGCAAAAATAATGGTGGTTTAAAATATTAGTGATAGATGCACAATATCATTAAGTGTGGAGAAGGTGGAGAGGAAGATTGATTCATCCACTTTGAAGCCAAAAGATATGCGAGGAATATGATCATCCAAGTGATATAAGATAGAGGGTGATTCGCGAATATCTCTTGGGTTATTTTTTATATTGCCATGTGTTCTAATTGGGATAGGAATATAACAAATCATTCTATATGGTATATAGCACAGTTTAATTTTACAATTACATTTTGATAAGCATCACTTCATAGATAAATAAAATGAGGTTAAAAAGTCTATCCCATACTCAGAATAATGTTTAAAGATTTTCCAACTTTTAATACTACCAAAAAAAAAAAAAAAACATATTCAATCTCATATGGAAGAATTTACATATCTTGACAAATGACAAGGGCATGGCAAATTGCATTTTTTTATAAAATTTTATGATTTTTAATTAAATTTTAATAATTTTTATGTTTTTACTTATTTTCTAAAATAATTTTATTTTATTGATGGGAATTGCAATGTCAGCATTCTATTAATAGCCACATCAATATTGCCATCAATTTCTAATGGTCAGCATTGGTCAAAATTATCATTTCAGGATTTAATTGGATGTAAAAAGTTGGAAGAGAATTAATTGATTTCTTTTAACTCTTTGAATGCCTTTTATATTTCGTTATTTTATTGTTATTATAAAACTTCTCAAAATTATAGTTTAACTAAATTTATTTAATAAAAATTATCATACTAATAAATAAGATTATAATTTTTTAAAAGAAGTTTGTTAAATCAAGTTATATCATAACACATAAAAATGTTAAAACTTATATTGAATTATCTTATATTTAAAGTATTGTTTTTTTTCATTAACTAGGTAGTAAGACTATTATATTATTTTAGTTCTCAATATCAAATTTTATTAATTTATTATATAATTTTTATAAATAATAAATTATGTAACCAAATATAATATTAGTTATATATTATCTACGAAATATTATAGTCAATTTATTGATTATAAAAGAAAAAAAGAGGAATATTAATTTACAACATAAAAAAATAGTACAGTACAAATGCTTTAATGAGAAATATTACTTCATATTAATTACCTAACTATTTTTTTTTAAATTAGAAGTCTCAAACACAAAACATATACAAGGTGCGTTTTCTAACACTAGAAAGTAAAAAGTAATAAATAAATAAACATAATCAAATATTGCAGTGCTAAATGGCTTATGCTTGATGACTGCTACACATAAGTCATAACCTATTCAGGAGTTGCAGTGCCGCTTACATACAGGCAAGGCAAAGATGTATCCTAAATCATATTACAAATGAAAATTAAGTATTACAGGCTCAAGATGCACTGACATGATTCACAAATTAAATACCAATGTTGCTCTGGATAAAAATATGAAACAAAAAGGCTCTAGCTTCCAAGAGATTGCAACCAAACCTCTAGAGGAAACAAATACCTGTCCCACACCGGCTAAAGACTCAGCAAGATCCACTCATTGGCATTGCTGATTGCAGCAGTAGCAAGATGCTCTAGCATTCATTGCACCTTTGCAAGTTGCTTCTCTTTCAGGGAATTCAACCGAATTGTTCGTTTCAGATCAGCAAAGGATGTCCCAACATAGTTCCCAGCTTTACTCGATTGATCCGTTTCCAAGTGAAGCGAGCAAATACCAGCAAAGTTGGATAAAATAGGTAAAGCAATCTGAAAAGCACAAATGTGGTGGCTAAGGCCAAATAGGTCTCTTGTCTAAGCAAATTCTGTGGAGATCTTGCCCATGAGAATGACCAGCTCTCCTGCTCAGAGCTTTTATGGTTCTCATGCTTTTGTACATGTCTGGTTTTGTCTCGCGATGTTTTATCCAGAGATTTTATCTGAAAGCCTATAGAAAAATGCAACACTCATTAGAAACCTATACAAGATAGGTAAGTTAAGTGTCATTGTTTAACTTATTTTATCTAAATTTGCTTCATCCTATAGGATTATACAATCTCATGAAGAGGATTGCAATCGCATGGATAAAATCATGTGGTATGACATTGGCACATTTTAGCCTTTACATACACCAAAAGCAAAGACAAAATGAAGTAGGTTTACAGTTCAAAACTGTCCTAACACTTGTATGTTGTATCCTCTCGAATCCATAACCTTGTGCAATGACGCAACCAAATGCAGGATAAATGGAGAACCAGATAGGCAATCACAATTCACTGGTTAAACCAGAAAGAATCATGAACAAATATAACATAACAAAGCTACTAAATAATGAATGCCATTAGCAAAAACTCAAAACAAGCTACTAAATTAATTAACTCGAGATAATATGGATCTCCATAGTGAAAATAAGTTGAAGAAACAAAGTCCTTACCGGTGACATCATTATAGAATGTGCTGAGCGATTCAAAAGACCGGTTTCCATGATAACGAACACGCATTTTAGAATTTAAAAGGAAAAGAGTAGGAAAGCCATGAACTCCATACTTCGAGAGAATGCTGAAGAAATCAAATACTACCATTAATTAGTTCAAGAAGAAATATACTAGTAGCATGAGCAAATACAAAGCGAAAGATAATCAATAGCAAACCTTGGCCTGACAGCTGATTCTTTTACGGCAAAATGAGGAATGGAAGGATAGGAAGAAGAAAGGGTCAAGAAGCTTGGTCTAAAAGACCTTGAAAAAGGACACCAAGATGCATAGAAAAGCACTGCTACATGTTCACGAATATTCCCATGAACCATGTTAAGCGCCTTCTGCAATGAAATCTCATCCCCCTATTCAGAGACAAAGAGAAGATTTAATTAAAAATTGTACCCCAAAAAGGAGTATAATCAGAATTCAATGCAATTCTAACAAGGACTTATCTCAGGAATGTTAATCCCTCTTAGCCTGTAGACCCCATGCAATAAATTCATATAAGAAATAACTAGAACTTAAAGAAATTTGATGAGGGTTGGATATTGTCCCCAATTAAGGTTCTATATTCCTATTCTATCATCTAGAGGATTCAAAGAGTGGGAGATCCTGAACTTGCACATGGTTGGACTCGATCCTACCACTTGAGCTAGCGAGATACTCTTGCTCTTTAAACCGACCTCAGACAGAATAGGAAGACAAAACACCAATTGGGAACAATACAGGACTTACAGAGAATCCTACCCTCAAAAACAACTTAATGCTGGGCATATCTCCATTTGCATCAGGATCAAAGATTCATTCTGATAAGCGGCCAAAATGAAAAACCTAAAATCCGTTCCTAATTCCTTGATTGCATATTTATCAGCTTAAAACTTTAAAAGGTGCACAAACTAAAAATTCTCTAAACTTAGCTCGAAATATACAGCACAGGATCAAATCAGTCAAAGAATAAAATTGAACCAGATTAAAGAAAAAACAAAGTTATCAAGGTACCTCGGTAACTCCAACGGAATGAATAGATTCAATAAAATCAGAATGAATGGAGCAAAAAGAGTCTCGAAAGACAAAGACGGCTTCAAAAACGGAGTTCGTGGGACACAACGGAACCCTAACGGGAACGGTGACGGCGCATGTTAGCCTCCACCACAAAAACAATATTAGGATCCTCATTTCCCATATCTTGGTACCCATGGATGGGTAATTCACGGAAAATTACCGAGAAAAGAAAAAGGAGTGGAATATATTTTTAAATATAAGAAACCTAAAATGGGATGTGAGATATTGAAAGGGATAAAAGTAGATTCTGGGAATCAATGTGGAAAGATCATAGTGTCAGAAACTGAAAGGGTTGGAAACAAAAATGGGATTTCTGGGCAAACACAGTGCTTTGTAAATTAGTAAGAATGAAGAAAATTATTTATAGATTCTGCCAATAATTCATTCTTAAAACTACATCCGAGTAAATAGCAAGATTTTCGTTTCCTAACATCAATTATCATTGATAAGTCAATTGCTATATCCACTCCCACCAAATTTACTAAAACTTCAATTTGATTTTTTTTTATTATGTATATATTGATTGAGATAGTGTTGTGAATTAACTCAATGTCAACTTTGATTGATAACATATTATGATAAATAATTTTACTTATTTTATACTCTTAATTTGATGTATTTTTGTGTTTAAATTTTGAGATTTAATCTATTTTTATTAATATAGTACATATTTTATTAGTTATTATTTATTAATAACTATATATTTTATTATTTATTATATGTTATTTTTAGACACATTTTATATTCTAAATATTCAATTTTATACATATATATGTGGTAGAATTTTTAGTAATTATTATTTTGTTTTTGAGTATGCAAATTTTAAATAAAAGATAATTATATCTTTTTATTATTCATCTATGTTTGTTTTTCAATTTTCTAATTTTAATTACAAAATAATGAAAATGTAATTATACATTGAATTGCTATAAAATTAAAGATATTTGGCTTTTCCATAAAAATATATATTTAACTTCAACTAAAATTAAGTAAAATTATATTTAATTTTGTTACATATTAGGTTTAATAACCTAAGTTTGGCACTTTTTGCTTGTGTGCTACCTGTGTTTTTATTATTATTATTATCTAATATGATACATATATTTGATAAAAGTTATACATTTTAATATTTAAAGCTAATGATGTTACTTTTTGGTGTTTAATTCAAGTTTTAGAGTTAATTTGATGAAAATTCATAATTAACTAATAATATTAGAAATTAATTTTCATCAAATTGACCTTAAAACACTAATTAAAACACTTCTATCGACTATATTTGACAAATTAAACAAATTCACAATTAACATTAAATTTATTATATTAATAAAATCATGAAAAATTCAAATATAATGATATAGTAATTAATTAACTTTCATCAAATTAATCCTAAAACTTGAACTAGACATTAAAAAGTTAACATTGTTACCTTCAGGTATCAAAATATACAACTATTGTCAAATATAAATGTCACATCAGACCAAAAATAACACAAATACCACATTAGAGAAAATGTCAAACTCAAATACTAAATAATATATTAAGCCTACATATTAACCTTGAATGAAGTCATTGAATTATTTTATATAAAATTAATTAGCTATCATTATTTAATTAGGTTCTAATGGAAAATAAATTGATTAAAATACAAAGAAAATAGCAAAAGCAAGAAAATTCATTTCAAAAGTACTACATAATTAAAATTTAAATGGTTAACATGTATTTGTATAAATATACTTAAAAAACAAAAATTTATTATAATTATAATTGATAGAAATTTTATTAAAAATAAACTTAAAACTAACGAGGTCCTAGTTTAATGGGCAAGGTTAAGGTTTTAATAACTCTAACTTTCAAAGTTCAAGTCTCATTTTATGTAAATCATATATATGAGTTCTTAACCTATATTTTTTGTAGTTGCAAAGTGATTGTACTTGTAACTTAAAAAAAAAAATTACATATATTAATTGAAAAACATGGCTAATATACTAAAAAACCCCAAATTATTATACCTTGTTTAAACAAGTTCTTATATTATTTTATAATTAAATGTGACCCTAACCAATGGTTTTTACCCATGAAAACCTTTGAATTTTAATTTTAAACTAATTTGCATTTAGGTTAATTATTTGATACACCGTTAATACAAGTAGGTTGATAATGTAATAAGTGTCACTTTTATTTATATAATTTTTTTAACTACACTATATGATACGACAAACCCTTAACTCGCTTGTGGAGTCTAAAAAACTCCACTGTTGGTGTATCAAGTGATTTTTCTTTGTATTTAATGCTGATGTGAATAGTTTATTAGGTAAAAAATAAAATTTTAAAATTTCATGAAAGTTCTTATACACATAACATACTTCAACGCTCTTTTGAAAAATTTGATTACTCTTTTAAATTTTATGTTGATCTTAAATGTGTATATGATTTCTATTGCATCAACAAGAAAATTAAGACATGATCTTGAAATTCAAAATATTTTTTTTTGGTAAATTACAATGACAGGGCAAAGCCCGAACAACCAACGTAACTAGCGCGACTCAAATTTAGGCCATTTCTAGGATGGTGAACACCCTTGACCATCAGTTCATCACATGGAATTCCAAAATATTATTACTTTAATATTAAAATTAAGGGCTTTTATAGGTAAAAAACATAAGTTAGGAGCTTATTTAACTACAAAAATAGTTTAATGGTTTGTTTAAACAAAAAATAGTACTTTAAGGGCTTTTTTAGTATATTAGCCAAAAAAACATTATGCTTAACCTATTATTATATTATATTATTTTTTTAAACATTAATGTCATTATAAGTACTTATTATATCTACTTTTTTGAATCAATACCTAGAGCTACTTATAGTCTATTCTTAACCTTTAAATAAGAGGATAATATACTTCAATGTACTTAAATCCATGTTCTCCTACATCGACAATAATATTGATGCCAATCAAGTTAAGACTCAACCAAAATATTATTATATTAGAATATAAAGTGATTTATGATTGAAACTTACTAATAAAAATATATTCTTATTATTTTGTAATTGAAAATTATTAAATATAAAGATTGAAAATAAGAAAAATAAATAGAATAATAAGTAATTAATAAAAGTAAAATGATCATTTTATTTAAAATTATTTTAAAATTAAAGCTCGGAGGATAAATGGATATTTTTCAAAGCTTAAAGATAAATTATTTTTTTATCGGGGTTTGAATACTTTTCCTTAACTTTATAATTCACACTTTGCTTGCCCTTTTATTTGCGTAATAAAAGATAACAAAGATGGAGTTTTAAATCTATATATATATATATATATATATATATGAATTATATAAAATTATACTAAAATTTAGCACATGAAGTGAAAAATAAATATTTTAATATTTTGGATGAGAATTACATAATTAAAATTATTTTTAAATTGGATAGCTTTTTAAAATGTTAATTAAGTATAATTTTCGAAGATGTTTGGTTGGAGAAATAAACGTAATATCATAGGTATCGAGCTACTCCCACACAACTTTTGAAGATGTTTAGTTTGAGAATAAAAGTAAAATTAAGATAAAATTACTATATTACGTAAATGTAAAATTGGGATAAATTTTAAAATTATATATAAATTTTGATTTAATATGTAATTTTATAAATAAAATATTAATTTTAATTTAATTTTTATAAATTATTAATACATTTATCGATATAGCTATATATATTACAATACAAATAATTGTATATTTAATATAAAAGTAAAATGATGTATTTATTCCTTTAAAATTATACATATGAACTACAATTAATGTTCCATCTATATAATTACGTCAAATCAAAGTTTATGTATCAAATTGCACATTGTATTAAAGTTTATGTATAGTTTTGAGATTTATACATAAATTTAAATACATAAGTTGACGAAAATGAGATTAAAGTTGAATGCTAATTAGTAAATAAATAAATTATTAGAACCTTTCTTTTGGAAACAAAATTAAATTTTCCAAACAATATATAACCATTTTCGTTAAACTAATTAAAAGGATAAAAATTCAAGAAATAGTGATTCACTGCTAAAAATAACTGTTTTTTATTTATTTAAGAAACTAAATGCCCAATACGAGCAATTCCACTCAACAAAATCAAAGCATGTCCGGGATTACAAAATCATGAAGCTCCTGGGGGTAATCCACACCAAATCCAACAACTTTCTCAACACCTAGGCCCATGCAGCATAGTAAGTCAGTCTACATCTAAAAGTAGAGTCTAAAAACATTGAATCAACCTCCAAAAAAACTAGCCTAACAAAGATAAATCAAACGTTACATGGTTAAGTTTAGGGGTTATCAAATAAGAGTATACTTCTAGAACAATTTCCCTAAATAACATGTCATGCCCAAAACCACTGCGTAAGCCTCCGCCCAAGTCAAGTCGAAGCAATCGAGTGCCTTTGTACCCTCCTACCCAAAACCATGTCATTTGTACCTCACGCCACAATCCTGAGCCCAATCGTGTGCATCCTTTCAACCCATGCAGCATCTACATTTATCTTCACTTTGGCGCACGCAAGGGGGAGCCTATTGTACATCACACTACTGTAGTAACAAGATTGGTCTATTGAGCAAGTTGAGTATGCATAAGTTATTGTGCAAGGATTGTGCATAATTGAGCGTAATATGTAGGGAAGTGAGATTGTTCATGCAAAACCTCGTTGTTTCTTACATTCCAAAGCTCACATAGCAAATCCCAGTCGGTCAGGACAATAAAAAGCATTGAAGCTTTAAAAAATCAAGTCGAATGAATTGGTATTTTAAAAAATTTTATTTTTTATTTAAATAATAAAGAAACGAAAGAGAAATTTGAACAATTTAATTTATAGAGATTTACTCCCAATTGATTAGTTCCATTACCTTTTAACTTTTCATCACTAGGATTTTCAAATTAACTATTGAAATTGACATCTTACAATCAGAAAATATATATATATATATATATATATTATAACTAAATCAAAACTCTTTCTAATTTACGCGGCTCAATTAAAGTTTTCTTAATTTATTATGTGAATTGTTGTACATTTAAACTAAAACCAAACTACATATTTAATCTATTCCAATATATTTATTAAATAAACCAATGAAATCGATCTATTTGTTCGATAAACCTTTATTTTGTTCATCGCTCCTTACAACTTATCAACAATAATTTGGAGGACAGAAGGAAAAAAAGAAAAAGTAATACATAAAGCATATCCTATCTATACCTATATATAAATAATAAAAAAATCCCCAAGTGAGATCTCTGCTTGACACGTCGGAAGATCACAAGTGGAGTCTTTGGTGTAGGCAAGTTAATGAGTTATGTTTTAAGGCTTAACCTGAAGCTATGTGTTATTTGCCTTTGTAAACAACTGGCACAGTTTGAGTATGCATGGAACTAGGTGGCTTCAAACGTGAAAACATGCATCTTTTTTCTATTAGCAAAATTACCATCCGCCTTGATACATCCCGAATGATTTTCCTTTGAGTTGCCATAGAATGGTTTTGATAATATGGAGTGAAAAAAAGGGTTATAAGAACTATCATAAGCAAGGAAAAAACAATAAGCCTCTCTTGATCCAAATAGTAAAACAAAACTGCTTAAACCAAAGAAGCAATGAAAGTAGATGAGGATATGTGTGATTGAAAATGTGGTTTACCGAGGAAATAACAACAACAAGAAGCATCTGAAAGTTTTTATCTTGACCTTCATTGATACCGTATATTAACAAAGTTAATTTGATTACTTCACTAAATATTAAAAATAAATATCATGATGATGTAATTAGATAGAGTCTCTTTTTTTTATTTTAAAAAATAAAAATATGGAGAGCTTTTATTTTTATTTTCATTTTCAATTTGGTTACTTTTCCTATATTGGTTTTTCCTTTTTCCAGTTTTAGGATAAAATTACTGCTTCTATTTTTTTTTTAACAAAGTGTATATTTTCCCCAATTTGCATGGGAAAAAAAAATACTAGTATTCAATTAAGGAGAAAACTTGTTTTTGTTTTCAAGCCCAGAAATGAAAGCCGAGGAACATCACCAATGTGACCTGATCCATCATTTGTGGAATTAACACCAACTTAATACTAATTTTTAAAATATTTAGAAATTTTAATCCGTCACGAAAAGAGAAACATTGGCATTGAAATATTCTTTTTTTTTCTCTTTCCCACTTCGAAATTAATCAAGTTTTTTTTTTTGTTTCTTTTTCTCCTTAAATAATGAAGAAAAGAAATAACAATAACAATATTAAAATTCATTTTCAGATACCATATGACAATAGATTAATAAACAATAGAAACTGAAAGATTAAAATCTCCTATACTTTCTTTTTAATTTTTAGAAATTTAATTTTCTATTTATTAAATTTTAAAATTTAAGTTCAATTATTAAAATTATTTTATTAATTTTAAATTCATTACAATGTTAAATTCAAGTTTATTACTGTCGAAACCATTTTTTTTGAAAAACGAGTCAACTTTAAAAAAGAAAACGGGGTCGCCACCAATCTTTTTTTGAAGTGCGATTGGGCCACTTTTGAAAATGTTTTGGTTTACGAATTTTAAGAAAACGAGTTCGGGAGTCGGTTACGCAGGAGGAAGGATTAGCACCCTCGTAACACCC
Source organism: Gossypium rotundifolium (assembly GCA_025506655.1). Classification (NCBI taxonomy): domain Eukaryota; kingdom Viridiplantae; phylum Streptophyta; class Magnoliopsida; order Malvales; family Malvaceae; genus Gossypium; species Gossypium rotundifolium. The sequence goes on from CP106724.1 coordinate 176,976,253, forward strand.
AAAATTAGTACCTTATTTATTGATTAATGTCTTAATATCGAAAATTAGAAGAGATTTTAAAATATGAATTCTTTGAAAAATGTTTGGGTAATTCGAATTAAGATATCAAAATTATCTTACTCCAAAAGGATGAAATATCACATCCAGCACGTTAGGATACGTCGTCTCAAACCTTTGACACCAAGATCATTTCATGATTCTCAAAATTCATGCGTCATCATTTTAAAAAGGGTATTCCATAATTTGGCCAAACGAATGAACCGAAACCCAGCACGTTAGGGCACGATCCCTCAAATTTCCAAACATGAAATATTACCTTATTTTTAAAGTTGAAAAAAACACGATCAAAATTTTAAAAGGATATTCAGTCATTTGGACGAGCGGAAAATTAAAACCCAGCACGTTAGGGCATAATTTCTCAAAACCTCCAAGTACAAAATATTGCATTGCTTTTTAATTTTAGAAAACATGGACACAATCTTAAAGGATGTCTAATGATTTGGTCAAACAGAAATCGAAACCCAGCACGTTAGGGCACGATCCCTTGAATTCTCAACCATCAAACATTGCCTTTATTTGAAAAAGAATTATGGATCGAGTAAAATTAATATAATACGGATTTGTGAAAATAAATCGCAGCATTGACGTCATGTAATGTAAATAAGATGGTCGAAAAAATAATAACAATGATAGAAAATAAAAGTAATAGTAATAATGGTGAGAGTAATGAAAATAATGATACTAATGATAAATGTAAATATAATAGTATAAACAAGAACAATAAGTGTGATAATAATAATACAATAATGAAAATGATAAGAAAAATCAAAATAATATTAATGATAAAATAATAGTGTTAATAAAGTAGTAGTAAAAAAAGGGTATATCGATAATAATATAAAAATAATAAATATAATAATATATAATAAGAACAACAATAAATAATAATAGTGAATATAGAAAGAATATAATCATAATAATAATATACATATAAAAATAATAACATTAAATATGATAACAATAATAAAATAAAATAAAATAAATAATAAAAGAAAATAAGTAAAAAGGATTAAAATGAGCTAAAAATAAAACTCAGAGCGAATTTTAAGGAAAATGGCAAAGTTAGGGGCTAAATTGCAACAAGCGCACAACCTGGGGGACCAAAATGGAAATAAATCCTCCATCCGAAATGGTGCGTTTGAAAGAGGACTCAAATTGAAACTGGAAAAAATCATCGGGCCAAAATCGGGAATAAAAAAAACGGATTGTAAAATCATGAAACAGAGGAGGGGCTAAAAGCGGAATTAGCCCCTCACTAACAAAAACGCGCGGATCCTTGCTGGAGCGGGTCGAGTCAGACCGGCCAACCCGGTACGACGTCGTTTTGGCGCAAAAGCACCCAGGCGACACGACGTCGTTTCCTGGGTGCTATATAAATTCGATTTTTTTTTAAAAAAAAACCTCATTCTTCCTCTTTTCCTTCCAAAAAACAAAAAAGTTCTCTCTGTTTTCTCTGCAGCCTCCCTAGTCCGGCCAAAGCTTCCATGGCTTCGTCATAGGCGCCTCTGCTCGCTTCTGTCATGCGGCCCATGCATGATGGTGAAACCAAAAAAGGTAAAATCTTCCTTTTTATTTTCGGATCCTTTAATATATATAGTTTAGAAAAACAGAATATATATAAAAAAATGGAAAAACACAGTTATTCGAAAATGAAACGAAATGGAAAAAAACTCAACTGATTCAGTGTTTGCTTTGTATTAATTTGTGTATACTCTCCTCTCTATTCGAAAAATCGTGTATCCCCTCTCTTTTATTCAAAAAACGTCCCCCATTTACATCGTTTTCGAAGGCTTTTATAGCCTTTTACAACTGATTCCTGTTTGCACATTTGCAGGTGCGTGGTGGCTCACGTCTCTGACGTGGAGTCGTGGCAGCGCACGTTGCGGGCGCGGAGGATTCGGACGGCCGATTTCGCTGGAGTGGGGCGTGCGGCGCATTGAGCTTTAGGGTTTTTGTTTTCTATTTCATTTCTTTTGGGCCATTGGGCCTTGTTGTGTTTGGGCTGAAAAAATAATGGACTGTTTTTTAATTTTGGGATTTTTAGTTTTTTGATTTGGGCTCTGGTCATGAAATTGGGCCTTACAATTACTATTTTAAAATATCATACGAATAATTTTTTTTTAAAATAGTGTTAATAATTGAATAAAAAAAAACTAATTTCTTAAATTAAAGAAATTTGTAAAGAGCACAGGACTTAAGGTATATTTTAGCCAAACTGAAATCCCCTTCACACAAGGGTGGAACAAAGTCCAACAGGGCTGCTATTAAGTACTTACTTCCCTCCACACCTTGTCCATACATTACTTTGGGAGCCGATGCTGCCTTGGTGTGAGCCCCGGAAATAGCCAATGTCCGTATGGATTTGTCAGGCATTGGCCTGGGTACTCACTGAGTTTCCAACCCAAATCAAGTCCCATTTTCCTTCGCCGTTTTGATCTATGCAAAAGCCATGGACAGCGACGTCTACCCCACCGAGTTTAGCTTGGACTCGTTTAACCAGCCTGGAAAGTTGGGACTTTTTAGGAGTTTTGCCAATGGAACAGTCCCTATCAGTGTCTTGGTTTGCTAAAACAATACGGGCATGGCTTGGACCAGCTCTTTTCCATGTAAGTTTGGACAGTGTTGTATCAATGGGAGACTAAGGATTTTGCGGGAAAGGAGCCCAATTAGTGTTCCATTTGTGGATTAAGAGATGGCAGGAAACCAGAATTCAGCAATGCATCTTTGTCTTGGTGGCTTGTATAGAGAGGTTAGCTTTTGTGCTCCATCACCAACTTAAGTAATAAGTTCAATAATATTAACAAGTATAGAGTGCAGAGAATTTGGATATGAAAAATAAAAGTGATCGCAATAACAAGTAAAATCCGGTTTCACTTGGTTGTCAACTCAAGGTGATGGATGAGTAATTAAAACCACTGTTTATAAGCTTGGTTTGAAAAAGGAATCTTTATGTCCCCATATAGCTTGCTTGAAATGGCTGATGGACAGCTAAAAGTGCAATGTATTGTCCACATCATGGATCCCATCCTTTGTGATTTAGCGAGTGGCTCACCATACAATCATCACACACAACCATGTCCAATGCCATCAATTACATTAAAAAGATAAATCTGAAAGCCACCTCCCCCAAGATGCTGGATTTCCAAAGTCTTGTGCCGCTAAAGTGAGCTCAAAAACACGGGAAAGTAGTTGAGGAACATTTGACATTAATATTTTTCTGTCATCCATAGGGTAATCTTGGGCATACTTTTATGTAAACAGCAAGGTCATTTATTACAGCTGTAACATATTTGTTGATTTGAATTTGTTCAAACTTTTAAACATAAAAGAGCAATATACAGCTAAACAAAACACCAGACAAAGTGATCAACAAGCCGACATGAAAATTTAGTCAAAGATTTCATGTGGTTTGATGATCAACAACATGGTTTGTTATATTGGATTATGGATTCTCAAGGATTCATGGTGGATGGAAAAGTTGACTGGCAAGGCAGTAGAAATTTATTACTTTTTACCATTTTAAAATTTGTAATTACAAGAACTCTATTAATTAGCAAAATCCCCATGAGACAGTAATTGGGTATTTCGGGAGTCATAGACAATATTTTTTATATGGCAGTTGGATAGTAAAATCACGTGATCAAAGGAATTTGCTTTAACAAATTTGAAAGATGCCTGCCTCGTGATTATTATTATTTTGGATAATGTTTAATTATAGCTCGTATATTTAGATCGTTTTTTGAAATAAACTGAATGAACCATTAAGCAAAAATAATTTCTTGAAATAAGTAATAATCAATCTTTTTTGTAATTAAAAACCAAAGGCAACGTTCACCTGCAAATTGGGTTTACAGAAACAGAGTTCTGGAAAATAGTGGAGAAAGTCTTGGGTTGGCTGGCTCTACCAAACCACCAGCTGTAACTCGGCTCAGGCAAGCTTGATCCAGCTAAGCCTAACTAATACTAATACTTCACGAGCCCTTTGTGCCTCCCTTTAAACTTGGTTTTTAAAGAGCCGCAAGCGCGTATTCTCACGTGCCTATGTATCCCACTCTCGGAATTCCAGCTGGATCACTTCCAGCCTGTCTTGTCTAGCCCTTTTGTTAATACAAATTACTTTATTTGTCTGTTTCTTTGAAGGTTCCTTAATTCACCCAATCCAAATCCCTTTTTCTTAACAAATTAAATGAACACTGTTTTGCTGGTCTTTATATATACCCTTTTCCACCCTTCTATTCCCACAACTCAAAGCTCTAACCTTTCTCAGCTTAACAACAACAAAAAAAATGGCTTCTTTTATCACTCCAACTATCTTAAGAATATTCCTTATCATCTCCTTGTTTCAAATCTGTTTGGGTGTACGAAAGCTGAGTGAAGTGGTTGAGGAGCAGCCTCAGCTCTTGAAATACCACAACGGTTCTCTCCTTTCAGGCCCAATCACCGTCAATCTCATTTGGTACGGCAAGTTCAAGCCTTCCGAGAGAGCTATTATCTCTGATTTTGTCACCTCCCTCTCTTCTAACCCTTCTTCACCCTCTCTAAAAACCCAACCCACGGTGGCTCAGTGGTGGCGGACCACCGAGAAATACTACCATCTCGCCTCTAAGAAATCGTCTGTTTCCTTGTCTTTGGGGAAGCAGATCCTTGATGAACACTATTCGCTTGGCAAGTCTCTCAAGAAGAAACAAATCGTTGAGTTGGCCTCAAAGGGTGACCAAAAGTATGCTATTAATGTTGTTTTAACAGCATCTGATGTTGCTGTTGAAGGGTTTTGTATGAGCAGATGTGGCACTCATGGGTCTGCCTTGAGCTCCACCAAGGGTAAAAGGTCTTCCAAATTTGCTTACATTTGGGTTGGGAATGCTCAAACCCATTGCCCTGGTCAATGTGCCTGGCCATTCCACCAACCGATATATGGACCACAGTCCCCACCTTTGATTGCACCAAACAACAATGTGGGTGTTGATGGCATGGTCATCAACTTGGCTAGCCTCTTTGCGGGGACTGTTACCAACCCTTTTGGAAATGGTTACTACCAGGGCCCAGCTGAGGCGCCATTGGAAGCTTCATCAGCATGTCCTGGAATATATGGCAAAGGGGCTTATCCAGGCTATGCTGGAAACCTACTTGTAGACCCTTCAACTGGTGCTAGCTACAATGCTCATGGTGAGAATGGAAGGAAATACTTGCTTCCTGCTTTGTATGATCCTGCTACATCATCCTGTTCGACCTTGGTCTGAGAGTGGCAACAGCAACCTTAACCATTCCTTTTATTTGTTAATTTATTAATTACATCAGCAAACCCTTTGGTTTGCTTTTTTGCTTTTAATATCCATTTCTTATTTACTTTTTATTGAATTATCTCTTACAAACATTCTTTATAATAAATGATGAATATGGAAGTGAAAATTGCTGAGAAGACATGCAACCAGAGCCATAGGATGTCAGAGACATTCATTAGTGCCCCTCACTCATTATATTCTTTATTTTTAAAACAACAATTCAAATTTAATTATTAGATAAAATTAAATTTTAATATTTAAAATTGAAGTAATATAAATTTTACTTTTAAAGATAATATAATTAAATATAAATATTCACTTTTTATTCATTTAACAAAAAGTCTTTTACTAAAATTAGAATCTTTATTTATATGTCTCATAAATCTTATCAAATAAATTTATTTACTCAAATATTTTATTTTAATAAAATTAAAGCTCTTATTTATAAATATGATAAATCTTATAAATAACATTAATAAAAATTTAAAATGAAAAATCTTTAATATAATGAAAAATAAAAGGTATAATAGTCAATTCAATAGATTTTTAAATTCGTGCTTTTATATATACTAATTTTAATATCACATGTATTGTATGTGGCATGTGATATTACATATTTAATTTTAATTTAATTTTTAATAATGTATTTTAATTATTGTAATAATTTTTATTTCGTTAATTAATTGTTAAATAGAATTAAAAATATATTAACTTATTTAACATCTCAAATATAATAAAAACAAATTTTTAAATAACATATTAAAAGATTGATATTTTGTGATCAATAATTTTTTAATAATATTAAAAAATTCTAATCATAGTTAAAACATTTGTACTATTTTCAACATACAATATAATTTTACTTCATATAATTTTTATTTAAAACAACAACTAATAAACGTTATTAAAATATATTAATTTTGATAATTAAAATATAGTACTAATAAAGAATTCCTATTAGTAAAGCATTTGTACAAACAATGAAAATTTGATATATTGCAAAATAAACTCTTCACTATTCAAATTTTGTTTCTATTTTTTCTTAATACTTAATAAATTGACTTGTAAATAATATATAATTATTATGTAGTAAAAATAATATCAAGTAAAAAATCTTTTTAAATGATTTTAATTGTAAAAACTTTTCTACGTCAACTTTTACTTCAATTATAATTAGTTTAACTATACTTTTGAGTACTATATGTAAATTAAATTATAGCTATTTTTAAATGTGTAATTATAAAATTTCTATTTTGCATTAATTTTTTAATTAATTAATTTAAATTAAATATTATAATTATTTTTAAAAGTGAATTTAATAATATGATAGAAAATAAATAGTATTTTCAATGGTATAAAAGTTTTTTCCCAAACTCTGCTTTTATATATTTTACTAGGTAGAAATGTTACATGTGTTGCATATGATTTTATGCGTTTAATATTTAATTAATTTTTAAATATTAATTTTTATTGTAGTATTTAATGTAAAACAATACTTCTTATTTGAATTATTGAATATAATTAAAATATATTAATTTATCAATTCAAACATTATAATAGAAAATTTTCATATCACAATTAAAAGCATAATATATTCAGTGATTAATGCAAAGTAATATTATTTAAAATAATAACTATTTAACATAACTCTAATATCAACAGGGGCGGAGCCAAGGGGCTGGTAGGGGCTCTGACTCCCTAAAATGAAAATTTTTAATTTTAGTCTCTTTAAGATTTATAAAATTTTAAATTAGTATATGTAAAATTGTATTTGGAGTTTAAAATTATAAAAATAAAATCTATTAACCAACAAACTAAATAGAAAAAATACTCTACAAATGTAAATATAAAGCATAACAAATAAAAAACTGAAAAGCACCAATGTCAATACATATATTGAAACTAGAACCCATACATTGCAATTTTACCGTATATAACTCAATTTAAATAATAAAAATTTAATAACTCAAATTTAACCAACAAATCCATAGGAATAATACTAAAAATGTTAAAACATTTGAATTTAGTATGTTAAAATTTTGATTCGAAATTTATAACTTAATGATCAAATATTTATTTTTAAACTCAAGCTAAATTCGAGTTTTGAGCTTTGATTTGTCCCTTTTTATACGACAATGTGGTTTACACCTAATTAATTGAGAGTCAGTTCTCTTGCTTTACACCACCCTTAGCTGGCCTTACATTGTTGTTAAATACATTGGTTGGGTTGAAGTTGAAGTTGAGAGTTAGAAACGCGTCATTTTGGCTGGCATCGAATCGATTCTCACTTCTCCACTACTTTACCTTCCTCTTTATTCTTCGCCTCTTTCCTTCCACTTTCTACTTTCAACCTCCAAGAAAAACCCTGCTATATAGCTACGTCCCTTCATCCCAAATCCCACAAAACACATTCTCTTTTAGAGTTCTCTCATCACTTAATCAAATTCATCCATGGCTTCTTTTGCTACTTCCAATGTTGTTGTTCTGTATTTTGTTGTGTTAGTCTCTTGGGTTCATTTCAATGCAGAAGCAAGGAGGCTTGGTGGGTCTGTCCCTGAGTCGGATCAAACCCAGCAGCCATTGCTGTTCCAATACCACAATGGCCCTCTTCTAACTGGCAACATCTCTGTTAATCTCATTTGGTATGGAAATTTCAAGCCTTCTCAACGTGCCATTTTGTCGGATTTCATCAATTCCCTCGCCTCTTCCAAGCTTGTTTCACCTCAACCCTCGGTTGCTACATGGTGGAAAGCCATGGATAAATACTATCACCTCACCAACAAATCTTCTTCCCTTGTCATTTCCTTGGGTTCACAAATCCTCGATGAGAGCTACTCTTTGGGGAAATCACTAACAAATGAACAAATCCTGCAATTAGCATCAAAGGGTTCTCAGAGAAACCCCATCAATGTTGTCTTGACATCAGCTGATGTTGCTGTTGAAGGGTTCTGCTCCAGCAGGTGTGGAACCCATGGTTCTGAATCTGGTTCCAAGTTGGCTTATGTTTGGGTAGGTAACTCGGAGATGCAGTGCCCAGGTCAATGCGCTTGGCCATTCCACCAACCCATCTACGGACCACAGAACCCACCATTGGTTGCACCCAACAATGATGTGGGTCTGGATGGGATGGTTATCAACCTAGCTACCCTCTTGGCTGGGACTGTCACCAACCCATTTGGAAATGGCTACTATCAAGGTCCAAAAGAAGCACCACTGGAGGCTGCTTCCGCTTGCCCTGGGATTTATGGAAAAGGGGCTTATCCAGGCTATGCTGGGGACCTTCCGGTCGACGCTACAACCGGAGCTAGCTACAATGGACATGGTGTCAATGGAAGAAAGTACCTTCTTCCAGCCCTGTTCGACCCTTCAACCTCAACTTGTGCCACTCTAGCTTAAAACAAATATTATTCATCCCAACATGCCAGTCCCTAGTAAAAATTCTTTTATTGTACCATTCAATTTATTCTTTTTACGTTACGATTGAATAGAGATTCAATTATTCATTGACAAAGGATTTCACAGAAACTTCTTTAGTATAACAATGAGAGATCACATTTGTTTAGTTTTAGTTCATAGTGGGCACACAAAATCACCACTTGTATCTACATCAAGATCTGTATCAGCATCCAAATCATCAAGATCCATGCTTCCTCCCATGGAAAATTCCCCAACCTTGGGGACCTCAGTCGTTTTCATGGCCTCCTGTATTATAAACTGTACCTCTTCCATGGTTTGTGAAGGGTTATTTACATCTTGGCTTTGCCAACTTCCACCTTCCATCAGTTCAATTGGCAAGTTCTTTAAGAACCAAGGGTGGCTTCTAATTTCTGGTATAGTTATTCTCTGCACCAACAAGCACGAGCATCAACTATTCAAGAAAACAAATATGGATTATAGGCCAAATTAGCCAGCAATTAGCTTTCTTATGCATTACCATTTCAGGATTAGCCGCAAATATCCGAGATAAAAGATGTTTGCACTCCACGGAAACTCTGACATAATCCGGAATCGAGTAGTGAGCACTGAGTATTCGCTGTCGTAAACAATATTAACTTAGTTAGAACCTCCGCTGTGAGTTTGGGAAAGCTTCAAATAATTGCATTGATTTCAGATGATGTCTATTTTCAAAGAGAAAATGGAGCTGAAAACTTGTATAAAACACTGACCCCAATTGTATTTTTGAAGTTTTTGGGATCATTAGGATCTTCAAAGGGATATGCCCCAACTAGCATAACAAACAAGGTGACTCCACAGGACCAAACATCTGCAATCTATAGATAACTGTGGGATGTTATTTGGAGAAAGAATATGTATATGTATATGTATGTACATGTATATATTTATATTACCTTGCCATCATATTCTCTCTTGGAGAGAACCTCGGGGGCTATATAAGCCGGTGTTCCTACAGTAGATTTTGGTTGAGAATGCAACACAGACGACTACAAAATTAGGGAGGGGGGGAATAGTTAAGTAATCGAAGTGTCAAAAGCTCAACTTTGTCTGCAAAAATGTGGATTAGATGAGTTCAATCGTATCACCTTTGAGTACCCGAAATCACATATTTTGACACGCGGTGCGGTGCTGCCATCGAGGAGAGTGTTTTCAAGCTTAAGATCTCTGTGACATATTTGCTAAAACAGAAATTCCCATAAACAAAATCAGCACTGCAACATTTGAAGAACTAGAAAAGTCTAGAATGCCAAAGTTTCATACCATGGAATGACAGTAACTGACTCCTGATATCAATTGCTGAAAGAAAAACCTTGCCTGTTAACATCTCCCATGGAAGATTTAGATATGAGAAAACTGTATTATGCAATAGAATAAAGTAAAATACACTCTTTCACTATGCTTTTTTGGACTATGGGTATTTTAGAATATTTACCTCGTCTTCACTAAATCTACCAGCACTGCATATGCGCTCAAAGAGCTCTCCACCTGCAGCATACTCCATGACTATGGCTAGATGTGTAGGTGTAAGAAGAACCTGCAAGAGCAATGCATCAAAAGGAAAGTTAACCCCAAAATAAGTCGGGATAAAACACAGAGCCCTAACCTATCTTCATTAAACATAATGGAGCAAGGCTAAGCCATACAAGAACAAGACAAGAAAGGATCATAGATTATAACAGAGTACCAACCTCTTTGAATCTAACAATATTGGGATGTTTTAATGATCTATGATTCATGATTTCCCTTTGCACATGTTCATCAATCTGCAAAAAAAAAAAAAAAAAACCTTTAAGCAACAAACCCAGATAAAAAATAGGATAATGAGAGAGAATCGGATTGGAAAACAAGAAAAGAAAAAGATGGAAAAAAGGATTTAATAAGATGTAAGAAACAGGGTATAGATAAGACAAGACCTTGTGGCCTCTCTCAATGAACTTAACAGCAAAGAGTTCTTTTGTCCATCTATCTCTAACAAGCTTGGCCACACCAAAATTCCCAGATCCTATATCTTTCACAATCTCATAACGCTCCATAGTTTTTATTTTTTGTCAAAAGTATTCCCACCGCAAGGCTTTGATGTCTTCTTCTCTTTATTATGTCTCTGGAAAAACAACAGTGTAAAAGGAAAAAAAAAAAGAAGCACAAGAAGTCCAGCACTTAGGTGTGCTTTTTATTTCAAAGTTAGTTGCGGCTGAGGAGTGACAACCATCATCGTCATCATCATATTTATCAAATTCTCACCATTACCGGACAAAAAGTAGTCTTTCAAGTTTAAAACCTGGAAGCCTCCTATCTTTCACTGCAAAGGGAACACGTGCACAGAATGATGGAGCTTCCATTCATTGGAACATAAATGTTAAAAGAAAAAAGACAAGTGCACTAGGGAATCACATAGCTTTAGAACTAAAATGAGGTATGGAATTTACAGTTCTGATAAATAAGGACAATAAAGACCAAGGAAGGTGGTGTGGGTGTAGGCTGAAAATCGCTATGGTGGTTTTTCAGCACAAGTATTAGGTCAAATCAAAGAAGATATATTCATTCAAGGAGTGGGTATTTCATGACATCGGATGAATGAATAATCAGTCATGTTGTTATTTTCTTTGGGTTTATCTTGCAAGGTATTTTGAAATTATAGAAAAAAAAAGTAGTACTATTATTTTATTTGATATGATTGGAGGGGAATCCGATGAAAAATATAGCCTCAAATTTGTTTATTTGCTCAATGATTGTAGGATGGAGTTGAAATTGCCATCAGATTTGACATCCCTTATCACCAAACTAAGAATACCATATTGAGGGTTAAAATTCTTTGAAGACCGAAACAGAGTTTTTTTTTTTTTTTCATTATTGTTAATTCTTTTAGTATAAGAATTTTGAAGAAAATACAATTTGCACCTGGAAAAATTGATATTAAATGAATTATTAAAATAAAATATATTAGTGAATTGATATTTAGTTAGATTGCTATCCGCATGGCTGTCGGGCACACTTAAATATTTTTATTTTTTATTTAAAGGTTGGAGAAAGATTATGAATTATTTTAAATATTATATTAAAAAATATTAGTTCCAATCTTGAGACATACGTTGCCTTGGTTTAATTAGTTTTAAGTCAAATTATAAAGTAAATATGTCAATGTTAAAATATACTTTAAGTCTATGTCCTCTTTGTATATTTGAAATTTAGTCCTTATTTGTTCTTTAAAATGTAATCTCTCTACTCTTTAGATTTTAAAAAAAAAAGAAGACAATCAAGTATAGTTGTTAACACTATTACTTTTTATTATTAAAATTGTTAATGTAACATTTTGAAATTAATAAAAAATTATTTGTAAAAGACCTAAATGTAACAAAAATTTTAACGGTATTAACAAGTAAAACTCACTTTACAATTTTAATCGAATAAAGTATTTAGATTAACCAATGATATTATAAAACTTGAGGTACCAAATTATGTTAAAATTTGATCTCAAATTTGAGTCTATTATAGGGACCAAAACTAAAATTTGACCAATATTATATAATATAAAAACAAAAGGTTGGTGCACTTGTCACATAAGGAATGCCCATGACATTCTTTTTATATATAGTAGTTTAGATTAAAGAAATCCCAAATGTGAACTTAGTAGATATATAGTAGTTTAAATTAAAGAAATCCTAGTAGAAGGATCAAGATAACAGGTTAACCGCTTTCTTACAATGATCATGTAGACAAGGCTTTAGAGTATATTGGATTTTGTCACAGCCCTCGTGTGGGTGAACATTTTGTTAAAATACGTTGTTGAATGTAGGTGGAGTACTAATAATGAATTTGTACTTTAATACTGTTGTACATATATTCCATCCCTAAATTTATAATTTATAATTATTTTATTTACAAATAATATAAAAAGTATGAAAAGATACAAGTGTTATTATAATAATATTAATTATAATTTAAAAGCAGGAATATATTTATAATTTATTATTGAATTGATAATCCTATTAAGAATGAAGTCAACACAGTAAAATACCTAAACACAAGTATTAAATTAGATATATGGATTTTATATATTTTTTCTATTTAAAATAAATAAAATTGAAAAAAGAATACCACGTGACAAGTAATGGGAAGAAAGAGAAAGAAATTCTGGATAGCTTTCAAAAGATCTATGCTATATTTATGGGTCCTTCTTTATAGTAATAAAATTATGTAGTAAAGTTGCCCCTCCATCAATGGAGTTGTCGAATTATGAGCAAAAGAGATTTTAAGATTTTTTTTTCTTTAGTAATTTTTTTTATGTTTGTTTTACTATTTATATTTGGGGTTTGTATCTATCCTTTTTAATAATATTGTCTCTAAAATTTTAATTCGCGTTCTCCCTTTGAGAGTGTAATGTATCTTATCAATGCATCAAATCGATAAATTTTGAGTGTGTACTTTTTATCATATAAAATTTATATACAAGTTAATTAGTTAGTTAAATGGAATCAACTAGTTAATTAATTATTGTGTAAGTTTTGATGAAAATTAAAAATTAAAAAAATTATGATATGATAATTAATATTATTAATCACTAAACCATTAAAGTCCAGCTACTAAACTTGCAATTTACCCTTAATTATTGGCGGTGTGAGTGCAACCATCAAGTCGACAACCATGGTTGGCTGACCAATGTCCAGTTTGTACTGGTAAAGTTTTATGTGTTGGGTTCAGGTCCAACCCAAGTTCATAATTAATTTAATAATTTTTTTATTTAAATCAAGGCTTAATATATAATTTAATATTTGAGTTTGATATTTCTTTAAATATGATATTTGTATTATTATTTTTATCTAATGTGGTACTTGAATGTGACAAAGTTACATATTTTGGTACCCCAAAAGTAATGATGTTAATTTTTAGTGTAAAATCATGTTTTAGGGTTGATTATTATTAGGCTTAAATCTGTCATGATTTTGTTAATAGACATGAATTTGTTTAATTCTGTATTCAATTTGTCAAATACATCCTAATAAATATAATATAAATTAATTTTTAGGGTTGATTTAATGAATGTTAATTGCTAATATTATTAGCTAATTATGAAGTTTCATCAAACTAACTTTAAAATACAAATTAAACACCAAAAAATTAACACTGTTATATTTAGATACTAAAATGTATAATTTTATCAAATATACCATATGAGACAAAAAAATGTTATAAAATAATCAAATAAAAGAATACTTAAAGTAAAAGATAATTTTCTTGTATCTCTTTTTCATTTACGAAAGAGTTCTATTTATAAGTAAATTGAAATTCAATGCAATACAATAAATGAAGGTTATTTAAGTACTTCATTAACACATTAAACAATTTGCATAATGAATGAGAGGTTTTACCTTATAAATGAGGGGTTAGAATATGGATATTCACATTTATTTGTAAAAAAAAAAGTGGTAAACTCAAGTAAATAAATATAAAATATTTTTGTTTATTTAATATTGTTTTGAATTGTAAATTGAACCCTAAACTGATTTAAGCTGAAATTAAACTAGATAGTCTGGAAAAGAAAATAAAACATGGTTGAATTGAATGCTGTGTAATTCCATGTTAAGAAAGTTAAAAAAAAAAAATGTTTCATTTTAAGAGTTATTTGATAAATAATAATAATAATTTAAGGAATAAAACGAAAAATAAAATAAAAGTTAAAATAATTTCATTTATAAAGTTGCAAAATCAGTGTTGAACAGATATAGTTGATGTTAGTCATGCCGTTTATGCATAAATATTTGTTTGAATTAACAAATTAAAACCCGACTTATACAAGAACAAGTCAAATTTCTGTTTTCAAATTACTATTTGCGTTTGCAATGAAATTGCTAAAATACATCCAGCTGAAATGCCGTCCATCTTTCTACCCAAAATTTAGATTATCATCTTGGTTTATTGTTAGGTGCAAATTAAGTTTTAGTTCCACATTATTATTATTATTATACTAAAGAAAAAAGAGTATGTGTTTAAATATAATTAAATTTTTTTTTATTTAGATTGAATCTTTATTCGATTGGTATCAATGTTGTTTAAGTGCGTTGCTAAAGCGTATTATCTTCCTATTTAAAAGTTAAGAAGGCACTACAACAAAAAAGGTCTATAGCGACATTTTTTTTGACATAAGACAACACAAAAATGGTTGTCATAGGTTTCGCGACGCTTCGTTCGACGCTTCCAAAATGGTCGTATATAGTGGGGTTGGTATATGCATTGCGACGCTTGTGAAAAAACGTCGCTATAAGTCAACATAAGCCGACGCTTATTGAAGGGTTGTGAAAAGTTTAATCACTACCGACCTTTAAAAAAGGTTGGGAAAGACCTAGTCAAGTCCAACCTTTGAAAAATGTTGTTATAGACATGTTTAAGGCAACTTTAAAAAGGTTGGTATAGTTCTTGCCTAAGGCAACTTTTAAAAACGGTTGAGATAGAGCCGTCTAAGGCAACCTTAAAAAAGTTGGAATAGACCTTATCTAAGGCAACTTTTAAAAACGGTTGGGATAAAGCTGTCTAAGGCAACCTTAAAAAGGTTGGGATAGACCTTGTCTAAAACAACCTATAAAAAAGGTTGGAATAGACTTATCTAAGGCAACCTTAAACAAGTTGGAATAGACGATGTCTAAGGCAACCTTTAAAAAGAATTGGGATAGACCCATCTAAGGCAACCTTAAAAAGATTGGGATAGACCTTGTTTAAGACAATCTTTAAAAAAGGTTAATATAGACCCGTTTAAAGCAACCTTAAAAATGTTAGGATAAATCTTGTTTAAGGCAACCTTTAAAAAAGGTTAGGATAAACACGTCTAAAGTAACCTTAAAAAGATCATTGGATAGACACGTATAATGTAATTTTTTTATTTCAATATTAATATATTTTTATAAATATTTACAGTGAATAATGATAAGAATTGTGCTTTAAATACAACTAAAAAATATAAAATTAAAATTAAAATTAAATTAAATATTAAATATTCACTACAAAAATCGATCCAACAATTAAAATACACTAACATTTATTTGAAATGTATACTACTAACATTCAACTCAATGTACAAAAGTAAACAAATAAAAACTACCTAAGATGATGGACATTGATATTGATGTTGTACTACATAAAAGCTAATACATTTTGAAGCGCAACTTCAATTCCAAGAAACTCATTGATCTCTTATTTCTATGAAGGTAGCTCCAAGAAACTTCAATTCCTTTCGTTAAGTTTTTCCTTCTCATAATCCCGCCCTGCACTGCATTAAAGTAATAATAAGTTAGACATTGTAAGCCTGCAAGAAAGCCTGGTATAAAGATAAATATAATTATATGAAGATAAATGAACGAACCTTGACACCTTTAAAAATAAATCAAAGTTCAGAACTTCAAATGCAGACCATTGGCTGATATCAAAAAGCATTCAATAATGTTAACCAAGACAAGAGTGCAACAGCAAGTCATTCAAAACTTGGCTAACCATTATAAAATAAATAGAGCAACATAGTAAGGTTCAAGGTGGTAATGGTTACTTTTCTAATCCTACAAGGAGTAATAATTAGAACAAACATGACAAGATCTATATTTTGCACTGTAATGTAATTTTTAAAAAATTTCTTGAAGATGGGTAACAAGCATGTGATTAGCAAGCTTGAGATACAACTTTCTTGTATTATTTTGTGTTGAAAGTGGTTTTTGACTGTAAATAGATTTTGGAAAGTGAATGGATTACTTCAGCTGAATTTATTGATGGGGAAAATTTTCAATATCTTGTGTGTGGAGTCGGTTCCCTTCTATTAACTTGCTTAAACAGTTGGTATTGATTTCATGGATGGAACTTGTAGCTAGGAGTAAAGGCTTGTACAGATAAGGAGAAAACTTAACCAATCCTCTCTAGATGATCTCAAATCCACTAGCACATGGCGATTCATCTTAGTTTCTTAAAGATGCATGACATCATAGACCAAGATTTCATTTGGCATGCCAAAAGAATATAAATTGCAAAAGGTTTTACAAAGTTTAAATTTTAACAAAATAAAAGAAAAGGAAAAGTTCAAAACAACCCTAAAATATTACCTTGATGTGACAATTATATATTTATTTGATGATGATAGTTATGGCAAACGATAAATATGCTTCCCAAAAGAAATGTGCTACATGCATTAACAAAAAAAAATTAAGAAAACACAACTAAACTAACATTGGTGAATACTTACCCTCTTGAGCAATCAAGATAAAATAGGGTATTAAATGATATGCGACTTGAACAATTCGGGAAGATCCCAAGCACGCATTCAAACACGTAAGATATAGTAAAATAAGTTTAACATTGTCAATGACAGAAACATAAAGACTATGAATTATGTGATAAGGATGATTAATCAGAAAATAAAGCCTGCATTCAAACAATTTGGCTTGAGCTCATTCATGTTCAGGCCTGTCTAAATTTAGTCGAGCTGAGTATAAGCAAGTGATACTCAACTCAGCTGGGATTGGATCATTTACAGACCTAACTGTAATGATTTTGTCCCCAAGAAACATCCCAATCATTTGGTAAAAAAACCTAAAACCATAAAAAATAAGCTATCTTCATTACGAGTATGTAAGTAAAAGTGTACACGTCCAAATGATCAACGAGATTAACATACTTTGCCCTGCACGTGACTCACCACCAGGTGTGCATCCAAAGCCACCGTCTAGGTTTTTGCAACTCAGGATATAGCTAACAGCCTTCTCAACATTGATTTTATCCATACAATATAATATTGAAAGGCAACAGATGGTAATATAAGAGAACCTAAACCAATCAAACCAATTTGGTAAAAAGAGGATTTACATCTAAAAGTAATAAACCAGAAAATAAATTAGAAAAAGATATAAAACAAATATAATTGCGGAAGAACATATACCGCGTATCCACCTCACCCCACATGTCGCTGAAAAGGATCCATCTTCATTTTGCAACCCAAGAATAGCTAACTTAGAGACTTGAGCAAAACAAAAGTACATGAAGACACTATACTCTCATAAAGCCAACCATAACCAATCAACAAAATTAGGAACAAGATCAATCAAAGTTATGCAAATCATTTTAAAACAATTACGAAAATAGATAATCATAACATAATAATAGAACTCTCCAGTGAAGAGAATATAATTATAACAGAATAACATAAACTCCCCAACGATGAGCAAATAATTTCATCAAAAGAATATATGACAGGATACAAGATGCAACCTTATCAATGTGAAGAACATCTAGCTTGTTGAATAGGCCATGAACTGTAAAAATGGACATGAGAAGTATAATAAAAAAATCCCTATTCTCTGCTAAACTAATACACAAACCATTTGCACATATATAGCACATCACCAATGATGGAAAACTTGGCCTGAAATTGGTTACATCCTAAGCTGACAGAAAGATACATCGAACTCACTTCCACAAGCAATCAATAATTTAAAGGAGTTCGTCAATAATTGGCACAATGAATCAAATGGCAAACTTATAATCCTATGCGCATCCCATAGGCATTATAAATACTGCAAAAATGCAGAATCCATATGTTATGATTTTTTTTTTCAAATAGAACACAAATATATATTAATAAGAAACACGGGGTCAAAATCATTAACACTTAAGTGAATATCTATTACTTTAACATAGCCATAATAGTCTTAAATTCTAGGTGCTCATGCTTTTCAAATACATAAATATTATATAAACTCAAAATCTTCTACAAAAAATAAATAATCAAAGCCCTTAATCCTCGCTAATAAATTTTATAATTCCATTTCTAGTTCTTTCTCTATCATTTAATGAAAATAACCCATAAAACATTACTCGATACAATTAATTTTTTTTTAAAATCATGATCGTACTCTAATATTTCGGCAAAAAAAAAACCTAAAATTTCTTCTTCTTTTTGAACATGATAAGACAAGCTCATATATGCCAAGAATCTAAAAAAGAAAAAAAAACTCAGAATCCATTTTTTTCATAAAAACCAATCTAAAAAAAATCCCACCAAAATTTGAGGAAAAAAGAACGTACCTCGAGAGGGGGGATTGGAGATAACGAAGGAGAGCATTGAAATCAAGGGTTTCAATGAACACATCGACTTCATGGGAGCAAATCGGAGAACCCAAAACGCAAGATATTGAGCAGATAGCGATTATATAGAACAACAAAAGAAGAAAAGAACAAGAACCCATCTTGGACTCGATTTATAAAACAAAGGAAAAATTCAAAACAACAAGAACCAGAAGAAAATGGGCGAATGAAACCCAGAGAAGAAGAAAACAAAAATATTAATAAATTAATAAAACCAAGAGTGGAAAATTGGGGAAATAAAAGTGGGAAATTGGGGGAAAATAAAAGGAGGAGAGATTTTAGGTGGGATTTATGGGGGTGGGGGAAGGAAACGAAAAAAGGATTTCATTTGAAATTTTGGGATAAAATAACTAATTATAAAATGACATTTTTTGCAAAAAATAATTTTATACTATTTAAATCAGTTAAACAAATCTAAATTGTATTAGAATTAACATTTGTAATATAAAAATATTTTTCAATTCCAATTCAATTAAAAAACAAAATGCCATATACAAAATTATAAAAAATATTATTATTTTAAACAGTAAATATTAACTCTATTTTAATTTAAATTTATTTAATAACACAATGAATAAATAGATCTATTTAATATTATAAAGACTAAAATAGAAATTTGTTAGACTTTCACCTTATTGGATAAGGTAATTCTTTTCATTGAGCAGTATAAGTATAAAAATAAACATTAAAAACATGACTCAATCATGACTTTCATAGACCATAATAACATTGGACAAAACCGATATATTGAAAGATCTAAGCTAAATATAAATCTCAATATTTATACAAAATGAGAGGCTTAAAGCTAAGCACTCTGTCTCGGACATCAATTTTATGAAGATGCTTAGTGATATGTATTTTAATTTGGACGTGATTGTGTGGTTGATTTTAAGTTTTTTAATTTCTAAATCGAATAACTAAACAAACCAACACTAATGTTTTTTAAACCGAACTAGTTCACCACCAATTCACCAATCCGACGAGTTCGATTAAAAATCGTTAAAAATTGAAAAATAAAACCCCAATTCAACTGTCAATTTAATCGGTCCATACCAGTTACTGGTCTAACCGAATCAAAGCCATTCTTCGACTAGTAACCTGGCTAGCTCCCAATCCGACCACCAATATTGTGCGGTTCAAACATCATTGACCAACACTTAAATAGTAAATTGATTTTTAGAATAGTATCATTATCCAGCCTAACAATGAATGAGAAACCAAAAAACTTGGTCAAACCGAACTGATTAATTCTAATTAGATTAGTTCGATTTCTAACACGAAACACGAACATATGACATTCTAAGAACCCTACAAATAAGGGTGAAAAGGCTTGATTAAAATAGATCGATTCCGATTGACATCGGTTAAGCGATTCTGAATCAAACCATTCTTTAGTTGGCCTCTCCTTCATTCACGTCTTCATTTGATCTACCCTAAACCCTAAACCTTATAATTTTAAACCCCAAATTCTAAAACTCTCACTCTAAACCATAAACCATAACCCTTAAATATTGGAACCCTAAACTCAAAATCATATCCCATAGACTACAAACCCTAAACCCTTACCTCCAAACCTTAAACCCAAAATTAATTAGATAAAATTTTAATATTATATATTCTTTCAATATTTTTTAATTTTAATTTTGTTTCCCTAAATTAATTTTGTTTCAAATTATATTATATTAATAATTGTGTTAATGATTTACAAGAACTGGATCAAATTAAAGCTCATATATTCAATTGCGCATTAAACCATTGTTCGTGTATGCTTTTGGGATTTATCCCATTTTGATATTTTATTATTTGAAAAATAATAATTTATATTTATCTTATTTATGATTAAAATTTTTAAATATATATAACATAAATTTTGAAACATTTATATTAAATAAACCCTAAAATCATAAACCCCAAACCCATAAACACAAAACCCTAAAACCTTAAACAATAAACTATAATCCCTTAAACCTTAAACCCTAAACTAAATTGATTTTTTGCGACATTTTTATTAAAAACCTTTTTCACACTCGAAGCTATTAAGTTATTTTTAATTTGAATATATATAATTATTCACAAACTGATGATATAAAATTTTAAGAATATTCATATGTTAAATCCAATTTTTTGGTGCTACACATTAAAAAAAAGCTAGAATTAAGGAAATTTGGGACGTTACACCTTTATACAAAGAGTTAGCCAGAGCGTATGTTGACAAGTCTATCCCAACACTTAAGAAAGTGTCGCCCCAAAACTGTCCTAGACAAAAGTCAACTCTTATTCAAGTATTGCCTTAGGCATACATATCCCAAACCTTATACAAAGAGTTGGCTAAAGCGTAGTCTATCGCAACACTTAGGAAAGTGTCGCCACAAAAGTGTCGTCTTAAGACTACACAAAAGCCAACTCTTATTCAAGCGTTGCCTTAGGCATACATATCCCAACCCTTATACAAAGAGTTGGCCAAAGCATAGTCTATCCCAACACTTAGGAAAGTGTCGCCACAAAAGTGTTATCTTAGGACTACACAAAAGCCAACTTTTATTCAAGTGTTGCCTTAGGCATACATATCCCAACTCTTATATAAAGAGTTGGCAAAAGTGTAGTCTATCCCAACACTTAGGAAAGAGTCGCCCCAAAACTGTCGTCTTAGGACTACACAAAAGCCAACTCTTACTCAAGCGTCGCCTTAGGCATACATATCACAACCCTTATACAAAGAGTTGGCTAAAGCATATGTCGACAAGTCTATCCCAACACTTAGGAAAGTGTCGCCCCAAAACTGTCATCTTAGGACTAGACAAAACCAACTCTTATTTAAGCGTTGCCTTAGGCATGCATATCCCAACCCTTATAAAAGAGTTGGCTAAAACATATGTTGGCCAGTCTATCCCAACACTTACAAAAGTGTCGCCCCATAAGTGTCGCTATAGGCCTTTTTTGTTGTAGTGAGGGATATACCTAATTCTAAATATTGTATAATAAAAAAATATGATAAAGAACCCATAATGAAATTATTGTTCAAAAAATATTTTTTATTTAAAATTGCATATAAGTAAAAGTAACATTAAAAAACATGCAAAGGACTTCATTCCATGACTTTAATTCCTGCTCTCTTTTTTTTTTTTTTTTAACATGGGTTATGAAAAGAATATTTGATAATTAATTAAAATAAAACTTTAACCACTCTTTTCCTATTTAATATTACGTTTTATTTATAAAATATTTAGAAAGAAAACCTAAACAAAAGATGGGATAGAATCAATGATATCATACCAATACTTGGTCCAAACTAATCCATCAAAACATCTGATTGCAGTGATAAATTACTAAGTCAAATATGATGTGTCAATCACTCCAAATTACGAATAGTATCTCAGAAGTGATATTCTGAAACTTGTAGCTTACCACATATATATATATATTAAAGTTGCAATCAGAATTATTCGGTGTTTTGCAATGAAAATCATCCTGGAGGGACGACTTCTGTGCCAAAAAAAAAAATAGAGTAAGTTGGTGGTGGAAAGCAGGAAGCAAAGTAATTTAAAATACTATCAAATTTGTTAAGTTGAAGAATCTGAGCATAAGCGAATTTGAAGTTTGAAGTCATGATCATGGAAATTGCAACCTGTGGAATATATATGAGAAAAGTTTTAGGCGGACTTAAAGCCTTGAAATGGTAGCAATTCATATAGGAAGTTGCTAAGAACTTGGGGGAGTTAAGACTCCAAACCAAACATGTCGTACGTTAGTAGCTGTCAAATTAGGCTTTCCTTGTTTTGATTTTGAAAAAGTAATGCCTCCTTCCTTATGAATCATAATTCAAACTACGTATATATACAAGGAAGCATTGAATTTTGGTTAAACCAAGAAACTTCCTGGATATGGGACCAGACATCATCCCACAGATTCATCAGTTTTAAGGTTTTTGCTGTATATCTGGAACTTTTGTCCTTTTTATTACAATATAAAAAACACGATCAACCCACATGACATGTCTATTAAAAGAATAAAATAATTTCGTACAATACAAAGCTTCTCCAAGTACAAGTACATATCTGCAACTTTCTCTTCTGTAGTTTTACAAATTAGATCAATCAAAGACTAATCAAATTCTAATCTACGTTAAAATGGAGCATAACAAACACCGCCATTAATGAACCCTAGTTTTTAAAAGCTCTCCTCCTTCCTCTTTGTATTTCTTGGAAGGAGCAACTTTGAGAAAAGACCAGTTCTCTTGCTTCTCAATCTGGAAGAAAAAGCCACTGATCTGCTCTTTGTTAGTATATTTTTCCCACTGAAAAACAACAAGGAAAAACTATCCTTTCGATGCATGGGAGAGGAGTAAGAAGAAGCTGAAGAAGAAGAAGAAGAAGATGACAAGGAAGAAGAACAAGAAGAGGCAATCGTGGTAATTGTGCTGGTAGAACCCGAACTCGAACTAGCTGATAACTGCAATAGTTTCTCTCGTAGACAAAGTGAACAAACGCCTGGGGATTGCCTGTGCTTTGGGTGTTTTTTGCAGGCTTTATCATTTAGCTTAGATCTTCCACCTGCAACAACAACAACATCTTTCTTTGATGACATTCTCAAGTTCGCCATTAGAGCTTTGCTTCGTAGCATTTTTGGTTGGTCGCGCCTTTGAGGGCTGTAAGAAGGGTATTTAAAAGCTTTGTGGGGTGCATTTCCAAGAGACTTCATGGGAGGTTTCCTTTTGGCCTTTGAGTATTTTCCTTTTCAATTTCTCGCTTTTTGACTGTTTTTCTTTTTCAATTTTGTGATGTGGTATGAAGTGTTGGAAAAGTTGGATGAACGCATCTGATTGAGTGAAAGTTGGATGGGTCCCACTCGATTGTAGAGTCGACTGTCGTGATTGTTTGTGTAAAAAACGAAGCTTTAATGTGATGGCGGGCGTAGAAAATGAAGATATAGTCTTGAGACGAAAAGGCAGTGGGCGGGATCAAAAACAGTGGGAAATTTTGCGCCGTATTAAGTTGGGAAAATAAAAGGGTCTAATTCTTCTTTCAGTCCCTATATCCTTACCTTTTTTGAAATTTAGTCTTTCTATTTTTATTTCTAAAAATTTATCTAACAATTGAAGCTCAAAAGGTTAAATTGGATGATGTGGCATTTGAAAAAATTGCTCACATTATTAATCTAAATTTTTGTGAAAGCCATATACGAATAAAAGGAACACTTCATTCTGTTTCTCTAAAACAATATTAAAGAATCTTACAAACCGAAATTTAAATACGTAAACTTTACAATCTCTTATTTGAAATTTTCTTTTTGCTAATCCACACATGTAACGTTGGCCACATGAGCCATTATTTATATTAAAAACATAACACATAATTCAATTTAAGAGACATTTGTCTGACGTAGTTATCAGTTGAACTTTAATTATTAAATCAAAAGAATAAAGAGGTTAATATCATGAGATTAAAAGTTACAGGGACTACGAGCAAATTGTACCAAACAAATCTTTTTTTGACAATTAAATCAAATAAAATCTTACGTAGACTCCATAGAATTTTGTCACGTAATATTCCAAGATAAATTTTTTCTAATGACTTGCTAAAAAGGAGCAATAGAATTATTGGACAGTCTTTTATTCACACGTCAGCAAAGTATTTTAGTTGCCTTACTGCTTGGTGCTATTTTCATTTACGTTTGACAATTGTGTTATGTATCAGGCGCGGTCAAAAGTGGTTTTTATCCCCTCCAAATTGGATCATAATCATATACTCTTTTATATAAATATATATATATATATATATATATATATATATATATATTTATATATTTGTAATTCAAGTTGGATTTGATTTCGATTACTTCTTATTTAATACAAACTATTTTTTCTAATTCAATGTATTTATAAAAGTTTAACTTTATTATACCATATGATATATGAAATTTACATTTTTAAAATTTAGTATTTAAGTTTTTTTATTCCGTTGATACTTAAATTTAAATTTTTTTCTTATTTAGTATTTAAGTTTTTTTTAAATTTAGTACATGAATTTGAAATTTTTCTTAATTTGGTACCTAAACTTTATTTTGATCCAATTTAATATCTAAAATTGTCAAATGTTATCCAAATTATCATAAAACACTAATGATGTTAGTTTTATGATGAGATAAAATAGCTAATATATGGATCACATTTGATAGATAACATGAAATTTAATGGCAGGAATTGAGAGGGATGGGCTTTTTTTTTTTATCCCTGTTAATATTAAATAATTAAAAATTTTCAAAGTATAACTTTGGCCATGGTAGCCAAAGTAGAATACATTTTGATATAGTTAGAAAAAAATCAGTTTCAACCTAAAAAAGTAAAAGATTTATCAGTTTGGACGAAAAAGTTAAGAAAATAATAATATAATGATAACATGCTTTTTTGACCCAAAAGGGCTTTTGGACGACCGGCCAAATCAGTATAAGTAACACCCTATACTCGACCCGATCATCGAGTCTGGGTACCAAATGTCACAATTAACCCCAGTTATTTAACAACAATTCTAACTTGATTTATTTACAACTTAATAATGCCAAAATTAGTCCAAATTTACCACATAACTTTACTCTAATCTCTTTAGTTATCAACATGTTTCAGAATATTATTACAAATAAACTTTCTACAATTACTAAGGTTCTTACAAACATTTTGCTTTACTGAACATGTATCTCTATACAATTGTTATGACTTGAAACTTAAATTAGTTATAAATACGTTTATTCAACCCCCGATGCGTAGCCTCTAAGGGTGCCGTTCTACACGTATGATATAGCTACAACGCCATTCTCGTGGACTTGGCGGTGTCTGGTTTGGTCCTTCCACACAATCCTTGAGTCATTCCTTAACCTTACAATAAAGGTAAATACTCATAAGTTTGGATGAACTTAGTGAGAATCTATACAATAGTATTCCTAAGTAACCTTTGAAGTATTGAGTGATAAAAGACTAATGCACATAAATTGAACTCCTTGAGTGTCATAGGGGATTCTGCAATTTACAGGCGCAGATGATGTCCATACATTCTTCTTGCACGAACTATTGGGGGATATATCGGGCTGATATAGACGCAATTGTACCTTTTCTGACACCCCTTTTTGAGACTTTTCTTTTACCTTTCTGATTTGATTCATCAAAAGATAACCAGGTAAGCAAATATGCATATTGGCAACTACCTTTGGTAGACATGTAGATATCTCACCACAACGATAGATTCTTACGCTGATCCTTTCATTCCACATTGAACTCGACACCAACTTACTATATTATCCCGACGTTTACCATCTTATAACTCGTTTGTGCATATACCCTTCTAGAGGAAATCTCGTTTACTTACATCCTCATATGTGGCCTTCAAAATATAAGTTTTGGCGGATAGTTTAAGCTCCACTCTTTTCTCGTGAAATCATACTTGTAAGATAATCCCATTGGACTTTCCCCCTATCTAATAGTTTGAATGGACATTTCTTAAATCAAATAGTCCTAATGAACTTTCTAACCACTGATAGTGTCATACCCAGTTCTTTATAAACCCAAAAATTGGGAGCAATTTGGGGATTAAATTGAATAAGACTGTAAGCTGACTATCTTTACTGAAAAATTAGGAAAGTTTAGAAACAAAATTGAGCATGGTTAAAATCCAAGTCTAGTTTGATTGGATTAAAACAGCTGATTCGTTAGTGGGAGACAAAATGATTGTCAATGGATGGTCTCTAAAAGGTTGAAAACTGTGCGTGAGAGGTTATAAATGGTTGAGAAGTAAATACATAGGTGGATTCCTCTCAATTCTGTTTACTTCTCTCATCTTCTTCATCTTCCTTGGTTGTTTTGAAGAAGAGATAACTATGAAAGCTTTGCATGGAGCGATGGTCACAAGGGTTTAAGTTGAAAAAGTAGGAAATCTAGTTAACAGGTAAGACTTTAAGTCCATTCGTACTCGTAATTTTAAGAAGTAAAGTTAAGAAATTACAGGACCTTTAAGGGGTTCTGCATGTTTCGAAAACTAAGTTTTTAAGCTGAAGATTCTAAGCTTAACTCATGATTTTGGTTGTTATGCTTAACTGCTAGGAGGATGAAAGCTATGATGCCCGAAAGAGCTAAGCTGATAAGGCAAAGAAGCATCAGATGAGTTTTTCCACTCCATTCCTATAATGTTCTGCGGTGGTGGCATGATCCTGTAATGATGCACGAATTCTGTTAACTTTGAATGCTAATTATGTATAGTATCTACCACGTAGTTTCGTATGCATGAAATAGTTAAAAATCCATATTTAAAGGGATAGCGTATTCCATGTTAATTTATAAGTGAAATGTCGCATCACATAATCATAACAGTGGGGTACGATGAAAAATTTTGACGGGATAGATGGAGATAGGAGTTGGGAATGAGAATTTCTATTAGATACCGCCATACGATATTGCTATGTGTAAACTGTGATGAGTGAAGCTCGGGCCTTGCGGAGGGGACACTATAATGTTCGAGCATAAATGTTAGGAATGACTTAATGGAGGAATGGGCTAAGGTATATGGAAATTGGAATTCCATTTTGATTTCACCATTTGAGATATTGGGAGGAAATCGCTATGTGCGAAGCTTCGGGCCTTGCGGGAGAGACACTTTGGTGTTCGAGTATCAAGGTAGATATGAGATAAACCAATGCCGACAGTTATAAGGTTCTATAAAGTAACACCGCGACAGTGGTCAGCAAGCTATATGGGCTGACGCCGCGACAACGGTATGGTCCTTCGAGATGAATCTTCAAAGAGGTTTAGGGTATAAGACCATAGCTCTACTATGTAAACCAATAGAGTCCGCCGAGATAGTAAACATGAGGATTACGAGGTGTAAGACTATAGCTCGACTACGGCAACCAATAGAGTCCGCAAAAATACATTAAACATGGGACCTGATAAGTAAGACTATAGCTCGATTACGAAAGCTTGTAGAGTCCACTAAAACATTAGACACGGGGTAGTCCACCGGAACAATAAATACGATTGGACAATCAGGACGGTAATCACGAGAAATTTCACAAACCAAGAAAAATGGGTTAGAAGAAAAATGAAAGTATGGACACGCAAGAGATAGCCAGCGGATTGAAAGAATCCGCTAATGAATGGGAAATGTAATGGAACCGGAAAAATGCTATTAGAATAATAGTTGTGAAAGTCATAGGGCATATGGGTGATAAACTAGCAAGAAATAGTCACGGGAGGTGACACACATGTGGTATTTGGTGTACAGGCAACCTGTAACACCCCTTACCTATATTCAACGCTGAAATAGGGTTAAAGAGCATTACCGGACTTACAACTCAATTATAAATACTATTAACATACATTTCATCAATTCAAACATTCATCAATTCGCCTCAATCAATATGTCCCTAATACGAGCCTACGAGGCCTTATTCATGCATTAGAAGTGGTTCGGAGTAAATCGATAACCTTTAAAACAATTTGAGCACTTAGAAAATTTTCTCCAAAACATGGGACACACGCCTGTGCGACCAGGCTTTGTGTCTCACACGGCCACCAGACACACCCGTGTCACAGGCCGTGTGGACATTCGAAATGGGATCACATGGTCGTGTACCAGCCCGTGTCCTACCCCGTATCCAAACAAGTGAGCTTACTAACTTGGGTCACACGGCCAACCACACGCCCGTGTATCTAGCCCATGTGCCATTTTAACTGGCCACACACGCCCGTGTGCCCTTCGAAGTGGCCACACATGCTCATGTGCTAAGCCGTGCCAAACCTGTAGGGTATACTGACTTATGTAACATATCCAAGTCACACGCCCGTGTGCTAGGCCATGTGCCAATTAGGTGGTATACTGACTTGTGCCACATGGTCAATCACACGCTCGTGTGTGAGACTGTGTGTAGCATATTGACTTTATTTCAATTTCAACACCAGGGGACACACGGCCGTGCAACATGACCGTATGTCACACACGACTAAGACACACTCCCTTGTGGATAAAAATAGACTATTTACCAAGCCAAAATTTGCCACCCAAATTGTATGTACCTATATAACTCAAATGGTACCATTTCAAGACACAAATATGTAGCTAAAATCATCAACCAATAACAATTCATACAATATCTATTTCAATCATTTCAATACTCAATTCAATGCTAATTACCTACTCAAAAACCTATCAACTCAACTTGCTTTACAAGTCATGACTCACATATATGTAACATGTACCATAATTCATCTAATTCATCATCCAACACCAATCCACAACAAACTTATCTCAAACAACTAAATACTTCAAATCATAACAAACACTTGGATATCACAATTCAACATCAGCCATATTACATTTATAAGCTACTTCTAATGGTCAAAATACATTTCCATTAAACATACCAAAATGACAAAGCCTATACATGCCATATACCATATATATATAACTTCAAAAGAACCAAAATAGATGTTCGATAGTGCAATGAAGTCCCTGACGATCCCCGGATCCGAGCTAGCTTCGAAATACTATGAAACATAAAAGCAAATAAATAAAGTAAGCTATAGAGCTTAGTAAGTTTGTATGTAAATATGAAATAATCTCATCATTCATTAACATTTCTAAATGATGACTTAAAGTGCATTAAAGCATCAAGCACCAAGTTAACATGAAGTTCCATTAGCTCATTATTCAAATAGTTTTCCGTACATACCTGTACTGATACATATCTATTCTCACCTATTTCACTTATCAAAACACTTCGAGCTTATAAATGCTTACGGTACGAGTACGTCAATTTTTTAGATGCCATAGTCCAACTATGGTCTTACACATACATTGCCATGGCCCTGCCATGGTCTTACATTCACATTTCATAACCCGGTTATGGTCTTATTATTCGATTGTCATAGCCCAACTATGGTCTTATTTGGCAACTCGTCTTACTTAAATCTTACATTTAATTTAAGATCTCCACATTTAACTAATAGGATAAATACAATCTCAATTTCAACCATCAATTAAATAAATAAATACACATTTAAGTTCAATTATACGAACTTACCTCGTGTACGAAAATGACGAAACGAACTGACTATTCAATTACTTTGCTTTTTCCTCGATCTAAGTCCGAATTCCTGTTTTCTTGATCTATAAGTAGTCAAAATCAGCTTATTTATTCTTCTATTTATTCAATTCAATCCAAAACACACTTTAAAACACATTTACACATTTGCCCCATATAATTCACATTTTTCACAATTTAGTCATTATTTCATGAATTCACAAATTAATGAAATTTCAATTAAACCCATCCTAGCCGAATTACCAATATGCTTCTAGAATCCCATAGTTTTCACTTATTTCACATTTTAACCACAAATTTTCAACATTTCTCAATTTAATCCCAATTTTGCATTTTCACTAAAATCACTTAACAAAACTTGTATATCTATCAACAAGCATTCATAATCTATCAAGAAACTTCAAAATAAACATGTATTCATCAATGGCATCATTCAAAATCTTTAACATTTTTGCAAAATAGCCCCTGGGCTAGCTAGTACTAGTTGCAATGGTCACAAAAACATAGAAATCATTAAAAATCGAGCAAAAACAGACTTACTATTAGGCAATGGAATGACCAAATGCTTGAACACCAAAAATGGCTTCCCTTAGCCCTAGTTTTGGTTGAAACAAGAAAAAACAAAGATGATACTTTGTGTTTTAATTATTTAACTTAACTTATTTTATAATTTACCAATTTAACCTTATTAATAAACAATTAAAACAACATATATAATGTCCATAAAAGTCCACTCACACAAATAATGGTCTAATTACCACATAAAGACCTCTAAATTAAGATTCCATAGTTATTTGATACCTTTAACTAATGTAGCTTCACTTTTACACTTTACGTGATTTAGTCCTTTTTATCAAATTAACCATTCAAACAATAAAATTTCTTAACGAAATTTTCACACAATCACTCAATCATGCTCTAAAAATTAAAATAATAATAAAATAAATATTTCAATCTCGAATTTGTGGTCCCGAAACCACTGTTCGATTTGACTAAAAAACGGGCTGTTACACAATCGAAATCATGTTTAACTGAGGATCGTAGATAATGATCTACCATCAAGAATCTCCAAAGGGTGCTCAAGGAACCTTGTATGCTAGTGGTTGATTGAAAGCACGTAGGTTAGTTCATAAAAAAAATGAGGGGTTAGTTAGAACCCAATAATAGAGAGAATTACCAAAAAAGAAAACATCGAGTAACAAATATGTCTATCAAGACTAATTCTCTTTAAGGGAAAACTAGCGTGAAAGTACCGTCCAAATAGCTAGTTCCGTAAGAAACTGACATGTGAAAGGAATCATGAACTCAAGTGGTCACCCAGATGATGGTTTGCTGAGTAATGTAAGCCAAAACAGTCTGTAGCAGACAAAATATGTTTCACCTCAAAAATGAGATACCGCAATTAGGACATAATACAATGAAGTAATCCAAACAACATTGCAACCTGAAGGTGGGGTGGAAATAGTAAAGATGAACCTAGATAAAAACACCAATGTTCATAGACCTTTTTAGTAAGCCTTATGAGTAGATAGACCTCATGGGCAGAATATCAGTGTATGCACAGGAACTATGGTGTGTTCATAAGCTAGGATGAAATCAGAATGGATAAGCACGAAAAGAGATGAGAGGAGAAAGAATACAGAAGGCAAATTAAGAAAAAAAGGGTGGGAATCCGCAAGGATGATAAATTAACTAGAGTCTACCATAGGTAGTCAAAAGGTTTATAAGCCAACCAAGTAAAGATCTCCCAACGATCACTCTACTAGTAAAGACAGACAGAGGTTGAACTGAACTTCGACACCCTAGGCAACCGAGGTCGTCAAAATAAAATAGGGAGTATTACTTTCTATTTGAAACCCCTTGCAAGATGGGGTATATTTTAGTGTAATGCAGTAAAGGACTCACTAAGTTCATTGAACTTACCAAAGTGTTGACCTGTGTTTTGCAGGATTCGTAGGATAAGGAACTCAAGGAGGAATCAAACCAAACCGTGTTGGATTAAATAGCTCTGTTAAAGGAATGTCATACACAACGGAAGGGGTACTTTTAGAGACTTTTCCATAGGGGTGAAAATATTGTATCTATGTAGTTTCCTTAGAGCCCGGAGTTGAGATATTGAATATTTATTTTAAACTTAATATCTCGATTGTAAATATTTTTAAATAAATAAGTAATATAGTCTGATTTTAAAATAAGGAGGTCAAAGCTTTTACGAACTCGATTAAGTTGTGATGCCCCATACCCGAACTCAACGAATAGGTCGAGTAAGGAGTGTTACAAATTTAGTGGTATCAGAGCACAATTTAGTCGATCTTTTGGACCAAGGAATTGGAAAGAGTACCCCTTATTACATGACATTCGATTTGACTAAATTCCTCGAGTCCTTATTTTATTAAGTTATTATATGTTAAGTGCATTTATGATTGCCTAAATTGACGGACAGAAATGAGAGTAAAAGCAAACGACTCGGAAAGGGGACATAAGGAAAAGATAAGCAAATACATTGATTGAAAGTACAAGCTCTGGAGGAAAGAAATTTTATTAAAAGAAAGATAAAACAAAAGTAAAGTATCTTTATCCATCGAGTGAGTTGCCACCTCAAAGGTGTCTTTACCTAGAATGAGGGTAACACACTTATGACAATGTCATTGGACAAGCACTAAGTAGTTGCTTTCGTAAGGGTATGTCATTAGCGATAGCACAGTCACGATATTCTATAATGGAATGATTTCGTGACTAAATGAGTTTATAATTAATAGGCAAAAAGCCAAAACATAATTATAAATCATTTGAACCCTAATTACATGTAACACCCCTAACCTGTGTCCGTCGCCGGCTTAGGGTTAACAGGTATTACCGATCAAACACAACATTTAACTAACATTCTACAACTCAATAAACATTCATTATCGAATAACATTCATTAATATACACAATGTCCCTTAAATAGGTCTATGAGACCTTAAACATGCTTTAGAGAAGGTTCGAGACTAAACCGATCACATTTGCAAATTTTAAGAATCACTTAAAATTTTCAAGCATTCAGGGATCACATGTCCGTGTGAACAAGACACGCCATGTCACAGGCCGTGTGAAAACAGAGCATACATTCTGACTTGCACCACACAGCCGAAGACACGCCTGTGTCCCAAGCTGTGTGAAATCTAGAGGGGTTACTGACTTAATTCGAAGGGCTACCCCAAGGGACAGACGGTCGTGTACCAAATCCATGTGTCACACACGGTCAAGCCACACGCCCGTGTGCTCGACCGTGTGGAGTGAAAATAGGCTTGGTTGAAGCCACATTTCTCACCCTTCTCAAGCATACCTAAAACACCACATTTCATGCCATTTCAATACATTAATAAGCAGCCAAGCCATGCTATTTCATGCACCAAACTTACAATACCAATTCTATCCATTTTATCAACTCAAATCAATACTATTTGTACATTCAAACACATACCAAACTAGCATGATTCATTCCTCATTACTCACCTATTCAATCATATACCAAAGTACATATCATACTCATCAATACCACCTATTTCAATATGTATTTTTACTACCATCAATCACACTCAAAGCTTGACTCATAAATCATCTATTAGCCATTCACTTATCAAGTCTAAAATCATGCTTTTCATAAGTAAATACTCATCATAAACCAAATGACTAAATTATCAACTTGAATCATCACCAACCATACCAAATTATGTCACTACACAAGGAAAATTACACATAAAAAATAAGTCATTAATAAGCCATATAAAATGGCCAAATACATCACCAAAATCTTTATAAAAAAGACTCAAGCCCATACATGCCAAATAACCAATATCACAAAGCTCATAAGTACCAAACTATAGCTAGATAGTGTGATGAGATGACTTCTAACCCGAGTAAGCCTCCGAAACTCTATAAACATAGAAAAGAAAACAAAGTAAGCTATAAAGCTTAGTAAGCTCGTATCTTAATAAACTTAACATAAAAAATAATTGCAATTCAATGTCATAAGTATAATATGCTATCTCACATGCCAAAACATAAAATTTTCTCAAGTTTATAACATGTTCTCATATCAAATTACCACCATTCAATAATTTAATCACTTACATAGCTAACTTTAGCTTTCATAAGTTTAATCAATTCAATTATCATATAGCATTCAATTCATACCTTCATATAGCCAAATGAGCACATTTTGAAAAATAACATATTTACACATATCTTTCTTGTATAAATCACATATCATCATTTATATTTATACTCACATTTCATTCACAAGAATCATATAACTTCTTTCATACCTGAATTGGATAACTCATTCACATAGTCATTTGCTTCTCTACATTGCCCGTTGAACCATTCAGAATTGATAAGGATACTCGGATAGCATGTAAAGCTCGTACAATGCCATATCCCAGATATGGTTTTACATGTTATCACATATCGATGCCAATAGCCCAGTTATGGTCTTACATGATTCATATATCGATGCCAATGACCTAAACATGGTCTTACATGAAATCACATAACGATGCCAATGTCCCAGACATGGTCTTACATGTAATTATTTATCAATACCAATGTCCCAGACATGGTTTTATACGAAATTATATATCGATGCCATATCCAGATATGGTCTTACACAAAGTCTCTTATGTCGATGCCATAGTCCAATTATGGTCTTATATGAAATCGTGTACTGCCATGGTCCAACCATTTTCTTTTCTGCCGATTTGTCTTTCATTACGAAACGATCGTGTTTGATCATGCATTTTTACTTATTTCGAACATTTAATTTATGTTCCAAAATTAAATCAATAATATGAATACATTCATACTATCATTC
Organism: Gossypium rotundifolium; assembly: GCA_025506655.1. Lineage (NCBI taxonomy): Eukaryota > Viridiplantae > Streptophyta > Magnoliopsida > Malvales > Malvaceae > Gossypium > Gossypium rotundifolium. The sequence goes on from CP106724.1 coordinate 177,011,101, forward strand.
ATCAATTTCGTAAATATACATTGAAGTTCGATCACACGAACTTACCTTGATTGCTAAAACGATGGAATGGATCGACTAGTCGATATTTTGCTTTCTCCTCGTTCTAGATCCAAATCTCATTTTCTCAATCTATATAATAACAAAATTTTCTTATTTAATCACTAATTCACTCAATTTAACACAATGTACACATTTTGGTAAAATTACACTTTTGCCTCTAATGTTTTACATTTTTTACAATTTACTCCTTATCACATAAAATTGCAATTTCATGCAATTTAGTACAGCCCATGTATTGCCGAATTTCATACATGCCACAATCAGCCCATATTTTCAATTTATTCATACTTTTAACCACATAATTTCATAATTTTACAAATTAGTCCATAATTTGTATTTTTACTCAAAATCACTTTGTAAAATATGTAAAACTATCATTTAACTTCCATATTTCATCATCAATCATCAAAAAGCATGAATATTCATCAATAGAATCTCACAAAATATTTAACAATTTCTCAAATTAGTCCCTGGGCTAGCTAGACTAAGCTGCAACGATTTCATAAACGTAGAAATTATTAAAAACGGATCAAAAACCATACTTAAATGAGCAAAACAATGTTGGCCGAACCTATCTCATCCATGGTTGCCATTCTTTTCAAATTTCGATGGAAGGGATGACAAAAATAAGGATTTTGGCTTTTGTTTTATTATTATTAACCTTTATTAACTATTTAATTAATTATCCTTTAAAAACATTAGTAATTACACCCATTGCCACTCCACTATCATCCACTATCTCATAAATGGTCTATATGCCACATAAATACCTCCATATTTAAATTCTATAGCTATTTGGCACCTTTAGCTTATAGAACGTAACTTTTATGATTTACGCGATTTAGTCCTTTTTACCGAATTAAGCATTTAAACAGTAAAATTTATCTATAAAATTTTCACACAATAATTATATCATGCTGTAAACCATAATAAAATATTAAAATAAATATTTTAACTTTGAATTGTGGTCCCGAAACCACTGTTCCTATTAACCTTAAAAACGGGCTGTTATATTACATATGTCCAATCGGTCCTTCCGCTAGCTTATTAAAACTAAAAATGAATTTCGTGTTAGAATATAAATGATAGAAATGAATTGGAAATGAGAAATGAGGAACATTCAAGAATGGTTATGAGTTTCTTTGAAATGGAAAAATGGAATCATTTGGAAATGAATGCTAGGTTTCCAAAAATGGAAATGATCCATTTGTAATTCTATATGAATTACTTAAAAATGATCGGAAAAATGAGTTTATGTTTTTGGATTATTTTAAAGCCTAAAAATGAAAACAAACCAATCAGTCATAGTGATATGTTGAGTTGTGAAATATCGAACATATTTTCTCAAAATTTTACCAATGGTAAAATGTCAAAATGTTATTAGGGGTAAAATTGACAAAATTTTACTGGGGTAAAATAGAGATAAGAAAATTGTTTCATATATAAATATTAAATTTTATTTTGGGAAATAGAAAAATTGAATCGCGTTGGATCACATTACAGAGTATTGGGTCAAAAAGGCCTAGGAAGTACTTATAATTGGACCCGTGTGAAAGAGACCCAAAAACCCCTCAGGGACATGAAGAGGGCGGCAACCCTAGTAGGAACATTAGGGTGTGTCATCCACCCTAGTCCTATTCTAAGTATAATGTTGTTTTTTTATTTGAAATAAACAACTGCAACTCAACAAAGGTTCTATCTTCTTTTTCTATAAATAGATGGCATCGGTAGAGCTATTAACACAATTTTTAAAAGATTGTTATTTTGTGAAAAAATAGAGAGAATTTATTCTCTACTATTACATATATTTTTCGAAATAACAAGTCTATCGATTTCTATTAAGAAGAGAGAATTTTCGTTTTCTCCCCAAAAGGAGAGAAAAAACTTTTATAGTTTTATATTTCGATTCAATTGGTTCGAGTCCACACTCGAGCCAGTTCATGGTACGAGAATAGTGACAAAGATCATTTAGTTGAAAGCTAGGAACAACAAATGTCTACTAAGCTGAAAACACAAGTACGAATTCAATTAAGGTTTATTGCTATAAATATCATAAATCGGATCGGTTTTCAAAATTTTAATTTTTTGCTGTGCAATCATTTTCAAGCTGAGATATTTCCAACAAGATCAACTAAAAAAAGAGGGTTTATGTGATTCTTGAGGGTTGAACAAATAGAGGTTCAAGTGGTTTAATGGTGTTTACTATATTTACAACAAGAGAATGTGCAGTGCATATTTTCATAAAACATAAATTTAAGGGTCAGTTCTAAAAAATTATACATAAATTCTAAACAACGAGTTTTGTCTAAAACAATAAATAAAAAATGAAATAAATTGTTAGGATGGATGATAAATTTCTAGGAAAACATACGAGTTTTAACTGATTTAACTAACTTATCTCCCTTGCCATACGAATAAAATTATATTAAAGATAAATTTTCTATGAAAATAAAAAAGAACTTGAGATTCTGTTTAAGTTTTTTCCCCAAAACTGCAAATAAAAAAGAAGCAACAGAAGATCAAGTTTTTATGCTCGATCTTGAGTTCAATTTTGAATTGAGATTTATCAATTTTAATTATAACTATTAAAAGTACAATAAATGAGCTTATTAGGTTTGAGAACTATTTAAGTAATTAGAATATTTAAATTAGGTTCATTTGACAACTTGAACTCAAGATTATTAATTACAAAAAAAATTGAAGTTTTTAAGTCAAATCTAATAGCGAACATAGAGATCCAATCTCTTACTTGTATGATGAACCACTAGCGTGATCTAATGTCCTAACATTCTCTCTATGGAACTGTTATATATATAAGGTTCATCATTAAAGCTTGCAATCAAATCTAGACACTATATGAAGCCTTGATTGCCACAATTGTGTTAAATGCTAAGGAGTCTAGTAGCATACTAGTTTAGTTTTAGAACTAGGAATAACTATAGGGCAAGAGAAGGGTAAGAAAACTTTCATGGACGGTAAGAAAATAAGGTTCATGATTACGGGTTTCCTCACCTTGAATTTATCTGTTAGGCGCCTTAGAACTTCAAAAGTTGATGACAACTCTTCCAAGAAGTTGGTTGCATCGAACAATTATGCAGTTAGAATAATCTATCCAAAATAAAAGCGACTTTCACTAATACAAATTCAAGGCTAGAAACACAAACACAATTCTTCCTAAAACAAATTCATTTTGTATTTTTTGTGTTTTGATTTGATAAACATTAATCGAAAAATATTAAAAATATTTTAATAATGTTAATATCTAAGCGTGACATGAATAACTTTTAGGTCTTGAATAGTTACATTAGAAGAGAATAGATCAAAGATAAATATGGAGGTAGTTGGTAGAGATAACATTTGTGTGGGTGGTCGGTCAAAGTTCAATGGAGAACAAAAATATTAGACGGATGAGCAGACGAACAATAGCTATGAATGGAGAGGAGACAATAAATCGAGGGTTCTCGACGAAGAAGACATCATGCGGGAGAGACCTGATGAAGGGAGTTGACAGTTGAGGTGAATGAAAGAATAAAACATGAGGATTTGCTTAAGTCACCACAAAAAAAACAGATCCATTCTTTTGCAATGCTCCCCATTTCCTTTGAAAGCCCGGTGAAGAAGGGACAATGGAGTTAATTCTATCAATATTTGCCTATTTGGGGAGGGATTTGATAATTGATTTAGGGATTTTGATTTGGGGGAAAATGGTGGAGTAGATAGATCGTAAAGTAAAAGGGTTTAAGAGGGACAAAATGTAAAATAATAAGATAAGTTGAAATAACATAGTTTGAGTAAAACTAAATAATAATATAAGTTTAAGATTTAAAATAATATAGTTTGGTATTAAGTTTATTGAATTATTCGAGTTATTCAATTGAAAACTCAACTTGACTCCAACTCAAATTCAAAAAAATTGAGTTGATTCGATTAATTCAAAATTCAAACTTTTTTCAATTTCTTTAATCGAATTGAAATTTACTCACTCTAGGTGATGATAAGTGGGAAAAAGGAAAATAGAAGAGTTTTAATTGGTTATGAGTCTTGGTAACTAGAATTTGATTCGAGTTTTGACTTTAGTCAAACGAGAATTCTAACTTAATTAGAATTCTACCCTTTTCCTAATATATATCTTAAAAGCCTAATAGTTTCTTAATGATAATAATAATAATTATAATAATACACGTCACACACATGCCCTTAATCATACTAATTTGAAAAAAGTTGAATACAAAATTAGCCCTTTTAAAAGTTAAAATGCAAACAAAATCAAAATTCAAATTAATCTCAAAATTAAACTAAAAATTCAAAAAGAATATGACCCATAAAATTACTAAAAATATAAAATTTGACATTTCTTTCAAATTTTACAAAATAATTTATTATGTTAAAAAAGTTATCAAACTTATATCAATTCAACACAAAATACGAAACAAAATTTTTGGGGCATTACATGTAAGCTACTTAAGTTTGACTCGAAAAATTTTTCAAATTCGATAATGTAATTATCGAGTCAAGCTCTAGCTATCGGTCGAGTCGAATTTGAACTTAGTAATAGTTGACTCGGATGGCTTGAAAGCCTTTTCAAACTTTTCATATTTTTATATTATTAAATTACGTCATTGTCACATCCCAAAAATTGAAACACCAATCGAACCCGTGGTGAAAGGTGGGTGTTCTTCACCAAGTGAATTGGGGTAAGCCATGTGTTGGTTTAAGGCTACATAGTCTCCCACACGAGCGTGTGGACCACACGACCACCACACAACCATGTGCTATTGTTATGTTAGGGCACCTTCGTTCTTCACACGACCCAGAACCTTCAACACAACCTACCACATGGTCGTGTCCCTCTTATTGGGTTACTTCAGCATTTTTCACATGACTACAACCTGTTACAAGGTCATGTACCCCTTCTACACGACCTTTAGCCTCTTACAAGGTCGTGTGACCCCTATTTTATAGTTTTGCTCAGAATTTTTTGAATTGTGTAATTTAGTCCCTGTATAGTCCTTGAATTATTTTTAGAGTTTTATTTCTCTCAATTAAATCCCTAATAATAACTATATTTTGGAATCTATGATCTGAGTGACCGAATTATTATTGTTGTATGGATGATATGTGAATGATTCATGTCTACCGTCACTATATTTCTGATAAATTGTGTTGTTAATTACGCTTACTATATCTTGATTGCATGTTTAGCATGCCTACTATAATGATGAATCGAATACATGTTAAGCATGTCTATTGTTATTGAACCGATTTGTTATAAGCATGTCATATTGCATTGCATGGGGTGGGACGATATGAATAGAGGAAGAATTAACAATTCATCTACAACGACTAGTGGTTCATCCACAATGTACTAGCAGCTTGTTTGCAAACTTTTTTTTTATTTAAAAATTCTGGTGGTTCATCCACAATTTTTATTACTAGTAGTTCATCTGCAACAACTAGTGGTTTATCCACAATGTATTGGCAGCTTGTTTGTAAACTTTTTATCTAAAAATTCTGGTGGTTCATCTACAATTTATATTACTGGTAGTTCATCTGCAATTACTAGTGGTTTATCCACAACGCGTTGTGTAGGGATGGATGAGTTCTGGGGAACTCTTATTATGGTGTGTAGAGAAGTTAGGTAGGATTTTCTCGATAAATTGAAGTTAGGTAGGATTTGATTGGGTTTGGGTTGGATTGGGTTTGGGTTGGGTTAGATATTTGGTATAGATTGGGTTTAAAGTTTGGGTTTTAGGTGAATAGTGAGCTTATAGGTATTTATATATTATAATTTTATTTATTAAATTTTTGGTTAATAGAAAAAATTGATTAACAAATAGGTTTGAACCGAATTAATCGTTAACAGAAAAATCACAAAATAATTAACTGACCTCGACGAAAAAATTCGGTTAGTAACCGATTAATTAAGAATTGATTGATTATCAAATTTTTCGGTTTTACCCAATTTTGCACACCCTAGTTATATATATAAGGTTCATCATTAAAGCTTGCAATCAAATCTAGACACTATATGAAGCCTTGATTGCCACAATTGTGTTAAATGCTAAGGAGTCTAGTAGCATACTAGTTTAGTTTTAGAACTAGGAATAACTATAGGGCAAGAGAAGGGTAAGAAAACTTTCATGGATGGTAAGAAAATAAGGTTCATGATTACAGGTTTCCTCACCTTGAATTTATTTGTTAGAGCGCCTTAGAACTTCAAAAAGTTGATGACAACTCTTCCAAGAAGTTGGTTGCATCGAACAATTATGCACAGTTAGAATAATCTATCCAAAATAAAAGTAGCTTTCAGCTAATACAAATTCAAGGCTAGAAACACAAACACAATTCTTCCTAAAACAAATTCATTTTTGTATTTTTTGTGTTTTGATTTGATAAACATTAATCAGAAAAATATTAAAAAATATTTTAATAATGTTAATATCTAACTGTGACATGAATAACTTTTAGGTCTTGAATAGTTACATTAGAAGAGAATAGATCAAAGATAAATATGGAGGTAGTTGGTAGAGATAACGCTGTGTGGGTGGTCGGTCAAAGTTCAATGGAGAATAAAAATATTAGATGGATGAACGGACGAACAATAGCTATGAATGGAGAGGAGACAATAAATCGAGGGTTCTCGACGAAGAAGACATCATGCAGGAGAGACCTGATGAAGGGAGTTGACAGTTGAGGTGAATGAAAGAATAAAACAAGAGGATTTGCTTAAGTCACCACAAAAAAACAGATCCATTCTTTTGCAATGCTCCCCATTTCCTTTGAAAGCCCAGTGAAGAAGGGACAATGGAGTTAATTCTATCAATATTTGCCTATTTGGGGGGAGGGATTTGATAATTGATTTAGGGATTTTGATTTGGGGGAAAATGGTGGAGTAGATAGATCGTAAAGTAAAAGGGTTTAAGAGGGACAAAATGTAAAATAATAAGATAAGTTGAAATAACATAGTTTGAGTAAAACTAAATAATAATATAAGTTTAAGATTTAAAATAATATAGTTTGGTATTAAGTTTATTTGAATTATTCGAGTTATTCGAATTCGAAAACTCAACTTGACTCCAACTCGAAATTCAAAAAAAAATTCGAGTTGATTCGATTAATTCAAAATTCAAACTTTTTTTCAATTTCTTTAATCGAATTGAAATTTACTCACTCCTAGGTGATGATAAGTGGGGAAAAAGGGAAAATAGAAGAGTTTTAATTGGTTATGAGTCTTGGTAACTAGAATTTGATTCTGAGTTTTGACTTTAGTCAAACGAGAATTCTAACTTAATTAGAATTCTACCCTTTTCCTAATATATATCTTAAAAGCCTAATAGTTTCTTAATGATAATAATAATAATTATAATAATACACGTCACACACATACCCTTAATCATACTAATTTGAAAAAAGTTGAATACAAAATTAGCCCTTTTAAAAGTTAAAATGCAAACAAAATCAAAATTCAAATTAATCTCAAAATTAAACTAAAATTCAAAAAGAATATGACCCATAAAATTACTAAAAATATAAAATTTGACATTTCTTTCAAATTTTACAAAATAATTTATTATGTTAAAAAGTTATCAAACTTATATCAATTCAACACAAAATACTGAAACAAATTTTTGGGGCATTACATGTAAGCTACTTAAGTTTGACTCGAAAAATTTTTCAAATTCGATAATGTAATTATCGAGTCAAGCTCTAGCTATCGGTCGAGTCGAATTTGAACTTAGTAATAGTTGACTCGGATGGCTTGAAAGCCTTTTCAAACTTTTCATATTTTTATATTATTAAATTACGTCATTGTCACATCCCAAAAATTGAAACACCAATCGAACCCGTGGTGAAAGGTGGGTGTTCTTCACCAAGTGAATTGGGGTAAGCCATGTGTTGGTTTAAGGCTACATAGTCTCCCACACGAGCGTGTGGACCACACGACCACCACACAACCATGTGCTATTGTTATGTTAGGGCACCTTCGTTCTTCACACGACCCAGAACCTTCAACACAACCTACCACATGGTTGTGTCCCTCTTATAGGGTTACTTCAGCATTTTTCACATGACTACAACCTGTTACACGGTCATGTACCCCTTCTACACGACCTTTAGTCTCTTACACGGTAGTGTGACCCCTATTTTATAGTTTTGCTCAGAATTTTTTGAATTGTGTAATTTAGTCCCTGTATAGTCCTTGAATTATTTTTAGAGTTTTATTTCTCTCAATTAAATCCCTAATAATAACTATATTTTGGAATCTATGATCTGAGTGACCGAATTATTATTGTTGTATGGATGATATGTGAATGATTCATGTCTACCGTCACTATATTTCTGATAAATTGTGTTGTTAATTCTGCCACTATATACTGATTGCATGTTTAGCATGCCTACTATAACTGATGAATCGAATACATGTTAAGCATGTCTATTGTTATTGAACTGATTTGTTATAAGCATGTCATATTGCATTGCGTGGGGTGGGACGATATGAATAAAGGAAGAATTAACAATTCATCTACAACGACTAGTGGTTCATCCACAATGTACTAGCAGCTTGTTTGCAAACTTTTTTTTTATTTAAAAATTCTGGTGGTTCATCCACAATTTTTATTACTAGTAGTTCATCTGCAACAACTAGTGGTTTATCCACAATGTATTGGCGACTTGTTTGTAAACTTTTATCTAAAAATTCGGTGGTTCATCTACAATTTATATTACTGGTAGTTCATCTGCAATTACTAGTGGTTTATCCACAACGCGTTGTGTAGGGATGGATGAGTTCTGGGGAACTCTTATTATGGTGTGTAGAGAAGTTAGGTAGGATTTTCTCTGATAAATTGAAATTGCATCGCCATTCATAAGCATGTGCATGCATAAATGTGAATTCTGAAATATTATATTGATGTGTTGATCTAAAGAACTGATACTTGGAATCGCTATATGAGTGTGATTGTTCTGAGAATTTTTATTTTGTATGTTTCATCTACTGTTTGCACTAATTTTTTTGTGTATGGACTCACACTAAACTTCTTAAGCTCACCCCATTTTTTATTTCCATATTTGCAGATAACCACCAAGGTTAGATCATAGACTCGACATTCAAGAGGTCTTGGCTCGGATTAATATTTTTATTAAAAAATATTTATATTTATTATTTGAAATTTCTGTTATTCAGAGATTGTATGGTTTTATTTGAACTATGGCATGAGACTTTAGGTTTTGGATTTATTTGGCATGCATGACATGTATTTTGATTTTAGGACTACTAAAATATAGAACTTGATTTAATTTTTCCATGAAACCTGATTTTCATTAAAACTATGTTAAATATTCCTTTTCTGCTACATGATTATGTAAATGAGGTTTGAAAAAAATATATAAAACTGGAATTCAACTTTTGGAAAATAATCATTATATCACTACAGCAAAACAAACTTTTAACGGCTTTTTTTAGGCCTTTAACGGCACTTATAAGCGCCACTAATAGTATTTGCGACGCTTTTAAATGCGTCGCAAAAAAATCGCTAAAACAAACGCCGCAAACTTTAGTGGCGTTTATGAGAAAAAAACGCCGCTAAAAACTAAAGGTCATGACTTTTAACGACGCTTTTCCCAAAAACGCCGCTAAAGGTCATGAAAAATAAAAAAAAAATTAAATGATTAGTCTTGATTTTAACTTTAAAAACATTGTTAGAAGAAACAACCTAAACCCCATAGAGTAAAATAGATATGCATAATATTAAAGAAAAAGAGTAAAAAATTATGAATCATTGTTTCTTTTATAAATATGATAATAAAACCAACACAATAAATTAAGTTCTAGCAAAAAAAAAAAAACAATAATCAAGACGATACATTACAGTTCTAGCAAAACAAGAAAACATGAAAATCTTAAATTTGAAGGACTGCTCAAGAAGCTACTATTGCAGCATTCCAAAATAGTTTCAAAAAAAAAAAAAACTGTAAGTAAAAGCGTAGGATGAAAGTGCCAACAATCTGATGAAGTATATAATATATAATAGTAAAACCTAGGTAAATGAAATCGAAAACAAATCAAAATCTGGAATAACTTACATACTTTGTTAAACACAACAATATCACAGCTCTCAATTTATTAATTAATTGGTTCCACTGTAAGATGTTCTTCGATCAAAGTATCAACAGACACTAAATCATCCACAATTGTCATCATAATTTGCAATTTCTTGATCCGTAACCAACAGGCATAAGCTTAGCTGCAACATGAAATGAAATCCAATGTCAGGTGATGGATAAAATCTATGGCATACAATATATAAATGCCACTAAAGGTCATGAATGTAGAGATCATATTGCAGTCCATCGGATTTGGTACGAAGTCACTTGTATCGAATAACTTTCATTTTCAGTCCAATCTACACAAGCAATCCAATGAAGAAATGAAACAAGACCGAGTCCATAAACAAAATTGTGCTTATCGAGCCAAAATCATCGAAGCCCTCATCTCCATCATCTGATGCACCAAACAGATGATTAGTACAATAAAAGCATTTCAAATGAAAAAATAGTGATGATGACGCTAATATAGGCAAAAGCATAATCTATTTCAAGTGAATAACGACAATCAACAAACCATTTTAATGTTTCAAGAAAGAATTATTCATACCAGGGCATTCATCGTTGTCACCACCCAAAAGAAATACATCCAGGTCTTGCTCAACAAATGAGGCCGAAGTTTTATTATGTTGCTTGCTTTCCTTTGCCTGTTGTTAAGACGTCATTTCAATGTTTGAAGATTCCTTCATTTTTTTTGTCCCAAATTTTTCTGCTGTTTTTTGCCCAATCTCTTTCTTGTACCACTTCTCATACCTGTATGGAAGCATATATTAGCAGGGTTTACTACTGGTAACAAAAATAATGTTATCTAAAACACAAGTAAAAGTGCACATTAAAGCAAGGAAATATCTAAAATGCACCTTCAGATCCAGATGACATGCACAATTACTCAAGAATTGATTCTGAGAAAGATGTGTTTTAAAGAATTTCAAGTCAAATGAAAAGAAATCAATACTATTAAACGTGTCCTGAAGGCCAAACCACATCACTAAAATGGAAACAAATTTAACCAGGCAAGTTTCAACCTTAAGATGAGTGTTTTCCTTCTCCAAGATGGTAACCAATCTTTTCATATTCTCCATTATATCATCAGAACTTTCATCCTCCCGTCTGTTCAACTCCTTTTGTAGATAATTTATTTCTATTATTTTCTTATTCGATTCGTTGCGTATTTGGTTCAACTCTGCAGAGCGCTGCCAATTAAATAGATTAAAAATATTTGACAATAGAACTCAAAAGTGAAACAAAAACAAAGAGAAGAGCTTATACATATTCTTTTAGTGATGAAACAATCGATGAAATAGATCAAAATGATTTTCTACCTCCTAAATGTTACTCAAATGAATAACACTATCCTATGAAGTAGCAATTACTAACAAATTAATAAAACTTGTATGTATGCAACAAACATAGCATAAACATCATAAAAACATACTAATTTCTAGGAACACCGTACTTGCGAGATTTAGGCTAAAATACGAGAAAAATATATGGTACAACAACATCATTATATGATTGGAAACATGCTCAAGTGAAGCAATACAAAGCATGTAAAACTCAAAGATCACTATCCTAATTGATAATTAAGTGAGAAACATTAGGGTTCTATAAGCAAAAGAGTTAAAGTTGACTTTATACACCAAAATAGTATAACATTTATCATATCGATGATTGAGAATCTTACTTTTCCTTGTCCGATTTGTAAACTTAAGCTCCTCCCGAAAAGACTCATTCCGCTTGTGCTCTCTCGAAATTTAAAGTAAAACAAAATTAGATGGAAAAAGGAAAAAAGACTGTTCCATTGTTTGAGAAGGGGTGAATGCAAGTATCATAATTGGGTCTTAAGGTGTACAAATATACCTTGTAATCTTATCTGTACGTTCACTAATTTATCATGCTCATTTTCAAGTTCTATCTTGAATTGCTTTATTTGTGATTTGTGACTAGCTTGAATGGCCTCCAAGGATCTAGTTTTTTCTTCCAGCAAATTTGCAAGCTCCTAGAAGGCAATCATATATCTTTTTATCAAGTTTACTCATTATCTAAACTTATAGGAGGAAGAAAAAGTTCTATACTAGAATAATATGGAAAAAATCATTAGAAAGGGTGCACCATCCCATAAAAAGAGGGGGAAGAATAAAATAACAGAGGATGCATGCACCAGGTGCAAACCAATTATATATCCAGGCAGCTTAAAACGACACTTATTAAAAAAAAGAAAAAAAAAAACAAGTGATGCATATGAGAAAGATGAAACAGTAAAAAAATGCATCAACAATTTCTCGGTGTATAGAAAGGAAAACTTCCATACCTTTTTTAATTATTATTCTACAATGGCTCCTACTAGCCTAACTTTCCTCCTAGGGACTTGTACAATCTTGGTGATAAATAGATATTCAATTCAATTTTGACAAATTTTATTATTTAAGCATTAGATATCTTGTATCATAAGTCAAGTATTAGACATATACAACCTAAAAATGGATGATAAAAGCAACATACTTCATTGCAATAAGCAAAACATTATGGATTCCATGTATGATTGAGGAATAATAATTTCAAAAATTATTGAATCATTATCATTTATAAAGATTTGAACTTTAGATCAACCCCAAAATTTATTCCAAGAACTACAATCACCATCGGTACCTCTTTTTCTTTTAATAAAGCAGCATAATGGACTGATAAGGCCTTAATTTTTGCCTCAGATTCCTAGAGCTTCTTAATTTCTGCTCTGTATCTTCCAACCTACCAAAATAACACAAAGAGAGAGAGGAGGAAGATGGTTTAGTTATCAACCATATTCTTTAGAAACACAAGACTCAATTATTTGAACTATCAATTGATATGAATATGCTCATGCACTATGATTACACTTACCGTGCTAATAATTAAAAATTTAACTTTGTAGTATATGCAAAATAAATACACATTAGGCCGGTCAATTTACCCCCATGAAGACTCAAGAATTTGGGAAAATATCAGAGAAAAAAAGAAAGCATCACAGATTGGTGCTTACTATTCAAACAACATTGAATGTTTTAATCCCGGTAAAAGACCATATATCCAACAAAGATGGAAATAAATGACCATAATCTGGCAGTAATTCCCCAAATATATATATATATATATATATATATATGAATTAAGCCTTAATATAATTAACAAGTATATATATATGTTCTATTATTTTTGAAAAAGAAAATTACATTAACTCAAGTCAAAACTATATCCTACTATACTTTCAATTAATAATCCCCAAAACAAGCAGGAACTAGAACAAATCAAGAACAATAGCAAAACAATTGCAACAATTTCTAGTTTCATCTTCTATTCACTAACAACAAGAAGCTAATATATGAATCAGTACCAAACGAACCAACGAAAACCCCATTAAATTGGACTAAATTTTACTCTAACTATTTTTTCTTTTTGACTAAAAAAGAGAGAAAAAGAGTTAAGAAACTAACTTAGAACAGGCCAAATAAGGAAGATTAAAGAAAGAAAACCCTAGTTGAATTTTATAAAATTCAAAATATGAAATTACCAGTTCCTCCATCACCGACGATAACGAATTTATGAGAATACCAAGCTCCAAACGAGCTATTGATCAAGTCTGTCAAGCTAAATTCATTTATCCAAAAAAAAATATTTAGTTATCCAAATACCAACTTGGACATGATAATTTGCTGCATTTAAATGCCTAAAGTTTCAAAGATGATAACATAGTTTACAACATATAACACTCTAAGTTTCGGTTTTCAAACTTAATAAATTTCAGCATTTGAACATCATCTATTTACCATTCGGACATCATAATTTACAAGATATAGCACTCCAAATTTCTAGGTTCCAAACATAACAAATTTCAACATTTATTCAATAGCATCTAAATATATAAATGATTTATGACCATGTTATCATTCATCGCATATTTAAAATCATCCATTTTAGAGAACAAACGTCAAGACTGCTATACAAGGAAGGCAAAAGGTCTACTCTCACCATGACCAACTCTCTTTCTCGAAATTGCATGTTATATCAAGATGTACTTGTGCAAGTGAACTTTCATGTAAAAAGGTATGCAATAGATCAGAGAAGGGGTACAATTATCAGTCCAAACTCCACCCATCAACATTTATCATCCTCTTGACATATCAGAACAAGGTAGTCTGGCACCAACCCCACACAATTGCATAGAACAAGACTAATCAAAATACGCAACTAATAATAGACACCATCAATAAAGTAGCATCAGGATACAAATCCACCACCTTTTAGCACCATTTACGAAACTATCATAAGTTTATATGCTCATAGCCGCAAACATATAATAGAACCTATAAAGCTAAAATATTAGAGACTAACCTTCTTTTCCTTTTCCAAAATTTCTCTTATGGGACAAGGTAGTGCTGCCTCTTTGCTTGTCTTTGAACAATTTTACTAGCAAACCTTCTTTCAAGTAGGCTTGACATATATAAAAGAAGTGAACCTTTTACCTGATATGCCTTTGCCTAATCAAGACGCGGGCATGGTGAATAGACTTGGCCATACCAGTCTTGAACACAAGTGTTTGCAAGCGGCGTTCAAGGAAGTTCTCGACAGTCAAAGCCAAGACATAATCAAGCTTGTTCTGGCTCTCATCCAAAAGTCCATACCTGTTCATCCTACGAAGAAGAGCTTCACCTTCAAAAATACGACGAGGGTTCTTCTCATCAAGGGTGAGAAGGTCCCTAGCAGCATTACGGATACGACTCAAGCATACTGGGCCCTCTACAACTCCCTCGTACATCGGAGCCCATACTCTCCTACAAGCCTCAACTCAGCATCTAATCGTTCTTTCTCATATGGACGCCTTGGCTTCTTAAAGGTCTTCCCATCTACAACCACACATAAATTTCACCAACAAAACTGAGATTCCACTAACATCAATGAGCCTGAAGCAATTAAACAACAATAATCTTGTCTTTGTTTACCAAATAATGTTCAAATTTGAATAAATCAATAGGTAATAAATAGATCACAATGGAAAATTCAAACTACAAATACAGAAATATTCGAAATTAAATGTAATTTCTAAGATCGTAAACTAAATTAAATTTTAAAAAATATCATAAAAGGTATTATAGGAGATGCATAGAGATGTCCGATTACCCATTTGTGAGAACCAAAAAAATAGCTAAAATCAGAAGAACAAAAACCATCATAGTAAAATACAATACAAACTTAGATGAAAATACAAATTAGGCAACACAAAACACTAGAATACAAAATGGGTTAACTTACAGTTGCGGTAGAAACTGACGTGAACCATGGCGTCGTTAAAGTTGTTGTAGATTAAAGTTGGAGGGAAAGGGGAAGATGCCGAAGTACGGAAAGAGAAATGAACTGGAGAGTTGAAATAAGTAAATTTTAAAACAGATGGACGAAGATCGGTGCGAACATATGGACGAAGATCAGTGGGGGAAATCGATTTAGGGATTTTGGTTTGGGGATTTTGGGAGGGAAAATTTGGGGATTTAAGAAATTTAGGTTTTGGGGAAATGATAACACGGATAGTGAACTTAGGTTTTAGCAGAGAAATTTTGTGGCGTTTTATTAAAAAACGCCAGTATAGCTTATTTTTGCGGTGTTTTTACTAGAAACGCCACTATAGCTCTATTTTTTGCTTAAAAACGCCGCTATTACATAATTTTAATTTTTTTTCTATTTTTAACCTATATTTTTCTATGTTTTTTCTTCTAAAATTTGTGTGTTGAGATTATTATTTTTTGAATTTTTATTTTATTATATTTTGAATAGTGAACTTTTTAACTAAAATATTAAATATTAAAATTTTAAGTTTTTAAGTTTTTAATTTTTAATTTTTTTTTTTATTATTAAATTTTAAAATTTAATTACCATTATCAACTCTTTTACTTAATTCCTTTTTCTTTCTTTTTACATCAACATTATTCTTTTAAGTATGGTCTGCATTAGTTGTTTAGATTTTTATATAAATGACATTTAATTATATGTACACACCTAAATTTTGATATAGATACATCTCGTAATTATATATGAATTTTGGTTTAATATCTAATTCTAGATGTGAAATTCTAATTGTAGTTTAAATGTATAGTTGAAACTTTAATTTTGTTTTAATCATGCACATTATTTTAAAATATAAATACATCAATATATTTTTATATTGAATAAATATAAAATTTTATGTATGCAATATATAAATAAAATATGATGTTAATTATATCAATAATTGTGTTAATATTTTACAAGATCTGGATCAAATTAAAGTTCATGTATACAATTGCACACTAAACCATTGTTCATGTAAGCTTTTGGGATTTATCCCATTTTGATATATATATTTTTAAAACAATAATTTATATTTATCTTATTTTGATTTATATTCTAAAAAATCCAAGATTAATCCTAACCCTAACTCCTAAAGCCTAATAGCCAACCCCTAAAATTATAACCCTTAAATTATTTATTTTTGCGGCGTTTACAAAAAAACGCCACTAATTCTCGATCTAGCAACTATAGCTCAACTACAAAACGTCGTCGTGTTGATTAACATCTTTGCGGCGTTTTTGGCTAAGCGCCGCTAATGCTCAGATCTTTAGCGGCGTTTTTCTAAAAGCGCCGCTAATGCTCAGATCTTTAGCGGCGTTTTTTTAAAAGCGCCGCTAATGTTCAGATCTTTAGCGGCATTTTTACAAAAGCGCCGCTAATGCTCAGATCTTTGGTGGCATTTTTTAAAGCGCTGCTAATGCTCAGATCTTTAGCGGTGTTTTTACAAAACTGCCACTAATGCTCAGATCTTTAACGGCGTTTGGAAAAAAACGTTGCTATTTCTCATTTTTAGTGGCGTTTTGGACATAAACGCCACTATTGCTCAACTTTTTGCGGCGTTTTCTTTCAAACACCGCTAAAGTATAATATTTGCAGCGTTTTTCATTAAAACGCCACTAAAAACGCCGCTAAAAGTCTGTTTTGGTGTAGTGTTAAAATCAACCGATTTTTGAAAAGATATTGTACCTTTTGAAAACGCACTAAGTTTTTCTACTAAAATAAACAAATGATTTAAAAAAATTATTTTATAAACTCCGATAGTTTTACTGAGCCATTTCGAGTGCCAATGTAATCTTCAGAATTCAGTCTTAACGTCTAGATCAGGTTGGGGAGGTTACAATCATTGCCCTTAATATATATTAACAACCCCGAGCTAAATTATCGAGCCGAGGTTGAGCTCGAGTTCAAAAATTTGTAAATGAGCTTAATTGAGCTCAAGCTCAAGCAGCTCGATTATATATCGAGTCGAGCTTGAGCTTAAAAAAAGATATTCAATTGAGTTTGAGTGGAGTACCGAGCTCCAAATAATTTTGAGTCGAGCTTGAGCTCAAGCTTGACAATATTTAGGTCCAACTTGACTTAGTTACACCCCTAATCGTCATAGAAAAGCGCTTGTTGAATCCTAAAGGATACTTTGCAGGCAAATTATCCTTAGGGGCAATGTTATACATACCTCATGCATTAGTACTCAAATTATCATTAAAAACAATGTTATACATCAAATAGGTGAACTCATAATGACTTTGTTTTCTTAGTAGATTTGGTTTGTAAAGATTGAAGTGAAGAGAATATATCTAGAAGAGGAGGGAAATAGAGATTTATGAGGTTTGTTGTCCGATAAAATATTTAACCTAACCTCGTTGCTTATGTGTGACAATATCAAAATCATTTAATATTAAAAAGAACACATATTTTAACTAACAATTGTTGGGTGTAATAGCAGGGCACATTGTATTTCTAAGAGAAGATGTAAGTTCGAACCATGAAGACGATATTATTGAAAAGGGCGACCATCAACCTCAACATAAACCATAAAAAAAAAAAAAAAAAAAAAAAAGATTTTAAAAGTTAATATCCCTAACATCCTTATTTTAGGGGTGTTGTTTGTATAAAAGTCTAAGTACTTGGTGCTCCAAAAGAAGTATTTATAATACCATCTCAAATTTGAAGCATTGAAAATATGATTTAGTCACAAAAGCCACTTAACCCTTACCGACATCCCACCTTATTAATTTATTTAGTGCACATATTAAGTTTTTTTTTTTTTTTTGTAATTCGCCATTTATTTTTTTAATTTGATGGATTACGTTTTAGGGGTGAGAAAGACGAAAATGATTGTGAAAATTGGTTGCCAGGAGAAAGATGTATAAGAAATTAAAAGATAAGAATTGAATTTGCTAATAAATGAGATTACACGATTTAAATTCGTCTAATAAACCACCCTTTTTTGCAATTAAAAACAGATGCATGTTAGGCTAAGCTAGGCCTGATCCTTGGCTGCTGCTTCTTCTTCCTTTGTTATCTTTGCTTCTTCATCAATGCTATTTTGTCCCATCCAAGATTCCACTTTTCCTTCCACTTCCTCTACCTGCATTTTTAAGTTTTAAGATTACACACAAATATTAATGGTATAAATACGAAGCTATCGCATCATTCGTTTCAACATAATCAACACATTTAATAATTTGTGTTATGTTTTCTACTAATTTAGATGATTAATACCAAAAAATAAGATATATATCTGCAGTTTCTGCCATTTAGTAGATAAAGAACATGAAGGTCCACCTACATATTTTAAATTACAATAAATTTACTTCTTTTTTCACTTTGATTTTTTTTTTTTTTGGATTATTTTTACTTTGAGCATTTAGATTTTAATAAATTTAATTTTCTGGATGAAAAGTGATTCAAATGTCCACGTATATAAAATTTTAAAAATACATAAAATTATTAAAATTTTCATAAAATTCATCTAACTTTTTAGAAAGTTATGTATGTAATTTTAATAGTTTAGTCAATTTTTTCATCCAAAAAATAAGTAATTTGATTGAGTTTTGGATAGGGTGAATGTTCGATCGAATCGAATCGAATGAAAAAATTTCGAGTTAATCGAGTTGACGAATCATATTTTATCATCCTAATTTGATTTGAAATTTTCTCGAATCGAGTCGAGTGAGATGGAATTCGAATCGAATCGAATCGAATATATTTGTTCGAGTTAAATTTTTAAAAAAAAATTTTGGGTCCTTGTATCCATTGTCACCCATCGTAATAAAATTTATCCACCTTAACCAAATTTTTTATTAACTTTCATCACCAAATAATTTATTTATTAATCTTTTATATGGGTTAGCTTCTTTGCTTGTTTAGTTCTTTCAATTATCTTGATTCTTGTCACTATATATTTTGGAATTAAAAAATATTAAATGTAAAATGTGATTTTTAATAAAAGTTATTTTAAAGATAAAATGTGAAATTGATACCAATATAAAATTTTAATATGAATATTTTATGGCATAATTAATAATTCAATTTTAATATAAATATTCAATATGACTAAACAATTCAATAATATAAATAATATAAAATGTGAAATTTAATTTAATAATATAAATAATAGATATAAATAAAATTATTACTATTTATGTTTAGTGATTTTTTTGGATAATTTTGATTTTTATTTGAGAGTAAAGGGTGAGAAGTAAAAGTTTAGGGGAAAATAAAAGTTTTATAGAATAGAAGTTTGAGGGAAAATAAATAGGAGGAGTTAAATTTTGAAGGGAAAATATTAAAAAAAAAATTGGATGGGGGATTGTTTGGGGTAGATGGGAGGTGAGATGAGAAAAGAGTAAAAGTTTTAGGAAAAAAGTGGGAGGGAGTAAAAATTTTGGGGGGAAATAAAAAGTTTTGAGGGTTTTTGGTAGTAAAATTTTGAGAAAAAGTAAATGGGAGAGTAAAATTTTGGTGGGAAATGATTTTGGGTAGATTGGGGGGTTAGGATGGAGAGGAGTAAAAGTTTTGGGGGGAAAGTGGGAAGGAGTAAAAGTTTTGAGGGAAAAGTAAAAAAGTTTGGGAGTTTGGGGTAAAAATGTAAAATATTGTAGTTTGATATTCCAATTATTCGAATTATTCGAGTTATTCGAATTCGAAAACTCAACTCGATTCGAACTCGAAATTCGAAAAAAAAATCGAGTTGACTCGAATAACTCGAATAACTCGAATCGTTTAACTCGAAATTCGAATTTTTTTCGATTTTTTCGAGTCAAATCAAGTTTTGCTCACATTTAGTTTTGGAGGTAGAGAGTTAAAGTGGCCAAAAAAGGAATATGACCAAAGTGACAAAATGGGTAATTAGGAGCTAAATTTGTCATTATGTTTATTTTTTTTTACTGAAGTACTTGGAGGTCCCTGTATTATAGAGATTAAATCAAATTAGTCCTATTATTAAGTAGATCAATTTAGTCCCTATACTATCACAAAGAATCAAATAAGTCCAAATTGTAACAAAATTAATATTTCTTGTATAAAAATGTCTTGAATTTTTTTCTTCAATTACAATTCAATCCTAAACAAAAGATTTAATTTCTGAACTATAAAAACTTTGAAATTATTAAACTTTTAAACAGTAAATATTAATTTTATTTCAATTTGGCCTTATTCAATTCTTTTAATAGTACATGAATTAAATTAATTCATTTAATAATAGAGACTAATTTGATTAGGTCTCTATAATTAAGAGATTTCTAGATACATTCACCTTTTTTCCCTTTGTTACTAGGGTTTGCCCTCAAGTCATTGAAACTAATAATATAATACTTTACCAATTCTTAAACTATCCATAAACCTCACAATGTTCAAGTTGAAAATTGAACTAAAATTCCATTTGCCTCCTACAAATATTATTTACAACGGTAAACTATACATATAGTTACCTAACTTTTAAAAATTTTCATTTTAGACATATAAACGACAAAAAAAAAAAAAATCAAAATGGGCACTCACATTACAAAATTTATTTATTTTGATCACTTGGTTAAAATAATAAATTATCATTTCAACTAATTCTTTTCCACCTTGGATATTAATATCCATTTTATTATTTTGCATTCAAAATATTTATTTTCATTTTAATCACTAAAAAAAACCCTAAACCCTAACATTTTGGGAACATCTTGAATGTTAAAGCTTCTTTTTATCTGTTGCAAACAAATCAAGAAGGGAAAACACATGGTTAGCTCTATCTTTCTGGCAAGGTAGTAGAGTGGAGTGTTGGAATGATGAGGGCTTCGGCTTGTGGCTTTGGGTTTCGCGGCAGGGGGAGCCACCGCTATGGTGGACATGTGAAGGCATTGGCATCACTAGGCCCCTGTTTAAGCCTCCCCAGCAATGACTTTTGCGAGAGTTTTTTACACCACATTTTCAAGATTGGTGAGCTTAGGATGAAATCCCAACTTAATATCTCTATTGCAGGCTTTAGGGGTATTTTACTAGTTTAAATTTGGAATAGAAGACTGCCAAAAGCTGCAATTCGTTTGGTTAAAAAAGGGGTATTTTAATGCAAAATAACGAATGCCATGTTTGTAATTTTAATAAAATAAACAAATTTCATAACGTGAGTATCCATTTCGTAATTATTTTTTTAAGCGCCTAAAATAAAAGGTATCTCTTGTGATATTTTTTTTTTCTTTTTGGAGGTATTATCTTGAATTTATGCTAGTGATAAAATATTGACTAACTTAATCCAATTGTTAATAATTAATTAAAAATGCTGAAAAGAAAAACGGATTAGGTAAATAGCAATGAAAAAAAAAATACCTTGTCAATGAGATCTCCAGCTAAGCGTGCACCGTCAGCTGTATTTTGAGCCATATCTTCAACAAATTGAAGGGCATTTTTAAGTCTGCCTTCCGGCAGATGATTTCCGATATCATCCGCCACTTCCTCCACTTGTCCCGCCACTTTTTCCACAATATCCGTCACCTCTTCTGCTTTATCTATTATTGTTTCAACTTCGTCTGTACATATATACTACTTAACCTCAAAAATATGTTGATGATATATGGAAATGCAATTTCAATAACTTATGATCCATACCTTTCAGTTTTAACAATGGCCCCCATTTGCTCCTCCAAAAGGGTAGGATTATACTCATCAAAATTCCCACAACCCATAGTTTCCTGCTCAAAAACTCACTCTCAAATACATCATTTCTTTCCTTGTTTATTTGTAAAAAAAAAAAAAAGAAAAAAGGGCTAAACAATGGTAGATAAGACTAACCAGGAACCAGGATCTGAAGGTCCTGATCCTATACTGCAACACACGACCAGGTTGTTGTCCCTGTCTGTATTTAGCAACCTAAGACCGATGCCCGGCAGTTGCAGATTGTGGTTCCGTAGAATCTGATGATTTTTTGCCTTGTGTATTGAACTTGATATCACCAAGAAATGGCTAAAACGTATAATGGGAGGCTGGAGTTTGCAGGAATATGGCATTTGAAGTTTGCATGGAAAGATGGATGCTGAAGTAGTCGCCATAAATGTGTGGGAATGAAATGAAGTTAAGGTATGTGAAAATGAGAAAAATTCAGAGAGGGTTTTGTTGAATAAATTATCGCGTGTAGGAATGGCAGCTAGAAACGATCCAAAGTAAGTTTTAGGTGGGTTAGGAAGAAAGGTAAATATTATAAATTTGATTGAAGTCAATGAACCCTAGTCCTGGTTAAGCCCATATGTTGAATTTTATTATCTTCTGCAGATTCCTTACAAGTTTCCTCCTAATTGCTATTTCTAGTTCGTTTGTTTGATTTTCTCTTTGAATTTATTGGAATTTGTCAAATATCATCTCTAAATGCACTACAAGTTATCATCAACCTATCAACTTGTATTGTAGATCCGGTCGGGGATGAATTTTTATTTTTCTTAAAAACAATATACACAAATATATCTCAGATAATATTATTAATATCGTGTACAACTAAAATGATTTTACAATTTTACATGATATTTTACACAATTGATTTTTTTTTTACATTATGATATTAAAAGATATCAACCATTAAATATATATTAATATAGACAATATTTAGACCATTATGATAGAGATATTAGATTGATTCAAAATTTTACATGCTTGAAAAGTATAAATATCTCGATGAATTTAACCTTTGGTTTGCTAAACTATTAGTTGTCTAAAAAGTTACATAAGTGTGTAAAATCACTTTAGTTTTACATGGTTTTACACCGTGAAAATGAATTCTTCCTCACTTTTTAATATTTATTTATTTATTTTAAAATTACTACACTTCGAAAGGACTATAGATTATATCTCACTCTTTGAACCTTTTTTATAAAGTCAAACCTTTTATTTAAATAATTTTCTAAAATTATTTTACACTTTCTCTTGATATTTTTTAGGTTTGTTTTATTGTTCATATTCGAGGATTTTGGTTGTCTCTCCCAACAATGTCATTTCTAAAGTTAATTTGAATATCACAACACCCAACACTTATTGATCACATTCCACTTTATTTCTTTTTTGTTTTTAAATAAAAAATAACACATATTTAATATATCATTTGTGAAGTTTAAATGGGTTGATGATGTGAAAAACTCCCTTCACTATATGGGATATTTATAAATTAGTCATTTCCCAACACACCATTTTTATATTCTAAGCCCAAATAGTTTCAATAGATGGGTTTTCAGTTTTAGGCCTACTTTAACAAAATTCTCGTATCAATTCAATCAAAAATGTTGTTTTGATCAATAAAAAAAATAGAAGAAGCTTCAACCAGTTTGATCCATGTTTTGGATTTTTTTAAAATTAGGCCCAAATGTTGGACTTTCCTTTTTTGGTCCAACTGCTCAAACCCATTAAAGATTAAAATCGTTCAAACCCAATAATGTTTTTTTTTTATTTTGATTTAAAAAAAAAAATGTTTGTTGTTTGATGGAGTGTAAAGCATTCTTTTGTCCACCTTTAGCTGATATTCTGATATAATGTTTTATTTGATTCACGTCTTGTAAATTATAATTGGATTTTTACCTTTTTTTTTTGTTGACTTAGAGGAAAAATCTTAAATTTTTAATTTACAAATACAAAATGGAGTGTTTTTGTTTTTTTGGTTTTTAACAAAAAGAGATATGTTAAAGTCAAGAATCTAATTGTTCAAACATAATTGAATTACATTAATTATGTTGGTTTGGTGATAAGGTGTTTATTAACTTACCCATTTGTCTTGTGTTTGAATCTTTGTGAAAGTAATAAGGAAATATTTTACATTTTTTATCTTTTTCTTGAAAATAACTCAGTTTTAATTTTTTAAAGCCTTTAATTAAATTCTTGTTTTTCTCACGTTCTTCTCTTCTTTTCCCACAAAACTATTTCGATTCTCTGCTTCTCCACGTTTTCTATCCTTTTTATTTCATTTTTTGTGCTTTCTGGATTCAAATCTTGATGCGGGTGTGGTGAATTTGTTACTCGTTATCCTTATGGAACACTTTATTTCGGTCGGGTAAGGGTTTAATGCCTTCTATCGTTAGTTAATAACCTCTTTTTCTGTTGGATACCAAATTTGAGTCATAAGGGTCAAACTCTATTTTGGGTAATTGGTTTGATTGTTTGATGTGATTCTAGGAAAGGATCAGACGACAATTGACGCTTCTCCAGCCTCTTAAACGTTAGTTTGCTAACAATTTCTGCTGTGTGTGTTTATCGTTTTGGAAGTTGGATATGGACGTTTGTGTTAGGAAAGTTGATTTGGTTTCTGTATATTTGTTTAATTGCACGCGTTTATGTCGTTTTTAGGCTCCGAAATCGTCACTGCTGCTTCTACATCAAAATCGTATCAGGTGTGTAACGAAACCTGAGAAATCAGCAAATGACAAAAGCCAGAATTAAGGCTATGATAAAGGATGAGAAGGATAAATGCGAAAGCAGATCGTAAAGTTTGTCAAAGTCGTGGATTTGACTTAGGGCTCTAGACGTTGGGAAAGAAACTTGAATTTTGACACAACCTGAAATGAAGTCGAATCCAAGTGAGATAAAACAATTAAAATAAATAACTAAAATAAAATAATAAATCAAATATTAGAATAATAAGGAAACAAATAAAAAAAAAATGGAAAGATAAAGCGTGGCGTATAGAAGTCCTAAGAAGCCTTGGAAGTGCGAAGAATCCACAACCCCCTTCAAGTTGCTCTAATTTCCCCTATAGAAACCTTGGCAAGAAAAAGTTTGAAGATGATCCCTACAATCTAAAAAGATTGTTAAAACTATTCTAAAAGAAACTCAAGAGAAATTCTTGAAAAGAAAAACCCAGAGAGGATTTATTAACTCAAAAGAGAAATAGAATAATAATGAATTGACTCCATTGTGTACAATGCAAAAACCTATATATATGCTAGCTAAATAAATCTAAATAAAACTCTTAAGTATACTAGAACTCTAATTTAATCTAAACAAGAAAAAGTTTTAAACTAAACTTTCTTGTTAACATAAAACTCCTAAATAACTTAAAATACTTAATAATTATAAAAATTTGGAATAAAATAATAATAAAATAATAAGAGCTAATAAATACAATATTGGGCTCATATATAATAAAAATTAAGCCTAAAACTCGAACCCTGTATGATTTAAACTCGAATTAAAAGCCTGAAATTCGTAATTCCCGTCACAATCCCGTTCAGAAATTCTTCTTACACAGTCTTCACTAAAACAGTCATAACTTGAGCTCCCGAACTGTAATAGTTTGTTTTCAGTGAAATCAGAACAGTGGTTTCGGGACCACAAATCTGAGTCCGAAAAGAAAAATTATTTTAATATTATTTTATGGTCTGAATTATGATAGAAATATCGTATGAAAAAAAATTCGTAAAGAAATTTTACTGATTACATGTTTAATTTAATAGAAAAGACCAAATTGCATAAAGTGCAAAAGTTGGATTCTAGTAGCTATAAGTATCAAATAGCTATGGAATTCAAAATTTGAGGCTCTTATATGGTAAATAGACCATTAAGAGGAGTTAGTAGATAAGGTATGATGATTCATCCATGGAAAATAAAATAAAAAAAATGACTAAATTGGAAAGAAAAAGATGAAAAGATGATAAATAATAAAATAACATAAAAATATGATCATATTATGATCTTTCTTAAAACAAAGACATGGAAACCCTAGTTTTTGGGTGTTGAGTTCAAGAAAGTTGTTTTAGCTCAATTAGGTATGTTTTCTTGTCGCGTTTTAAGTAATTTTCATATTTTCGATATCGTAATAGCTTAATCTAACTATCTCGGGGATTAATTTGTAAAGTTATCAAAGTATTAGGGTTTTTCCATGGATGAATACGCATGGATTATGAAGTTTTATGGTAGAAAATGAAAGGTTGTTGATAAATAAACAACTTTTGTAAAGAGAATTTTGATGAAATTATGATTTAGGGACTAAACTGAAAAGTTGTAAAATTCATGGAAAAATTCTAAATTTTATGAAATACATGGGCTACTATTGCGACATGTAAAAATTGACGAGGCTTGGAACAAGGATTAAATTGCATAAATTTCATTTTTCGAGCCTAGGGATGAAATTGCAATTAAATAAAAGTATAGAGGTAAAATGGTAATTTTGCTTAAGATGTGAATTGTATTGAATTGAATATGAATTGTATTAAATTGAGATAAATTTACTCATATAGATCCTGAAAGACAAAATACGGAATTAGATCGAGGAAAAGATAAAGTATCAAATTAGTAGACAACAAATCAACGAACACTTGTCAACGTAAGTTCATGTAATTAAATTGTGTATATTTATATGTTTGAATTGGATATTGTATATATGTGAATTGTATAAATTCCGTATGTATAAAACTAATCACATATCCGATAATACTTGATAAATAATAAATCCAGTTTGAATAAATGAAATTCGATGCATACAGGGTTCCTGAATTGGTTGTGGTCCTTTATATGTTGCGGACACACTACAGCTCAAAAGAGTGCCCCGTTATTAGCTCTTATGAGCATCCCGATATTTGGCCCTCTCGAGCTTCCCGTTATATGGTTCTTGCGAGCTTTCCGTTAATAGCTTTTCGTAGTATCCCGATCGGTCGTGATGTTGCATATGTTATGGGCACACCGCAGCTCTTATAAGTGTCCCGTTATATGGCTCTTCGTGAGCTTCTCGATTAAAGGCTCTTTGTGAGCTTCTAACTAATGTCTCTTCGGAGCTTCCCAATATGGCTCGTTTGAACTTCTCGATATAAGGCTATCTAGAGCTTTCTGATTAATGGCTCTTCGGAGCTACCCGTTATTGGCTCGCTTGAGCTTCCTAATTATGACTCTTATGAGCTTCCTGTAGGCTTCCCGTTAATGGCTCTCATGAGCTTCCTATTATATTGCTTGAGAGAGGGCTTCCTGATTATGTGCTCTAGTGAGTACCCCCCAAATATGAATTGATGGATTTCAAACTCGTCCACTTCATATGTACTACCCTTGTATCCATCGATATTTTAAATAATTTAATGGGTAAAGTTTCGTTATGAGATGAAATGAATTCAAGATGAATTACTATGAGAAATATTTGAAGTACAAAGATATGATATGTACATGTTCACGCATACTTGAAGTGATAAATACATGTATGTGAAAATTGAATATTGATGAGCTCATTCATGTTTCTTGGTATTTAAGTGAATTACATGACTAGCATGCTTGATGAGGATATGTGTTTAGGCAATTGGGCAAATTGGTTTGAGCATGTTTAGTTAGCTTACCTTAATGTGAAATAAATGGTAAGTTAATTTCCTGTTATACGGACTTACTAAGTGTTATATGCTTATTCTGTTTTATTTTCCCTGTTTTATAGTACTCAAAAGCTCGTAAAGGTTGGAGGTTGGTTAGAGCATTATTACACTATCCCTCGGCTCATTTTGGTACAAATAGTAAATTACTTTTGGTTATAATAGCATGTATAGGTTAACTAGCCAATGTTAATATGGAAATGATTTTAGTTGTAACTAACCTTTGGAATGGCTTGTGATGATCATATTTTGATATGTATGTAAAAGGTCTTATCATGTTTAATGTGTGCTAGTATGGTTGAATGATGGATAATTTATAAACATGTTGATGGTTGGATTTGAATGTCTTGTATTGACTTGAGAACATATTTAAGTGTTTATGTAGGTGGAAGGCAAATTTGGGTGAGAAATATGGCTTGGAAATGACCTTATTTCGTCCACACGGGCAGAGACAAGGGCGTGTGTCTCAACCATGTGTGACACACTGCCTAGCATATGGGCATGTGGTTTGGCCTTGTGTCCCTTACATCTTTAAAATTTCAAAACAGAATGCATAGAATTGATTACACGGCCTGACACACAGGCGTGTGGCTTGGCCGTGTGACCCTTGCACTTACACACGGCCTAGCACACGGGCGTGTGACCCAAGTCAGAGAGTTACACGAGTACTAACACGGGCTGGGACACAGCCATGTGCCCTATTTCGAATGCCCACACAGCCTGTAACACGGGCATGTGTACCCTGCACCTAGGAAAAATTTTGAAATTTCGTAAAAAATTCTCTGAGTACCCGGTTTAGTCTTGACTTATTTCTAATGTATGTTTTGGGCCTCGAGGGCTCATTTAAGGGGCTTTATGAATAATATCTGACATGAATGTTAAATAATATGAAATGTTTATATTTGATTTGTTTATTTTTGGTAATGCTCTGTAACCCTGTTTTAGCCATGGATACGAGTTAGGGGTGTTACATTTACTGGTATCAAAGCTATGGTTTAGTTGATTTTTAGAGTTAACGTAGAAAGTACGAGTCTAGCTATATATGCTATTATATAACCTGTGATAGTGTGATATCTCTTGACCATTGTAAACATGTTTTTCATATAATAATTTCGTCCAACCGAGCTGAATCCGAAGAAGCTAAGAGCAATGCTCAAGCTTCAGCTTAAATAGTAGCTTCGAGCAGTAGAAGGCTTGTATCTGAGGGCCGAGGAAGAGAGCTAAAAAAGCCTTCTTCCAAATGATGAATGAATGGTTTACCGAATATATAAGAACAAATCGACTGTGCAACAACCTCCACCCCCTCTTATTTCTCAACCAGTTCCTGATATGCCATAAGGTACAAAACTTGTTAGAACTGGTAAGCCTCCTGTTGATAAAATTCATAAATATGGGGCAGAAGAATTCAGAGCTACAACTGAAGATGATCCAAAATGGCCGAATTTTGGTTAGAAAATACTATCAGAATTTTGGATGAATTGTCATGTACACCAGCTGAATGTCTAAAATGTGCTATATCTCTGTTAAAAGATTCAACTTACCAATGGTGGAATACACTGATTTCTGTTGTACCGAAAGGGATGGTCACTTGGGAATTTTTCCAAATTGAGTTCAAAAAGAAACATATCAGTAAGAGATTTCTTGATTAGAAATAATAAAAAATTTTGGAGCTTAAACAGGGGCATATGACTGTATCTGAATATGAACGAGAGTTTGTTCGACTGAGTAAATATGCAAAGAGTGTATCCATTTCCATGTGTAAATGGTTTAAAGAAGGATTAAATGAAGACATAAAGTTGTTAGTTGGGATTCTTGAGTTGAAAGAATTTGTTGTACTGGTCGATCGAGCTCATAAAGCTGAAGAATTGAGTAAAGAAAAGAGACAAGCTGAGATGGAAGCCAGAACTTCAAGTAAAAGATTTACTGGAAAATCATATCAATTGGTCTCAAAGAAATCAAAGAAAAATTTTGATCGTTCTACTACCTCTGCGGGGTATTCTGGGAGAGACAGAGGTATTCAACACTCTAACCCGAGATCTCAGGCTACATCCAGAAACACTAAACCTAGGTGTAAACACTGTAATAAATTCCATTTTGGTGAGTGCCGCATGAGAAGCGAAGAATGTTTTAGATGTGGTTCCTTTGACCATTATCTCAAAGACTGCCCAGAAAGGCCTGAAAAAGATACCGTTCAAACTTCAAGGCTGAGCAACCCCACTGCAAGAGGTAGACCACCTCGAAATCCCAGAAATGTGAGTGGAATCTGAGTTACAGAAAAAGATTCAACTGTCAAATCTGAGGCACGAGCACCAGCAAGAACATAAGCTATTCGTGCACGTGAGGATGCCTCTGCACCTGATGTTATCACTGGTACTTTTTCATGTTTAAAGTATCGAACCCCCTGGGCCAGTATGTGATGGTGGATAAATTTGCAAAAATTGTCCTTTAATGATACGAGATCACTGTTTCCCGGATGATTTAATGTTATTACCATTTGATGAGTTTGATGTGATTTTGGGCATGGATTGGTTAACTCAGCATGATGTTGTGGTAAATTGTAAATAAAAACATATTGTATTGAAATGTCAGAATGGTGAAATGACCTGTATTGAATCTGATAATTTGAATGGTATGTCTAATGTGATGTCAGCCATGTCAACACAGAAATTTATCAGAAAAAGGTACGATGCATATCTTGCCTATGTGTTGGATACTAAGGTGTCTGAATCAACTATTAAATCAGTGCCAGTAGTCTGTGAATATCTTGATGTGTTCTCAAAAGAGTTACCCGAATTACCGCCGGTTAGAGAGGTTGAATTTTCTATAGATCTTATTCCAGGGACAACACTGATATCTATAGCACCGTACCGAATGACCCTTACAGAATTAAAAGAGTTAAAAGCACAGTTGCAAGAACTAACTGACAGGAGTTTTGCACGACCTAGTTCATCACCTTCGGGTGCACCGGTTTTGTTTGTAAAAAAGAAGGATGGATCCTTGAGGTTATGTAATGATTACCGACAGCTCAAAAAAGTTACAATTAAGAATAATTATCCTTTGCCTCGTATTGATGACTTATTTAACCAGTTGAAAAGTGCTAAAATATTTTCGAAGAGAGATCTTTGTTTTGGCTATTATCAGTTATGAGTGAAAGACTCGATGTGCCAAAAACAACATTCAGAACCAGGTGCATGGACATTATGAATTCCTTGTGATGCCGTTTGGTTTAACTAATGCACCTGCGATATTTATGGACTTGATGAATAGAATTTTCAGACCGTATCTAGATAGATTTGTGATGGTATTTATTGATGATATTCTGGTATATTCCCAAAATGAAAATGAACATGCCGAGCATCTGAGAATTGTTTTGCAAACTCTGTATGATAAACGATTGTTTGCCAAATTTAGCAAATATGAAATTTGACTTTGGGAAGTTGGTTTTCTTGTACATATAGTATCAGTTGAAGGCATCAGAGTAGATCTGAATAAAATTTTAGCAATTGTTAACTGGAAACCACCAAAAAATGTGTCTGAAGACAGAAGCTTTTTGGGATTAGCCTGTTATTATCAGAGATTTGTACAAGGATTCTCAATGATAACTTCGCTAATGACACGACTATTACAAAAAGATGTGAAATTTGAATGGACCGATAAATGTTAATAAAGCTTTGATAGGTTGAAAGCCCTGTTAACTGAAGCACCAGTTCTAGTTCAGCCTGAATCGGGTAAGGAATTTGTAATTTATAGTGATGCGTCATTGAATGGTTTAAGTTGTGTTTTGATGCAAGAAGGTAAAGTAATAGCTTATACTTCTAGATAACTAAAACCACATGAAAAGAATTACCCGATACATGATTTAGAATTCGTAGCTATTGTTTTTGCACTAAAAATTTGGCAACAATATTTGTTCGGTGAAAAGTGTCATATATTCATCGATCATAAAAGTTTAAAGTATCTGATGTCCCAAAAATATTTGAATTTGAGACAACGCATGTGGCTTGAGCTATTAAAAGGATTATGATTTAGTAATTGATTATCATCTTGGAAAAGCAAATGTGGTTGCAGATGCTTTGAGCAAAAAGTATCTGGTTGCTTTGCGAGTAATGAATACCCAATTGTCATTGTCTAAAGATGGTTCAATCTTAATTGAGTTAAAAGTTAAGCCGACATTTCTACAGCAGATCTGCAAAGCTCAAAAAATTAATAATGAGTTATAAGTTAAACAGGTACGGTGTGAATCAATTTTGATTCAGAATTTCAGAATAGACTTGATGATTGTTTGTTATTCTGAGACAGAGTCTATGTACCGAAGAATTTCAAACTTGTACAGTAGAATTTATATGAAGCTCATAGTGGTACTATGTCAGTGCATCCGGGGAGTAATAAAATGTACAATGATGAAGCGTGATATTTTTGAATTCGTATCTAGATGTTTGATATGTCAGCAAGTTAAAACTGAACATCAGGTATCTTCAAGATTATTATAGCCAGTGACAATACTGAAATAGAAATGGGATAGAGTTACTATGGATTTTGTGTAGGGATTACCCTTATCTCCGAAGAAGAAAGATGCCATTTGGGTAATCGTTGATAGTTTGACGAAGTCTGCACATTTTTTTCGGTACGTATGAATTTCTCCTTGGATAGATTGGCTGAGTTATATGTTTCTGAGATGGTCATATTACACAGTGTGCCAGTTTCTATTATTTCTGATAGAGATCCGCGATTTACATCCCGATTCTGGAACAAGTTGCAAGAGGCCTTGGGTACACAATTACATTTCAGTACTGCATTTCATCCTCAGACTGATGGCCAGTCCGAACGTGTAATATAGATTCTTGAAGATATGCTTTGGTGTTGTGTTTTAGAATTCGAAAGCAATTGGGAGCAATATTTGCTGTTAGTCGAATTCACATATAATGACAGCTATCAGTCAAGCATTAAGATGGCACCGTAGGAAGCTTTATATGGATACAAATGTAGAACTCCATTGTATTGGACTGAGCTCAGTGGGAACAAGATACATGGAGCTGATTTGATCCGTGAAACCGAAGAGAAAATGAAAGTGATTTGTGATAATTTAAAAGCAGCTTCTAATCACCAGAAATCTTATGCGGATCTTAAACGAAAAGAAATAGAATTTCAAGTTGGTGACAAGGTATTCTTGAAAGTTTCACCTTGGAAGAAAATTCTTCGGTTTGGCCGTAAAGGCAAATTGAGTCCGCGATTTATTGGGCCGTATGAGGTTGTTGAGAGAGTCGGACCTGTTGCGTACCAAATAGCATTACCGCCAGAGCTTGATAGAATTCACAATGTTTTTCATGTGTCTATGATGTGACGATATCGGTCAGATCCTTCACATGTTATCTGCCCGACAGAGGTTGAGATTTAGCCTGACATGACTTACAGTGAGGAACCGATCAAAAATTTGGTGCGTGAGACGAAAGAATTGAGAAATAAAAAAGTAGTTCTAGTAAAAGTTCTTTGGAAACGACACGGAATAGAAGAAGTTACTTAGGAACTAGAGAAAATTATGAGAAAGCAATATCTAAACCACTTTACTGGTAAGATTTTTGAGGATGAAAATTTTAATGGGGATAGTTGTAACAGTTCATTTTTAGTGAAATCGGAACAGTGGTTTCGGAACCACAAATCTGAGTCCGAAAAGAAAAATTATTTTAATATTATTTTATGGTCTGAATTATGATAGAAATATTGTATGAAAAAAATTTGAAAAGAAATTTTACCGACTACATGTTTAATTTAATAGAAAGGACCAAATTGCATAAAGTGCAAAAGTTGGATTCTAGTAGCTATAAGTATCAAATAGCTATAGAATTCAAAATTTGAGGTCCTTATATGGTAAATAGACCATTAAGAGGAGTTAGTAGATAAATATGATGATTCATGCATGGAAAATAAAATAAAGAAAAGGACTAAATTGGAAAGAAAAAGATGAAAAGATGATAAATAATAAAATAACATAAAATATGATCATATTATGATCTTTCCTAAAACAAAGACATGGAAACCCTAGTTTTTGGGTGTTGAGTTCAAGAAAGTTGTTTTGGCTCAATTAGGTATGTTTTCTTGTCCCGTTTTTAGTAATTTTCATATTTTCGAGATCGTAATATCTTAATCTAGCTATCTTAGGGATTAATTTGTAAAGTGATCAAAGTATTAGTGTTTTTCATGGATGAATATGCATAAATTATGAAGTTTTATGGTAGAAAATGAAAGGTTATTGATAGATAAAAACTTTTGTAAAGGGAATTTTTATGAAATTATGATTTAGGGACTAAATTGAAAAGTTATAAAATTCATGAAAAAATTCTAAATTTTATGAAATACATGGGTTGCTATTGTGACATGTAAAAATAGACTAGGCTTGGAACAAGGATTAAATTGCATAAATTTTATTTTCCGAGCCTAGGGACGAAATTGTAATTAAATAAAAGTATAAGGGAAAAATGGTAATTTTTCCTAAGAAGTGAATTGAATTGAATTGAATATGAATTGTATTAAATTGAGTTAAATTTAATCGTATAGATCATGAAAGACAAAATACGAAATTAGTTTTAGGAAAAGAGAAAGTGTTGAAATGGTAGACAACAAATTAACGAACACTTGTCAAGGTAAGTTCGTGTAATTAAATTGTGTATATTTATATGTTTGAATTGGATATTGTATATATGTGAATTGTATAAATGTCATATGTATGAAATTGATCACATATCCGATAATACTTGACAAATAATAAATCCCGTTTGGATAAATGAAATTCGATGGATATAGGGTTCCCAAATTGGTTGTGGTCTTGCAAATGTTGCGGACACACCACAGTTTGAAAGGGTGTCCCATTATCAGCTCTTACAAGCATCCCGATATTTGGCCTTCTCGAGCTTCTCGTTATATGGTTCTTGCGAGCTTCCTGTTAATAGTTCTTCGGAGCATTTTGATAGTTGTGATACTGTATATGTTGTGGGCACACCGCAGCTCTTATGAGCGTCCCATTATATGGCTCTTTATGAGCTTCCCGATTAAAGGCTCCTTGTGAGCTTCTTGATTAATAGCTCATAGAGCTTCTTGATATTGCTCGTTTGAACTTCCTGATATAAGGCTATCCGAAGCTTCCTGATTAATGACTTTTTAGAGCTACCCATTATTGGCTCGTATGAGCTTCCTTATTATGGCTCTTATGAGCTTCCCGTTATACAGCCCAGATAAGCTTCCTGTTAATGGATCTTATGAGCTTCCTGTTATATGGCTTGAGAGAGGGCTTTTCGCTTATGTGCTCTAATGAGTACCCTCGAATATGAATTGACAGATTTTAGACTTGTACACTTCATGTGTACTACACTTGTATCCATCAATATTTTAAATGATTCAATGGGTAAAGTTCTGATATGAGATGAAATGAATTCAAGATGAATTACTATGAGAAATATTTGAAGTACAAAGATATGATATGTACATGTTCACGTATAATTGAAGTGATAAATACATGTATGTGGAAATTGAATATTGATGAGCACATGGGCGTATGGTTTGGCCGTGTGTCCCCACCATCTTTAAAATTTCAAAATAGAATGCTCAAAATTGATCATACGGCATGGCACATGAGAGTGTGGCTTAGCCGTGTGACCCTTGCACTTACTCACGACATAGCACATGGGCGTGTGACTTGGCCGTATGGCCCAAGTCAGAGAGTTACATGAGTACTAACACAGGCTGAGACATGGCCATGTAACACCCCTAACCCGTATCTGTCACCGGAGTAGGGTTATGAGGTATTAGTGATCAATATACATCATTTAACATACAATACTCATACATTTATGCATTCATACTTAAATACCATTCAACACAATTCAATTTGTCCCTTATAAGAGCCTACGAGGCCTCAAACATGCTTTAGAAGTGGTTCAGGACAAAATCGATAACATACGAAATTTTTGGAAAACTTATAAAATTTGTCATCCATACTGCGGTCACACGCCCGTGTGAAAATAAGGCATAAATACTGGCTTGGGTCACACGGCCGACCACACGCCCGTGTGTCTAACATGTGTGCCCTTCGAAATGGCCATACATGCTAGTGTGCTTGTAACAGTCTGAAATTGACCATAATTGGAATGGTAGTTTCGGGACCACGAATCTGAGTTTGAAAAATTTTTAAATATTATATTCTGTGCTAAAAATATACGATTTATAATGTGTGAAAATTTCGTATGAAAATTTGATCGTTTGTGTGTTTAATTAGATAAAAGGACTTAATCGCTTAAAATGTAAAAGTTGCAAACTATAGTGAAATGTGCTAAATTGATTATGGCTTTTTAATATGGGGTATTAAAAGGGCAATTAGCCCATCCTAAGAGTTAGTGGACGGCATATGCCAAGATTAACCTTATTATTATTATTTATATATTAAAGTATAAAGGTTATTTAAGTAAATTATGAATTAAGTTAATAATAATAAAAACAAAATTATGAAACAACATTTTCATGTCCATCTTCTTGGTGCCAAAAGTGAAGAAAAAGAAAGGAAATAAAACCTAGCTAAGTTCAGCCATCTCCAAGCTAAATTAAAGATCAAGAACAAAGAAAAACGGATTTGGATCGGGGAAAGACGAAGGTTATCGAATAGCCGGTCTACGCGGTCCGTCGACAGTCGAGGTAAGTCCTTAAGCAAATATCTATTAAAGAGTTAATTATGAATATGTTAAATGATGATATTTGATAATTTTGAGTATAAAACTATGAGTTAACCGAATGTAAAAGTGTTGAATTGGATTGAATATACATTTTGTAAATGTGATATGAATAAGTGTATTTGATATGAAATGTGAAAGTAATATGAGATATATAATGTGTTGGTGAAATTAGTATTTAAATATGTGAATTGAAAGATTGGATTAATTATGTGGTTATTCCGGGCTTTAAGCCTAGCAGGCCTCGTGCCGGTGTTACTTATCGGGCTAAATGCCTAGCAGGCCTTGTGCCTGTGATGTAATTTGGGCTTTGAGCCTAGCAGGCCCTGTGCCGGTGATGCATATCAGGCTTATTGCCTAGCAGGCTAAATGCCGGTGATCAAATTTAGACCTCGGGTCTAGCAGACTTAATGCCGGTGATGTATTATGAACCCTTCACAAGGAGAAATGTAAATATAAAGGTTTATAGATGCAAGGAACAAGGTTAGTGATTATCTTTCCTTTCAAATTACATAAGTGATAGAATGGTTAAAGATTTTAGTAATGAGTTTTTATGATATGTGCATTTGATTTATTTATTAATGAGTGTGATATGTATATGGAAATATAAGCTTGGTAATATCTTTGAAATTCGGTCAAATGTGCAAATGTTAAAAGTGAAAGTTATCGAAGATGCATACATGTATATATGACTAATTGTATACGATTGAGGTAAATGTTAAGTTTGTTAATGGTGGAATATGTGAATACTTAAGGTTTAAAGTGTTTTGGAGGGTTGTATGTTTTCGACGAGGGAAATAATAGATACTAAGTTAAAGAAATGGCAATTCGGCCATAGTGGAATTATTAGTTAAATTATTTGGATTTTAAAGTCATTAATAATTTGATTTATATATATCTATATGTACTAAATGTTGGAATGTATGATTCTTGATTCGTAAATGCTTAAGACTTACTAAGCTAGTGAGCTTACTTGTGTGATATGTTCTCCTCTATTTTATAGATTTGGTTAAAGCTATGAGCTCAAGAGGGATCGTCAAGAAAGTCATCCACACTATCAACCTATTTGGTACTTATAAACTTAGTTTTTATTAAAAAGGCATGTATAAGCTAGATTAAGTTGTAAACCGATGGTATCTAATTTTGTTTATAATGTAGCCATGCGTATTGGCTATTTCTTTTGCTTATACCTTACTTGTGTGTTTCAATAGGTATTTAAGCTCGTACAGTTGTTAATGGTTAAGTGTTTCTCGATAAGTTTAAAGCTTAGTTTGAGCATGTATATATATATGTTATGATAGTTATCAAGAGTTGTTTATCCATGATTCGGTGGTGCTAGTAGAAATGTTAATGTATATATAAAAATTAGAGTCGATCATTGAAGTGTTTAATTGAGGTCCGAATATGTGGTCACTGAATTGGTTATACTTATGTACTCCAGGGAATGATATATCTCATGTGTTTGATATGTTAATAATGATCTTTGTAACCTTAATATTTCAATGTGGCTTTGGTTAAAGGAATTATAAAGAGAGATTTACATTATATAATGTATGTATGTATATTCGGCCAAGTCTTATTGCTATAGTCAGACATAGTTAACATGTTTTAAGAACTAGATGCTTAGATTCATATTCGAATATAGAAATGTGCATAATTGTAATGTATGCATATATATTTTTATACATATGTGCTTGACTTGTGAGGTTGCTTAATTTGGTTGAGTAGATTCGGTTAAATAAAAGAGTATACATGTGGTGTGTAATGAGTTTGCATATGATGAGTTTGTTACATTATTTGGCCGAATTCATAGGGTACATATTTAGCATGTGATTAAGCGATAGTATATGAGATATTAAATCCGATTAATACATAGTGCATACGGTTAATATGTGTTTAATTTATGCTTGATTGTTGATGACATATTTTAATAAAGGATCTTTAATAATGCGATGTGAAGTGATTGGGTGGATATACTCATGTATTTGGCTATGCTAGGATTTAAATCTAAAACGTTGTAATGTTACAATTATAGTAAGGATCGCATTGTATATGCTTGAATTGAATTGAATTGAATGTTTTTATGAGAATGTCAAATTGAAATTTTGTCAGGTAATACTCGTAACCCTAGTCTGGCAATGGATACGGGTTAAGGGTATTATAGTGCCAAGCCATGCCAAACCTGTAGGGTATACTACCTTATGCAACATGGCCAAGTCACAAGCCCGTGTACCATTTAGGGGGGTATACTGACTTGTACCACACGGCCAGTCACACGACCTTGTGTGAGACTGTGTGGAGCATACTAACTTCAATTTAATTCCAACACAGGGGGACACACGGCAGTGTAACAAAACTGTGTGTCGCACACGATTGAGACACACGCCCGTGCCTCTGCCCGTGTGGACAAAAATAGGCCATTTATAAAGCCTTTTGCCACCCTATTTTTACATGCATATACAAGCATAAATTACAACACTTCACAACTCAATTGGCAGCCAATCCATGACATTTCATACACATTTTATACCATTTAAACATAGCATTCAAATGCCTAATAAATAACATGTATTTTTCACTCACATACTAACCATATCAAAATAACATTTGCATATTTCCATTCCATCTATTACTAGCCAAAACATACCATATTTGAATACTTAAGCACAACCAAAATATTATACCAAATTAAGCCAAATCACATGGCTTAAAATTATACCATAACATGTACCAAAATTACTAGTTCAAGTAACCATAACTATCATCTTAAAACTAGCCTATACATGCCATATTTACATATATCCATAAATTCATAAGTACCAATCGGCAACTGGATAGTGTGATGTGTAACTCTGACTTTATCCAAATCGAGTGAGTTATCGAACCTCTATAATACACGGAAAAGAAATAGAGTAAGCTTTATAGCTTAGTAAGCCTGTATAATTCAGAATTAAACTTACCAATTTTACAATATCAAAACAATAAATAAGGTAAACTCAATTCAATCTCCAAATGCCGAACACAAGCATTCATCAACAAGTTAGTTATACAAATACATGAAATCATCCATTCTCTCAATTCAATACTCAATTCATTGTATCATACCAAATTCATATATCATGTACATCATATTCAATATTTCACTCTCAATCATATAATCAATAATTCATTCAATAACAGTTGTCATCTGTATAAACAATATTTATGCCCATTGAACCCATTAGAACTTCAAAGGAAACTCGGGTGATATACATCAGTAATCCATCAATTTATTATCATTTCCGTTCTTTCGAGCTATGATCGGTAAGCTCCTCCTGAGCTAATGGACAGTAAGCTCTATTGAGCTAAAACGGTAAGCTCTAACGAGCTGAAAATAGTAAGCTCTTACGAGCTGATTTATCGTTAAGCTCATACGAGTTGTGGTAAGTCCTCAACAAATACAGGAGTTTGACCAAAATGGTAACCCTAGTGACATGTCACTCGTATCCTATGAATTCATATGGTTCAAACAGGGCTCGGTAACCATCAATCTATATCCAATAGGCATTCGTATTCCAAGTATATCAATTACTCAATTATAAACATACATTTCAAATAATTACAAGTATTTAAAAGTTTGATTCTAATTATACGAACTTACCTCGAGAATGAAAACGGCGAAATGAGTTAATTACTCGATAATCTTGCCTTTCCCTCGATCTAATTCTGGATTCCTCTTTTCTTGATCTAAATATATTCAAAATTAACTTATTTAATTAACCATTCATTCAATTTAGTTCAAAACATACATTTATATTTATTTGCACATTAGCCCCTAAACTTTTACACTTTTACAAATTAGTCCTTATTTCACAAAGATACAAATTCAAGCAATTCAATTTAAATACATGCTAGCCAAATTTCATAGGGACTCCTAGTAGCCCATATCTTTTATTATTTCACATATTTACCACATAAAATTTCACATTTCACAATTTAATCCCTTTTTGACATTTTTGTCAAAAATCACTTTACAAAACTATTAAATCTATCAATAAAATTTCATAATCTATAACACCCCTTACCCATAATTTTTGCTAGAACCGGGCCCGAGGCGTTACTATATTAAAACCACATGGTCGCCACTTAGGCTCACCGTGACTACTCTCTTAAGTCACATCAACAACCTCATTCTCTACTTACGAGGCCTCACTCAAACTCACGAGGGCTCTCGAGGCCTTATCGAAAACTTCTACAATTTTAAAATTTCTCCACCTAAACAGGGACTACATGCCTATGTAAGGTGAGACACGTCCGTGAAGGTCACCCACGCCCATGCCCTCAACCCATGCATGAAAACCCAAGCATACTACTAATGCCCCACAGCTAGGGCACACGCCCGTGCTCACCACCTGTGGTGAACATAGACTACCTTACACGGCCTAGAGTTTAGACACACGCTCATGTGGCTAGCCTGTGGCCTATACTACTTGAAACTATTAAATAGACACGGCCAAGGCACACGCCCGTGGTTTGGCTGTGTGTCACACATGGTCTAGACACATGCCCGTGTGTCTATCCACATGAACAAGAACAAAGCTATGTGCTAAGCTCTTCTCACCCCTCAAGTTCATACAACATATACTCATTCAACTCATCCATAAACAATTTATATTAAAACATAATCTCACATGGTTATCTATATCTTTTATATAATAAGATAGCCAATAACCATGGCATTATACAAAATAGATTATCCATCTAAAGGCCAACACATCTTAGCCATTATAACAAAATTCACTAACTTGTCTAGCCCCTATACATGCCATATACAAAACATTGAGTCTAATGTACCAGAATGTTGATAGTGTGGATGACCTTCTGTTTGATCCACGTATTTCGAATCAACCTTTTTCTCTATAAGACAAGGGAAAAGAAAGGGAGTAAGCTTTGAGCTTAGTAAGTTTACACATAACAATTTAAGCATTCTAGTATAAGCTAAACAACAATTAGCATTGTACTATGAAATAAATTCACATCACAAGTATGCTTATTCTTTCTATCCCTTACCACATTTCCACCACATCATGAGTTGCATACTCATAATTATTGATATGCACCCCTACATTCAATATCACATTTACTCATAATACATCACATCGTTATTTCTCAATAATACATCCATACAACTAATTTATTCAATAATACATCCACACAACTAAACCACACCACTAAATTCTTGGTGGTTTCTCACTTAGCCCACCACAATCAAATTATAGAGTAGTATCGCACTTAGCCTACCACAATCAATTTATAGGGTAGTATTGCACTTAGCGTACCAACAAAGTAATCATAGTGGTTCCACTCTTAGCCACTAGATAATATACTTAACGTTAGCATCACACATAGCCTAGATTATTGTCATTAAGTATTAGGGTGGTATCGCACTTAGCCCACCATCAAGTATTATCACTACACATTCACTTGTCTATTTTACAATTCATTCATCCATTCACAATATCTACTACATCCATTCCACTTGAACCACATCGGCTCTCAATATTTCTCAGTCATGCTATACACTAACTAGCATCAACAAATTGTAAGTATGAATGCATTATTTACGTATAAACTTATCTCGGTACTCAAAAGTATAGAGACATGAAATTTAGTCCACCACCTTGCTCTTGCCTCGATTTTGATCTGGGCTTCGTCTTTCTTGATCTATAATGAACAAATCAACTTATTCAATACACACATTGACTAAATTGGCTATTATCTCATAATTTAGCAAAATTACCATTTTGCCCTAAAACTTTCTCATATTTACACTTTTGGCCTAAGGCTCGTAAAGTGATTTTCATTCAACTTTCTAGCCTTTCATGCATAGCCGAACTATTTACTCAACTAAAACAATCATCAATTCTCACTAAATCACACATGTATGACCAATTTCAAGACTGTCACAAACTAGTCCCTACATGCATTTTTTTATGGAATTCACTTAGCAAAAGATGATTCTACTGTAACAGTTCAGTTTAGAACTTAGTCAGAACAGTGGTTTGAGACCATAAATCTAAGGTCGTAAAAATATTTTAATGATATTTTCTATGTGTATGATATGTGACATAGTCTATGTGAGAATTCTGTGTGATAATTTGATCGTTTGTGTGTCGAATTAAGAGAAAGGATGAAATTGCATTAAATGTGAAAGTTGCTTGCTATTTGTTAAAGTATCAATGTGTTGTGGCTTTGTAAAGTTGTGGCCTTAAGTGGCAAATAGACCACTTTTAAGATAGTGGACATTAGATGGACAATTATGCCATTAATGTATGTTTGTTATTAAATGTTTAGAAAAAAGGGATAGTATGGTAAATGAATATTATTTTGTTTGTAATAAACAAAAGAAAAAGATGAACATTATCATCTTTCTTTGGGGGTGCCGAAAGTAAAAGAAAAAGGGAGGGGTTAAGCTTGTTCATTCGGCCATGGTTCAAGCATAAAATCAGATCAAGAATCGAAGAAAATGGACGTAGATCGTGGGAAAGCGAAAAAAACCAAGTAGCCATTTTCATTCTGATAAACCGAATACGAGGTAAGTCATATTGCTAATAAATGTAATTGTATTGAATTGAGTTTATTTACATGATTATCAATGATAATGACTGCATTTGTGATACTTTGTATATGAATTCTGAGATAAGGTCGACATAGTGATAAGTCAGAGAAGTTTTGTATGAACTTGGGAATACAAAGGTATCTGTTATGTTTTATCATGTAAGACCACGTCTAGGACGATGGCAATGATTTGATAATTGTGTAAGACCCTATCTGGGACAGTGGCTTCGATATCTAATTATATATAAGACCTCGTCTGGGACGTAGGCATCGTTATCTGATTATTTATAAGACCTCATCTGGGACGCAGGCATCATTATCTGATTATATATAAGACCTCATCCGGACGTAGGCATTATTATCTGATTATATATAATATCTCGTCTGGGATGTAGGCATTATTATCTGATTATATATAAGACCTCGTCTGGGACGTAG
Source organism: Gossypium rotundifolium (assembly GCA_025506655.1). Lineage (NCBI taxonomy): Eukaryota > Viridiplantae > Streptophyta > Magnoliopsida > Malvales > Malvaceae > Gossypium > Gossypium rotundifolium. Next base: position 177,054,671 of record CP106724.1, read on the forward strand.
GCATCATTATCTGATTATATATAAGACCTTATCTGGGACGTAGGCATCATTATTTGATTATATATAAGACCTCGTCCGGGACATAGGCATCATTATCTGATTATATATAAGACCTCATCTAGGACGTAGGCATCATTATATGATTATATATAAGACCTCATTTGGGACGTAGGCATCGTTATCTGATTATATATAAGACCTCGTCTGGGACGTAGGCATCGTTATCTGATTATATATAAGACCTCGTCTGGGACGTAGGCATCATTATCTGATTATATATAAGACCTCGTCTGGGACGAAGGCATCGTTATTTGATTATATGTAAGACCACGTCTGGGACGTTGACAATGCTATGAGCTTTTCGTGTAAGACCATGTCTAGGACATCGGTATCATATTGATTCGTGTAACAATCTGTCCGAGACTGAGGTATCGATATTTGAGTACATGTAAGGTCTCGTTTAAGACATTGGCTTTGTACGACTATTTCGAGTTTTCTGAGCATCCCATTAGATTCCTATTGGATCAACGGGCAAGTTTGTGATGCGAATTGCAAATCCGAGTTAAGAACAAATATGTGTATGTAAAACCATTTCAGGTACGTTGATTATACACTAATTGTGTATATAAGGTAAGCATCTAAGTGATTTTACTATGACGCTATGGATACAGAATTGATGATATGATATGTAAAGTTTTGATTATATGAATTACGTAATTATATGATTCTTGAATTTGCAAAGATAGCAAATGTGGTTAATAGTGTATGAAACAAAGCATATATGCTATATTATGTTAAATGTTTGATATGTACTGATGTATTTATTTGCATAAGTGCCTTCTATGCCAAGTTTATTTGTATATGACTTACTAAGCTTTTGGAAAGCTTACACTGTATGCATTTTCTCTATTTTATAGGTCGTCAAAAGTTACTGAAGGCTCGGGACCGTCAGGGATCGTCATCACACTACTAAAATCATTTTAGTACCTTTTTTAAAATGTATATAGCTAATTATGACATGTATAGGCTAGAAAAGTGTATGTGATTATAAGATGATTCTAGCCATATGTTTTGGTTAGTCTTGAGTTGATAAAAATGCTTGAATGAATGAGTTATATGAAGCATATATTTTGGTATGCTTTGATGCATAAGAAATGGTTAAGTTTTAGTTAAGCAAGTGGATGATATATGCTTGAAATGATGTAGGATTTAGTTTGTAAGTTAGTATGAATGGAATTGGTATTGAATGTATAGATGAAGTGAGCAATTTGGTATGTTTTGGTTGCCATATATGCATATTATGATTTGGTATGTATTGCTTGTAGGTGAGACCCAAAATGGGTGGCATGTTGGTCTTGCAAGTGACCTATTGTGTCACACGGCCATGGCACACGTGCCTAATAGTAAAGTGGGGTAAAAGTTAGTAGCTAGCATTAAGAGTACACGGTCATGGCACAGGCGTGCCTACAGGTCGTGTGAGAAGTCGTAGTATATGACATTAAAGGACATGGCCTTAGCACACGGGCGTGCTTGGTAGTTGTGTTGGTTTTGGCAGTATATAGTCACGGGAAAGACACACGGGTGTGTCAAGTAGCCGTGGGAGAAGCACGGCGTACTCCCACAGGCGTGTATCCCCTGTATTTAGAAAAGTTTTCATTCTTCCATGAAACTTTGTATGTGTTTCGAATTAGTCCCGACCCGGTTAATAAGCATGTCTAAGGTCTCGATGACCTACTTAAGGGACACTATGATTGATATTGATGAATGACTATATAATAATTCTGTAAATGTTTCTGATCTGTCCGGTAACGCTTCTAACCCTAATCGACGACGGACTCGGGATAGGGGTGTTACATTTGATTGGTATCAAAGCTACGGTTTAGCCAATTCTCGGACTAACGTAGTGTGTCAGAGTCTAGCTATACATGCCATATTATCTGAATTGTGATAGCGTGATGAATCCTGACATATAAAATGTGATTTTCGTATGGTAATGGATCCCGAAAGAGCCGTAGCTGACGACATAGAAAGTAATGCGCCTGCTCCCGCGTAAGGGACAGTGCCTTTTGGTTCGAGACCGACTACGAGAGGTCAAGAGGGAGAAGCTAAGCAAGCTTTCTTCCAGATGATAAGTGAATGGTTCACTCAATTTATGAGGAATAACCCGACTATTTTGCAAACCTCGCCCCCGGTTAATCCCCCTCAGACATCCGATATACCTCCGACTACAAATCTAAATTTGTGGAATAAGCCTTCGATTAACAAGATCCGTAAGTATGAAGTCGAAGAGTTTAGGGCTACTAATGATGATAATATCGAGAAAGTCGATTTTGAAGCTCGTAATGAAAGAAAAAGATCGATAAGTAATTTTTCTCAACCTTTGAACAAGAAATATAGAGATGCAAGCAATAGATTAAATGTTTCAATAGGATATACGAGTAGAGATCGTGTGAGACCAAATGTTGGTCTAAGAACTCAAGCTCTAATTGAATCAAATGATGGAAGTAATAAAAGTAACAAACTTGAGTGTAGACAGTGTGGAAGACGACATGTGGGAAAATGTTGGGGCAAGTACAACAATAGCGTTTGTTATAAATGTGGATCACGAAATCACTTCATTCGAGATTGCCCAAAGATGGCAAGTGTTGAAAATGTCAGATCCGAGCGACTCAAGTGTAAGCGTTGTAATAAAAGACATTCGAGGAATTGTAGATTGAATAATCAAGCTTGCTTCAGATGTGGATCATTTGATCATTATATTCGAGACTGCCTAGAGTTTGTTGAACAAGAGATTGTTTAGAACCCGAGATCTGAGAATGTTTCAGCGTAAGGTAGATCTCTTCAAAATGCAAGAAACGTTAGTAGTAGTCAGAGAACTACTAGAGATACTATTGCGAGATCTGAAGCTAGAGCACCGGCCAGAGCGTATGCTATCCGAGCTCGGGAGGAAGCTTCATCTTCAGATGTTATAACGGGTACTTTTACACTTTATGATACCTCTGTGATTGTTTTGATAAACCCTGATTCTACTCATTTCTATATATGCATTAACTAAGTATTCAGTAAGACTTTTCCTGTAAAGTCTACTGAGTTTGTTATAAAAGTATCGAACCCCTTAGGTAAAAATATTCTGGTTAACAAAGTAGGTAAGAACTGCCCTTTAATGTTCGAGATATATGTTTCCCTACTGATCTGATACTAGTACGGTTTGTTAAGTTTGATATAATTCTAGGAATGGACTGGTTGACATTGCATGATGCTGTTGTGAATTGTAAAAGAAAGATTATTAATTTGAGTCATCGGAATGGTGAAATAGTTCGTATTGAGTTGAATGATTTAAATGGATTACCTGCTATGATATCTGTGTTGAAAGCTCAGAATTAAATTAAAAAGGGGTTACGAGGTATATTTTGCTTATGTGATTGACTTGCAAGTATCTGAAAAGAAAGTTGAATCGGTGCCAGTAGTCTGTGAGTTCTCTGATGTTTTCTCTGAAGAATTTTTGGGATTGTCTCCGATTTGCAAAGTTGAATTTGGTATAGATCTATTGCTTGGTACAACCCCTATTTTGATAGCTTCGTATAGAATGGCACCAATGGATTTGAAAGAGTTAAAGTCATAGTTGCAAGAATTAACCGACAGAGGGTTCGCAAGACCGAGTTTTTCACCTTGGGGTACTCCTGTTCTATTTGTGAAAAAGAAAGATTTGAATCTACGACAGAGAAGATGATTAGAGTTTTTGAAAGACTACAAGCTTGCAATATATTATCACCCGGGTAAAGCTAATATAGTTGCCGATGCGTTGAGTTGAAAGTCACTGTGTGCATTACGTGCTATGAATGCTCAATTAGATTTGTTTGATGATAGTTCAGTGTTAGCTAAATTGAAAACAAAACTGTTGTTTTTACAGCAGATATGTGATGCTTAGAAAGTTGATAATGAAATGATAGCGAAACGAGCTCAGTGTGATTCAAATTCTAATTCGAGTTTTGAGTTGTTGATGATTGCTTGAGATTTCGAGATCGTATCTGTGTTCTAAAAAACCCTGAGCTAATCCAGTTGATTATGAACAAAGCACATAATAGTCGTTTATCTGTTCATCTGGGTAGAACAAAGATGTATCATGATCTGGAACAACACTATTGGTGGTCTGGTATGAAACGCGATATTTCTAATTTCATATCGAAATGTTTAATCTGTCAGCAAGTTAAGGATGAACATCAGGTTCCATCTGGTTTGTTACAACCAATTCTGATTCCCGAGTGGAAATGGGATAGAGTGACTATGAATTTTATTTTTGATTTGCCTCGGACTTCGAGAAAGAAAGATGTGATTTGGGTCATGGTTGACTGATTGATGAAATCTACCCATTTTATTCCAGTAAGATCTGATTATTCACTTGACAGATTAGACGAGCTTTATATTTCTAAAATTGTAATATTACACGAAGTGCCACTATTCATTGTGTTAGATAGAGATCTGAGAGTCACATCATGATTTTAGAAGAAAATTGTACGAAGCTTTGGGCACGAAATTGTGTTTCAGTACAACTTTTCATCCGCAAACAGATGGATTGTTTGAGTGGATCATTCAGACTCTAGAAGATATGTTAAGATGTTGCGCTCTTAAATTTAACGGTATTTGGGAACAGTACCCGCCTTTGATAGAATTTGCATACAACAATAGTTTTCAGTCAAGCATCAAAATGGCACCCGGTGAAGCTTTGTACGGACGTAAATGTCGTACATCTCTGTATTGGATTGAACTCAGTGAGAATAAGTTACACGGCGTTGATTTGATAAAGAATTGAGAAACAAGAAAATTCCATTAGTAAAAGTATTATGGAATCGACACGGAATCGAAGAGGCTACGTGGGAGCCTGAGGGTTCAATGAGACAGCAATATCCAAATCTATTAAATGGTAAGATTTTCGAGGACGAAAATCCCTAAGGGGGAGAATTGTAACAGTCTGGTTTAGACACTAGTCGGAATAGTGGCTCAAGTCCATAAATCTGAGGTCGTAAAAATATTTTAATGATATTTTCTGTGTGTATGATATGTGACATAGTCTGTGTGAAAATTCTGTGTGATAATTTGATCGTTTGTGTGTCGAATTAAGAGAAAGGATGAAATTACATCAAATGTGAAAGTTGCTTGCTATTTGTTAAAGTATCAATGTGTTGTGGCTTTGTAAAGTTGTGGCCTTAAGTGGCAAATAGACCACTTTTAAGATAGTGGACATTAGATGGACAATTATGCCATTAATGCATGTTTGTTATTAAATGTTTTGAAAAAGGGATAGTATGGTAAATGAATATTATTTTGTTTGTAATAAACAAAAGAAAAAGATGAACATTATCATATTTCTTTGGGGGTGCCGAAAGTAAAAGAAAAAGAGAGGGGTTAAGCTTGTTCATTCGACCATGGTTCAAGCATAAAATCGGATCAAGAATCGAAGAAAACAGACGTAGATCGCGGGAAAGTGAAAGTAACCGAGTAGCCGTTTTCATTTCGATAAACCGGATACGAGGTAAGTCATACTGCTAATAAGTGTAATTGTATTGAATTGAGTTTATTTACATGATTATCAATGATAATGACTGCATTTGTGATACTATGTATATGAATTTTGAGATAAGGTTGACATAGTGATAAGTCGGAGAAGTTTTGTATGAACTTGGGAATACAAAGGTATACGCTCATTTTATCATGTAAGACCACGTCTATGCGTTGGCATTGATTTGATAATCGTGTAAGACCACATGCGGGACGGTGGCTTTGATATCTAATTATATATAAGACCTAAATGCGGGACGTAGGCATCATTATCGATTATATATAAGACCTCAAATGCGCACGTAGGCATCATTATCGATTATATATAAGACCTAAATGCACGTAGCCATCATTATCTGATTATATATAAGACCTCGTCCGGAACGTAGGCATCATTATCTGATTATATATAAGACCTCGTCCGGAACATATGCATCATTATCTAATTATATATAAGACCTCGTCTGGAACGTAGGCATCATTATCTGATTATATATAAGACCTCGTCCGGGACGTAGGCATCATTATCTGATTATATATAAGACCTCATTGGGACGTAGGCATCATTATCTGATTATATATAAGACCTCGTTGGGACGTAGGCATCATTATCTGATTATATATAAGACCTCATCGGGGACGTAGGCATCATTATCTGATTATATATAAGACCTCGTCTAGGACGTGGGCATCATTATCTGATTATATATAAGACCTCGTGCGGGGCGTGAAGCATCGTTATCGATTATATATAAGACCTCGTCTGGGGCGTGAGGCATCGTTATCGATTATATATAAGACCTCAAATGCGGGACTTAGGCATCGTTATCGATTATATATAAGACCTAAATGCAGGATGTGAACATCGTTATCGATTATATATAAGACCTCGCCGTGATGTAGGCATCGTTATCTGATTATATATAAGACCTCGTCCGACACGTAGGCATCATTATCTGATTATATATAAGACCTCGTCTAGGATGTAGGCATTATTATCTAATTATATATAAGACCTCGTCTGGGACGTAGGCATTATTATATGATTATATATAAGACCTCGTCTGGGACGTGGGCATCATTATCTGATTATATATAAGACCTCGTATGGGACATAGGCATCATTATCTGATTATATATAAGACCTCGTCTGGGACGTAGGCATCATTATCTGATTATATATAAGACCTCATCTGGGACAAAGGCATCGTTATCTGATTATATGTAAGACCACGTCTGGGACGTTGGCAATGATATGAGCTTTTGTGTAAGACCATATCTAGGACATCGGTATCATATTGATTCGTGTAACAATCTATCCGAGACTGAGGTATCGATATCTGAGTACATGTAAGGTCTCGTTTAGGATGTTGGTTTTGTACGACTATTCTGAGTTTTCTGAGCATCCCATTAGATTCCTATTAGATCATCGGGCAAGTCTGTGATGCGAATTGCAAATCCGAGTTAAGAATAAATATGTGTATGTAAAACCATTTCAGGTAATTTCATACGGCCTTATGAATCTTGGGCTCAATTTCCCTTTTCGTCCAAATCTCATGATCTTCTTCCATGGGGATACTTTCAAAAACACTTTGTCACCCACATCAAACTCAATTTCTTTTCTTTTCAAATCTGCATACGACTTCTATCGGTCCGAAGTAGCTTTCAGACCATCAAGGATCACTTTCACTTTCTCTTCAGTTTCTTTCATTAGATCGACCCCATGGATTAGCTTCTCACCAAGCTCGGTCCAATACAAAGGAGTCTGACACTTTCGACCATACAAGGCCTCATACGAAGCCATCCGTATACTCGACTGATAACTATTATTGTAAGCAAATTCGACCAAAGGTAGATATCTTTCCCAACTACCTTCGAATTCTAACACACAGTATCGAAGCATGTTTTCAAGAACTTGAATTACTATTTCAGACTGACCATCAGTTTGCGGATGGAACGCAGTACTGAAATTTAGCCTCGTACCCATGCCTTCTTGTAACTTCTTCCAGAGCCTCGAAGTAAACCTCGGATCTCTATCTGATATTATAGACATGGGCACACCATGTAATCTTACTATTTCTGTCACATACAACTCAGCTAACTTATCCAGTGCATAATCAACACGTACTGGAATAAAGTGAGCCGACTTCGTCAACCTATCCACAACAACCCACACAACATCTTTCCTTTTTGAAGCATCGGCAATCCCATCACAAAATCTATGGTAACCCGATCCCATTTCCATTCGAGAACCATCACTGGCTGAAGCAATCCCAAAGGCACTTGATGCTCAGCTTTCACCTGCTGACAAATCAGACATTTTGACACAAACTCTAAAATGTCTCTTTTCATACCCGGCCACTAATAAAACTTTTTTAAATCATTGTACATTTTTGTACTGCCCGGGTGTACTGACAAATAACCACTATGCGCTTCATGCAAAACTTTTTGAATTAACTCTTCATCTCTTGGTACACAAATTCTGTCATGGTACATCAAACAATTATCCGAACCCACTCGGAAATCAGAATCACTTCCCGATCCACACTTAACTCTCTTAGCTTGTATCTCACTGTCATTTCTCTAAGCCTCACTGATCTGTTGGACGAATAGTGGTCTACCTCTCAACTCGGCCAAAATAGTCCTATCATCAGATAATGCAACTTGTGTTCATAACTCTTAGAGCACACAAGGATTTCCTACTCAGGGCATCCACAACCACATTCGCTTTTCCCGGGCGGTAATCAATGACTAACTCATAGTCTTTCAACAACTCAAGCCACTGCCTCTATTATAAATTCAGATCCTTTTGATCCATCAAATACTTTAAACTCTTGTGATCCGTAAAGATTCGACACTTTTCCCCATACAAGTAATGTTGCCAAATCTTTAACGCAAAAACAATCGCAGCCAACTCCAAATCGTGAGTTTGATAATTCTTCTCGTGCAGTTTTAATTCCCTCGAGGTGTAAGCGACTACCTTACCCTCTTGCATCAACATGCAACTGAGACCATTAAATGATGCATCATTGTAAACCACAAACTCTTTTCCCAATTCTGGTTGAACCAAAACTGGTGCCTCAGTCAACAATGTTTTCAACCTCTTGAAACTCTGTTGACAAATCTCAGACCAATCAAACTTTATATCCTTATGTAACAGTTTCGTCATCGGGGTAGCAATCACATAAAATCCCTTTACAAAATGTCGGTAGTACCCTGCTAGTCCCAAAAAGCTTTTGACTTTCGACACGTTCCTCAGAAATTTCAAATCCGCAATAGCCAAAATCTTGCTCGGATCAACTCGAATACCATCGCCTGACATAATGTGTCCTAGGAATTCGACCTCTCGGAGCCAAAACTCACTCTTGCTAAACTTAGCATACAACTGCTTATCTTTCAAAGTTGCAAGACAATTCTCAAATGTTCTTCATGATTGTTCTTATTCCGAGAATAGATCAATATGTCGTCAATAAAGACAACCACAAACTTGTCCACATACGGTCTGAAGACATCGTTCATTAGATCCATAAAAATTGCAGGTGCATTCGTTAGTCCAAATGGCATGACCAGAAACTCATAATGGCCATACCTTGTTCGAAATGCAGTTTTCAACACATCTTGCTCTCTCACTCTCAGCTAAAAATAACCAGACCTTAAGTCTATCTTGGAGAACACTGAAGCTCCCTTCAGTTGATCAAAAAGATCATTAATCCTTGGTAAAAGATACTTATTCTTCACCATCACCTTGTTGAGTTGTCTGTAATCTATGCACAATCTCATCGACCCATCTTTCTTCCTCACAAATAATACCGGAGCACCCCACGGTGAGAAGTTCGGTCTCACAAAACCTTTATCTGTCAACTCTTGCAACTGAACCTTCAGTTCTTTCAACTCTACAGGTTCCATCCTATACGGAGCAATTGAAATAGGTGCCGTTCCCGAAATTAACTCAATCGCAAAATCGATCTCTCTCATTGGAGGTAATCCGGGTAAATCTTCCAGAAATACATCCAGATACTCACAAACCAACGGCACTAATTCAATCTTCACCTCAGAATCTTGAGTATTCAATACAAACGCGAGATAGGACTCACATCTCTTTCTCAAGCATTTCTCGACCACTAAGGAAGAAATCATCACTGGTAGACTATCTGATCCACCTGATTCAACCCGAATAACATCTCTACCCTCAAATTTTAGCTCGATAAACTTATTGCCACAGTTCACTAAGACACTATGTGTAGTCAACCAATCCATGCCAAGGATTAAATCAAACTCATCAAACGGCAACAACATCAGGTTTGCTGGAAAACAATGACTTTTTATCATCAAATGACAATTCTTACACACCTTGTCCACTAACAGATGCTTACTTAACGGGTTTGAAACCTTAACCACAATGCCCTTAGACTCAACGGTCATACTCTGTAACACCCCATACCCAAGTCCGTTGCTGAGACTGGATACGGGACATTACCTTGCTTGAACTCACTTAAAACATGTACTTACGGGCTATAAAATTTTGTTCCGAATTAAAAACTTCTCTTTCTTAATCTAATCATACATTTCATAGGACTACGAGGCCTTAAACACATATCTGGAAATTTTAGGGACTCAAATGAAAACTTTTCCTTAAAACAGGGGTCACACGCCCGTGTACCCCTAACACATGCCCGTGGCCTAGTCTGACTTAAAACACTAAGGTGTAGGGTACGCACGGCCTAGACACACGCCCGTGTGTCTAACCGTGTGGGCACTTAGAGGCTATTTACCAAACCAATTGCCACCCTGAAATCTAAACCAAACTCATGCTCAATTCAATACATTTTTCATAAATATTACTACATACTTCATTGATCTCAATAAACATAGATACTTAGTCAATTTTGGCCAAACACTTAGCCATATACAAAAGAATAATAAACTTAATAGCCAAAACTTTGGCTCTTCTTAGAACATATTCTCAAAATGAAATGCTTCCTATACATGCCATACTTAGTAAAATAACTTGGCTATACCAAAATAGCGATTGATAGTGTGCTCGAACTCCGATGACGATGATCTACGAGATTGGCTTGGCAGAACTACATAGAAAGAAAGAATAAAAGACATAAGCATTTAGCTTAGTAAGTTTGCATATAATGCACATAGCAACATACTTGATTAATATAAACCATTTGACATAAATAATGGTAACATAGATTTCACCTATAAAGCTTAATTACTCATACTGATTCTTACATATCTCATGATACTTACTAGTCTCATCCCCGTGAGATAAATAAGGTACCTGTATCACTTGATCACATTGATCAGTATACTTTAACATGATAATCATAATCTTTCCTTCATCATTCATAACATGAATAATACTCATTTCCAACTTTATAATAGCTTTGCTTACTTATCTTTCTTGTCATCTAATTTTAACTTTACTCATTTGCCCGATGAATTTCTGCGAATAACCGAGGATACTAAATCTCTTCCCACGAACTTGATACCAAAGCCATACCCTAGATACGGTCTTACATGGAATATCTCATCTTGGTTTCGAGGCAATGTCTTGGCATGGACTTATACGAAGTCTTTCTTGTTCTCACCAATGCCATGCCTTGGCTTGGACTTACATGATATCTGTTCAATGCCAAGCTTGCCTTGGACTTACATGATATCTATTCAATGCCAAGCTTGCCTTGATCTTACATGTTATCTGTGCTTTATTGCCAATGCCATGCCTAGGCTTGGTCTTATACGGACTTTCTTATCTCATGTGGTAGATCGAGTATCCTGGGAAATTCATCTTCAATCGGGACTTGCTCATACTTAATCTCATTGATTTCTTTGTTTAACATAACATTAAACATCCCATGAAAATAGTGTACATTATACTAAGCAATTTAATGATAAAAATCATAAAGCTTAGAAATCATACAAACTTACCTCAATATACAAAATGTATGTAGATATGCAATTTAGTCCTCGGCTTTGTTCTTGCCTCGGTTTCGATCCGTGCTTCATTTTTCTTAATATATAATAATAATTTAAATCATTTAATAATCACATTTACTAAATTGGCCCTTAACACATACTTTGGAAAAATTACTATTTTGCCCCTAAACTTTCTTATATTTGCACTTTTGCCCCAAGGCTCGTAAAATTATTCTCATTTAACTTTTATAAACTTCATGCTTAGGTGACTCATTATCTCAACTATAGTAATAGCAAATTCTCACTATTTCTACCATGTATGACCAAATCTCATAAATTGACAAACTAGTCCCTACATGCATTTTATTCATGAATTTCACATAGAAAAAGACGTTTATCTAACATCAAACTCTCATAAACTTCCATAAAACATCATTTAACAAGCATGTCATTCATGAGTAGATTTTTGAACATGCATCTTAGCTCATTTTATAGCTAAAAATAGCTAATTCATAATACGAGAACTTTAAAAATACGAAAAATATTAAAAATGGGGCTAAGATGAACTTACTAGCAAGCTTGAAAAAAATGAAGAACCCTAGCTATGGAGTCTCCAAATTTTCAGTAATGTGAGGAAGAAGATGAATAGATTTTTATTCTTTTTCCTATTTTAATCATTTATTAGACAAATGACTAAAGTGCCCTTCTCTTTAAAAATTTCTATTTTACTAACTTATGTCCAATTTTGTCCAAAAATTATAATTTGGGAAAATTGCTACTTAAGGGCTTCTAATTGATATTCTAAAGCTATTTCATACATAAAGCTTCTAGAAACTCATATTTTGCAACTTTTACAATTTAATCCTTTTGGACCATTCAACCTCAATTTAACAAAATTGCTTCATGAAACTTTTACACTAGCATGCAAACATGATAGAAACCTTAAAAACTCATAAATTCACCTTGGGTTCATGGCCTCGTACCACTATTTCGACTAGGCCTAAATCGGGTTGTTACATACTCAAACTAGATGCCAGTCTCATGCAAATATAGGAATGGGTAGACCCTGGGTTAATTAAAGCAATAACAAAGGTGTCATAGAAAGAAAAAGTACCCGTTATCACATATGGGGAGGATGCCTCTTCGCGAGCGGGAATGGCATACGTCCTTGCAGGTGCCCAACCCTCTGGTCTCACGGCAGAATCTCGTGACGCACCTCTACCACTAGTTCCCCCTTCTTTGGTGGCCTACCCCTCGTAGGTACATTGCTAGGTCTTATCTCTTGCTTCTCTTCCTTGTCATCCCTCTCGGGGCAATTTCGGATAAAATAGTCAGGGTAACCACATTTATAACAGTTTCGACTGCTACCCCAACAGTCTCTAGTGTGATATTTACCACAACTTGGACACCCCGATTTGTTCTTCGGATTGCCCACACTTTCTATCGAGGTGGCTTGGACTCTTGAACCCGAACGAGTGTTGCCTTGATCTCGAGGTGAATATCCCACTGATGTAGTGGTCCGAGGATTCACCTCCTTGGATATTTTTTTATTGAGCTTGGTGTGATTTAACCATAGGCCATTTTCTCGCATCTCGGGCCTCATTCATCACTCTCCTCTTTTCCTTACTCAGTTCTTCGGCCTTACTTGCCCTATCAACTAACACTACGAACTCTTTCAATTCCAAAATACCAATCAAGAGTTTGATATCCTCATTCAGTCCATCTTCGAACCTTTTACATAAAATGGTCTCCGTCGACACACATTCTTGAGCGCATTTGCTAAGCCTAACAAACTCGCTCTCATATTCTACTACTGACATTCTTCCTTGCTTCAATCAAGGAATTCCTTCCTTTTTCGATCAGTGAATCGTTGGCATATATACTTTTTTTGAAACTTTTCCAGAAAGAAGTCCCACGTCACCCACTCTCTCGGGACCATTAACGTCAATGTTTTTCGCCAATGGTGTGTCGAGTCCTTCAGTAAAGATACGGCACACTTCAAGATCTCTTTGGGTGTACAAGAAAGTTCATCGAATACCCTCATTGAGTTCTCTATCCAAAACTCTACCCTCTCAGGGTCATCACCTACATTAGCTCTAAACTCCTCAGCCCCATGTTTCCTAATCTTATCCACCAGGGGCTTCGTTACTCTCACTACTTCTGTACCTTGAGGAGCCACTAGAACTGGCTAAGGTATAGGAGGGAGGTAGAGGAGGTTGAGCATTAGGGTTTGCTCGAACATACTCTGAGTACCAATTACTCATCATCTGGAGAAAGGCTTCGAGCCTCTTCTCTTTGACCTTAATTCTCGGGTTCACTCTGGACAAGCGCGGTCTTTTGCACGAGTACCGATGTATTACTAGCTGCATCATCAGTAGCCGATTAATCGGGATTCATAACTATATAAAAACAAGTTTAAAATCATCAGAAGCCACCACACTATCATTAGACACTTATGGCATGTATAGCTAGACTCTTACACCTGTTACGATAGTTCTAGAACTGACTAAACCATAGCTCTAATACCATTAAATGTAACATCCCTTACCCGTAATTCCTGCCAGAATCGGGCCCGAGGCGTTACTATATTAAAACCACATGGTTGCCATTTAGGCTTATCGTGACTGCTCTCTTAAGTCACCTCAACAACCTCATTCTCTACTTACGAGGGCTCTCGAGGCCTTATCAGAATTTTTTACGATTTTAAAATTTCTCCACCTAAACAGGGACTACACACCCATGTAAGGTGAGACACGCCCATGGAGGTCACCCACGCCCATGCCCTCAACCCGTGCATGAAAACCCAAGCATACTGCCAATGCCCCACGGCTAGGGCACTCGCCCGTGCTCACCACTCATGGTGAACACTGACTACCTTACACGGCCTATGTAACACCCCTTGCCTAGGTTCTATGCCGAAACTAGGCCCGAGGCGTTATCGTACTAAAACCTCATGACGTCACTTAGGCTTATTGAGACTACTCACTTAAGCCACCTTTACAACTTCGTTTTTGACTTACGAAGTCTCACTCATATTCCCGAGGACTTTCGAGACTATCACGGAGCTTTTTCTATTCTTAAATTTTTTTCTCTTTTATTCTGGGTTCACACGCCCGTGTGTAGACACACACACGCCCATGTCCCCAAATCGTGCTTATAACTTGAGCATTCTACCAAATGCTCCAAGGCCAAGGCACACGTTCGTGCTAGTCCAGGGGCATGCCCGTGTACCTCTAAGGCACCCCTATGTCCAATGCCCGTGGGGAGCTACTGACTTGGTCCACACGGCCCTAAACACGTCCGTGTCGCCCAAACGTGGGAAGCTACTAACTTAATCCACACGACTTGGGTACACGCCCATGTTCAAACCGTGTGTCTTACATGGCTCATGCACACGGCCATGGGACTCACCCGTGGTCTATTCTTTCTAATAATAATAAGGTGCAGGGTATGCATGGCCTAGACACACACCCGTGTGTCTAACCGTGTGGGCACTTAGAGGCTATCTACCAAGCCTTCTACCACTCTCAATTGCATACATACATATACTAATTCAATGGGAATTCACATCACCAACTAAAATACATGAATTTATACATTTGATTCATGAAAATAAGGTTTTCCTCCCATACAATTACAACAACTTAAGCCATTCTCAATGGCCATACACATTTAAACTATAAACCCTCTTAGGCCAACACAATTAAGCACACTAACAACAACTCAATCAACCTTAAATTCTAGCCCTATACATGCCATGACTCAATAGGACTTGATACCTCATACCAAGGGTCTGTTTGATAGTGTGAAAACATCTCCAGCGATCTCCAATCTGAGCTAGCTAAAATAACCTATAAAAGATGAGGAAAGAAGAGGAGTAAGCAATAATGCTTAGTAAGTTCATCTGCATAAACTGACAGACACTGATATTCATTGAATATACATGACTACAAGTTATTATAATAAGCTTTCCTCGTGAGCTCATGGTTACTTACTCAACCATTGTTGAAACTTACTCATTCAATATTTTACCACACTCTTACCCTATCACGAGCCAACTGCTCGTGCTAAATAGCATTCATTCCTGCATTGATCACTATTTAATCGTATGAAACAACACATCAACCATCTAGATAAATAGATCATACTACTAATCTCTCAGTGATTTCGCACTTAGCCCGCGACTGAATTTCTAATGGGGTGGTATCGCACACAGCCCACCATTCATAAATACTCATGGTGATTTCGCACTTAGCTCACCAATCATTTATAAGCGATGGTATCGCACACAGCCCATCGATTTCTAATGTATCAAGTGGTAACGTACACAGCCCACCTATGAGAAGATAATTGATGGTATCACACACATCCCATCAATTAATAGTTTATCAGGTGGTAACGCACACAGCCCACCGATAATAATATAGTTGACGGTGATGCACACAGCCCATCAACAACTATCAATGAGGTGCATTTGCACAAGCTCACCATTACTATACATTCACAAATATTTACCCTCATACATTTCTCAAATTCAATTGTTCATCCGGGAACATCCTCACTTACTATCATTCTTACTTGACTTTCTACGATATTCATTCGCATTCACGCAGTACAACAATAAATCTATCTCATGCAACTAAGGTGCATTAATAACACATATCTTACTAGGGGCTCAACATATATTGAATTCATCTCAATTCAGTTCTAACACTAACTTGTACTTCTCGTGGTACAACCACCTATATTCAAATTGTTTAATAACTCTCTTGAGTCTCATACACATAATTCTCATCGACATCATACCCTCAATAGGGCCTTTCATATATTAACATATCGATGACATGTCCTTGTCATGATCTTATACGAACTCCTACACCGAGACCATATTCCAATATGGTCTTACTCGAGACTTTAACCATCATCATATCATTCTATATACATTTTCCATTACTCTTAAATTCAATTCTTTCGACATCTCATCAAGGATGTTTCATACATTCACAGTATAAATCTACTTTCCATTCAACATTGGAATAATAAATTATCTCATACATAGTCGCAACAACCGCACATGAACTTTCCTCGTTGTTGAAATAGCCGAAAAGGACCTTTTTGCCCATATTTCTCTTTTCACTCGTTCTACGTTCGAAACTTGTTTTCTTTGATCTAGAACAATGGAATTTAGTGATTTAATCACTTATAAATCACAACTCACAATAAACTACACTTTAGGCAAAAATGACTATTTTGCCCCTACACTTTGGCAAAATTACGATTTTGCCCCTAGGCTCGTAAATAAATTTTTATCACATTTTCTTGTTAAACAAGCCTATCTGAACATTTAATCCTCTTACAACTATCCTCAATTCAAACTATTTCATGCCTTAATGAATAAATTACAACTTTTGCATTTTAGCCCAAATTAGGTGTTTTTATGACAACACCCTTCACAAAAGTTGTTTCTCATCATCTTATCATTCATTTTCTTCCATAAAAACTCAGAAACCAGCATAAACTCTCTAATGGCAAGTCCCTAGACTCTCAACATATTGCAAAATAGTCCCCTCATTAGCTAGCTTAAGCTTTGGAGACTCCAAAAAGTACAATTTTTATCAAGAAAAGTCATCAAAATCACTTACTTGAAGATGAGATGAGTTGCTGAAATTTTAAGCTTCAAAAACCCCCTTGTTGCTGCCCATTTTCGGTGGAGAGAAGATGGAGAAAAGATTATAGCTTTCTTTTCTTTATTTTTCCTTTTTTTTTATTCCTTTAGTCAACTAATGTCACCAACCCTTGTCTAATTTTAAATTTCTTGTCCCCTTGACCGTCCATCACTTATAGGAAGGCATAATTGCACTTTAAAGACCTCCAATTCACATTCTATAGCTATTTGGCACTTCTAGCAAATAAAATAGGACTTTTGTACTTTATGTGATTTAGTCCTTTTTCACAATTTAGCTATAGATTTTGCTAAAATTAAGGCACCAAAATTTCCATACATCCTTATAAACATGTTTTAACACATAGAATAACATGTAAATAATTTTATCTAACCTCGAAGTAGTGATTCTGAGATCACTGTTCCAACTAGCCCCTAAATCGGGCTGTTATAGCCTAGAGTCTAGGCACACGCCCGTGTGGCTAGCCCGTGGCCTATACTATTGAAATTGTTAAAGAGACACGGCCAAGGCACACGCTCGTGGTCTGGCCATGTGTCACACATGGCCTAGACACATGCCCGTGTGTCTATCCAAATGAACAAGAACAAAGCTATGTGCTAAGCTCTTCTCACCCCTCAAGTTCATACGACATATACTCATTCAACTCATCCATAAACAATTCATATTAAAATATAATCTCACATGGTTATCTACATCTTTTCATATAATAAAATAGCCAATAACCATGGCATTATACAAAATAGATTATCCATCTAAAGGCCAACACATCTTAGCCATTACAACAAAATTCACTAACTTGTCTAGCCCCTATACATGCCATATACAAAACATTGAGTCTAATGTACCAGAGTGTGTTGATAGTGTGGAAGATCTTCCGTTTGATCCACGTATTTCGAATCAACCCTTTTTCTCTATAAGACAAGGGAAAAGAAAGGGAGTAAGCTTTGAGCTTAGTAAGTTTACACATAACAATTTAAGCATTCTAGTATAAGCTAAATAGCAATTAGCATTGTACTATCAAATAAATTCACATCACAACTATGCTTATTCTTTCTATCCCTTACCACATTTCCAACACATCATGAGTCGCATACTCATAATTATTGACATGCACCCCTGCATTCAATATCACATTTACTCGTAATACATCACATCATTATTTCTCAATAATACATCCACACAGCTAAACCACACCGTTAAATTCTCGGTGGTTTCACACTAAGCCCACCACAATCAAATTATAGGGTAGTATTGCACTTAGCCTACCACAATCAAATTATAGGGTAGTATCGCACTTAGCCTACCAACAAAGTAATCATAGTGGTTCCACACTTAGCCACTAGATAATATACTTAACGTTAGCATCGCAGATAGCCCAGCTCGTTGTCGTTAAGTATTAGGGTGGTATCGCACTTAGCCCACCATCAAGTATTATCACTACACATTCACTTGTCTATTTTACAATTCATTCATCCATTCACAATATCTACTACATCCATTCAACTTGAGCCACATCGATTCTCAATCATTCTCAGTCATGCTATACACTAACTAGCATCAACAAATTGTAAGTATGAATGCATTATTTATGTATAAACTTACCTCGGTAATCAAAAGTATAGATATGTGCAATTTAGTCCACCACCTTGCTCTTGCCTCGTTTTGGTTCGGGCTTCGTCTTTCTTAATCTATAATGAATAAATCAACTTATTCAATACACATATTGACTAAATTGGCCCTTATCTCATACTTTAGCAAAATTACCATTTTACCCTAAAACTTTCTCTTATTTACACTTTTGGCCTAAAGCTCGTAAAGTGATTTTCATTCAACTTTCTAGCCTTTCATGCATAGCCGAACTATTTACTCAACTAAAGCAATCATCAATTCTCACTGAATCACACATGTATGACCAATCACAAGACTTTCACAAACTAGTCCCTACATGCATTTTTTTTTATGGAATTCACTTAGCAAAAGATGTTTCTACTACATCAAGCTTTCATATTCTTCCATAAAACATGAAAATACATGCATGTCATACATGGGTATATTTTTTAACATCCATCTTAGCTCAACATATAGCTAAAAATAGCTTCCTCGTGCTACTAGGACTTCAAAAATATGAAGAATATCAAAAACGGAGCTAGAATACACTTACTAGCTAGCTTGAAAAGTTGAAGAGCCCTAACAATGACTTCTCTCAAGTTTCGGCAGCTTGGAGAAGAAGATGGATGAAATTCTATCATTTTTTCCCATTTTAATAATTTAATTGACAAATGACCAAAATGCCATTTTTGTCAAACTTTCAAATTTAACCCATTCATGCCCAATTTTCTCCAAAAATTAGAATTTGGGAAAATTACTATTTAAGGACCTCTAATTGATAATTCAAAACTATTTCACACAAATAGCTTCTAGAATCTCACATTTTGCAACTTTTTCAATTTAGTCCTTTTGGAAAATTTAACCGCAATTTAATAAAATTACTTCATGAAACTTTCACACTAACATGCAAACATGGCATAAACCTTAAAAACTCATACATATACCTTGAACTTGTGGTCTCGCACCACTATTTTGACTAGGCCCTAAATCGGGATGTTACATAATCTATTCTCAATATCAATTTACTCAAATATTCAACAATAAAAACATGTTAAATCTTTAACAGTTTTGAAATCTAAGGTACGAGCCAACTAGAATACGAAAGAACGATCTCAAAAACTTAAAAATCATTAAAAACCGAGCAAAAATGGACTTACAATTGAAGCATGCACTAGCTGAACCTTTAACCTCAACAATGGCTTTCTACCTTTCTTATTTTCGGTTGGAGAAGAAAGATGGACACCATTTTCTTATTTGTTTTCTTTAATTAACATTAATTACCAAATTACAAGGCTAAACTTTAAAAACATTAGTAAGTACACCAAATACCATGCCACTATCATCCATTATCACATAAATGGGTTAATTACAGCATAATGACCTTAAATTTAAGGTTCTATAGCTATTAGACACCTTTAACTAATGCGATTTAGTCCTTTTTCTCAAATTAAACAATTAAACGATAAAATTAGCTCACGAAATTTTCACACATATCAAATAGCATGCTGTAAACACAAAAATAATATTAAAGTAATTTTCTGTCATTGGATTTGTGTTCCCAAAACTGCTGCTCTGATTTGACCTGAAAACGAGTTGTTACAACTCTTATTAGGGATTTTCATCCCCGAAAATCTTACCAGTGAATAGGTTAGGGTACTATTTTCATATAGCTTCCTTGAGTTCCCACGTAGTTTCCTCAATCCCGTGTTTATGCCATAGAACCTTCACTAGAGCTATGCGTTTATTTCTCAATTCTTTGATTTCACGAGCTAAAATCCTGATTGGTTCTTCTCTATATGTCGAATCTGTCTGTATCTCAACATCTACCGGAGAAATCACATGTAACGAATTGGATCTATATCGACTTAACATAGAAACATGGAAGACATTATGGATCTTTTTAAGTTCTGACGGTTAAGCTAGTCAATATGCTACAAGTCCTATTTTTTCAATGATCTCGTAAGGTCCGATAAATCGTGGACTTAACTTCCCTTTACGACTGAATTGAAGAACCTTTTTTTCACGGTGACAACTTTAAAAGCACTCGGTCCTCGACTTGAAACTCAATTTCTTTACGTTTCAAATCCGCGTATGATTTCTATCGATCTGAAGCTGCTTTTAAACTATCGTGAATCGTTTTCACTTTTTCTTCAGTTTCTCTGATCAATTCAACCCCATGAACCTTTTTCTCACTTAGCTCAGTCCAGTATAGCGGAGTTTGACATTTACGACCACTTCATAAAGTGCCATCTTTATACTTGTCTGAAAATTATTATTATACGCGAATTCAATCAACGACAAGTATTTTCCCAACTGCCTTCAAACTATAAAGTACAACATCTCAACATGTCTTCGAGAATATGAATAACTCTTTCGGTCTAACCGTCTGTCTGAGGATGAAGAGCTGTATTGAAATTCAACTTCGTACTTAAAGGTTCTTGCAGTTTCTTCCAGAATCGCGATGTAAATCTCAAATCTCTATCAAAAATAATAGATAATGGCATCCCGTGCAATCGAACAATCTCAGAAATATACAATTCAGCTAATCTGTTAAGTGAATAATCTGTACGTACCGGTATGAAATGAGCAGATTTCGTTAGTCGATCAACAACGACCCAAATAGCATCTTTCTTTTTCGGAGTTAGGGGCAATCCCGACACAAAATCCATTGTAACTTTATCCTACTTCCACTCGGAGATCATCACAGGCGATAAACCTGATGGTACTTGAGGTTTAACTTTGACTTGCTGACAAATCAAACATTTAGAAACAAACTCTGAGATATCTCATTTCATGCCTTGCCACCAGTAAAACTGTTTCAAATCATTATACATTTTAGTACTTCCAAGATGAACAGATAAGCAGCCATGGTGTGCTTCGTGCAAAATCTTATGAATGAGTTTTGAATTTCTCGGTATGTAAATTCTATTCTAGAACCTTAAACAATCATCCGTTCCAATCTTAAACTCTGAATCAGGGATATTCTCACATTGAATCCGTTTAAATTGTAATTCACAGATTTGTTGAAGAAATACCGGTTTAGCTTTTAATTCAGCTAAAATAGACCCATCATCACAAATCATCAACTGGGTATTCATTATTCGTAATGCAAACAAATATTTTCGGCTTAGGGCATCAGCAACAACATTAGCTTTTCCTGAGTGATAATCTATCAAAAATTCATAGTCTTTCAATAACTCGAGCCATCTTCGTTGTCGCAGACTCAGATCTTTCTATGACATCAGATATTTAAGCTTTTGTGATCCGTATAAATGTGGCATTTTTCACCGTACAAGTAGTGTCACCAAATTTTCAATGCAAACACAATTGCAGCCAACTCAAGGTCATGCGTCGGATAATTCTTTTCATGCGGTTTCAATTGTCGGGAAGCATAAGCTATAACTTTTCCTTCTTACATCAGAACACATCCCAAACCATTTAATGACACTTCACTATAAATCACAAACTTTTTCCCTGATTCAGTTGAACCAAAATTGGTGCTTCAATTAACAATATTTTCAACTGTTCAAAACTCTGTTGACACTTTTCTGACCATTCGAATTTCACATCTTTTTGAAACAGTCGTGTCATCGGTGTTGCAATCATCGAAAATTCTTTCACGAACCTTCGGTAATAGCCCGCTAAGCCTAGAAAACTAAAGACTTCATATACATTTCTCAGAGGTTTCCAATCAACAATAGCAGAAATCTTACTTGGGTCAACTGTAATACCGTCAGCTGAAACAATATGCCCTAGAAATCCAACCTCTCGGAGCCAAAACTCACATTTGCTGAACTTTGAAAATAATTACTTATCACGTAGAGTTTGTAACACAAATCTCAAGTGCTCGGTATGTTCAGATTCATCTCGAGAATAGATTAGAATGTCATCAATTAATACAACAACAAATCTGTCTAAATACGATCTGAATATCCAGTTCATCAAATCCATAAAACCTATTGAAGCATTAGTTAATCCAAAAGGCATAACAAGGAATTCATAATATCCGTATCTCGTTCTAAATGTGGTTTTCAGCACATCTAACTCTTTAACTCGTAACTGATAATAATCCGATCTCAAATCAATCTTTGAAAATACTGTAGCCCCTTTCAACCGATCAAATAAATCATCAATCCGAGGTAGAGGGTATTTTTTCTTTATAGTCACCTTATTCAACTGTCTGTAATCGATATACATTCTCATTATGCCATCTTTATTTTTCACAAACAATATCGGTGCACCCCAATGAAAATAACTCGGTCGTGTAAAACCTCTGTCTGTCAATTCTTGTAACTGAGTTTTCAACTCTTTTAATTCTGTTGGAGCCATTCTGTATGGAGCTATCGATATCGGTGTTGTTCCCAGTACTAATTCAATACCAAATTCAACCTCTTTGATCGGTGGCAAACTCGATAATTCTTTTGGAAATACATCCAAAACTCGCAAACAACAGATATAGATTCAATTTTTGATTCAAAAACTTTTGTATCTAGTACATATGCAATATATGCATCCTAGCCCTTTTTCATACATTTCTGAGCTAACATAGATGATATCACAGTAGGTAATTCATTCGAATCATCAGACTCAATCCAAAGAATTTCCCCGTTTTGACATTTCAATTCGATAGTCTTTCGTCTACAATTCACAACTGCATCATGCGTAGTCAGCCAGTCCATACCCAAAATCACATCAAACTCATCAAACGGCAAAAGCATCAAGTCAGCCCAAAAACAATAACCCCAAGTTATCAAAGGACAATTCTTACAAATTTTATCAACTAACATAGATTTGCCTAAGGGGTTCAATACTTTAATTACAAACTCTGTAGACTCAACATGTAAACTCTTTTTAAATACTAAATTCATACAGATATATGTATGGGTTGATGCAGGATCTATTAACGCAACTATATCAGTATCAAAAAGAGAATAAAGTACCAGTAATAATGTCTGACGATGATGCCTCCTCCCGTGCACGGATAGTGTAAGCTCGGGCAGGTGCTCGTGCCTCAGATCTCACAGTAAAATCTCTCGTAGCACTTCGGTTACCACTCGTATTTCCAGTATTTCGAGGTGGTCTCCCTCTAGTAGCCGCATTACTCATTTTCACTAGTTGATCTATTTCAACTATAGACTTTTTTGGACAGTCCCGGAGATAATGATCAAGAGATCCACATCTAAAACAAGCTTCACTCACAATTCTGCATTCACCATAATGTCGCTTGTTGCAATGCTTACATTCAGGTACAATATTTCTAACACTGCACACACTGGCAACAGATGTCGTTTGAGGTTTAGAGTTGAAATTTCTTGCATCTTTATCTCTAATCGAAATCCCCGCAGAAGCAGTAGAACGATGATGATATTCTTTAGATTTCTTTGATGTTGACTGATGTGATTTTCCCTCAAATATTTTTCTAAAGTCTCTAGTAGAATCGACTTTTCTTTTCTCCTTGATAAGCTTTCCGCTTTGCAAGCTCTGTCAAATAGAACAACGAACTCTTTTTGCTCTGGAATCTCAACTAATAGTTTAATTTCTTCATTTAACCCATCTTCGAATCTTTTACACATTATAGCCTCAGAAGAAACATATTCAAGAGCATATTTGCTGAGTCGTACAAACTCTCTTTCGTATTCCGTTACCGGCATACGGCCTTGTTTCAATTTTAGAAATTCTTTTCTTTTCTGATCAATGAAAATTTGGCTGATATATTTCTTTCTGAATTCAACTTGGAAGAATTCCCATGTAACTCTTTCTCTAGTAACTACGGATATCAAGGTATTCCACCACTGATATGCGGTGTCTCTCAACAGTGATACAATACATTTTAAACATTCTTTAGGTGTGCAAGACAGTTTGTCAAATACCCAAATCTTATTCTCAAGCCAAAACTCAGCTCTATCAAGATTATCGCTAATAGTAGCTCTAAAGTCCTCAGCCCCATGTTTCCATATCTTATCAATAGGTGGTTTATTCAATCGCAAAGGATCCATACCTTGAGAAACTATAAGGATCGATTGGGGAATAGGTGGAGGTGGAGGTTGTTGAACAGTCGGGTTTGTACGAATGTGTTGTGTGAACCATTCGTTCATCATTTAGAAGAAGGCTTCTTTAGCCTCTCCTTCTTGGCTACCTGTTATGGGTCTAGAGTTAGATGGCGCTGTCCCTTCCGCGAGAGCAGGCGCGTTATTCTCGACCTCATCAACTACAGCTTGATCAGGATCCATTTACTATATAAAAGCACATTTAAAATGTCAGGAGTCATCACACTATCACAGTTTATATATATGGCATGTATAGCTAGACTCACATACGCTACATTAGTCCTAGAATCAACTAAACGTAGCTTTGATACTAATAAATGTAAGACCCCTAACAAGTATCTACTGCTGGAGTAGGGTTACGAGATATTACTGATCAATACACATCATTTAACATACAATACTCATACATTTATGCATTCATACTCAAATACCATTCAACACAATTCAATTTGTCCCTTATAAGAGCTTACGAAGCCTTAAACATGCTTTAGAAGTGGTCCGGGACTAAACCAATAACATACAAAAGTTTTGGAAAATTTTTCATCCATATAGGGGTCACACGCCCGTGTGAATAGGCCACGTGCCTCACACGGCTCCACGCACACCCATGTCGCAAGCCGTGTGAAAACAGGGCATACATACTGACTTAGGTCACACGGCCGACCACACGTTCATGTGTCTAACCAGTGTGCCCTTCGAAAATGCCACACACGCCCGTGTGCCAAGCCGTGTACTAGGCCTTGCCAAACCTGTAGGGTATATTGACTTATGCAACACGGCCAATCACACGTCCGTGTGTGAGACCATGTAGAGCATACTGACTTCAATTTAATTCCAACACCGAGGGGACACACGGTCGTGTAACATAACCATGTTTCGCACACGGCTGAGACACACAACCGTGTGGACAAAAATAGGCCATTTATAAAGCCATTTTGCCACCCCATTTTTACATGCATATACAAGCATAAATTACAACACTTCACAACTCAATTGGCAGCCAATCCATGACATTTCATACATATTTTATACCATTTCAACATAGCATTCGAATGCCTAATAAATAACATGTATTTTCCATTCACATACTAACCACATATCAAAATAACATTTGCCTATTTCCATTCCATCTATTACTAGCCAAAACATACCATATTTGAATACTTAAGCACAACCAAAAGATTATACCAAATTAAGCCAAATCACATGGCTTAAAATTATACCATAACATGTACTAAAATTACTAGTTCAAGTAACCATAACTATCATATTAAAACTAGCTTATACATGCCATATTTACTTATATCCACAAATTCATAAGTACCAATAGGCAACTGGATAGTGTGATGCGTAACTCCAACTTTATCCTAACCGAGCGAGCTATCGAACCTCTATAATACACGGAAAAGAAATAGAGTAAGCTTTATCGCTTAGTAAGCTTGTATAATTCAGAATTAAACTTACCAATTCTACAATATCAAAACAATAAATAAGGTAAACTCAATTCAATCTCCAAATGCCTAACACAAGTATTCATCAACAAGTTAGTCATATAAATACATGAAATCATCTATTCTCTCAATTCAATACTCAATACATTGTATCATACCAAATTCATATATCATGTACATCATATTCAATATTTCACTTTCAATCATATAATCAATAATTCATTCAATAATAGTACTCATATGTATGAACAATATTTATGCCCGTTGAACCCATTAGAACTTCAAGGGATACTCGGGTGATATATATCAGTAATCTGTCAATTCATTATCATTTTCGCTCTTTTGAGCTATGATCAGTAAACTCCTCCTGAGCTGATGGACAGTAAGCTCTATTGAGATAAAATGGTTAGCTCTAACGAGCTAAAAATAGTAAGCTCTTACAAGATGATATATCGGTAAGCTCATGCGAGTTGTGGTGATTCTGTAACAAATGCAAAAGCTCGACCAAAACGGTAACCCTAGTGATGTGTCACCCGTATCCTACGAATTCATACAGTTCAAATGGGCCTCGGTAACCATCAATCTATATCAAATAGGCATTCGTATTCCAAATATATCAATTACTCAATTATATACACACATTTCAAATAATTACAAGTATTTAAAAGTTTGATTCTAATTATACGAACTTACCTCGAGTATGAAAATGGCAAAATGAGTTAATTATTCGATAATCTTACCTTTCCCCCGATCCAATTCCGGATTCCTCTTTTCTTGATTTAAATATATTCAAAATTAAATTATTTAATTAACCATTCATTCAATTTAGTCCAAATACATTTAGACTTATTTGCACATTATCCCCTAAACTTTTACACTTTTATAAATTAGTCCTTATTTCACAAAAATACAAATTCAAGCAATTCAATTCAAATACATGCTAGCAGAATTTCATAGGGACTCCTAGTAGCCCATATCTTTTATTATTTCACATATTTACCACATAAAATTTCACATTTCACAATTTAATCCCTTTTTGACATTTTTGTCAAAAATCACTTTACCAAACTATTAAATCTATCAATAAACTTTCATAATCTATTCTCAATATCAATTTAATCAAACATTTCAACAATAAAAACATGTTAAATCTTTAACAGTTTCAAAATCTAAGGTACGAGTTAGCTAGAATACGAAGCAACAATCTCAAAAATGTAAAAAAACATTAAAAATCGAGCAAAAATGGACTTACAATTGAAGCATGCACTAGCCGAACCATTAAAACTCAACAATGCCTTTCTACCTTTCTTATTTTCATTGGAGAAGAAAGATGGACACCATTTTCTTATTTGTTTTCTTTAATTAACATTAATTACCAAATTACAAAGCTAAACTTTAAAAACATTAGTAATTACACCAAATACCATGCCACTATCATCCATTATCACATTAATGGGTTAATTAGAACATAAGGACCTTAACTTTAAGGTTCTATAGCTATTAGACACCTTTAACTAATAGATACAACTTTTACATTTTACGCGATTTAGTCTTTTTTCTCAAATTAAGTAATTAAACGATAAAATTAGATTACGAAATTTTTACACATATCAAATAACATGCTGTAAACACAAAAAATAATATTAAAATAATTTTCTGACATTATATTTGTAGTCCCGAAACCACTGTTTCAATTTGACCTAAAAACGGGTTGTTACATGGCCGTGTGCCCTATTTCGAATGCCCACACGGCCTGTGACACGGGCGTGTGTATCCTGCACCTAGGAAAAAAATTGAAATTTTGCAAAAAATTCTCTGAGTACTCAGTTTAGTCCTGACTTGTTTCTAATGTATGTTTTGGACCTTGAGGGCTCATTTAAGAGGCTTTATGAATAATATTTGACATGACTATTAAATAATATGAAATGTTTGTATTTGATCTATTTATTTCGATAATGTTTCGTAACCCTGTTTCGGCGATGGATACAGGTTAGGGGTGTTACACGAACTCAAAATAGAGTAATTCAAAATACGTTTCAAAGCTAAGAGATAGATCTTTAAACGCCATGATGACATTTCAACCCAAAAATGCCAAGATCCCATCTAAAAATTAGTCGCAAGTCTGCTTATTTCCCAAGCTTAAAAATTGGCAGTTTTGGAGATTGGAATTTGACTGTGTGCTACACCGTGTGCCAAACTATATAACTTTGTGACTTGAGTCACACGATCGTGTGCCAGGCTGTATGGGCCACACGGGCCAAACATGTAGGCCGTGTGAAGCCACACGGGTGTGTGGACCAAAATTTCAAAATTTTCTCTAAGGCCATAATCGTTGTTTGGATCGAATGTAGGCCTTTCTTAGGGTCTGTATGATTTGGATTAAGCTATAAAACTCAATATCTGATGACCAGTTAGTCTCTAAACTATTATATGTACACATTGCTGATATGATATAAGCTAAGTAAGTATGATCTGTTAGCGTATAATGTGTTTTGGTGTGGGATATGTTAAGGTATGTGATTTATTCAGATATGACTCGTATTCTATAATTTTGATGGTATGTTTCTATATTACTACATTGGATGAGAACATGTGTTTTCCAAATATGTTGATTTGTTTAATATTGATTCTGTTTTATAACCATGCATGTGACTTCATGACAAAACTAATATGGTCCTTTGAGGTTTGAAAAATCTATTCTCCAAAGCGTGGACTCCCATGCCTTCTGTTTCTTGTATTGTACGACAGCATGTCCTGCATGCTTAACGTTATGATTTTGAATATGCATGTCATGACACATTGCATGGGGTTGGGGATAATGTGAAAGGAGAAAGTTCTGACAGTTTAATGATCTGCATTATCTAGTGGTTTATCCACAATTCTGTCTGGCAGCTTGTCTGCAATAATAGTGGCTTGACCATATATATATAATCTGGCAGTTTTAATTGCAATTCTAGTGGCAATGTCCACAATTATCTGTTGGTGTGATTTGGTGGATGAGTTCTAAGGAATTCTATTTTGGTGTGTAGCGGAGTTGGGTAGAAGTTTTTGAAAAATCTACATAATGGTTTTCTGAAAAATACCGAATTGGCATAAACATGCATTCTCCGTTCTATTTATGTGATCGTTATGAAATCCTCTGTGATACTCTGATTTGCTCCGTTCTGGTTGTGTAATTGTTATCAAATTCTTTGCGTTACCCTTATTTGTATATTGTGTTTTGTATGATATCTGTTTGATTTTAGTTATACACTAAGCTTTTTAGCTCACCCATTTTATCTTATCTTTGACTATTCAGGTAACCTTCTGACTTAGGACCAGACGACGTATGGGAGCTCGGATTGGTTTCGTCTTAATGTAAATACGATGATTTCTGTAATTATTGAACTATTGGGTCTTTAATTTGTAATTTTTTGTGGACTTGTTTTGGGTTTTTGTTAAATCATCGGTAATTGGTATTTTCAAAAGTGCAACTGCTAAATCACTTAAGTCAACAAAATGGGTTTTGGGTTTCAAAATTAAAACTCCAAAAAGATTTTTTGCTACAAATTAAGTAATTTCTCAAGTGTTTTCTATCAACGAACAAAAAGTTTTAATGGCTGTTGCCATACTTGTATTTTCTAAACACCTATTGAAATAAGTTCTTCCACAGGTTGATGTAACTCCTCCAAATTTGACTATAACGTCTAAGTCAAGTTTGGGGTGTTACAGATTATATTGTTAAAAATAAATTTTATAATGAGCAAAAAAATAGTTATTTCACTTTTAAAATGTTGTAGTTTTGGATATATCATCTTCTTAAAACATTTTTTTTTATAAAAATATCAAATATTAAAATATTTTATAGCATTTTTCTATATAATTTTATTAATTTGTATATTAAATGCGATGCACAAATTAATGGTATGTATAAAAAGAGGCATGCTATTTTAATTTAATGAAGTTAAGTGGTAAGTGTAATATGTATAAAAAGAGGCATGTTATTGTAAACAAAGAAAATTTTGGACCAACTATAAAGTCCCACATGTTAAGTCAAAATTATCGTAGGTCGAAGCTAAATTTACTATTAGTAAAAATGATGACATCGCATATTGTGTCATAATTATATTTCTTTAATTAATTTAAATTAATTAAGAGATAAATAACAAAAAATATTATTACTAATTAAAATAAAATAATTAAATGTTATTTACATAAGCGACACTTATAAACATGCATATTAATCCACTATTCAAGCATTGGAAATTTGTCAAATAACACTATATAAGTCTAAACTATCAAACATACCAAAAGCGATCAAAATAAACACTAAACCATAAGATACAACTTAAGTACATGCCATTAGCTATATACATATATGTATAAGGGCATAAATTTTATCTGAGTTGAGATGAGTTCCTTTGTATGCTTTATAACTTCGATCTATTAAAAACCTATTTGAAACTAGAGCTGTACATGGGTCGGTCTACCCGGCCCAGCCCGAAGGCCCACCCAAAAAATGGGCTTGGGCAAAAAATGAGGCCCGTTTAAAAAACGGGCCGGGCCTCGGGTATGATTTTTTTTGCCCGACCCGAAATATTTTAGTATTATTTTATTTTTTTATTAATAAAATTTTAACTTTAGAAATAAATGATAAACATTTTCATGTGCAGTCTTCCTCCTCTTTTTTCCATTTCTGAAATCAAAATCCCTAACCTCTCCACTCTCCACCTTCCTCTTCATCTCTCTCACGTTCGGTTCTCCTTTTATTCTCTCATCTTTTCCCCTTTTTTCTACTATTTTTCTTCTTTTTCTCTCTTCCTCCTCTATTGTCCTTTCTAACAAATCGCTGCCGCTGCGTCCATACACTTTCCAGCGTCTTACCTCCGATCAGGCGAGGTTCCTTCCCATCATTGTAGCTTTTGTGTTATTTTCTATTTCTTTTAAATATTTGCTTAGCATAATACTAATTGCCTAAACAAAAAGCATCCGTATGTAAATTGTTTACTGCATCTGTGTTGGCTTGATTTTAGTTCTAGGAAGCTTGTGGATGTTATTACCATCCAGAAATTTATTTATGGTTTTTGAATTTTGTCGGGTATTTTTTTATTGTTGCTTTTGATTGTTTGTAGGACTGGTAAAAATCTTTTACTTAATGAACTACAAAAACTCTAGCATTATTATATGTTTGTCTTCCACATTGTATCTTGTTGTATTCCCATTCTTGGTTGAAACTTCTCATAATATATGTATGTAATAAGTCGAAAGGAGTCATCCTGGTTTCAGATGTTTTGGGTAAAGTATTATCTAGTGGGACATGTTATCTATTCAATACGAGTCTAGGAAATGCTGATTTCGGAATTCCCAGATGAAAAACATTTCTGCGTAGAGGTATATGTCCACTGGAAACTGTAGTTTGTACAAATTTGCTAATGCGATTTGAGAAGACCAAGTAATCCCTGTACATGTATCCTGTTTGTATTATATTTTTAGATCATAATTATTAATAGAATGTTTAATTATATCAACTTTAGCGTTTTCTTTTGAGTTTATAAGTACATATATAATTACATGTGATTGAATAATTATGATTAAAATTAGATTATTATGAAAAGCAGATTTTGTGGTTTATTTTGCCATCTTAGCAAATGTTTGATTTGCTGCATATTTTGGCATGTTCTTATATTTACATAATGTTGATGTTTAATAATTATTATTGTTGTTATGTTGAGCTCATCTATCATCATATCCAAAATTATTACACTCAAAATTATTGTTTTCGTGTTTAATAATTTCAGATCCGATGTAATGTCTCGAAATTTTTAGTATCGAATTTCAAAAAAAATTTGATAAAATACTGCAATGTCTTTTGGAGGTTAATTTATGAGACACGAATTTGATATCTGAAATTTAATCTTTAAGCCATTAGTTGATAAAATATTGCAATCTTTATCAAAATATCTTTTTCTTCTCTTATAAAAGATAATGATATTGATATGGTTCAATTTTATAGCATGGATTATTTTGTAATATGATTAATAATGTATGTTCGATTTATATTGGTCATGTGCTTTGTATATGTAGACTTGACTTATATAGATGAGTGATTGGTTGCTACTTGAGTTGAAATTTATTATAAAGAAGTCGATATAATTTTGTGCATGATTTGTATATTATTTTTTCAAGGATAATACATGAACGCATTACTTGAGGCCGCAATTAATTTGACAAAATTGGCTTTAAATCAAGAAAATGTCTTTGCTTTAGGTCAACTTTGAAATGTTTACATCCATTGGTTGTTTTTATGACTATGAATAATTTGGGCTAATTTGGTTTATTTGGATTCCAGGATTTAAGTTTTTATGACCATGGCTAGTTCGAACACTCCTATACCTGTGGGCGATGGGTTTAATGAGTAGGAAAGCGCTGCCAAATGTCAAAAGTCTACCACTTCAAAGATGTGGGATGAAATGACAAAGCTTGAATGCGAGGACAAAAAATGAATTGAAGGCACAATGTAATCACTGTAAGAGTATCTTATCTGATAAATCTTCTAGTGGAACCTTTCATTTAAGACGTCATCTAAATCAACGTTTGAAAAAAATAATAAGGACATCACTCAATACACCATAGCCAATCAACCATCATTAGGAGGTGGTCCATCTATAAAAAACTATAAGTTTGATTCTGATGAGTGTCGTCGAGCTGTTTCTACTTTTCTTGTGTATGGCAAGCATTCATTTAGGATAGTTGAAAAATCGAGATTTAGATACATGATGAGAATTGCTAGTCCTAATTTTAAGAATATAAGTAGAGTTACAGCTGCTAGGGATGTCCTAATGTATTATGCAAAAGAGAGAAATCATGTTAAAGAAGAGTTGGCTAAAGCACCTGGTTTAATTTGTCTAACTTTCGATAATTGGAACTCAGAGCATACTAATGATGAATATATTTGCATTACTTCTCATTGGATTGACAAATATTGGAAGCTACAAAAGAGAATCATAAGGTTTAGAGCTTTATTTCCTCCGTATGATGGTTTGAGCATAGCGGATGAACTTGTTTTATGTTTATCTCAATGGGGTATAGAAAAGAAAATTTTTAGCATCACTTTGGATAATGCTTCTTATAATGATGTGTTGGTTTCTTGTCTTAAAAATCGTTTTTGTGCGAACCGAACTATTTTGTGTGATGGTGCTTTTTTTTCAAGTTATATGTTGTGCACATATTTTGAATCTTATAGTTAAAGCTGGTTTGGAACTTGCTGATGATATTGTTGGTAAGATTCAAAATGGAATTAAGTACATAAAAAAGTCAGAATTCGTAGGAAAAGATTTTGTGATGTGGCCGACAAAAGTTTTCATTTGAATGTGACTAAAAAGTTGCTTCAAGATGTGTGTGTGTGATGGAATTCTACTTATTTGATGCTTGAATCTTCTCTCTATTATAGAGATGTGCTAGATTATTGGGGCCAACGAGATAAAGACTATCAAATATTTGCACTTTTGATGATGAGTGGAGAAATGTTGCTATTCTTTGCAAATTTTTGAAAGTCTTTTATGATGTGACTTGTATTTTTTCTGGTTCTAATTATCCGACGGCCAATCTTTATTTCAGAGGGGTTTGGAAGGTTCACATGGTCTTGCTTGATATAGTTAAAGGTCCTCATTCTTTTTTAACTCCAATGGTTAAGCAAATGCAAAAGAAATTTAATAAATATTGGGCTGAGTATTCGTTGATATTGTCATGTGCTGCAATTTTAGATCCTCGTTACAAGTTGAATTATGTGCAGTATTGCTTTACTACAATCTATGGTATTCATGCTTCAGATTTTGTTGAAACCATTCTTAGCAATCTTAGACTCTTGCTTGACGTGTATGCTAAGAAATCCAAATCCACGTCTTCCTCTTTGGCTGAGAATTCTAATGTCTCAGATAAAGATCCCATTGATTCTAGTTTGCATCAACACAATGTTAATAGTGTTGATTTTGGGGGAGATTTTGATGAGAGTGATGATTTTAAATGGTATTTAAATGAATCTAGCACTAAGAGTGAAAAGTCACAGTTGGACATTTATTTGGAAGAACCGGAGCTTGAGTTGAATAGTCAAATAGATGTTTTGGATTATTGGAGCAAAAGTTCGATTCGATATAATGAGCTTTCATTATTGGCTCGTGATCTTTGGCGGTTCAATATCGATTGTAGCTTCGAATAGGCTTTTAGCATGGGTAAAAAAGTTATCACACCTTTGAGGAGTTCACTTAAGCCAAAAATGGTTCAAGCCGTTGTATGCCTTGATGATTGGATGCGAGTTAAGGGATTTTCAACGGGTAATTATTATTCTCGTTTTATTGTTGTAATTTTATATTATTTTTTATCAATTTGATAATCTAATTATTTATTCTTATTCCATGTTAGAAGTTGGTGACAAGATTGACGATGAGGACGATGAGGACGATATTTCTTTGATTGCTTTTTAGGTTACCTTCCTTTCTAACTATTGACAATTTAATTTAACTTACAAATTATAGTTTCTTATAAAATTAAATATGTTAATTGGTTAATGTATAGATATTTTGGTTGGTTGATTATATTTTGCAGGTTTTTGGTGCTATTTTGGGATTGTTGGTGATGTTTTTCTGCTGTTTAGTGCTATTTTTATGCTATTTTTGGCACTGTTTTGTTGCTGTTAGTTGTTGTTAGTTGTTTGTTGCTGTTAGTTGCTGTTTGTTGATGATTTGGGGCTGTTTTGATGTTGTTTTATTGTTTTTTATGGTATTTTATCATTCTGTTGTCGTATTTAATATTATTTCGATATTGCAGAACTTTTGTTTTATTATTAATTTGGTTATTATTTTAGTTCAAACAAGTTGTTTTAATTTTAATATAATTACTTTTTACTGTTCTGTTGTCATTTTTAATATTATTTCGATATGATCTTTGAGATCCTATAATATACTGATTGAATATCAAGATTTAAAAAAAAAAAATAAACTCTTTGCTACTTGTTATATATTAATCATTAATGTTCAAGTTGAAGGCTCCGTATCTCAAGTTTTCAAGTGACAAACATGTGTTTTAAGTTGCTTGCAAAAGTTGGAATGTTACCTGATATTTGTTACCAAATTAGGAACATGTGTTTATTTTATTCCATATTTAATTTCTTTAAAATTGAATTTTTGAGAATATGAAAAAATTATTAATAAATTAAGCTAAACAAATTAAGCATCTATTTTCATAAAGTAGAAAATTAAATGGTAGAATAGTATCATTATGAGATTCAAAGTAGAAAATAAGAATCTATTTTCTTTAAATGTATTTGATTCATTATTTTTTATTTTTTATTTAATAAAATAAAAAAATAATATGGGCCGGGCCGAGCTTACCAATTCCATGTTGGGCCGGGCTTGGACAATTTTTCAGGCCCATATTTCGGGCGGGGCCCGGGCCTATAAAACAGGCCTACATTTTTAGTTGGGCCCAGCTCGAGCCCGGCTTGACTGGCCCATGTACACCTCTATTCGAAACTTGCATGCATAATGCATGATATAAACATAATCGTTAACATATGTTTGAGTATTGAATACTTAATAATGTTAACATACTTTGAAATCAATAAATACATTGTAAAACTAAATTAAGTAGCATAGATGAAAATCATTATAACACAAGCTTCACAGTAATATCATAAGATTTCATAATATCTAATTATTAAAACACCCTCAGGTTTTCGTTTTACACTTTCAGTTGTCAAAATATCAATGCACCCTTAGAATATTAGCGTCTCGTTTCATATAACTCAATTTAATCTCAGTATCATACTTATATCATATAATAATTTACCATTTATAATTCACATTTTCTTAATCATTATTACAACCCCTATTAATTGACTTAGACTCAAGGATGGATCAATCCACCAACACACCATTATATGGATTGAAGTGCTAATCGGGTATAAATGCAATGATCTTACCAACCACGCCAGAATACGTTTGTACCCTCAGGGAATTTTAGCTGGTGATATGTTCTCAGCTCCTAGAGAATTAGAGAACTATCATAATATGATACGTGGTCAGTGTTAAATCTCTCACCTATCAAAACAAACCCTATGACATGTCAACTATACCCGCAATTCTATCCAACACCATTAATAGAGAAATTTACTTTACCAATTATCATTCAAGCACAATATAACAAAGATAGTATTTTAATATCAATCATTACCACAAATACACAATTGAACATGTACGAAATCATTTTTACCATGTACTTATCATTACAAATTTTGAACGTATCTTAATTGTATCAATAATTAAATATATATGTTCGAACTATGTTTGATAATAATATTATTCGATTATATTAACTACCTATTAAAACATAAATTAAGGTAATTTTCAATTAACAAATTCAAGCATAAGCAATTTTATAATTTAAACACAAGTAAACTTGTATAATTAATCGTTTAGGCACCTTAATTCAAGGAGAACTAATATAGTCATTTAAAATAAATCTGGTACAATCCATTTCAATTATGATATCAATCTAATTCAATTCGTCATGGAATGTATTGTTCTACTTAATGCTTAGTTTCAATTTATTATCTATCCATTTCCATCACATTGAATTAGCAAAATATATTTTCATTTGATCTATTACCATTTAACCCTTATTATTTAATTTTTCATATTTAATCCCGTCAAAGCATAGCTACCCTTCTTATGTTTTAGCTACTTGGTAATTATATGTAAGGAAAACTAATTATGCTAGTATAAATCGATTTCGCTATCCGACGCCTCGATATTCCAATCTCGTATCAGTTACGTACGATAATTTATTTACAAAAATGATATAATCAACAATCAAATATAATTGCAATTTTTACACTTAAGTCCCTTTTTAATCTTAATATCCAAAATGCGCGTATTTCAATATTTACTTGATCGAACAAGATCTTACTTCATATTTTTTCTCTAGGGACTTCAAATTATTAATCCATAGCATTTATATCCAATAAATTTTATTGTTTACGATTTAGTCATTAATATCACATAGTTAATCATGTATCGACAACTCCTACCATGGTTATAACAAAATCTAAACTTATTTTAAACATAGTTGTCATAATTTCTTTCTCTAAGTTACTAGCCTTCATCAATGGTTACATTAATGAAACTTAATCATTTCAATTTCTAATGGATGTTGTCATATGA
Source organism: Gossypium rotundifolium (assembly GCA_025506655.1). Classification (NCBI taxonomy): domain Eukaryota; kingdom Viridiplantae; phylum Streptophyta; class Magnoliopsida; order Malvales; family Malvaceae; genus Gossypium; species Gossypium rotundifolium. The sequence continues at coordinate 177,092,140 of CP106724.1, forward strand.
GATTGCAGGATAGTGGAGTTACTTGGTCGTGCCTATTCGGGTTAATCGCTTGGCGTATCTGGAAGAGTAAGAATCTTTTCATCTTTCAGAACATCTCATGGTCGTCAATTGAAATGGTGAAAGTCTTTACTAGTTGGGCTCGTCAATTTGAATTACACGGTGGTGGATACAAGAACAATGTTTTATTCTTGAATCATGCGAATTTATCCGAAAGTACTTGGGTACTTTTGTCCACTGACGGTGCAGTGGCAAGGGATTCTGGCCATGCCGCATCCAGAGGCATAGTACGAGACAGAGAAGGAAATTGGATTATGGGATTCGGTAGATATTTAGGTGTCTGGTCACCGTTTGAGGCCGAAGTTTGGAGCATCCTTGATGGGATGCTCTTGTTACTTAATAAAGGATTCATACGGGTCATAATTCAGACTAATAGCCTTGAATGATTTGGGAATGGAGGAGTCAGGGATTATTGTGCTTAGAAGGGCTCAACGTACTATGAGATCAGAAGGTCAATGGAGGATACTTCACATTCCGAGAAAACATAACCTGGTGGCAGATCGTCTTGCTAAACTCAGCTTGAATTGGAAATCAACTTTGCAAATCTTCGACGAAGCACCTACGAAAATCTTAGAATTGTTACAAGAAGATAAAGTAAATGGTACTTTCATGTAATTGATGTAATTCATCTTTTCTTTTCACCAAAATAAAAAATAAAAAAATAAGCTACTATACTAGGCTAATAATTTAACAAAAATAAAAGAAAACCATGCTCTTATCTTAGTGAATTAGATCAGCGCTGCCTTAGCCGATTGTTGATCTATTTTCTTATATTAATAATAGTATAGATTCTCACTATCATCAAACTGTTATAAGTCCTAGTTTAATCTCTCATCTAACATCATCTATATACTATTTGTTAATAATTTTCTCGATTTAATAGCTCGATTAATCACTACAATAATTTCATAATTAATTAAAGAATTCCTATATTTTAATTTACGAAATCCGATTTTAAAATTGCATTTTCATTGCACAGAATTCATAGGATAACCCAAGGGCCCCAAAACCATTCACATAATTTTGTATTCAGATTCACGGATTTAGCTTAGCACATATAAAACATAATTTTCGTCAACTGCAATCTAAATCTGGCATTTTCCAGTGCATATCGGATCTAAGTGAGGACAAGTCTAACATTAGCCAACCAAGAGAGAAGGAAACAAAACCCATTGTCAAACCTACAAAATACAACACAAACGACAACTACTCTTCTTGGTCTCTTAATTATTAACGAATCAAATCTACTCCCCATTCATGGGTTTGTCATTGCCTTTTGACTTCCACCTTACATACATATTATTATACATTTAGTTACAAACAACCATACGAGCTCTTTAAAAACACACACACAAAAAAAAAGTCTTTCCCATGATCTCTTAAGATTTTTTGAACAAACCTAATATGCTCCAATAAGCAAGGACACCGCTCATCATTTGACTTTTCAAACGCAAAGCGGCAAAGGGTTGGATATTCACGAGAACAAGTCAAGCAGTGCCCTTTGGTTTGACTCCACAGATACAAGTCTAGTCTACTGCTCACTTTCATCTTTATATAATATTTGGACCATGAAAATATTTGAGGTGGCGGCCACTGGAGATTGGAAAGGGTTAACTCCACGGCACCACCGTCTTAAGGCTCCGTTGGTTAAGACATCCTGTCCAATGATATGCCCTTCTTCTTTTCTACAACTTCATTACTTGTATTACACATGCATTTGCTTGCCATGGATGGGCGTTGGAAAAAGACTGCAATGCTCTGGCTACTTCTAGGCTAGTTTTGATGTATTTTTAATCTTCTTTTTTCCATCCAAAAATATAAATGTTAATATTAATTTTAGAGATTAAGAAATTCAACTGTGTCATCTATTATAATTTGAATGCAAAGTGAAATATTGTTGATATCTATTTTAAATACACACCTGAAATATTTTATGTAATAAATTTATGAAAATCAAATATAATATTAATTAAAATAGTAAAGTTAAAGATTATAAAAGCATTATATATTTTGGGTTCAAATATAATTGTACGTATTTAGATTTTATATAGAAATCTAAAAAAATTACCTTCAAAATATATTTGTTGCTTTAAAGATTTTAATTGAATTAGTATTACTTATAAATGGGTCATAACTCAGTTGTTAAATTATTCAAAAACAATTTATTTTAATAAAGCAATAAAAATTAATTTAAGGGTATTTTATCATTTTATATAAAATTCAGAAAAAAATATGCTTATAAAAGGATGAGGTTTAAACCCAAAATACTGAACATTTATTTTCTTAATTTTACCATTTCAACTAAGATAATAATTAATATTTATTACAATTTTTAATAAATATGTTACATAATTATTTTCACAAATCTAAAAAATAAAATATTTTTACAATCCAGTCAAATTCTTTTAAGTATAGATTATATTTGAATTAAAATTTTAATATATTTAATAATTTGTAGTATTTTTATAGATAAAGTGACAAATCTATTGAATTCCTTCCCTAATTTGACATCCCCTCAAATTCTTCACTTGTCTTTTATTTATTTATTTATTTATGGATTATAATAATGAGGTAAAGCCTAGATAATCAACGCAACTAGCTCGACTCGAACCTAGATCACACCTGGAGCGGTGAACACCCTTAACTATCATGTCATCACATGGGATTCTCTTGACCTTTATCTTTTCAATTACTGCGATTTAGCATAAATCTTTTTTTTTTATCTTTAATTTTGATTTGTTAAATAGGAATTCTAATTATAAAATAGAAATCTTTTGGAAAGCGAAGTTGATTAAATTTTTTCAAAGGGAAATTAATGAAAAAAATATTTGTTGTAGGTGGTGAAGGACAAGATCCGTCAATACAACAAAGACTTCAACCTCAGAATCGATAGAATATTATGGCACGTTGACAATTGACTCTGTCACAACCGAAGCACAATATATTTGGAGTGATTGCAAGTACTTAATACAATAAGAAAATCAGTCCCAGATAGTCCAAAGCGATGGGCATAAATCGAAACAAGAACCGAGCATCCACCAAACTGGAAAGAACAACAACAAAACTAGCCCTAAAATTACTTGCAAAAGCAAGACTAAAAAGTGTACTACAAGAGTAAACAAGTACTTCTAAAATTGAGATTTATTAAATGATGAAAAAACAAACAAAAAATATATAAAACTTAAGATAACATGGGTCCAAATCGATTCATGAAATCATTTATTATTCTAAAATGCTCTTAAAAATAGAAACAGATTAAGAAGTTAATGAAAAACCATCCACTTTCTAAAATAAACTGCCGGTGGTCAGTGGTGTTTCAGTGAAGATAGGCATCATCATCTATCCATCACAATTTGTGAATACCATAATGATACCCACAAAATAGATCTACAAACTAAAAAAAGGAGAAGACACATGGAGTGAATGAGAATAAGAAAGAAAGAGATGGTTAATGGGCGAGTGGACAAAACAAAAAGATAAGAAACAAACTATTTGAGAAAAAGAATTTAGGGTTTATCCATTATATTTAAATTTAGACTAATTTTCTAGTAAATGCCAAAAAAATAAAATATTTACGGGACTAGACAGATTGAATGAAAAATGATGGGAATGGGCTGGTAAAAAAATTTATCCTACAAACCTCCCATTTCAGTTTTTTCCAATTCAATCTCAACTCTCTCTCATATTATCAATTCCCTCTCAAATTCCTCTCAAAACCCACTTAAATTCTCTAAAAAATTTTTGTTCCCTCAAATTTTTTATTTATTTAAATTATCTTAAAATTTTCCTAAAATATTTTCTAATACAAAGTATTCATTTTTTTTTTCAAAATTATCAATAGCAAGTTCTGTAATTTGTCATGATAAGAACCATATTTTCGTCAATAAATAATTTTCTGGAAAATCGGCCACCACTCTAATATTAAGAAGGCGAAAAAAATTAATAATTAAAATTTCATCCCTGCAGAGTAGACGGAGTTTCGATTATGAATCCAATTCAAATTTTCAAGATTTGAATATATGATTAGTTTAAAAATATGATTTTTTTAATTTTGAATTAAATTATTATTTAACATCTAAAAAAATTATTACAAAAAAATTAATTAAAATCTAAAAAAACCCTTAAACCCTAATTTAAATAAACAAACCCTAACCCTTAAAAAACGGTGCTAGAAAAATAAAGGGAAAAGAGCTTCTTGCTAGAAGCACTTTTGTTGACTTGGCGGAAAAAGCTTCTTGCTGGAAGCGCTTTTGCTAAAAAATGGCAGAAAAAAGCTTCCAACTAGAAACATTTTTTTATATATCACTTAAAAAAGCTTCCAGTTAGAAGCATTTTTAAAAAATTGGCCCATTACCGTCATTTTTCATTCAATCGGTCTAATCCCATAAATATTTTTTTTGTTTGGAATTTAATGGTAAATTAATCTTAAATTGATTATATTTAGGCATGGTTACCCACATCATTATTTAAAAGGAATAAAATAATTTAATCGGGTGTTATTATGAAAGCAAATCTTTTTTTTTTTTAATATGTAATTACAAAGAGGAACAAAAAGGGTTAAGAAACAAAAAAATTTATAATCAATGCAAGACCATGATAGCGGAAATTTATCATAAACTTTCACAAATCCAGACTTCATTGTTTTATAAAGAATGTCCGGCACCGGACACCATAATAATTATACTCTTTTATAATTAAAAATTTATTAATAATACTGAAGAAACAAAATCTAAACAAGTGATCCCTTTATCCAATATAAAATTATAGATTTAATTCATGTTCTTTAATTGTATCATTCTTTGTCCTTATAATTTTCAATTTTGTTGATGCGAAAAAGAAATTGCTTTTCTTTTAGTAGTATGTAAAATACAAAGACTATATCCATTACTTTAGCCTAATAAAAGTAACTTTTAAAAAAAAAAAATCTTCTAAAAGATTAACTGTTTTTGAATAGATATGCTGAATATATGACGAGAGGTGTGACAGCCATAAATAATTAAAAGTTTGAAAGCCTAGTTAAATTCAGAAAGTAGATTGAAGAGGAGGATGGTGAAATTGCAATGGGCAAGCTACAGATGAAATTATTGTTTTATTCTTTCTGTTTTTTCCAGGAAAAAGCGGTACTATGTTTAACACTTAACAGTGGTGATGCCAGGGACCTCCCTAACATTACCATATGCTACATACAACTATAAAACAAGTATATTTTTAATTCTATGCATGGCTATAACCCTTTCATTATTTGTACCAAAAACATAGTTATCATGTCGCAACCCGGAAGATCTGGAAATACCCCTGTTTTTAGTGTCTTATTTGATCATCAAGTTTTAAGGAAGACGCTATTGTAACATGCAATTTCTTCTCTTAATTAGGGGGGAAAAAAAAACACTGTAAATACTACATTGTATGTCTCCAAATTACAGGAAGTATTTGGAAGTTGCAAGAAGCTTGATAGCAAAGGACTATGAAATCCCTTAGATTCAGGTATTTTTGGAGCCACAAAATTTAGCTAAAAACCAGTTTCTTCTTGGATTCTTCCTAGCATTTGGTTAACAGCAGCTGCAATTTCATCCACGGTGCTCAAATGGCATCCCTCCTCTACCTGTCATGGTTTTCATCCATTGATTTTTGTTTTTAAAAAAGGGTATATCTTCGACTGAAAGATGAAAAAGGTTTAAATAAATTGGGTTGATTTGTTCTAACCTTGACACTAATTGAATAAAGAGCCATTTCATTCATGGTTGTGACATTGAGGTGTTGAACGACGAGCCTTAGGCTTTGTAAACCAGCAACCAGTTTTAAGAGCTGCCTGGGTCGTTTCTTGGAGAGTATCTTAAGGTTTGCATGGCTCTCCACCACAGTCACTTCTATGTCCGCCACGCTTTTGGCCGTCGCGGCGGCCGCAGCCATGGGCTGTTGTTGATTACTGTTGCACTGAGTTGCATTAGTTGAGAACTGTGGAAAGGTGAAAAACTCAGCAAAGGGTGAAGAATAAGCATCATGCGGCGGTTGTTGAGTGGTTCGCTTATGAGCTTCCATGGACTGCAACAGCTGCTCTAATTCCTTCACAAAATCAATGGCTCCGCCAATTATCGACGCTTGATCGCCCTGAAAGTGTTACTTTTATCAGTCTACAATTCTTCTTAAACATGATTAATTAAAGCGTTTGTAAAAGAGAGATTTAATTTAAACTAACCCTTTGAACATATGAAGGTGGCATCAAGGATCTGAGTGCAGCGAGGTACTGGTTCATTTGTTTCCGGCGATTACGTTCAACGGTAATATGAGTCATTCTCTGATTCTCTAGCTCTTCTTTGTTCTTGCTGTTCCTTGTTCGTCGACGTTTTCGCCTACTGTTGGTGGTCGTCGTTGTTGGTGCCGGAGTTTCCATTAATGGAGGGAATCTTATGGGCCCGGGGAGAGATTGATCAACGGAGCAAGTTTCAGGTGAAGAATAAGGATCCCATTGATCCTTGGTGTGTTGCATGGTTGAGTTAGTGGATGAAGAGTCCCAATTTGCATGGAGATCATGATGATTGGGTTGCTGAAGAATACCCAGAAGAGCTTTATCTTCATTCTGTAAACAAAAGTCAAAGCCAACTCCGCCGCCCACGGTGGAGAAATCGTCAAAAACATAAGGAAAGGGGTCTTGAGGGTAAACTACAGCCTCTAAAGCCATTATCAAAAGCCCAAATCCTAATTGCTGTCGGGGGAAGGGGAGAGAAATAATGAAATCTGAAATTTCAGTAAAAGGGAAAATGGAATAAAAGTTGAGAAGAGGGGAACAAACTCCCCCTTTTATCATAGGCATCTGCCATGAAACAAAGAAAGTTGATGGACTTTTTAAAAGATGTCTAATCCAAAGATAATTAATTAAAAACAAAAAACAAAAGCTACAGCATGGTGCACGTGAGATTACATTGAAGACCAGTCGCTGCCACAGAGAAAGATTCTCTCTATGCCACACCCTCTGGATTAGAGATACGTTTGGTTAACTGTAATAGAATAGAACTGTAATTAAAAAGAATTATAATAAAATAGAGATATAATAGAATAGAGTTGTAAGAAATAATTCAATTATTTGGTTGAATAGAATAGAATAGAGCTGTAATAGAATTCTTGTGTTTGGTTGAATAGAATGATGTTGTAATAGCATAAGTAAAATAACTAAAATGACCAGAATACCTTCAAAGAATTTTTTAAGTAGATGATTATTGTTATTATTATGAAGTTTTAATAAGATTATTATTGAAAATAATTTAATAAAATAATAAATAATTTAATTATATTTTAACATAATTATTATTAAATATAATTTAATAACATTCTTAATATAATTATTATATGAATTAAAAATCAAAATATATAATACTATAAAATATATATTATCTACTTTATTATTTAAAACTGTAATACATATTTAATGTGCTAAAATATCATTATTGAAACAAATATTTAATTATTCTATAATAAAAATATTAGAAGTAATAAATAACTTGAGAATTATATTTTGCATAAACATAATATTCATATATTAACAAAAAGTTACATGATTTCATTAGTTTATATGCCATAATCCATATGTTACAACATAAAAAAGTTACAACATTGTAATGACATATATCATGTCATTATACAGCCCCAAATATTACAAACACAAAAAGTTACCAAAATATCATCAATACAACTAAGATTTTTAATGGTCATCAAGAAATCTTTTGACCCACTCCAATCGTACAGAAGAAGGTAAACTAAAGAAAATGAGCATTTGCGTTGGATAATCTGGAATTTTGCTCAATGCTCGAAAATGCTCATCCACAGTTAAACCTTCTATTTCACATAATGTTGGATATAAATTTATAGTTTTTTTCTTGGATGATCTGAAAATCTTCTGATTTTTGTTGAATTACCACATCGGATGCAATACTCCCACTGATTTGTTCGCCAACGGCTCGCATGTTTTTCGCCAATAAAGTGGCAGCATCATGAAATGAAGAAGAAACATGGTCACTTGAATCAGAATTCTTTTTTTTTTGTTCTTTGAAGATGTGGAACCCCTTTGGTTTCTAGCTAGTTGCAATTCTGTAGCTGAAACATCCATGTCATCCAAAGAGATATTAGCTTCACATCCATAGAAATCGTTTCTTTCTTCATGAATATTTGTAGTAGCTACATCCTCAACATTTATTTCTTCAATGATATCAGCGGCTGTTTGAGCATCTTTCCCAGTGGCTCGATCTTTTGCATAGATGGCAGTAAGTTGGTCGTAATAAGGGAAACTACGATGTTTGAATTGACCTGCTTCGTTATGACTCTATAAAAAAGAGGAATTCATATTTGTTATAAGTTTGGTGAAAATAAGATAATAAAGACTTAAAATAATTCTTACATTTATATATGAGTTCCACACTGTATCTTCAGCAACAACGAGTTGCCTATGCTCATCCCAACCAAAACCGCTATTGTTTTTTCCATTAAGCATGTCATAAACGATTGAGCAATCCCTTTTCAGTAGTCTAATCCTCGACTCAATATTAGGTTTAGCCTTCAACATTGCATTGGGTAAAACTTTTTCTAACATTTTTTCCAACTCATTTAAATAACCATCTTTAAATCCAGTATCAGCATTAAAGGTTCCAACATTGTGCAAGTTGACCATACAAGAAACCAACGCAGCATCTTCTTCTGGAACCCATTTCCTTTTGGTTCCTCGAGAACTTTAGGAAGAAACATTTGATTCTGAAAAACCTGACATAATTATCTTAAGAAAAAAAAAACAAATTAACATTTGACAGCATTAAGACATAATAGGTAGCTAGATTCTGTAATAATTTTAATTGGAAGAGAGAATGAAGTAGGCGGTGTGTAAAAGCTAGAGATAAATCGAAAACCAGAATGGTTCAATCAAAACTGAGTTCCCATCATTGGGCAAATTAAAAAGTAACTCAATGAAACCCAAGAAAATTATCTAAAACCCAAAGCACATTGATTACAAAGGATCTAACCAAGCTATAAATATCATCCCTTAAGTTATTGTAACATCCCGAAATAGGGCCTAAACGGAATAGTGGTTGCGAAACCATGAATCCAAGCTATAAAAGTTTATTATGATTAATTATTATGATTTATCGAGTGATTAAATACATGTGTTAGAGTATTGATAAGAAATTTTATTAATTTCATGCTTAAATTGCCTATTAGGACTTGTTTGCAAAAGTTGCTAAATAGGGGTTCTAATTTATAGAGTACTAGATTGAAATGGGGTTTGAAGTAGGAGTCCTTAAATGGTAATTAGACCATTATATTTTCATGGACAAAATGGACATATATAGGTGGAAAGAACCAAAGTTTTTAATGAAGGGTAATTTAGTCATTTGGTAATAAAATGAATTAAAAGGGAAAAATATGAGAAAATATGCTCATCTTCTTCATTAGAACGAAATTACAAGGGTTCTCCATAGCTAGGGTTTGTTTCAAGCTTCCAAGCTCCATAATAAGTGATTCCAAGCCCGCTTTTAATGTTCTTTACATTTTGAAGCCCGGTAGCTCGATTTAGCTTATTCTATCAATAATTCATGCTAGGGTTCATATTTGGAAAAATAACCATAGGTGAAATGTGTTTATTTTGATGTTTTATGATAGAATATGAAGTCTGAAATTATGTTAAACAACTTTTGCTAAGTGATTTTAAGTGAAAACGAGTAAAAGCGGCTTAATCGGTAAAAATACCTAATGTTCATAAGTACAAGTTAGAGTGAGAATTTGATGTTGCCATAGAAGGAAAAATGATCAGCATGTCATAAAACATAAGAATAAGGGATAAAGTTTAATTTCCGAGCTTTGGGGCAAATGTGTAAATATGTAAAGTTTAGGGCAAAATTGTAATTTTGCCAAAGTTAAGAGTTAAGGACTGTTTTGATGAATGTGAGTATTAAATAAGCTAAATTTGCTATTATAGATCAAGAAGAACGAAATCCAGAGTTAGATCAAGGAAAGAAAAAGATAGAGGACTAAATCGATATAGTTGATCGTATTTTGTTTCGAGGTAAGTTTACGGTAAATAAATGCAATATTCTATTATTTTACATTTAATACTGTTAAATTCCAGTATTTACATATTTATTCTGTAAATTTATTATTTAAAGACTCAAGTATGAATTGACGGGAAAGTTATATTAGAAAGTTATCTCAGAAAGTTCCGGTTGAACCTTAGGAATGTGTAGGATACAAATGTCATGACATTAGGGTTTAAGGAAATCATGTAAGACCATGTCAAGACATGGCATTGATATGTTACTATAAGGCAAAGGTCCCATGTAAGACCATGCCAAGGCATGGCATTGGTGAGTTCATAAGGCAAGGATACCACGTAAGACCATGTCAAGACATGGCAATGGTTAAGTTTCATAAAGAAAGGTACCCGCGTATCCTTAGTATTCCAAGTGGTTCAACGGGAAAATTCAAGGAGTATTCCAAAGTAAAGGTAAGACAAGTTCAAGCTAAAAAGGTAAGGTAAGATAAATTCATGTTAAAAGGTAAGGCAAGTATACAAGTTTTAAGTATATTGAGTTAAAAGTTTAAGTGATCTTGATAAGAAAAACATAAGATAATTCATTAAGAATGTTGCTATTTATTTACATGTAAACTTACTAAGCTTTATGCTTACTCCCATTCTTTAATTTTTTTTTATAGTATTACAAGCCAACTCGGGAATCACAAAGACGTCGGAGATCGTTACGCACTATCAAAGGATTATCTTGGTATTTTGTAACTCGACGCTTTAAGCTATGGCATGTATAGGAACTTAGCCATCTTGTGTGTATAACCTTATGATATGGCTTAAGATTGGCTTGTAAATGTTTGGTAATGATTAGCTATTAAAATGGCTAATTAAGAGCATGTTTTGGACATTATGAAATGCCTAGTTGGTAATTATTAGAAAGAAATTATGTAAGTATATGCAGGGGAACAGTTTGTACAGCAGCAGTGATGTGATTTTGAAAAATCACCAAAAATAGTATAAATGTAATTAGGTTGTGCATGAGATATAGAATTAAAGCTTATTGAGTCTATTTTTATATGAAAGAAATGGTGTAGGAAAAAGAGTTGTATATTATGAGATAATTGATTTTTAGTGAAGAGAGGTCAGAACTGTCAAACTGTGTAACAGGGGAGACTTTAACTAATAAACTGTACTAATTGGCCACACCAAAAATTCTGGAAAAATTATAGTAAGAATATATATGAGTCTAGTTTGAGGGAAAATTTATAGATCTATATTTCGAGTTTCGTAACTTGAGTTATAATTGATTTAGTGAACATGACGCAGATGGACAGTTTTAAACTTTTATGCCCCGAACTAGTAAGTTAAGTCTAGTAATGTCTCGTACTCGACTCCGGCAACGGTCTCGGGTAAGGGGTGTTACATTTATTGGTATCAGAGCAAGGTTTAGTCGATTCTCGGAATATTTAGTATGAGTAAGAGTCTATCTATACATGCCATACTTATAATTTGATAGTGTGGCGACTCTTGACGATTTAAAAAAAATGTTTTTCTTTTATAGTTATGGATCCCGAACGAGCTGGTGCAGATGATGTAGAGAGTAGTGCACCCACTCCCGCTGAGGGGACGGTGCCACAAGATAGTAATGAAAGGCCCGTTATAGTTAGTCAGGGAGGAGGGGCTCAAGAAGCCTTCTTCCAAGCTATGAATGAATGGTTTGCTGAGTTCGTTCGTACGAACCCGGCCGTTAGACCTCCACCCCCTCATGATCCACAGACTACCCATGTAGCTTCCCCAGTCACAGATACAGTCATAAGAGAGAAGCCACCTGTTGACAAGATCAGAAAACAAGGGGCTGAAGAGTTTCGGGCTACCAAAGATGATGATACAGAGAAAGCTGAATTTTGGCTCGAAAATACTATCAGAGTTTTTGACGAGTTATCCTGCACACCGGAAGAGTGTATTAAATGTGTAGTGTCACTTCTTAGAGATTCAGCTTACCAGTGGTGGAAGACACTTGTATTAGTAGTACCGAAAAAAAAAGTTACATGGGATTTTTTTCATGAGGAGTTTCGTAAGAAGTACATCAGTCAGAGGTTTATTGACCAGAAAAGAAAAGAGTTCCTTGAATTAAAACAGGGTAAGATGACTGTGACCGACTATGAACATGAATTTGTTCGACTCAGCAATTATGCTCGAGAGTGTGTGTCTACAGAGGCTATCATGTGCCAAAGATTTGAAGATGGGCTCAATGATGATATCCGACTGTCAGTTGGTGTTCTAGAGATAAAAGAGTTTGTTGCTTTAGTTGAACGAGCCTGTAAGGTAGAAGAGTTATTAAAAAGAAAGGGTAAATCTGAAATTGAGATGCAAGACTCAAAGAAAAGACAGATGAGCAAGTCATTTCAGTCTACATCCAAGAGGCCTAGAGAGTTTTCTACGAGATCTAATTTTTCAGCTGGGTATTCTAGCCGGAACAGAGGTGGAAGATTTATGGATTCAAAAGCTCAAACCACTTCGATTGCGAGTGTTGGTAGTATTCACCTAATAGACCGAGTGTCCTCAATGTGGTCGACATCATCCGTGTCAATGTCGAGCGATCGAGGTTGGTTGTTTCGATGTGGTGCACCGGATCATTTCATTCGGAGTGTCCTGAGATGGCAAAAAAAGAAGTAATACCGAGTGCAAGATCAGGTAATGCCGCCGTTAGAGGCAGACCTCAGAGAAATCCAGGAGTAGGGGCAGGTAGAGGTACATTTAGAGATACAGCAACGAGATCAGATGTTAGAGCACCTGCAAGGACTTATGCTATCCGTACTCGTGAAAAGGCATCCTCCCCGATGTAATTACGGTACATTTTCTCTTCATGATGTTAATGTTATTGCTTTGATTGATCCGGTTCAACCCATTCCTATGTTTGCATGAAATTAATGCCTAGTATGAACATGCCCATAGAGTTTACGAAATTTGTGATTAAAGTATCAAATCCATTTGGTCAGCATGTGTTAGTAAACAAAGTATGTAAAAAATGCCCTTTGATGATTAGAGGTTCTTGTTTTCGGTCGATCTCATGCTATTGCCATTTGATGAGTTTGATGTGATTCTTGGTATGGATTGGTTAATCGCACATGATGTGATAGTGAATTGTGGAAAGAAATTCATTGAGTTGAAATGTGAAAATGGTGAGATCCTTGAGTTAATTCGGATGAGTCGTAGTTCAATTTCCATGATTTACATTATGTCCGCTTCGTAAATGTTTAAGGAAAGGATGTGAAGCTTATCTTGCTTTTGTGTTGAATACTAAAGACCCAGAGTTGAAAATTGAATCAATGCATGTGGTAAATGAGTTTCCTGATGTGTTTCCGGAAGAACTACCAGGTTTGCCTCCTATTAGAGAAGTTGAGTTTGGTATTGAATTGATTCCAGGTACCACACCTATTTCTATTGCTCCTTATAGAATGGCTTCAATAGAATTAAAAGAATTGAAAGCTCAGCTACAGGAATTAACTGATAAAGGCTTTGTAAGACCTAGTTATTCACCATGGGGTGCGCCAGTGTTATTTGTGAAAAAGAAGGACGGTTCCATGAGATTGTGCATAGACTATCGGTAGCTTAACAAGGTAACCATAAAGAACAAATATCCATTGCCTAGAATAGATGACTTGTTCGATCAACTGAAAGGAGCCACTGTGTTTTCTAAGATAGATTTGAGATCTGGATACTATCAGTTGCGAGTTAAAGAGTCAGATGTTCCGAAAACTGCTTTTCGAACTAGGTATGGTCATTATGAGTTTCTTGTGATGCCATTTGGTTTAACCAATGCTCCTGCCATCTTCATGGATTTAATGAACCGAATTTTCAGACCTTACTTGGACAAGTTTGTAGTTGTGTTTATTGATGACATCTTGATTTATTCTCGTGATGAGACTGAGCATGCAGAGCATTTGAGAACAGTTTTACAGATTTTGAGAGATAATCAGCTTTATGCCAAGTTTAGCAAAAGTGAGTTCTGGTTACGGGAAGTTTGTTTTCTTGGACACATTGTTTCAGGTGAAGGTATTAAAGTTGATCCGAATAAGATTTCAGCCATTGTCGATTGGAAGCCTCCCAAGAATGTATCAGAGGTCAGAAGTTTTCTTGTTCTTGCCGGCTATTATAGACGATTTGTAGAGGGATTTTCCATGATAGCTACTCCATTGACAAGATTGCTACAGAAAGATGTCAAGTTTGAATGGACTGAGAAGTGTCAGCAGAGTTTCGACAAGTTAAAGGTATTGTTGACTAAAGCTCCTATCTTAGTACAACCAGAACCGGGTAAAGAGTTTGTGATTTACAGTGATGCATCCTTGAATGGACTAGGCTGTGTACTTATGCAGGAAGGAAGGGTAATTGCTTATGCCTCTGAGCAGTTAAAACCACATGAGAAAAATTATCCGACACATGATTTAGAGTTAATGCTATTGTATTTGCATTGAAAATCTGGAGACATCATTTGTATGGTGAGAAATGCGAATATTCACCGATCATAAAAGTTTGAAATACTTGATGACTCAGAAAGATCTAAACTTGAGGCAAAGAAGATGGCTAGAGTTGATTAAAGATTATGAACTAGTGATCGATTATCACCCGGGTAAGGCAAACGTTGTTGCTGATTCTTTGAGTAGAAAATCGTTATTTGCATTGAGAGCTTTGCACACTAGTTTGGCCTTGTCAGATGATGGTTCTATTTTAGCTAAGTTGAGAGCTAAACCGATGTTTCTTGAAGAAATTTGTGAAGCTCAGAAGGATGACAGTGAGTTGCAAGCCAAAAGGGTTCAAGTCTGAGTCGGTGTAGAGTCGATTTTCAGATCAGATCTGACGGTTGTTTGATGTTTAGAGACAGTGTATGTGTACCAAAGAATGATGATCTTATTCGGAAGGTTTTAGAGGAAGCACATAGCAGTTCTTGGTCTATTCACCCAGGTAGTACAAAGATGCATAATGATTTGAAGAAAATGTATTGGTGGACAGGAATGAAAAGAGATATATCAGAGTTTGTTTCTAGATGTTTGATCTGTCAGCAGGTAAAGGCCAAACATCAGGTACCTTCAGGTTTATTGCAGCCTGTATTAGTTCTTGAGTGGAAATGGGATCGAGTTACTATGGATTTTGTGACAGGATTGCCTTCGACACCGAGAAAAAAAGATGCGATATGGGTTGTGATTGATAAGTTAATGAAGTCACTCATTTTATTCCATTCAGTATGGATTATTCACTTGACAAGTTGGCGAGTTGTATATTTGAGATTGTGAGACTACATGGAGTACCGTTATCGATTATCTCAGATAGAGATCTGAGATTTACTTCACGATTTTGGAAGAAATTGCAGGAAGCTTTAGGTACAAAGTTGAGTTTTAGTACAGCTTTCCATCCTCGTGATCGATGGTCGGTCGAGAGAATTATTCAGTACTTGAAGATATGCTTAGATGTTGTGTATTGGAATTTCAAGGTAGTTGGGAGAAATATTTGCCTTTAATAGAGTTTGCTTACAATAATAGTTATCAATCGAGTCTAAAGATGGCACCTTGTGAAGCTTTGTATGGACGTAAATGTCGCACGCCTTTGTATTGGATAGAGCTTAAGGAAAATCAGATTACGGGTTGATCTAGTCAAAGAAAAGAAGAGAAAGTAAAAGTCATCGAGATTGCTTGAAAGCAACGGATGATAGATGTAAATCTTATCTGATTTGAAAAGAAAAGAAATTGAATTTCAAGTTGGTGACAGGGCATTTTGAAAGTATCCCTTGGAAGAAAGTTCTCGATTTGGTAAAAGGGCAAATTAAGTCCCGCTTTATTGGACCCTTTGAGGTGATCGAGAGAGTTGGGCCATTGGCATATCGGTTAGCATTGCCGACTGAGTTAGAGAAGATTCATAATGTCTTTCATGTGTCTATGCTACGTCGTTATCGTTTAGATCCATCACATGTAATTTCGCAGACAGAGGTTGAGATTCAGCCAGATATGACTTACGGTGAGGAACCGGTAAAAATTCTAGCTCGGGAGGTTAAGCAATTAAGGAACAAAAGTATTGCACTTGTGAAAGTATTATGGAATAGGCATGGGATAGAAGAGGCTACATGGGAGCCCGAAGAGATTATGCGAAAACAGTACCCAAACCTCTTTACAGGTAAGATTTTCGGGGACGAAAATCCCTAAAGGGGGGAGAAATGTAACATCCCGAAATAGGGCCTAAACGGAATAGTGGTTGCGAAACCATGAATCCAAGCTATAAAAGTTTATTATGATTAATTATTATGATTTATCGAGTGATTAAATACATGTGTTAGAGTATTGATAAGAAATTTTATTAATTTCATGCTTAAATTGCCTATTAGGACTTGTTTGCAAAAGTTGCTAAATAGGGGTTCTAATTTATAGAGTACTAGATTGAAATGGGGTTTGAAGTAGGAGTCCTTAAATGGTAATTAGACCATTATATTTTCATGGACAAAATGGACATATATAGGTGGAAAGAACCAAAGTTTTTAATGAAGGGTAATTTAGTCATTTGGTAATAAAATGAATTAAAAGGGAAAAATATGAGAAAATATGCTCATCTTCTTCATTAGAACGAAATTACAAGGGTTCTCCATAGCTAGGGTTTGTTTCAAGCTTCCAAGCTCCATAGTAAGTGATTCTAAGCCCGCTTTTAATGTTCTTTACATTTTGAAGCCCAGTAGCTCGATTTAGCTTATTCTATCAATAATTCATGCTAGGGTTCATATTTGGAAAAATAACCATAGGTGAAATGTGTTTATTTTGATGTTTTATGATAGAATATGAAGTCTGAAATTATGTTAAACAACTTTTGCTAAGTGATTTTAAGTGAAAGCAGTAAAACGGCTTAATCGGTAAAAACACCTAATGTTCATAAGTACAAGTTAGAGTGAGAATTTGATGTTGCCATAGAAGGGAAAAATGATCAGCATGTCATAAAACATAATAATAAGGGATAAAGTTTAATTTCCGAGCTTTGGGGCAAATGTGTAAATATGTAAAAGTTTAGGGGCAAAATTGTAATTTTGCCAAAGTTAAGAGTTAAGGACTGTTTTGATGAATGTGAGTATTAAATAAGCTAAATTTGCTATTATAGATCAAGAAGAACGAAATCAGAGTTAGATCAAGGAAAGAAAAAGATAGAGGACTAAATCGATATAGTTGATCGTATTTTGTTTCGAGGTAAGTTTACGGTAAATAAATACAATATTCTATTATTTTACATTTAATACTGTTAAATTCTAGTATTTACATATTTATTCTGTAAATTTATTATTTAAAGACTCAAGTATGAATTGACGGGAAAGTTATCTTAGAAAGTTATCTCAGAAAGTTCCGGTTGAACCTTAGAAATGTGTAGGATACAAATGTCATGACATTAGTGTTTAAGGAAATCATGTAAGACCATGTCAAGACATGGCATTGATATGTTACTATAAGGCAAAGGTCCCATAAGACCATGCCAAGGCATGGCATTGGTGAGTTCATAAGGCAAGGATACCACGTAAGACCATGTCAAGACATGGCAATGGTTAAGTTTCATAAAGAAAGATACCGCGTATCCTTAGTATTCCAAGTGGTTCAACGGAAAATTCAAGGAGTATTCCAAAGTAAAGGTAAGACAAGTTCAAGCTAAAAAGGTAAGGTAAGATAAATTCATGTTAAAAGGTAAGGCAAGTATACAAGTTTTAAGTATATTGAGTTAAAAGTTTAAGTGATCTTGATAAGAAAAACATAAGATAATTCATTAAGAATGTTGCTATTTATTTACATGTAAACTTACTAAGCTTTATGCTTACTCCCATTCTTTAATTTTTTTATAGTATTACAAGCCAACTCGGGAATCACAAAGACGTCGGAGATCGTTACGCACTATCAAAGGATTATCTTGGTATTTTGTAACTCGGACGTTTTAAGCTATGGCATGTATAGGAACTTAGCCATCTTGTGTGTATAACCTTATGATATGGCTTAAGATTGGCTTGTAAATGTTTGGTAATGATTAGCTATTAAAATGGCTAATTAAGAGCATGTTTTGGACATTATGAAATGCCTAGTTGGTAATTATTAGAAAGAAATTATGTAAGTATATGCAGGGGAACAGTTTGTACAGCAGCAGTGATGTGATTTTGAAAAATCACCAAAAATAGTATAAATGTAATTAGGTTGTGCATGAGATATAGAATTAAAGCTTATTGAGTCTATTTTATATGAAAGAAATAGTGTAGGAAAAGAGTTGTATATTATGAGATAATTGATTTTAGTGAAGAGAGGTCAGAACTGTCAAACTGTGTAACAGGGAGACTTTAACTAATAAACTGTACTAATTGGCCACACCAAAATTCTGGAAAAATTATAGTAAGAATATATATGAGTCTAGGTTCAGGAAAATTGACGGATCTAGATTTTGAGTTTCGTAACTCGAGTTATAATTAATTTAGTGAACATGATGCAGATGGACAGTTTTAAACTTTTATGCCCCGAACTAGTAAGTTAAGTCTAGTAATGTCTCGTACTCGACTCCGGCAACGGTCTCGGGTAAGGGGTGTTACAGTTATAACAAACAAAAAAGCTGTAATTAAAAAAAAAAAAAAAACTCAGATTTCATTAATATTTGAATTCAATTATAGTGATTCTTATGACTTTTATTAAAGAAAAAAAAACAATCTGTATCTTCAGAGATGATAGGAAACAAAATAGCAAACAAAATAACTACCCCATGTAACAACTCATCTAAATTTCCAGCAACTAAATAGTTCAATTTGCAGTACTTAAAACAATTCAATTTACAGCAGTCTTACACTTCAATTCACAGTATTTAAATACTTCAATTTGCAGCACTTTTACACTTCAATTTACAGCATTTAAACACTTCATTTTGCATCACTTTAACATCTCAATTAACAACATTTATACACCTCAATCACAGCAATAAAACATCTTCAATTTACACCATTTAAACACCTCAACTTACAGCACTTTAACATCCCAATTAACAACATTTATACAACTCAAATACATCCATAAACATCTAAATTTCCAGCAACTAAACAGTTCAATTTGCAGTACTTAAAACAATTCAATTTGCAGCAGTCTTACACTTCAATTCACAGTATTTAAATACTTCAATTTGCAGCACTTTTACACTTCAATTTACAGCATTTAAACACTTCATTTTGCATCACTTTAACATCTCAATTAACAACATTTATACACCTCAATCACAGCAATAAAACGCCTCAATTTCCAGCAACTAAACACTCGCTTTGGATTTCACTTGATAATATACTGTAATTGACATATTATAACGAGTCACTGGTTAGCCATTTCAAGCTTCAAGAATTCAATATTGTCTGGGACATTTTGTCGAACAATTAATGAGTGTCCAAATATCTAGAAGCACTGAAAGCCAAAGGAAGCGGGGAAGTACTATAAATGGAAAGGACAGAAAGCAATAGAGAAAAAAAATCAATGCCCTTGGAAACTCTTTGAATTTTGTTTATAGGACCTTATCTTCAGACAAACCATTGGCAAATGACAAATGCATATCTGCTAATTTAACTATAAATTGATTAACCTAAAACCTAATTAAACAATTGCTAGGTACAAATCCTAAGAAACTTGGCAAGGATACAAGTATGAAAATAGGATCAAGACATTATTCACAGCAGCAATATTATTAGATTTAACCACCTAAATTCAGATAAGTCTGTCTATATAAAGCAAGAAATGTTAAATTAAGATAATTAAATCAGAGGTAGTGTGTCAGAAAAGTTCAACTTAGAAAGAAACATCATATTGAAGATCTATGGAACACATAAAAAAGGACAGAAAACTTGGCTATATAAGTACAGATCAGTAGTCAGCCTCTTCCACATGGCTTCCCATCATCTTTTAGATATTGAAATATAATGTCAATGAATAACGAAACCACTTGTATGTAGGTAGCTGGAATATGTTTGACAGTTCAGTAACTTTGCAGAAAAAGAAAAGACAGCAAAGCTGTAGACTTGCACCAAAACAAAATGCAGAACTGCAGATGGTTCTATGTACAGGGTATAAAACTGCAGATAGTAGCCATGATTTTTGTATTCAAATACCACGCGTGTTTTGAAAGAAAGAACTGCGAAAATAATACCTACCTTGGAAAGGGTATTATACCATCTTCTCCTCGATTTCAGCCTTGGAGCTTCTGGGGAAGTTGGAGGAGTGGGTAGCTAAAAGAAAGGAGCCGCTTGAAAAAGAGGGGAAGATCTGAAGGAAATGGGAAAAAGAAAGAAAAAAAGGAAGGGATTCATACGACAGAGGATAGAGAAGGGTATTGTTGAAACTTTACAAATGTTGAAAACGCTGAATGGCTATTCTTTGCTTAGAGTGCGGAATGGTAATCGATGATTTTGCCCTGAATAATGCTGTATGGAATAGGGCTGTAATAGCCATTACAACCAACCAAACTAGGGAATAGGGATGGGCCACTGAATAAGGAGGGAATGGAATAGCCATTCCCTCCAACCAAACATAGTGTAATACTTTTTCAGGATTGTCTTCCAAACCCCAAGTATAATCTATAATTAATCTTGTCTCTTGAGTGTCTTTCATTCTACATGATATTTGTCAAAATGAGGGGGGTACTAGTTTAGTAAATAAAAATTTATGGTTGAAATTGTGGCTGTAGTTTCAACTACAAAATCAAAAGTGCATAAACGTAAAGATGAACATCGAATTTGTTTACGTAGTTCAACCTCAGTCTATGTCTGTTGGGTCTTGTACAGAACAATGATTCACTATCTTTCTTATAATTAAGCCAATAATTTAAATCTTAGTACTGATCTAACACTAACCAATTTATCGACGTTGCGGTTAGACAAAGACTAAACCATTCTTTCATTAAGCTTCTCCCTCAAAAACTTAATTTTCCAATCCAAGAGACTCTCATGATTGCTTATAAAGATAATGCACAAATAAAGCGTTCTAAGTTGAATAAATTTTTGCTCTCTCTATCTTTCAATTACTCTTTAATCTAGACCAAAGTTAAGTTTCTATATTACTTAAGTTTTGCTTATATAAGAGTCACAGTCTAATCACATTTCTATAAAGTAAGGTTAAAAAAATAGTATAGGATAATAATTTCATAAGAATCTCGGTGTAATTTAATGTCTTCAATTATAGAAAGTGACTTTATTTATTCCACAAGTAACCAAACTTGACCCACAAGTAATCAATATTCAAGTCTTCAAATTTAACTCAATTGATTTCATGTTTTGAGCTCTAACTCATCCAAATATCTTTAAAACGGATAACTCAATACTTTTGTTCTAATATTTGCTAACTTTAAAAATAAACAAGTACGACAATGAAACAATGCATGAAGTTGTGGTGGCCATTGTTTCAGCCATTGAAACAATCACAAAATTTTTCCTTGCCTTCAAATATGTCAATAATAACAAATATTTTTTTAAAGGTGTTTATGTTTTTTTAAAAATAAATTTAGTAAAAAAACATGCATATAAATGGGAATATTAATATTACCATTTCAACCAAAGTCACATTTAATTTTTATATTTATCTTATTTTTATAAAATTGTTACATAAATATTTTCACTCACATCGTGGATGTGGTGTAATTTAATTTATATTAAATTTGTAAGTGCATTGTGATGATACTGTGTAGACATTAATTCTCTTGAGTCATGAAACATATCTTTAATGTTTTGATTCATGTACGAATGGGATGAAATTGATTAAATTCAATTTTCAAGTTTAGATAATTAACTTATGGTGCATTTTGGTTAGGATTTAAACATTTTAAGTCAAGATATTTTCTAAGCGATGGTAGAATTATTTCTTAATTTCAAAACACAGTTTTACTTAATTTAGAGTTCGAAAACTTAAATTATAATTATTTTAATGAAGATTCATTCAAATTTTATCCTCATATTTGAAAAAGGAAATTTAGCAATTCCTCTCATAGTTTTACATATAGAAACAGAGAAAGAGCAAGTTGATAAAATTCCTATTTTATGATACGGATATGGAGTAAAAACAATTTTCCTACCGTCCAAACAAAAGAGAGGTCTCTAAGAAGATGTGACCAAAGTTTCATTAGGCAATAATGTGGTCAGAAATTTGAGAAAGATTTAGGGGGAAAAAGAAAAGAAAAAAGCTGATGATAAGCCACAGAAGATGCTTATAATGAAGATCTATAAAGAAAAAGAGAAAGAAGCATAGCTTTATTCAGGTGTGTACAGACGAATCCATGTGACCATGCATGAATACATATAATAATCATTCTCATAATTCATCTATTTTTTCTGTATAATGTCTAATATTACTTTGTCTTTCCTGATGTTTTCTTTATTATTACTTTATCTCATTCTTTTAAAAACTCTTTTATTTGATAAGTAAAGATTGTTTGAATTGAGAATGTGAAATATTCCATAGATGCCTAAAAATTCACATTAAAACTTTTTATTATTTCAAGAAGACATTAATTCTTAAGGATTTCCTTCTTTGAATTATCCTTCCATCCAATATTGTCGGAATTTGTGATTATCATTTTCTTTCTTACAATATTAACAACATTACATGTCACTATATTTTATTTCTTTATTAAATAATATATTAACTTTACAAATAAGTATAATTCTGTTGTTAATATTTTTAAATATAAAAATGTATTTAAACACGTTTAAATTTATATTTTATTGATTGCTGTAATATCAACGATATCAATGATAATTTATAAGATTCCAATAAAGCATAATCATAAAATAAAGTCTTCAAAATACAATTAGGCTAATTGTTATATCCTTATTATCCTTTGAAAATAATAAATGAGTTACCAAGGAATCTTAATAATTTAATTGCAATTTTTATAAATTAATTTTGAGGTTCATAATCCGCCATGTCACAGTCAATCTTCCTACTTTTGGTACCATATGAATTTCTTTTGGGGGGCGGAATGATTTAAAAATTCGGTTCAATAATTAATTTGGGATTTAATAATTGGTTTAGAACAAATAATTTGAGAAAATCATGATTTCATCCTACATTCAACTTATTTTTTAATCCCATTATCTCAATCTTTAGATTTTGCCTTTTAAATTTATAGACGAAGGAAAACGCGTTTGTCGAAAAATAATAAATAATTTGTTACCTAAAAGTAAGGTAATACGTTAAGTCATATCACTTTGGGTGTTTTTGGTCAAACAAAAAAGCTTTCCTTAGATTATATATTTAAAAAAGAAACTTCCTTTTAATTAATTTGATTCGGATTTTAATCTTAATATAAAAATATATTTATAAGCAGATATTAGTTAACAAATGCAGTGAATAATTTGAATTCTTCAAATTTTATGGGATGGGATGAATTTGAATTTATAATAATGTTTAATTTCTATTTAAGAAAATTGGGAAATCTATTCTTTTCTAAAGTTAAAAATAATTAATATAACCGAATAATTAAATCAAAAATTAATCATTATAAGTCATGATTGAATTGATAATTGAAAAGTACTTAGATTTATAAAATTTCCTTTTTCTTTATAAAAGATTTCAAGATCTAAACTATAGATATATAAAACACACACTAGGCAAAGGCCCTCTTTAAAGGGAATCAGAAGCATTCATAATTACAGCTCATCACCTAAGAAAACACCAAAATGAATAGACTTAATTAATTAAGTTGTGTGGTAATTGCATGTGTTTGAAGCGCAAAGATCGGTTCCAAAATTCTAATCATGACGCATGTGGGGCATTATACATCTTCCAATTAATGTACAACAATTTTAAGCTTTTAATCACAAACCTCTTTCATTTATTTTTAATTAAACAAAAAAAGCTAATATATCTGGGTTTTATTGACCTCTTCAAGGAACCACGGACCTCAACTTCTGGGAATTTGCTTATTGTCGTTTATTGTTGATAAATGGGAAAATCCAGATTCTTCCATGCTGCTCAGTTTTGCTTTATTTATTTACACTTTGCTGTCGCCATTTTTATTTATTTATTCTTTTTCATCCTATATAGCTGAGGATTTGACAGAAAAATATCACAACGAACAAGGGTGATGATGATAAGATTGTAAAATGATGCCAGATTAATAATGGTGTTGATAATTTGTAAAAATTGAATTAAATTAAAATTTTATTTATAAAATTAAAATTTATGTATAATATTATATATCTATTTATTGATATAATATATAATAAGGAGGAGAGTAGGGAGGAGTAAGTGGTAGTATTGAGGAGGCCAGTTCACTTAAAGAGGTCAAGAGCCAGAAATGAACAAGAGGGCAAGCTGATTGCTAGGAGAGAAGATGATTGTGCAGAGTAACTTTAAGGGTTCAAGAGTTGTTCTTTTTCATTGTTGTTAGGGTATTTATAAGAGAAGTCTACCTGTTCGTTAGTGTAATGTGGCAAGTTGTTACGAAGAAGGTTGTCATGATGTAATACGTGAAGAACGTGTATCATGAAGCTCATTCTGTTATTTCTCCAATCAATATAAGGTTGTTATACCAAGGTGGGTTTCAATTGTTTTAAGGGTGTATTCACATTTGAAGAATATACACAACTGAAAAGCGGATGCCTATCCTATCTGAGAAGGGCGGAAGGGCTTGTCAGAAGGGCCTATCAAGCATGTGGTTATGAGTACGAAAGGTTGATACTCCTCTAGTTAGGACATGTGATCAAGTAGGGCGTTCTCTCAAGTGAAGTCAAAGAGAAGGTCTATGTTATCTGTCTTACTGACAAGTGTTTAAGTTGGGAGGAGAGGTATAACACTATTCAAAGTTCATGAGTTGTTTTGAAATTTATTCCTTATTAAAATAATAGAGGGGTTTAAATAGCAAAAGGATTGTTGGGTTACAATAAGATTAAAATGAAACTGCTAATTTTTTTTTTTAAAATCATCTTTGAAAATCGAAAAATTAATCTCTTTAATTTAATTTCTTTGAATTAAACTTTTGTATTTTATAAAATAAAATTGGTGTAGCTGTTGGTAAATTATTTATTTATGTTAATTTCTTACATATAAAATATTGAAGCGCTATTTTTCACATTAATAATTTAACGAAAAAATTTAACAATAATATTTTCTTATA
Source organism: Gossypium rotundifolium (assembly GCA_025506655.1). Taxonomy (NCBI): domain Eukaryota; kingdom Viridiplantae; phylum Streptophyta; class Magnoliopsida; order Malvales; family Malvaceae; genus Gossypium; species Gossypium rotundifolium. The sequence goes on from CP106724.1 coordinate 177,117,335, forward strand.
TGGTAAAGTTGTGATTTTATTTCAATGAAAGTCTTTTGTTACTGCATCACATATTCGATAAATTTTAATAGTGATATAATTTGAGTAAATTTTCATTTTGTTAAATAAAAGAATTAAATTTCAAAAAAAAAAAGAGTAAAAGTACTGATTTCTCATATCTCATAAAGTAAGGAAAGAATATCATAATTGGAGCTAAGAGGCAGTGTGAGGATATGTTACATGCAAGGTGGTGCCAATCATGGTAGGCTAATCATGAGGTGCACTTTAGATATACAGCGGATAAGATAGTGAGGGGATGTTTACGAATATATAGTATAGTATTGCATGTTAAATGAAAAAGGCACTAACAAAGAGTTCGAAAGAAGATTTCATTAAAGGGGGATTGTTTCGAATATTAGATTATGCTACATAATAAAATTGTGGAAATATAAGATCACAGGTAAAAAGTGAGATTATTTTATTTGATTTAATTTATTGAAATATAAGATTTAAATATTTGGTTAACAAAATTTGAGGTTATTTAAAATATATTTTACTCAACTATTCTTATTATATATATATTTTTTAAATTTAGTCCTTTTAATATTTTTAGTCTCAATTTTTATAAAATTATGATAAATTATTAAAATTCTTACATTTTGTTTCAATTTTATATATACTAATAAGTAAACATATTGTGTTGAAATAAATTTATAAATCATAGTTATAATAATTCATGAAAAAGTGATTGTAACTATAATTAATATATTAATAAATAAAATATAATGATTATAATTGTAATGTATGGCATCTACTAGTTCACTATTAAAAAAAATATTTTTAATCTTAGAGTTTATTTAAGAAATAAAAAGCCTAAATTGATTAAAATAATAAAAATAAAGGGTAAATTGGTTCAAAATTCAATATTACTGTCACACCCCAAAATATAGGGGGTTAATTGTAATGGATAGACAAGAAAAATGTATAGGGTTAAGTGGTTGAGTGTATAGTGTTCTCTTTAAAAACCCAAGTTTGAGCTACCTTTCTCTCATTTCTTTTCTTTTAATTTTCAGCAATTTAAGATAAAAGTCACACCAAAATATATACGATTGAGAATAGAGATTAAATAAGAAATAGGCTTTAGGCCTAATGGTTAAAGCAATAGTATTTCTCCTCAATGACTAGAGTTTGAGTCACGTCTTCCCTTCTTTGTTTTGTAATTTTGCCAAATATGCCCCCAAAGCATATGAATATAATTAAGCGTAAAAAATAAATAAGAAATGAGCAAAGGTTCAATGGTTAAGGTGTTAGTACTCCTAAAGACTTACGTTCAAGCCGCCTCCTCCTCCTCCCCTTTCATTTTAAATTCAAATTTGGCAAATATTGGAAAAACTGTAGGTGAGCCTCCTCTATCTTTTTATTTTCCTTCTCTTTTCTTTACATCATATTTTCATCCTAACTATTGGTCATTATTTTACTTTCCAGAATCATATCAACCTCTATTCAATCGTTCTTTCTATTGGTTTTGTATTTGTTGTCAATAGCATCCCTACCTTTTCCAAGAATTGGTAAGTACATCTCATTTCTGATGTTTAGATCCCAAATTTTCATAATATTACTATCCGACGCTAATCATAAGTTCGATTAAACAATCTTTTACAATTTTTTTCAAATCTTTCAATAATCTTGTCAAATCTTGAAACCAACCGCTAATTCGTGAGTAAATGTCATTTGAAGGATTGGATTTAGGTGAATCGGACGAGAATCGAGTGTAAGGAACGTCTATTGGACCCTCGATAAAAGGTGTGTGTTCTATCCGAAGTGAATAGGTAGTGATCGTGTGTAGGAATAGGTTCATACGATCTCCCACACAGGTGGACCATGCGACCCCTACACGACCATGTCTCTTCTGTAAGTTAATTTTTACGTTTTCTAAGTGACCACATGGTCTATAACTCCTTACACTGCCTGGCCACTTGGTCGTGTAACCCCCCACACGGTTTATAACTCCTCAAATGGCTTGGCCACACGGCCTTGTATAGTCCCCGAACTATTTTAAAAATTTTGTTCACTCGATTGGGTCCATGATTGTAACAGCCTGATTTAGGGCCTAGTGGAATAGTGATTACAAGACCACAAATTCGAGGTAGAAATATGTGTTTTATGACTGTTATGAGGCCTAAAGCATGTTTGCATGATTGTGTGAAAAATTCATGAATAAAATTTATAATCTAGTGAACAATTTGTCCATTAGGACTAAATTGCAAATGTTAGAAAATATGAGATTCTAGAAGATTTAAGTATGAAATAGCATTAGAAAAATTATTAGAAGTCCTTATTTGTCAATTAGACCATTATATGTCAAAATGGAAAAAAATAGACATGGGAAGGAAAAATCTCAAGGAATGAGCCTTAAGGGCATTTTTGTTATTTGGATAATAAAATAATTAAAAAAAGGAAATTAAGCTAAAAATCTTGTCCATCTTCATCCTCCATAGCCGAAAATCACAAGGATTTCATAGCTAGGGTTTCATCAATTTTCAAGCTTGATTGTAAGTACCTCCTAACCCCGTTTTTAATGTTCTTCGTATTTTTGATATCATCATAGCTCGATTTAGCTATTTCTAGCTATATTTTAAACTAGGGTTTATGTTAAAAAATTTACCCATATATGACATGCATGTATTTTGATGATTAGTGGAGGAATATGAAAGTTTGATGTATGATAAACATCTTTTTCTAAGAGATTTTCATGGAAAATTCATAAAAAGGACTAATTTGTAAAAGTCATGAAAATGGTCATACATGAGTGAATTATTGGAAATTGGGGGCTGTTGTAGTTATGAAAATGATTCGACTAGGCCTAAAATACAAGGAAATTGAATAAAAATTATTTTACGAACTAGGGAAAAAAGTGTAATTATGTGAAAGTTTAAAGGCAAAATTGTAATTTTGCCAAAGTATGATTCATGGGTTAATTTAGTCAACGTGAGTATTAAACAAGCGAAATAGTTATTATAGATCAAGAAACATGAAGCCCAGACCGAAACCGAGGCAAGAATAAGGTTGTGGACTAAATGAACAACTATACGTATTTTGAGTACCGAGGTAAGTTTGTGTGAAATTAAAGCTACATAATGTTATTATGTTTTTAATGACTTTATATTATGAGAAATGTATATTATTTCCATGAATTTGATTAATGATGCCTCGATTAAATTATAATGAGATCATGTTAAGTTGAAGTCCTAGTTGAACATTCGGAATAGCAATGATACCTATGTCACAACGTGAGATAATGAAAGTCCCGTATAAGACCATGTCTGGGACATGGCATCGGCACCAAATAAATGAGGTCTCGTATAAGACCATGTTTGGGACATGGCATCAGCACCAAATGAAGGAGGTCCCGTATAAGACCATGTCTGGGACATGATATCGGCACCAAATAAAGGAGGTCCCGTATAAGACCATGTTTGTGACATGGCCTCGGCACTAAAGAAAGATCTTGTATAAGACCATGTCTGGGACATGGAATCGACATCTATATACGATCTCGTATAAGACCATATCTGGGATATGACATCGACATCGAGATATGAGATCCCGTGTAAGATCATATCTAGGATATGGCATCAGCATCAAGATGTGATCTCATGTATGACCATATATGGATATGGCATTGGCATCATGATACATGTATGATGAGATTGAGTATCCTTCGATATTTCGAGTAGTTCAATGGACAAAGAGCTAAGTTTATGTACACATAACAAAGAGCTAAGTCTATGTTTAAGAGAATAAAAGTGCTAAAGTTGTGTGATGAAGTGATACAGGTACCCATGAGTAACTTACGATATATAAATGCAAAATGTGATGTGTGATTTGGTAAGATTGTGCATGAGTAAGTTATGTTCATGTGTTTGAGAAGTTGTGTTGCTATTATTCAATGAGATGAATGGATGTTATCATAAGTCTTTATGTTGCTATTTATTTCATGCAAACTTACTAAGCTTTATGCTTACTTTTCTCTTTTCCCTTTTCCTTGTAGTATCGCTAAGCTAACACAGGGATCATAGAACGTCGGAGTTCGGATCACATTATCAACTATTCTTTTGGTATATTAAAGTTGATTTATTTTGAGAATGGCATGTATAGGAACTTGATTTTTTTTGTTATGTCATATTTGTTAGCCAAAGTGTTGGCTATTATTGTTACTCATTCATTTTGTAAATGGCCATTGGGAATTTACCAATACTTGTTAAGTTATATATATATCTAATGATGATGATATTCATGAAGTGCAAGTTCGTGTAATTGATCGAGAAAGATGTGAAGTGTATGCATGATGAATTAGTGATTCTTCATAGTGTATTATTGCTATGTTATGTGTTGCTTGTGGTGGTATAAGTTTGTTTGTTTTTTGGGTGGCAATTGGCTTGGTAAATAGCCTTCTAATTGTCCACATGGGAAAACACACGGGCGTGTGTCTAGGCCGTGTGTGACACACGGTTAGCCCTATGGGTGTGTTGATAGGCCGTGTCTTCGCTGCATTAAATTTGTGAAAATTCAGTTCGTCATACGGGCCAGAACACGAGCGTGTGACTAGGCTGTGTGCCCCTAAGTGTTTGCTGACGTCATAAACAGAATACTAAGGTTTTCACACACGGATGAGGACACGGGCGTATCTTGGCCGTGTGAAGGACATGGGCCATAGACACGGGCGTGTACCAGGCCGTGTGAAAATCCTTGTAGGTTTGAAGTGAAAAATAAAATCCATACCGATTAGGAACCTAGGCGTGTGTGACCATACGGCCTGCCCACATGGGCGTGTTCCTTTCCACATGGGCATGTAGCCCTGTTTTCAGTAAAAAAAATTTAAATGTGCAAAATTTTTCGATTTGGTCTCGAACCATTTCGTAGGTATGTTTAGGTTCTCGTAGACTCATAATAGGGACGTTATGAATATGAATGAAAAAGTTTTAAGTTGAAACAAAATTTATGGCCCGATGTTATATGTTTGTTTAAGTTTGATAATGCCTCGTATCCAGTTCTGGCGTTGAATACGGGTAAGGAATGTTACATTTAGTGGTATCAGAGCTATAGTTTAGTCAATTCTTGGACTAACGTAGCATATGCACGAGTCTAGCTATACATTCCATACGTATGAGTATTTACCTAATGATAGTGTGACGACTCTTGACGATTTAAATTGTGTTTTTATATAGTAAATGAATCCTGATAGAGCTCCGCTCAAAGGACGGTGCCAACTGAGAATGAGAATAGACTAGCGACTATAAGTCAGAGAGGAGGATAAGAGGCTAGGGAAGCCTTTCTCCACATGATGAATGCATGGTATACGGAGTTCGTTCGTACGAACCTAAATATGCAACCCATTCCACCCCCCTATTCTTTAGCCTACCCCTGTAGCTCCCCAAGTGGTAGAAGTGGTAAGGAGAGAAAAGCCTCCAGTTGATAGAATCAAGAAACATAGAGCCGATGAATTTCAAGCTAGTAAAGATGACAATCCAGAGAGGGCAGAATTTTGGCTGAAAACTACCATCAGGGTATTTGATGAATTATCTTGCACACCTGGAGAGTGCATGAAATGTGTGGTGTCTCTCTTGAGAGATTCGACCTATCAGTGGTGGAACACCCTTGTGTCTATAGTACCAAGGGAGAAGGTTAATTGGGAGTTTTTCCAAGAAGAGTTCCGGAAGAAGTACATTAGCCAAAGGTTTATCGACCAGAAAAGAAAAGAATTTTTTGAATTAAAATAGGGTCGGATGACAGTAACCGAGTATAAGTGTGGGTTCATAAGGCTCAGCAAATAATCTCGAGAGTGTGTAACCACTGAAGCCATTATGTGTAAAAGGTTTGAGGACGGATTAAATGAAGATATCTGATTATTTGTTGGTGTCCTAGAATTGAAGGAATTTGTTTTGCTAGTGGACAGGGCTTGCAAAGCCAAGGAGTTGGTTAAAGAGAAAAGAAAAGCTAAAATGGAGTCTTGTGACTCAAGAAAGAGACAACTGGACAAGCCATTTCAATCATCATCTAAGAAGTCAAGAGACTTCACTACTTGATCAGCTATTTCAGTTGGGTTTTCGAATAGAATTAAGGGTAAACAGTACTCGGGGATTAAAGCTCAGACTACTTCAGTTGTTAGTGTTGGGAACGCTCGACCAAATAAACTGGAATGTCCACAGTGTGGCAGACATCACCCTCGTGAGTGTCAAGCACATGAGAGAGCCTGTTTTAAGTGTGGTTCCCAAGATTATTTTATTAGAGAGTGCCCCAAAATGGTCGAAAAGGAGAATATTCAGAGTTCAAGATCGGGAAGTACTACCAGAGGGAGACAGCAAAGAAACCCGGGAAGTGGAATGAGTAGGAAGAGTACACCCAGAGAGCAGACTGCAATATCTGAGGGTAGAGCACTGCGAGGACTTATGCCATTTGTGCTCGCGAAGAGGTGTCATCCCCTGATGTAATTACGGGTACATTTTCTCTCTATGATACTAATGTTGTTGCTTTAATTGATCCGGGATCTACCCACTCATATATTTGTATGAAATTAGTATCTAGTATGAGTATGCCAGTAGAGTCTACAGAATTCATGATAAAAGTGTCCAATCCTTTAGGCAAATGTGTATTAGTTGATAAGGTATGCAAAGATTGCCTATTGATGATTAGAGGTCATTATTTTAAGGCGAATCTCATGTTATTGCCATTTGATGAATTCGATATAATTCTTGGTATGAACTGGTTAACCACTCATGATGTGATAGTAAATTGTGAAAAGAAATACATTGAATTAAGATTTAAAAATAGGGACACTCTTCATGTTGAATCAGATGAACAATATAGATCGGCTGTAGTGATTTCTCATATGTCTGCCCAAAAATATATAAGAAAGGGATTCAAAAATTATCTTGCCTTTGTGATGAATGCCAAAGAAACTAAGTTCAGGATTGAATCAGTGCCGATAGTATGTGAGTATCTAGATGTATTCCCTGAAGAATTGCCAGGGTTGCCTCCGGTTAGAGAAATTGAATTTGGCATTGAGTTAGCTCATAGTACTGCACCTATATTGATTGCTCTATACAAAATGGCTCCAACTGAGTTGAAAGAATTGAAGGCACAGTTACAAGAGTTGACGGACAAAGGCTTTGCACGACCGAGTTATTCTCCGTGGGGTGATCCAATATTATTTGTGAAAAAGAAAGATGGTCCTATGAGATTATGTATAGATTATCAACAGCTTAATAAGGTAACCGTGAAGAACAAGTACCCATTGCCAAGGATCAACGATTTGTTTAATCAATTGAAGGGAGCCACTGTGATTTTCAAGATAGACTTGAGGTCTGGTTATTACCAGTTGAGGGTCAAAGACTCAGATGTGCTGAAAATTACATTTCAGACAAGGTATGGGCATTATGAATTTTTAGTTATGCCTTTTGGTTTAACAAATGCCCCTACTGTGTTTATCGATTTAATGAATTGCATCTTTAGACCATATTTGGATAAATTTATTGTGGTTTTTATTGATGATATAATGATTTATTCTCATGATGAGAATGAACACGCCGAGCACTTGAGGACAGTTTTGCAAAATTTGTGAGATAATCAGTTATATGCCAAGTTTAGTAAAAGTGAATTTTGGCTTAAAGAAGTTGAGTTTTTGGGGCATATTGTCTCGAGAGATGGAATCCGAGTTGAACCGAGCAAGATTTCAGCTATTGTTGATTGGAAATCGCCGAGAAATGTATCAGAGGTTAGAATTTTTTTGGCCTAGCTAGCTATTACAGACGGTTTGTTAAGGGACAGAAAAATGCCAATAAAAAGATGTTACAAAAAGATGTGAAGTTTGAATGGATAGAAAAATGCCAACAAAGTTTTGCGAAACTAAAGACAATGTTAACTGAGGCTCCAGTTCTAATGCAACCTGAGTCGGGAAAAGAATTTGTGGTTTATAGTGATGCATCCTTAAATGGATTGGGCTGTGTGCTTATGCAAGAGGGCAAGGTGATAGCATATGCCTCCGACATTTAAAGCCGCACGAGAAGAATTACCCGACACATGATTTAGAGTTAGCTGCCATTGTGTTCGTATTGAATATATGGAGACACCATTTGTATGATGAAAAATGTCAGATACTCACCGATCATAAAAGCTAAAGTACTTGATGACTCAAAAAGAATTGAACTTAAGGCAACGAAGATGGTTAGAGTTGATAAAGGATTATGAGCTAGTGATTGACTACCATCTGGGAAAGACGAATATAGTCGCTGGCGGTTTGAGTAGAAAATCCTTGTTTACATTGAGAGCCATGAATACATGGATGAATTTGTCAGATGATGGTTCTATCCTAGCTGAATTGAGAGCAAGAGCGATGTTTCTCCAAGAGATTTGTGAAGCTTAGAAAGGTGATAGCGACTTGCAAGCCAAAAGAGTTCAGTGTGAGTCAGGTGTTAAATCAGATTTTCGAATTAATTCTGATGGATGTTTGATGTTCCAAGATAGAGTCTATGTACCAAGAGATGATGAGCTCATTCTGAAAATTTTACACGAGACACATAGTAGATGTTTATCTGTACCTCCGGGCAGCACAAAAATGTATAATGACTTGAAGAAATGGTATTGGTGACTGAGTATGAAGAAAGATATTTTTGAATTTGTATCAAAATGCTTGATTTGTCAGCAAGTGAAGGCTGAACACTAAGTACCTTCGGGTTTACTTCAACCTATTATGGTTCCCGAGTGGAAATGGGACCGTGTTACTATAGACTTTGTAACGGGTTTGTCGTTGACACCAAGCAAGAAAGATGCTTGTGGTAGATAGACTTACGAAGTCGGCCCATTTCATACCTATATGCGTTGATTATTCACTTGATAAGTTAGCAGACTTGTATGTTTAAGATATTGTAAGACTACATGGAGTGCCCTTGTCGATTATATCGGACAGAGATCCGAGATTTACATCCCGATTTTGGAAAAAGTTGCAAGAAGCTTTGGGCAGAAAGCTGAGTTTTAGTACAACTTTCCATCCGCAAACTGACGGGCATTCAGAGAGATTAATACAGATACTTGAGGATATGCTCTGATGTTGTGTTCTTGATTTTCAGGGCAGCTAGGAAAAGTACTTACCGTTGGTAGAGTTTGCCTATAATAACAGTTTTCAGTCGAGTTTGAGAATGGTGCCTTATGAGGCATTGTATGGGCAGAAGTGTCGAACACTTTTTATTGGACTGAACCAAAGAAAATCAGATTCACAAGGTCGATCTGGTTAGAGAAACCGAAGAGAAGGTAAAATAATTCGTGATTGTTTAAAAGCTGCTTCTGATAGACAAAAGTCCTACTCGGACTTGAAACGAAAAGAGATCGAATTTCAAGTTTGAGATAAGGTATTCTTGAAAGTGTCACCATGGAAGAATATTCTCAGATTTGGCCGGAAAGGTAAATTGAGTCCGCGTTTTATCAGACCATATGAGATTACCGATAGGATAGGACTAGTAGCTTATCGATTGGCTTTGCCATCTGAGTTGGAAAAGATTCATGATGTGTTCCATGTGTCTATGTTACGTCGTTACCAATCAGATCCTTCGCATGTGATTACACCGATAGAGGTTGAAATTAAACCTGACATGACTTATGGCGAAGAACCGGTTAAAATTTTGGCACGATAAGTCAAACAGTTAAGAAACAAAAGCATAACAATTGTGAAAGTACTATGGCAAAGACATGGGGTTGAAGAGGCTATATAGGAGCTTGAGGAGGCTATGAGAAACCAATATCCAAATCTTTTTATCGATAAGATTTTGGGGGATGAAAATCCTTAAGGAGGGGAGAATTGTAATAGCTCGATTAAGGGCCTAGTCGGAATAGTGGTTACGAGACCACAAATTCGAGGTAGAATATGTGTTTTATGATTGTTATGAGGCCTAAAGCATGTTTGCATGATTGTGTGAAAAATTTATGAAGAAATTTTATAATCTAGTGAATAATTTATTCATTAGGACTAAATTGCAAAGATTAGAAAATATGAGATTCTAGAAGATTTAAGTATGAAATAGTATTAGAAAAATTATTAGAAGTCCTTATTTGGCAATTAGACCATTATATGTTAAGATGAACAAAAATAGACATGGGAAGGAAAAATCTCAAGAAATGAGCCTTAAGGGCATTTTTGTCATTTAGATAATAAAAGAATTAAAAAGGAAAATAAGCTAAAAATCTTGTCCATCTTTATCCTCCATAGCCGAAAATCACAAGGACTCCAGATCTGGGGTTTCTTCAATTTTCAAGCTTGATTGTAAGTACCTCCTAGCCTCGTTTTTAATGTTTTTTGTATTTTAGAGATCCTCGTAGCTCGATTTAACTATTTCTAGCTATATTTTAAGCTAGGGTTTATGTAAAAAATTTACCCATGTATGACATGCATGTATTTTGATGATTAGTGGAGGAATATGAAAGTTTGATGTATGATAAACATCTTTTTTCTAAGAGATTTTCATGGAAAATTCATAAAAAAGGACTAATTTGTAAAAGTCATGAAAATGGTCATACATGAGTGAAATAGATGAAATTGGGGGCTGTTGTAGTTATGAAAATGATTTGGCTAGGCCTAAAATACAAGGAAATTGAATAAAAATTATTTTATGAGCCTAGAGGAAAAGTGTAATTATGTGAAAGTTTAGAGACAAAATCGTAATTTTGCCAAAGTATGATTCATGGGCTAATTTAGTCAATGTTAGTATTAAACAAGTGAAATTGTTATTATAGATCAAGAAACACGAAGCCCAGATCGAAACTGATGTAAGAATAAGGTTGTGGACTAAATCGAACAACCATACGTATTTTGAGTACGGAGGTAAGTTTGTGTGAAATTAAAGCTACATAATGTTATTATGTTTTTAATTACTTCATATTATGAGAAATGTATATTATTTCCATGAAGTTAATTAATGATGCCTTGATGAAATTATAATGAGATCATGTTAAGTTGAAGTCCTGGTTGAACATTCAGAATAGCAAGGATACCTGGGTCACAACATGAGATAAGGAAGGTCCCGTATAAGACCATGTCTGGGACATGGCATCGGCACCAAATAAAGGAGGTCCCGTATAAGACCATGTCTGGGACATGGCATTGGCACCAAATAAAGGAGGTTCCGTATAAGACCATGTCTAAGACATGGCCTCAGCATCAAAAAAGATCTCGTGTAAGACCATGTCTGGGACATGGCATCGACATCTATATACGATCTCGTATAAGACCATATTTGGGATATGGCATCGAAATTGAGATATGAGATCTCGTGTAAGACCATATCTGGGATATGGCATCAGCATCAAGATGTGATCCCATCTAAGACTATATCTGGGATATGGCATTGACATCATGATACATGTATGATGAGATTGAGTATCCTTCGATATTCTAAGTATTTCAACGGGCAAAGAGCTAAGTTTATGCACACATAACAAAGAGCTAAGTCTATGTTTAAGAGAATAAAAGTGCTAAAGTTGTGTGATGAAGTGATACGGGTAACCATGAGTAACTTACAAGATATAAATGCAAAATGTGATGTGTGATTTGGTAAGATTGTGCATGAGGAAGCTATGTTGATGTGTTTGAGAAGTTGTGTTGCTATTATTCAATGAGATGAATGGATGTTATTATAAGTCTTTATGTTACTATTTATTTCATGCAAACTTACTAAGCTTTATGCTTACCTTTCTCTTCTTCCTTTTCCTTGTAGTATCGCCAAGCTAACACGGGGATCGTAGAACGTTGGAGTTCGGATCACACTATCAACTATTCTTTTGGTATAGTAAATTTAATTTATTTTGAGTATCGCATGTATAGGAACTTGGTCATTTTGTTATATCATATTTGTTAGCCAAAGTGTTGGCTATTATTGTTACTCATTCATTTTGTAAATGGCTATTGGGAATTGGCCAATACTTGTTAAGTTTATATATATATCCAATGATGATGATATTCATGAAGTGCAAGTTCGTGTAATTGATCGAGAAAGATGTGAAGTGTATGCATGATGAATTAGTGATTCTTCATAGTGTATTATTGCTATGTTATGTGTTGCTTGTGGTGGTATAAGTGTGTTTGTTTTTCAGGGTGGCAATTGGCTTGGTAAATAGCCTTCTAATTGTCCACACGAGAAGACACACGGGCGTGTGTCTAGGCCGTGTATGACACACGGTCAGCCCTATGGGTGTGTTGGTAGGCTGTTTGTCCCTTGCATTAAATTTGTGAAAATTCAGTTCGCAACATGGGCTAGTACACGGGCGTGTGACTAGGCTATTTTTCCTAAGTGTTTGCTGATGTCATAAACAGAATTGTAAGGTTTTCACACACGGATGATGACACGGGCGTATCTTGGCCGTGTGAAGGACACGGGCCATAGACACGGGTGTGTGCTAGGCCGTGTGAATACCCCTGTAGGTTCGAAATGAAAAATAAAATCCACACGGGTTAGGAACCTGGGCGTGTGTGACCACACGACCTGCCCACATGGGCGTGTTCCTTTCCACACGGGCATGTAGCCTTGTTTTGAGTAAAAATTTTCCCAGTGTGAGAAAGTTTTCGGTTTAGTCCCGAACCATTCTGTAGTTATGTTTGGGGTCTTGTAGACCCATAATAGGGACGTTATGAATATGAATGAAAAAGTTTTAAGTTGAAACGAAATTTTATGGCTCGATGTTATATGTTTGAGTAAGTTAAGTTCGATAATGCCTCGTATCCAGTTCCGACGTTGAATACGGGTAAGGGGTGTTACAATGATATTATGAACATGCTAGAATTTGTGACTTGATGATTTAATTGCTACTGTATAATGATGATATATGAATGTTACTTGTTTATTGTCACTTGTCTTTTTGATGATCTGATACTGTTATTCTTATCACTGTATTACTGATTGCATGTTCAGTATGTGCTATGATAATGTTAATCCTAATATTTGATAAGCATGACTTTTGCTATCGTATTGATATGTTATAAGCATATTGTAACAGACCGAATCTGACCCTAATCGGAATGGTGGTTTCGGGACCACGAATCCGAGCCTGAGAAATATTTAAATATTATATTTAGTGTTTATTATGTATGTATTTATGCGTGTGAAAGTTTAGTAGAAAAATTTTATCGTTTAAATATTGAATTTGATAAAAGGACTTAATCGCGTAAAAAGTAAAAGTGGCCAACTAAAGTGTAATGTGTTAAATTGAGCATGGCTTTTTAATGTGAGGTATTAAAAGGGCAAATAGCCCATTTTAGGTTAATGGCCGCCACCTTGATGCATGTAATAGTGTTTGAATTTTATAATATATATTATTACATTATATGTTAAAATAAACTAATTAATATATGTTAATAAAACAAAAAATAAAAAGCCATGCATTGTTCATCTTTGGCGAAAAACACAAAAGAAAAAGGGAGAAAAGCCTTGAAACATTCGCCTTATTCAAGCTTAATTAGGTAAGAAATCTAGCTCTTGGTTTTTTTTAATTTTACGTTTTGAGATCGTTGCTTAGTATATTACCCGACCCATGCTAGAATTTCTAAGATTAGTGTGTATATATGAATCGGCCATTGATGAATTCTTGAGGTTTTGATGTTTGATGATGTTAGATGAAAGATAGGTTAAAATTAGTATATTATGTGTTGGAAGTTTTGGTGAATTTGTGTTTTTAGGGCCAATTTGTAAAAATAAAATTTTAGAGGGGCTTAATTGCAAAATAAATGAAAGAAATAGACTTGTATAGTCCTTATACATATTCGCCCTTAAGGAGTATGGGGAAATTTGATGTATTTTGAGTTTTATGCATATAGGACTAAATTGCAAAGTATTGAAATAGTAGGGGTAAAATGGTAATTTTCCTATTTATGTGCTTAGGGACTAAATTGAGATGAAATGTACTTGAATGAGCTAAATTTTAATGTGTTTTAGATCAAGAGCAAAGAAAAGCAATTTAGATCGGGAAAGATAAAGTTTCTCGAATAGCCGATTTTATGATCTATCGACAACCGAGGTAAGTCCTTAAGCTAAAATGAGTCATGGAATTATTTACTTAAACTGTTAAATGATATTGTTCGATAAATTTGAAGGTATATTATTGTAATAGCGAATGTACATTGTGAAATTGGCTTGAATGCCTAAATTGACAATCTGAGATTAATGTGTATCTTTGATATATTATTTAGGAAAAATGTGAAGTATGTGATTGGTTTGTGAATGTATTGGGCTTAGTGCCTAGTAGGCCTTGTCGGAGATATATTCGGGCTTAGTGCCCAGAGCCTTATCTGGGGTGTTATATTCGGGCTTAGTGCCTAGCGAGCTTCGTCTGCGATGATATATTCGACTTAGTGCCTAAGGAGCTTAGTCTTGATGATTTATTTGAGCTTTAAATGCCTAGCGTGCTTTATGCTTGATATGCTATAAGTGGAGATTCGAAAATCAAACAAGGTGAGATGTTTATATAGTGTTATATGGTAAAAGTTCGGTAAGAATTAGCCTACCATTTTAGTAAGGAATGAAGTGAACTAAAATTCTTATTATATAGTTAAAGATCAGTGATGAGTGTGACAAAAGCGTTTGTTCTTGTGTATAAGTAGAAATAGAAGATCAATGCCTAGATTGGTTCATATGAATTGATAATGTCTGAGTTCACGATGTCATAGCAATGATATTTAAGTAAAAAGCATTACTATTATTCAGCTATCTATATTTTACATAATGAAATAATTATGTTTCATACTATAAGCTTGGATTTTAATATGTTTAAATGTATGCTCATTACATTTATATTTGCTTGAGACTTACTAAGCTAGTAAGCTTACTATGTGTGTGTCTTTGTCTATCTCTGTTTTATAGATTTTGATTCAAACTACGGGCTCGAAGGATTATCTGTGAAGTCAACCACACTATCGACTTTCTTTTGGTATTGAAAACTTAGTTTGGTATTTAAAAGGGCATGTATAGGCTAGACTAAACCGTATAACTAATGTTTTGTAATAGTGTAAATATGCTAGCCATGCGAAAATGGCTATCTATTTTGAATAACTTGTTTCGTGTTTTGATGATATAGTTTGCTCATGCCATGAACTATTATTTATGCTTGATTATGGTTTAATCATGTGGGAGAGTGGTACTATTATTTATGCATGTTAGGTTATGACATGAATGACTTATAAATTAGTTCATGTTGATGAGCTTAATATATGGTATATACATTTATAATGTTTGGATTTATGATTCGACAATGAATAATGGTAAGCTTGGTGTAATATTTGGTTTAGTCAATAAAGTAAATGATTGATGCATATTTAAGTTATAGTATGTGAGATATATGTGTTAAATAATGTTATGACATGTGTATGTATTTGATTTGGTCACTTACTAGATAAGAATTAAGTTCAATAATGTATGATAGTATTAGGCTATTTCGATTCAATTTGTGTAAGTGAGTACATACATATATTATTCTTGGATAGTTGGATATTAGGTTCGAACTTTTGTTTAGTTTATTGAATGTTAGATCGAATGATGTTTAGACATGATATTTTTGATATGTGATCACCTATATAAGATTTTGATAGACCTTTTTATATGTGAATAGGGGTGGTAGTTTAGTGAGTTGGATTAGGACTCAGTGCATATTATTTGGATGTGTAATTTGGAGGCATGAGTTAGCCTTGTAAACTTTGTATTCGGTTATAGAGAATACTAATGAACATGTACTTGAATGGCAAATCCGGGTATGGAAGTTATAGGTATATGAGTATTTAGTGTGTCTATGTGAATCAAGAATGAGATAGCCAAATGAGGAAATATGGTTTTGATGGCATTGACCATATGCTTTAATATTGTATAAATTCAAAGTGGTAATATGTGTAGGTATGTGATGAAAGATAACTTAATTTTTGAGTCTATTATGCCATGTATTACATTTACTAAATTAAGATTTTAGAAGTTGATCTTGTTCTGCTTATCTAGACAAAAGAGATTGTATATGTTTGAATTGTATGCAAATCAAGTACGATTAGTGCATGCAAAAGTAATGAATAAGTTGTTTAAATTTATGTGGCTCAATTATGTGCATGTTAACAAATTTTAGGTTTGCATTGGATCGATTGAGTGTTGGTTCTATTTAATTTTGGTATGAGAGAGGTTTATTTAAATGTCATGACTATTACATAGTTAAAAATTGATTATGCTGTATATGACTTAAGTGATTGATCAAAAGTTGTGATTTAAATAGTAATGCCTCGTAACCCTAATCCGGTGACGGATACTGGTTAGGGGTGTTACATTTTATTGGTATCAGAGCTACGATTTAGTCGATTCTAGGACTACCGTAGTATGTAAGAGTCTAGCTATACATGCCTTTAAATTGTATATATGATAGTGTAGTGACTTGACAATTTCAATTGTATTTTATATAGTAAATGGATTACGATCCCGATAGAGCAGTGGCCGATGATGTAGAGAGTGTCGCGCTGGTCTCGCACATGGATCGGTGCCACTAAACTCTCAACCGATTCGGGTAACCACGAGGAGAGGTTAAACAAGCCTTCTACCAAATGATGAATGAATGGTTTACCCGGTTTATTGAATAATCCAAGCTGTACAACAACCTCCACCCCGAATAATCCAACTCCGGTACCTTGATGACCAGATGATAGATCCAATGAGATCTAGTAGGCCTCTGTTGATAAAATTAGGAAATTTGGGTAGAAGAATTCAAGGCTAATGATGATGATGATGCGAGCGAAATGAAATGTGGCTTGATAACACTATTCGGGTACTTGATGAGCTATCCGCACTCAGACGAATGTTTGAAATGGGCTATATCTTTGCTTGGGACCTTTGCCTAGCACTAGTGGAATACACTAGTATCAGTGGTTCCAAAAGAAAAAGTGACGTGGGATTTCTTCCAGAATGAATTTTGCAAGAAATATATCAGCCAGAGGTTCATCGACCAGAAACGTAAAGAATTTCTTGAACTAAAATAGGGCAAATGACCGTGGCTGAATATGAGCCAAAATTTGTCAGATTGAGCCGATATGCTCGGAAGTGTGTATCAACTGAAGCTATTATGTGCAAAAGGTTTGAAGATGGTTTGAATGAAGAATTAAAGTTGCTTGTTGGAGTTCTTGAAATCAAAGAGTTTGTGACACTCGTCGAGCGAGCTTGCAAAGTGAAGAGCTTGGGAAGGAGAAAAGAAAGGTGAGGCGAAGCTAGAGACACCGTAAAAGATCATCGGGTAAGAATTTCCATTCCACATCTAAGAAGTTTAGAGATGACTTGATCGACACAAAGCTACTTGATTCGTTTAGGCGTGATCGACCTCCAATGGGCTCCCGAGCTATCTCGATGGCGGTGTTGGTAACGCCCCACGAATCGAGTTGAATGCAAACATTGTGGAAAATGGCGTTACGGGAGTTGTAGAGTTCGTGACCGGTCTTGCTTTAAATGTGGATCCTCGAGACCATTTTATTCGAGAGTGCCGATGTTAGGTGAGCGAATCTGAAGACAGAACTCTAGACTAAGTAGTGCATCGATGCAGGCGGACCACCCGGGCATTCTAGCAATGTAGGTGGTAGTCGAGAGGGACAAAGAACACAACAGATCGATCTCGAGGCTAGAGCTCCGGCTAGAGCTTATGTTACTTGAGCTAGAGAGGATCTTGCTTCTCCGGATGTCATTACGGATACTTTCACCCTTTATGATACTCATGTGATTGCATTAATTGATCTGGTTCGACCCATTCATATGTATGTGACACTGGTATTCGGTAAGACTCTTCCGGTTGAGTCTCTCGAGTTTGTGATTCGCGTATCCAACCCTTTGGGTAGATGTGTGTTTGTTAATAAAGTGTGTAAAGGTTGCCCATTGATGATTCGGATTTTTGCTTCCCGATCGATTTAATCTTGTTGCCTTCGATGAGTTTGATATAATTTTGGGAATGGGTAGTTAACCGCATGATGCGGTGGTGAATTGTAAAAGAAAGCTTATTGATTTGAGACATCGAGCGGTGAGATCGTTAGAATTGAATCCGATGATTTAGGTGGGTTTCTATAGTTATATCCTCGATGTTAGCGAAAGTATGTGAGAAAAGGGTACAAAGCTTATTTGGCTTATGTAATGGATAATAAATTGTCCGAGAAATGATTGAATCCGTCTGATTGTATGTGAATACCGGATGTGTTTCTGAAGAACTATCGGGTTTACCCCGATCGAGAGATTAAGTTTGGCATTGAATTAGCTCAGGAACGACTCGATCTCAATAGCTCCATATCGGATGGTACCGATCGAGCTAAAAGAGTTGAAAGCACAGATTGCAAGAGTTAACGAGATAGGGGCTTTGCGCGACCAAGTTTCTCTCCTTGGGTGCACCATTCTTTTTGTGAGAAAGAAAGATGGAATGATGCGAATGTGTATTGATTATCGGCAAGCTGAATAAAGTAACTATAAAGAATAAGTACCGTTACCTCGGATTGATGATTTGTTTGATCGGTTGAAAGGGCTTGATATTTTGAAGATAGATTTGAGATCGGGTTACTATCGATTCTTGAGTCAAAGATCTGAGATGTGTTAAAGCGCATTAGGACGAGGTACGGACATTTTGAGTTTTTAGTTATGCCTTTTGGGCTTACTAATGCACTCATTTGTTTTATGGATTTGATGAATCGGGTTTTAGACAGTTTTGGATCGATTTGTGGTAGTGTTTATTGATGATATATTGATTTACTCCAAAGATGAAATTGAGCATCTTGAGCATTTGAGATTAGTACTACAAACTTTGCGAAATCGGCAGTTCTATGCGAAGTTTAGTAAGTGTGAGTTCGGATGAAAGAGGTTGACTTTTTGGGACATGTTGTTTCAAACATCGGGCATTCGAGTTGATCCGAACAAAATATCGACTATACTTGATTGGAAGCCACGAAAAATGTTTCCAAGATTGAAGTTTTCTGGGACTTGCGGGTTACTATCGACGATTTGTGAAAGATTTTTCTATGATAGCTACCCGTTGACAAAGTTATTGCAGAAAGATGTCAGGTTCGAGTGGTCAGAAAAGTGTCAGAAAAGTTTTGATCATTTGAAAGCCCTTTTGATGAAGCTCAATATTAGTTCGACTGAATCGGGTAAAGAATTTGTTGTTTATTCGATGCTTCTTTAAATGGTTTGGGATGTGTTTTGATGCGAGGAAGGCAAAGTTGTAGCCTACGCTTCAAGACAATTGAAGCCGCATGAAAGAAATTACCCGACGACGACTTAGAACTTGCGACCATTGTTTTCGCATTGAAAATTTGGCGTCACTATTTATTTGGTGAGAAATGTCACATTTATTCGGATCATAAAAGTCTAAAGTATTTAATGACTCGAAGGATCTAAATTTGAGACAACGCAGATGGTTAGAATTGTTGAAAGATTATGAGTTGGTGATTGACTACCATCGGGAAAAGCTAACGTCGTTGCGGATCGTTAAGTCGAAAATCATTGTTTGCTCTTCATGCAATGAATGCATGAGATAGCTATGTTTGGTGATGGTTCGATCATAGCGAGTTACAAGCAAGACCGATGTTTATTGACAAATTTGTGATGCATGAAAGTTGATAAAGATTTAATTGCTAGTCGAATTCGATTGTGAAAAGTGCGAATCGATTTTAGATTGATGCAAATGATTGTTTGAATTTTAAAAGCCGAATGTGTGTTCCAAAGAACTCGATTTGATCTGAGATGATTTTGAGTGAGGCTCATAGTGGTCGACTATCGATACATCGGGTAGCACGAAGATGTATAACGATTTGAAGCAGTTCTATTGGTGGCTGGCATGAAGCAGGATATATCTGAATTTGTTTCTAAGTGCTTAATCATCGACAAGTAAAAGTCGAGCATCAAGCGCCATCTGGACTACTTGACCAATCATGATACCGAATGGAAATGGGATAGAATTACAATGGATTTTGTATCCGGTCTCCTATGACTCGAGTAGGAAAGATGCCGTTTGGGTTATAGTTGATAGGTGACTAAATCAGCTCATTTTGTGCCGATCGTCTGGACTATTCACTTGATAAACTTCTTTGAATTATACGTATCACAAATTGTGAGATTGCATGGTGTACCGAGTTCCATTGTTTTAGACAGAGACCGAGATTCACATCGCGATTTTGGAAGAAGTTGCAAGATGCTTTAGGTACTAAACTTTATTTTAGTCTGACTTTCCATCCATGAATGACGGTCAATCCGAGCGAACTATTTAGATACTTGAGGACATGTTGAGATGTTGCGTTCTCGAGTTTGAAGGTGCGTGGGAGCGATACCTACCTTTGATTGAATTTGCTTATAATAATAGTTTTCAATCTAGTATCAAAATGGCACCTTATGAAGCCTTGTGCGGGCGAAAGTGTCGAACACCATTATCTCGGGTGAGCTCGTGAGAATAAGATACAGGGTTGATTTGATTAAAGAAACTGAATCGAAAGTAGCTATTATTAGAGATAATTTGAAAGTCGCTGGATCATCAAAAGTCTTATGCTGATTTGAAGCGTAAAGATATTGAATTTGATTGAGATCGAGTATTTTAAAGGTTTTTCCGTGGAAGAAAGTGCTCCGTTTTGGCCGGAAAGGAAAGTTGAGCCGAGGTTCATTGGACCGTATGAAATCATTGAGCGTGTTGGGCTGTTGCTTATAGATTGAAGCTACCCTCTGAATTAGAAAAGATACACGATGTATTTCATGTTTCTATGCTCGTAGATCTGGATCAGTTAAGTCACATGTGATTGCTCAAATGCGAGATTGAGATACAATCGATATGACGTATGAGGAAAAGCCGATCCGTATTTTAGCTCGGAAATGAAAGAGTTAAGAAACAAAAGATCTCCTTAGTGAAAGTATTATGGAATCGCACGGAGTTGAAGAGGCAACGTGGGAACTGAAGATTCAATGAGGCAACAATATCCGATGTTGTTTAACGGTAAGATTTTCGGGACGAAAATCCTTAAGGGGGAGTTATAATGCATCGAATCGACCCTAATCGAATGGTGGTTTGAGACCACGAATTCGAGCTCGAGAAATATTTAAAATTATATTTAGTGTTTATTATGTATGTATTTATGTGTGTGAAAGTTTCGTAGAAAAATTTTATCGTTTAAGTATTGAATTTGATAAAAAGGACTTAATCACGTAAAAAGTAAAAGTGGCCAACTAAAGTGTAATGTGTTAAATTGAGCATGGCTTTTTAATGTGAGGTATTAAAAGGGCAAATAGCCCATTTTAGGTTAATGGTAAGCCACCTTGATGCATGTAATAGTGTTTGAATTTTTATAATATATATTATTACATTATATGTTAAAATAAACTAATTAATATATGTTAATAAAACAAAAAATAAAAAGCCATGCATTGTTCATCTTTGGCGAAAAACACAAAAGAAAAAGGGAGAAAAGCCTTGAAACATTCGGCCTTATTCAAGCTTAATTAGGTAAGAAATCTAGCTCGATTTTTGTTAATTTTACGTTTTGAGATCGTTGCTTAGTATATTACCCACCCATGCTAGAATTTCTAAGATTGTGTGTATATATGAATCGGCCATTGATGAATTCTTGAGGTTTTGATGTTTGATGATGTTAGATGAAAGATAGGTTAAAAATTAGTATATTATGTGTTGGAAGTTTTGGTGAATTTGTGTTTTTAGGCCAATTTGTAAAAATAAAATTTTAGAGGGCTTAATTGCAAAATAAATGAATGAAATAGACTTGTATAGTCCTTATACATATTAACCCTTAAGGAGTATGGGAAATTTGATGTATTTTGAGTTTTATGCATATAGGACTAAATTGCAAAGTATTGAAATAGTAGGGGTAAAATGGTAATTTTCCTATTTATGTGCTTAGGGACTAAATTGAGATGAAATGTACTTGAATGAGCTAAATTTGAATGTGTTTTAGATCAAGAGCAAAGAAAACAGTTTAGATCGGGGAAAGGCGAAGGTTCTCGAATAGCCGATTTTACGGTCTATCGACAACCGAGGTAAGTCCTAAGCTAAAATGAGTCATGGAATTATTTACAAAACTGTTAAATGATATTGTTCGATAAATTTGAAGGTATATTATTGTAATAGCGAATGTACATTGTGAAATTGGCTTGAATGCCTAAATTGACAATCGAGATTAATGTGTATCTTTGATATATTATTTAGGAAAATGTGAAGTATGTGATTGGTTTGTGAATGTATTCGGGCTTAGTGCCTAGCAGGCCTTGTGTCGGTGATATATTTGGGCTTTGTGCCTAGCAAGCCTTGTGCCGGTGATATATTCAGGCTTAGTGCCTAGTGAAGCTTCGTCTTGGTGATATATTCGGGCTTAGTGCCTAGCGAGGCTTAGTCTTGATGATTTATTTCGGGCTTTAAATGCCTAGCGAGTGCTTTATGCTTGATATGCTATAAGTGGAGATTCGAAAATCAAAAAGGTGAGATGTTTATATAGTGTTATGTGGTAAAAGTTCGGTAAGAATTAGCCTACCATTTTAGTAAGGAATGAAGTGAACTAAAATTCTTATTGTATAGTTAAAGATCGGTGATGAGTGTGAAAAAGCGTTTGTTCTTGTGTATAAGTAGAAATAGAAGATCGATGCCTAGATTGGTTCATATGAATTGATAATGTATGAGTTCACGATGTCATAGCGATATTTAAGTAAAGAGCATTACTACTATTCAATTATCTATATTTTACATAATGAAATAATTATGTTTCATACTATAAGCTTGGATTTTAATATGTTTAAATGTATGCTCATTACATGTATATTTGCTTGAGACTTACTAAGCTAGTAAGCTTCTTGTGTGTGTGTCTTTGTCTATCTCTGCTTTTATAGATTTTGATTCAAACTACGGGCTCGAAGGATCATCTGTGAAGTCAACCACACTATCGACTTTCTTTTGGTATTGAAAACTTAGTTTGGTATTTAAAAGGGCATGTATAAGCTAGACTAAACCGTATAACTAATGTTTTGTAATAGTGTAAATATGCTAGCCATGCTAAAATGGCTATCTATTTTGAATAACTTGTTTAGTGTTTTGATGATATAGTTTGCTTATGCCATGAACTATTATTTATGCTTGATTATGGTTTAATCATGTGTGAGAGTGGTACTATTATTTATGCATGTTAGGTTATGACATGAATGACTTATAAATTAGTTCATGTTGATGAGCTTAATATATGATATATACATTTATAATGTTTGGATTTATGATACTGACAATGAATAATGGTAAGCTTGGTGTAATATTCGGTTTAGTCAATAAAGTAAATGATGGATGCATATTTAAGTTATAGTTTGTGAGATATATGTGTTAAATAATGTTATGACATGTGTGTGTATTTGATTTGGTCACTTACTAGATAAGAATTAAGTTCAATAATGTATGATAGTATTAGGCTATTTTGAGTCAATTTGTGTAAGTGAGTACATACATATATTATTCTTGGATAGTTGGATATTAGGTTTGAATTTTTGTTTAGTTTATTGAATGTTAGATCGAATAATGTTTAGACATGATATTTTTGATATGTGATCACCTATATGAGATTTTGATAGACCTTTTTATATGTGAATAGGGGTGGTAGTTTAGTGAGTTGGATTAGGACTCAGTGCATATTATTTGGATGTGTAATTTGGAGGCATGAGTTAGCCTTGTAAACTTTGTATTCGGTAATAGAGAATACTAATGAACATGTACTTGAATGGCAAATCCGGGTATGGAAGTTATAGGTATATGAGTATTTAGTGTGTCTTATGTGAATCAGTAATGAGATAGCCAAATGAGGGAAATATGGTTTTGATGGCATTCGGCCATATGCTTTAATATTGTATAAATTCAAAGTGGTAATATGTGTAGGTATGTGATGAAAGATAACTTAATTTTTGAGTCTATTATGCCATGTATTACATTTACTAAATTAAGATTTTAGAAATTGATCTTGTTCTGCTTATCTAGACAAAAGAGATTGTATATGTTTGAATTGTATGCAAATCAAGTACGATTAGTGCATGCAAAAGTAATGAATAAGTTGTTTAAATTTATGTGGCTCAATTATGCGCATGTTAACAAATTTTAGGTTTGCATTGGATCGATTGAATGTTGGTTCTATTTGATTTTGGTATGAGAGAGGTTTATTTAAATGTCATGACTATTACATAGTTAAAAACTGATTATGCTGTATATGACTTAAGTGATTGATCAAAAGTTGTGATTTAAATAGTAATGCCCCGTAACCCTAATCCGACGACAGATACTGGTTAGGGGTGTTACACATATCTACTACTACCGTATTGATATGTTATAACCATGTTTATTGCTACCGTATTGATATGTTATAAGCATGCCATATTGCACTGCATGGAGTGGGCGATACTGACTAGTTGTTTATACACACCGTATTTGTATAGCTTGTCTACACCGATTAGTGATTTATCCACATTGTATTAGCATCTTTTATCTACATTGATTAGTAGTTTATCCACACCCTATTAGCAACTTTTATTTGCACTGATTAGTGGTTTATCTATATTGTATTAGCAGTTTTTGTCTGCACCGATTAGTGGTTTATCCCCACTGTATTATGGAGATTACATACCAGCCTAGACGTTACGATCGGATTATGGAGGATACATCGTTACGTAAAGACATTGTCGATTAATTTTTGTGAAAAACTCATTTTTAATTCAAGGGTAACAAAATTGATTGATTTATCAAAAAACATAAGTATTTAGGAAATTATGTGTGCACTTTGACGGAAACCGCTTTTTGTTGATTTTATCAAAATAGACACAATCGTTTAACCACTTGCATCATAAAACATCGTGTTAAATTCCAAAACCTTGCTGCGAGAAAACATTTTAGAGTTCTTAACTTACAAAATCATAATATTTCGACAATTACACCGTCTTGTTAAAAAATACAAATTTTAATTGCTACATTTGAAAAATAAATACCAAAACCAAAATTAATGTCCCAAAAACAAATTAAATGTCCAAAAGTCTGAAATTAAATAAAAAAACATAATTCTAACCAAAATTTTTGAACTGAGCTTTGGAATCACCGCCCAATCCTAAGCTTGGGGATCACCAGAATCGATACAAAGCAAACGAGTGAGCTAGAAGCTCAGTGCGTGACTTAGCCCACCTATAGAGATTTACTTATAACATACACATAAGCAAACATCAGAATGAAATTTTCATATTTTCAGAACATATATCATATTAGAGAAAATCCTACCCCTATTCGCTACACACCATCTCTATCCAACCAATCACATCAAATAGGACTACATGAGTTCATCTATCCAAATTACACTGGTACGTGGCGGTATGACCTCATAAATGTGCAGTTGAGCTACCAGAAAGAAATTTGTGGTTTAATCGCCAGAATTGTAGTTTCAATGCCAAAATACACTTCCCCCATCATATCAACCCACCCAGTGCACATGCATCATCATATTAACATACGTACATATCACATAATTTGTATGGCATGCATCCCTAAGTGATCGTGTCAAAATAGTCGAGTTTTAATATTTATAAAAGAGTGATCGAACCTGTAGACTGACTGCGACAAAAATAGAGGAAAGTGCACCTATTGAACAGTAGTATAGCTCAGGCAAGAATATCTTATTGAACCCAAGGGAACCTAAAAGTACTACTACTCACTTTCTTTCTATTATTTAGCCTAAAATATAGAGTGATTGGATTATTAAACTAACGAAATACTTAAACTAAATGCAAACACAAAAGAATGAATTGGAAAAAGACTTTAAGAAAACTCAGTTGATAAAGACGATACCTCGAAAGAATCCACCTATGACTTCACTTATAATTTATTCCCCAAACCATATGATTTCTTTACTTAGCTTGATCCGTGAGACTCCTAACCTATATTAAACCCTCTCGAGGTGAATAATGTCTAACCTTAGGTTAATTAGTGGAACTCTCGTTCTCTTATAATAACCCCTAAGGAAGCAGTAAATCGATCAATGGATTCTCATATTAGGTTTCACAGGCGCCCGATCAACTCCGCTCAATTACGCTAGATCTACTCTTAGGCGGGGTCTATTCCTCCTCCACCTAAGCACATCAGATTAAATTAAGCAACATAATTAAGAACAAACCAAGTACATATCATATAAATTTAGAAATCAAATAACAAAATCCATCATAGGTTTCATCCCCTTCAGGTATCTGAGGGGTTTAGTGCATAACTAAATACGAAAACATCTCAAGAGTAAAGAATAAACAAAACATAAGAACTCCCTAAAACCCCCTGAAGGAATTTAAGGAGAGATCCTCCGTCTTGAATGGAGTTTCGACTTCTTGAGATGGATGAACTGGCTATCTTCAAGTGACTCCCTAAAAGATGAATGCTTTGGCCTAAAAGCCTCTACCCAAAAAGCTCTCTTTTATGTCTGCCTTAGGTTGTTTATATAGGCTTTGGGATGCTATACTTGGCTCCTAAGTATCTCCTTCAAGTAGAATTACTATTGGGGTGTTTGATTAGACTTAGGAGTATGTTTCTTTGGCTTCAAGCATCCAATTTCGAGTGAAATTGCTCATTCCTGTGGCAGGGGCACGCCCATGGCACACGCCTTGCAATGTAATTCTGAGGTTGGGCCGTGCCTTGATTCATCAATTTGGGCACGACCATGTAGATCACCGAGCACGCTTGTGTATGGTAATGAGATGATGCAGTAGTGTAACTCATGAGTTGGGCCGTGTTCTAGGTAATTGTCAAGACACTGTCGTGCGGGTTTTGGGCAGCCGTGTTGATTTCTTGCTAAGGCCCAATTACTCCGTTTAAGCCCGTTTTGTGTTCTTTTTATCCTCGGTGCTTTCACGAGTATAAACATGAAAACAAAGGATTAAAAGCACCTTTTTACATAATTCAAGGGCTAAATAATCCAAAAGCATACCAAATATGGGGTTAAAATATGTTACGTTTATGGTTTATCAAATACCCCCACACTTAAGCCTTTGCTTGTCCTCAAGCAAAATTCTCAACTTACAATTAAAACAAACTTTCCATAATTCAAAATTCTTATCGACAATGTCTCATCATAATTCATAGATAATTTATATATGGATAATTCAACTCAAAGAACCCTAAAGATTCAATTACGATAAGTCATACCTTTATAGTACGAAAACATAGGTGCCTCCCGTTATCTAAGCGCTTACCTTTAATTCAAAATCGACAAGGACTGACATCCTCACAAAAGATTCACTCAAATCACTCAAAGGTGTTTAAGGTTCAAGAATAAGCACTCTAAGTCGAACCTGAAAATTTAATCCCATAGACTTGCCTGAAAATCAAATCTCCACCACTGTATATGAGATGATACACAAATCAAAAGGTCTTTAATCAACGTTGTAACGGGGCTAGGGTTAAAAGGTGTGGATACATGCTAAACTAGAGGTTTAGAATCGAGATTGAATTGACTAATTACCTAATCTAAAAATAATGAATTAAATATGAATATTTACATCGAATGAAAAGCTAACAGTATCTATAAGAGTATTTTCATCACTCAAATTTTGAAAATTCTATAATACAAGCTTTTTCTTTAACAATTGGAGTTTTAAATGCTCTAAGCTCTTTTATTATACTACTAATATTGACTAGGATTTTTTTTAAGAACAAACTAAAATAAACATAATAGAAGGAACTTTGAAATAACCTAATTCGGTAATTGATCAAATCAATTCTCGATAAAAGGGTAGTCAAAGGAATGTTGATAACAAATACAAAGGGATTTTGGGTTAATATTAGTGGGTGAGTCAATAAAAAGGTTGTTAGGATTCAACGGGGTTCACTAAGGGTTAATTATGTGGGTAGGCTTTTTAGTGGTGTGAATGGGTTAAAACCTAGGTGCCTTTATCATCTCAGTATATCAAATCTAAAGTGTGGTCTCGACATGTATAAACGAGGCAAGTTCTAGAATAACAGTTCAAAGTTGACACACTCATAATCAATAAAGTGAGTACAAAAAAGAATATATGCTCTATAAGGCTCAAAATCTCACAAAAATTATGGGTGTTTTTGACATCAATCCTTATAAATTCCAAATTTCAAGGTAATACTCAAATTAGGTTCAACAACCTATCAATTTTAATTTTTAGAAAGTAGACTTATCATGCTCGATTCTCTAGTATTCTTCAAATTTAATTATCAATGCACAATTAGCTAAGACTTATTCTAAAACATATTAATAAAAATCATAAATCATTAGAAATTTCATCCTAATTAATAATATGAGAAAAATACTTAAGATCAAGACTAATTTCAGGGTTTTAAAAATTATGTAAAAAGTTAGGCACTATTACCCCCACACTTAAGATGTACATTGCCCTCAATGTACAAGGATAGATAATGAAATTTATGTGCCAAATCAAAAAGATAAGTGGAGAAAGTAATACTCCTTGAAATCTGGATGATCCCGTGCGTCTTTGGTGGCGGTGATGGTGTTTTCTATGGGCCTGGTGGAGTGGCTACCGAAAAGCAATTTGCTAGATGAAGAAATTGGGTAGCCTATGAAGATATAGCCAAGAGATCTAGGGTAATAATAATATTATACTAATAATATAATTAAGGATTAAGGAAATAAAATGAAGGAGACTAAGAAGAAAACTGAAATTAAAAGAAAATACTAATGGACTAAGGAGTTCTTATTGTTGGATGGTTCGCGAGGTGGATGTGACCTCGAAGGCTGTGGTGCGTGATTCCCAAGCAACCTTTAGAATCGAAAAGGTTTCTGAGACCCTTGGCATGTCAATTAAGTGAAGCTGCCGGCATGAACTCATGACGAGGTCTCCTCTGAGGAGATGATGCTTACGTTTCTTCGGCATGATCTTTGTGTTGCTCAAGTGTCTTGGATCTTTTCTATGAATAGGAAGAAAAATTTGAAAGAAAAGAGAAAGAAGGAATAAGGAAGAAGATGGGACAAAGAGAACGACCTGTGGGGATTTAAATAAGATTTCAAATCTGGCACGTTCCCACGCCCGTATACCGAGGGTGTGTCGATTCACACAGCCGTATCGCACGGCCGTGTTATGGGGTGTGTTGTCCTTCCATGCCCGTTTTGTTGGTTTGCACACCCATTCCTAAAAAGCCAGTATAGGAGCACAGTTGGAATGCACGGGTGTGGTCTTCCCGTGCTAAATAAGTCAGTATCTTAGCACGGTTGTGAGGCACAGCCATGCTATTTTTGTCGGTGCCCGTGCTGTGGGTGGTTGGATTCGTGACGTTAGGGGGGTGGTTGGACTGACTTGCACGGCTCTGCTCTGTCAGTGTGGTGGTTCTAGTGGTCCACAAGGCCACGAGCACGGCCGTGTGTAAGGCCGTGTGGCCTGGAAACCTGCATCTTTGTTTTAATTGTGGAGAGAGAAGAGAGAAAAGAAAAGAAAAGAAAAGAAAAATAATTTTGAGAAATAAAAAGTGTTAGCGCTCGGGTTGCCTCCCGAGAAGCGCTTGTTTATAGTCTTAAGCTAGACTGTCTTAGGCTTTGAAAATTTAGGGAGGTTTAAAGGTTTGAATATTTTCCCTCTTCTTGTGCTTTTATTTTCGTGACAAATTTTAGGTTGAGAAGTGTTTACCTTGAAATTGCTGAACATTGGATTGCTTACCTCAACTATTTCGTGTGGGAAAACATCGCATATCTGAAGGAGTATTTCTTCCTGTTTCTTCAGTTCTGTTGAACTGATGTAAGGATCGACTTTATCTAACAGCACTTGATCTTCTATTTTAAAGTGATTTGACGTCCCTATGAGCTCTTCTGGTGGTTCTTCAGGTTTTATTTCGTGTGGATCCAGCTTTTCTTTGGTGTGTATCTTCTGCACTTCTAAATTGTTGATCGTACGATTTTGTGTTGGCTCAGTTTTGATGCTTTGTTATGTTTCCTACGATGAATGTTGAATAATTTGATTATGTATTGAAACGACTTTCTTACCTTCATCTTACGTGGTTACGGGTGAGTCGAGAGCTTGAAGATTGAGTGATTCATCTCTACACAGTATGAGTTCTCTGTGGCAACATCAATTTTAGTTTTGGCGGTTGCAAGAAAAGGTCTTCCTAAAATTAAAGGATTGGATTTTCCTCATCCATGTCTAAAACAACAAAATCTACTAGGAAGGCGAATTTATCGATTTTTACTAAAGCGTCTTCAATAATGCCCTAGAATTCTAACAGTTTTATCACTAGTTGGATACTCATCCTAGTTTGTTTGGGCTTCCCTAGACCTAGTCGCTTAAACAGTGTATAAGGCATGACATTTATACTTGCCCCTAAATCAGCTAATGCATTATCAATAGTTAATCTACCAATTAAACATGGAATCGTAAAACTCCCTGGATCTTTTAATTTCTGCGGTAGTCGATTTTGTAGCATTACTGATCATGTTGCGTTAAGTTCCACATGGTGCTCTTCATCTATTTTGCGTTTGTTTGTTAAGAGCTGTCTTAAAATTCTCCTTGAGTCGGGCATCTAAAAAAGAGCTTCAAAAAGAGGTAAGTTAATGTGTAATTTCTTTAGAAGTTTTAGAAACTTACCGAATTGTTCCTCTGAATCATACCGAATTGTTCCTCTAAATCATCTCTTTTCCATGCTCCGGGATAAGGTATTCGAGGGTGGTACTCTTTAATTACTGGTTTTTCTTGTGCTACCTCTATTTTACCTGTTTCTTCCTTGGTTTCTTGTACTGAGGTGGGCTGGTCTACCTTTGTATCCTCTTGAGATGTGATGGCTTGTATCTATTCTTTTGGGTTTATTTCTGTGTTGCTTGGTAGACGTCCTTGTTGACGTTCTGAAACAAGCTTTGTGAGTTGTCCCACTGACCTAGTGATTTCTCCGACTTGTTCCTTAATTTCTTTGATTGATATTCCTTGGCTATCAAGTGTTGTAATGATTCTTTGGAGGCGGGCATACGTGGTGCGCCATGAACTTTTCAACATCTCTTCAAGACTAAACTTCTTTTACGGTGGATAAGGTTGATTTTGGTATTTTGGAAGAGGTTGCTGCCTTTGATTTCCTTGTCCTCCCCACGAAAAATTTGGGTGGTTCTTCCAACCTGAATTGTAAGTGTTACTATAAGGATTATTATTAGATCTAAAATTGTTACCTATATAGTTTATGCGCTCGTTTTACGCTCTGGTTGGTAAGGTGGGTACTCGAATTCGCCACATTCCATTTCGCCGCATTGCATGATTGGATGTACCGTGAAGAACATAAATTATCAAGCTTTTTATTCATTAACTCCATTTGTGTTGACAACATTGTCATCTGCGTCGTGTTAAAAACTCCATTGATTTTGTCGGTTTAGCCCTTGTAATTTTCCATTGATAGGTGTTCAACGACATCTCAATAAAATCATAAGCCGCTTCAGGAGTTTTGTTGTTCAAAGTTCCACCGGCTGATGAATCAATCATTTGCCTAGTTGGAGAATTCACACCATTGTAGAAAGTTTGAACTTGAAGCCATAAAGGTAATTCGTGGTGTGGGCATCTCCTTAGGAGATCTTTATATCTTTCCCATGCATCATATAATGTTTCTGCGTCATTCTGCATAAAATAAGATATATCATTCCTAAATTTAGCCATTTTGGCTAGTGGAAAATATTTTAAAAGAAATTTTTGGTCATTTGATCCCATGTGGTGATTGACCCTCGTGGTAACGAGTTCAACCAACGCTTTGCTTTGTTAAGTAATGAAAAGGAAATAATCAAGGCGTATAGCATCGTCGTAAAGCGCCATTTATTTTGAAGGTATCATAGAATTCTAAAAATTAGATATATGAGTGTTTGGATCCTCATCATGCAAACCATCAAATTGAACAAATTGTTGAATCATTTGTATTGTGTTAGGCTTTAATTCAAAATTATTAGCAGCTATAGCGGGCCTAACAATACTAGATTCTGCTCCTGTCAAATTAGGTTTAGTATAATCATACATAGTACGCAGAGCATTCTGTTCTTGCACATTTGGTGGATTGTTCTCGTCCATCCCTTCAGTAGGATTGGATCTTTGCTGTTCTTCTCTTTGATAGTCTAGGGCTCGTCTTATTTCTCTGCGATTTCATGCGGTAGCCTTAATGTCACTTTTGTATTCTAATGGTCCTTTTGGATTTCTTCTAGTCATAAACTAGAGGTACCTGATATGAAAAGAAAGAAAGAAAGAAATTTAGAAAAATAAAAACAAAAATATATGTATAAAAGAAATTTAAAAATAAAAATAATGGCTAAAGTAATAGAAATAGAGCTTTCTTAATATTTTAGATTTTCCCCGGCAATGGCTCCAAAAGCTTGATCGTGTCAAAATAGTCGAGTTTTAATATTTATAAAAGAGTGGTCGAACCTGTAGACTGACTGCGACAACAATAGAGGCAAGTGTACGTATCGAACAGTAGTATAGCTCAGGCAAGAATATCTTATCAAACCCAAGGGAACCTAAAAGTACTACTACTCACTTTCTTTCTATTATTTAGCCTAAAATATAGAGTGATTGGATTATTAAACTAACAAAATACTTAAACTAAATGCAAACACAAAAGAATGAATTGGAGAAAGACTTTAAGAAAACTTAGTTGATAAAGGCGATACCCTGAGGAAGAATCCACCTATGACTTCACTTATAATTTATTCCCCAAACCATATGATTTCTTTACTTAGCTTGATCCGTGAGACTCCCTAACCTATATCAAACCCTCTCTCGAGGCGAATAACGTCGATTAATTAGTGGAACTCTCGTTCTCTTATAATAACCCCTAAGGAAGCAATAAATCGATCAATGGATTCCCATATTAGGTTTCACCCTAATCGGCAAAATCTCGTAACCCTATCTCTAGCGCTCGATCAACTCCGCTCAATTCGCTAGATCTACTCTTAGGCGGTCTATTCCTCCTCCACCTAAGCACATCAGATTAATTTAAACAACATAATTAAGAACAAACCAAGTACTTATCATATAAATTTAGAAATCAAATAACAAAATCCATCATAGGTTTCATCCTTCGGTCTCGAGGGTTTAGTGCATAACTAAATCGAAAACATCTCAAGAGTAAAGAATAAACAAAACGTAAGAACTCCCTAAAACCCCTTGAAGGAATTTAAGGAGAGATCCTCCGTCTTGAATGGAGTTCCGACTTCTTGAGATGGATGAACTGGCTATCTTCAAGTGACTCCCTAAAAGATGAATGCTTCGGCCTAAAAGCCTCTACCTAAAAAACTCTCTTTTATGTCTACCTTGGGTTGTTTATATAGGCTTTGGGATGCTGTACTTGGCTCCTAAGTATCTCCTTCAAGTAGAATTACTATTAGGGTGTTTGAGTAGACTTAGGAGTATGTTTCTTTGGCTTCAAGCATCCAATTCTGAGTGAAATTGCTCATTCCCGTGGTAGGGGCACGCCCATGGCACACGCCCAAAAAATCTGATATTAAACCTATTCACCACGAACTTGACAGCCACCCAAAGCCGTTATTAAATTGTCGAGGGATTGTTAAACTCAGCACAATTGTCTCCCAAGAGCACAAGAATAAACAATACCAACATTAATTTCAAAGGATTTCAGCAAGAAGAGCTATGCTTGACTTAACCCAACTTCAAATAACTTGCACATTTACCGAACCCATCATGAATTCACAACGTATAATGAAGGAAAAGTAGAACAAATGGCAGAACCACAATGGGGAAAAATAAAGCTTTTAGGTGTAATAGAGTAGGAATTTGGAAATACAGGAAGAAAAGAAGAAGAGAACTAGCAAAAGAAAAATGTGAAAAGAAAACAAAAGAAAGAAAAAGAAAACATGAAAAGAAGTGGGGGTTGGATGGTTGGGATTAAGAGCAGAATCAAGAAGCTAATAATTCCAAAAAAAATAAAAATAATCTAATCAAATCCTAACCCACCGGATTAAATATAGTTCAAGTTTAACTCAACCACCAACCAACGACAAGAACACAAAAAGAATTCCACAATTGCACACAACAAGGCTCAAACACAAGGCATAGGAGTAAGCTGAAGCCTTACCATTGAACCAGTAGGCTCATCATTGTCAGTAACCTAATGAAAATAAAAGATAAGCCCAAAGACTCAAGCCTAACATAGTACCAAAATAAATGGAAAAATTCTAGAATAATGGAATCGAACTCAAAACCCAAAGCAATCATCCAAGGCACTTAACTACCATACTAGATCAAATTGTTTGACACATTTTAACAATCTAAATTTAAGAAAATTGCGTTACTCGTGAGCTTGCGGGTTAAGGGGTTAATTTATTTTGGCACATGATTATTGGTGAGTGAGTTTGGGGCCAACTTGAACTCTAGCTTGGACTTAGTCTTCACATTCAAAGAGGGTGGAGAGTGAAAGTAGGAGGAGACTTGGTCATGGGATTTGAATTGGTGGTGTGGGAGTAAATGGGGGAGATTTGGCCGGATTTGGTGAGAGTTTGGGGGAAAGGGGATGTGTGGCCGGTTGGTAATTGGAGTGAGCCAAAATTGCCTTTTGGCATGTGTAATTTTCGGTCACTTGCAATAGCCTAAGCCGAATCTCTTTGTTCTTTTTTTTCATTTTGGAAGCCAAGACAAGTGCTCTCATCTTTGCCAAAATTTCTTTTGGCTTTGGTGTCCTTTTCCTACCTTTCGGTCAAAGCTCTTTTGGGTAAGCAAGTTTCTCCTAGTAAAAAAGAGCCAAAATTTGCAAGACACTTCTTCTTCTTCTTCTTTTTTTTCTAAATAGAATGCTCGAGGAGCTTTTCGACAAAATTGTTTTGCATCTCTAAACTTGGTGGTAGGGAGTTCTTTTGCATTTCTCTTCTATTCTTTTTTGTACTTGAACAAAGCCGACCCTAGTATCCTTTTCAAATTCTTTTCTCTTTTCTTTCACACAAAACCAGAAAGCTATATTCATCCATTCATCTTTTCTTTATTTTTCTTTCTTTGTCAAAACCTATTAGTGCACCTTACTACCACCCTTGCCGTTTTCCTTCTTTGTTTTTCTCTAAAGCTCTTCTTTTCTTGATCAAGGGTGGTAGCGAAACTCCACTCCCAAACCCCTTTTCTTTGTTTCTTTTCATTCAAAACCGAAGGTGACCCCTCCATTCATCTTTCTTTACTTTCGTTTCTTTTCCAAAAACACATTGGTAGAATCCTTTTCCTCTCTTAGTAGTTGGTAGGCCGATTATTGGTGGTTGTTAGGTCTTTGGTTTCAATCGTTTGGTAGTGGGTAAGTGTTGGCGAATGGCCATTTCTCTTTCTACGGTATTTTACCAATTCTTGGTATGTTAAGGGCTGATATCGGTATTGGTTAAAAGGTGTTAACTTCTTGTTTAATCTTTTCAGTATAGGGTCTTTGGACTTTGGAAATAATCAAGAGGAGTCTTCCAACTCTTTTAGCCGATTGTTAAGTGGTGGTAAGAGGAGTATTTTGTTAGTCCATTCTTTTGCCTCGTTAAAGCAAGTCTCAATGGATTAATGGATTTTCTTTTTAGGTGGAGGCCGTTTGTAAAGAGAAACCTTTGTGGTTCGAGTTTGGTAGGAAGCCAAAGCGTTTGCAAGGTAAGGATTATTTGATAAACCCTTTTGGTTTAATGCTTGTGGCGAATGGTATGATGGTTAATCCATTTGTTGGCCGATTGTAGGATTCGAGTTGTAGAAGTGATCAAGGGGCGTAAATCGATTTTAGGGATTAATACCTTCGCTAATTGGTGTGTAAACTAACACTTTGTCTTAACTTAATAATGTGATAACTTTGTTGTGTAAGTGAAGCAGTGTGATTGATTATCTCGATACTCATTGAGGTATGGATACGGATTCGGGTAAGTCCGTTTCATTATGAGTTATGTGATGATGATGATATCATGATTGTTGATACTTTAAGATGCCATATTAAGCATGTGAGCATGATAGCATGATTGCACGATTTTGCATCTAGTATGTTATGTGATTGGGTGATATGAGAGGAGGGAGTATGATATCCGTGTCTTTGGGACCTTTGTGTCTTTGGGACACGGAGGTTTAGCACCTCCGGTGGTTTGGTACCACAATGATATTTTGTGACTTTGGGTCACGGAGGTTTGGCACCTCGGCGTCTCGTCGGTGGCTTAGTACCACGATGGGTTGGCCCCGATTGATTATCTGGGATTGGCGCTTGATGATTTGGTATCACCACGATGGGTTGGCCTCATCATCGGATTTGTGACTACGGTCACGGTGATTTAGTATCACATTGTGTCTTTGGGACACGAGGTTTGGCACCTCATTGCGACTCGTCCACGTGGTTTAACACCCAGTGGGTTGGCCCCACTTTTGAGATATGGGATAAATGCGCTAGTGATTTGGTATCACACGATGGGTTGGCCCCATCATTGGATTATTGTGACTTGGTCACGGTGGTTTAGTACCTGATATGGATATCGTGACTTTGGGTCACGGTGGTTTAGCACCACCGGTGGTTTGGTACCACACGGGGTAGAAAAGCGATATGGTTGGTTAGGAGCAGGTGCATTATCGTATTATTACTGTTATGATATGTGTGTTGGCATGTTATCTGGGGAGGAATTATACTGAGTCTTGCGACTCACTCTCTCTCCTTTGACTTTTCGGTGACACTTAGACGCGGACATGGAGTCGGGATCGACTTGAGGTGCTCATGCCATCTTGAAATAAAGATTTGCTCGGACTTCTTTTATAAAATTTGGTACACTAGTTGGTTTATTTCTATTTTGTTATATTTGGGTTTGTAAATGGCCTCTTAAATTATGTTTTGATATGTTATGTTTAAGTAGATTTTCAATATGCTTTAACAAACCAATTAAGTGGAATGTGCTAAAACTTGGAAAGACAACGTTTTCAAAACTTCAAAAGCGATGTTTTAAACTATACCATCGGGTATCATACTATAACTTGGGATAAAATGAACTTAAAAGGTTTTCTAACTTAAATATGATTTTCTACTAAGTCATAAATGTTTTAGTAACAATAAGAAATAACTTAAGCTTCAAAAGCGAAATAAACTAGTTTTACCTACACACGGATTACTTTTCAAAACTTTACGGTTTTTTCAAATACATCATCAGATTTTAATGAAACCTAATCGAGTTTTCCTCAAATACAAAATTTCGCTAAGCGTTTTCACCAAGCTGCTAGACTTCAACCTAAACCACCCAAAACTTTTCCTGTAGCATACAGTTGATTCGTGGTGTATTGGCCAGGGTTTGAGGTGTTACATTTAATAATATCGAGCTAAGTTCAAAAGCTGGTTGTGGGCACGAGGCCCAAAATGTTTTAAAACTATAGTTTTCAAGTATTCTATTTTAAAAGTATGGTTTGAAAGGCATGACACCGAGTCACCACACCGATTCGCCGGTAAGTACCCGTACTATTTGTTGTGATATTGATTGATATGATTGGTGGCTAGTAAGACTACTTTAGAAGGCGAAATTAATAGGACTCTGTGGACTCATGAAAACAAAGCTTTTTAAAAATTCATAAGACTTTGCTTTAAACACAGTGGAATAATGGTGATACATAAAATTCTTTAATCAAGCGAGATTTAGTCATGAGTACAGAGGTGGGCGTGGTCGTGGATGGGTGTGTGATGGGATGGTATTTACGAGCCGTAGGTTAGTGGGGGTTCGAGAATGAGGTCAGTTCCACCACCAGTGGAGGTGGTGAGTTCGAAGCGGAGCCGTGATGGCCTTGATGTCACTGAGCGATCTTGCGGGTTTTAGAAAAGGTAGTGGAGTAGGTGGAGGCGTAGGAGCTAGGAAATCGTGCTGAACGACTTGAGCAAATGAAATTTGAATTCTTTCGGTGTGTCTGGTGTCGCTCCTAACCTTCTTGAGTATTGGTGGAAGCGAGAGCGGATCATGGACGATCTGGACCTAACGGTGAAGAGAAATTAAAGGGATTGTATCACTCCTCGGGATGAGTCATACCGGTGGTGGCTCACGGTCAGTAGCAGTAGCGCGTTGAAGATCGACATGGGACTATTTTCGATTGCTTATCGGAAAAAATCGTCGGAGCTAACTACATAAATGAGCGAGAAAAGCATTTACGAGGTTAGTCGAGGAGCAAATCGTGCCGGTCTGGCGAGTTTACGAAGGTGAGTCGGTATGCTAAGGGTATGGTGGCTCTTGAGCATGAGAGGTGCGTTCGTTTGAGGATGGCTGCGAGGACGAACTAAGGAGGCGATAATTGCGCCCCAGGAGGCGTGAATTTGCGTTCTAGTTGAAAAGCGAAGGTTGCGAGGGCATTAAAGAGTCGTGAGGCGGTATGGATAGAAACCGTCACAAAAGGAGTTTTGGATCTTTTGGGTCATCGGGTGTCAATGAAGAGGGCTAGACCGAGTGGGCGAATCGATCGGGTAGGTTTATTCTTTGCTTGGCGACCGCCGCTTGATGTAACCATTGTGGAAAGGCTCCTTTGGGGAGGATGTTGGGTGATGGTAGAGGTTGTTTTGAGTGTGGTTATTTGGACCACCGTGTGAGGGAATGTCCGCGCAAGTTAGCTAGGATTGATCGAGAAAATCGGTAAGTAATCAATCTGAAATAATGGACCACCGCCGGAGAGGGGCGAGGTAATGGCGGAGGAGGTATGATTACAGTGGGGCCGTGGAGCACCGGCGAGGTGCGAGATGATTCGAGGCAGACAATGGGACTAGTGTATGCTCTGAGGCGCCAAGAGGAGGCGGCGCCGGACGTCATTACCGTCGTTTTTAATATTTGGTTCTCCATTTCTTGCTTTAATTGATGTGGGTTCAACACATTCGTATGTTGCAAGTGGTATAGTGAAGACCATGGATTTAGACTACGAGGTATCTTCAGGCGGATGGTAGTAATAAGCCCTCTAGGTCACTCTGTAGTGGTAGATAAACTATATAGAGGCGTACCTCTAGAACTCAAGGGGTATCTTTCGAGGTGATCGATGGAGCGCCATTTGGGGAGTTCGATCGATTTTGTGAATGGAATTTGGGTAAGTATCGGGCGAAGTTGAATTGCTGCGGCTAAGCGCATGGTTACGAACACGGTGAGGGTGATAAGTAGTTACGATCGGTAATAGGAGAAATTATCATCCAATGTGGTATCGCTTTCTGGCCAGAAAATGGTCGGGAAGGGCCGTGAAGCGTATGTGGTTCATGTGTATGCCTTGGAGACTAAGGAGTCTCTTGTGGAGAGCGATTGGACGATTAGGAATTTGTGGATGTGTTTCTGAGGAGCTTGGGTTTGCCACGGATCGGGAGGTAGAGTTGGGATAGATCATTGCGGAGCTGCTTGATATCCATTACTCCGTCTGAGGATGGCACCTAAGGAGTTAGTGGAGCTTAAGGCTCGAATCTGAGGAATTGTTGGACCGAGGCTTTGCTCGGGCCAAGTGTTTACGCCATGGGGCGCGGTTCTTTTTGTCAAGAAGAAAAGCGGCACTATGCGGATGTGCATAGACTACCGCCAAGAATAAGTGACGATCAAAACAAGTATCCCTTGCCTCGGATAGATGACTTGTTTGATCGTTTGAAGGGCGTCGGTTTTCTCGAAGATCGACTTAAGATGCAGGTATCACCAGTTGAAGGTAAAAAGCGGATATCGTAAGGCGGCATTTCGTACTCGGTATGGGCATTTGAGTTCTTAGTTATGCCGTTGGGTTGACTAACGCAACCGACTTTCATGGATCGATGAATAGGGTGTTCCAACGATTACCTAGATCGATTCGTGGTGGTTTTATCGATGACATCTTGGTATACTCAGGGCGAGAAGGAGCATGATGCTCATTCACGGGTGGTATTGCGATTCTTGGGAGAAAGCACTTCTATCTGAAGTTGATAAATCGAGTTACGCTCGTGGAGGTGACATTCTTGGGTCATGTAGTGTAATTTGAGGGATTAGAGTGGACCCGTAAAATAGAAGCGGTTTTGGATTGGAAGCCGCCTAAGTCGATGTGAAATTGAGTTTTACGGGCTTGGTAGGATACTTCCAAAGATTTGTAGAGGGTTTCTCGTTAATTGCGGACTAGATGACCAAATTATTGAGAAAAGGGGTTAGTTTGTTTGGGTGAGAAGCGGCGAGGAGAGCTTGATAAGTTAAAGAAGATTTTGGTGAAGCTCGGTTACGATTCAACTTTGAGGTGGTAAAGAATTCTGATGTCTTGCGATGCATCACATACGGGTTTGGGTTGTGTCTTTGATGCAAGAAGGAAGGTTGTGGCTTACGCATCCCGGCAATTTGAGGCCACATGAGGTCAATTATCAACGCATACGATCTGGAGTTAGCGGTGTAGTATTTGCCTTAAAGATATGGAGGCATTACTTATGCGGAGAAAGATCGATAGTCTATCTGAACCATAAGAGTCTGAAGTACCTTACGACTCGGAAAGACTCATCTGAGGCAATGGCAGATGGATTGAGCTTTGAAAGACTCGATTGCTCAATTGAGTATCATCAAGGCAAGGCTAACGTTGTGGCGACGCGTTGAGCCTTAAGGTTGTTTGATTTGAGGCGTTATTTGCTCACTTGAGTTTGTATGACGGGAGTATTACAGCGGAGGCTGCGAGTTAAGCCTACTTGGGTTGGCGGATCAAGAAAAAGCGATTCTTGGATGAGGTTACGAGTCGCAGAGGACACAAGTGCAGAATGATAGTTTGAAGGGTTCTGACTTGTCCGTGATGGGGTCTTTGTGTTTTCGAGGAAGGCTTGTATCTGAGAGATTACGAGTTGAGGCAAAAGATTCTTGAGGATGCACATAGCGACCCTACGCTATGCATCACGGAGGTAGCAAAATGTATAAGGATCTCGGAAAGCGATTACGGTGGTGGAGTGCGAAAAAGGAGGTGACCGAGTTTGTGGGTAAGTGTCGACTTGTCGGCGAGTCAAGTCGAGCACCGATTGCCGTCAGGTTGCTTGACCGGTGAAAGATTCCACAGTGGAAGTGGGAAAGAATAACTATGGATTTAATCGGTGGATTACCGCTTACAAAGCAAGAAGGATTCGATCTGGTAATTGTGGATCGGTGACTAAATCGACTCACTTTATTCCGGTGAGGTGGATTACTCACTACGAGAGGTTGGCAAAGGCGTATGTATCGAGATAGTGAGGCGCACGGGGTGCGGTCTCGATCATCTCGGATAGGGATCAAGATTCACGTCAAGGTTACGGAAGGCGTTACATCGGGCTCTGGGTACAGTTAGATTTCAAAGCCTGACATTTCATCCATGATCGACGGGCAATCGAGAAAGGGTTATCTGATCTTGGAGGATATACTACGAGGTTGTGTATTGGACTTGAGGGTAGTTGGGAGGAGTATCTACCGTTGGTGAGTTCGCCTACAACAACAATGATTATCAGCGAGCATCAAGATGGCACCTTATGAGGCATTATGCGGTAGGAAGTGTCGTTCACCTACTTGTTGGGCGGAGTTAAGTGAGCGTCGGTTATTGGGACGAGTTGGTTCTTTGAAACAAGAAGATAAGGTTAAGTTGATTGAGCTCGATTGAAGGAAGCTTGGACCGTGAAGTCTATGCCGATCTTAAGCGGAGAGATATTGAATTTCTTTGTGGGAGATCGGGTTTTCTGAAGGTCTCACCGTGGAAGAAAGTATTAAGGTTCGGGAAGAAAGGCAAGCTTAGTCCGAGGTTTATTGGGCGTATAAGGTCTTGAGGCGAGTGGGACGATTGCATATCACTCGAGTTGCCAGTGAGCTAAGTCGATTCACGGCGTGTTCCACGTTTGATGCTTTGCGTTCTGTTCGATCCGTCACATGTGGTAACGATGAGAAGAGATCGAGGTAAATCGAGATATGACCATGGAGGAAGAGCTGTCTGATTTTAGATCGGGATGTGAAGGTTACTGCGAGGAAGTCTCGTGCCTCGGTTAAGGTTCTTTAGGCGGAATCATGGCGTGGAAGAAGCGGCGTGGGAACGAGGATATGATGAGACAACAATACCCACAACTCTTGACCGGGTAATTTGAGGTCGAAATTATTTTTAAGAGGTAGAAGCTGTAATATCCGGGTTAAGGGGTTAATTTATTTTGGCATTGTTGCATGATTATTGGTGAGCTATTATGTTGTTTGCATGGTTTGGGGCTTAGATGAAGGCTAGGAGTGTGCTGAGTAGGTGGAAAATTTTGTTTTTGGGCTTTAGGGGATAGGAGCTGAAGGAGATGGGGTTTTAATTAAATTAAGTGAATCTAATGCACAAATGAGGAGCTAGCAAAGTGGCAAGCATGTCGCCACATGGAGAGTGTGTGTGGCGTCATCTACAAGGGAGGTCTTGTGTTCAAGTCGTGAGAATCCCACCCTTTGGCTCCCATTTTGGGCGGCATGGAGGAAGAGGTAGAAGGCAACTTGAACTCTAGCTTGGACTTAGTCTTCACATTCAAAGAGGGTGGAGAGTGAAAGTAGGAGGAGACTTGGTCATGGGATTTGAATTGGTGGTGTGGGAGTAAATGGGGAGATTTGGCGAATTTGGTGAGAGTTTGGGGAAAGGGGATGTGTGGCGGTTGGTAATTGGAGTGAGCAGAAATTGCCTTTTGGCATGTGTAATTTTCGGTCACTTGCAATAGCTTAAGCGAATCTCT
Source organism: Gossypium rotundifolium (assembly GCA_025506655.1). Taxonomy (NCBI): domain Eukaryota; kingdom Viridiplantae; phylum Streptophyta; class Magnoliopsida; order Malvales; family Malvaceae; genus Gossypium; species Gossypium rotundifolium. The sequence goes on from CP106724.1 coordinate 177,159,950, forward strand.
TTGTTCTTTTTTTTCATTTTGGAAGCCAAGACCAAGTGCTCTCATCTTTGCGAAGTTTCTTTTGGCTTTGGTGTCCTTTTCCTACCTTTCGGTCAAAGCTCTTTTGGGTAAGCAAGTTTCTCCTAGTCAAAAGCAGCCAAAATTTGCAAGACACTTCTTCTTCTTCTTCTTTTTTTTCATTTAGAGTAGAGATGCTCAAGGAGCTTTTCGACAAAATTGTTTTGCATCTCTAAACTTGGTGGTAGAGAGTTCTTTTGCATTTCTCTTCTATTCTTTTTTGTACTTGAACAAAGCCGACCCTAGTATCCCTTTTCAAATTCTTTTCTCTTTTCTTTCACACAAAACCGAAAGCTATATTCATCCATTCATCTTTTCTTTATTTTTCTTTCTTTGTCAAAACCTATTAGTCGCACCTTACTACCACCCTTGCCGTTTTCCTTCTTTGTTTTTCTCTAAAGCTCTTCTTTTCTTGATCAAGGGTGGTAGCCGAAACTCCACTCCCCAAACCCCTTTTTCTTTGTTTCTTTTCATTCAAAACCGAAGGTGACCCCTCCATTCATCTTTCTTTACTTTCGTTTCTTTTCCAAAACACATTGGCCGAATCCTTTTCCTCCCTTAGTAGTTGGTAGGCCGATTATTGGTGGTTGTTAGGTGCTGGTTTCCAATCGTTTGGTAGTGGGTAAGTGTTGGCGAATGGCCATTTCTCTTTCTCGGTATTTTACCAATTCTTGGTATGTTAAGTAGGTGATATCGGTATTGGTTAAAAGGTGTTAACTTCTTGTTTAATCTTTTCGTATAGGGTCTTTGGACTTTGGAAATAATCAGAGAGTCTTCCAACTCTTTTAGCCGATTGTTAAGTGGTGGTAAGAGGAGTATTTTGTTAGTCCATTCTTTTAGCCTCGTTAAAGCAAGTCTCAATGGATTAATGGATTTTCTTTTTAGGTGGAGGCCGTTTGTAAGAGAAACCTTTGTGGTTCGAGTTTGGTAGAAAGCCAAGCGTTTGCAAGGTAAGGACTATTTGATAAACCCTTTTGGTTTAATGCTTGTGGCCGAATGGTATGATGGTTAATCCATTTGTTGGCCGATTGTAGGATTCGAGTTGTAGAAGTGATCAAGGGACATAAATCGATTTTAGGGATTAATACCTTCGCTAATTCAGGTGTGTAAACTAACACACTGTCTTAACTTAATAATGTGATAACCTGTTGTGTAAGTGAAACAGTGTGATTGATTATCTCGATACTCATTGAGGTATGGATACGGATTCGGGTAAGTCCGTTTCATTATGAGTTATGTGATGATGATGATATCATGATTGTTGATACTTTGAGATGCCATATTAAGCATGTGAGCATGATAGCATGATTGCACGATTTTGCATCTAGTATGTTATGTGATTGGGTGATATGAGAGGAGGGAGTATGATATCCGTGTCTTTGGGACACTTTGTCTTTGGGACACCGGAGGTTTAGCACCTCAGGTGGTTTGGTACCACAATGATATTTTGTGACTTTGGGTCACGGAGGTTTGGCACCTCGGCGTCTCGTCCAGTGGCTTAGTACCACGATGGGTTGGCCCCGATTGATTATCTGGGATTGGCGCTTGGTGATTTGGTATCACACGATGGGTTGGCCCCATCATCGGATTTGTGACTACGGTCACGGTGATTTAGTATCACATTGTGTCTTTGGGACACGGAGGTTTGGCACCTCATTGCGACTCGTCCTGTGGTTTAACACCACCGAGGGTTGGCCCCACTTTTGAGATATGGGATCGTGCGCTAGTGATTTGGTATCACACGATGGGTTGGCCTCATCATTGGATTATTTGTGACTTGGGTCACCGGTGGTTTGGTACCACAGTATGGATATCGTGACTTTGGGTCACGGTGGTTTGGCACCACGGTGGTTTGGTACCACAGGGTAGAAAAAGCGATATGGTTGGTTAGGAGCAGGTGCATTATCCGCATTATTACTGTTATGATATGTGTGTTGGCATGTTATCTGGGGAGGAATTATACACTGAGTCTTGCGACTCACTCTCTCTCCTTTGACTTTTCAGGTGACACTTAGACGCGGACATGGAGTCGGGATGGACTTGAGGTGCTCATGCCATACTGAAATAAAGATTTGCTCGGACTTCTTTTATAAAATTTGGTACACTAGCTGGTTTATTTCTATTTTGTTATATTTGGGTTTGTAAATGGCCTCTTAAATTATGTTTTTGATATGTTATGTTTAAGTAGATTTTCAATATGCTTTAACAAACCAATTAAGTGGAATGTGCTAAAACTTGGAAAGACAACGTTTTCAAAACTTCAAAAGCGATGTTTTAAACTATACCATCGGGTATCATACTATATCTTGGGATCAAATGAACTTAAAAGGTTTTCTAACTTAAATATGATTTTCTACTAAAATAAACTAGTTTTACCTACACATGGATTACTTTTCAAAACTTTACGGTTTTTTTCAAATACATCATCGATTTTTAATCGAAACCTAATCGAGTTTTCCTCAAATACAAAATTTCGCTAAGCGTTTTCACCAAAGCGCTAGACTTCAACCTAAACCACCCAAAACTTTTCCCTGTAGCATACCAGATTGATCGTGGTGTATTGGAGGGTTTGGGGTGTTCTGATTCAAATATTATAATATTGATGTGTTGATCTAAAGAATTAATACTCTGAATCTCTATATGTTTTTGATTATTCTGAGAATTGCTATTTTGTACGATTCATCAACTATTTACACTGATTTACTTGTGATAGTACTTACAATGAGCTTCATAAGCTCACCCCCTTTTTATTTCCATCTTTATAGATAACCCCACCAGGTTAGGACGCTGGTTCGACACAAATTATTTTTATATAAAAGTGTTTTAGACTATTATTCAAAATTTCAGTTATTCAAGACTGTATCATTTTTATTTGAGTTATGGCATGAGACTTCGATTTTTAGGTTTATTTAGCATACATGGTATTAAATTTGAACTTAGGGTGATGAAACATGGATTTAAAATTGATTTTGCATAAAATTATTCTGATTTTTCTTAATCACTTTTCCGCTGCTAGTTTTTCAATTACTTTTTGAGGAATAAATAAATTGAAAATTAACTAAGTTTTCAAAAGTAGTCACCATTACAAGGAAAATGTTTTACTTAATCGATTTTTTATTAATTTGTGAGTTTTTCTGAAAACGGGCTAAATTTTTTCCAAGGTAGACAAATGTTTTAAAATGATTATTTTTTTTTCTAAAATCTAATAGCTTACTGGGTCACTTTGGTGGCTAATGTAATTTCTCAAATTCGGGCCTTACGTCTAGGTCAGGTTTGGGGTGTTACAATTACGCCCGTAATCTAAGATTACCTAAGAAATGGATCGCAATGAGATTTCAACATATATTACGGGATGCCTGTAATTTGAGATTACGAGATGGACGAAAATTTTGAAATTCGAACACCGCAATCTGATTCCAAAATGTAATAGTATGGGTAATGTTACATTCGGCGAATCAAAGACCTCGAACAATCTTTTTTATTTCAACTTCCATTATCATGATTTCAACTAAATATTTTTTTATTATTTAGAATATTTTTATTTTATTATAAGTAGTTTATGTTTGATCCTAAAGTAGTTAATCGTTTCAAACAATTTGTAACACCCCAAAACCAGACCTAGAAGTTTTGACTAGATTCTGAAGGTCACATTGGCCACTAAAATGGCCTAAAACAAAACACCATTTAAACTTCTTAATTTTCGAAAACCACTTTTGCACGTGCTTAACAAAATTCGGCAGTAGGCTTTACTTAGGTTTTGCAAACATTAATTTAATTATCGCTGAAATTAAATTAAAGCCAAATTAACAACTTATTTATTAACTTTGTAATCAGATCGGATTTAGAGATTTTGTTAACTGAAGCTTCAAAACTAGTATTGCAACGGAAAAATCTAACGTTTTACTTTGATTGAAAATCCATAAACTGCCACTTAAAACTTAACCGATTATTACAGAAAAACAACAGTCTCGATAACTATTGTCCATGCACGAAAATGCTAAAACTAACTCAAAACCAAAGACCCAAACCACAATTCACTTAAACTTTATTTATAAATTCAATTGAACCTTAACGATTATATGTTAGGAAATACTTTCTTAAAAACAAATCGAGATGTGAAACTTCGAGACCTCTGATTTGTTAAGTCCAAAACCTAACCTTGCGGATTACCTGAAATGGTTAAACTAAGGGTGTGAGTTAGAATGCTCTTTGTGAGTCAAAAACAAATGTTAATAATCAGATTCAATCAGCCAATCAAACATACAGAAATCTCAAATGACTCATGATAACTAAACACATCAAACAAAGCATTTCAACTCACGAATGTTACAACATCCATATATGTAAGACATACTCGAGCGCATGACAAATGCAAGAAATCCCACCCAACCATCCAATCACACCAAAAAGGGTACACTAGACCCATCTATCAACTACACACCAATTGGGTTATGGTGGATCCATCTAACCGATACACCTTAAAGTGGTCATATGCTAGTAGAATGTTATGCAGTCAAGCTGCCAACATTATTGCGAATTTGCCACCAAATTGTATAAATGCAGTTTAATTGCCCAATCAATTTTCCTTCTCTTCATAACCAAATCTCAGCCAAAATGCATATGAAAAACACTCAATAAATACAAATATACTGAATCAGACATGTTCAATTTTAGTTTCCAGAATTCCACAGCATACTCGTAATTGACTTAAATTAGTAGAGTCAACAACATACACAGATGCTAATTAATGCATCCAATCATAATGGCAACTTGTACGAATAATAAAAATTAAAACACATGTATTTATATATAAGTGTCCAATAGAAATATACTCTTCACAGTCATTCAAACAATCAGTACTCGTGTTCCAGTCACTCCTACAAAGGCTTAAACATGCAAGGGATCACTCAGGGACTAAAACGAATTAATTTGTGAAAAAGTGAAAAAACTAAAACAATAGGACAACATGGCTGTGTGGGAGGGTTCAGGCCGTTGATAAGGGTATATGGCCATGTGACTAAGAGACTGTAACACCCAAACTTGGACTAAACATTACGACCAGATCTGGTGCGTCACATAAAAAGGTTTCTCATGGATCTTTGCAATCGTCTAGAAATATTTGAATCTCCTTTTAAAACTCTGAGTTAGGGTGGTTGTTTGAAAACTCAGTGTTCATCTTTGAAAACTTGTAATTAACTTAAAAACTACCTTTATTGGAAAATCAAACTTACATTATTGTGGGTAGGTGATATTTTAAAAGTACTTGTTATCGCTCTAAGTGAAACCAAGGTGTTGTCCATTATAGTTTGTAATTCCTTCGTTAAGTTTTGGAAAACAGTTGTTTACATTTTATTAGGAAAACCCCGTACTAATTAAATCATAAATTAAAGCGTTTAAAATCCAAATTGAAAATACTAGTGGCCTTATTAATAACAGAATCCCAAATTAAAGAAAATTCAAAGCTAAGAAAAGTTTAATTTACTAAAACTGTGCATGGCCACCACTGAGTCCACTCCGGTCCATATCTGCTGGTCTAAGAATTACCTGCAAAAATTTAAGTAGAGGGGGTGAGTCAAGAAGACTCAGTGTGCAATTACCCCACATGATCTATAACTGGGCCCGAGCCCATTCAAATACCATCTGGGCCTTAGCCCTCACAAAATCACCTTGGGCGAAGCCCATTTAAAATCAAACTGGGCCTTAGCCCTATTAGCACATTATAGCACATGATGTATGCAATATGATGCAATACCTAACCCAGTCTAGATATCCATCCGCTACACACCACCCATTCCTGCCAAACACACCAATGGGGATTTCTATAATCGACCCTTACTGCTACACACCATCGATGGCGATCATCTACGATCATTTGCCCATCATCAAATATGTGGCATAGCCATCAAATAATGTGACAACGTCATCGAAATGTGTGGCAAAGCCACCGAATTACACTGCCCCTTTCAACAATATCATATCCCCAATCCCATGCAACATATAATCATAGTGAAATGGATGCAACATATATCAGCATACATAGAATATTCAGAGCATATGTATAGTCATGCTAACGCACATACACGGCATAGCTAGAAAATAACTAACCTGGTATCTCGATTTTACCCTCTAAGGGTAACTCAACAACCATTACTGAGGTTTCAGCTTTCAAACAATGTATATACTTATTACAAACAAACGAAAGAAGGTGTGGAAGTTACACACAATCATGCTAATCAACCCCTAATGGTATAATGATAATTTTACCCACCGAGGGTATTTTAGTAATTTCACAAACCAGGGGTATGTCAGTAATTTTGCAAACTAGGGTTAACTCGGTAATTTTGTAAACTAGGGGTAATTTGATAATTTTGCAAACTAGGGGTAATTCAGTAATTTTGCAAACTAGGGGTAATTCAGTAACTTTGCAAACTAGGGGTAATTCGGTAACTTTGCAAACTAGGGGTAATTCGGTAACTTTGAAAACTAGGGGTATTTTGGTAATTTTGCAAACCAGCGGTAATTCGGTAACTTTGCAAATTAGGGGTAATTTGATAATTTTGCAAACCAGGGGTAATTCGGTAATTTTGCAAACCAAGGTAATTTGGTAATTTGCAAACCAGGGTAATTCAATAATTTTGCAAACTAGGGGTATTTCAGTAATTTTACCCCTATAACGGCCTTTTTGAAGGCCCACTGTTGCTTCGAGCAACACAGCTACCATTTTCGGTCGTCACCGGACTATTGGGCCTAAAAATTAACTTCGGCCTATTCGGGCCCACACGCTCGTGAGGCTCATCTAGCACTAATCTAGCCACGTATATGAGATTCACATAGTCTAGTCCAATATATACTACACAATTATACAATTTACTCATATGGCCCACGGGCCCATTGAGCCCATCGTGGCCCAAACAGCCTAACCCACAAGAACACTGCTGATGGCATCAACTATAGCGTCGAAGCCCCCACACATATGCTCGCACGCTTGTGTGGCTACCATTGCCGTGTGACCGACATTTCGCTTTTCCGCTCTACAGCTAGAGTAGGGCGAGATACACACCTGATAGGAATCTGAAGCTAATCCGCGCTCCGAATGCTACTATGCCCAAATGCCCACCACGGTATGCTTACTCTCCTTCTAGACAACTCTCTATATAGCTAGCTTCTCATCTTCCTTCTTTGTATCTTTTCGATGTGGGATCCCTCTGTCAGTAGAGTTTAAATCCAACTCAAACTCTTGCCATCCAATCCGCAAAATAAATACTCCCTTGCTTGTCATGAGATTTGAACCCAGGCTCCCTTGCACCTTTAATGACGCCTTGCCACTAGACCACTCGCTTCCTTTTGTGTCTAAAACCATGCGAAGCTAAAGATAAGTCTATGGCCAAAGTCTAAATCCATTTTTAAAAAAAATAACCAAAAAGAAATGCAAGTGCCATGCCTTGAACCTTGGATCTCCTTACCTCCCTGTGGCGTCACTCCTTGCTCCCTAAGTGGCGTCACTTTTCCACTACACCACACACTCCACTTGTGTCATTTTCTCCACATTTTATTCTTAAAGCCTACCTACTAACTCCCAGGGTTTTATTCACCTAAAACCAAAATTTTTCCAAAGCCCAAGTTTGATCCCGAGACTTCATAGAAGCCCCCTAACCTTCAAAAATCACTTACCTAATAGGTCCAACTTGCACTTAAGCCATTCTCTTGTTCTCAAAAATTTTAAACGCTACTACGCCCAAGGCCCATTGGGCCCAATTCTACTAGCCCCAATTTCGGGATGTTACAAATCTACTCTCTTAAAGAAATTTCATCCTCGAAATTTCCAACTATTGGAACAGTCACACATCCTAACCTACCACACTACGCTCTTGCTGCGCACTCTGATCTTAATAACACTAATATACTTTTTAACTAAATCTCAAAGCTTCTTCCTCACAACTAGATACCTGACCGCAGAAGCACATAGAAGTTTATCACACATGTATATAATTCCAATATTCAATCAACTCATCCAAACAGAACACACACCGAATAAATACCAACATACAGTCATTACATCATATAACAGAGCATAAGGTCAGGAAACTTACGGATTTGGTGTCGAAGACTCAGGTGCCATACTTCTAGAAAATATGTATGTTTTTTTTGTAAACTGTATTCCAAACCAATCTTTTGAAAACATTTTTGAACCTCAAACCCACAGTCGAGTTTTTGAAACCTAGGCTCTGATACCACAATTATAACACCCCAAACCCAGCCTAAACGTTACGATCGAATCTGGTGTGTCACATAAAAAGGTTTCTCATGGATCTTTACAATCGTCTAAAAATATTTGAATTCCTTTTAAAACTTAGAGTTAGGGTGGTTGTTTGAAAACTCAGTGTTCATCTTTGAAAGCTTGTAATTAACTTAAAAACTACCTTTATTGGGAAAATCAAACTTACATTATTGTGGGTAGGTGATATTTTAAAAATACTTGTTATCGCTCTAAGTGAAACCAAGGTGTTGTCCATTATCGTTTGTAATTCATTCGTTAAGTTTTGGAAAATGGTTATTTACATTTTATTAGGAAAACCCCATACTAATTAAATCATAAATTAAAGCGTTTAAAATCCAAATTGAAAATACTAGTGGCCTTATTACATAAAAGAATCCCAAATTAAAGAAAATTCCAAGATAAGAAAAGTTTAATTTATTAAAACCGTGCATGGCCACCATTGATCCACTCCGGCCCATATCCAGCTGGTCTAAGAGTTACCTGCAAAAATTTAAGCAGAGGGGGTGAGCCAAGAAGACTCAGTGTGTAATTACCCCAAATGATCCATAATTGGGCCTGAGCCCATTCAAATACCATCTGGGCCTTAGCCCTCACAAAATCACCTTGGGCGAAGCCTATTCAGAATCAAACTGGGCCTTAGCCCTATTAGCACAGTATAGCACATGATGTATACAATATGATGCAATACCCAACCCAGCCTAGATATCCATCCGCTACACACCACCCATTCCTGCCAACCACACCAGTGGGGATTTCTACAATCGACCCTCACCGCTACACACCATCGATGGTAATCATGTTGCAGTCAGTTGCCCATCACCGAAATATGTGGCATAGCCATCGAAATAATGTGACAACGTTACCGAAATGTGTGGCAAAGCCACCGAATTACACTGCCCCTTTCAACAATATCATATCCCCAATCCCATGCAACATATAATCATAGTGAAATGGATGCAACATATATCAGCATACATAGAATATTCAGAGCATATGTATAGTCATGCTAACATACATACATGACATAGTTAGAAAATAACTAACCTGGTATCTCGATTTTACCTCAAGGGTAACTCAATAGCCATGACCAAGGTTTTAGCTTTCAAACAATGTATATACTTATTACAAACAAATGGAAGAAGGTGTGAGAGTTACACAGAATCACGCTAATCAACCCCTAAGGGTATAACGGTAATTTTACCCACTAAGGGTATTTCAGTAATTTCACAAACTAGGGGTATTTTGATAATTTTGCAAACCAGGGTTAACTCGGTAATTTCCCAAACAGGGGTAATTCGGTAATTTTTCAAACTAGGGGTAATTTGGTAATTTTACAAACCAAGGGTAATTTGGTAATTTTGTAAACCAGGGGTAATTCAGTAATTTTGCAAACCAGGGGTAATTCGGTAACTTTGCAGACTAGGGGTAATTCGGTAACTTTGCAAACCAGGGGTGATTCGGTAACTTTGTAAACCAAGGGTAATTCGGTAACTTTACAAACTAGGGGTAATTCGATAACTTTGCAAACTAGGGGTAATTCGGTAATTTTGCAAACCAGGGGTAATTCGGTAATTTTGCAAACTAGGGGTAATTCGATAATTTTGCAAACCTAGGGTAATTCGATAATTTTGCAAACCAGGGGTATTTCGGTAATTTTACCCCTATAACGGCCTTTTTGAAGGCCCACTGTCGCTTCGAGCGACACGACTAACATTTTCGGTTGTCACCGGACTATTGGGCCTAAAACCTGACTTTGGCCCATTCGAGCCCATACGCTCGTGAGGCCCATGTAGCACTAATCTAGCCACGTATATGAGATTCACCTAGCCTAGTCCAATATATAATACAAAATCATACAATTAACTCATATGGGCCCACAGGCCCATCGTGGCCCAATTCTACTAGTCCAAATTTCGGGATGTTACAGAGACACGGCCTTTTGGTTGAAGTAGCAAGAAGAGGATGATGGAAAAAAAGAAGAATTTAGTAGCAAAAAGAGTCAAAATCGAAAAATGGAAGAGTGAGAAAAAGGAAGTAACGTGAAAAAAAGTAAGGGAGACATGAGAGAATTTGGGGATTATTTCCTAAAATTAGAATTCCCACTAAAACTGAAACTAACTTCTATCGGATACACCAAAATTCAATTAAATTGAACCTCATGGTTGCACAACAAAAAAATTAACAAAAATAATCCTCGATTGCACGAGCAAGGATTTGAACACAGGATTAAGTGGTAAGCTGAAGCCTTACCACTGAACCAACAGGCTCATTTTATTCCTAAGGCGCAAAGAAAAACTTAAAAATCTAACTATGACAACTAATTCAACTTGCAAACCTTGATTCTTCTAACCCGATTTTTGGGCTATGACAACTCGACCCTCTTTAAAGAAATTTTGTCCCCGAAATTTATTGCTAACATTACAATCGCTTAATAGCAAGCTTCCTTACCACACTTTCGCTGCGCACTCTGATCCTAGTGCACTACAAAACAATATTTAACCATTCAAACTCCTACGAATAGTCTTAAAAATCTAATTCACTACCACAAGAATACCACAACCAACAAGCAAAAATCAAGCTTATATCTTAACAGTACAATACACAAATAAAAGAAACCTACAACAATACCTATCTCGACGTCAGTTCCAGCTCCCTGATTTCGAGTCTGCGATGAGTTTGCTTCTGACTAGGTGGTCGATGGGGAATATTTAACTCGATGCTCCATGGGCCCACACCTAAAACTATAACCTCCCCAACCCAACCTAAATGGTAGACACGAGTTGAAGTGATCACATTAACCACTGAAGTGGCTTTGTCTTTTTCCGAAATCAATTTGCAAAATCTAAACCTATTTTATTCAAGTAAATTTTCTAGCAAGATTATGAAGAATATAGTAGCGACAAACAATTAACATACTCTAACGTAAATAAACCTACTTTATCATATATATATATAAATATGTAAAAACTATACTCAATCTCATCTTAAAACCCTAATAATAAATATCAATAATAGTTTGACTAATTTCAGGACTTTCTAACATTCCGTATCATGCATCCTAAATGACCAATTTTGTTTTAAAACCTTATATCCTATGTCTTTGGAAAAAAATTGATAATAATAATAACGAGGCAAAGTTAATAATAATATTAAATTAAGTCCACGACAAGCTGAGACCCGTAGAATGTCAAACGTATGTCCTAGCCTGTTGAGTTATTTGAAAAGATGGAAAATAGGGGAGTGAGCTAGAGAGACTCAGTGGGAGACCTTTTACAATAAACCAATTCCATATTTGCACATGTGATCCCCTTCAGACGTACTACCGTCTGTAGTCTGAATACTATAGTAAAAGATATATCGATGAGGCGATATCCGCAAGTATACGAGTTTAGTTGTAATATAGTTACAACTGAGTAGGTGAGTACTCCGAGGATCGTACCCAAGGGAGGCTAGTGCTAGATTAATTTTAACCTAAACACTTAAAGATCTAATTAGTACTCTAAGTCAATTATAGTACGAATACATAATAAAAGAAGTTTTTAAGAAATAATAAAATATAATAAGGAAAGAAACAATAAATCAATAGATCAAAAAATAGAATAAATCAAATCTAATTATGGGTGATTAGTTCGCTTCGGTAATTCCCACCAACTATTGCTTTGGGTTCCTCGTTAATCAACTAGTCGCTATCTGAGTAGGATCTTCTGATCTTCCAGTCAAATAGTGAGTCAACAAAGACTACTTATCTTCCGACTTCAATATCCAGATCAGCTAGGGGAGAAGGTGTTCATGGATAGGCCATACCAATTTTGGGTTAATTCCCACCTTGATGACTTTCTAGGGTTGTCAGGCCTAGGGTTTTAGGCTTTTCCTTTCCCAAATAGTTGATCCGTTGAGTAACACTGCAAAACAGTTATCAGATAATCCCTACACTCATTAATCCCCCATAGAAGGATTAGTTCCTCATAGTTTTCATGAACATTATAGAATCGATATAAAAAATAAGCATGATAAACAAATCGAAAGTATAGGTTTTAAGAAAGAGCTTGATTTGTATTAAGAATGAAGTGAATCCACAAGTTTGATTGTATTCCACAAATAAAATATTTTGAGATAAACAAAGAAGATTTTGAAAAATAAATATAAAACCTAACAAGAAAGAAAAGCTAAACTGAAATTAGAACTAGAACTCTAAACTAGGTAATCAGTGTCCATAACATGTGACAATTGAGCCTATTTATAGATTCTAGAAGGCCTTCGTCCTTAACCCTAAGTTAGCTGACATTCATGTGATTTAAGTTTGATTGTACAGACTAAAACATCCCCTGGCTTGTTTTAATTTCTGTCTAGAGTCGATGTCGTGAAAAACCAGGATCTGTGTCGCAGCATAGTGATAACTCCTGAAAAAGAGTTAAATTTCATGCCCTTAGACTTAGTTAATTGTTTGTACTTAAGTGATTTTAGTTATATTTTAGGATATTGCATTAGTATTTTTTTAGAGCATTACATTAAAGAGCTTTGATTATGCTTAAGTGTTATTACATGTTGCTTTTAATTGCCTGTGGGGAGGACTTGCTTGGTGGTTGATTAACAGGTGGAGAGTATAGCAAAATGAGTAAAGGATTGAAGGTTTGCCATGAAAAATTTTGGATAGTTTCCCAGCACAAATGCTATGGTAATACTTGGAAGATGCCTACTCAACACTTAATGTGTACCGTTCTCAGTCCCAGTTATACTCATACCAGAAAAATCCACCTGAAAAATAGAGAAAGGATTACGGGCTGATGGACCTACCCTAGAAGGTTAAACCTATAAAAGCCAAAGGGGAGCCCTATTAAAAGGGTAGCAATTTTTCAGATAGAAAAAGGAGGAGAAACTTTTGAGAAAAAGAAAGAAGGACTAAGAAGAAAGGCACATGAGGAAGGAGAAAAAGACTGCATCTTCTTTGGCAGCTGTATGACATTACTTTGCCCGTGTTGAGATCTGGATAGGTGGAAGCGATCATCTCAGATTTTCTCCTTTAATTCTTATGACATTTCCGTTAGAATTTAATTGTTAAAGATGATGTTGGTTACTGCATTAAACTTGAATTTGGCTTACCCAGCTATGAGCTAAATCTCTTAGGCTTGAGACTACTTTGCTAAACCCATAAATTTCTATTAATGTTCACAATTTAAATTGGAATTATTTTGCTATTTATTCAAGGAAATTTCATACTTTATACAAAATGTGTATTGGCAAATATATAGTAGGTTATTAAAGATAACTTAATGCTGACAGGGTTAGGTTAACAGGATAAACATTGGATAATATGAGTGGATGAAAAATTATTTATTCGCAGCAACCTCTTAACATAGAGCCTTGCCTCATATGAAGAAGGTAGAAAATATTAGTGGTAGCCAAACTTAAGTCTATAGACATATAGTAACTTAGAGGAGTTAACCTAAGGTTTTGCTCTCAAAAGAAGCATACTGTTATAGAAACCTACCTAGCAGTAGAATGTTCAAGACTTTTCTGTGGCATTAATAGTTAGAGAAGGTAGATGCATCAGTAATCCCAACCGTCCCAATCAACATTGCAGTTCCTGTAACATCCCTTACCCGTGGCTGACGCCGGGATAAGATACGAGGCATTACCGAACATAACTTTCTTAAACATACATTATCGGGCTATAAAATTTCTTTTCAAACTTAAAAGTTTTCATTCATATTCATAACATCCTTTTTATGGGCCTACGAAGCCCTAAACATACTAACAGAAGGTTTCAGAATTAATCAAAAAACTTTTACGCTCTTAGAAAATTTTTACCAAAACAGGGGCCACACGCCCGTGTGAAGTGGGCCACATGCCCGTGTGGGCAGGCCATGTAGTCACACATGCCCATGTCCCTTACCTATGTAGAAATTAATATTTATTTCGAACCTACAGGGGTTTTCACACGGTCGGACACACGCCCGTGTCAATGGCCCGTGTCTCTCACATAGCCTAGAAACGTCCGTGTCCTCACCCATGTGTGTAAACCTTAGCATTCTATTTATGACGTCAGCAGCTTTTCAAGGGGCACACGACCTAGGCACATGCCTGTGTGCTGGCCCGTGTGATGAATCATATTCTCACAAGTTGATGCAGGGAACACACGGCCAATTAACACACCCATGGGGCTGACCGTGTGTCACACATGGCCTAGACACACGCCTGTGTGTCTACCCGTGTGGACAATTAGAAGGCTATTTTCCAAGCGAATTGCCACCCTGAAACATGAACACATATATCCCAACACAAGAAACACATAATATAGTAATAATCCACAATGAAAAATCCCTAAGACATCATTTATATAATTCATAAAAAAACTCATCATCATCAAGATATGAAACTTAACAAATATTGGCCAATTTCTTTGGCCATATACAAATAGAGTGAATAACCTTAATAGCCAACACTTTGGCTCCCATTATGACATAACTCAAAATGATCAGGTTTCTATACCTGCCATACTGAAAATAAATCCACTTTGCTATACCAAAATAGTGATTGATAGTGTGATCCAAGCTCCAACGTTCTACGATCCCCAAGCTAGCTTGGCGACACTACAAGGAAAAAGGAAAAGAAAGGGGTAAGCATATAGCTTAGTAAGTTTGCATGAAATTTATATAGCAACATCATTACTCATAATAAACTCTTCCATCTCTTGAAACAATAGCAACATAAGTCTCAAATGCTTAGGCATACTTACACATACTTACTCTTACCCATCACATATCACATTATGATTTCATAATTTGTATTTTACTCATGGTACCTGTATTCACTTAGTCACATAGTTTAGCACTTATGCAATTATAAACATAAACTCAAAATTTTCATCATCCTTAACATAAATGGAACTCAATACCATCCTTGTATAACTTGGCTCTATATTATCTTTACATGCTTAGCTCTTTTGTCTCCTTTACATACTTAGCTCTTTTATACGATGAATTACCCAAAATATCGGAGGGTACTCAATCTCATCATGCATGTAGCTCGATGCCAATGCCACATCCCAGATATGGTCCTACATGGGATCACCTCTTGATGCCAATGCCATATCCCAGATATGGTCTTACATGGGATCTCTTAGCTCGATGTCGATGCCATGTCCCAGACATTGTCTTACACGAGATCTTCCTTTGGTGCCAATGCCATGTCCCAAACATGGTCTTACATGGGACCTTCCTTGTATGGTGCCGATGCCATGTCCCAGACATGGTCTTATACGGGACCTTCCTTATATGGTGCCAATGCCATGTCCTAGACATGGTCTTATACGAGACCTTCCTTATTCGATGTTGATGCCATATCCCAGACATGGTATTATATAGGATCTACGTTCAGTGCCGATGCCATGTCACAGACATGGTCTTACACGGTACCTACATTCCGTGCCGATGCCATTTCCCAGATATGGTCTTATATAGGACCTCCCTTATCTCTTGGCATGATATAGGTATACTCGTTATTCCGAGTCTTCAACCAGGACTTCAACTTACATGTTCTCATTCATTTTCTCACCAAGACATTATTAATCAAATTCATGGAAATAATAAGCATTTCAAAAAATAATAAGTAATTTAAACACAGTAACACATGTAACCTTAATTTCACACAAACTTACCTCGGTACTCAAAATGTATATAGATGTTCGATTTTGTCGTCAACCTTGTTCTTTCCCCGGTTTTGGTCCAGGCTTTGCGTTTCTTGATCTATATTGACAATTTCACTTATTTAATATTCACATTGACTAAATAGACTCATGAATCACATTTTGGAAAAATTACGATTTTACCCCTAAACTTTCTCATAATTACACTTTTTTCCCTAGGCCCGTAAAATGATTTTTATTCATCTTCCTTGTATTTTAAGCTTAGACGAATTATTCTCTTAACTACAATAGCCTTTAATTTGTAACACCCCTTACTCGTGTCCGACGCCGGGACAGGAGACGAGGTACTATCGTACTTAACCTTACCTGAACATGTACCACTAGGCTATAAAATTTCGTTCCAAATTAAATCTTTTCCTTCTTAGTCATAACATGCATATCACAAGCCTATGAGGCCTTAATCTTACACAAAGAAGATTTTTGAGTTCAATCGGAAACTTTTGCACTTTTTGAAAATTTTTGCCTAAACAGGGGTCACACGCCCATGTGACAAGGGACACGCCCGTGTGGGCAGGCCGTGTAGTCTCACACGCCCATGTCCCTAGTCCATGTTGAATTTATTATTATTATTTTTGCATTGAACCTTTAAGAGTTTTCACACGGTCGGGCACACGCCCGTGCCCTCACTCTTGTGTGAAAAGTTGGGGTATTCTATTTATGATGTCAGCAACCTCTTAAGGAGTACACGGCCTAAGCACACGCACGTGTTCTGGCCCGTGTGGCGAATCTAGATTCTCGCAATTAAATGCAGGGGACACACAACCTATTAACACACCCATGGGGCTGACCGTGTGTCACACATGGCCTAGACACACGCCCATGTGCCCACCCGTGTGGACAATTAGAAGCTATTATCCAAGCCATTTTCCACCCTGAAACATAAACACACTTATACCAACTCAAGCAATACATAAAGTAGCATTCATGTACTATGAATAATTCCTAAAGCATCACTTATAGAATTCATAAAAACTCCTCATCATCATCATCAATATAAGGAACTTAACAAATATTGGCCAATTTCTTTGGCCATATACAAAAAGAATAATAACCTTAATAGCCAACACTTTGGCTCCCAATATGACATAATCCCTATACACGCCATATTGAAAATAAATCAACTTGGCTATACCAAAATAATGATTGATAGTGTGATCCGAGCTCTGACGTCTACGATCCCCGAGCTAGCTTGGCGATACTATAAGGAAAAAGGCAAAAGAGAGAAGTAAGCACATAGCTTAATAAGTCTGCATGAAATTTTATATAGCAACATAATAGCTTGTGATTAAAATCATCCATCATGAAACATGAGCAACATAAATCTCATGTGCTTGAGCTTACTTACTCATACTTACTCTTATTCATCACATATCGCATTATAATTTCATACTTGTATTTTACTCATGGTACCTGTAATCACTTAGTCACATAGATTAGAACTTTTGCTAATATAAACATAATATCAAATCTTTATCTTTCTTAACTCAATTATAACTCTCTATCGTCCTTGATCAACTTAACATGTTACTACTTTTACTTACTTAGCTCTTTCGTTAACTCTTTATCATTTCCATTGAATTCCTCAGAATATAAATTGATACTCAATCTTATCAAGCATGTGTCTTGATGCCAATGCGATATCCCAGATATGGTCTTACATGGGATTGCCTCATGATGCCGATGCCATATCCCAAATATGGTTTTACACGGAGTTTCCTTAACTTGATGTCGATGCCATGTCTCAGACATGGTCTTATACGAGATCTTCCATTTTCGCCAAAGCCATGTCCCAGACATGATCTTACACAGGATTTTCCTTGTATGGTGTCGATGCCATGTCCTAGACATGGTCTTATACGAGACCTTCCTTATTCGATGCTGATGCCATGTCCCAGACATGGTTTTACATAGGATCTACATTCGATGACGACGCCATGTCCCAGGCATGGTCTTATATGGGACCTACATTCCTTGGGTGCCAATGCCATGTCCTAGACATGGTCTTACACGAGCTTTCCTTATCTCATGTTGTGACAAATGTATCCTCGTTATTCCGAAACTTCAAACAGGACTTTCACTTACTTACTCTTATTGATTTCCTTATTAAAACATTATTATTCAACTTCGTGGAAATAATGAAATTTATGCAACATAGCAAGTAATTTAATCATAATAACATATGTAGAAATGAATTCATACAAACTTACCTCGGTACTTAAAGTATGTATAGATGTGTAATTAATCCACGACTTTGTTCTTACCTCAATTTCGATCCGGGCTTCGCGTTTTTTGATTATCAAGCTTGGAAGATGAAGAAACCCTAGCTATGGTGCCCTTGAAATTTTCGGCTAGCATGGGGAAGATAAGCACTAATTTTGACTTCTTTTCCCTTTTAATTCTTTAATTTACCAAATGACAAAAATGCCCTTAATGTTTCTTTCTTGAGATTTTTCCTTCCCATATCCATTTTTTTCCATCTTATAAGGGTCTAATTACTAAATAAGGACCTCCACTAATTTTTATGATGCTATTTAATACTTAAAACTTCTAGAATCTCATATTTTCTAATCTTTGCAATTTAGTCCTAATGGACAATTTATTCACTAATTAATAAAATTCCTTTATGAAATTTCCACACAATCATGCAAACACCTCATAAGCCTCATAAAATTATTAAAACACATATTTTTACTTCAGATTTGTGGGCTTGCACCACTATTTCGACTAGGCCCTAAGTTGGGCTGTTACATAATTTCCACTATTTCACTAATGTATGACCAATTTTATAACTTTTACAATTTGTTCCTTTTATGAATTTTTCATGAAAATCACTTAGAAAAAGATGTTTATCATACATCAAACTTTCATATTCTTCCTTAAAACCTCAAAATACATGCATGTCATACATGGGTAAATTTTTGAACATAAACCCTAGCTCAAAATATAGCTAGAAATAGCTAAATTGAGCTACAAGGATCTCAAAAATACAAAAAATTAAAAAACGGGGCAAAGAGGCACTTACAATCAAGCTTGAAAGATGAACAAAACCTAGCTATATCTTCCTTAGGGAATTTCGGCTAAGGAGAAGAAGATGGACACAATTTTTGACTTATTTTTCCCTTTTTAATTTTTTATTTACCAAATGACAAAAATGCCCTTAATGATCCTTTCTTGAGATTTTTCCTTTCCATGTCTATTTTTGTCCATCTTAACATATAATGGTCTAATTGCTAAATAAGGACTTCTAATAATTTTTATGATGCTATTTCATACTTAAACCTTCTAGATTCTCATATTTTCTAATCTTTGGAATTTAGTCTTAATGGACAAATTGCTTACTAATTAATAAAATTCCTTCATGAAATTTTCACACAAGTATGCAAATACCCTGTAAGGCTCATAAAAATCATTAAAATACATATTTCTACTTCGAATTTGTGGTCTCGCACCACTATTTCAAGTAAGCCCTAAATCGGGCTGTTATAATTCTCCCCCTTAAGGATTTTCGTCTCCGAAAATCTTACCAGCAAAAAGGTTTGGGTACTGGTTTGTCATAGCCTCCTCGAGTTCCCATGTAGCCACCTCTACCCCATGTCTTTGCCACAAGAATTTCACGAGAGTAATGCTTTTCCTTAACTATTTGACTTTTCGTGCTAGGATCTTAATCGGTTCTTCACTATATGTCATGTCGGGTTGAATTTTAACCTCTGCAAGTGCAATCACATGCGAAGTGTCTGATCGGGAGCGTCGCAACATAGACACGTGAAAGACATCATGACTCTTTTCTAACTCAGATGGCAAAGCCAATCGATAGGCTACTGGCCATATCCTCTCGGTGATCTCATATGGTCCGATAAAACGCGGACTCAGTTTGCCTTTCCGGCCAAATCTAAGAACTTTCTTCCATGGCAACACTTTCAAGAATACTCTATCACCGACTTGATACTTGATCTATTTTCGTTTCAAATCCAAGTAGGATTTTTGTTTATCAGAAGAAGCTTTTAAACAATCTCGAATCACCCTTACTTTCTCTTCGGTTTCTCTAACCAGGTCAACCCCGTGAATCTGATTTTCCTTAAGTTCAGTCGAATATAAAGGCGTTCAGCACTTACGCCCATACAAAGACTTATAAGGCGCCATTTTCAAACTTGATTGAAATTTGTTATTATAAGCAAACTATACCAACGGTAAGTACTTTTCCCAGCTTCCCTGAAACTTAAGAACACAACACCAGAGCATATCCTCAAGTATCTGTATTAATCTCTCCAACTGTCCGTCAGTTTGGGGGTGAAAAGCAGTACTAAAACTGAACTTTGTACCCAAAGCATCTTGCAAATTTTTCCAAAATATGGACGTGAATCTCTGATCTCTATCCAATATAATTGATATAGGCACTCCATGAAGCCTTACAATCTCTGAAACATACAAGGTTGCAAACTTATCAAGTGAGTACTCAACACGTACAGGTATGAAATGGGCTGACTTCATAAGTCTATCGACTACGACCCATACAACATCTTTCTTGATCGGTGTCAACGGCAAACCCAAACACGATCCCATTTCCACTCGGGAGCAATAATTGGTTGAAGCAAACCCGAAGGTACTTGGTTTCAACTTTCACTTGCTAACAAATCGAGCATCTTGATACAAACTCAGAAATATCTTTCTTCATACTTGGCCACCAATACCATTTCCTCAAGTCGTTGTACATCTTGGTGCTACTCGGATGTATAGATAGGCATCCACTATGTGCCTTATGCAAAATTTACGAATGAGCTCATCATTCTTCGGTACACAGACTGTCTCTGAACATCAAACATCCATCTGAAATAATCCAAAAATTAGACTCAATACCTAACTCGCACTAAACTTTTTTGGCTTGCAAGTCACTGTCAGCTTTCTAAGCCTCATAAATCTCTTGAAGGAACATCTGTCTAGCCCTCAACTTAGCTAGAATGGAACCATCATCTGACAAAGTCACCCGTGTATTCATAGCTTCAATGCAAACAAGGATTTCCTACTCAGATCATTGGCGAATACATTCGCCTTTCCTGGGTGGTAATCAATGACCAGCTCATAATCTTTTATTACCTCTAACCATCTTCGTTGCCTCAAATTCAATTCCTTTTGAGTCATCAAGTACTTTAGGCTTTTATGATTGGTGAATATTTGACATTTCTTACCATACAAATGATGTTTCCATATCTTTAATGCAAACACAATGGCAGCTAAATCTAAATCATGTGTTGGGTAATTCTTCTCGTGTGACTTTAACTATCTAGAAGTATATGCTATCACCTTGCCTTCTTGTATGAGTACATATCCCAATCCATTCAAGGATGCATCACTGTAGATCACAAATTCTATTCCCAATTCAGGTTGTACTAGAATTGGAGCCTCTATCAATAATGCTTTTAATTTCTTAAAACTCTGTTGACACTTTTTCGTCCATTGAAACTTTACATCTTTCTGTAATAGTCTCGTCATCGGGGTAGCTATCATAAAAAACCCCTTGACAAACCGTCTGTAATAGCCAGCTAGGCCTAGAAAACTTCTCATATCTGTTACATTCCTCGGTGGCTTTCACTCGACAATGGCCAAAATTTTGCTTGGATCAACTCAGACTCTATCTCCCGAGACAATATGCCCAAAAAATCCAACTTTCTTGAGCCAAAATTCACTTTTGCTGAACTTGGCATACAACTGATTATCTCGTAAAATCTATAAAGCCGTCCTCAAGTGCTCAGCATGCTTATGCTCATCACAGGAATATATCAGTATGTCATCAATAAAGACAACCACAAACTTATCCAAGTATGGTCAAAAAATGAAGTTCATTAAATCCATAAACACCGCAGGGACATTTGTTAAACCAAAAGGCATGTAAAAATTCGTAATGCCCATACCTCGTCCAAAATGCAGTTTTTGACACATCTGAATCTTTCACTCTTAACTAATAATACCCTGATCTCAAATCTATCTTGAAAAACATAGTGGCCCTTTCAATTGATTAAACAAATCGTCGATCCTTGGCAATGGGTACTTGTTCTTTACGGTTACCTTATTAAGCTACCGATAATCTATGCATAATCTCATAGAACCATCTTTCTTTTTAACAAATAACACTGGTACACCCCATGGAGAATAACTCGATCGTGCGAAACCTTTGTCCGTTAAATCTTGCAACTCTGCCTTCAATTACTTCACCTTAGGTAGAGCCATTCTGTAAGGAGCAATTGATATCGGTACAGTACCGGGAGCTAACTCAATGCCAAATTCAACCTCTCTAACCAAAGGCAACCCTGGCAATTTTTCTAGGAAAACATATGGATACTCACATACTATCGGTACTGATTCAATCTTTAACTCAATTTCTTTAGCATTCATAATGAAGGCAAGATAGGCTTCATACCCCTTTCTTACATACTTCTGAGTAAACAAATAGGAGATCAATACCGGTGACCTGTCTTGTTCATTTGACTCAATATGAAGAGTGTCCCCATTTTCACATCTCAACTCAATATATTTCTTTCCATAATTTACTATCACATCATGAGTGGTTAACCAGTCCGACGAAGAATTATATCAAATTCATCAAATGGAAATAGCGTGAGATTTCCCTTAAAATAATGACCTCTAATCATCAATGGGCAATCTTTACATACCTTTTCAACTAGTATATATTTGCCTAAGGGATTGAACAATTTAATCACGAACTCTACACTCGATAGGCATGCTCATACTAGATACTAATTTCATGCAAATGTATGAATGGGTAGACCCTGGATCAATTAAAGCAACAACATTATTATCATGGAGAGAAAATGTACACGTAATTACATCAGGGTATGATGCCTCTTCGTGAGATGGCACAAGTCCTTACAGGCGCTCTACCTTCAGATCTTGCAGCCTGCTCTCTAGGAGTATTATTACTACTCGTCCCACTACCCGGTTTCTCTGTTGTCTCCCTCTAGTAGTGCTTCTTGCTCTTGCACTCTAAATTTTCTCTTTTTCAATCATCTCAGGGCATTCTTTAATAAAATGATCTTGGGAACCACATTTGAAACATGCCCTCTTATGTGCTAGGCACTCACCTGGATGACGACTGCTACACTGTGGGCATTCCAGTCTATTAGGTTGGGTATTCCCAATACTAGCAACTGAGGTAGTTTGAGCCTTATTTTGAGTACTGTTTACTCTTACTTCTGTTTGAAAACCCGACTGAAGTAGCTGATCGGGTAGGGAAGTCTCTCGATCTCTTGGACGAGGACTAAAATGACTTGCTCATTTGTCTCTTTCTTGAGTCAGGAGACTCCATCTCAGCTTTTCTTTTCTCTTTCACCAATTCCTCGGCTTTACAAGCCTAATCTACGAGCACAACAAATTCCTTCAACTCGAGTACACCAACAAATAATTTGATGTCTTCATTTAATCCATCCTCGAACCTCTTACACATGAAGGCTTCAGAGGACATGCACTCAAGAGCATACTTGCTAAATCTTACAAATTCATGCTCATATTTAGTTACTGTCATCTTACCTTGTTTCAGTTCAAGGAATTCCTTCTTTTTCTGGTCGATGAATCTTTGACTGATATACTTTTTCCAGAATTCTTCTTGGAAAAACTCCCATGTGATCCTTTCCTTTGGTACAACTGATATAAGGGTATTCCACCACTGATAAGCTGAATCCCTTAAGAGAGAAACTACACATTTCATGCACTCATCAGGTGTGCAAGATAATTCATCAAATAACCTGATGGTATTTTCAAGCCAGAAATCTGCCATTTTTAGATCGTCATCTTTACTAGCCAAAAATTCCTCGGCTCTTTGCTTTCGGATTCTCTCAATCAGAGGCTTTTCTCTTCTTACTACTTCTACCACTTGGGGAGCTACAGGGGTAGGTTGAGGAATAGTCGGGGATGGAGGGGGTTGTGCATTTGGGTTCACACGAATGAACATCATATACCATGCATTCATCATGTCGAGAAAGGCTTCCCTAGCCTCTTTTTCTCCTCTCTGACTCACGGTCGTAGGTCTATTCTCATTTTCATTGGGCACCGTCCCTTCAGCAGAAGCTGGCGCGTTACTTTCTACATCATCTTCCATAGCTCTATCGGGATCCATTTACTATATGAAAACACAATTTAAATCATCAAGAGTCGTCACACTATCATTATATAAATACTCATAAGTATGGCATGTATAGCTAGACTCATGCATACGCTACGTTAGTCTGAGAATCGATTAAACCGTAGCTCTGATATCACTAAATGTAACACCTTTTACCTCGTATCGATGCCGGGATAGGATACGAGGCATTATCAAACTTAACTTGCTTAAACATACATTATCGGGCTATAAAATTTCTTTTCAAACTTAAAACTTTTCATTCATATTCATAACATCCTTATTATGGGCCTACGAGGCCCTAAACATACTTACAAGAGGTTTTGGAATTAATCCGGAAACTTTTACGCTCTTAGAAAATTTTTACCTAAATAGGGGCCACACATTCGTGTGAAGTGGGACACGCCCGTGTGGGCAAGCCGTGTAGTCACACATGCCCATGCCTCTTACCCATGTAGAAATTAATTTTTATTTTAAACCTACAAGGTTTTTCACACGGCCGGACACACGCTTGTGTCTCTTACACGGCCTAGACATGCCCGTATCCTCACCTATGTGCGTAAACCTTAGCATTCTCTTTATGACGTCGTAACTTCTCAAGCAGCACACAGCCTAGGGACACGCCCGTGTGCTGGCCCGTGCGATGAATCATATTCTCGTAAGTTGATGCAGGGAACACACGGCCTATTAACACACCCATGGGGCTGACCGTGTGTATACACAACCTAGACACACGCCCGTGTGTCTACCCGTGTGAACAATTAGAAGGATATTTTCCAAGCCAATTGCCACCCTGAAACATGAACACATATATTCCAAGACAAGCAACACATAATATAGCAATAATGCACTATGAAAAATCCCTAAGACATCATTTATAGAATTAATAAAAAACTCATGATCATCAAAATATGAAACTTAACAATTATTGGCCAATTTCTTTGGCCATATACAAATAGAGTGAATAACCTTAATAGCCAACACTTTGGCTCCTATTATGACATAACTCAAAATGATCAAGTTTCTATACATGCCATACTCAAAATAAATCAACATTGCTATACCAAAATAGTGATTGGTAGTGTGATTCGAGCTCCGACGTTCTACGATCCCCTAGCTAGTTTGGCGACACTACAAGGAAAAATGAAAAGAGAAGGGTAAGCATATAGCTTAGTAAGTTTGCATGAAATTTATATAACAACATCATTGCTCATAATAAACTCTTCCATCTCATGAAAAAAATAGCAACATAAGTCTCAAATGCTTAGGCATACTTACTCATACTTACTCTTACCCATCTTATATCACATTATGATTTCATAACTTGTATTTTACTCATGGTACTTGTATTCACTTAGTCACATAGTTTAGAACTTATGCAATTATAAACATAAACTCAAAATTTTCATCATCCTTAACATAAATGGAACTTAATACCATCCTTAACCCTATTAGCACAGTAAAGCACATGATGTATGCAATATGATGTAATACGCAACCCAGCCTAGATATCCATCCGCTACACACCACCCATTCCTGCCAACCACACTAGTGGGGATTTCTACAATCGACCCTCACCGCTACACACCATCGATGGCAGTCGTGCTGCAGTCAGCTGCCCATCACTGAAATATGTGGCATAGCCATCGAAATAATGTAACAACATCACCAAAATTTGTGTCAAAGCCACCGAATTACACTGCCCCTTTCAACAATATCATATCCCCAATCCCATGCAACATATAATCATAGTGAAATGGACGCAACATATATCAGCATACATAGAATATTCAGAGCATATGCATAGTCATGCTAACGTACATACACGACATAGTCAGAAAATAACTAACCTGGTATCTCGATTTTACCCTCCAAGGGTAACTCAATAGCCATGACCGAGGTTTCAGCTTTCAAACAATGTATATACTTATTACAAACAAATGAAAGAATGTGTGGGAGTTACACAAAATCACGCTAATCAACCCCTAAGGGTATAACAGTAATTTTACCCACTAAGGGTATTTCAGTAATTTCACAAATTAGGGGTATTTCGATAATTTTGCAAACTAGGGTTAACTCGATAATTTCCCAAACTAGGGGTAATTCAATAATTTTTTAAACTAGGGGTAATTCTATAATTTTACAAACCAATGGCAATTTGGTAATTTTGTAAACTAGGGGTAATTCAGTAACTTTGCAAACCAGGGGTAATTTGGTAACTTTGCAAACCAGGGGTAATTCGGTAACTTTTCAAACTAGGGGTAATTCGGTAATTTTGCATACCAGGGGTAATTCGATAATTTTACAAATCAGGGGTAATTCGATAATTTTACAAACCTAGGGTAATTCGATAATTTTGCAAACCAGGGGTATTTCGATAATTTTGCCCTTATAACGGCCTTTTCGAAGGCCCACTGTCGCTTCGAGTGACACGGCTAACATTTTCAGTTATCACCGGACTATTGGGCCTAAAACCCGTCTTTGGCCCATTCAGCCCATACGCTCGTGAGGCCCATGTAGCACTAATCTAGCCACGTATATGAGATTCACGTAGTCTAGTCCAATATATAATACAAAATCATACAATTTACTCATATGGGCCCACAGGCCCATCGTGGCCCAATTCTACTAGTCCGAATTTTGGGATGTTACAGAGACACGGCCTTTTGGTTGAAGTAGCAAAAAGAGGATGATGGAAAAAAAGAAGAATTTAGTAGCAAAAAGAGTCAAAATCGAAAAATGGAAGAGTGAGAAAAAGGAAGTAACGTGAAGGAAAGTAAGGGAGACATGAGAGAATTTTGGGGATTATTTCCTAAAATTAGAATTCCCACTAAAACTAAAACTAACCTTCTATCGGATACACCAAAATTCAATTAAATTGAACCACATGGTTGCACAACAAAAAAAATAACAAAAATAATCCTCAATTGCACGAGCAAGGATTTGAACACAGGATTAAGTGGTAAGCTGAAGCCTTACCACTGAACCAACAGGCTCATTTTGTTCCTAAGGCGCAAAGAAAAACTTAAAAATCTAACTATGACAACTGATTCAACTTGCAAACCTTGATTCTTCTAACTCGATTTCCAGGCTATGACAACTCGGCCCTCTTTAAAGAAATTTTGTCCCCGAAATTTATTGCTAACATTACAATCACTTAATCGCAATCCTCTTTACCACACTTCCACTGCTCACTCTAATCCTAGCTCACTACAAAATAATATTTAACCATTCAAACTCCTACGAACAGTCTTAAAAATCTAATTCACTACCACAAGAATGCCACAACCAACAACCAAAAAGCAAGCTTATATCTTAACAGTACAATACACAAATAAAAGAAACCTATAACAATACCTATCTCGACGTCAGTTCCAGCTCCCCGATTTCGAGTCTGTGATGAGTTTTGCTTCTGACTAGGTGGTCGATGAGGGAAATATTTAACTCGATACTCTATGGGCCCACACCTAAAACTATAACCTCCCCAACCCAACCTAAATGGTAGACTCGAGTTGAAGTGATCACATTAACCACTGAAGTGGCTTTGTCTTTTTTCGAAATTAATTTGCAAAATCTAAACCTATTTTATTCAAGTAAATTTTCTAGCAAGATTATGAAGAATATAGTAGCGACAAACAATTAACATACTCTAAAGTAAATAAACCTATTTATCATTATATATATATATATATATAAATATGTAAAACTATACTCAATCTCATCTTAAAACCCTAATAATAAATATCAATAATAGTTTGACTAATTTCAGGACTTTCTAACATTCCGTATCATGCATCCTAAATGACCACTTTTGTTTTAAAACCTTATATCCTATGTCTTTGGAAAAAAATTGATAATAATAATAACGAGGCAAAGTTAATAATAATATTAAATTAAGTCCACGGCAAGCTGAGACCCGTAGAATGTCAATCCTACGTCCTAGCCTGTTGAGTTATTTGAAAAGATGGAAAAACAGGGGAGTGAGCTAGAGAGACTTAGTGGGAGACCTTTTACAATAAATCAATTCCATATTTGCACATGTGATCGCCTTCGGACGTACTAACGTCTGGAGTCTAAATGCTATAGTAAAAGATATATCGATGAGGTGATATCCTTAAGTATACGTGTTTAGTTGTAATATAGTTACAACAGAGTAGGTGAGTACTCCGAGGATCGTACCCAAAGGAGGCTAGTGCTAGATTAATTTTAACCTGAACACTTAAAGATCTAATTAGTACTATAAATCAATTATAGTACAAATACATAATAAAAGAAGTTTTTGAGAAATAATAAAATATAATAAGGAAAGAAACAATAAATCAAGAGATCAAAAAATAGAATAAATCAAATCTGATTATGGGTGATTAGCTCACTTCGGTAATTCCTACCAACTATTGCTTTGGGTTCCTCGTTAGTCAACTGGTCACTATCCGAGTAGGATCTTCTGATCTTCCAGTCAAATAGTGAGTCAGCAATGACTACTTATCTTCCGACTTCAAAGTCCAGATCAGCTAGGGGAGAAGGTGTTCATGGATAGGCCATACCAATTTTTGGTTAATTCCCATCTTGATGACTTTCTAGGGTTGTCAGGCCTAGGGTTTTAGGCTTTTCCTTTTCCAAATAGTTGATCCGTTGAGTAACACTGCAAAACAGTTATCAGATAATCCCTACACTCATTAATCCCCCATAGAAGGATTAGTTCCTCATAGTTTTCATGAACATGATAGAATCGATATAAAAAATAAGTATGATAAACGAATCGAAAGTATAGATTTTAAGAAAGAGCTTGATTTGTATTAAGAATGAAGTGAGTCAACAAGTTTGATTGTATTCCACAAATAAAATCTTTCGAGATAAACAAAGAAGAACTTAAAAAATAAATATAAAACCTAACAAGAAAGAAAAGCTAAACTGAAATTAGAACTAGAATTCTAAACTAAGTAATCAGTGTCCATAACATGTGACAATTGAGCCTATTTATAGATTCCAGAAGGCCTTCATCCTTAACCCTAGGTTAGCTGACATTCCTGAGATTTAAGTTTGATTGTACAGGCTAAAACACCCCCTGGCTTGTGTTAATTTCTGTCTAGAGTCGATGTCGTGAAAAACCAGGATCTGTGTCGCAGCATAGTGACTCCTGAAAAAGAGTTATATTTCATGCCCTTAGACTTAGTTAATTATTTGTACTTAAGTGATTTTAGTTATATTTTAGGATATTGCATTAGTATTTTTTAAGAGCTTTACATTAAGTGTTATTACATGTTGCTTTTAATTGCCTGTGGGGAGGACTTGCTTGGTGGTTGATTAACAGGTGGAGAGCATAGGAAAATGAGTAAAGGATTGAAGGTTTTCCATGACAAATTTTGGATAGTTTCCCAGCACAAATGCTGTGGTAATACTTGGAAGATGCCTACTCAACACTTAATGTGTACCGTTCTTAGTCCCAGCTATACTTATACTAGAAAAATCCACCTGAAAAAGAGAGAAAGGATTATGGGCTGATGGACCTACCCTAGAAGGTTAAACCTATAAAAGCCAAAGGGGAACCCTAGTAAAAGGGTAGCAATTTTTCAGATAGAAAAAGGAGGAGGAACTTTTGACAGAAAAGGAAAGAAGGACTAAGATGGAAGGCACATAAGGAAGGAGAAAATGACTACATCTTCTTTGGCAACTGTATGACATTACTTTGCCCGTGTTGAGAGCTGGATAGGCGGAAGCTATCATCTCAGATTTTCTCCTTTATTCTTATGACATTTCTGTTAGAATTTAATTGTTAAAATTGATGTTGGTTACTGCATTAAACTTGAATTTGGCTTACCCAGCTATGAGCTAAATCTCTTAGGCTTGAGATTACTTTGTTAAACCCATAAATTTCTATTAATGTTCACAATTTAAATTGGAATTATTTTGCTATTTATTCAATGAAATTTCATGCTTTATACAGAATGTGTATTGGCAAATATATAATAGGTTATTAAAGATAACTTAATGCTGACAGGGTTAGGTTAACAGGATAAACATTGGATAATATGAGTGAATGAAAAATTATTTATTCACAGCAACCTCTTAACATAGAGCCTTGACTCATATGAAGAAGGTAGAAAATATTAGTGGTAGTCGAACTTAAGTCTACAGACATATAGTAACTTAGAGGAGTTAACCTAAGGTTTTGCTCTCAAAAGAAGTAGACTGTTGTAGAAGCCTACCTAGCAGTAGAATGTTCAAGACTTTTCTGTGGCATTAATAGTTAGAGAAGGCAGATGCATCAGTAATCCCAACCGTCCTAATCAACATTGCAGTTCCTGTGATACCCCTTACCCGTGTCTGACGCCGGGATAAGATACGAGGCATTACCAAACATAACTTGCTTAAACATATATTATTGGGCTATAAAATTTCTTTTTAAACTTAAAACTTTTCATTCATATTCATAACATCCTTTTTATGGGCCTACAAAGCCCTAAACATACTTACAGGTGGTTTCAGAATTAATCAAAAAACTTTTATGTTCTTAGAAAATTTTTACCAAAACAAGGGCCACACGCCCGTGTGAAGTGGGCCACACGCCCGTGTGGGATGCCATGTAGTCACACATGCCCATGTCCCTTACCTGTGTAGAAATTAATTTTTATTTTGAACCTACAGGGGTTTTCACACAGTCAGACACACGCCCATGTCAATGGCCCGTGTCTCTCACATAGCCTAGAAATGCCAGTGTCCTCACCCGTATGTGTAAACCTTAGCATTCTATTTATGACATCAGCAGCTTCTCAAGGGGCTCACGGCCTAGGCACATTCCCATGTGCTAGCCCGTGTGACGAATCATATTCTCACAAGTTGACGCAGGGAACACACGGCCTATTAACACACCCATTGGGCTGACCGTGTGTCACACATGGCCTAGACACACGCCTATGTGTCTACCCGTGTGGACAATTAGAAGGCTATTTTCCAAGCGAATTGCCACCTTGAAACATGAACACATATATTCCAACACAAGCAACACATAATATAGTAATAATGCACTATGAAAAATCCCTAAGACATCATTTATATAATTCATAAAAAAACTCATCATCATCAAGACATGGAACTTAACAAATATTAGCCAATTTCTTTGGCCATATGCAAATAGAGTGAATAACCTTAATAGCCAACACTTTGGCTCCCATTATGACATAACTCAAAATGATCAGGTTTCTATACCTGCCATACTAAAAATAAATCAACTTTACTATACCAAAATAATGATTGATAGTGTGATTCGAGCTCCGACGTTCTACGATCCTCGAGCTAGCTTGGCGACATTACAAGGAAAAAGGAAAAGAAAGGGTAAGCATATAGCTTAGTAAGTTTGCATGAAATTTATATAGCAACATCATTACTCATAATAAACTCTTCCATCTCTTGAAACAATAGCAACATAAGTCTCAAATGCTTAGGCATACTTACTCATACTTACTCTTACCTATCACATATCACATTATGATTTCATAACTTGTATTTTACTCATGGTACCTGTATTCACTTAGTCACATAGTTTAGCACTTATGCAATTATAAACATAAACTCAAAAATTTCATCATCCTTAACATAAATGGAACTCAATACCATCCTTGTATAACTTAGCTCTATATTATCTTTACATGCTTAGCTCTTTTGTCTCCTTTACATACTTAGCTCTTTTATCCGATGAATTACCCCAAATATTGGAGGGTACTCAATCTCATCATGCATGTATCTCAATGCCAATACCACATCCAAATATGGTCTTACATGGGATCACCTCTTGATGCCAATGCCATATCCCAAATATGGTCTTACACAGGATCTCTTAGCTCGATGTCGATGCCATGTCCCAGACATGGTCTTATACGAGATCTTCCTTTGGTGCCGATGCCATGTCCTAGACATGGTCTTACATGGACCTTCCTTGTATGGTGTCGATGCCATGTCCCAGACATGGTCTTATACGGGACCTTCCTTATATGGTGCCGATGCCATGTCCTAGACATGGTTTTATACGAGACCTTCCTTATTCGATGTTGATGCCATATCCCAGACATGATCTTATACAGGATCTACGTTCAGTGCCGATGCCATGTCACAAACATGGTCTAATACGGGACCTACATTCGGTGCAGATGCCATTTCCCAGATATGGTCTTATACAAGACCTCCCTTATCTATTGGCATGATATAGGTATACTCGTTATTCTGAGTCTTCAACCGGGACTTCAACTTACATGTTCTCATTCATTTTCTCACCAAGACATTATTAATCAAATTCATGGAAATAATAAGCATTTCAAAAAATAATAAGTAATTTAAACACAGTAACACATGTAACCTTAATTTCACACAAACTTACCTCAGTTCTCAAAATGTATATAGATGTTCGATTTAGTCGGCAACCTTGTTCTTTCCCGGTTTGGTCCAAGCTTTGCATTTCTTGATCTATATTGAAAATTTCACTTATTTAATATTCACATTGACTAAATAGACTCATGAATCACACTTTGGAAAAATTACTATTTTGCCCCTAAACTTTCTCATAATTACACTTTTTCCCCTAGGCTCATAAAATGATTTTTGTTCATCTTCCTTGTATTTTAAGCTTAGACGAATTATTCTCTTAACTACAATAGCCTTTAATTTGTAACACCCCTCACTTGTGTCCGACGCCGGGATAGGAGACGAGGTATTATCGTACTTAATCTTACCTAAACATGTACCACTAGGCTATAAAATTTCGCTCCAAATTAAATCTTTTCCTTCTTAATCATAACATGCATATTCTAGGCCTACGAGGCCTTAATCTTACACCTAAAAGATTTTGGAGTTCAATCGGAAACTTTTGTACTTTTTGAAAATTTTTGCCTAAACACGGGTCACACGCCCATGTGACATGGGACACGCCCGTGTGGGCAGGCCGTGTAGTCTCACACGCCTATGTCCCTAGTCCGTGTTGAATTTATTATTATTATTTTTACATTAAACCTTTAGGAGTTTTCACACGGTCGGGCACACGCCCGTGCCCTCACCCTTGTGTGAAAACTTGGGTATTCTGTTTATGATGTCATCAACCTCTTAAGGAGTACACGGCCTAAGCACATGCCTGTGTTCTGGCCCGTGTGGCGAATCTAAATTCTCGCAATTAAATGTAGGGGACACACAACCTATTAACACACCTATGGGGTTGACCATGTGTCACACATGGCCTAGACACACGCCCATGTGCCCACCCGTGTGGACAATTAGAAGCTATTATCCAAGCCATTTGCCACCCTAAAACATAAACACACTTATACCAACTCAAGCAATACATAAAGTAGCATTCATGTACTATGAATAATTCCTAAAGCATCACTTATAGAATTCATAAAAACTCTTCATCATCAATATAAGGAACTTAACAAATATTGGCCAATTTCCTTGGCCATATACAAAAAGAATAATAACCTTAATAGCCAACACTTTGGCTCCCAATATGACATAATCCCTATACACGCCATATTGAAAATAAATCAACTTGGCTATACGAAAATAATGATTGATAATGTGATCCGAGCTCTGACGTCTACGATCCCCGAGCTAGCTTAGCGATACTACAAGGAAAAAGGCAAAAGAGAGAAGTAAGTACATAGCTTAATAAGTCTGCGTGAAATTTTATATAGCAGCATAATAGCTTGTGATTAAAATCATCCATCATGAAACAAGAGCAACATAAATCTCAAGTGCTTGAGCTTACTTACTCATACTTACTCTTATTCATCACATATCACATTATAATTTCATACTTGTATTTTACTCATGGTACCTGTAATCACTTAGTCACATAGATTAGCACTTTTGCTAATATAAACATAATCTTAAATCTTTATCTTTCTTAACTCAATTATAACTCTCTATCGTCCTTGATCAACTTAACTTGTTACTACTTTTACTTACTTAGCTCTTTCGTTAACTCTTTATCATTTCCATTGAATTCCCTAATATCAATTGATACTCAATCTTATCAAGCATGTGTGTAACATCCTGTAAATAGGCCTATGCATTTTTGATTTAATTTTACGAAATGGCATGTCTTATGTATTATGAATGTATGGTGAACATTTTTGGAAACTTGGAAATGTTAAGTTTAAAGAGGAAAGTGAACATTTTTGGAAACTTGGAAATGTTAAGTTTAAAAGAGGAAAGTGAACATTTTTGAAATCTTGGAAATGTAAGGAAATGTTTTAGGAATGTTAAGTTTAAAAGAGGAAACTAAAACAAGGTGGTCTTAAGAAAATTAATAGAGGAAATTTGACACAAGAACGGGCTTGGAGAAGTGGCTAGGAGGCACCACTTAAAGCCCAGTAAGTGACGCCACAATCAAGGGGGAAGGAGCCTAGGTTTGAGTCACGTGGGAAGCAAATAAAAGAGTTTTATTTTGCTGCAAGGAGCAAGGAGTTGGACGGCATCAAGGCACTTGGGAAGAGTTTAATTCTCTTTAAAATTCGACTAAATAGGTGGATCAATGATGGATAATTATTGTTTAAGAGATAAGAGATAATTAAGGGATTATTTCCATTAATTTTTAATAAAGATAAGAGAAGTGATGGCCAAGTAAGGAGTCTTGGCCTAGTAATTTCTGCAAAAGAAGGAAAATAAGGCTATTCATCAATCTTCTCTTTTCCATTGAAGTCTCGCGAAAATTTCCTAGCAAAATCTCTCCTTTCTCTCTTATTTTTGCCATAGTCAAATCTTTTTCTCCATAAGTCCACCATTGCGAATCCCCTAGTGACTCTTTTCCTCTATTTTCTTTTGATAAACCGACAACACGATAACCTTTAGCCGATTTCTTGTTAAGTTCCAAAAGCCGAAAACTTGCTATTATCAAGACCATAGCCGAATAGTTTGAGACTTCAAGCAAGGGGTTGTCGACTTGTGAATTAAGGGTAAGGTTAGTGATTATCGATTTCTATTCTTTTTCTTCTAAGATTAAAACCAAAACCAGGAAATCTAACCCCATTATTGTGTTAGTCGAAACTTGGAAAGAAGGCTTCGGGATCTATCCATAAGTCGACCATATGGAAGGAATCTTCCAAGATCTAAGGTAAGGAAGACATTCGGCCACAGGCCACTTTTACCATGTTTACATGTTAGAAATTAATCTAACATGTGTCACAGTGATTTTGATAGATACCAATGGGCTAAATAGAAATTTTGAATTTCAAATCACAAGGTAAAGTATATATATATGCAATTGGCCAAGGCTTATTTTAGCACTAGATCTATTTTCTTACATGATTTAAAAGCCGAAAACTAATCTATGAAGGGATTTAATACCAGCCGATTACAAGGAAGGGAGTCTACAACATTCCGGGATTTGATTAGTAAACAAATCGGCACCAAGGTAAGTTTTAGTGTACTAATCCTACTAGGATTTGGATTTATGGCCGAATGGCTCTTTACTAAGTATTAAATGATTGATTAAATGTAGAGATTTAAGATCTAAGGCATTAGATCAAGCTTTTCAGATTTGGATTAGAAACCTTGTTTAATCGGTGTGTATTTTACACTATCTTTAATAGGATTTATGGCTAAAATTTAATATGAGCATGTTTATAAGAATGTGAATATGGCTAAAGTACCATGCTATGGTACAAAGTACTCAGGTATGTTTCCTACTCCTACTAGGATTATGTTAAATATCTATTACGACACACATATGACATTATAGGAATGTGAAATAAGAATTTGGCATGTTAATGCATGATATGTATGATATGGGGCATATGGGTTATATGAAAAGGGGAAGTGAATGTGGTGACCTAAGACCACGATAACTGAATGTGATGACCTAAGACCACGATATCTGAATGTGGTTACCTAAGACCATGATATCTAAATGTGGTGACCTAAGACCACGAATTTTATAAAGGTGATGAGCACGCCGATCGCAATGATCGCCTTCGATGGTGTGTAGCGGATGGAGGTTGACTTAGTAGTCCCCACTGGTGTGCGTGATGGTACGGGTGATGTGTAGCGAATAGCATATAAGTTTGGGCTCGGGTTGCATCATTATTTCCTATCTCGTTATATGAATATGCATGTAATATGTGAACATATGCCTAAATTGTTAAATTTTAGTGTTGGTTACACATTGAGTCTGTTTGACTCACCCCTTGTGGGATTATTTTTCGTAACGATCAAGAATGGACCGGGTAAGGGGAGCTTAAAGGTGGCCATGCACAAGAAGGAATTTATTTAATTTGGATTTTATTTCATTAAGTACTTTGAATTTTTTTGAATTATTTGATGTAATAAGGCCATAGTAGAACTACTTTACTTTGCTTTTATTTATTAAGCTTACAAACTTTTATTTATTAAAAGATTAAGTAAATTTATTTTAAAACAAAGCCTAAATGTTTTATCACCTAAAGTAAAGGATTTTAATAATGGAATAAACTAGTTTTCAACTCAAGCCCAACCCAAAACAATCTTTCGTTCAAAACACACAAGCTTTTCCTAAGTAACAAAAAGAATTTGAAACGGTTTACACCGGAAACATACCAGATCCGGTCAAGGCTCGTGGGCCGAGTTTGGGGTGTTTCAATTTGCTGACTTAGAAGGAGTTAAACTGAAGGCGGCAAAGGTGGGTTCAATTACTGAAGGATTATGACTGTTCGATAGAGTATCACCAGGGCAAGGCGAATGTGGTAGCAGATGCGCTAAGTCGGAAGGTGGTGTCAGATCTGAGGCGTTATTCGCACACTTGAGTTTGTATGATGGTGGAAGTCTGCTGGCAGAATTGCAAGTCAAACCAACATGGTTGAATGAGGTAAAAGAAAGTCAGTTGGTGGATGAGGACCTAAGTGTTAAGTTACAACAAGTACAGAACGGAGAGTTAGAGGACTATGGTGTTAGTGATGAAGGAGTATTGTGCTTCAAAGGAAAGGTCTGTATGCCGAGGGACGAGGAGTTAAGACAGATTTGGGAAGCACATGGTATCCCTTATTCTATGCATCCCGGAGGCACCAAGCTATACAGGGATCTAAGGGAACGATTTTGGTGGCCTGATCTTAAGCGGGAAGTTACTAAATTCGTGGGGAAATGTCTGACGTGTTAGCAAGTTAAAGCTGAATACCAAGTTCCATCGGGATTGCTTTAGCCAATCGAGATTCCGCAGTGGAAGTGGGAAAGAATTACCATGGACTTCGTTAGTGGGCTTCCCTTACACCTACTAAGAAGGACTCGGTATGGGTAATAGTGGACCGTCGACCAAGTCCGCGACTTTATCCCGTGAAGAGTTGATTATTCTCTTGAAATTGGCTAAATTATATGTGGCGTAAATTGTGAGGCTACATAGAGTGCCGTGTTCATCATTTTGAATAGAGACCCAAGATTTACGCCTCGCTTTTAGAGGTCACTTCATCAAGCTTTAGGCACTAAGTTGGATTTCACTCTGACTTTTCATCCACAATCGGTAGGGGCAATCGAATGGGTAATCCAGGTGTTAGAAGATATGTTGAGGGGCTGTGTGATGGATTTTAGAGGAAGTTGGGAAGAATATTTGCCTCTAGCGGAATTTGCGTACAACAATAGCTATCAAGCTAGCATTCGGATGGCACCGTATGAAGCATTGTATGGTTAGAGGTGTCAAACTCCTACGTGTTGGACTGAATTAGGGGAACGTTGAGTTTTGGGTCTAGAGTTAGTGGCAGAATTCGAAGAAAAGGTTGAGATAATTCAGGCACGGTTAAAGGAAGCATCTGATGATAGAAGTCTTATGCGGATCTCAAGCGAAAGGAAATAGAATTTGATGTGGGAGACCAGGTATTCCTTAAGGTTTCACCTTGGAAGAAGGTGATGAGATTCGGTCGCAAAGGAAAGTTAAGTCCAAGGTTTATAGGACCCTATCGAGTGTTAAAGCGAGTTGGACCAGTGGCATACCAGCTAGAGTTGCCACAAGAGTTGTAGCAGATGCATGACGTATTCCATGTATCCATGCTACGTCGCTACTGATCGGATCCATCTCATGTGGTACCAGTTAAAGAAGTGGAGCTAAGGCCAGACTTATCTTACGAGAAAGAGTCGATTTAGATCTTGGAACGAGACGTGAAAATATTAAGTCAGTTCCCCTAGTCAAAGTGTTGTGGCGCAATCATAGATCAGAGGAAGCTTTGTGGGAGCCAGAGGAGGCAATGCAACAGCAATACCCTCATTTATTTTAGCCAGGCAATTTCGAGGACTAAATTATTTTAAGGGGTAGAACGTAACATCCGAAAATGGGCCTATGCATTTTGATTTAATTATACAAAATGGCATGTCTTATGTATTATGAATGTATGGTGAACATTTTTGGAAACTTGGAAATGTTAAGTTTAAAAGAGGAAAGTGAACATTTTTGGAAACTTGGAAATGTAAGGAAATGTTTTAGAAATGTTAAGTTTAAAAGAGGAAACTAAAACAAGGTGGTCTTAAGAAAATTAATAGAAGAAATTTGACACAAGAACGGGCTTGGAGAAGTGGCTAGGAGGCACCACTTAAAGCCCAGTAAGTGACGCCACAATCAAGGGGGAAGGAGCCTAGGTTCGAGTCACGTGGGAAGCAAATAAAAGAGTTTTATTTTGTTGCAAGGAGCAAGGGAGTAGGACGGCACCAAGGCACTTGGGGAAGAGTTTAATTCTCTTTAAAATTCAGCTAAATAGGTGGATCAATGATGGATAATTATTGTTTAAGAGATAAGGGATAATTAAGGGATTATTTCCATTAATTTTTTAATAAAGATAAGAGAAGTGATGGCCAAGTAAGGGAGTCTTGGCCTAGTAATTTCGACAAAAGGAGGAAAATAAGGCTATTCATCAATCTTCTCTTTTCCATTGAAGTCTCTGCGAAAATTTCCTAGCAAACTCTCTCCTTTCTCTTATTTTTGCCATAGCCAAATCTTTTCTCCATAAGTCCACCATTGCGAATCCCATAGTGACTCTTTTCCTCTATTTTCTTTTGATAAACCGACAACACGATAACCTTTAGCCGATTTCTTGTTAAGTTCCAAAAGCGTAAAACTTGCTATTATCAAGACCATAGCCGAATAGTTTGAGACTTCAAGCAAGGGGTTGTCGACTTGTGCATTAAGGGTAAGCTTAGTGATTATCGATTTCTATTCTTTTTCTTCTAAAATTAAAATCGAAACCAGGAAATCTAACCCCATTATTATGTTAGTCGAAACTTGGAAAGAAGGCTTCGATATCTGTCCATAAGTCGACCATAAGGAAGGAATCTTCCAAGATCTAAGGTGAGGAAGACATTCGGCCACAGGCCACTTTTACCATGTTTACATGTTAGAAATTAATCTAACATGTGTCACAGTGATTTCGATAGATACCAAGGGGCTAAATAGAAATTTTAGATTTCAAATCACAAGGTAAAGTATATATATATGCAATCGGCCAACGCTTATTTTAGCACTAGATCTATTTTCTTACATGATTTAAAAGCCGAAAACTAATCTATGAAGGGATTTAATACCAGCCAATTACAAGGAAGGGAGTCTACAACATTCCGGGATTTGATTAGTAAACAAATCGGCACCAAGGTAAGTTTTAGTGTACTAATCCTACTAGGATTTGGATTTATGGCCGAATGGCTCTTTACTAAGTATTAAATGATTGATTAAATGTAGAGATTTAAGATCTAAGGCATTAGATCAAGCTTTTCGGATTTGGATTGGAAACCTTGTTTAATCGGTGTGTACCTACACTATCTTTAATAAGATTTATGGCTAAAATTTAATATGAGCATGTTTATAAGAATGTGAATATGGCTAAAGTACCATGCTATGGTACAAAGTACTGTGTATGTTTCCTACTCCTACTAGGATTATGTTAAATATCCAGAACGACACACATATGACATTATAAGAATGTGAAATAAGAATTTGGCATGTTAATGCAAGATATGTATGATATGGGGCATATGGGTTATATGAAAAGGGAAGTGAATGTGGTGACCTAAGACCCACGAATGTGATGATAAGAACGATATCGAATGTGGTGACCTAAGACCACGATATCCGAATGTGGTGACCTAAGACCACGAATTTTATAAGGGCGATGAGCACGCCGATCGCAATGACGCCTTCGATGGTGTGTAGGGATAGAGGTTGACTTAGTAGTCCCCACGGTGTGTAGGATGGTACGGGTGATGTGTAGCGGATGGCATATAGGTTTGGGTTGGGTTGCATCATTATTTCCTATCTCATTATATGAATATGCATGTAATATGTGAACATATGCCTAAATTGTTAAATTTTAGTGTTGGTTACACATTGAGTCTGCTTGACTCACCCTTGTGGGATTATTTTTCGTAACGATCAAGAATGGACCGGTCGGCAGGAGCTTAAAGGTGGCCATGCACAAAGAAGGAATTTATTTAATTTGGATTTTATTTCATTAAGTACTTTGAATTTTTTTTTTAGAATTATTTGATGTAATAAGGCCATAGTAGAACTACTTTACTTTGCTTTTATTTATTAAGCTTGCACACTTTTATTTATTAAAAGATTAAGTAAATTTATTTTAAATCAAAGCCTAAACATTTTGTCACCTAAAGTAAATGATTTTAATAATGGAATAAACTAGTTTTCAACTCAAGCCCAACCCAAAACAATCTTTCGTTCAAAACACACAAGATTTTCCTAAGTAACAAAAAGAATTTGAAACGGTTTACACCGGGGAACATACCAAATCC
Source organism: Gossypium rotundifolium (assembly GCA_025506655.1). NCBI lineage: Eukaryota > Viridiplantae > Streptophyta > Magnoliopsida > Malvales > Malvaceae > Gossypium > Gossypium rotundifolium. Next base: position 177,200,855 of record CP106724.1, read on the forward strand.
GGTCAAGGCTCATGGGCCGGGTTTGGGGTGTTTCAATGTGTCTCGATGCCAATGCCATATCCCAGATATGGTCTTACATGGGATTGCCTCATGATGCCGATGCCATATCCCAAATATGGTATTACACGGAGTTTCCTTAACTTGATGTCGATGCCATGTCTCAGACATGGTTTTACACGAGATCTTCCTTTGTCGCCGAAGCCATGTCCCAGACATGGTCTTACACGGGATTTTCCTTGTATGGTGTCGATGCCATGTCCTAGACATGGTCTTATACGAGACCTTCCTTATTCGATGCTGATGCCATGTCCCAGACATGGTCTTACATAGGATCTAAGTTCGATTATGATGCCATGTCCCAGACATGGTCTTATACGGGACCTACATTCCTTGGGTGCCAATGCCATGTCCTAGACATGGTCTTACACGAGCTTTCCTTATCTCATGTTGTGACAAATGTATCCTCGTTATTCTGAAACTTCAAACGGGACTTTCACTTACTTGCTCTTATTAATTTCCTTATTAAAACATTATTAATCAACTTCATGGAAATAATGAAATTTATGTAACATAGCAAGTAATTTAATCATAATAACATATGTAGCAATGAATTCATACAAACTTACCTTGGTACTTAAAGTATGTATAGATGTGCAATTAATCCACGACTTTGTTCTTGCCTTGGTTTCTGTCCGGGCTTCGCATTTCTTGATTATCAAGCTTGGAAGATGAAGAAACCCTAGCTATGGTGCCCTTGAAATTTTCGGCTAGCATGGAGAAGATAAGCACTAATTTTGACTTCTTTTCCCTTTTAATTCTTTAATTTACCAAATGACAAAAATGCCCTTAATGTTTCTTTCTTGAGATTTTTCCATCCCATGTCCATTTTTTTCCATCTTATAAGGGTCTAATTACTAAATAAGGACCTCTACTAATTTTTATGATGCTATTTAATACTTAAAACTTCTAGAATCTCATATTTTCTAATCTTTGCTATTTAGTCCTAATGGACAATTTATTCACTAATTAATAAAATTCCTTTATGAAATTTCCACACAATCATGCAAACACCTCATAAGCCACATAAAATTATTAAAACACATATTTTTACTTCAGATTTGTGGTCTCGCACCACTATTTTGACTAGGCCCTAAGTTGGGCTGTTACATAATTTCCACTATTTCACTGATGTATGACCAATTTTATCACTTTTACAATTTGTTCCTTTTATGAATTTTTCATGAAAATCACTTAGAAAAAGATGTTTATCATACATCAAACTTTCATATTCTTCCTTAGAACATCAAAATACATGCATGTCATACATGGGTAAATTTTTGAACATAAACCCCAGCTCAAAATATAGCTAGAAATAGCTAAATTGAGCTACGAGGATCTCAAAAATTCAAAGAACATTAAAAACGGGGCAAAGAGGCACTTACAATCAAGCTTGGAAGATGAACAAACCCTAGCTATATCTTCCTTAGGGAATTGCGGCTAAGGAGAAGAAGATGGACACACTTTTTGACTTATTTTTCCTTTTTAATTTTTTATTTACCAAATGACAAAAATGCCCTTAATGATCCTTTCTTGAGATTTTTCCTTTCCATGTCTATTTTTGTCCATCTTAACATATAATGGTCTAATTGGTAAATAAGGAGTTCTAATAATTTTTATGATGCTATTTCATACTTAAACCTTCTAGATTCTCATATTTTCTAATCCTTGGAATTTAGTCTTAATGGACAAATTGCTTACTAATTAATAAAATTCCTTCATGAAATTTTCACACAATTATGCAAATACCTTGTAAGGCTCATAAAAATCATTAAAATACATATTTCTACTTCGAATTTGTGGTCTCGCACCATTATTTCAACTAGGCCCTAAATCAGGCTATTATAATTCACCCCCTTAAGGATTTTCGTCTCCGAAAATCTTACCAGCAAAAAGGTTTGGGTACTGGTTCCTCATAGCCTCCTCAAGTTCCCATGTAGCCACCTCTACCCCATGTCTTTGCCACAAGAATTTCACGAGAGTAATACTTTTTCCTTAACTATTTGACTTTTCGTGCTAGGATCTTAATCGGTTCTTCACTATATGTCATGTCGGGTTGAATTTTAACCTCCGCCGGTGTAATCACATGCGAAGGGTCTGATCGGTAGTGTCGCAACATAGACACGTGAAAGACATCATGAATCTTTTCTAACTCAGATGGCAAAGCCAATCGATAGGCTACTGGCCATATCCTCTCGGTGATCTCATATGGTCCGATAAAACGCGTACTCAGTTTGCCTTTCCAGCCAAATCTAAGAACTTTCTTCTATCGCAACAATTTCAAGAATACTCTATCACCGACTTGATACTCGATCTATTTTCGTTTCAAATCCAAGAAGTGTTTTTTGTTTATCAGAAGAAGCTTTTAAACAATCTCGAATCACCCTTACTTTCTCTTCGATTTCTCTAACCAGGTCAACCCCGTGAATCTGATTTCCTTAAGTTCAGTCCAATATAAAGGCGTTCGACACTTACGCCCATACAAATCCTCATAAGGCTCCATTTTCAAACTTGATTGAAATTTGTTATTATAAGCAAACTATACCAACGGTAAGTACTTTTCCCAGTTTCCCTGAAATTAAGAACACAACACCAGGGCATATCCTCAAGTATCTGTATTAATCTCTCCGACTGTCCGTCAGTTTGGGGGTGAAAAGCAGTACTAAAACTCAACTTTGTACCCAAAGCATCTTGCAACTTTTTCTAAAATATGGACTTGAATCTCTGCTCTCTATCTAATATAATCGATATAGGCACTTCATGAAGCCTTACAATCTCTGAAACATACAAGTTTGCAAACTTATCAAGTGAGTACTCAACACGTACAGGTATGAAATGGGCTGACTTCATAAGTCTATCGACTACGACCCATACAACATCTTTCTTGCTCGGTGTCAACGGCAAACCCAAACATGACCCCATTTCCACTCAGGAGCCATAATTGGTTGAAGCAAAATCGAAGGTACTTGGTGTTCAACTTTCACTTGCTGACAAATTGAGCATCTTGATACAAACTCAGAAATATCTTTCTTCACACTTGGCCACCAATACCATTTCCTCAAGTCGTTGTACATCTTGGTGCTACCTGGATGTATAGATAGGCGTCCACTATGTGCCTCAGGCAAAATTTATGAATGAGCTCATCATTCTTCGGTACACAGAATTTGTGTCTGAACATCAAACATCCATCTGAATTAATCCAAAAATCAAACTCAATACCTAACTCGCACTGAACTTTTTTGGCTTGCAAGTCACTGTCATCTTTCTGAGCCTCATAAATCTCTTGAAGTAACATCTGTCTAGCCCTCAACTTAGCTAGAATGGAACCATCATCTGACAAAGTCACCCGTGTATTCATAGCTTCAATGCAAACAAGGATTTCTTACTCAAAGCATTGGCAACTACATTCGCCTTTCCTGGGTGGTAATCAATGACCAGCTCATAATCTTTTATTAGCTCTAACCATCTTTGTTGCCTCAAATTCAATTCCTTTTGAGTCATCAAGTACTTTAGGCTTTTATGATCGGTGAATATCTGACATTTCTCACCATACAAATGATGTCTCCATATCTTTAATGCAAACATAATGGCAACTAACTCTAAATCATGTGTTGGGTAATTCTTCTCGTGTGGCTTTAACTATCTAGAAGTATATGCTATCACCTTGCCTTCTTGTATGAGTACATATCCCAATCCATTCAAGGATGCATCGCTGTAGATCACAAATTCTATTCCCGATTCAGGTTGTACTAGAATTGGAGCCTCTATCAATAATGCTTTTAATTTCTCAAAACTCTGTTGACACTTTTCCGTCCATTCAAACTTTACATCTTTCAGAATAGCCTCGCCATCGGGTAGCTATCATAAAAACCCTTGACAAACCATCTTGTAATAGCCACTAGGCCTAGAAAACTTCTCATATCTTACATTCCTCTGGCTTTCACTCGACACTGGCCGAAATTTTGCTTGGATCAACTCAGACTCTAACTCCGAGATAATATGCCCAAAAAATCCAACTTTCTTGAGCCAAAATTCACATTTGTTGAACCTTGGCATACAACTGATTATCTCGTAAAATCTATAAAGCCGTCCTCAAGTGCTCAGCATGCTTATGCTCATCACAGGAATATATCAGTATGTCATCAATAAAGATAACCACAAACTTATCCAAGTATGGTCAAAAAATGCAGTTCATTAAATCCATAAACACCACAGGGGCATTTGTTAAACCAAAAGGCATGACTAAAAATTCGTAATGCCCATACCTCGTCCAAAATGCAATTTTCGACACATCTGAATCTTTCACTCTTAACTGATAATACCCTGATCTCAAATCTATCTTGGAAAACACAGTGGCCCCTTTCAAATGATTAAAAAATCGTCGATCCTTGGCAATGGGTACTTGTTCTTTACAGTTACCTTATTAAGCTACCGATAATCTATGCATAATCTCATAGAACCATCTTTCTTTTTCACAAATAACACTGGTTCACCCCATGGAGAATAACTCGGTCGTGCGAAACCTTTGTCCGTTAAATCTTACAACTCTGCCTTCAATTACTTCACCTTAGGTGGAGCCATTTTGTAAGAAGCAATTGATATCGGTACAGTACCAGGAGCTAACTCAATGCCAAATTCAACCTCTCTAACCAAAGGCAACCCTGATAATTTTTCTGGGAAAACATCTCGATACTCACATACTATCAGTACTGATTCAATCTTTAACTCAATTTCTTTAGCATTCATAATGAAGGCAAGATAGGCTTCATACCCCTTTCTTACATACTTCTGAGCAGACATATGGGAGATCAATACCGGTGACCTGTCTTGTTCATTTGATTCATTACAAAAAGTGTCCCCATTTTTACATCTCAACTCAATATATTTTTTTCGACAATTTACTATCACATCATGAGTGGTTAACCAGTCCATACCAAGAATTATATCAAATTTATCAAATGGCAATAGCATGAGATTTGCCTTAAAATAATGACCTCTAATCATCAATGGGCAATCTTTACATACCTTTTCAACTAGTACATATTTTCCTAAAGGATTGGACACTTTAATCATGAACTCTACACTCGATAGGCATGCTTATACTAGATACTAATTTCATGCAAATGTATGAATGGGTAGACCCTGGATCAATTAAAGCAACAACATTATTATCATGGAGAGAAAATGTACACGTAATTACATCAGGGTATGATGCCTCTTCGTGAGATGGCATAAGTCCTTGCAGGCGCTCTACCCTCAGATCTTGCAGCCTGTTCTCTAGGAGTATTATTACTACTCGTCCCACTACCCGGGTTTCTATGTTGTCTCCCTCTAGTAGTGGTTCTTGCTCTTGCACTCTAAATTTTCTCTTTTTCAATCATCTTAGGGCATTCTTTAATAGAATGATCTTGGGAACCACATTTGAAACATGCCCTCTCATGTGCTCGGCACTCACCTGGATGACGACTGCCACACTGTGGGCATTCCAGTCTATTAGGTTGGGTATTCCCAACACTAGCAACTGAGGTAGTTTGAGCCTTATTTTCGGAGTACTGCTTACTCTTACTTCTGTTTGAAAACCCGACTAAAGTAGCTGATCGGGTAGGGAAGTCTCTCGATCTCTTGGACGAGGACTGAAATGACTTGCTCATTTGTCTCTTTCTTGAGTCAGGAGACTCCATCTCAGCTTTTCTTTTCTCTTTCACCAATTACTCGACTTTACAAGCCCGATCTACTAGCACAACAAATTCCTTCAACTCGAGTGCACCAACAAATAATCTGATATCTTCATTTAATCCGTCCTCAAACCTCTTACACATGAGGGCTTCAGAGGACATATATTCACGAGCATACCTACTAAATCTTACAAATTCACGCTCATACTTAGTTACTGTCATCTTACCTTGTTTCAATTCAAGGAATTCCTTCTTTTTCTGGTCGATGAATCTTTGACTGATATACTTTTTCCAGAATTCTTCTTGGAAAAACTCTCATGTGATCCTTTCCTTTGGTACAACTGATATAAGGGTATTCCACCATTGATAAGCTGAATCCCTCAAGAGAGAAACTACACATTTCATGCACTCATCAGGTGTGCAAGATAATTCATCAAATACCCTAATGGTATTTTCAAGCCAAAATTTGCTATTTCCAGATCGTCATCTTTACTAGCCAAAAATTCCTTGGCTCCTTGCTTTCGGATTCTATCAATCGGAGGCTTTTCTCTTCTTACTACTTCTACCACTTAGGGAGCTACAAGGGTAGGTTGAGGAATAGTCGGGGATGGAGGGGGTTGTGCATTTGGGTTCACACGAACAAACATCGTATACCATGCATTCATTATGTCGAGAAAGGCTTCCCTAGCCTCTTCTCCTTCTCTCTGACTCACGGTCGTAGGTCTATTCTTATTTTCATTGGGCATCGTCCCTTCAGCAGAAGCTGGCGCGTTACTTTCTACATCATCCGCCACAGCTCCATCGGGATCCATTTACTATATGAAAACACAATTTAAATCATCAAGAGTCGTCACACTATCATTATATAAATACTCATAAGTATGACATGTATAGCTAGACTCATGTATACGCAACGTTAGTCTGAGAATCGACTAAACCGTAGCTCTGATATCACTAAATGTAACACCTCTTACCTGTGTCTGATGCAGGGATAGGATACGAGGCATTATCAAACTTAACTTGCTTAAACATACATTATCGGGATATAAAATTTCTTTTCAAACTTAAAACTTTTCATTCATATTCATAACATCCTTATTATGGGCCTACGAGGCCCTAAACATACTTACAAGAGGTTTTGGAATTAATTTGGAAACTTTTACGCTCTTAGAAAATTTTTACCTAAATAGAGGCCACACGTTCGTGTGAAGTGGGACACACCCGTGTGGGCAAGCCGTGTAGTCACACATGCCCATGCCTCTTATCCGTGTAGAAATTAATTTTTATTGTGAACCTACAAGGTTTTTCACACGGCCGGACACACGCTCGTGTCTCTTACACGGCCTAGACACGCCCGTATCCTCACCTATGTGCGTAAACCTTAGCATTCTGTTTATGACGTCAGTAACTTCTATACATGCTATACTCAAAATAAATCAACATTGCTATACCAAAATAGTGATTGATAGTGTGATTCGAGCTCGACGTTCTACAATCCCCGAGCTAGCTTGGCGACACTACAAGGAAAAAGGAAAAGAGAAGGGTAAGCATATAGCTTTGTAAGTTTGCATGAAATTTATATAGCAACATCATTGCTCATAATAAACTCTTCCATCTCATGAAACAATAGCAACATAAGTCTCAAATGCTTAGGCATACTTACTCATACTTACTCTTACCCATCTCATATCACTTTATGATTTCATAACTTGTATTTTACTCATGGTACCTGTATTCACTTAGTCACATAGTTTAGCACTTATGCAATTATAAACATAAACTCAAAATTTTCATCATCCTTAACGTAAATGGAACTCAATGCCATCCTTGTATAACTTGGCTCTATATCATCTTTACAATGTCTTCTATACGTATATAGCTCTTTTATCCGATGAATTACATGAAATATCGGAGGATACTCAATCTCATCTTGCATGTATCTCGATACCAATGCCACATCCCATATATGGTTTTACATGGGATCACCTCTTGATGCCGATGCCATATCTTAGATATGGTCTTACGTGGGATCTCTTAGCTCGATGTCGATGCCATGTCCCATACATGGTCTTACACGAGATCTTTCTTTGGTATCGAAGCCATGTCCTAGACATGGTCTTACACGGGACTTTCCTTATATGGTGTCGATGCCATGTCCCAAACATGATCTTAGATAGGACATTCCTTATATGGTATCGATGCCATGTAACATTCGGGATTTACGGGTTTTATATTTATTATGTTTCTATGTGTTGGCATGCTCCACTTGTTAATTTATTGGGTTTGGGTTTAGGGGAGAGCTGGCTGGGACAGACTTTATGAGTTATTGCTTACGATTAGTTGACACAAGAATTAGAGTAATAAAGTGGCATGAGATGCCACTTAAGAGGCAGGTAAGTGATGCCACAGAGGAGTATTGAGGGAGCAGGTTCAAGTCGCATAGCTTGTCTATGGAATTCTTTTTCTGGCGTCAAGAAGGGATGTGGTGGATTTCGGCATGGACACTTAAAGGGTAGAGTGTTGATCAGGTCAAACATTTCAAATGGGAGGCCAAGAGTGAAAGGGGGAAGTTTGAATCTTTCAACCAATTCAAATGAGGGGAGTGGAGTGAGAGTAGGAGGGGTGAAGGGGTGTGGCTAAATTTTTGATTAGTGTTGGGGGGATTCGATCAAAGGTGGTGGCTTTCGATTTTGGTGAGTGTAGGTGCCAAAATTTTTGAAGTGTTTAGCAATTTGGTGTGGGAGCTTTTTCATTCGGCATTTGGGTGTTTGTTCATTTTGGAAAGTTTTGGCTCTTTTCTTTGTTGGCCGAAACTCTTAGGCTTATTGTTGTTCATTCTTCATTCAGCTAAAAACTAAAACCATCTTCTCCCTCTCTTTTTTTTTGGCATTTTGGTAACTTGAGTACATTACTTCACCATCAAAAGCCAAAAAAATTCTCTTTTTTTCTTTTGTTCAAACTTGATTTGCATTTGATAACCCCTTAACTGAACACTCCTATCACCTCCTCTATTTCATCATTTTTTTCTTCATTTGTCTCTTCTTAGCCGAATCCTCATCTCATACCCTGGGGATTCATCTTTTGTTTTCATCTGCTCAAGCCGAAACCTATTCCCATTCCTTCTCTTTGGGTTTTTGCATCCACTTTTCTATTCTTCTTAAGCCAAATCTCCCTTGTGTGTTATCTCCTTTCATTTGTTGTTGTTCCAGAGGGTTACCGTCACTCTTTCTCCCAACCTTCTCGATCGATTTCTTCCTATTTGGGTGGTAAGTGACTCCTTCTTTTTTGATTCTTCCGTATTCTCTTGTTGATTATTAACCGAATGGGGGTTTACTTGGTGATTTGGGTGCTTTGGTCGAATGTAGGAGGGGATTGGTTCTCGTATTCTTTCTGCATCTAGCCAGCGTTTGAAGGGTTATTGGGGACAATCGGTTTAGGTCGATCAAGGTAAGGTCATACCATTCGCTTGGCCGAAGGCCACTTCTTCTAATCTATATCTTGGAGAACTGAATCTAATTTGGTGATGTGAAGGGACTTCGGTGACTCCTCAATCCAAGTTTAGTAGCCTCCAGTTTCTATCAATCTAGGTAAGAATCCTCTTCATTTTGAGCGTATATTCTTATTTTTATTTAATGCCTTAACCCGGTCTTCTGACCAAGATATCTTTCATGGAATCGAATACCAGCCATGTAAAGGAGGGGGTTAGACCCGTAGTCCTAGCCCCTAAGTTCAAGAAGCGTGCTATTTCAGCAGTATAAGACTGGCCATCGGGTTATGGATCAACTTCAGAGCAGGATAGTCAGATAGCCGTCGTCCCTGCTAGCATAGGTGTCGACATAGAAAGAATAGTATTCCATGCTATCAGGTGTGTAAAATTTCACATTCTGTTATTAATGTGTGTTATTAACTACTTTGGTTGAAAAGCCGAAGTGACTGGTTAGAAAGTCATTATACCCTTGTGGGTAAAGCTGGGAATACCAGGTAAGGAGTTATAACGTTTTATTAATGGGTATGAAAATGTATGCTGTAATCTGTCACTTTGTTGAGAGCATGTTGCATACATTTAATATGTATGTTTTGCATGGGTTTGGTATGTGACGCGGAATGGGAAGTGTTAGAGACTATCACAGTGATTTGGTACCATAAGTGGGTTGGCCCCACATATATCTAATTCGGTGACCATGTCTTGGTGGCTTGGTGCCATGGTGGTTTAATACCGTATATATATATATATATATATCTATGATTCAGTGACTCATCCTAGTGGTTTGGTACCACAGTGTGTTGGCCCCACATACATTCATCAGGGATTGTGAAGGTGGTTTGGTACTACGGTGGGTTGGCCCCACAAATGTTAATAGTGACTCTATCACGGTGATCTAGTATCACGGTGGTCTGGAACCACGAGTGGCTTGGTGCCACATATGAGGTGTGTAGCAGATGGAGGGTTGATTGTAGAAATCCCTACGGTGTGATAGGCTGGTACGGGTGGTGTGTAGATGATGGAAAATTAGGTTGGGATGGGACACATTACATTCATATTTATATATGCAATGTTGAGTGGGCTAAGGCCAATATGCAAATTTGGGGCTTGAGGCCATTTATGTGACATAAGGGGATTTATACACTAAGTCGTGGAGACTCACCCCTCTGCTTAATTTTGTAGGTAACCAGTAGGTCATGGATTTGGGAGCCGAGGCAGACTCGTGGAGGCCATAAAATGTTTCTTTTCGTAAACTTGTTTCCTTTCTACAAATTATTTTAATTAGGGATTTTGTTATGTAATAAGGCCTTATTAAGTTAATATTTAGTTTTCCTTATTTATTATTCATTTAAGATATGTCATTATTATATTTTAACATGAAAGTTAAGATGAAATTTTTAAAACATAAGTAACATAAAATAACCATTTTCTCTCAAGTGCCAACAAAGATAACAAATGATCGTTTTAACTCAATTCAAGAATTTTTCTTAAACTGCAAACCACTGTTTTCAAAACATCACCCTAGATGAAAAGTTTTCAAACTTAGGGTATATTCTTAAGATTTTAAAATTTGTTCTTACAACTTTTCCCTGTGACATTCCAGATCTGGTCGTAACATCTAGACCGAGTTTGGGGTATTACAATTTTGGTATCAGAGCCTAGGTTGCAAAACTCGGGTGTGGAATGGGTTCAACAATGTTTTATAAAGTTGATTCAAAATTTTATTTAAGAAAATATTTTAGTTGGAGTATGGCACCCGAGTCAACAAGCACCCGATCCATGCGGTAAGTATTTTAATTGTTGGTTGTGTTTGCATGAAATGATTTTATTGTATTATGATTACTAGTATTAAGGGATCCAAACTTTAGAGACTGAAACCTCTAGGTATAGATATGAATCAGCGAGAATTACTTTTTAATGCCATTTCTCATAAGACTGCTCGGTATTAAACAGTGAAAGAAAGTACTAACTAATAAAGCTCTTAATCAAATTAAATCGTATCAGTAGCCATGAGTACTAGGGGATGTGGGCGTATCATGCGTGGCCGTGGTAGAGGCCAGAGTGTTGGGTCTGAACCCTTGGAATCTGATCATGGGTCAGAAAATGATGTACCAGCACCACCAGTTGCGGAAGTAAAATTTCAGGATCAAACAGACGGAGACGATGCTGTGTCCCAAGCAATGTTACGTGTATTGGAAAGAGTCACTGGAGCGAGCATGGGTTCTAGGGCTCAGAAATCTGTGTCTGAACGACTCTGAGCCAATGGAGCGGAAATGTTTAGGGGCATTTCTGGCGCAGCTCCTAACGTAGCTGAGTATTGGCTAGAAGCAGTTGAGCATATTATGGATGATCTTAACTTCACGGAGGAGGATAAGTTAAAAGGAGTTGTGTCTCTTCTTCGAGACGAGGCGTATTAGTGGTGGCTCACGGTCAGGGATGGTACAGTGGCTGACCGTATTACCTAGTGGCTCTTGAGGACAGCATTCCAAGGGAAGTACATTGGATTAAGTTATGTGGATACATAGCGTAGGGCATTTCTAAATTTGGTTCAGGAAAATAAATCGATGGCTGAGTATGAGGCGAAATTTATGCGTCTTAGTCATTATGCCTGGGGTATTATTGTTACAGACCATGAGCGTTGTGTGCGGTTTGAGGATGGCCTGAGGGATGAATTGTGAGTACTGATATCTCCACAACGAGACAGAGAATTTATTGTTTTAGTGGAAAAGGCTAAGATAGCCGAGAAAGTGAAGCGGTCCAAAAGCAGAATCAAGATAGGGATAGAAGTAGAAATAAAAGGAACTTTAGATCGTTAGGGTTAGCTGGGGGTTTTCAGAAGAGGCCTAGGTTGGATGGGTCGAGTCGTGTTGCGAGACTTGTTGTTGACAGTGGGCCTTAGAGGTGTGCTAGATGCGATAGATCTTATTCAGGTGAGTGTTGGATGGGTAATAGAGGATGTTTCAGGTGTGGGTCTACTGATCATCGGGTAAAAGACTGTCCACAAGAGTTGGGTAGAGTGCGGTCAGTAGGACAGAGTTATGTTCAGCTGGATAGAGGTGGTCAGCAACCAGAGAGAGGTTGTGGTCCAGCAAGAGGGGGTAATGGTTTTGCTCGTAGACGTGGAGCACTGGGCAGATGTGCTAGAAACACGGATGCAAGGCAGCCTGGGTTAGTCTATGCAGTCAGACGCCGAGAGGAGGGTGATGCACTGGACGTCATAACCAATATGTTTCTTATTTATGGATTGCCTTTTACTGTACTGATTGAGTTTCGGTCAACACATTCTGATGTTGCTAGTGATATATCGGGAGCTCTGAACATAGACTCTAAGTTTGCCTCTAGGGAGATGACTGTACTTAGCCCTTTAGGATAATCTGTAGTGGTGAATAAACTCTTTAGGGATGTACCTCTAGAAGTTTAAGGGATGGTTTTTTCAGCTGATCTGATGGAACAACTGTTTGGGGAGTTCGATTTAATCTAGGTATGGACTGACTAGTGAAGTATCGAGGAAACTTGGATTGTGCTGCCAAGCATATGGTGTTAAGGACTCCCGAGGATGATGTGGTAGTGGTGATAGGTAAAAGGAGGAACTACTTGTCTAATGTAGTGTCCACTTTAAAGGCTGAAAGAATGGTGAGGAAAGGATGTGAGGCATACACAACTTTTGTTTGTGCTCTAGAAGCCAAGGAATTAACTGTGGGGATGTTAGAACAGTGAAGGAGTTTTCGGATGTTTTCCTAGAAGAGCTTCCAGGATTACCTCCGGATCGCTAGGTGGAAATCGGTATTGATCTTCTTCCGCGGATAGCGCCCTGTCTATTGCCCCATATAGAATGATGCCAAAGGAGTTGGTGGAATTGAAAGCCCAAATTCAAGAACTGTTGGATCGGGGTTTTATCTGACTGAGTGTGTCACTTTGGAGAGCACTGGTGTTATTTGTTAAGAAGAAGGACGGATCAATGCGTATATGCATTGACTACCGTCAGTTGAATAAGTTGACCATCAAGAATAAATACCTGCTGCCGAGGATTGACGATTTGTTCGACCAACTGAAGGGGGCTTCAGTCTTCTCGAAGACAGATTTGAGGTCGGGATATCATCAGGTTAAGGTCAAGGAAGCAGATATTCATAAGACAGCATTTTGAACTCGCTATGTTCACTATGAGTTTTTGGTGATGCCGTTTGGGTTGACGAATACGCCAGCTGCGTTTATGGATATGATGAACCGGGTATTCCAACCCTATCTAGACTAGTTTATAGTGGTGTTCATAGATGACATCCTGGTATATTCCAAGACGGAAGAAGAGCATGATTCGCATCTTTGGGTGGTTCTACAGATTCTAAGGGAGAAGCAGTTGTACGCCAAATTCAGTAAGTGTGAATTTTGGTTAAGAGAAGTTACCTTTCTGGGCCATGTTGTGTCTGTTGAGGGGATTAGGGTTGATCCGGAAAATTGAAGCTATGTTGGATTGGAAATTGCCTAAGTCTGTGGCAAAAATTCGAAGTTTTCTTGGTCTGGCTGGGTATTACAGAAGGTTTGTTGAGGGGTTCTCATTGATTGCGGTGCCATTAACCAAGTTGTTGCGGAAAGGGGTACCATTTGTCTGGTCTGATAAGCAACAGGAGAGTTTTGAGAAGTTGAAGAGGATCTTGACTGAGGTTCCAGTATTGATACAGGCTGAGGTCAGAAAAGAGTTTGTCGTTTACTGCGATGCATCACACACAGGTTTGGGATGTGTGTTGATGGAGGAAGGGAAGGTGGTAGCATATGCGTCTCGATAGTTGAGATCGCATGAGGTGAATTATCCCATGCATGATCTGGAATTGGCTGCAGTAGTGTTTGCTTTGAAGATCTGGAGGCATTATCTGTATGGGGAGAAATCCATTATTTATATAGATCACAAGAGCCTAAAATATCTCTTTACTTAGAAGAAGTTGAATTTAAGGCAGCGGAGATAGATCAAATTATTAAAAGATTATGACTGCTCGATCGAGTACCACCCAGGTAAAGCTAACGTGGTGGCGGATGCATTGAGTCATAGGGTGATCACCGACTTGAGAGCAATGCTTGCTCATCTCAGCTTATATGATGATCAAAGCTTATTGGCCGAACTTCAAGTGAAGCCTTCTTGGGTCAGTTAGATTAGAGAGAAGCAGTTGGCTGATGAGTTGTTAAGTTCAAAGTTTCAGTTAGTGGCAGGTGACGGGTTAGCAGATTTCAGTGTGAATAGTGATGGGGTATTATATTTTCGGGGAAAGACTTGTATGCCAAAAGATCTTGAGTTGAGACGTAAGATATTACAGGAAGCGCATAGTAGCCCATACGCTATGTATTCGAGAGAGTAAGATGTATCAGAACCTACGAGAATGGTTTTGGTGGCCGGGTCTGAAGCGAGAGGTAACCAAATTTGTGAGTAAATGCTTGACATGTCAGCAGGTGAAGGCGGAACATCAGTTGCCTTCGAGGTTATTGCAACTGGTGAAAATTCTGCAGTGGAAGTAAGAAAGGATTAGATGGACTTTGTTAGTGGGCTAGCTCTTAGCCTACTAAGAAGGATTTAGTATCGGTAATTGTTGATCGATTGAAGAAGTCCGCTCATTTCATACCGGTTCGTGTTGACTACTCTCTTCAAAAGTTAGCTAAGCTGTATGTAGCAGAGATTGTAAGGTTGCATAGGGTACCATTGTCTATCATATCAGACAGAGACCCCAGGTTTACGTCGAGGTTCTAAAAGGTGTTACATCAAGCGTTGGGTACAAGACTGGACTTCAGCATAGCCTTTCATCCACAGAATGATGGTCAGTCTGAGAGGGAAATTCAAATCTTGGAGGATATGTTGAGAGGTTGTGTCATTGACTTTCGGGGTAGTTGGGAGGAGTTTCTACAATTGGTAGAATTTGCATACAACAACAGCTACTAGTCTAGTTTTCAGATGGCACCCTATGAAGCATTGTATGGACCGAGATGTCGTACTCCTACTTGCTGGACAGAATTGGGTGACCGTCAGATCTTGGGTTTGGAATTGGTTTCAGAGACAGAAGAAAAAGTTAAATTGATTCAAACTCGGTTAAAGGAAGCGTCTGACAGGCAAAAATCATATGCAGATCTGAAGCGGATGGAGATAGAGTTTGCAATAGGTGATCAGGTTTTCTTGAAAGTTTCACCATGGAAGAAGGTGATGAGGTTTGGACGGAAGGGTAAGCTAAGTCCTAGATTTATCGGGTGTTATAGGATTTTGAAACGTGTGGGACCAGTGGCATATCAGCTCGAGTTACCTTCAAAATTGAAATAGATACATGATGTGTTCCATGTCTCAATGTTGAGGTGTTACCGTTCAAATCCATCTCACATTGTGCCGATGGAGGAAATTGAAGTAAGAGCAGACCTGTCCTTTGAAGAGGAACCAGTATAGATCTTAAATCGAGATGTTAAGGTATTGAGGAGGAAATTAGTCCCTTTGGCTAAAGTGTTATGGTGGAATCATGGTTCAAAGGAAGCTACATGGGAGCCAGAGGATGTGATGCGACAGCAATACCCTCATTCTTTTGACCAGGTAATTTCGAGGCCGAAATTTCTTTAAGGGGTAGAAATGTAACATCCGAGATTTAGGGGTTTTGCATTTATTATGTTTCTATGTGTTGGCATGTTCTATTTGTTAATTTGTTGGGTTTGGGGGCCCCGATAAGGGTCAGGGTTAAGCCAAAGCCTTGGCTAAAATTTCTATTTTTGGGCACTTTAGGGGAGAGCTGGCTGGGACAGGCTTTTTGAGTTATTGCTTATGATTAGTTGACACAAGAATTGGAGTAGTAAAGTGGCATGAGATGCCACTTAAGAGGGAGCTAAGTGACGCCACAGGGGAGCAGTGAGGGAGCAGGTGTCGAGTCGCATAGCTTGTTTTTGGAATTCTTTTTTTGGCGTCAAGAAGGGAGGTGGTGGATTTCGGCATGGACACTTAAAGGGTGGAGTGTTGATCGGGTCAAACATTTCAAATGGGAGGCCAAGAGTGAAAGGGGGAAGTTTGAATCTTTTAACCAATTCAAATGAGGGGAGTGGAGTGAGAGTAGGAGGGGTGAAGGGGTGTGGCCGAATTTTAGTTAGTGTTGGGGGGATTCGATCAAAGGTGGTGTCTTTCGGTTTTGGTGAGTGTAGGTGCCAAAATTTTTGAAGTGTTTAGCAATTTGTTGTGGGAGCTTTTTCTTTCGGCATTTGGGTGTTTGTTCATTTTGGCAACTTTTGGCTTTTTTCTTTGTTGGCCGAAACTCCTAAGGCTATTGTTGTTCATTCATCATTCAACTAAAAATCGAAACCATCTTCTCCCTCTCTTTTTTTTTTTTGCATTTCGGTAACTTGAGTACATTACTTCACCATCAAAAGCCGAAACAATTCTTTTTTTTTCTTTTGTTCAAACGTGTTTTGCATTTGATAACCCCTTAACTGAACCCTCTTATCACCTCCTCCATGTCATTATTTTTTTCTTCATTTGTCTCTTCTTAGCTGATTCCTTATCTCATACCCTGGGGATTCATCTTTTGTTTTCATCTGCTCAAGCTGAAACCTATTCCCATTCCTTCTCTTTGGCTTTTTGCCTCTACTTTTCTATTCTTCTTAAGTCGAATCTCCCTTGTGTGTTCATCTCCTTTCATTCGTTGTTGTTCCAGAGGGTTGCCGTCACTCTTTCTCTCAACCTTCTCGATCGGTTTCTTTTTATTTGGGTGGTAAGTGACTCCTTCTTTTTTGATTATTCCTTATTCTCTTACTGGTTATTAATCGAAGGGGGGTTACTTGGTGATTTGGGTGCTTTGGCCGAATGTAGGAGGGGCTTGGTTCTCGTATTCATTTTACATCTGGCTAGCGTTTGAAGGGTCGTTAGGGACAATCGATTTCGGTCGATCAAGGTAAGGTCATACCATTCGTTTGGCCGAAGGCCACTTCTTCTAATCTATATCTTGGAGAACTGAATCTAATTTGGTGATGTGAAGGGACTTTGGCGACTCCTCAATCCAAGTTTAGTAGCCTCCAATTTCTGTCAATATAGGTAAGAAACCTCTTCATTTTAAGCATATATTCTTATTTTTCTTCAATGCCTTAACCCGATCTTCTGACCAAGATATCTTTCATGGAATCGAATACCAGCCACGTAAAGGAAGGGGTTGGACCCGTAGTCCCAGCCTCTAATTTCAAGAAGCGTGCTGTTTTGGTAGTATGAGACTGGCCACCGGGTTGTGGACCGACTTCAGAGTAGGATAGACAGATAGTCGCCGCCTCGCTAGTGAGGGTGTCGACATAGAAAGTAAAGTATTGCGTGTTATCAGGTGTGTAAAATTTCACATTCTGTTATTAATGTGTGTTATTAACTGTTTGGGCTAAAAAGCTGAAGTGACTGGTTAGAAAGTCATTATAGCATTGTAGGTAAAGCTGGGAATACCAGGTAAGGGGTTATAACGTTTTATTAATGGGTATGAAAATGTATGCTGTAATCTGTCACTTTGTTGAGAGCATGTTGCATTCATTTGATATGTATGTTTTGCATTGGTTTGGTATGTGATGTGAAAGGGGAAGTGTTAGAGACTGTCACAGTGGTTTGGTACCACAAATGGGTTGGCCCCACATATATCTGATTCGGTGACCATGTCTCAGTGGCTTGGTGCCACGATGGTTTAATACCACATATATATATATATATATATATGATTCAGGGACTCGTCCCAGTGGTTTGGTACCACAGTAGGTTGGCCCCATATACATTCATCAGGGATTGTCATGGTGGTTTGGTACCACGGTGGGTTGGCCCTACATATGTTAATAGTGACTCTATCACGGTGATCTAGTATCATGGTGGTCTGGAACCACGAGTGGCTTTGTGCCACATATGAGGTGTCCAGTGGATGGAGGGTTGATTGTAGAAATCCCCACGATGTGATGGACTGGTACGGGTGGTATGTAGAGGACGAAAAATTAGGTTGGGCTGGGACACATTACATTCATATTTGTGTATGCAATGTTGAGTGGGCTAAGGCCAATGTGCGAATTTGGGGCTTGAGGCCATTTATGTGACATAAGGAGATTTATACACTGAGTCGTGGTGACTCACCCCTCTGCTTAATTTTGCAGGTAATCAGTAGATCGTGGATCTGGGAGCCGAGGCAGACTCGTGGAGGCCATAAAATGTTTCTTTTCATAAACTCGTTTCCTTTCTACAAATTATTTTAATTGGGGATTTTGTTACGTAATAAGGCCTTCTTAAGTTAATATTTGGTTTTCCTTATTTATTATTCATTTAAGATATGTCATTATTATATTTTAACATGAAAGTTAAAATGAAATTTTCAAAAGATAAGTAACATAAAATAACCATTTTCTCTCAAGTGCCAACAAAGATAACAAATGATCGTTTTAACTCAATTCGAGAATTTTTCTTAAACTGCAAACCATCGTTTTCAAAACATCACCCTAGATGAAAAGTTTTCAAACTTACGGTATTTTCTTAAGATTTTAAAATTTGTTTTTACAACTTTTCCCTGTGACATTCCAGATCTGGTTGTAGCGTCTAGACCGGGTTTGGGGTTTACATGCCATGTCTCAGACATGGTCTTATACGGGACCTTCCTTATTCGATGCTGATGCCATATCCCAGACATGGTCTTATAAAGGATCTATGTTTGGTGCCGATGCTATGTCCCAGACATGGTCTTATACGGGACCTACATTCGGTGTTGATGCCATATCCCAGATATGGCCTTATACATGACCTTTCTTATCTCTTAGCATGATATAGGTATCCTCGTTATTCCGAGTCTTCAACCAGGACTTCAACTTACATGTTCTTATTCATTTTCTCACCAAGACATTATTAATCAACTTCATGGAAATAATAAGCATTTCACAAAATAATAAGTAATTTAAACACAGTAACACATGTAACATTAATTTCACACAAACTTACCCCGGTACTCAAAATGTATATAGATGTTCGATTTAGTCTGCAACCTTATTCTTTCCCCGGTTTCGGTCCAGGCTTCGCGTTTCTTGATCTATATTGAAAATTTCACTTATTTAATATTCACATTGACTAAATAGACTCATGAATCACACTTTGGTAAAATTACAATTTTGCCCCTAAACTTTCTTATAATTACACTTTTGCCCCTAGGCTTGTAAAATGATTTTTATTCAACTTCCTTGTATTTTAAGCTTTGTTGAATTATTCTCTTAACTACAAAAACACTTAATTTCCACTATTTCACTCATGTATGACCAATTTTATAACTTTGACAATTTGATCCTTTTATGCATTTTTCATGAAAATCACTTAGAAAAAGATGTTTATCATGCATTAAACTTTCATATTCTTCCTTAAAACATCAAAATACATGCATGTCATGCATGGGTAAATTTTTGAACATAAACCCAAGCTCAAAATATAGCTAGAAATAGCTAAATTGAGTTACGAGGATCTCAAAAATACGAAGAACATTAAAAACGGGGCAAAGAGACACTTACAATCAAGCTTGAAAGATGATCAAACCCTAGCTATGTCTTCCTTAGGGAATTTCGGCCAAGGAGAAGAATATGGACACAATTTTTGACTTTTTTTCCCTTTTTAATCTTTTATTTACCAAATGACAAAAATGCCCTTAATGATCATTTCTTGAGATTTTTCCTTCCCATGTCTATTTTTGTCCATCTTAACGTATAATGGTCTAATTGCTAAATAAGGACTTCTAATAATTTTTATGATGCTATTTCATACTTAAACCTTCTAGATTCTCATATTTTCTAATCCTTGCAATTTAGTCTTAATGGACAAATTGTTTACTAGTTAATAAAATTCCTTCATGAAATTTTCACACAATCATGCAAATACCTTGTAAGCCTCATAAAAATCATTAAAATACATACTTCTACTTCAGATTTGTGGTCTCGCACCACTATTTTGACTAGGCCCTAAATTGGGCTGTTATAGTTCCTTAATCTTCTTTTCTGTATTACTTTGTTCTGACATTCTTGTTTCGTTTATTTGTTTTGGTTTTTACATTTTATATATTATCATTCTCTGATTTTGACACTATATTCTCCATGTTACTTTGCTTTAGCATTAATCAAGCTTAACTCTAATAACTCGACCAAATTGTACCTATCTAATCCATATGAAGATGATCTCACTCATCACTTTATTACTTGTTTGGCATGTATACTTGCATAATTCGCACATCATATTCAAAAGCAACAAGTTTTTCTCGCCATTGCTAGGGAGTGACAATTGGTGAAATTTGGCTTTGTTATTTTCTTTTGTTCCATTAGTTTTATCTAATTTTTGTACATAATTTCTACATGTTTGCCATCAGTACATGAGTAGAAGAATTCTTGTTAACGAAGAGCATCTTTTTGATCCATAAATTGAAAGAACTTTGTGAAGGAGGAGAAGATGTAACACCCCTTACCCATATTCAACGCCGAAACTGAGTCATAAATTTGCATCCAAATTAAAACCATTTTATTCAATCATAAAGCCCATAATACGAGCCTACGAGGCCGAAAACATGCTTTGGAAGTGGTTCGGGACTAAACTGAGAACTTAAGAAATTTTTACAAAACTTAGAAAATTTTTGCCATGCATAGGGGTCACACGCCCGTGTGGTTTGAGACACGTCCGTGTGGGCAGGCCATGTGGTCGCAGACACCTGTGTCCCTAGCCTGTGTAACTCTCTTAATTTCATGGCATGAACAAATTGAATTTTTACGGTCAAGTCACACGCCCGTGTGCTAGGCCATGTGGTTAATTAAATTTTCATAAATAGGTGCAGACTTCACACGGTCAGGACACACGCCTGTCCTTGAGGCCGTGTCCCTTCCATGGTTGAGACAGACGCTCGTGTGCTCAATTCTGACCATTCTGTTTCTAAAAATTAAGGTGCAGGGGACACATGGCCAAAACACATGCCCATGACACATGTCCTAGACGCATGCCCATGAGCCTACCCGTGTTGTAACATCCTGAAAATGGGCCTATGCATTTTTGATTTAATTATACGAAATGGCATGTCTTATGTATTATGAATGTATGGTGAACATTTTTGGAAACTTGGAAATGTTAAGTTTAAAAGAGGAAAGTGAACATTTTTGGAAACTTGGAAATGTAAGGAAATGTTTTAGAAATGTTAAGTTTAAAAGAGGAAACTAAAACAAGGTGGTCTTAAGAAAATTAATAGAAGAAATTTGACACAAGAACGGGCTTGGAGAAGTGGCTAGGAGGCACCACTTAAAGCCCAAAGAAGTGACGCCACAATCAAGGGGGAAGGATCCTAGGTTCGAGTCACGTGGGAAGCAAATAAAAGAGTTTTATTTTGCTGCAAGGTGCAAGGGAGTTGGACGACACCAAGGCACTTGGGGAAGAGTTTAATTCTCTTTAAAATTTGGCCAAATAGGTGGATCAATGATGGATAATTATTGTTTAAGAGATAAGAGATAATTAAGGGATTATTTCCATTAATTTTTTTAATAAAGATAAGAGAAGTGATGGCCAAGTAAGGGAGTCTTAGCCTAGTAATTTCGGAAAAAGGAGGAATATAAGGCTATTCATCGATCTTCTCTTTTCCATTGAAGTCTCTGTCGAAAATTTCCTGGCAAACTCTCTCCTTTCTCTCTTATTTTTGCCATAGCCGAAATTTTTTTCTCCATAAGTCCACCATTGCCGAATCCCCTAGTGACTCTTTTCCCTCTCTTTTCTTTTGATAAACTGACAACACAGATAACCTTTAGCCGATTTCTTGTTAAGTTCCAAAAGTCAAAAACTTGCTATTATCAACACCATAGTCGAATAGTTTGAGACTTCAAGCAAGGGGTTGTCGACTTCTGCATTAAGAGTAAGGTTTGTGATTATTGATTTCTATTCTTTTTCTTCTAAGATTAAAACCGAAACCAGGAAATCTAACCCCATTATTGTGTTAGTCAAAACTTGGAAAGAAGGCTTCGGGATCTGTCCATAAGCCGACCATAAGGAAGGAATCTTCCAAGATCTAAGGTAAAGAAGACATTCACCACATGCCACTTTTACCATGTTTACATGTTAGAAATTAATCTAACATGTGTCACAGTGATTTCGACAGTTATCAAGGGGCTAAATAGAAATTTTGGATTTCAAATCACAAGGTAAAGTATATATATATGCAATCGGCCAAGGCTTATTTTAGCACTAGATCTATTTTCTTACATGATTTAAAAGCCAAAAACTAATCTACGAAGGGATTTAATACCAGCCGATTACAAGGAAGGGAGTCTAAAACATTCCGGGATTTGATTAGTAAACAAATCGGCACCAAGGTAAGTTTTAGGGTACTAATCCTACTAGGATTTGGATTTATGGCTGAATGGCTCTTTACTAAGTATGAAATGATTGATTAAATGTAGAGATTTAAGATCTAAGGCATTAGATCAAGCTTTTGGGATTTGGATTGGAAACCTTGTTAATCGGTGTGTCTACACTATCTTTTAATAAGAATTATGGTTAAAATTTAATATGAGCATGTTCATAAGAATGTGAATATGGCTAAAGTACCATGCTATGGTACAAAGTACTCAGGTACATTTCCTACTCCTACTAGGATTATGTTAAATATCATTTACACATATATGACATTATAAGAATGTGAAATAAGAATTTGGTATGTTAATGCATGATATGTATGATATGGGGCATATGGGTTATATGAAAAGGGAAGTTAATATGGTGACCTAAGACCTCGATATCCGAATGTGGTGACCTAAGACCACGAAGAATCGAATGTGGTGACCTAAGACCACGATATCTCGAATGTGATGACCTAAGACCACGAATTTTATATAGGCGATGAGCACGCCGACCGCAATGACGCCTTCGATGGTGTGTAGCGGATGGAGGGTTGACTTAGTAGTCCCTACACGGTGTGCGAGGATGGTACGGGTGATGTGTAGCGGATGGCATATAGGTTTGGGTTTGGGTTGCATCATTATTTCATATCTCATTATATGAATATGCATGTAATATGTGAACATATGCCTAAATTGTCAAATTTTAGTGTTGGTTACACATTGAGTCTGTTTGACTCACCCCTTGTGGGATTATTTTTCAGGTAACGATCAGTAATGGACCGGGTCGGTAGGAGCATAAAGGTGGCCATGCACAACAAGGAATTTATTTAATTTGGATTTCTATTTCATTAAGTACTTTGAATTTATTTATTTTTTTTTGGGAATTATTTGATGTAATAAGGCCATAGTAGAACTACTTTACTTTGCTTTTATTTATTAAGCTTACAAACTTTTATTCATTAAAGGATTAAGTAAATTTATTTTAAAACAAAGCCTAAACATTTTGTCACCTAAAGTAAAGGATTTTAATAATGAAATAAACTTATTTCCAACTCAAGCCCAACCCAAAACAATCCTTCTTTCAAAACACACAAGTTTTACGTAAGTAACAAAAGAATTTGAAACGGTTTACACCGGGGAACATACCAGATCTGGTCAAGGCTCGTGGGTCAGGTTTGGGGTGTTTCAATTTGGTATTAGAGCCCAGTTTTAAACTCTCGGCCTTGGGTTTAAGGCCCAAAACATTTTCAAAGTGAAGCCTAAAAGGAATTTTGTGAATTAAGTAGGTTTTTCTAGGCATGGCCCACTAAGTCTCCGACTTGAAGTCCACCAGGTAAGTACTCCGATCTCTTATGTGATTTATATTATGACTTGTAGAAGGGGTAGAAATGGAACGTAGAATAGAGATTTAGTACTTGAACCCTAGGGCTCGTTACCCCAACCATTACATAAGACTTAAATGCCTAATTGAACAAACCTGTGGTTAAGTCGTCGAGTTAGGGTGTGGCAACCATGGTGCGCATGTCTAGGATTGGTTTCGGTGGGAGCTTGGTATCGAAGCAGTCCGCATGAATCACCTCCTCTCCACTCGAATCCTACCTAGTGCGTAGCCTCGGTTCACCCTAACCAAGAGGACTTATACACGGGCTAAACCCCTAACTAAAACCCGAAAGGGACTAGTCAGTATTCTTTTATGAAAACCCTAGTTTTATAATCACCAAATTACCCCTTAAATAGTAGCAAAAACTTATTTTGGGAAATTTTCAAAATATTTCCGATATATAAAAAATTATTACAAAAATACCCCTAGTGGTAAAATTACAAAAATGCCCTTGGTTTATGAATATTTTCAAAATACCCACGTTCTTATCAAAATTTCACTACTTTGCTTAAAGGAACCCTAAATTTACAAAATATCAAAATACCTTGATTATGGAAAAAATTTTACTAAATTACCCCTAACCCGCAAATTACCAAATACCCCGAAGTTACAAAATTACCGTAATCGATTTCGATCTTCAAAAATTTTTGCAACAACATTGATTTGGAAAACAAATTCTCAAAAACAACCCTCAAGTTTTGTAAATTCCAAAGTACACTTGATTTATCAAGATTTACCAATTTACCCGGGTTAATTACCAAAATACCCTCAAATTTTAAAATTTCCAAAAATACCCCCGGGAATGCAAAATTTCCAGAATACCGTTATTGAAAAAAACACCAAGGAACCTTATTTTGATAAATTACGAAAAATACCCCTGTAGGACAAATTACGAGAATACCCCTAGGATAGGAACAAACAGAAATGTCCGAAGAGTGAATGTGTATGTGAGATACTATGGAATGGATGTGCTTTTCTGTGAACTAAGATAGAAGACTTGAAACTTTGAATGATCGAAAGAACCCCTATTAAACTCTTTTCATAAAACTTCTTCGCTAGTAATCAGTAAAACAATGGCTAATTCATAAAACTTTCTTAAATCATTAAAGTCGCCGTTAGATATGAGTTCTAGAGGACGCGTCGTCATGGACGCAGTAGAGGAAGAATGATCGTGTCGAACCCGTTAGATCGGGACAAGGGTCGACAATGAGTTACCACAACCACCACCACCTCAATTGTTGGTGTCGAGCGAAGCTCAAACGGGATGATGTCAGATCGCAGTCAGGCCGCGAGTTCAAAATGGTGGTGGAGCAGTGAAAATATGGGAGCTCAAAATCAGACCGAGTGACTCGAGCCAACGGAGCCGAGGTGTTCCGTGGAGTATCCGTGTGGCACCCAAAGATGTTGAATACTTGTTGGAGGCGACCGAGCGAATTATGGATGAGCTCGATCTATCCCCTGAGGAGAAGTTGAAAGGAATGGTGGTGCTGCTACGCGATGAAGCGTATCAATGGTGGCTAATAGTTAGGGATGGTGCTACTACTGAGGATCTAACTTGGGAGTATGTTAAGGCGACATATCAGAAGAAGTATGTCGGTACACGTTATACTGATGAACAGAGGAAGGCATTTCTGGGGTTGGTTCAAGGAACAAGTCCGCTGCAGATACTGAGTGAATTTCTAAGGTCGAGCCAAGATGCTCGAGGAGTAATAGCTCGAACATGAGCGGTGTGTCCGATTTGAGGATGATTAAGGGATGACCGAGGT
The DNA here is from genome assembly GCA_025506655.1 of Gossypium rotundifolium. Classification (NCBI taxonomy): domain Eukaryota; kingdom Viridiplantae; phylum Streptophyta; class Magnoliopsida; order Malvales; family Malvaceae; genus Gossypium; species Gossypium rotundifolium. The sequence goes on from CP106724.1 coordinate 177,226,565, forward strand.
TATTGATAGCTCCACATCAAGAGCGGGAGTTTTCAGCGTCAGTAGAAAAGGCTAAGGTAGCCAAGGAATCAAGGACTTGTTAAGCGAGCTCGATAGGAATAGACCCAAGAAGGGTTATGGGTCGTCGGGATCATCGAAATGTATGAGAAAAGGCCCAGAGTGATAGGTCATGGGTCGACAAGTTGGTACAGGAGGCGAGATCGTCCTTATGATCAGTGTGGAAAGAAACACTTAGGAGAATGCTGGAAGAAGACAGGTGGATGTTTCAGATGTGGGTCAAAGGACCATATAAGTAAGGATTGCCCAAGGAAACTGGATGGGAATCGCCAATGACTCGTAATGTTAATTAGGTCGGTAGAGGGGATGAGAACCTCACGAGGTCGTGGTCCAAATAATCGAGGAAATGGTGCTGGTAGAGGAAGTGGAACACCGGGTCGAGGTGCTGCTAACACTGAGGCAAGACAGTCGGGTTTGGTTTATGCAGTACGCCGGAGGGAGGATGGAGACGCACCGGATGTCATAACCGGTACGTTCCTCATCCATGGCAAGCCCTATTTTACTCTTATTGATGTGGGCTCGACCCATTCTTATGTTGCATGTAGTGTAGTGGAAACAATAGGCCCGGACTCGAACTTTCGATAGGGAGATGATGTAGTAAGCCCATTAGGCCAAACGTAGTGGTGGATAAGATCTTTTGAGTGTATCCCTAGAAATTGTGGAGTGAGCTTTGGCTGACTTAATGGAGTTACCCTTCGGAGAATTTGACCTCATACTTGGTATGGATTGGTTAGTAGAGCATCGGACCGTGTTGGATTGTGTGGCTAAACGAATGGAACTAAGGACCCCAGAAGATGAAGTGGTAGTAATGATAGGAGAAAGAAGTAACTACTTGTCTAACGTAGTTTCGACATTGAAGGCGGAGAAAATGGTTCGAAAAGGATGCAAGGCATTTTTGGTCTTTGTTAGTGCTGTGGATGTGAAGGAAGGAGGAATTCGTGGAGTTAGAACGGTAAGGGAGTTCGTGGATGTTTTTTCAGAGGGGTTACCTGGAATACCCCCAGATAGAGAGGTGGAATTTGGAATAGACTTGCTACCGGGAATAGCTCATGTGTCAATCACTCCATACCGAATGGCGCCAAAAGAGTTAGTTGAGCTCAAGGCTCAAATTCAGGAATTACTTGACCGTGGTTTTATCCGACCCAGTGTGTCTCCATGGGGAGCACCGGTCCTATTTGTGAAGAAGAAGGATGGTACTATGCCTTTGTGCATAGACTATCGTCAATTGAATAAGCTGACCATCAAGAACAAGTATCCTTTGCCAATGATTGATGACTTGTTCGATCAGCTTAAGGGGGTGGCAGTGTTCTCAAAGATTGACTTAAGGTCGGGATATCATCAGTTGAAGGTGAAGGAGGCAGATATCCATAAGACAGCCTTTAGAACAAGGTACGGCCACTATGAGTTTGTGGTAATGCTGTTCGGGTTGACAAACGCCCCATCCGCATTCATGGACATGATGAACCGAGTTTTTCAACCTTACTTGGATCGGTTCGTCGTGTTCATCGATGACATCCTCATATATTCCAAGACTGAAGAGGAGCATGATGAGCATCTCCAGATTGTGCTGCAAGTATTGAGGGAAAAAAAGCTTTATGCCAAATTCAGCAAGTGTGAATTTTGGCTTAAGGAGGTTGCATTCTTAGGGCACGTGGTGTCTGCTGAAGGAATAAGGGTGGATCCTAGAAAGATCGAAGCATTGTTGGATTGGAAACCACCTAAGTCGGTGGCGAATATTCGTAGTTTCTTGGGATTGGCAGGCTATTACAGAAGGTTTGTAGAAGGATTCTCGTCAATAGCCGCGCCTTTAACAAAGTTGTTAAGGAAGGAAGTACCCTTTGTATGGACGGATAAGCAGCAGAAGAGCTTTGAAAAGCTCAAGAGGGTTTTGACTGAAGCTCTAGTGTTGATTCAGCCTGAGGCAGGAAAAGATTTTATGGTGTATTGTGACGCTTCCCATACAAGTTTGGGTTGCGTATTGATGCAAGACGGGAAGGTAGTCCCATATGCATCCCGACAGTTGAGGCCACATGAGGTGAATTACCCGACGCATGACTTGGAATTAGCAGTAGTGGTCTTCGCTCTTAAGGTATGGAGGCACTACCTTTATGGCGAAAAGTCGACGATCTACACAGACCACAAGAGCCTTAAGTATTTGCTGACTCAGAAGGAGTTAAACTTAAGGCAGCGAAGGTGGGTTGAATTACTGAAGGACTATGATTGTTCAATAGAGTACCATCCGGGCAAGACGAATGTAGTGGCGGATGCTCTAAGCTGAAAGGTTGTGTCGGATCTGAGGGCAATGTTCGCACACTTGAGTTTGTATGATGATGGGAGCCTGTTGGCAAAATTGCAAGTCAAACCAACATGGTTGAATGAGGTAAAGGAAAGTCAGTTGGTGGATGAGGACCTAAGTGTTAAGTTACAACAAGTATAGAACGGAGAGTTAGAGGACTATGGTGTTAGTGACGAGGGAGTATTGTGCTTCAAAGAAAAGGTCCAGATGCGAGGGGCGAGGAGTTAAGACAGAGGATTCTTCGGAAGTGCATGGTAGCCCTTATGCTATGCATCCGGAGGCACCAAGTCGTCACAGGATCTAAGGAGCATTTTGGTGGCTCGATCTTAAGTGGGAAGTTATCAATTTGTGGGAAATGTCCGACGTGTCGACAAGTTAAGGTGAACACCAAGTTATTGCTTCACCAATCAAGATTCCACAAAGGAAGTGGGAAAGAATTACCATGGACTTCGTTAGTGGGCTTCCCTCACGCCTACTAAGAAGGACTCGATATGGGTAATAGTGGACCGTCGACCAAGTCCACGACTTTATCCCGTGAGGTTGATTATTCTCTCTAAATTGGCTAAATTATATGTAGCGAAAATTGTGAGGCTACATGGAGTGCCAGTGTCTATCATTTTGGATAGAGACCCAAGATTTACGTTTCGGTTTTGGAGGGCACTTCATCAGGCTTTAGGCACTAAGTTGGATTTCACTATGGCTTCTCATCCACAATCAGACGGGCAGTCTAAACGGATAATCCAGGTGTTAGAAGATATGTTGAGGGGCTGTGTAATGGATTTTAGAGGAAATTGGGAAGAATATTTGCCTCTAGCAGAATTTGCGTACAATAACAGCTATCAAGCTAGCATTCGGATGGCACCATATGAAGTGTTGTATGGTCGGAGGTGTCGAACTCCTACGTGTTAGACTGAATTAGAGGAACGTCGTGTTTTGGGACTAGAATTAATAGCAGAGTCTAAAGAGAAGGTTGAGATAATTTGTGCACGGTTGAAGGAAGCATCTGATAGGTAGAAGTCATACGCAGATCTTAAATAGAAGGAAATCGAATTTGATGTGGGAGACCAGGTATTCCTTAAGGTTTCGCCTTGGAAGAAGGTGATGAGATTGATTGTAAAGGGAAGTTAAGTCCAAGGTTTATAGGACCCTATCGAGTGTTGAAGCGAAGTTGGACCAAATGGCATACCACTAGAGTTGCCACCGAGTTGCAAAGCAGATGCACGATGTATTCCATGTATCCATGCTACGTCACTACCGATCGGATCCATCTCATGTGGTACCAGTTGAAGAAGTGGAGCTAAGGCCAGACTTATCCTACGAGGAAGAGCCGATTCAGATCTTGGAACGAGACGTGAAAATATTACGGAGGAAGTCAGTTCCCCTAGTCAAATTATTGTGGCGCAATCATGGATCGGAGGAAGCTTCGTGGGAGCAAGAGGAGGCAATACAACAGCAATACCCTCATTTATTTTAGCCAGGTAATTTTGAGGATGAAATTATTTTAAGGGGGTAGAACTGTAACATCCTGAAAATGGGCCTATGGACTTTTGATTTAATTATACGAAATGGCATGTCTTATGTATTATGAATGTATGGTGAACATTTTTGGAAACTTGGAAATGTTAAGTTTAAAAGAGGAAAGTGAACTTTTTTGGAAACTTGGAAATGTTAAGTTTAAAAGAGGAAAGTGAACATTTTTGGAAACTTGGAAATGTAAGGAAATGTTTTAGAAATGTTAAGTTTAAAATGAACATTTTTGGAAACTTGGAAATGTAAGGAAATGTTTTAGAAATTTTAAGTTTAAAAGAGGAAACTAAAACAAGGTGGTCTTAAGAAATTAATAAAAGAAATTTGACACAAGAACGGGCTTGGAGAAGTGGCTAGGAGGCACCACTTAAAGCCCAGTAAGTGACGCCACAATCAAGGGGAAGGAGCCTAGGTTCGAGTCACGTGGGAAGCAAATAAAAGAGTTTTATTTTGCTGCAAGGAGAAAGGGAGTTGGACGGTACCAAGGCACTTGGGGAAGAGTTTAATTCTCTTTAAAATTCGGCTAAATAGGTGGATCAATGATGGATAATTATTGTTTAAGAGATAAGAGATAATTATGGATTATTTCCATTAATTTTTAATAAAGATAAGAGAAGTGATGGCCAAGTAAGGGAGTCTTGGCCTAGTAATTTCGGCAAAAGGAGGAAAATAAGGCTATTCATCAATCTTCTCTTTTCCATTAAAGTCTCTGCTAAAAATTTCCTAGCAAACTCTCTCCTTTCTCTCTTATTTTTGCCATAGCCGAAATCTTTTTCTCCATAAGTCAACCATGGCCGAATCCCCTAGTGACTCTTTTCCCTCTCTTTTCTTTTGATAAATCGACAACACAGATAACCTTTAGCCGATTTCTTGTTAAGTTCCAAAAGCCGAAAACTTGCTATTATCAAGACCATAGCCGAATACTTTGAGACTTCAAGCAAGGGGTTGTCGACTTGTGCATTAAGGGAAAGGTTAGTGATTATCGATTTCTATTCTTTATCTTCTAAGATTAAAACCAAAACCAGGAAATCTAACCCCATTATTGTGTTAGTCAAAACTTGGAAAGAAGGCTTCGGGATCTGTCCATAAGTCAACCATAAGGAAGGAATCTTCCAAGATCTAAGGTAAGGAAGACATTCGGCCACAGGCCACTTTTACAATGTTTACATGTTAGAAATTAATCTAACATGTGTCACAGTGATTTCGACAGATACCAAGGGGCTAAATAGAAATTTTGGATTTCAAATCACAAGGTAAAGTGTATATATATATGCAATCGGCCAAGGCTTATTTTAGCACTAGATCTATTTTCTTACATGATTTAAAAGCCGAAAACTAATCTATGAAGGGATTTAATACCAGCCGATTACAAGGAAGGGAGTCTACAACATTCCGGGATTTGATTAGTAAACAAATCGGCACCAAGGTAAGTTTTACTGTACTAATCCTAAAAGGATTTGGATTTATGGCCGAATGGCTCTTTACTAAGTATTAAATGATTGATTAAATGTAGAGATTTAAGATCTAAGGCATTAGATCAAGCTTTTCGTGATTTGGATTGGAAACCTTGTTTAATCGGTGTGTACCCTACACAATCTTTTAATAAGAATTATGGTTAAAATTTAATATGAGCATGTTTATAAGAATGTGAATATGGCTAAAGTACTATGCTATGGTACAAAGTACTGTGCACGCTTCCTACTCCTACTAGGATTATGTTAAATATCTCACACGACACACATGTGACAAAGATAAGAATGTGAAATAAGAATTTGGTATGTTAATGCATGATATGTATGATATGGGGCATATGGGTTATATGAAAAGGGGAAGTGAATGTGGTGACCTAAGACCACGATATCTCGAATGTGGTGACCTAAGACCACGAATTTTATAACCTAAGAGGCGATGTGGTGATAAGCACGCCAACACGCAAAGCGACTACCTTCGATGGTGTGTAGCAGATGGAGGGTTGACTTAGTAGTCCCCACGGCGTGCAGGATGGTACGGGTGATGTATAGCGGATGGCATATAGGTTTGGGTTCAGGTTGTATCATTATTTCCTATCTTTTATATGAATATGCATGTAATATGTGAAAATATGCCTAAATTGTCAAATTTTAGTATTGGTTACACATTGAGTCTATTTGACTCATCCCTTGTGGGATTATTTTTCAGGTAACGATCAGTAAAGGACCGGGTCGGCAGGAGCTTAAAGGTGGCCATGCACAGCAAGGAATTTATTTAATTTGGATTTCTATTTCATTAAGTACTTTGAATTTATTTTTTTTGGGGGGGAATTATTTGATGTAATAAGGCCATAGTAGAACTACTTTACTTTGCTTTTATTTATTAAGCTTACAAACTTTTATTCATTAAAGGATTAAGTAAATTTATTTTAAAACAAAGCCTAAACATTTTGTCACCTAAAGTAAAGGATTTTAATAATGAAATAAACTTGTTTCCAACTCAAGCCCAACCCAAAACAATCCTTCTTTCAAAACACACAAGTTTTTCCTAAGTAACAAAAGAATTTGAAACGGTTTACACCGAGGAACATGCCAGATCCGGTCAAGGCTCGTGGGCCGGGTTTGGGGTGTTTCACGTGTGGACAAAATAAAGACTATTTACCAACCCATTTGCCACCCTCATTAACACATACAAATATACAAATTCAATAGCATGAATCATGGTATACTTAGGCAAACAAACATCCACAATCATGGCCAATACAAGTCAAAGAAATACCATCATCTATCATGCTTATGACATTTCATTATGCCAAATCAACATACCGATTTCACATACAAAAACACCAATAAGACTACCTTCCACTTGCATTAACTTATCAAGATACTCTAGCATACCAATGAAACAAACTCATCCATTCACCATAAGTCATTAGGCCACAATCAACATTTAGTGAATTAATATAAACTACATCACCAAGGATGTTGGCACATACATGCATATGTTTGTGTCTGTGTGTGTGTGTGTGTGTGTGTGTGTGTATATATATATATATATATAGGCTTACAACCAATTTAACCAAAATAAGCCAATTTACATGACCAAAAACCAAATCAAGCCTTTGACAATTACAAGCCAATACATTTGGCCTGAAACACCCCAAACCCGACCCACGAGCCTTGACTGGATCTGGTATGTTCCTTGAGTAAAAAATTTTCAAATCTTGTTTGTTGATTTGGAAAATTTGGATGGTTTTGAAGAACATTTGATTTGTGTTGGGTTCAGATTGGAAACGGTGTTATTTATGTGTCAAAACATTTAAATGTTTGTTTACATTTTTAAGAAAATTTATTTAGTCTCAATTTAATAATAACCTCATCATAATAAACCAATTTTTAACACTTACTTAAAATAGTTAATAATAATGGCCATAATTACATCAAAAACAAATCTCGAATAAATCAGAAATACTTAAGTATAGAAAGTCCAAAATAAAATAAACACTGAGCTGAGCATGGCCACCACTAAGCTCCTGCCGACCCGGTCCATCACTGAGCGTCACCTGAAAAATATCCTACAACGGGGTGAGTCAAACGGACTCAGTGTATAACCACCAACACAAACTCTCAATCAATTTAGGCATGTCAAATCATACATATAAAACATATATAATCAATGATGCAAACTCGAACCCAAACCTAGATAACCATCCGCTACACATCACCGTACCAACCATCACACCGTGGGGACTACTAAGTCGACCTTCCATCCGCTACACATCATCGCTGCAGACGACTTGCACATCGCCCTTATAATTTCGTGGCATAGCCACCAGATAATATTTTGTGACATAAGTCACCACATTCAGATTTCGTGACATGAGTCACCACATTCACATATTGTGGTATAAACCACCAGATCACTTCCCCTTTTCATATCACCCATATGCCCCATATCATACAAATCATGCAATATCATGCCTTTTGCCTTATTTCACATTCTTATCAATATTCACAAATGTGCCATATTCCAAATATTCATATCATTTATTGACATAATGTTAGGGTTACGTACCTGAGTACTTTGTACCATTGTATGGTACCTTTGGCCACATTTCACATACTTATAAACACATATATTAAATTGATACCGTAAATCTATTAAGAGTTAGTGTGGGGTACACACCTGGTTCACTTAACGCTTTCATTGAAATCCTAAAATCCCGATCTAATGCTTTAGATCCTTAGTTCCTACATTCGGCCAACCTTAAGTATTTCAGTAAAAAGCCATTCGTCTAAATAATCAAATCCCGTAGGATTAACATAACCGAAATCTTACCTTGCTGCCGATTTGATTACTAATCAAATCCCGAAATTTCGTGATATTCTTCCTTGCAATCGGCCAACACTAGTTCACTGGACTTGGTTAGTTTTGGCTTTTGAACAAATAAGAAACCGATCTACAACATTAACTATGGCCTTGGCCGACTATCATGGTTCACTTACCTTGTGGATCTAAAGCCCGAGAAGTGTCCCTTGGCCGAATATCACATAACTTACCTTGGATATTGAAATCCCGAAACCTCTTTATAGTCGACTACAGCAAAATCCCGAAAGAATCCTTCATAGTTTGGCCAAAGACATTAAGGGGATTAGTTTTTAGATTTCGGCTAAAAGAAAAGATTGAAGATTGAATAACAATTGATCTTACCCTTAAGAAATTGACTAAAGAAAGCTTGCAGGAGAAATCGATTCAAAGAGTTTAAACTTTTGCCTCTTGGATGATCACTAGAAAGATTCGGTTTTAACAAGTAAAGAAAAGAAAAGTATAGGACCTAGGGAGAATCGGCAATGGCTATCAAATGGGAAAGAGAGGCATTTTTGGTGTGATTCGTGTATGGAAAAGAAAAGAATAAGAATTCAGAGGAGAACAAAGATAACTTTCGACTAGAACAATTAAAAGAAAAGAAAAGTGACAGCTTTGGAGAGAAAAGAGCAAACGAAAGGGAGGCTAGAATGCTTAATGAAATTTGGTTATCCCCCCTTACTATGCTTGGCCTAAAATCACATCAAAGGAGTCCTTAGGCCGGCCACACCCATCCCCTATCTATTCCCTTATTTTCCTCTTATCACTTCATTTAAAATTAATAAAAATAATCCATCATTTATCCCTTATCTTAGTCGATTTTTTAAAAAGGATTAAACTCATCCCTTTAGTGCCTTAGTGCCATCCACTCATCGCTCACTCCTCGCAGAAAATAAAACTCTTTTATTTGCTTCCCTTATGACTTGAACTCGCCCCTTGCCTCATCGTGATATGGCGTCACCTACCAGAGCTTTAAGTGGCACCTTGCAACCACTTTACCAAGCTGATTGTTGTGTCATATTTCCCTTACTAATTTTTTTAAGGCCTATCAAACTTAGCTTCCCTTTTTAAACTAAAAATCAAATAATTTCTAAGGCATTTGACTACACACTAAGGTTCACAAAATTCATAAAACACATTCCACATACACATAGACATGCTTCCACATATAAATAAGCAGTAATGCACAAGCCCTAATTCCCGAATTTTACAGTTCTACCCCCTTAAAATAATTTCGACCTCGAAATTACCTTGCTAGAATAGGTGGGGGTATTGCTGTCGTATTGCTTCTTCCTGCTCCCAAAAAGCTTCTTCCGATCCATGGTTACACCATAACACTTTGACTAGAGGAACTGACTTCCTCCGTAACACTTTCACATCTCATTCCAAAATCTGAATCGGCTCCTCCTCTAAGACAAATATGGCCTTAATTCCACCTCCTCAACTGGCACTACATGAGATGGATCTGATCGATAATGACGTAGCATAGAGACATGGAATATGTCGTGCATCTGCTTCAATTCCGGAGGCAACTCTAACTGGTATGCCACTGGTCCAACTCGCTTCAATACCCGATAAGGTCCTATAAACCTTGGGCTTAACTTCCCTTTGCGACCAAATCTCATCACCTTCTTCCAAGGTGAAACTTTGAGAAACACTTGATCTCCCATAGCAAATTCTATGTCCTTCCGCTTGAGATCCGTGATACGACACACGTCCGATGCCTCCTTCAACCGTGTCCGAATTACCCTAACCTTTTCCTCTGATTTTGCCACAATTTTCAGACCAAAAATCTGACGTTCTTCCAATTCCGTCCAACATGTAGGAGTGCGACACGTCCGTCCATACAGTGCTTCGTACGGTGCCATCCGAATACTTGCCTGATAGCTGTTGTTGAACGCAAATTCTGCTAAAGGTAAATATTCTTCCCAACTTCCCCTGAAGTCTATCACACAGCCCCTCAACATATCCTCTAACACTTCGATTACTCGTTCAAACTGGCCGTCCAACTGTGGATGAAATGCCGTACTGAAGTCTAGCATGGTGCCCAAAGCTTGATGTAGCGCATTCTAAAATCGAGGCGTAAACCTCGGATCCCTATCTGAGATAATCGACACTGGCACTTTGTGCAACCTCACAATCTCAGCTACATATAACCTTGCCAATTTTTGTAGGGAATAGTCAACCCGCACGGGAATGAAATGCATAGACTTTGTCAATCGGTCCACTATCACCCATACTGAGTCCTTCTTAGTAGGCGTAAGGGGAAGCCCACTAACGAAGTCCATGGTGATTCTCTCCCACTTCCACTGCGGAATCTTTATCGGTTGAAGCAATCCTGACGGAACTTGGTGTTCAGCCTTAACTTGTTGACACGTTAAGCACTTGCCAACAAATTCAGAATTTCCCGCTTAAGACCGTGCCACCGTAATCGTTTCTAAGATCTCTCAGATAGCTTACTACCTCCAGGATGCATAGCATAAGGGATACTACGCGATTTCAAGAATTTTCTACCTTAACTCTTTATCCTTAGGCATACAAACCTTACCCTGAAAACACATCACTCCTTCACTGTTAACGCTATAGTTTTCCAACTCCCCATTCTGCACTTGCCGTAGCTTAGCACTTAAATCATCATCTGTCAACTGTCCTGCTTTCACCTCATTCAACCACGTCGGCTTAGCTTGCAGCTCTGCCAACAAACTTCCATTGTCGTACAAGCTCAGATGTACGAACATTGCTCTCAGATCCAACACTACTTTTTGACTTAGGGCATCCGCCACTACATTTGCCTTGCTCGGGTGATACTCTATCGAACAATCGTAGTCCTTCAATAATTCCACCCACCTTCGCTGTCTCAGGTCTAACTCCTTTCGAGTCAACAGATACTTAAGGCTCTTGTGGTGCTGTAGATCACCGACTTTTCTCCATAAAGATAATGCCTCCATACCTTAAGAGTAAAGACCATCACGCTAACTCCAAATCGCAAAGGCGTTGGGTAGTTAACCTCGTGTGGCCTTAGTTGTCGAGACGCATAAGCAACTACCTTCCGCCTTGCATCAAAACACATCCTAATCCTGTGTGAGAAGCATCACAGTATACTACAAAGTCCTTCCCTGCCTCAGTCAATCAAAATCGAGCTTCAATAAAACCCTTTTAAGCTTCTCAAAGCTCTCCCTGTTTATATCGACCATCTGAAGGTACTTCCTTTCTCAACAACTTCGTCAAAGGTGCGGCTATTGATGAAAACCCTTCCACAAACCTTCTGTAGTAGCCTGCCAATCCCAAGAAGCTACAAACCTCAGCCACAGACCTAGGTGGTTTCCAATCCAACACCGCTTCAATCTTCCTAGGGCTGACACCACATGTCCTAAGAACGCGACTTCCTTAAGCCAAGATTCACACTTGCTGAATTTGGCATAAAGCTTCTTCTCCCTTAACACTTCTAACACTATCCGGAGATGCTCATCGTGTTCTTTCTCAGACTTAGAGTACACTAGAATGTTGTCGATGAACATAACGACGAGCCTATCCAAGTAAGGTTGAAAAACTCGGTTCATCATATCCATGAATGCGGCTGGGGCGTTCGTCAATCCAAACGGCATTACTAAGAACTCATAATGCCCGTATCTTGTTCGAAAAGCCATCTTATGGATATCTGCCTCCTTCATCTTAAGCTGATGATATCCAGATCATAGATCTATCTTGGAAAATACAGTCGCCCCCTTAAGCTGATCAAACAAGTCATCTATTCTTGGCAAAGGGTACTTATTCTTGATGGTCAGCTTATTCAACTGACGATAATCTATGCACATGCATAGTTCCGTCCTTCTTTTTCACAAACAAGACCGGTGCTCCCCATGGAGACACACTGGGCCGGATAAACCCACGGTCAAGCAACTCTTGGATTTGAGCCTTGAGCTCAACCAACTCTTTCGGTGCCATTCTATACGGGGCAATTGACACAGGAGCTATTCCTGGCAGTAAATCAATTCTGAACTCCACCTCCCTATCCGGGGGTATTCCAAGTAATTCTTCCGGAAAGACATCCACAAATTCCCTTACCGTTCTAACTCCACTAACGCCCCCTTCTTTTGCATCCAACGCACTAACGAAGGCCAAAAATGCATTGCACCCATTTCGAACCATCTTATTAGCCTTTAGTGCCGAAACTATGTTAGACAAGTAGTTTCTTCTTTCACCTATCATAATTATCACCTCATCCTCCGGGGTCCTTAATTCCATTCGTTTAGCTACACAATCCAATACAGCCCGATGTTCCACCAGCCAGTCCATGCCAAGTATAAGATCAAATTCTTCGAAGGGTAGTTCCATCAAGTTGGTAGGAAATACCACTCCTTGAAGCTTTAGAGGTACACTCCGAAATATCTTATTCACCACTACAGTTTGACCCAATGGGCTTACTACAGTCATCTCCCTATTAGATAGTTCAGAGGCTATGCCTAGTGTTTCAACTACTCTACATGCAACATAAGAGTGGGTAGATCCAACATCTATCAAAGTAATGTAAGGTTTACCAAATATAAAGAACGTACCAGTTATGACGTTCGGTGCATCTCCATCCTCCCTCCGGCGGACTGTATACACCAGGCCCGGTTGTCTTGCCTCTATATTACCAACACCTCTGCCCGATATTCCCCGTCCTCTACCAGAACCATTACCTCTACCAATCGGACCATGACCCCGCTGAGGCTGCTGTCCACCTCTTCTAGTCTGATTATAGCCCTGACCTGATGGTCGACTCCCGTCTATCTTTATCGGATAGTCCTTAATCATGTGATCCTTAGACCCGTACTTAAAGCATCCTCCCGTCTTCTTCCAACATTCTCCTAGATTCATCTTCCTACACTGGTCATAAGTACGGTACTATCCTCCTGTCATAGCCTGCTGACCTCGCGGCCCATCAACTCTAGGCCTCTTTTGCACATTCCCAGATGACCCTGATGGTCCAAAACCTCTTTTTTGCCTATTCTAATCCGTATTCTGCCTCACCAAGTCCTTAATCCCTTCGGCTACCTTAGCCTTCTCCACCAATACGATAAATTCTCGCTCCTGCTGTGGAGCTATCAATAACCTCAGATCATCCCTCAGTCCGTCCTCAAATCGGATACACTGCTCATGCTCTGTCGACACAATACCTCAAGCATAACGGCTCAGCCTTAGAAATTTCACCTCGTATTTCGCTACGGACTTATTCCCCTGAACCAGCCTCAAAAATGCCTTCCTCTGCTCATCCACATAACTAGTTCCAATGTACTTCTTCTAATATGCCGCCTTAAAATATTCCCAGGTAAGATCATCAGCGGCAGTACCTTTCCGAACTGTGAGCCACCATTGATATGACTCATCACGGAGTAGCGACACTACCCCTTTCAGTTTCTACTCGGCAGTCAGGTCCAAATCGTCCATTATCCGTTCTGTCGCCTTTGACCAATACTCAGCTGTATTGGGCGCCACACCAGATACTTCACGAAAAAATTCAGGTCCATTAGCTCGAAGTCGCTCAGGTACCGACTTTCGAGCTCCCATGCCTCCACCGCCCACCCACCCTTTCCAAAACTGCGCAGATCGCTTTGTGATATCAGATCATCCCCGTCGATCCTCGATATTCCACATCAACGGTGGTGGTGGTGGCATTTCATTTCGGATCCTTGTTCGGACCTAACGGCTTCGACATAGTCATTCGACCTCTACCACGACCACGCACATTACGACCACGCCCCTAGAATTCATGCTTCAATCGCGTTTATCCGATTAAAGAATTTTATGAATTAGTTTTGTTTCTTGATTTATCACGAGCAGTCTTATGTTTAATAGTTCTAAGGAGTAGTTCTTTCAATTCACACACACACAGCCTCAAATTCATTCAATCAATCATGAACTTGCGTTCATTACGTAAAAGTGTTGTAGTTGTTATTTTGTTGTTTTCCACTACCTGGGGGTAATTTCAAAATTTTTATCTTATAGGGGTATTTTGGTAATTTTTCAAATTTGGGTATTTGAAAATTTCACAAAGTACAGATTTTTGGTATGTATATATATTTTTTTCAAAATTGAAATACTTGGTAAGAAAATTCCAATGGTAAAATGGTAATTTTATAAACTGAGGGTATTTTTGTAATTTTTCAAACCAGGGGCATTTCGGTAATTTTTGCAAAATATGGCTCCTGGTGACTTTTCAAAACAAGGGTATTTTAGAAATTTTAATTTTGAGGATACTTTGGTAACTTTCCACATTGAGGGTATTTTGGTCATTTGTACAAGTTAGGGGTAATCTGGTCAATTTGCAAATCAAGGGTATTTTGGTCATTTTTTTAAAACGAGGGTACTTTTGGAATTTTAAAATCATAGTTTGTCTTTAGAATTTCACAAAACAAGGTGACGGGTCCCTTTCGGGTTTTAGTTATTGAGTTTAGCCTGCGACTGAGTCCTCTTGATTAGGGTGAACCGTCACTACGCACTGTGTAGAATTTGAGCGGTGAGGAGGTGAGTCACTAGGATCGCTTAAATACCAAGCTCCCATTGAATCCAATCCTAGACATCGCGACAACGGTTGCCACACCTTAACTTTCGTGACCTGAGCATGTGTTTGTTTGGTTAGACATTAAGTTTTATGTAACTTGGTGTTGAAGTAGGCTAACCTATGGTTTAATTCCTAATTCACTAATCTACGTCCCTATATGTCCCACATACAAACCACAAAAGAGTTTGGAATACTTACCTGGGGGACTTCGGGCCGGAGATTCAGGTGCCATGCCAGAAAACCTGCTTATTTCACAAAAATTTTCACAAAATTCATTTGGGCTTGATTTTGAAAACGTTATGGGCTTTAAAACCCAAGGCCGAGAGTTTAAGCGGGCTCGATACTAAGCTGAAACACCCCAAACTCGACCCACGAGCCTTGACCGGATCTGGTATGTTCCTTGAGTAAAAACTTTTCAAATCTTGTTTGTTGATTTGGAAAATTTGGATGGTTTTGAAGAATATTTGATTTGTGTTGGGTTGAGATTGGAAACGGTGTTGTTTATGTGTCAAAACATTTAAATGTTTGTTTACATTTTTAAGAAAATTTATTTAGTCTCAATTTAATAATAACCTTATCATAATAAACCAATTTTTAACACTTACTTAAAACAGTTAATAATAATGGCCATAATTACATAAAAAATAAATCCCGAATAAATCCAAAATATTTAAGTATAGAAAGTCCAAAATAAAATAAACGCTGAGCTGAGCATGGCCACCACTAAGCTCCTGCTAACTCGGTCCATCACTGAGCGTCACCTGAAAAATATCCTACAACAGGGTGAGTCAAACGGACTCAGTGTATAACCACCAACACAAACTCTCAATCAATTTAGGCATGTCAAATCATACATATAAAACATATATAATCAATGATGCAAACTCGAACCCAAACCTAGATAACCATCCGCTACACATCACCCGTACCAACCATCACACCGTGGGGACTACTAAATCGACCCTCCATCCGCTACACATCATCGAAGGCAGTCGCTGCAGATGACTTGCACATCGCCCTTATAATTTCGTGGCATAGCCACTAGATAATATTTTGTGGCATATGTCACCACATTCAGATTTCGTGACATGAGTCACTACATTCAGATATTGTGGTATAAACCACCAGATCACTTCCCCTTTTCATATCACCCATATGCCCCATGTCATACAAATCATGCAATATCATGCCTTTTGCCTTATTTCACATTCTTATCAATATTCACATATGTGCCATATTCCAAATATTCATATTATTTATTGACATAATGTTAGGGTTACGTACCTGAGTACTTTGTACCATTGCATGGTACCTTTGGCCACATTTCACATCATTATAAACGCATATATTAAATTGATGCCGTAAATCTATTAAGAGTTAGTGTGGGGTACACACCTGGTTCACTTAACGCTTTCACTAAAATCCCGAAAACCAGATCTAATGCTTTAGATCCTTAGTTCCTACATTCGCCAACCTTAAGTATTTCGGAAAAGCCATTCGCTAAATAATCAAATCCTCAAGGATTAACGAATAGAACTCTTACCTTGCTACCGATTTGATTACTAAGCAAATCCCGAAATTCCGTGATATTCTTCCTTGCAATCGGCCAACACTAGTTCACTGGACTTGGTTAGCTTTCGGCTTTTGAACAAATAAGAAACCGATCTACAACATTAACTATGGCCTTGGCCGACTATCATGGTTCACTTACCTTGTGGATCTAAATCCTGAAAAGTGTCCCTTGGTTGTGGTATCTGTCGAAATACCTATAAACTCATGTTAGATCCAATTCTAACATTAAATCACAATAAGTAGCCCTTGGCCGAATATCACATAACTTACCTTGGATATTGAAATCCCGAAACCTCCTTATAGTCAACTATAGCAAAATCCCGAAAGAATCCTTCATAGTTTGGCCAAAGACATTAAGGGGATTAGTTCCTAGATTTCAGCTAAAAGAAAAGATTGAAGATTGAATAACAATTGATCTTACCCTTAAGAAATTGGCCAGAGAGAGCTTGCAGGAGAAATCAGTTCAAAGAGCTTAAACTTTCAGCTCTTGGATGATCACTAGAAATATTCGGTTTTAACAAGAAAAGAAAAGAAAAGTATAGGACCTAGGGAGAATCGGCAATGGCTATCAAATGGGAAAGAGAGGCGTTTTTGGTGTGATTCGTGTATGGAAAAGAAAAGAATGAGAATTCAGAGGAGAACAAAGAGAACTTTCGACTAGAACAATTAAAAGAAAAAGAAAAGTGATAGCTTTGGAGAGAAAAGAGCAAACGAAAGGGAGGTTAGAATGCTTAATGAAATTCGGTTATCCCCCCTTACTATGCTTGGCCGAAAATCACATCAAAGGAGTCCCTAGGCCGGCCACACTCATCCCCTATCTATTCCCTTATTTTCATCTTATCACTTCATTTAAAATTAATAAAAATAATCCATCATTTATCCCTTATCTTAGCCGAATTTTTAAAAAGGATTAAACTCATCCCTTTAGTGCCTTAGTGCCGTCCACTACTGCTCACTCCTGCAGCAAAATAAAACTCTTTTATTTGCTTCCTTTGTAGCTCAAACCTGGCCCCTTGCCTACTGCATATGGCGTCACCTACCAGAGCTTTAAGTGGCGCCTGCGTACCGCTTTTACTAAGTGATTATTGTGTCATATTTCCCTTACTAATTTTCTTAAGGCCTATCAAACTTAGCTTCCCTTTTTAAACTAAAAATCAAATAATTTCTAAGGCATTTGACTACACACTAAGGTTCACAAAATTCATAAAACACATTCCACATACACATAGATATGCTTCCACATATAAATAAGCAATAATGCACAAGCCCTAATTCCCGGATATTACATGGCCACATTTATAATGACACTTATAACAAAGTGACAAAGTCCATATACATGCCATATACTCAAAATGTTAAGATCATCGATACCCAAAATGACGGTTTGATAGTGTGATGCAATCTTCGACAATCTCCAACCCGAGCTAGCTTTGTAACACTATAAAACGTGGAAAAATAAAACAGAGTAAGCTATATAGCTTAGTAAGCTCATATGCAAGAAATAAGCATATCTTACCATGCATTGCCATGCAAGTGACATAATATAAAAAATGTAATTTGCAATATATCTCATGGACATAATTTACTAAATCACATCTTAGCAAGGATTCACCATTTTGTGAATTCAACCATCACAAGTGTTACGTACATTACTTGCTATCTTGTAATAATTTCACACTTATCCTCATCTTTGACATACCTATTGAACCACTTGGAATAATATCGGATACTGGGGAAATCTCTCAGACAAAGTGTCACATTTGTAGCTATTGCTACCTCTTTATCAATACACATGTATATGCTCGCTCTCGAGCCATCAGTGGGCCTGCTCACACAAGCTTTCAGTAAAGACGTAGCTACACGGTTCTGCTCACACAAGCTATCAAGTAACCGCAATGTATGACGGAATACTCAGCCACTGATAGAACGTACAGGACTAGCACCCGAATCACATAACATAATTCCCTAGTGACATGTCACTTGTATCCTAATTTATTCCTAAGGTTCAATCGGGATTTTTCCCTTACTGAATCATTGTCGAATGTGTCCGTAGAGCAGTTCATACAATTTATGCAATATTAAAGTATTTAATATACAATTATAAAGATGCTTATTTAACATATGAACTTACCTCGGTTACAAAAACGGCGTAAAGGATCTATTCGTTAATTACTTTGTTTTTCCCCCGATCTAGACCTAAACTTCATTTTTTTATCTATAATACCAAATTTAACTTATTTAATCATCAATTATTTAATATAGCCCAAAAACACCTTATGGTAAAAATTACATTTTTGCCCCATCATTTCAACATTTTATAATTTAGTCCTTAGGTTCGTAAAATGAATTTTATTCAATTTCATCACAAGCCAAGCCTAGCTGAATATTACTTGTACTCATAAAAGCCTACATTTTTCGTTTATTCACACTTTTCTACACATTTTATAACCTTTTACAAATAAGTCCCTATTTGACGTTTTTACCGAAAATCACTTTACAAATGTTGTTTAACTAACTATAAACATGCATTTTCTATCATCAAACATCAAAATACATGCATATTCAACATGGGTAAAATTCTTGACTTTAACTTCCTCTCAAATTAGTCCTTGGAATAGGTAGATGAAGTTACAACGATATCAAAAATATAGAAATCATTAAAAATGGGACAAGAACGGACTTACAATCGAGCTTGAAAGCTTGGCCAAAAACCCTAGCTATGGCTTATTGAGAATTTCGGCTATGGGGGACTAAATTGAAGAAGATGGACACTTTTATTTAGTTAATTTTGTCTTTATTTACCAAATTACTAAAATACCCCTAATGCATAACTTTAAAATTTTACCTAGCCATGTCCATTTTTGTCTACACTAAAGTATAATGGTCTAATTACTATATAAGGACTTCCAATTAAAATTTCATAGTAATTAGACACTTTTAACTTATAAAATTCAAGTTTTCACCTATTACAATTTAGTCCTTCTAGACAAATTGAGTACTCAATCGACAAAATCTTTTAACGAAATTTTCACACAATCATTCTATCATGTGTAGACCTCAAAGAAATATTAAAATAAATATTTCTACTTTGGATTCATGGTCCCAAAACCACTATTTCGATTTGACCCAAAAATCGGCTGTTACAACTCTCCCCCCTTAGGGATTTTTGTCCCCGAAAATCTTACCAAAAAATAGATTTGGGCACTGTTTTCTCATAGCTTCCCCGAGTTCCCACGTAGCCTCTTCGACCCTGTGTCGTTGCCACAAAAATTTCACTAGAGCTATGCTTTTATTTCTCAACTGTTTATCCTCTCAAGCTAACACTTTGATCGGTTCTTCACCATAAGTCATATCGGGCCGAATCTCAATCTCTAACGGTGAGATTACATGCGATGGATCTGATCGATATCATCCCAACATCGACACATGAAATACATTGTAGATCCTTTCTAACTCCGACGGCAAGGCTAGTTGATATGCTAATGGCCCTATTCTTTCAATAATATCATACGACTCAATTAAACGAGGACTCAACTTGCCTTTGCGACCAAATCTAAGAATTTTCTTCCACGGAGACACTTTCAGAAACATTTTATCACCAATCTAAAATTTGATATCCTTCCATTTCAAATCCGCATATGATTTTTGTCAATCTGAAGCTACTTTTAGACAATCTCGAATTACTTTCACTTTCTCTTGGTTCCTCTAACCAAATCAACCTTGTGAATCTGTTTCTCACTAAGCTCGGTCCAGTACAATGGTGTTCGGCCTTTGCGACCATACAATGCTTCGTACGGTGCCATCTTTATACTCGATTGAAAACTATTTTTGTAAACAAATTTGAATAATTGTAGATATTTCTCCCAACTACGTTCGAACTCTAAAACACAACAATGAAGCATATCTTTGAGAATTTGAATCACTCTTTCAGATTGACCGTCGATTTGTGAATGAAATGCAGTACTAAAATTTAACTTTGTACCCAACGCTTCTTGCAATTTCTCCAAAATCGCGACATAAACCTCAGATCTCTATTCAAAATAATAGAAATAGGCACCCCGTGCAATCTAACAATCTCAGCAATGTACAATTTGGCTAGTTTATCAAGTGAATAATTGGTACTTACCAGAATGAAATGAGCTGATTTCATCCATCTATCCATAACAACCCAAACAACATCTTTCTTCTTCATAGTTAGAGGTAATCCCGATACGAAATCCATCATAACTATATCCCATTTCCACTCGGGTATCATCACAGGTTGAAGTAAACCTGAAGGCACTTGATGTTCGGCTTTCACTTGTTGACAAATCAAACATCTCGTTACAAACATTGAAATGTCTCGTTTCATGCTTGACCACCAATACACTTTCTTCAAATCATTATACATCTTTGCACTTCCAAGATGAATAGAGAGGCAACCATTATGTGCCTCGTGAAGAATTTTCTGAATCAATTTAGTATTTTTCGGTACACATATCCTACCTTAGAATCTCAAACAATCATCAGATCCAATCTGATATTCTAAATCACCATTCGATTGGTACTGAACTCTTTTAGCTTGCAACTCATTGTCACCTTTCTGAGCTTCGCAAATTTGTTGAAGAAATACTGGTCTAGCTGTCAACTCAACCAAAATCGATCCATTATCAGATAAGGTTAACCACTTATTCATCACCCTTAAAGCAAACAAAGACATTCTACTTAAAGCATCTGCGGCTATGTTTGCTTTCCCCGAGTGATAGTCGATCACTAACACATAATCTTTCAATAGTTTGAGCCATCTCCATTGTCGTAAATTCAAATCTTTCTAAGTCATTAAATACTTTAAACTCTTTTGATTGGTAAAGATGTGACACTTCTCACCGAATAAATGGTGTCTCCAAATCTTTAAAGCGAATACTATAGCGGCTAATTCCAAGTTGTGCGTCGAATAATTCTTTTCATACCGCTTCAACTGTCTTTAGGCATAAGCTACCACTTTACCCTCTTGCATCAACACGCAATCAAGACTGTTCAATAACGTGTCTTTGAAAATCACAAACTCTTTTGCCAACTCAGGTTGCATTAATACTGGTGCATCAGTTAACAACGCTTTCAACTGTTCAAAACTCTTTTGACATTTCTTAGACCACTCGAATTTTACATCTTTTTCTAACAATTTGGTTATAGGTGTAGCAATCATTGAAAATCCCTTAACAAAACATCGATAATAACCAGCCAAACCCAAAAAGCTCCTAACTTCAGATACATTTCTCAGGGATTTCCAATCCACAACTGTCGAAATCTTACTCGGATTGACCTGTAAACCTTCCGCTAAAACAATGTGTCTCAAAAAGCCAACTTCTCAGAGCCAAAACTCACTTTTGCTTAATTTAGCAAACAATTTCTTCAAAGTCTGCAATAAAATTCTTAAATGTTCGGCATGCTCAGACTCATATCAGGAATAAATCATGATGTCATCAATGAATACAACCACAAACTTATCTAAATGTGGTCGAAATATTCAATTCATCAAGTCCGTAAAAACTACAGGAGTATTTGTTAATCCAAACGACATGTAACACCCCTTACTCGTATTCAATGTCAGAATAGGGTAAAAGGCATTATCGGACATAAGCACAAGCAAACATACAAAATTGAGACTTAAATTTTGTGTCCAAATTAAAACCATTCATATTCAACCATAATGTCCCTTATATGAGCCTACGAGGCCCAAAACATGCATTGGAAGTGGTTCAGGACTAAACTGAGAACTTTAGAAAATTTTACAAAACTTTGAAAAATTTTCCATGTTATAGGGCTCACACGCCCGTGTGGTCTAAGGGACATGCCCGTGTGGTCTAAGGGACACGCCCGTGCTTCAGACCGTGTCCAAATTAGGGTGCTCTCTGACTTGTGCCACATGGTCGTGCCACATGCCTGTGTGCTACAGATGAGATACACGCCCGTGTCTCTACTCGGGTGCTCAATTCTGGACATTCTGGTTCTAAAAATTTAGGTGCAGAGGACACACGGCCAGAACACATGCCTGTGTACCATATCGTGTGGCACACACGACCTAGACACATGCCTGTATGTCTACCCATGTGGACAAAACAAGGCTATTTACTAAGCCATTTTGCCACCCTTACTTGCACACATCTACACAACATCACATGGCACAAATTCAAGCATATAAATGCAACCAAACAACCACAAACAAGACAATAACCTGTCATTCTTATACAATCATTTATCATGCTTAAAACATACTAATTTCACATTCACAAGAGGGCATGAACCTACGAATAACCTTATAATCATCATAAGCCATCATTCATGGCTATATATAAGATGAAGCATTAAAAATTACAAGCCAACACATATGGCCAAATTAATCATGACACATATAAAAAATTGACCTAGTCCCCATACATGCCATAGACTTAAAATACTTGAATTCATTTATACCCAAAATGACAGCTTGATACTGTGATAGGATCTCTAGTGATTTTCAACCCGAGCTAGCTCAATAACCCTATAAGACATTGGAAAGGAAGGAGTAAGCTATATATATAGCTTAGTAAGTCCGTATGAAAATAATAAGCAACTCTTACCAATAATTTACCAAGTCCAACAATATAAACATAAGATAGTACAAATTGCTATAAATCTCACAATTATAATTTATTCAGTCACATTGTTTACTCTATCAACTTATAAGCATAATTTAACATATCTTGGCATTAGCTTAACAACCATAATCTCTCCTTTGCAACATATTACAACAATTAACAACTCATTTCAAACCTCATAGTAAACATGTACATTAACCTTGTGTACTCATATCTTCACGTACTTTCATAACCATTTTAAATGGGCAATTATGTCAATCTTCCCTTTTTTTCTAATATTCGATAAATCACAATTTAAGTGAATAAAACATGCTATGTTATAACTCAATTTGGCCCGAAAGCCAATCCCATGATCTTCAACCAAATTTACCATGAATTTTATAATCACAATTATAGACCAATAGTCACAAGGTTCTCACAAATCATTCTCGTGGAAATCATGAACTTACAATTTCATGAAGTCAATGCTTACAAAATTTACGTACATACCTGTATCAATTCATAATACTTACATACTCTTTCTCTTCTTTGACATACCTGTTGAATTTCCCATTGAACCATTTGGAATATTAAAGGATACTCGGGAATCTCATACACACAGTACTGTACCAATGCCATATCCCATGTATGGTCTTACATGTAATCTCGTATCGATGCCAATAGCCCAGCTATGGTCTTACACGAAGTCTCATATCGATGCCATATCCCAGATATGGTCTTACACGTAACCTCAGTAACCCTAATGTCATGACATTTGTATCCTATCTATTCCTAATGTTCAACCATGATTTCTTTCTTGCCGGAACTTCGTCGAATATGCTCATAGAATCAATCATACATTTCATGAAATATCAAAACATTCAAATACAAATATTACATTGCATTATTTACATACGAACTTACCTTAGAATAAAAACGACAAAAAGGACCAAATTGTCAAATACTTATTTCTCCCATATTCTAGGTTCGAGCCTCATTTTTTCTTGATCTATAATATCACATTTAACTTATCTAATCATTATAATATTCAAATCAGCCCAAAATCATATTATGGAATAATTACATTTTTGCCCCTAAACTTTTCACATTTTACATTTTAGTCCCTAGCCTCGTAAAATGATTTTCATTCAATTTCATTACACCCAAGCCTAGTCGAACCCTTTTCATACTCATGACAGCCCACATTTCTCATTTAATCACACTTTTCTACTCATTTTTAGGCTTTTACAAATAAGTCCTTATTGACATTTTCCCCGAAAATCACTTAGCAAAAGTCATTTAACAATCAACAAACATGCATTTTCCACCATCAAACATCAAAATACATAAATGTTCAACATGGGTAAAATTTTAGACTTTGGCATCTATTCAAATTAGTGGGAGAAATAGATAAGATCGAGTTACAATGACTTCAAAATTGTAAAGAGCATTAAAAACGTGGCAAGAATTGACTTAAAATCAAGCTTCGAAGCAGCCAAACCCTAGCTATGGCTTCCCCCTTGTGAGTTTCGGCCATGAGGAAGAAGATGGACAAATTTTGGTTTGATTTTTGCTTTTTATTTTAATTACCAAATTACTAAAATGCCATTAATGAAAAACTTTAGAAACATACCTAACCATGTCCATTTTTGTCCACCAACTTAACCAATGGTTTAATTACCATTTAAGGACCTCCAATTTAAAATTTCATAACAATTAGACACCTTTAACCTATAGAACTCACATTTTGCACTTTTTACAATTTAGTCCTTTTGACTAAATTGAGTGCCCAAACGTCAAAATTTTCGAACGAAATTTTTAAAAAAATCATTCCATAAAATTGTAAACCATAAAAATATAATAAAAATGAATTTTTCTTCGTCAGATTTGTGGTCCCAAAACTACTGTTCTAACTAGACCTAAAATCGGGCTGTTACACAGCATAACAAGAAATTCATAATGCCCGTACCTCGTTCTAAACACGATTTTCAGCACATCTGAATCCTTAACTCTCAATTGGTAATAGCCTGATCTCAAATCTATCTTTGAGAACATTTTTCCCCTTTTAACTGATCGAACAAATCATCTATTCTCGGTAAAGGATACTTGTTCTTTATCATAACCTTGTTAAGCTGACAATAGTTAACACAAAGTCTCATGGATCCTTCTTTCTTCTTGACAAATAACACTGGTTCACCCCAAGGAGAAAAACTCAGTCTTTCAAAACCCTTATCTATCAACTCTTGCAACTGAGATTTTAATTCCTTCAATTCGGTCGGAGCCATTCTATACAGAGCTATTGATATTTGTGAAGTTCCTGGTACCAAATCAATAGCAAATTCAACATCTCTAACCGATGGTAATCCAGGCAATTCTTCTGTAAATACATCCAGATATTCACAAACTATCGGTACAGACTTGATCTTCAATTCAGACACTTTCATATTCAGTACATACGCAAGATAAGTTTCACAACCCTTTCTTACATACCTCTGAGCCGACATCGACGAAATCACCATAGGCAACTCACCTGACTCATCCGGTTCAATCCAAAGAATTTCATTATTTTGAAATTTCAATTCAATAATCTTTCATCAACAATTCACTATGACATCATGTAAAGTCAACCAACCCATTCCAAGAATTACATCGAACTCTTTAAACGATAAAAGCATTAAATCAGCCTGAAAATAGTGACCCCGAATCATTGAAGGACAACTCTTGCAAACTTTATCGACGAAAACATATTTGCCTAAGGGGTTCAACACTTTAATCAAAAACTCAATAGACTTAACAGGCAAATTCTTACTAGATACCAAATTCATGCAAATATAGGAATGGGTCGATCCAGGGTCAATCAATTTAACTACATTAGTATCATAAAGAGAAAATGTACCAGTGATAACATCAGGAGATGACGCATATTCGCAAGCACGGATAGCATAGGCTCTAGCAGGTGCTCTAACCTTTGATCTTGCAGTTAAATCTTTTGTTACAACTTTGCTTTTGGTCCCACTTCCCGTATTTCTCTGTGGCCTCCCCTAGTGGAAGTGTTGCTCAGTCTTGCATTCTAAAAATCACCTTTCTCAGTCATTTCAGGGCAATATCGAATAAAGTGATCTTGAGAGCCACATTTAAAGAAAGCCCGTTTATTCATTCTACATTCACCGGGATGTCGTCTACCATAGTGTTGACATTCGAGTCTATTAGACCTAGCATTACCAACTCTTTCTATTGACGTAGTTTGGGCCTTAGAACCCGAATATTGCTTCCCATGATCTCTGTTGGGAAACCCAGCTGAAACATTTGAACGAGTATACAAATCTCTTGACTTCTTTGACGAATATTAAAATGACTTATTCATCGGTCTTTTTCTCAAATTTCTAGTCTCAAACTCAGCTTTTCTCTTTTCTTTGCTCAACTCTGTACAACAAATTCCTTCAACTTTAAAATCCCAACTAACAGTCTGATATCCTCATTCAATCTATCTTCAAAATCTCTTACACATGATAGTCTCTATTGAAACACATTCCTATGCGTACTTACTGAGTCTAACAAACTCTCACTTGTATTCGGTCACAGTCATACAGCCCTATTTTAGCTCTAGAACTCTTTGCGTTTATGATCAATAAACCGTTGACTGATATATTTCTTTCTGAACTAGTCTTTAAAGAAATCCTAGGTAACTCTTTCTCTCGGTACCATTGATATTAGAGTATTCCACCACTGATATGCCGAGTCCCTCAAAAGTGATATAGCACATTTCAAACACTCATTCGGTGTGCAAGAAAGTTCATCAAACACCATGACTGAGTTCTCAAGCCAAAACTCTACTCTCTCGGGGTCATCGTCAATATTGGCTATAAATTCTTTAGCCTTTTATTTTCGTATCTTATCAACTGGAGGTTTGTTCAGTCTTAACAATTCTACACCTTGAGGAGCTACGGGAATCGGTTAGGGGTTAGGTGGGGGTGGAGGATGTTGAGCAGATGAATTTGTTCGAACAAACTTGGCAAACAACTCATTCATCCTTTGGAAGAAGGCTTCCCTAGCCTCTCATCCTTGACTAATCGTTACTTGTCTACTTTTAGTGGCGCTGCCCCTTTGGCAAGAGCTGGCGTAATACTTTCAACATCATCAGCTACATCTCGGTCGGGATCCATTTACTATATAAACACACAACTTAAATTGTCAGGAGTCGTCACACTATCACAAATTATATATGGTATGTATGGCTAGACTCTCACACACGCTATGTTAGTATGAGAACTGACTAAACTGTAGCTCTGATACCACTAAATATAACACCCCTTAACCATATTCAATGCCAGAATAGGGTACAAGGCATTACCAGACTTACATCGCAAGCAAACATACAAACTGAGTCATAAATTTGCATCCAAATTAAAACCATTTGTATTCAATCATAAATCCCCTAATACGAGCCTACGAGGCCCAAAACATGCTTTGGAAGTGGTTCGAGAGTAAACTGAGAACTTAGGAATTTTTTACAAAACTTAAATTTTTTTTGCCATGCACAGGGGTCACACACCCATGTGTGTGGTTTAGGACACGCCCGAGTGGGTAAGCCATGTGGTCACACACACCTGTGTCCCTATCCTGTGTAACTCTCTGACATGTAAGGCATGAACAAATTGAAGTCACATGGCTAAGTTACACGCCCGTGTGCTAGGCCGTGTGGTTAATTAAATTTTCATAAATAGGTACAGACTTCACACGGTCAGGACACATGCCTATGCTTGAGGCCGTGTCCCTCACACGGATGAGACACACACCCGTGTCTCTACCCGTGTGCTCAATTTTGAACATTTTATTTTTCAAAATTAAGGTGCAGGGGACAAACCACCAAAACACATGCCCATAGAACAGGCCGTGTGTAACAGCCCAGTTTAGACCCTAGTCGGAACAATGGTTTGAGACCATAAATTTGAGGTCGTAAAAATATTATAATGATATTTTCTGTGTGAATGATATGTGACATAGCCTGTGTGAAAATTCTGTGTGATGATTTGATCGTTTTAGTGTCAGATTAAGAGAAAGGACTTAATTGCGTAAATAGTAAAAGCTATGTGCTGATTTATAAGACCTAAGTGTGGTTGTCTTTATAAAGTGAAGACCTTATGATGAAATTAGGCCATATTAAGTGATAGTGGGTAGCAATGGACTAGAATGACCATAATGTTAAAATGTTTTATTTATTTATTTGAAGGTTAAATTAGTAAATGGCATAATTATAATATATATGTTATAATAAAACAAAGATGATGGAGAAGTGGGGGTGTTCATCTTCTTCCACCATTTGAAAAAGAAAGAAAATAAAGGGTTTAAGGTGTTGAAACATTCGGCCACTTCAAGCTTCAATTAGTAAGTGCTTTATGCTCAGTTTTTGATAATTTCTACATTTTTGTGATCATTGCTTTGTGCTCTAGCTAACCCATGCTTAAATTTTAAAAAATGATGGTGATTTTGAGATATGCCATTGTTGAATATATAAGCTTTGTGATGATAGTTGGTGGAATATGAAAGTTTAATGTTGGGTTAACATAGTTTGTATTTGAAATTTTGGTGAAATTGAGTAATTTGGGCTAAATTATGAAAATGAGAAATTGGAGGACTAAAATGTGAAATAAATGAAATGTGTAGGCTTGTATAAGCATGGGGAGAATTCAGCTAAGCACATGTATATTGAAATTTTGAGTATTTGATGATTTTGTAAGATAGGGGCTAAAGTATCAAAATGTGAAAATGTGAGGGCTATTTTGTAAAATGCCCTAAATATGTGGGTTTGGATTAAAATGAATGAATTGATGATTGAGTGGATTGAATTTGAATGTGTATAGACCAAGAGAGGAGAGGTTCAGATCGAGATCGAGGCAAAGATAAAGTGCTCGATTAATCGACCGTATCGATAGTTCGACGTCCGAGGTAAGTTCGGATATAATACTAGTTGTAAACTATATCTATGTGATATAAATTGAATGGATGTATATGTATCTATGAGATTAGAAATGCTATGTGCTCAATTGAGATAAACGGGCACTAAGGGTGCGAAGTTATAAATGAGAAAGAGATGATTAGCACTGTGTGTGCGAAAAGAAAGAAGCTTCGACTTACCGACTTGGCACTATGTGTGTGCGATACCGATATAAGTTCGATTGATGTATTGGCACTAAGTGTGCGAAAGTGAAATCGAGATAGAAATGAATGGCACTGTGTGTACGATGTTATGAAAGCTTCGGCTTATTGCTGTGGCACTGTGTGTACGTTACTGATATAAGTTCGATTTAATATATCGGCACTAAGTGTGCGATTATGATTAATGAATAGCACTTGTGTGCGAAACAATAGAAGCTACAGCTTTAATGAATAGCATTATGTGTGTGAAACGATAGAAGTTTTGGCTCATCGAAATGGCACTGTGTGTGCGTTACCGATATAAGTTCTGTTTAACATATCGGCATTAAGTGTGCGATGACAAATAAGCTTCAGTTGTGAAATTGGCACTAAGTGTGGAAATTCATTTGAGTAATAGCAAAGGTTGAAATAAAGGTAAAATCAAGGAATTGAGTTTTATGAATGGTGAGTAACTACGTGTTGATCAAGGTATGTTTGAATCTATATGGTTGATGACAGATTTAAGAGTTGAATGAATAGTTATTTAAGCATGTGGTTGAGAGTGATATTGTGCCTAGTTGTGTCATTATCTATGTGATGGTTGGATAGTATGATTAGTGATTAACTAAGTGTTGGCAAGGTAAGTATGATACCTATGTGATTGGTGAAATTTGAAGTGAAAGAATGGAATGCTATGTGAGTATTGAATAAAGTTGAACTTGTGTACCATTGATAAAATATCTATGTGATGGTTAAATGTGTATACTGACTTGGTTCATTGAGTTAATTGTTTTATAATTCGAACTTACTAACCTTTGGAAAGCTTACTATGTGATTTGTTTCTCTGTCTTGTAGTGTCAGTAAAGCTAGCTCGGATCTGGGATCGTCGGCTTCTCAATCACACTATCGGCATTCTATTTTGGTACTTTTGGAAAGATGAATATAGCTAGAATATGGCATGTATAGGCTATTAAATTGAACCAAATTTGAGATTTGTAAGTAGCCATGAGATGTGGCTAGATATGTGATAGGTTTGGCATGAATGAATGTGGTATATAAATGATGCATCTTTTGGCATGATTTGTAGATTGATAAATTTGCTATTGAGTGGTAACTTTGTGTTGATAAATGCTAGTAGGACTAGTGAGATTTGGGAATGAATTGTGCTTGTGATAGAATAAGTATTGGTATTGAATTGGGTATGATTAGAGTTGGTATTGATTGTATGTTTTAAATTGCTAAATTGGTATGCTTTTAGATGGCAATGTGCATAAGATGTTTGGTTGATTGGCTTGTAGGTTTGACCCTAAGTGGGTGGCATGTTGGCCTTGCAAAAATGGCCTATAATGTCGCATACGGTTGGGGACACTCAATGCCTCGGACCATGGGTAAATTAGCGAATGTGGCTTAAATCAAGACACGGCCATGGCACGGGCGTGCCTACAAGTCGTGCGAGAAATGGCAATATATGACCTTATAGGACACGGCCTTAGCACACGGGCGTGCTTGTTAGCCATGTTGATTTTGGCAGTATGTAACCACGGGGAGGTCACACAGGTGTGTCATGTAGCCGTGGGAGAGGCACGGCCTACCCCTACGGGCATGTCTCCCTTGTATTCTAGAAAAGTTTTAATTTTTCAAGGAATTTTATATGTGTTTTGGTTTAGTCTCGACTCGGTTTATAAGCATGCTTAGGGTCTTGATGACTCGTTTAAGGGACACTATGAATGTATATGAATGTGTTTGATGATGTTTTACTTTGTGTCGACATTTAGAGGTTAAATGTTTTGGTTAATCGGTAATACCCCTTAACCTTATTCCGACGACGATTTCGGGTTAGGGGTGTTACACTGTGTTCACGGCCTAGACACACGCCCGTGTGCCTACCCGTGTGGACAAAATAAAGGCTTTTTACCAAGCCATTTGCCACCTTTATTAACACATACACATACACAAATTCAATGGCATGAATCATGGTATACTTAGGCAAAAAAACATCCACAATCATGGCCAATACAAGTCAAAGAAATTCCATCATCTATCATGCTTATGACATTTAATTATGCCAAATCAAACATACCAGTTTCACATACAAAAGCACCACAAAGACTACCTTCCACTTGCATTAACTTATCAAGATACTCTATCATACCAATGAACCAAACTCATCCATTCACCACAAGTCATTAAGCCATAATCACCATTTAGCGAATTAATATAAACTACATCACCAAGGATGGTGGCACATACATGTATATGTATATATAGGCTTACAACCAATTTAACCAAAATGAGCCAATTTAAATGGCCAAAAACCAAATCAAGCCTTTTACAATTATAAGCCAATACATTTGGCCACATCTATAATGACACTTATAACAAAATGACCAAGTCCCTATACATGCCATATACTCAAAATGATAAGATCATCGATAGCCAAAATGACAGTTTGATACTGTGATGCGATCTCCGACAATCTCCAACCCAAGCTAGCTTGGTAACAATATAAAACATGGGAAAATAAAATGGAGTAAGCTATATAGCTTAGTAAGCTCATATGCAAGAAATAAGCAGATCTTACCATACATTTCCATGCAAGTGACATAATATAAAATAATGTAATTTACAATAAATCTAATGGACATAATTTACTAAATCACATCTTACCAATGATTCACCATTTTGTGAATTCAACCATCACAAGTGTTACGTACATACCTGTGCTATCTTGTAATAATGTCACACTTATCCTCATCTTTGACATACCCGTTGAACCACTTGGAATAATATTGGATACCCGAGAAATCTCTCACACAAAGTGTCACATATGTAGCCATTGCTACCTCTTTATCAATACACATGTATATGCTTGCTCTCGAGCCATCAGCGGGCTTACTCACACAAGCTATCAGTCAAGATGTAGCTGCACAGTGCTGCTCACACAAGCTATCAAGTAACCGCAACATATGCCAGAATACTCACCACCGGAGAACGCGACTGAGACCAAACACCGGATCACATAACATAATACCCTAGTGACATATCATTTGTATCCTAATCTATTCCTATGGTTCAATAGGGATTTTTCGCTTGCTGAATCATTGTCAAACATGTCCGTAGAGCAGTTCATACAATTTATGCAATATTAAAGTATTTAATATACGATTATAAAGATGCTTATTTAACATATGAACTTACCTCAGTTACAAAAATGGCGTAAAGGATCTATTCGTCAATTACTTTATTTTTCCCCCGATCTAGACCCAAACTTCATTTTTCTTGATCTATAATGCCACATTTAACTTATTTAATCATCACATTATTCAATATAGCCCAAAAACACCTTACGGTAAAAATTATATTTTTTCCCCTAACATTTCAACATTTTACAATTTAGTCCCTAGCTCGTAAAGCAAATTTCATTCAATTTCATCCCAACCCAAGCCTAGTTGATCGTTGTTTTGTCGAGTTTTAAAATTTATAAAGAGAAAGATCGAACCTGGAAACTAACGCTGACAACTATTAAAGGTAAGTGTACCTATCGAACAGTAGTATAGTTTAGGCAAGATCGGTTTGTCGAACGCAAAGGAACTAAAAGTACTAATACTCACTTTCTTTTTATTATTTAGCCTAAAATATGGAGTGATTGGCTGATTTAATCTAAATTAATGACTACTAAGCTAAAAACACAAAGATAAAAAGAACGACTTGGAGAATAACTTGAAGAAAACTCAATTGATCAAGATGATACCCTTAGGAAGAATCCACCTAGACTTCACTTGTTACTTAACACTGAACCATATGATTTGTTCACTTAGTTTGATCCGTAAGACTCCCTAACGTATATTAAACCCTCTCTCGAGGCAAATAACGTCTAACCCTAGGTTAATTAGTGGAACTCTCGTTCTCTTATAATAACCCTCTAGAATAGCAGTAAATCGATTTATGGACTCCCATAATAGGTTTCACCCTAATTCAAAAAAATCTCGTCACCCTATCTCTACGCATGCGATCAACTCCGCTTAATTATGCTACATCTACTCTTAAGCAAGGTCTATTCCTCCTTCACCTAAGCACATCAGATTTGGATTAAAAATGCATAATTAAGAACAAACTAAATATTTATCATATAATTCAAAATTCAATAACAAGATTCATCTAGGTTTCATCCCCTTCAGGTATTTGAAGGGTTTAGTTCATAATGAATAAAGAAAACATCTCAAGAGAAAAGATAAAACAAAATATAAGAAATCCCTAAAACCCCTTGGAGGAATTAAAAGAGAAATCTGCCATCTTGAGTAGAATTCCGGCTCCTTGAGATGGATCCACTGGCTATCTTTGAGTAATTCCCACAAATCTAGCCCTTCTGGCTCGGCTCCTTGGCCTAGCTAACCCCCCTTTCAGGTTACACTTAGAGTGTTTATATAGACTTTTTAAAATGCTTTACTTGGCCTCTAAGTGTCCCAATTCAAGTATACATTCTACTCGGTGTTTGAATAAGCTTTGGAATGTTTTTCTTTGCCTCAAAGTATCCAAATTCGAGTGAAATTTCTCTCTCCCACGACAGGGGCACGGCCATGGTACACGCCCGTGTAAATCGTCTTCAGGCCGTATCTTGATTCTGTAAATTAAGGCACGGCTGTGTAAATCGTGGCACAGCCGTGTGAAGTGATTTGACGAGACATGACCATATGGCTTGAAGTCCAGGCCATGTTAGTTCCCTCTTTGGCACAAATTGGCCTATTTTAAGCCCGTTTCTAGTTCTTTTCATCCTCGGGTGCTTTTCTGAGTAAAAACATGAAAAGAAAGGATTAAGAGCACCTTTTTACATAAATCAAGGGCTAAATCATCCAAAAGCATACTAAATGTGGGCCTAAAATATGTTACTTTTACGGTTTATCACTAGTCGAATATTACTTGTACTCATAAAAACCTACATTTTTTGTTTATTCACACTTTTCTACACATCTTATAACCTTTTACAAATAAGTTCCTATTTGGCAGTTTTTACCGAAAAAAACTTTACAAATGTTGTTTAACTAACTATAAACATGCATTTTCTATCATCAAACATAAAAAATACATGCATATTCAACATGGGTAAAATTCTAGACTTTAACTTTCTCTCAAATTAGTCCTTGGAATAGGTAGATCAAGTTACAACAATATTAAAAATCTAGAAATCATTAAAAACAAGACAAGAACAGACTTACAATCGAGCTTGAAAGCTTGTCCAAAAACCCTAGCTATGGCTTCTTGAGAATTTCAGCTATGGGGGACTAAATTGAAGAAGATGGACACTTTTATTTAGTTAATTTTGTCTTCATTTACCAAATTACTAAAATACCCCTAATGCATAACTTTAAAATTTTACCTAGCCGTGTCAATTCTAGACTTCAACTTTCTCTCAAATTAGTCCTCGGAAGAGGTAGATCAAGTTACAACAATATTAAAAATCTAGAAATCATTAAAAACGGGACAAGAACAGACTTACAATCGAGCTTGAAAGCTTGTCCAAAAACCCTAGCTATGGCTTCTTGAGAATTTCAGCTATGGGGGACTAAATTGAAGAAGATGGACACTTTTATTTAGTTAGTTTTGTCTTTATTTACCAAATTACTAAAATACCCCTAATGCATAACTTTAAAATTTTACCTAGCCATGTCCATTTTTGTCCACGCTAAATTATAATGGTCTAATTACTACATAAGGACTTCCAATTAAAATTTTATAGCAATTAGACACCTTTAACTTATAGAATTAAAGTTTTACACCTATTGCAATTTAGTCCTTCTAGACAAATTGAGTACTCAATCGACAAAATATCTTAACAAAATTTTCACACAATCATTCTATCATGCTGTAGACCTTAAAAATAATAAAATAAATATTTCTACTTTGAATTCGTGGTCCCAAAACCACTGTTCTGATTTGACCCAAAAATGGGCAGTGATGAAGAGAATTACTTAATATGGCTATGGAAGGGAATGATCCTGGTCTGAATGATCTATTAAATTCAAATGGTTGAGATGTTAATCTTCGTATTCATCATGTGATAAATGATCGAGATAGGCCAATTCGAGAACATGTTGTTTAATTTTAGTTGACTTGAATCCAGGGATATTAAGACCACACATACAAGCTCAACATGTTGAGTTGGAACCTATAATGTTTCAAATGTTGCAAACAGTTGGGCAGTTCGGGGGGTTGCCCACTGAAGATCCCCTATCTCCAAATAAGAAAGATGCCATTTGGGTAATTATTGATCGGTTGACAAAGTCCGCACACTTTATTCCAGTATGTATGGATTATTCCTTGGATAGATTGGCTGAGTTATATGTTTCTGATATTGTTAGATTTCATGGAGTGCCTTTCTCCATCATTTTAGATAGAGATCCTCAGTTTACATCTCGAATCTAGAGCAAGTTGCAAGAAGCTCTGGGTACTCAGTTACACTTTAGCACTGCATTTCATCCCCAAATAGATGGTCAATCTGAACGGGTAATGCAGATCTTGAAAGATGTCCTTCAGTCTTGTTACTTGAGTTTGAAGGTAACTGGGAAAGGTATTTGTCTTTGGTTGAATTTGTTTATAATAACAGTTATCATTCTAGTATTAAAATGGCACCGTATGAAGCCTTGTATGGTCAAAATGTAGGACTCCATTAAACTGGACAGAACTTAGTGGGAAAAAGTTAGACGGAGTTGACTTGGTCTGAGAGACCGAGGAAAAAGTGAAGGTAATTCGAGATAGCTTGAAAGCAGCCTCGAATCAGTAAAAGTCTTATGCTGATTCAAAAAGAAATGAGATAGAATTTTAGGTTGGTGACAAAGTATTCTTGAAAGTGTCACCTTGGAAGAAAGTACTCTAGTATTGTCGTAAAGGGAAATTGAGTCCACGGTTCATTGGACCATATGAGATTACAGAAAGAATTGGACCGGTTGCATATCGGTTAGCTTTACCACTAGAGATTGACCAGATTTATAGTGTTTTTAATGTGTCTATGATACGGAGATATCGATCCGACCCTTCACATGTTATCTCTCCCGCAGAGGTGGAGATTTAGCCTGATAAGACATATGGTGAAGAACCAATTAAAATCTCAGCTCGGGAAACAAAAGAGTTAAGAAATGAAAAGGTAGCTTTGGTAAAAGTTCTTTGGCAACGACACGGTATAGAAGAGGCTACCTAGGAGCTGGAGGAAACTATGAGAAAATAATACCCGAATATTTTTCTGGTATGATTTTCGCGGACGAAAATCCCTAAAGTGGGGAGAGTTGTAACATCCCCTTTTTTAGTGAAATCGAAATAGTGGTTTTGGGACCACAAATCCGACCCGAAATATAATTTATTTTTATTTTATTATATGGTCCGTAATATGATAGACGTGACATGTGAAAATTTTGACATGAAAACTTTATCGATTTAGTGCCTAATTACGAAAAAGACTAAATTACATAAAAAGTGAAAGTTGAATTCTAGTAGCTATAAGGATCAAATAGCTATGGTATTCAAAAATAGAGGTAATTATATGGTAATTATACCATTAAGAAAAGTATGTAGGTTTTTCATGGTGACTCATCCATGGAATTATAGAAAAGGTTAAGGACTAAATTAGAAATAGAAAAAATTTAATTAATTAAAACATCATAAAAGAAAATATCATCTTATTAATTTCATCTTCAACCTAAAATTCTATGGAAACCTTAGGAGAGAGAAGGGAATCTTTCAAGGCTTAATTGGGTAAGTTCTCTTGTCCCATTTTTAATAATTTCAGTATTTTTAAAATCGAGATAGCTTAATCTCTCTATTTGAAGGATTAATTTGAAAAGTTATCAATGTATGAAAATGGGTCATGGATGTATTATGCTGGAAATTAGAAATTTATGGTAGCAAATGAAAGATTATTGATAGATAAACAACTTTTACAAAGTGATTTTTGATGAAAACATGATTTAGCGACTAAAATTAAAAGTTGTAAAATTTGATGAAAAATTCTAAAATTTTATGAATACATGTGCTGGAAAATTTGTAATGGGGCTTTGATTAGGCTTGGAATAGGGAGTAATTTGCACAAGTTTCATTTTCCAGGCCTAGGGACAAAATTGAAATTTATGAAAAAGTTAGGGGCAAAATGGTAATTTTACCTAGGACATAAATTGAGTCCATTTAAATGTGAAATGTATGAAATTGATGGTTAAATTCATTTATACAGATCCAGACAACACTAATTCGAGGTTAGATCGAGGAAAAGAAAAATGTTTTGGATTAGTAGATTTCTAATGCGAACAAGTGTCGAGGTAATTTCGCGTAACTTAATCGGGCATGTAATTATGTTGTGTTCAATGTAATGTGATTTATGTTGATGTTCTTACTTGTATACTATGATGGAAAATTTATATATGCTTAAAATAAGAAAAAGGGTTAAGCCTCAATTGAAAATTGGATTCCGATGATTATATGCCTTACCCAAAATTAATAAGGTCCTGCATTTGTTGCGGACGGGATTTAGCTCGGACGAATAATCCCATTGACGTTGTTATAAAAAGAATTTAGCCCAAATAGGTAATCTCAGTATAATACCTCTCGAGCATACGTTATGATTAGGGTTTAGCCTAGACTGGTAATCCTGTTATACTATATGTGGCTCGAGGGAGTTTTCTTGGTTAAGTGCCCTATTAGGTACCCTTGAATAAGAAATTGACGGATTATTGAATCATACACTTTGATTGTACTACTTAAGCATCCATCGAAATTCAATGATTCGACGGACATAAAACTCCTGACATGGCATGAAAATCTTAAGATGATATGATAATGACTCGAAAGAATATTGTTTGATTAGCCCATCTATGTTACTTGATTGATATGAAGATTGTGGTGACTAACATGTTTGATTGAATGTATGTGATTAGGCAATTTAGCCAAATGGATGGAAACATAATATTGTATGCCTAGATTTTAATAAGTAAGATTGGTAAGTTTAGTTTCCGTTATACGAACTTACTAAGCATATAATGCTTACTTCATTTATTTTCCCCTATTTTATAGTGCTCAGAAACTCGCGAGGGTTAGAGATCATTGGAGCATCGTCACACTATCAACTAGCATTTTGGGTATATTTAATGAAGTTATTTTGGATATAATGGCATTTATAGGACAAATTGGCCAATAGTTGATTGAAATGTTATTTTGTAACCTAGCCATTGGAATTGCTAGTAATGGTTCATTTTGGTATGACTAAGTATATTATTATGATATATTCATATACATGTGTTATGTGAAAAATGTGTGATCAATGTTGTGAATGCCTAAGACGTTCCAAGGTAAGTCTATAAACACTTATGTATGTAGTGATATGCTATGTTGAATGATAGAAATTGCCCAATTTGAATGCTTGAATTAGTTGGTATTGGATGTGTGTTTCAAGTGCAGATCTTAGGTGAAATTTTGGGTGAGAAATGAATCTAGAAATGGCTTCACTTTGTCCACACGGGTAGACACACGGGCATGTGTCTACCCCATGTGTGACACATGGCCTGGTAACACGGGCATGTAGTTAGGTCGTGTGTCCTCTGCACGTTAATTTTGCGACACAGTATGCTCAGAATTGGGCACACGGGCGTGTGTCCCTACCGTGTATGCCACACAGCCTCAAACACGGGCATGTGTCCTAGCCACGTGAAACCTGCACCTAATTCAAATTAATTTAATTAACCACACGGCCTAGCACACAGGCGTGTGGCATGGCCGTGTGGCGCAAGTCAAAGAGCACCCTAAATTGAACACGACACATGCAGCAGGCGTGTTCCAGGTCACAGGCGTGTCCCTTGGACCACAGGCATGTCCCTTAGACCACACGGGAGTGTCCCTTGGACCACACGGGCGTGTGAGTCCTACAACTTAGAATTTTTTTTTTTAATTTTACAAAAAATTTTGAGAGGTTCTGGTTAAGTCCCGATTCGATTCTAATACTCGTTGTGGGCCTTGAGGGCCCAATCAAGGGACATTTTGGATGATTTCAATAAATGAATAGTAAATTTTTATAGTTTAATAGAAAAATTTATGAATGTTCTAGTAATGCTCTGAATCCCTATTCTGGCGATGGGTACGGGTTAGGGGTGTTACAATTGGTGTGATTTTGGGTAAGAAATGATCCTAGAAATATCTTTATTTTGTCTACACAGGCGTGTGTCTAGACCATGTGTGACACACGGCCTGGTACATGGGCTTGTGGATAGGCCGTGTGTCCCCTGCACCTTAAATTTGAGAAAAACAGAACGCTCAGAATTGAGCACATGGGCTGAGACACAAGCGTGTGTCATAGCCGCGTGTCCTTGAACACGGGAGTTTGTTTTGGCCGTGTGAAACCTTCACCTAATTTTATGAAAATTGAATTAACCACACGGCCTAGCACACGGGTGTGTGGCATGGCCGTGTGCATAAGTCAGAGAGTTACACGAGGTCGAACATGGCCAGTAGCACGGGCGTGTCCCAAGGTCACACGGGTGTGTGAGCCCTGTAACTTGAATTTTTTTGAAATGTCACGAAAAATTCTTAGAGTTTTTGATTAAATCCCGACTCGATTCCAAAGCTCATATTGGGCCTCGAGGGTCCATTTAAGGGACGTTACGAACAATTTTGGAGGATGAATAGTAATTGATATAAATTATGTGTAAATATTCTAAAAGTTTCGGTAATGCTTCATAACTCTTTTTCGATGACGGATATGGGTTAGAGGTGTTACAACACGGCCGTGTGACCAGCCCATGTGTGAAGCCCAGGCTGTGTGCGATGGATCCACACGAGTATGAATTTAACAATGTATGAAGCTCTAGGCCTTGTGCGACGCGAATGGAATCGGGTGCTGGAGCCACACGGTCGTATGTCCAGGCCGTGTGTGAAGCGCAAATATAATGAAAATCAAAGGGACATGGTCATGTGAGGGTCCGTGTAACCCATACAGGTGGGCCACATGCTCTTGTGGTAGACCGTGTGTACCTGGGCAGTTTTAAATTTTGACCTGACTTTTGAAAAAACTCACCCACCTTATTGTCCAGGGATCTAATGCGACTAGCCCAAATTAAAGCTCGATCCAAACACCTACAATGGCCTTTCAATTGGCAAAAAGGGATGATCAATGAAGGGTTGTTAAAGATTTTGGGGTTTTTTCGACAAAAAACTTTAAAGATTCAATAACAGATTGAAAGATCTTCTAAAACTCATTGTTAATCAAAATTGAAAGGTTCTAGTTGGCAGGGAACATGATACTTCTAATTCTTGATAGAGATTCGACGAAGAAGTGACGCAAACTTCAAGGAATTTTATGAAGACAATAGATTTGGGCTTGATCATAAGGAGTCAAGAATTCAAGATTTATTTTTCAGTAGCAAGGTTTTGAGAATAAAATTGTAATAGAGAGTTTTCTAATATTATGGAGAGATAAGAGTAAAGGTAAGGTTTTTAAAAATAAATAGGAGTTCTAGTTAAATTAAGGAAGGATTGTAAAGGATTGGGTTGAGTAAGAGTTTAGGTTCTATTCAGCAAATAAGCCATTTGTCTAAGAATCATCAAAATATTAATATGGTTAACGTGGATGGTGCTTTTGGAAGTGAGAAGAGAAAAAAATACAACCTAAAAGACTTGAACCTTGGTTCTTTATAGTTTCTACCAAGCTCTTAACCACTAGCCTAGGTTTTAAATCTTAATATAAGGTCTAACCTTATATTATTTGGGATGTTACAACTCTCCCCTCCTTAAAAAAATTTCTGCATCAAAATTTTATTTGTTTTGAATAAGTGATGATATTCTTGATGGAATGAATCTTCCAATTCCCACATAACTTCCTCAACTACATGGTTTCGCCACAACACTTTCATTAAAAGAATTTGCTTCCTTCTTAGAACTTTCACATCCCTTTTAAGAATTTTAACGGGTTTTTCTTCGAAGGACAAATTAGGTCATATCTCAATTTCTTTTATGGGCACAATATGTGATGGATCAGAATGGTAAAATCTTAGCATGGAAACATGGAAGACATCATGGATGTGATCTACTTCAGTTGGTAACTCAAGTTGATAAGCTATAGGACCAACTCTTTTAATGATTTGGTACGGTCCTGTGAAGCTAGGACTAAGGGATTAACACTTTCTCCATAATGATAATTTTAGAAAGACTTGATCTCTCACACTATACCTAATATCTTTTCTTTCAAGGTCTACATAGGATTTTTTCTATTGGAAGGTGCTTTTAATCTCTCATGTATCAACTTTATTCTCCCTTCAGATTCTTGAACTAGTTCGTGACCTAGAATTTTTATTTCTCCCAATTCGGTCCAACACAAAAGGGGTTATACACTTTCTTCCATACAAGGCTTCATATGGAACCATTTGGATGCTTGCTTGAAAATTTTTGTTATACACAAATTCAATTAAGGTTAAATAATCTTCTCAAATTCCTTAGAAATCAATAATACATCCTTCAACATGTCTTATAGAATTGGAATTACCCGCTTGGATTAACCGTCAATCTACGAATGAAAAGCAGTGCTAAAATCTAAGCAAGTTCCTAATGATTCTTGTAGTTTCTTCCAGAATAGAGATTTAAAACAAGATTCTTGATTTGAAATAATGGACAAGGGTACTCCGTGCAATTTGACTATTTTGGAGATGTACAACTTTACTAACCTTTGTAGGAAGAAATCTTTGCGTACTAGTAAGAAGTAAGCCAACTTAGTTAACCGATCCACTATTACCCAAATTGAATCTTTATTAATGGGTCTTAATGGTAACACACTAACAAAGTCCATCATTATCCGCTCCCACTTCCATTATGGAATTTTAATAGGTTGCAACAACCCATAAGGAAACCGATGCTTCGCTTTCACTTGCTAACAAGTGAAAAACTTAGCCACAAAATCTGTGATGTCTCATTTCAAATCTGGCCACCAATATAACTCCTTCACATCTTGATACATTTTTTTTCCTTTGGAATGAATGGCATACAGGCTAGCATGCGCTTCCCAAATTATGGCTTGTCTTAATTCTTCATCTTTCGGCACAAAAAACCTTCCTCAAAAATAGGTAAGGTAATTGTAACAGCCCGTTTTCAGTGGCGTCAAAAATAGTGGTTTCGAAATCAGGATTTCTGTAATATCCCGAAATTGGGCCTAGTAGTATTGGGCCGATTGGGCCTTGGGCTTTAGGAAAAATTTGAGTATCATCTTATTGATTGTGTTAGCTCGGATATAATTTTGTTGTATGTCTAATCTGATCTTGAGAAGGCTTGGAATTAATTGGTTTAGAATAATTTTTAGTATGGAGAATTTAGTGAAGTGGATCAAGTGATTATGATGCTTAAGTTAATTTAAGTGTTTAATGTTAGCATAAATGAGCTAGTAGTAAAGTGGTGTTGGCGCATGAGTAATTGCATGAGGGAAGAGGTTCGAATCCCATGGATGGCAATAAGGTGACTTTTATTTTTGCATGTGTATGGCATGTGTCGGTCAACTCTAATTAAGATAAGGTTGGATTTTATCATTTATGGATAGTAGACTAAATGAATAAGGCAAGTTATTAGTTAAGGTATGGAATCAAGAAAATATGGTATGATAAGGGGGCAAAAGGCATGGATTAAGGGATGAGGTTTGGAAACTTTTTAATGGCATTTTGTCCATGAACATGGACAGTTTCATGGACTAGGGGGGAGTTGGCTGAATTTATTTTGGAAGGAATTAGGAGGAAGAATAGGAGGAAGATTAGGAGGAAATAAAGAGGAAATTGTGGGATTTGTGATGAATATGTGAGTTGGATGGCTAAGGGGAATTTCTTGGATGACCATTTCGGTTTTGTGTAGTATAAATAGGGGGAGTGATCATCTTTGTTATCTTTTTTTTTTCTTCTTTAATTTTTTTTGTGCTGAAAGTTGGGTTCTTCCATCTCATTTTCTCTCTATGCCAAAAACACTTAAGGCTATTCTTCTTCTCCCCATTTGCTCTCTTGTGGCCGAATATTTCAACCCTCTTTTTAAGGGCCATAGCCGAACCATATAGCCTTATTTTCTACTCTATTTCTCTATTATTAAAAGTTCCAAAACACCATAGTCAAATCTTTTTTGGATGGGCTGTCAACTAAGTGCTTATGATCTTTTATTCTCTTCAACATGTAGTGGTAAGTTCTTTCTTTATCATTCGGTTTTGAGCTCTTTTTGCTAGTGTGCCGAAATCATGAGGATAGGCCTAAGGATGGCCGAATATTCTTTAAGCCATGATTATGTGTTCTTTTGTGTGTAACGCTAAGGAGCCTTAAAAGAGATCTATCGGGTTTTGGAACATCAAGGTAAGTGATTGATAACATTCTACCATAGGCCATATTATGGGTTTAAGTGGTGACCGATTGTGTATTATGATTTTTATGGGCTAATCGGTGAGGTAACAGAGGCTTGAGATTCTAGATTATTTCGGTAAGGATACTTAGTAAGTTTAGATCTACTCCGTATTCGTTCAATAGCCGAAGGCTAATTATTTGTAGGTACCAGTGGGTGGCCGATTGCAAAGGGAACTCAGAGTGTGATTCAGGATTTGGTAAGAGACCAAATCGACATTTAGGGAGAAGGAAGAACC
This sequence comes from Gossypium rotundifolium, assembly GCA_025506655.1. Lineage (NCBI taxonomy): Eukaryota > Viridiplantae > Streptophyta > Magnoliopsida > Malvales > Malvaceae > Gossypium > Gossypium rotundifolium. The sequence goes on from CP106724.1 coordinate 177,270,247, forward strand.
ACGTTTCAAGATCATGTTAGATTTGAGTGGTTCGGGATTTCACTAATAGGCAGGTGTGTAGTTAGCCTACTGTTTTTCGGGTTTATGATTGCATGTGATATCTGTATGTGTGTTATGAATGTGCTAACTAGAGCAATGGAAATTATGATGTGGATACCCTCAAGGGGTATGTCGATAATCCGGTAAGTACCAAATCTGATGAAATGTGACTATTGTTCTGAATATGTGATAATATGCGAAATAACATGTACATGCATGGTACTATTTTATGTTGCATGTGCATGGGTGGGATATGAAAGAAGGACAGGGTGTACTTCGAGTACGTGGTTTGATGAATGGCTCTGTGCCTCATCGTGATTGATATAGGCTATGTGCCATATCGTGGTTATTGATGGCTTTGTGCTCATCGTGGTTTTGATGATAGCTTCGGCTACATCGTGGATTGGCACTGACTGAGGTCGCGTTGTGGACTAATTGCGATTAGGTTCGCGTGGATGGCATTTGTTGCCATATTGGAGTAAAAAGGAGTGGGTGATTTAAAAATCCCCTGGTGTGTGATAGGCTGGATACGGGGGTGTGTAGAGGATGGACCCTAGGCTGGGTTGGGTTTCATAATTGCATAATTGTGTATGTAAATTAATGTGGTAATGGGCCAAGCCCAGTATGTGGAAACATGTGGTTAATTACCCTATTATAAGAATGTGATATGGTTATGGGCAAAGCCCAATAAGTGAAATTATGTGAATAACATTGCGTTAATTTCTGACATGTGGGTGGAATTCAGTGGACTAATTGCACTGCTGAGTGCAGTGTGACTCACCCAAATTTTTACCAACATTGCGGTGATGCATATAGCTTATTTGGGTTGGAGTGGATCGAGGTGGCCCATGCGAAGATGATTTAATTGATTTACAAATTTTATATTATCGGTATTTGGGAATTTATTTGATGTAATAAGGGCTTCCTAAAGTATTTAAGGATTTTACAATGTCTTGGTTGGATTGGCGTTTAAATTATTATTTGAAATTGTTCTTATTTTGACAACTTACATCTTTAGAATATATAATAAAGTTTTCAAATCGGATATTTTATAACAACTAATTTTTTATGGGCTTTTAATTATACAATGTTTTTCCAAAGACAATAAATTTATACGTTTTCACCTTTTTTTCACAGTGACATACCAAATCGGGTCAAGGCTCGTGGGCCGGGTTTGGGGTGTTACAATTTCGATGAGAGTAAATATTTTATTATTTATTTAAAGTCTATGGGATTATATTAGGGTCATATAAAAGTTTTGTTAAAAAGTTTTAAAGTTTACATGGTTAATTAGGTAAAAAAGACTAAATAGTAAATGTTGCAAAAATGGGTTTCTATTAGTTAAAAGCGTTACATGGCTATGGAAAGGAAATCTAATGAACTTAGACAGTAATTATACCATGTTATATGTTAATGGATGTTTATGGATAGGTTTTAATGAAATTTTAATAGTTTTAAAAGGTTAATTTGGTAATTTGATAATTAAATTAAAATGTTAAATAAAACAAAAGGAAAAACTCACTATCAACTTCTTCATCTTTGTTTCTCAAAACCAAAAATAGCCATTAGGGAAGGAAGCAAGTTTCGACCAAGCTCATTTCTCTTGCATGGTAGGTATTCAAGTATCGTTTTAGTGATTTTTATGTTTTTGAGCTCACTTTAGCTTAAACTACTTAGCCCAAGGGTTAATTTGCAAAACTGTTAAAAGTTGAAGAACTTACCATGAATGAAAATGATGTGTTTGTGAATTTATTTGATAGATTATTAATCTTGGTTATTAAACAAGCTTGTTTTGTTAAGTGGTTTTTTATGAATTTAAGGTTTAGGGATTAAATTGTTTAAATGGTAAATTTTATGAATTTTGAGTGAAATGAGCAAAAATATGGTGATATAGGTATAAGGAAGAATTGGCTAACATGTATAAAGGGTTAAAATAGTTAAATTTCAAATTACGACCTTAAGGACTAATATGTTAAAATTTAAAATATTAGGGGTAATTTAGTAATTTGATTTTAATATGGATTATTGATTGAATTGAATACTTGAAGTTATTTGAAGTATTTAATTTAATGAAATTATCTATTTAGATCAATATAAACAACAACCAGATTTAAATTGGGGAAAAGCTAAAGCTTTGGACTAGACTTCAATCCGACTATCGCAACCATAGTTATCAAGGTAAGTTTGTATGAATTATAATTGTATTAATTATAGCTAAATTGATTATATGCTATATTGTGTTAATATAAACAAACTTGAATATACATAAATCAAAGTTTTGAGTAATTAACTGATAAATAGCCCCATTTGAACCTTAAGAATTCTTAGGATACAAATGACATGTCATTAGGGATTTCATGTTTTGAGTGCTAGTCTTGAATGTCCTACCAATGGCTAAGGTCTTGCATTTGTTGCAAGTTATCCACAACTCATGTGAGCAGCATTGTGTAGCTAACATTCCGACCCACAGCTCGTGTGAGCATGCCCATTTTATAGCTCATGTGAGCAGTATTGAAAAGGATAGGTTATGGTTTAATAAAAAAGCACACTATGTTTGAGCATTCCCGAGTATCCAATTCAATTCTAGATGCTTCAACAGGTAAGTGAAGGGTAATGACATGGTATGTATACAATTCAATATTGATTCATAATCTTATGAAAAGGTTAGTGTGATAAATGATGTGTACATGAAAATCTACCTATGATATGGTTGAATTTATATGTATCATGTATGAACTTACTAACTTGTGAGTTTGATGTTGCTTATATATGATTTTACTAAGCCTATGGTCTTAGTAATGATGTTACGCTTATTTTATAAATTGTGCTTAAGAATGGTAAGTTAGGTTTGAGTTTATACGATCTTACTAAGCACTAGTTGCTTACGTAGTTACTTTCCTTTGTTTCATAGATTATTGGAAGCTCGATCAGTTAGAAGCTTGTCGGAGATCTATCACACTATCCAGTAACCATTTCGGTAGTTTTTGAGTTATTTTGGTCAAGGTTGTAAATGGTATGTATAGGACCTTTTATAATGATAGTTCTTGAATGTGTTAATGGTCAATTTGGTATGTGTATTGATCGTGTGTTAGAGTCTTAAAAATTTATAATATGAATGATCTAGCCTAAAAACTAACTGTGACAATGACTTGAGGTAAGTGCACCTATCGAACAATAGTATAGTTTAGTGACAAGACCGGATTGTCGAACCCAAAGGAACCAAAAGTACTAATAATAACTTTCTTCTTATTATTTAGCCTAAGAATTAAGGGAAATGTTATTTAATCTAAAATTAACTAACTACTAAGCTAAAGATGCTAAGACACAGAGAAGGAATTAGGGAAAATACTTAAGGGAAAAATCAATTGATTAAGACACTACCCGAGGAAGAATCCACCTAGACTTAACTTGTTATCTAACTCCGAACCAGACGATTTATTCATTTGACTTGATCCGTAGGATTCCTTAATTTATATTAATACCTCTCTCGAGGCTACTAACGTCTAACCCTAGGTTTATTAATTGAAATCTCTTTCTAATTAAAACCCATAGAATTGCATTAACTCGATCTATGGACTCCCATATTAGGTTTGACCCTAATCTAGCAGATTTTCGTCATCCTATCTCTAGGGTTGCAATCAACTCCGCTTAACTATGCTAGATCTACTCTTAAACAGGGTCTATTCCTCCTCTGCCTAAGAGCATAAATGCTTGAATCAATATCCTGAAATATCAAAGCAAGAATTAAGAACACATGTTAAGAACAAATCAAGTATTTAGATAAAGCTAAGAAAACAATAACAAGATCCGTCTTAGGTTTCATCCCCCTCAGGTATTTAAGGGGTTTAGTTCATAATCATAAAAGAATACATCTCAGAAGAAAATATAAAACAAAACATAAAGAAAACCCTAAAATCCCCTGAAGGAATTGAAGAAGAGATCCTCAGTCTTGAGTATGATTCCAGCTTCTTGAGATGAATCAACTGGCTTTCTTCGAGTTAATCCTATAATTTGGCCCCTCTATCTTGGCTCCTAAGCCTAGCTTTTAGAATGTCTTTCTTTGCCTCTAAGTACCCTAATTCGAATGAAACTCTTCTTTGCTACGGCAGGGACACATCCGTGTGCCATGCCCGTGTAAATCGAAGCCAGGCCATGGTCGAACCTGTTAAAGAGGCATGACCGTGTGGCTTGGGGACCAGGCCGTGTGAGTTTTGTACTTTGGCCTATTTTCTCTGTTTGTGGCCCGTTTCTCGTTCTTTTCATCCTCCGGTGCTCTCCTAAGTATAAAACATAAAAACAAAGGATTAAGAGCACCTATATCCATAATTAAAGGGATAAATCATCCAAAAACATGCTGAATATGGGATTAAAATATGTGTATATTAAGGTTTATCAAATACTCTAAGCTTTTGCTTGTCCTCGAGAAAATTCTCAACTCACAATTAAAACGAACTTCCTCAATTCATAATATTCGTCGATAATGTTTCATCATAATTCATAGGCAATTTATACATGGATAATTTAACTAAAAGAGTCGTGAAGATTCAAACAATCAAAGTCATAGTTTTTAGCACAAAAACATAGGTGTTTCCCTTTATCCGAATAATTACCTTTGATTCAAAACTAACAAGGATTGACATTATCGCTAAAGATTCACTCAAATCACTCAAGGTGTTTAAGGTTAAAAATAAAGCACTCATCAGTCAAACATGAAAATTTATTACCATAGGCTTGCATGAAAATCAAATCTCCACCACTATAAAATGAGATGATACACAAATCAAAAGGTCTTTAAAGGTTGTAATGAGGCTTAGGTTAAAGGTGTGGATAAAGGCTAAATTAAAAGGTTAGAATCGAGATTGAATTGACAATTTACCTAACTAGAAAAATGAACTAATCCTAAATAATTACATCAATTGAAAATTTGTAATACTAATAATACGAGTTTCTTTCTCAAGATGTTTAGTTTAAATGTGTAAGCTCCCTTAATCACAGAACTAATAATGAATATACTTCAATTTTTTTAAGAACAAATCAATAAATACTTAATAAAAAAAATTCAACTACTGAAATAAAATAATTAGGTAACTGATCAAATCAAGTCTCGATAGAAGGGTAGTCAAAAGGGATGGTGATAACAAATACAACATGGGTTTTGGGTTATTATTAGTGGGTGAATCAATAAAAGGATTGTTAGGATCAAAGGGGTTCACTAGGGGTTAATTGTGAAGGTAGGCTTGTAGTGGAGTAAGTGGGTTAAATCCTAAGTGCCTTTATCATTTTGTATATCAAATCAATAATGTGGTCTTGACATGTATAATCAAAGCAAGTTCTAGAATAACAAATCAATGTTGACACACTCATAATAAATAAAGTGAGCACGAAAGAATGTATGCTCTAAAACGCTCAAAATCTCACAAAAATTATGGGTTTTTGATATCAACTTTGTAAATTTCAAACTTCAAGGTAATAATTAAATTTAGGTCAACAACATAGCAATTTTTTAATTATAAAAATAGACTCATCATGCTTGATTCTCTAGTATCTTAAAGTTTAAATCATTAATGCACAATTAACTAGGACTTAATCCAAAACATATCAATAAAAATCATAAATCAACAAAAATTTCATTCTAATTAGTGATATGAGAAAATTACTGATAAACCGTAAAAGTAACATATTTTAATCCCATATTTAGTATGCTTTTGGATGAATTATCCCTGATTTATGTAAAAAGGTGCTCTTAATCTTTTCTTTTCATGTCTTATACTCAGGAAAGCACCTAAGGATAAAAAGAACATAAAACGGCCTTAAAACAGACCAAATTGGGCCAACCCAAGAAATCGACACGGCCTGGACTTCAAGCCACACGGTCGTGCCTCGTCAAATTACTTCACACTGCCATGCCACGAATTACACGGCCATGCCCCAATCGACAGAATTGAGACACGGCCTGAAGACGATTTACACAGGTGTGTACCATGGCCGTGCCTCTACTGCGGGAAAGAGAAATTTCACTCGGATTTGGATGCTTGGAGGCAAAGAAACACATTCCTAAGTCTACTTAAACATCTTAGGAGGAATTCTACTTGAATTAGGATACTTAGGAGCCAAGTAAAGCATCTCAAAGCCTATATAAACACCCAAGGTAGCAACTAAAAAGGAGAGTTCGGCAGAAGCTGAAACAGGGACGATTTTAGGTAGAGGTTTCTGCTAGAGCTTTTTTTCAGGGAATTACTCGAAGATAGCCAATTGATCCATCTCAAGAAGCTGGAGTTCTACTCAATACAGAGGATCTCTCCTTCAATTCCTTCAGGGAGTTTTAGGGATTTCTTATGTTTTGTTTTATCTTTTCTCTTGAGATGTTTTCTTATTTAGTTATGAACTAAGCCCTTCAGATACCTGAAGGGGATGAAACCTATGATGGATTTTGTTATTTGATTTCTAAATTATATGATAAGTACTTAGTTTGTTCTTAATTATGTTGTTTAATTTAATTTGATGTGCTTAGGTGGAGGAGGAATAGACCCTACCTAAGAGTAGATCTAGTATAATTGAGCGGAGTTGATCGGACGCCTAGAGATAGGGTTACGAGATTTTGCCAGATTAGGGTGAAACCTAATATGGGAATCCATTGATCGATTTACTGCTTCCTTAGGGGGTTATTATAAGAGAATGAGAGTTCCACTAATTAACCTAAGGTTAGACGTTATTCGCCTCGATAGAGGGATTAATATAGGTTAGGGAGTCTCACAGATCAAGCAAAGTAAAGAAATCATATGGTTTAGGGATAAATAATAAGTGAAGTCATAGGTGGATTCTTCCTGAGGGTATTGCCTTCATCAAGCTGAGTTTTCCTAAAGTCTTTCTCCAATTCATTCTTTTGTCTTTGCATCTAGTTTAGTTTTTCATTAGTTTAATAAACCAATCACTCCATATTTTAGGCTAAATAATAGAAAGAAAGTGAGTAGTAGTACTTTTAGGTTCCCTTGGGTTCGATAAGATATTCTTGCCTAAACTATACTCTTTGTTCGATAGGTGCGCTTGCCTCTATCATTGTCATAGTTAGTCTCTGAGTTCGATCATTCTTTTATAAATATTAAAACTCGACTATTTGACACGATCAAGTTTTTGGCGCCGTTGCCGAGGAACACTAAAATATTATGAAAGCTCTATTTTTATTACTTTAGCCAATTTTTTATTACAATTTTTTATTATTTTTATTATTTTTATTTTTACTTGGCTAATTTTTTCCTCTATTTTGCTTTTGGCGGAAAACTTTAGTCTGTGGAAAAGATGACACTGAATAATTATCATCGGCAAGTCATGAGGACAATTCCTACTAAAACAGACAGTGTCTTCAACCTCGACATGGTCACTAGGTTATCCAATCAGTTAGAGATGATGAATAAAAAGATTGATGATTGGTATAGTCCCTCGCATGTACATCCAGAAATACAATATGATTTGAATCTAGGAGGCGTGGCGAATCCTGAGTACCCACCCTACGAATATGGCATGGAAAACGAGCAAGCTCACTATACAGGTAACTATTCTAGATATGAAAATAATTTTTATAGTGACACTTATAATGCAGGTTGGAAGTACCATCCCAATTTCTCGTGGGATGATCAAAATAGCCAAAGATAGAAACTTCCTCCAGATTTTCAATGACCACCTCACCAACAAGAAGAGGAGTTGAATCTTGAAGAGATGCTGGCGAAATTCATGGCAGCCATAGATTCTTGTTTCCAAAAGACTGAAGCAACACTTGATGAACAACAAAAATAGATCAAAGGGATCAAGAATCAAGGTAGAGAACTTACTATGTCAGTGGGACATCTCACAAAGCTGATTTCTGAACGTCAACAAGGACGTCTACCAAGTAACACGTAGATCAACCCAAAGCAGCAAATTCAAGCCATCTCAGCTAATGATAGTAAAGGGTTAGATGAAACTAATCCAATACAAGAATCCAAGGTAGACGAAGGCAAGGTAGAGGTAACACAAGAAAAGCCGAAACCGTAATCAAGGAGTACCAACCTCGCATACTTTATCCCGAAGCAATGAAAAGAGACGATTCAGAGGAACAATTCGGTAAGTTTCTAAAACTCTTAAAGAGATTACATATTAACTTACCTCTTCTTAAAGCTCTTTTTCAGACACTAGGCTCGAGGAAATTTTTAAGACAGCTCTTGACCAACAAATGAAAATTAGACGAAGAGCACCACGTGGAGCTAAACACAATGTGCTCAGTAATTCTACATAATAAACTGCCACGAAAATTAAAAGATCCAGGGAGTTTTACAATTCCATGTTTAATTGGTAGTTTATCTATTGATAATGCGTTAGCGATTTAGGGCAAGCATCAATGTTATGCCTTACAAAATGTTTAAACAACTAGGTCTAGGAAACCCGGATAAACTAGGATGAGCATTCAATTAAGCGATAAAACTATAAGAATTCCTAGGGTATAATAGAAAATGTTCTAATCAAAATTGATAAATTCGTATTCCTATAGACTTTTCATTTTAGACATGGATGAGGACAACATGATCCTCTTAATTTTAGGAAGACCCTTTTTAGCAACTGCCAGAGCTAAAATTGATATCTATGTAGGGGAACTCATACTTCGTGTAGGCGACGAGATAGTCACTCTTCAAGCTCTTGACTCGGCTAGAACATCAAGCGATAGAGGTGAGAAAGTAAATTCGGTTGATAACCAACTTGTTCAACCTTCATTGCAGGAAACACCACAAAGCTACAAACCTGAGCCGGATCATAGACCTCGTGCTAATAAAGAAGAATTACATGAGGAACTAGAATCACACGAAGTGAAACCAAAGGAAACCCCAGACGAGCTGATAGGAACAATAAATCACATCAAAATAGAGGATGAGGTATTGTTGAATAAGGAAGACCCTCGAATCACCAATTCAGAACTCAAGGCAAACGAAGAAATCACTTTTAAGGTACTTAATGCCTTCCTATACGGCACAGTCGAGGTAAGCAATCCTAAATTCAACACTTTTAAGGTAAACATTACTCGACTTAAACTTTATATCCATAACCGAGTTGATCACATGAGAAAGGATTTCCACCTCCTCAAACCACCATGATTGTGCGTACAACATGTAAGTCTAGCTCAAGACTTTAAACGAGCGCTTTTTGGGAGGCAACCCGAGTACTAACCATACTAATTAGTTTGGTTTTATTTCTTTTCATATTTAGGCATAGGTTTCCATACCCACACGGCCTTGTACACGGTCGTGGCCGTGGCCGTGTGGACCCCACGACTAGGCACATGAGCGTGGACCTTATCTCTATTTAATTATTTACTTTTATTCATATTTTTTATTTTTATTTTTATTTTTACTTCCTTTATTATTTTCTCCTTTTTCTCAATGGCATTTAGATTTAGCTTAGGATACAATAAAACCAAGCCAACTACTTTGAGGATTCAATTTCAAATGGTTCGAGACGCTTCCCCACGTTCACCTCCAATCCTATCCGGTTTCTTTTCATAGACTTCATCCAAAATTTTAGGAAGTGTTACTTCTCCCCTTCTCTTTTGATTTTATTATTACATAATTGTTTATCTATCTTTGTACATTGAGGGCAATGTACATCTTAAGTGTGGGGGGGTAAAAGTACTTGACTTTTTGCATTATTCTCAAATCCTGAATTTAGTCTTGTTTTCAAGTATTTTTCTCATATTACTAATTAGGATGAAATTTATGTTGATTTATGATTTGTATTGATACGTTTTAGATTAAGTCATAGTTTATTGTGCATTGATGATTAAATTTGAAGAATACTAGAGAATTAGGCATGATAAGTCTACTTTCTAAAAATTAAAATTAATAGGTTGTTGAACTGAATTTGAATATCACCTTGAAGTTCAAAATTTACAGGGATCGATGCCAAAAACCCATAATTTTTGTGAGATTTTAAGCCTTATATTCTTTTTCATGCTCACTTTATTGATTATGAGTGTGTCAACTTTGAATTGTTATTCTATAACTTGCCTCGTTTATACATGTCGAGACCACACTTTTGATTTGATATACTAAGATGATAAAGGCACCTAGGTTTTAACCCATTCACACCACTAGAAAGCCTACCTACATAATTAACCCCTAGTGAACCCCGTTGAATCCTAACAACCTTTTTATTTACTCACCCACTAATATTAACCCAAAATCCCTTTGTATTTGTTATCACCATTCTTTTGACTACCCTTTAATCGAGGTTTGATTTGATTAAGTTACCGAATTATATTAGTTCAGTAGTTACATTTATCATTTATGATGTAATATTTTAGGATTTTGTTCTTAAAAAAACCCAAGTATGTTCAATATTAGTAGTATATAAAAGAGAGCTTAGAGCATTTAAATTCCAATTATTGAAGAAAAAGCTCGTATTAAAGTATTATCAAATTTCAAGTGATGAAAATACTCTTTATTATAGAGTAATTATCAATAGTGGTATTATTAGTTTTCATTCGATGTAAATATTCATATTTAGTTCATTGTTTCTAGTTAGGTAATTTGTCAAGTCAATCTCGATTCTAACCCTCTAATTCAGCCTGTATCCACACCCTTAACCTTAGCCCCGTTACAACCCTGATAAAGACCTTTTGATCATGTATCATCTCATATCTGATGGTGGAGATTTGATTTTCAGGCAAGCCTATGGGATTAACTTTTCAGGTTCAACTTTTGAGTGCTTATTCTTGAGCCTTAATCACATTGAGTGATTTGAGTGAACCTTCAGTGAGGATGTCAATCCTTGTCGGTTTTGAATTAAAGGTAATTATTCAGATAAGAGGAGACACCTATGTTTTCGCACTGTAAAGGTATGAATTATCATAATTGAATCTTTAGGACTCTTTGAATTGAATTATCCATGTATAAATTATCTATGAATTATGATGAGACATTGTCGATAGGAATTATGAATTATGGAAAGTTCGTTCTAATTGTAAGTTAAGAATTTTGCTTGAGGACAAGCAAAAGCTTAAGTGTGGGGGTATTTGATAAACCGTAAAAGTAACATATTTTAATCCCACATTTAGTATGCTTTTGGATGATTTATCCCTAATTTCTATAAAAAAATGTGCTCTTAATCCTTTCTTTTCATGTCTTATACTCAGGAAAGCACCTAAGGATAAAAAGAACGTAAAATGGCCTTAAAACGGACGAAATTGGGCCAACCCAAGAAATCAACATGGCCTGGACTTCAAGCCACATGGCCATGCCTCGTCAAATTACTTTACATGGCCATGCCACGAATTACACGGTCGTGCCCCAATCAACAGAATCGAGACACGGCCTGAAGATGATTTACATGGGCTTGTACCATGGCCGTGCCTCTTCCATGGGAAAGAGTAATTTCACTCGGATTTGGATGTTTGGAGGCAAAGAAACACATTACTATGTCTACTTAAACATCCTAGGAGGAATTCTACTTGAATTAGGATACTTAGGAGCCAAGTAAAGCATCTCAAAGCCTATATAAACGCCCAAGGTATGGCGAAAAGAGGAGTTGGCGAAGTCAAACAGGACGATTTTAGGCGAGTTTTTGCGAGCTTTTTTCGTGGAATTACTCGAAGATAGCCAGTTGATCCATCTCAAGAAGCTGGAGTTCTACTCAAGATGGAGGATCTCTCCTTCAATTCATTCAGGGAGTTTTAGGGATTTCTTATGTTTTGTTTTATCTTTTCTCTTGAGATGTTTTCCTATTTAGTTATGAACTAAACCCTTCAAATGCCTGAAGGGGATGAAACCTATGATGGATTTTGTTGTTTGATTTCTAAATTATATGATAAGTACTTAGTTTGTTCTTAATTATGTTGCTTAATTTAATCTGATGTGCTTAGGTAGAGGAGGAATAAACCATACCTAAGAGTAGATCTAGCATAATTGAGCGGAGTTGATCGGGCGCCTAGAGATAGGGTTCCAAGATTTTGCCGGATTAGGGTGAAACCTAATATGGGAATCCATTGATCGATTTACTGCTTCCTTATGGGGTTATTACAAGAGAACAAGAGTTCCACTAATTAACCTAAGGTTAGATGTTATTCACCTCGAGAGAGGGTTTAATATAGGTTTGGGAGTCTCACGGATCAAGCTAAGTAAAGAAATCTTATGGTTTAGGGATAAATAATAAGTGAAGTCATAGGTGGATTCTTTCTGAGGGTATCGTCTTCATCAACTAAGTTTTCCTAAAGTCTTTCTCCAATTCATTCTTTTGTCTTTGCATCTAGTTTAGTTTTTCATTAGTTTAATAAACCAATCACTCCATATTTTAGGCTAAATAATAGAAAGAAAGTGAGTAGTAGTACTTTTAGGTTCCCTTGGGTTCGACAAGATATTCTTGCCTAAACTATACTACTGTTCGATAGGTGCACTTGCCTCTATCGTTGTCATAGTTAGTCTACAGGTTTGATCATTCTTTTTATAAATATTAAAACTCGACTGTTTGACACGATCAATTACTTAAGACAAGATATCATTCAGGGATTTGAGAATAATGCAAAAAGCTAGGAACTTTTCTAAATAAACTTCACCCACACACTTAAGATGTACATTGCCCTCAATGTACAAAGATAAATAGTAATCATATATTACGAAAATCAAAAGAGAGGGAGAGAAGTGAAACTTCCTGAATTTTGGATGAACTCCTTGGAGGATGATTAATGATGATGACTTAGGCATAGGTGAATGTGGTTGTGAATACTCCGGTGATGTGTTCATTCTTGGAGTGGCACTTTGAACCTTTTTAAACTACGTAGTCATCAGTTAAATTTTTAGGGAGTACTATTTAATGGATGTTGTTAGAGATAGTCGAGAGTTTGACAGCCAGTGATAAAAGAAATTAAATTATACTTAATAATGGCAAATAAAAATAAAAATAAAATTAATAAAAGGACGCAACGGTCCTCATCATCAAAGTGATCTCTAGGTGGTGGTGGCAGGGATATGTGAAAAAATTGATAATATCGACCACGGCCGCCTCGCACGGTCGTGTGGATTTATCTCAGCCTGTGTTCTTTAGGCAGTTTTGACCACGGTAGCCTCGTACGGCCATGGCATTTAATCAGAGCTCGTGTCTTGGGGAAAATTTTTGGCCTATTTCTCCACGATCTCTACCACGCCCCTGTACCTATTCGTGGTGTCCACACAGCCACAGCAACGCCCGTGTGCAAGGTCGTGTGGGTATGGAAATCTACATTTTAAAACATGAAAACAAACTAAGTAGTGGGGTTAGTGCTCGGGTTGCCTCCCGAGAAGCGCTCGTCTAAAGTCTTAAGCTAGACTTACCTCTCATTCGCACATTCATGGTGGTTTGAGGAGTGAACTATCCTTTCTCATGCTATCATTATGTAGTTTGAGTCTAGTAGCGTTTACTTTAAAAGTACTGAATGTAGAATTACTTACCTCGACTATTCCGTAAGGAAAAACATTGATTACTTTAAAAGGGATTTCTTCATTTGTATTCATATTTGATATGGCGATTCGAGGGTCTATTTTATCTAAAAGTACATGATCTCCTATTTTGAAGTGATTTGATGTTCTTGTAAGCTCGTCTGGGGGTTCCTTCGGTTTCATTTCGTGTGGTTTTGATTTCTCCTTGAAATACGCTTTCCACTCGTCTAGTTCATCAATCTGAAGCCTTCGTTCCTCGTGACTTTCTTCTTTATTGGCACAAGGTTTATAATCTAGCTCAGATATGTAGCTTCGTGGTGCTTTCTGTAAACAAGGTTGAACCAAATGATTATTAATAGAATTTACGTTCTCACCATTGTCACTCGATGTCTTAGCTGAGTCGAAAGCTTGAAGATTGATTGATTGATTCTTTACCTACAAGAAATGTGAGTCACCTGTACTAATATCAATTTTAGATCTAGCAGTTGCTGAAAAGGGCCTTCCTAAAATTAAAGGAACCGTATTATCCTCATGGAATATGAATTTGTCACTTTTAAAGAGTACATCTTCAATTATACCCCTAGGAATTCCAATAGTCTTATCATTTAGTTGAATACTCATCCTAGTTTGTTTGGGTTTCCTTGTACCTATTTGTTTAAAAATTTTATAAGGCATAACATTTATGCTTGCCCGTAAATCAACTAAAGCGTTATTAATAGTTAAACTACCAATTAAACATGGAATTATAAAACTCCCTGGATCTTTTAATTTTCATGGTAGTTTGTTTTGCAACATTGCTGAGCACACTGCGTTTAATTCCATATGTGACTCATAGTCTAACTTCTGCTTATTTGTCAAATGCTCTTTTAAAAATTTCCTTGAATCTGGCATCTGCGAAAGAGCTTCAAGAAATGGTAAGTTAATATGTAATTTCTTTAAAAGTTTAAGAAACTTACCGAACTATTCGTCTGTGTTGTCTTTCTTCATCGCATTGGGGTATGGTATTCGAGGTTGGTACTCTTTAACTACCACTTTTGGTTTTTCTTAGCTTACCTCAACCTTACCTTCGCTTACCACAGGTTCTTACCTCGGGTCAGATTTAGATTCCACTAACCCTTCACTGACATGAGCCGTTACGACTTGAAGTTGCTCATTTGGGTTAGTCTCCGTGTTGCTTGGCAAGCTACCTTGTGGTCGTTCGAAGATCAACTTAGCAAGTTGCGCTAACTGGTTCCCGATCCCTTGAATCGATGCTTGTTGATTTTTAGGTGTTGTTTTGGTGTTTTGGAAACGTGTTTTGACACCGCTAGAATTTTGTCAGCATCTCCTCAAGGTTCAGTTTCTTTTCTTGTGGGTAGGGCTATTGTCTTTGATTTCCTTGACCACCCCATGAGAAATTGGGGTGGTTCCTCCAACTTGGATTATAAGTATTACTATAAGGGTTATTTTGAGATATGAAATTGTTACCCGTATAGTTTATCTATTCGCTTTCCATGCCAGGATTGTAGGGTGGGTACTCAGGATTTACCACACCTCCTAGATTTGAGTCATATTGCATTACTGGGTGTACCTATGAGGAACCACACAAACCATCTATCTTTTTATTTAACATCTCTACCTGATTTGATAGCATGGTTACTGCATCGAGGTTGAAAACTCCGGTTGCTTTTGTCGGCCTTGTCCTTGTAACTTACCACTGATAGTTGTCTAGTGACATCTCCTCAATAAACTCATAGGCTGCCTCAGGAGTTTTGTTATTCAAGGTTTTGTCAACTACTGAATCCATCAGTTGTCTCGTCGAAGGGTTCACAATATTGTAAAAAGTTTGGACCTGTAGCCACAAGGGTAATCCATGGTGTGGGCACCTTCTCAATAGATCTTTGTATCTTTCCCATGCATCGTATAGTGTTTCTAGATCCATCTACACAAAAGAAGAGATATCATTCCTTAACTTGGCCATTTAGGTCGGCGGAAAATATTTTAACAAAAGATTTTTGGTCATTTGATCCCATGTAGTGATTAATCCTCGTGGAAGATAATTCAACCACTGTTTGGCTTTATTCCTCGAAGAAAAGGGGAATAACCAAAGACGAATGGCATCATCAGAAATGCCATTTATTTTGAAAGTATCACAAAATTATAGGAAATTCGCCAAGTGATTTTTTGGATCTTTATCCTTCAAACCATCAAACTGAACAAATTACTGTATCATTTGAATTGTGTTAGGTTTTAGTTCAAAATTATTTGCAGTAATAGCAGGTCTAAAATACTTGACTCGGTTCTTGTTAAATTAGGTTTAGCATAATCATATATAATACGAGGAGCATGGTTTTCGGCCACCTCCTGAGGTAGCGGATTATTCTTAGCCATCTCTTCGGTAGTATTAATTTTGTCTTCTTGCTCTTCTGCTATATAGTTTAAGCTTCGCCTTATTTCTCTACGATTTCTACAAATAGTACCTTCAATATCACTGTCGTAAACTAAGGGTCCTGTCGGGTTCCTTCTAATCATAAACTAGAGGTACCTGCTAGGAACAGATAAAAAGAAAAAGAAAATTAGAAAATTAAAAATAAAATTTAATTGCAAAAAATAAAATATGGCTAAAGTAATAAAAATTGAGCGTTCTTAATATTTCAGATCCCCGGCAATGGCGCCAAAAACTTGATCGTGTGTCAGAGTCTTAAAAATTTATAATATGAATGATCTAGCCTAAAAACTAACTGTGACAACGACTTGAGGCAAGTGCACCCATCGAACAGTAGTATAGTTTAGTGGCAAGACCGGATTGTCGAACCCAAAGGAACCAGAAGTACTAATACTAACTTTCTTCTTATTATTTAGCCTAAGAATTAAGGGAATTGTTATTTAATCTAAAATTAACTAACTACTAAGATAAAGATGCTAAGACACAGAGAAGGAATTGGGGAAAATACTTGAGGGAAAAACCAATTGATTAAGACAATACCCGAGGAAGAATCCACCTGGACTTCACTTGTTATCTAACTCTGAACCAGACAATTTATTCACTTGACTTGATCCATAGGATTCCCTAATTTATATTAATACCTCTCTCGAGGCTACTAACATCTAACCCTAGATTGATTAATTGAAATCTCTTTCCAATTAAAACCCCTAGAATTGCATTAACTCGATCTATGGACTCCCATATTAGGTTTGACCCTAATCTGGTAGATTTTTGTCATCCTATCTCTAAGGTTGCGATCAACTCCGCTTAACTATGCTAGATCTACTCTTAAACAAGGTCTATTCCTCCTCTACCTAAGAGCATAAATACTTGAATCAATATCCTGAAATATCAAAGCAAGAATAAAGAACACATAGTTAAGAACAAATCAAGTATTTATCATACAGCTCAGAAAATAATAACAAGATCCGTCTTAGGTTTCATCCCCCTCAGGTATTTGAAGGGTTTAGTTCATAATCATAAAAGAATACATCTCAGAAGATAATATAAAACAAAACATAAAGTAAAACCTAAAACCCCCTAAAGGAATTGAAGGAGAGATCCTCAGTCTTGAGTATGATTCCGGCTTCTTGAGATGAATCAACTGCCTTTCTTCAAGTTAATCCCACAATTCAGCCCCTCTGGCTTGGCTCCTAGGCCTAGCTGAATGCCCCTTTGAAGGTTGGCCTCTAGGGTGTTTATATAGGCTTTTGGAATGTCTTTATTTGCCTCTAAGTGCCCTAATTGGAATGAAACTCTTCTTTGCTATGACAGGGACACGCCCGTGTGCCACGCCCGTGTAAAACGAAGCTAGGCCGTGGTCGAACCTGTTAAAGAGGCATGGCCTGTGTGGGTTGGGGGCCAGGCCATGTAAGTTTCGTACTTTGGCCTATTTTTTCCGTTTTTGGCCCATTTCTCATTCTTTTCATCCTCCGGTGCTCTCCTAAGTAAAAAAACATGAAAACAAAGGATTAAGAGCACCTATTTCCATAATTAAAGGGATAAATCATCCAAAAACATGCTAAATGTGGATTTAAAATGTGTGTATATTATGGTTTATCATGTATGCTTTTGGAGTTTATGTTTTGTTTCATGGACTTTAATGCCTTGACAAGTTAGGTCATTTTGGCCACTTTTAAGTACTTGTAATATATGATCCTTTTTGGTATGTTTGTGATTATATGTAAATGGTTATATGTGACGTCATTTGGTAGTTAAAGGAACTAGTTTTGTGAATGTGGAATATGGCTATATCAATTTTTTTTTTGGTTAATAAAGTTTTGGTATAAATGTGGTATCTTTGAATGGCATATTGGTTAGATGAAATAGGGTGTTTGAAATTATATGTTTCTAAGAGTTTGAAAGGTTTTTAGGTCTTTTGAATGTATGCACAAATGGGATGGTTTATTAGGTGTGTTTTGGCCTTGGAATGGCTTGCATTTAGGGTCAAATTATAAAGCACACAACTTGGGACACGGGTTGTCACACGGCCGCGTGTCACTTGTTAATTTTGGTGTATCAAGTCAGTGTGTTACACAGCCTAGCACATGGCCTATGACACAGTCGTGTGTCACAAGTCAGAGAGTTACACGGTTTGGTACATGGTCGTGTGTCCCTTTGTTCAATTGTTACACGGTTTAGGCTATGTCGCACGGCCTGGCCACTTGGCCGTGTGACCCCTATTTTCAAATTTTGCAACTTTTTCCCAAATGTTTTGATCTGTTTTGTTTTAGTCCCAGATCGTTCCCAACCTAATTTTAGGGCCTCGAAAGCCTGATTTAAGCCCCAAATGTACATGTATGCTAACGTTTTGATGAGTTTTAAGTGATTCTTGTTAAATGATATTATTGATATGTTTTGATATTAAAGTGTTCAAATTTGCATGGTAATGCTCTGTAACCCTAATCTGGCGACGGAGACGGGTTAAGGGTGTTATAGTAACAAGGTTATGTGTAAAAGTTGCTTAGCTTTTATCTCATCAAAAAGAGTAGGTTTCACTTGTAATTCGGCTAACAAGCTTCCATTGTCATGCAAACTTAACCTTGTAAACATTGCTCTTAATTCGATATTGGCTTCCAAATTAGGGCATCTGCCAAAACATTGGTTTTCCTTGGACGGTAAGCAATAACACAGTCATAATATTTTAGCAACTCTAACCATCTCCATTTTTTAAGGTTCAATTCCTTTTTGAGTAAGGAGGTATTTAATGCTTTTATGATCAATATAGATATATCACTTTTCCCCATAAAAGTAGTGTCTCTAAATTTTTAGGGCAAAAATACTACGACCAAGTCTAGATTATGAGTTGGATAATTGCTTTCATGCATTTTCAATTTTTTTGATGCATACGCTACCACCTTACCATCTTACATTAACACATAACCAAGGCCAATGTAGGATGCATCATTGTACACCACATATTCTATCCCAAATTCAGGTTGAATTATCAAATGTGCTTGAGTTAGAAGGGTTTTATGCTTTTCGAAACTGGTTTACTGCTCTTTTTTCCTTTTAAAAGAAACCTTATTTCTAATTAGTTTAGTGAGAGGGTGGCTATTAGGGAGAATCATTCAACAAATATACGATAATACCTTTCTAAGCCTAGAGAATTGTGGATTTTGGAAACATTTTTGGGTTGTTTCCATTCAAGAATTGCTTTTATTTTCTTAGGATCTACCCAGATACCTTCGACGAATACTACATGCCCCAAAAAAAGCATAGAGTTTCTTTAAGTCAAAATTTACATTTACTTAACGTGGCATAGAGTTTCTTTTCACAGAGGATTTGTAAGACTTTCCTAAGGTGTTCATCATGTTCAATTTTGATTTTGGAATAGATTAAGATGTCATCAATGAATACCACAAGAAATTGATAAAGGAAAGGTTGAAATACACGATTCATAAGGTCCATAAAAGCAACTGGGGCATTGGTTAAATCGAATGGCATTACAAGGAACTTATAGTGGCTATAACAGGTTCTAAAGGTAGTTTTAGGTACATCTTCCTCTTTAAATTTAAACTAGTAATATGCCGTTCTTAGGTCTATCTTTGAAAACATTGTGGCTCCCCTAAACTAGTCAAAAAGGTCATCTATTCTAGGTAAAGGATATTTGTTTTTAATGGTAAGGTTGTTTATTTAACGGTAATAAATGCAGTCTAAGAGTTCCATCTTTAATTTTCACAAAAGGACTGGGCTCCCCATGGTGATATGCTAGGTCTAATAAACCCACATTCTAAAAGTTCTTGAAGTTGGATTTCTAGTTCGTGCATTTCTTTTGGTGCCATGCGGTAAGGAGATATAAATATGGGATTGGTTCCAGGTATAAGTTTAATTTTGAATTCTACTTCACGATATGGGGGTATTCTTAGCAATTCCTCAGGAAATACATCGGGAAAGTCTTTAAGAGCATGGATATTGTCTAAGGCATTACTATTGGCATTCCCATCTAACAAATAAGCTAAGTAAACTCCACACCCTTTTCGAATTAACTTTTCAACCACCATGGCTATCACAACATTTGATAGATACCCTCTATGTTCCCTAAACATAACAACTTCTCTACCCTCAATTATTCTTGACTTTACCCTCTTTGTGGCACAATCTAAGTTCACTTTATGTTTAACTAACCAATCCATACCTAGTATTAAATCAAACTCCCATAAAGGTAACTCCATAAGGTCGGTAAGAAACACAACCCTTTTATAGATTCTATTAACGGTAACCGATTGTCCCAAAGGGCTTAACACTGTTATGGCCGTGATGGTCTCTTCTACCCTAACACCTAGGTTTTTCGACATTTCACAAGATACATAGGAGTGGGTAAACCTATATCAATTAGGGCAAAATAGGGGGTGGAGTTATAATGAATGTACCTACTATAACATCAACATCATCCTTTTCCTCATGACCTCTTACGAAGTAGATTAGGGTAGGTTGTCTAGCATCAATTCAGTTGACACTGACAATGTTATTTTGGTTTGGCCTTGGCCCTTCGGAGGTGGTTGGGCTAGCTTCTAGTTTGGTGTCTGATTTTGGGCCAAAGCTTGGTTCGGGCTCAACTATTGCGAACAATTTCTAATAAGGTGGTCAATCAAACCACAGATATAATAGATGCCTTTATTTTTCCAACGCTCACTCAGATGACGACTACCATAGTAATTACATTTCAGTTTTTCATTTTTATCATCCAACCCAGCTCCTTTTTTGTTGTGGTTTACTTTCTCTGGTTTGTTTGACAAAATGAGTGTCCGAACCATAGTTACTTGAATACCGTTTAACTGAACTTCTACTTTTCTCCCATTCGATACAAGTTGCATGTTTTTATCTCCTCAAACATTTAAGCTTTCTCCACCAAACTTTCAAATACCCCTTCCTGATTAATGGCAACTTGTGTACGAATATCAGTTGACAACCTATTTTCAAACTACACTCTTAACTTGCTCAGTAGTTAACATTTCCTGGGCATAACAACTAAGTCTCAGGAACTCAACCTTATATCCAGCTACTGACTTATCACACTGTTTCAGTTTAAGAAATTCCAATCTGCGAGCTTCCTCATATCTTGCCCCCACAAAATTTCTCTAGAAAACATCCAAAAAATATTCCCAAGTGATATGTTCAGCTTGAGTACCTCTTTCGAAAGCCTACCACCAATGATAGACCTCATCCCTTAATGAGGACAATGTACCCTTTACTTTCTATTTTGAGGTACATTCTAGATCTTCCAAAATTTGTTTAGTCAACTCCAACCAATATTCAGCTACAGTAAGAGTCATACTAGAAACCCCATTGAATATTTCAGCCCTATTTGACCGAAGTCTCTCTGCTATGATAGCGCGACTCCCCAATCGTCCTCGACCAACAGCATCCCATTCTAAAACACTCAGTATTGCTTGGGTTATCGTATCATCATCATTTTCTTGACCTTTTTCCATGCCTCTACCACCATTAGCAGTGGAGTTCTCAACATAATCATCCTCATAATTAGGGCCCCCTCCCTAAACAGAGGGCGATTCTACAAATGCAATTCTACAAGGTCTACACCTACCACGCCTACCTTGGGTACTCATTATAGATTCCAAAGTTTGGGTAATCGAAAGTTATGTATAATTTTTTGTATAGGGTTTCACACGTATTAGTTCTGGATTATAACTAGAATCCTAGAGTTTTAGTTTATCAATAGTTTTATTCAAAAGTTCATAGTTTAACTAAAGTGTATCTATAGTTCAAGAATTTAATTCAGTGCATCCTGAATGATCAAAAGTTCATTCATTCATCATAAAAAAAATTAAGATTTTCAATTTAATTATCATAATTAAACATCAAATAAACTATTGCGGAATCAACATCGGAGTCTCAAGCTCGTCTGCCTGTAACCAAAAAGTTAGTTTTAATAGTTTCACATAATATGGTTTCTCCCAAAATACCCCTTCTATATAAATATGTATGTATGCATGCTTCTTTTTTATATGTTCACAATTCGATTTTTAGAAAAATTAGGCTCTAATACCACCAAATGTAACCTCTCCAATTTGGCCTCAACAGTAGACCTGAGTCGAAGAGATCACATTAACCACTGAAGCGACTCGACTTTTTTTACTGAAATCAATTTGCAAAATTTAAACTTGTTTTATTCAAGTAAATTTTCTAGCAAGATTATCAAGAATACAACAACAGCAAACAATTAACATAATCTAAAGTAACTAAACATGTCTTGACCAGATATATATATGTGTGTGTGTGTGTAAAAACTATACTCAATCTCATTGTAAAACCCTAATAATAAATATTAATAATAGTTTGACTAATTCCAAGACTTCCTAACATTCTGTATCATGCATCCTAAATGATCAGTATTGTTTTCAAACCTTATATCCCATGTCCTCTAAAAAAATACGATAATAATAACAAGGTGGAGTTAATAATAATCTTAGATTAAGTCCACAAAAAGCTGAGAGCCTCTGAATGTCGAGCCTGCATCCTAGTCCGTTGAGTAATTTGAAAAGATAACAAAATAGGGGAGTGAGCTAGAGAGGCTCAGTGGGAGACCCTTTACAATAAATTAGTTCTATATTCGAACATGCATACTAAACCTTACAGTCAAAATCACATAATAACCTTATCAATATAATAATTCAGTTTTTGTCGTTATAGACAAGCATACTTTCTCACATGATCAAATTCAATTGAATAATTCAATTATTAAACCATAATATCACTCATAGTGGGTATATGCACATCTATCAGTTTAGTCATATCATCATGTGCCTTTCAATGAGGAAGCATAGAATGTCATGCAACATTCTTTTAATGTTTCTTTCAAATTCGTTAATCCTACCCTCGACCTCTAGCTCTCCAATAGGGAGTTCCTCAGAATCCCCTATACCTTTCTACTCTACTTGTGGACTTTTTCCACTACATTCTTATGCTGCAGATAAGAGCTGTCAGAAGGATCGTGGATGCTCAATAAATTTTACAGTTTGATTCTGTCATTCTATGGGTATACAGTATGACTGTTGCAGTTTAAATCTACTATGCGTATGAATACACAATGAACACATGTATTGATCGTGTCAAACAGTCGAGTTTTAATATTTATAAAAAGAATGATCGAACCTGTAGATTAACTATGACAACGATAGAGGCAAGCGCACCTATCAAACAGTAGTATAGTTTAGGGAAGAATATCTTGTCGAACCCAAGGGAACCTAAAAGTACTACTACTCATTTTCATTCTATTATTTAGTCTAAAATATGGAGTGATTGGTTTATTAAACTAATGAAAAACTAAACTAGATGTAAAGACAAAAGAATGAATTGGAGAAAGACTTTAAGAAAACTCAGTTGATTACGATGATACCCTCAGGAAGAATCCACCTATGACTTCACTTATTATTTATCCCTAAACCATATGATTTCTTTACTTAGCTTGATCCGTGAGACTCCCTAACCTATATTAAACCCTCTCTCGAGGTGAATAACGTCTAACCTTAGGTTAATTAGTGGAACTCTCGTTCTATTATAATAACCCCTAAGGAAGCAGTAAATCGATCAATGGATTCCCATATTAGGTTTCACCCTAATTTGACAAAATCTCGTAACCCTATCTCTAGGCTCCCGATCAACTCCGCTCAATTATGCTAGATCTACTCTTAGGTAGGGTCTATTCCTCCTCCACCTAAGCACATCAAATTAAATTAAGCAACATAATTAAGAACAAACTAAGTACTTATCATATAATTTAGAAATCAAATAACAAAATCCATCATAGGTTTCATCCCCTTCAGGTATCTGAAGGGTTTAGTTCATAACTAAATAAGAAAACATCTCAAGAGAAAAGATAAAACAAAACATAAGAAATCCCTAAAACTCCTGAAGGAATTGAAGGAGAGATCATCCGTCTTGAGTAGAACTCCGGCTTCTTGAGATGGATCAACTGGCTATCTTCGAGTAATTCCCAGAAAAACTCTGGTAGAAAACTCTGCCTAAAATCATCTTTTGTTTTGGCTTCTGCCGAACTCCCCCTTTAGTTGCTATCTTGGGTGTTTATATAGGCTTTGAGATGCTTTACTTGGCTCCTAAGTATCCTAATGCAAGTAGAATTCCTCATAGGATGTTTAAGTAGACTTAGGAATGTGTTTCTTTACCACCAAGCATCCAAATCTAAGTGAAATTGCTCTTTCTCGCGGTAGGGGCACGCCCATGGCACACGCCCGTGTAAGTCATCTTCAGGCCATGTCTCGATTCTGTCAATTTGGGCACGGCCGTGTAAATCATGGCATTGCTATGTTAAGTAATTTGACGAGGCACGGTTGTGTGGCTTGAAGTCCAGGCCGTGTTGATTTCCTCTTTGGCCCAAATTGGCCCATTTTAAGCCTATTTCTCGTTCTTTTCATCCTCGGGTGCTTTCCTAAGTATAAACATGAAAAGAAAGGATTAAAAGCACCTTTTTACATAAATCAAGGGCTAAATCATCCAAAAGCACACTAAATATGGGGTTAAAATATGTTACTTTTACTATTTATCAAATACCCCCACACTTAAGCTTTGGCTTGTCCTCAAGTAAAATTCTCAACTTACAATTAAAATGAACTTTCCATAATTCATAATTCCTATCGACAATGTCTCATCATAATTCATAGATAATTTATACATGGATAATTCAACTCAAAGAGTCCTAAAGATTTAATCATGATAAGTCATACCTTTGTAATATGAAAACATAGGTGTCTCCCCTTATCTAAGTAATTACCTTTAATTCAAAACCGACAAGGATTAACATCCTCACAACAGATTCACTCAAATCACTCAGAGTGTTTAAGGTTCAAGAATAATCACTCATAAGTCAAACCTGAAAAGTTAATCCCATAGGCTTGCCTGAAAATCAAATCTCCACCACTGTATACGAGATGATACACAAATCAAAAGGTCTTTAATCAGGGTTGTAACAGGGCTTGGGTTAAAAGGTGTGGCTAAAGGCTAAATTAGAAGGTTAGAATCGAGACTGACTTGACAAATTACCTAACTAGAAATAATGAACTAAATATGAATATTTACATCGAATGAAAACTAATAATACCTACTATTGATAATTACTCTATAATAAAGAGTATTTTCATCACTTGAAATTGGATAATACTTTAATACGAGCTTTTTCTTTAACAATTGGAGTTTAAATGCTCTAAGCTCTTTTATATACTACTAATATTGAATAAACTTGGATTTTTTTTAAGAACAAACTAAAATATTACATCATAAATGATAAATGTAACTACTGGACTAATATATTTCGGTAATTCAATCAAATCAAACCTCGATTAAAGGGTAGTCAAAAGAATGGTGATAACAATTTCAAAGGGATTTTTGGGTTAATATTAGTGGGTGAGTCAATAAAAAGGTTGTTATGATTCAATGGGGTTCACTAGGGGTTAATTTGTGAAGGTAGGCTTTTTATGGAGTAACTGGGTTAAACCTAGGTGCCTTTATCATCTCAGTATATCAAATCATTAATGTGGTCTTGACATGTATAAACGGGGCAAGTTCTAGAATAACTGTTCAAAGTTGACACACTCATAATTAATAAAGTGAGCATGAAAAAAAATATATGCTCTATAAGGCTCAAAATCTCACAAAAATTATGGGTGTTTTTGACATCAATCCTTATAAATTCCAAATTTCAAGGAATACTCAAATTCAGTTCAACAACCTATCAATTTTAATTTTTAGAAAGTAGGCTTATCATGCTTGATTCTCTAGTATTCTTCAATTTTAATCATCAGTGCACAATTAACTATGACTTACTCTAAAACATACCAATATAAATCATAAATCAACAGAAATTTCATCCTAATTAGTACTATGTGAAAAATACTTGAAAACAAGACTAAATTCAAGATTTGAGAACAATGCAAATTTGAGAATAATGCAAAAAGTCAGGTACTTTTACCCCCCACACTTAAGATGTACATTGCTCTCAATGTACAAAGATAGATAAACAATTATGTAATAATAAAATTAAAAGAGGAGGGGAGAAGTAACACTTCCTGAATTTTTGGATGAAGTCTATGAAAAGAAACCGGATAAGATTGGAGGTGAATGTGGGGAAGCGTCTTGAACCGTTTGAAATTGAATCCTCGAAGTAGTCGGCTTGGTTTTATTGTATCCTAAGCTAAATCTAAATGCTATAAAGAATAAGAAGAAGAAAATAAAATAAAATAAAGTAAAAAAAATAATGATGAAATAAAATAAAAAAATAAATAATGGAAAATGAAAGACAACTAGAAAAATGGAGAATGTGGTTTAAATAGAAACGTAGCTCGTGTTTTGGGATATTGAATTTTGAACACATTCAGGGTGTTCGGGCATGGCCGTGGGTGTCATGGCACGCCCATGTCTTTCTTCACACGGTCATTTAATACGGGCATTATCCTCCCGTGTTTGATAAGTCAGAATGTCAGCACGGTTGAAAGGCACGGCCGTGTTTAGCCCGTGCTTGACAAGTCAGTAACCTCGCACGGGGCGTCAGCACGGGCGTGGACTATTATCGCCACCCATGTTGGTAAAAGAAATTTTTTCTACATCATGCACGGCTACTGGCACGCCCATGGTTCATCCCCTGGCTTCCACACGGCCACGGGCATGCCCGTGTGTAGGGCCGTGTGGCCTAGAAATTTGCTCTTTGGTTAGTTTATGGTTAGGTGCTAAAAAGAAAAAATAAAAAAATAAAAAATAAAAAATAAAAAAATGTAAAAATAGGGTTAGTGCTAGGGTTGCCTCCCGAGAAGCTCTCGTTTATAGTCTTAGCTAGACTTTACCTCTCATTTGTATGGTCATGGTGGTTTGAGGAGGTGAAAATCATTTCTCATGCGATCACTTCGGTTATGGATATATAGTTTAAGTCGAGTAATATTTACCTCAAAAGTATCGAATTTAGGATTGCTGACCTCGACTATGTCGTATAGGAAGACATTTAGTACCTCAAAAGTGATTTCTTCGTTTGTCTTGAGGTCTAAATTGGTGATTTGAGGGTCTTCCTTATTCAACAATACCTGATCTCCTAATTTGAAATGATTCGTTGTTCCTATCAGCTCGTCTGGGGGCTCCTTCTGTTTCACTTTGTGCGGTTCCTGTTCCTCTTTGATTTGTGTTTCCTGCTCTTTTAGTTTGTCAACCCTAAGGCTTTGTTCCTTATGTATTTCTTCTTTGTTGGCACGAGGTATAGGATCTAGCTCATCTAAGAGATTTCATGATGCTTCCTGTAAAGAAGGTTGAACCAAATGATTATCAATAGAATTAACGTTCGTACCTTTATTACTCGATGTCCTAGCTGAGTTAAGAGCTCGAAGAGTGATTGTTTTGTCGTCTACATGAAGTGTGAGTTCACCGAATTCTTCCTCTGTCTGGTCTTTCTTTATTGTATCGGGATATAGCACACGAGGTTGGTACCCTGTAATTACCAATTTTGGTAAATCATGGTACACCTCAACCTTACCTTTTCTTACCACAGGTTCTTCCCTTGGGTTTGGATCCACCAACAATTCATTGTTATGAGCTTGTATGGCTTGGGGCCCATGATCTGGCTCAAGTTTGTAGCCTTGTGGTGTTTCCTGTGGTGAAAGTTGAACAATTTGATTATCAACTGAATTTACTTTCTCACCTTCATCACTTGATGTCCTGGCCGTGTCAAAAGCTTGTAGACTGATTGATTCGTCACCTACATGAAGAATGAGTTCTCCTGTACCAACATCAAATTTAGTCCTGGCAGTTGCTAGAAAGGGTTTTCCTAAAATTAAAGGAATCGTGTTGTCCTCATCCATGTCTAAAACAACAAAGTCTACTGGGAATACAAATTTATCAATTTTGATTAGAAATTTTCTATTATTCAGTTAATTGAATGCTCATCCTAGTTTGTCTAGGTTTCCCTAGACCTAGTTGTTTAAACATTCTGTAAGGTATAACATTGATGCTTGCCCCTAAATCCGCTAATGTATTATCAATAGATAAACTACCAATTAAACATGGAATTGTAAAACTCCCTGGATCTTTTAGCTTTCGTGGTAGTCTATTTTGTAGAATTGCTAAGCACATTGCGTTTAGCTCCACGTGGTGCTCTTCATCTAATTTGCATTTGTTGGTCAAGAGCTGTCTTAAAAATTTCCTCGAGTCTGGTATCTTAAAAAGAGCTTCAAGGAGAGGAATGCTATTATGTAATTTCTTTAAGAGTTTAAAAAACTTACCGAACTGTTCCTTTGATTTGTCTCTTTTCATTACTTCAGGATAAGGTTTGTTAGGTTGGTACTCCTTGATTACCGGTTTCGGCTTTTCTTGTGTTACCTCTACCTTACCTTCGTCTCCCTTGTTTTCTTGTATTGAGTTTGGTTCATCTATCCCCTTACTGTCATGAGCTGAAATGGCTTGAATTTGTTCCTTTGGGTTAACCTTGGTGTTACTTGGTAGATGTCCTAGCGGTCGTTCCGACATTAGCTTTGCGAGATGTCCCACTGACCTAGTAAGCTCTCCAACTTGATTCTCGATCCCTTTGATTGATTTTTTTTGTTCATCAAGTGCCGCTTCAGTCTTTTGGAAACGAGAATCTGTGGCTGCCATGAATTCGTCAGCATCTCTTCAAGATTCGGATCCTCTTCTTGTTGGTGAGGTGGTTGTTGAAAATCTAGAGGAATTTCTGATCTTTGGCTATTTTGATCATCACACGAGAAATTGGGATGGTACTTCCAACCTGCATTATAAGTGTCACTATAAAAATTATTTTGATATCTAGAATAGTTACCTGTATAGTGAGCTTGCTCGTTTTCCATGCCATATCCGTCGGGTGGGTACCCAGGATTTGCCACGCCTCCTAGATTCAAATCATATTGTATTGCTGGATGTTCCTGCGAGGGACTATACCAATCATCAATCCTTTTATTCATCATCTTTAATTGATTAGATAACCTGGTGACCACGTCGAGGTTGAAGACACTGGCTATTTTAGTAGGAATTGTCCTCATGACTTGCCACTGATAATTATTCAGTGCCATCTTTTTCTTAGAATAAAATTTTCTGCCAAAAGCAAAATAGAGGAAAAAATTAGCAAAGTAAAAATAAAAATAAAAATAATAAAAATAATAATAAAAAATTGTAATAAAAAATTGGCTAAAGTAATAAAAATAGAGCTTTCATAATATTTTAGAGTCCCCGACAACAGCACCAAAAACTTCATTGTATCAAACAGTCGAGTTTTAATATTTATAAAAAGAATGATCCAACCTGTAGACTAACTATGACAACGATAGAGGCAAGCGCACCTATCGAACAGTAGTATAGTTTAGGCAAGAATATCCTGTTGAACCCAAGGGAACCTAAAAGTACTACTACTCACATTCTTTCTATTATTTAGCCTAAAATATGGAGTGATTGGTTTATTAAACTAATGAAAAACTAAACTAGATGCAAAGACAAAAGAATGAATTGGAGAAAGTCTTTAGGAAAACTCAGTTGATTACAATAACACCCTCAGGAAGAATCCACTTATGACTTCACTTATTATTTATCCCTAAACCATATGACTTCTTTACTTAGCTTGATCCGTGAGACTCTCTAACCTATATTAAACCCTCTCTCGAGGTGAATAACGTCTAACCTTAGGTTAATTAGTGGAAGTCTCATTCTCTTATAATAACCCCCTAAGGAAGTAGTAAATCGATCAATGGATTCCCATATTAGGTTTCACCCTAATACGCAAAATCTCGTAACCCTATCTCTAGGCGTCCAATCAACTCCGCTCAATTATGCTAGATCTACTCTTAAGTAGGGTTTATTCCTCCTCCACCTAAGCACATCAGATTAAATTAAGCAACATAATTAAGAACAAACTAAGTACTTATCATATAATTTAGAAATCAAATAACAAAATCCATCATAGGTTTCATCCCCTTCAGGTATCTAAAGGGTTTAGTTCATAACTAAATAAGAAAACATCTCAAAAGAAAAGATAAAACAAAACATAAGAAATCCTTAAAACTCCCTGAAGGAATTGAAGGAGAGATCCTCCGTCTTGAGTATAACTCCGGCTTCTTGAGATGGATCAACTGGCTATCTTCGAGTAATTCCCTGAAAAAAACTCTAGTAGAAAACTCTGCCTAAAATCGTCTTTTGTTTCGGCTTCTACTGAACTCCCCCTTTAGTTGCTACCTTGGGTGTTTATATAGGCTTTAAGATGCTTTACTTGGCTCCTAAGTATCCTAATTCAAGTAGAATTCCTCCTAGGATGTTTAAGTAGACTTAGGAATGTGTTTCTTTACCTCAAGCATCCAAATCCGAGTGAAATTGCTCTTTCCCATGGTGAGGGCACGCCCATGGCACACGCTTGGAAGTAAATCTTTAAGTAGTGTCTCGATTACATCGATTTAGGCACGGCCGTGTAAATTATGGCATGGTCGTGTGAAGTAATTTGACAAGGCACGCCCATGTGGCTTGAAGTCCAGGCCGTGTCGATTTCCTCTTTGGCCCAAATTGGCCCGTTTTAAGCCCGTTTCTCCTTCTTTTTGTCTTCGGGTGCTTTCTTGTGTATAAACATGAAAAGAAAGGATTAAAAGCACCTTTTTACATAAATCAAGGGCTAAAACATCCAAAAGCATACTAAATATGGGGTTAAAATATGTTACTTTTACTGTTTATCATGTATACGTAGTTAATATGAATTTTCATTCTTCAACCTTTCAAATCCTTCCCCCATGCTTATGCAATATAATTAAATCCTCTCAACTCATTCATACAATAATTCATTCAACATTCTAAATAGGGGCAATTAATAAATCAACCATTAGAGCATGCAAAACATATATTTGACAAGAATAGCGTTAGTAAATACATATAATCATTCACAAATTTAGACAATCATTCACAAGCAATCAACTCACAATAGTAATCATATAATAATTCATAGATTTAAGCCATCATTCATAAGTGATTAAGTCATTAATTCGTTCAATTTTGAATTCACTCAATCTAATTCAAGTCTAAGACCTAATTAAAAAAATACTAGTTCTCTAGATGCCATTAAAAACCTAATCAAGGATTGATTTGCATAAAATATTTAAAGATAAGGAAAAACTCTAATTTTCAAGTTTTAGGGGCGTGCCTTGATTCTGTCATTTTGGGCATGTTCGTGGCACGGCCATGTAAGTCAGGATTCAGGCCGTGCTTCAGGTCTGTTGATTGGGACACGGCCATGTAGATTGCTTGTCACGCCCGTGTGTGGTAATGAGATGATGCGCGGTCGTGCAATTCGTGAGTTAGGTCGTGCTCTAGGTAATTGGCGAGACATGATCATGCAGGCTTTGTGCCTGGCCGTGTTGATTTCTTGCTAAGGCCCAATTACTACGTTTTAAGCCCCTTTTTGTGTTCTTTTTATCCTCGGGTGCTTTCCTGAGTATATGACATGAAAAGAAAGGATTACAAGCACCTTTTATATAAATCAAAGGCTAAATCATCAAAAAGCATACTAAATGTGGGATTAAAATATGTTATTTTTATGGTTTATCAAATACCCCCACACTTAAACTTTTGCTTGTCCTCAAGCAAAATTCTCAACTTTCAATTAGAATGAACTTTCCATAACTTACAATATTCATCAATCATGCATTATCATAATTCATAGATAATTTATACATGGATAATTTAACTCAAAGAGCCCTAAAGATTCAAACGAGATAAGTCATGATTTTGTAGCATGAAAACATAGGTGTCTCCCCTTATCTAAACAATTACACTTAATTCAAAATCGACAAGGATTGACATCCTCACTAAAGATTCACTCAAATCACTCAAAGGTGTTTAAGGTTCACAATGAGGAACTCAAGAGTCGAACCTGAAAAGTTAATCCCATAGGCTTGCCTAAAAATCAAATCTCCACCACTGTATATGAGATGATACACAAATCAAAAGGTCTTAAATCGAGGTTGTAAGCAGGGCTAGGGTTAAAAGGTGTGGATAAAGGCTGAATTAGAGGTTAGAATTGAGGACCGACTTGACAAATTACCTAACTAGAAACACTAAACTAAATATGAATATTTACTTCGGATGAAAACTAGTAATACCACTATTGATAATTACTCTATAATAAGGAGTATTTTCATCACTTGAAATTTGATAATACTTTAATCGAGCTTTTCTCCAATAATTGGAGTTTAAATGCTCTAAGCTCTTTTATATACTACTAATATTGAATAAACTTGGATTTTTTTTTAGAACAAACTAAAAGAAACATAATAGAAGGAACTTTGATAATTGAAATAACCTAATTCGAAAACTGACCAAATCAATTCTTGATAGAAGGGTAGTCAAAAGAATGTTGATAACAAATACAAAAGGTTTTGGGTTAATATCAAATGGGTAATTCAATAAAAAGGGTTGTTAGGATCAAATGGGTTTACTAGGGGTTATTTATGTAGGTAGGCTTTTTAGTGGAGTGAATGGGTTAAAACCTAGGTGCCTTTATCATTTTAGTATATCAAATCATTAATGTGGTCTCGACATGCATGAACGAGGCAAGATCTAGAATAACAATTCAAAGTAGACACGCTCATAATCAATAAAGTGAGCATGAAAAAGGGTATATGCTCTATAAAGCTCAAATTCTCACATAAAAATTATGGGTGTTGACATCAATCCTTATAAATTTTGAACTTCAGGGTGGTATTCAAATTCAGTTCAACAACCTATCAAATTCTGATTTTTTGAAAAATAGACTTATCATGCTTGATTATCTAGTATTCTTTTAAAATTTAATCATCACTGCACAATCATCAATGACTTAATCCAAAACATATCAATAAAAATCATAAATCATTAGAAATTTCATCCCAATTAGTAATATGAGAAAATTACTTAAAAATAAGACTAAATTAAGGGTTTTAAGAATAATGCAAAAAGTTAGACACTTTTACCCTCCACACTTAAGATGTACATTGCCCTCAATGTATAAAGATAGATAATGATAATTATGGGATAAATCAAAAGAGAAGGGGTAGAGTGACACTTCCTAAATTTTGGATGATTCCTGGCGTCTTTGGTGGCGGTGATGGTGTTTTCTGTGGGCTTGGTGGTGTGGCTACCGAAAAACAATTTGCTAGATGAAGAAATTGGATAGCCTGTGAAGATATAGCCAAGAGATCTAGAGAAATAATAATATACTAATAATATAATTAAAGATTAAGACAATAAAGAGAAGAAGACTAAGAAGAAAACTAAAATTTAAAGAAAAGACTAATGGACTAAGGAGTCCTTATTAGCAGATGGTTCGTGAGGTGGGTATGATTTCTAAGGCTGCAGAGTGTTGGTGATGGTGGAAGTGGTGTGATTCCCTAGCAGCCTTTAGAGCCTAAACCAAGAAACTAATATGAAATAAATTAAATTAAGTAGAAAAGAAGTACAGATAAGGAAAATAAAGGAGAAGAGAAAAGAAAAATAGAATCGAAAAGGTTTTAGAGACCCTTGGCATGTCAATTACCTGAAGCTACCGGCATGAACTCATGTTGAGGTCTCCTCTGAGGAGATGATGCTTACCTTCTTACGTTTCTTTAGCATGATTTTTGTGTTGCTCAAGAGTCTTGGACCTTTTCTATGAACAGAGAGAAAATTTTGAAAGAAAGAGAAGGAAGAAAGAAGATGGGAAAAAGGGGAAGGGCTGTGGTAATTTAAATAAGATTTCAAATCTGGCACGTTCCCACGCCCGTGTACCGAGGGTGTGTCGATTCACACGGCCGCATCACATAGCCATGGTGTGGAGTATGTTGTTCTTCCATGCCCATTTTTCGATTTGCACGCCCGTTCCTAAAAGGCTAGCATTTGAGCACGGATGAAATGCATGGGCATGGTTTGCCCGTGCTCAATAAGTCAGTATCTTAGTACAGTTGTGAGGCATGGCCGTGCTATTTTGTCGGTGCCCGTGGTGTGGGTGGTGGGATCCGTGACATTGGGGGTGGGTGGACTGACTTGCACGGCTCTGCTCGGTCAGTGTGGTGGTTTTGGTGGTCCACACAGCCACGAGCACGGCCGTGTGTAAGGCCGTGTGGCCTGGAAATCTGTATTTTTTTTGTTAGTTTAAATGTTGAGAGAAGAAAGAAGGAAAGAAAAGAAAATAAATTTGAAAGTAAACAGTGTTATTGCTCGGGTTGCCTCCCAAGAAGTGCTCGTTTATAGTCTTAAGCTAGACTGTCCTTGACTTTGAAAATTTTAGGGAGGTTTAAAGGTTTGAATATTTTCCCTCTTGCTGACAGTTTTATTCTTGTGAAAAAGTTTAGATCGAGAAGCGTTTACCTTGAAATTGCAGAATATTGGATTGCTTACCTCGACTATTTCGTGTGGGAAAATATCGTGTACCTGAAGAGTATTTCTCCCTTTTTCTTCAGGTTTGTTGAAGTGATGTGAGGATCGCTTTTGTCCCTATGAGCTCTTCTGGTGGTTCCTTTGGTTTTACTTCGTGTGGATCCGGCCTTTCTTTGGTGTGTATCTTCTACTCTTCAAAATTGTCGATGTTACGATTTTATTTCTGGTGTGATTCTTCTGTGACAACTTGGGGCTATGAGTTGGCTCAGGTTTGATGCATTGTGATGTTTCCTACGATGAAGGTTGAACAATTTGGTTATCTATTGAAATGACTTTCTTACCTTCATCTTCTATTGTTTTGGCTGAGTCGAGAGCTTGAAGATTGACCGATCCTTCTCCTACACAAAGTATGAGTTCTCCTGTGGCAACATCAATTTTAGTCTTGGCAGTTGCAAGAAAAGGTCTTCCTAAAATTAAGGGGATTGAATTATCCTCATCCATGTCTAAAACAACAAAGTCTACTGGGAAAACAAATTTATCGATTTTTACTAGAACATCTTCAAGAATGCCCCTAGGAATTCTAACAGTTTTATCAGCTAGTTGAATACTCATCCTAGTTTGTTTGGGCTTCCCTAGACCTAGTCGTTTAAATAATGCATAAGGCATGACGTTTATACTTGCCCCTAAATCAGCTAATGCATTATCAATAGTTAAACTACCAATTAAACATGGAATCGTAAAACTCCCTGGATCTTTTAGTTTTTGTGGTAGTCTGTTCTGTAACATTGCTGAGCATGTTGCGTTCAATTCCACATGGTGCTCTTCATCTATTTTGTGTTTGTTCGTCCAGAGCTGTCTTAAAAATCTCCTTGAGTCGGGCATCTGAAAAAGAGCTTCAAGAAGAGGTAAGTTAATATGTAATTTCTTTAAAAGTTTTAGAAACTTACCGAATTGTTCCTCAGAATCATTTTTTTTTCAATGATTCGGGATAAGGTATGCGAGGTTGGTACTCTTTAATTACTGGTGTTTTTTGTGCTACCTCTATTTTACCTTTTTCTTCCTTGGTTTCTTGTGCTGCTGTGGGCATGTCTACCTTTGTACCCTCTTGGATGTGATGGCTTGGATCTTTTCTTTTGGGTTTATTTACGTGTTGCTTGGTAGGCGTCCTTGTTGACATTCGTAAATCAGCTTTGTAAGATGTCCCTTGACCTAGTAAGTTCTCTAACTTGATTCTCGATCCCTTTGATCGATTTTTGTTATTCATCAAGTGTTGCTTGATCTTTTGGAGCGAGAATCAGAGTCGCCACAATTTTTGTCGACATCTCTTCAAGGTTTGATTTCTTTTCCTATGGATAGGGCTGATTTTGGTAATTTGGAGAGGTTGCTGCCTTTGATTTCCTTGATTTCCTTGTCCTCCCCACGAAAAATTTGGGTGGTTCCTCCAACCTACGTTATAAGTGTTACTATAAGGATTATTAGATCGGAAATTATTACCTATATAGTTCGTTTGCTCATTTTCTCTGGCGGTTGGTAGGGTGGTACTCAGAATTTGCCACATTCCCGCTTGCTTTGCCTTGCATTACTGGATGTACCTACGAAGAACATAAATTATCAAGCTTTTTATTCTTTAACTCCACCTGCATTGACAGCATTGTCACTGCGTCTATGTTAAAAAATTTGGCATTGATAGTTGTTCAACGACATCTCCTCAATAAAATCATAAGCTGCTTCAGGAGTTTTGTTGTTCAAAGTTCCACTGGCTGATGAATCAATCATTTGCGTAGTTGGAGAATTCACACCATTGTAAAAATTTTGGACTTGATGCCACAATGGTAATCCGTGGTGTGGGCATCTCCTTAGGAGATCCTTGTATCTTTCCTATGCATCATATAATGTTTCTGTGTCATTCTGCATAAAAGAAGATATGTCATTCCTAAATTTGGTCGTTTTGGCTGGTGGAAAATATTTTAAAAGAAATTTTTCGGTCATTTGATCCCATGTGGTGATTGACCCTCGTGGTAACGAGTTTAACCACTGCTTTGCTTTATTCCTTAATGAAAAAGGGAATAACCGAAGACGTATGGCATTATCAGAAATGCCATTTATTTTAAAGGTATCACAGAATTCTAAAAAATTAGATATATGAGTATTTGGATCTTCATCGTGCAAACCATCAAATTGAACAAACTATTGAATCATTTGTATTGTGTTAGGCTTTAATTCAAAATTATTAGCAGCTATAGCGGGCCTAAAAATACTAGATTCTGCTCCTGTCAAATTAGGTTTAACATAATCATACATAGTGCACGGAGCATTCTGTTCTTACACATTTGGCGGTGGATTATTTTCGTCCATCCCTTCAGTAGGATTGGATCTTTCTTGTTGTTCTTCTCTTTGGTAGTCTAGAGCTCGTCTAGTTTCTCTGCGATTTCTGTGAGCGGTCGCTTCAATGTCACTTTTGTATTCTAAAGGTCCTCTCGGGTTCCTTCTAGTCATAAACTAGAGGTACCTACTAGGAGAAAAAATAAATTTAGTGTAAATAAAAATTTAACCTAAATTAAAAATAAAAGTAAATTGCGAAAATAATAAAATAATGGCTAAAGTAATAGAAATAGAACTTTCTTAATATTTTAGTGTTCCCCGGCAACGGCGCCAAAAACTTGATCGTGTCAAACAGTCGAGTTTTAATATTTATAAAAAGAATGATCGAACATGTAGACTAACTATGACAATGATAGAGGCAAGCGCACCTATCGAACAGTAGTATAGTTTAGGCAAGATTATTTTATCGAGCCCAAAGGAACCTAAAAGTACTACCACTCACTTTCTTTCTATTATTTAGCCTAAAATATGGAGTGATTGGTTTATAAAACTAATGAAAAGCTAAACTAGATGCAAAGACAAAAGAATGAATTGGAGAGAGACTTTAGGAAAACTCAGTTGATGAAGACGATACCCTCAGGAAGAATCCACCTATGACTTCACTTATTAATTATCCCTAAACCATATGATTTCTTTACTTAGCTCGATCCGTGAGACTCCCTAACCTATATTAAACCCTCTCTCGAGGCGAATAACGTCTAACCTTAGGTTAATTAGTGGAACTCTTGTTCTCTTATAATAACCCTCTAAGGAAGCAGTAAATCGATCAATGGATTCCCATATTAGGTTTCACCTTAATCCGGTAAAATCTTGTAACTCTATCTCTAGGTGCCCGATCAACTCCGCTCAATTATGCTAGATCTATAACATCCCAAAGTTGGGCCTAATAGGATTGGGCCCATTGGGCTTTAGGCGTAGGAGCGTTTAAAATTTTTAGAACAAGAGAATGGCTTTAGTGCTAGTTGGACCTATTAGGTGAGTGATTTTGGAAGGTTAGAGGGTTTCTATGATGTCCTGGGTTCAAACTTTGACTTTAGGAAAATTTTGGTTTTAGGTGAATAAAACCCTGAGAGTTAGTAGTAGGCTTTAAGAATAAAATGTGGAGAAAAATGACACAAGTGGAGTGTGTGGTGCAGTGGCAAAGTGATGCCACATAAGAGACAAGGGGGTGACGCAACAAGGAATGAAGGAGGTCCAAGGTTCAAGTCTTGGCTCTTGCATTTTGGATTTCTTTTTAAATGGACTCTAGAATTTTGCCATAGGGTTATATTTAGTTGCACATGATTTTAGACACAAGAAAGTGAGTGGTCTAGTGGGAAGGCGTCATTAAGGGTGCAAGGGAGCTTGGGTTCGAATCTCATGACAAGCAAGGGAGTATTTATTTTACGGATTGGACGAGAAGAGTTTGAGTTGGATTTAAACTCTGCTAACGGAGGGATCCCACATCGGTAAGATACAAAGAAGGAAGGTGAGAAGCTAGCTATATATAGATCATTCTATGAGGAGGATAATCGCCAATAGTGGCGAAGGAAGCGCTACTAGAACTTGAGGTACACGGTAAGGTTACGGTGAGGTTTTGATTTTCGATAAGTGTATATTAAGTTATGATTAATTGTTAGGTGATGTCGATTGTAGGTTCGTGACTAAGGGGTTTACAACTCGCGAGGTTACCAGGTGTGTACAAACACTACACACACGATATCGGCAATGCCAAAAAGTCGAAAAGCTAAAAAGCCGAAAGTGGCTAAATGGGCCCGGTGGGCCCTAAGGCTATGTTTGATGAAATGGTTTGGTTGGTTATACGAATTGAATTAGTCATGCATGATACATGAATTGGATTTGTTTTGGGCCTAATAGGCCATATGATGATATTTGGGCCTAATGGGCCGTAAAGGAGTGATTTAGGCTTGATGGGCTTATGGGGACGTAGACATGTATGTTAGGGTTTATGGACCTTAGGTATAGTTTGAACAACTCTTAAATTCCATAAGACTTAATTTTTCTAATTAAACATGTGCGTGAACATGTTCTTTGGGTTAGGTGTGGCAACGGCATACGCATGTCTAGGATTGGATCTAGGGAGAGCTTGGTACTTAAGCGGCCCTAGTGGCCCACCTCCTCTTTTCTGGAATCCTACCTGATGCGTAGTGTCTGTTCACTTTAGTTGCGAGGACTTGTTGATGGGCCAAAGTTCATAACTAAAATCCGAGAGGGACCAAATACCCTTATATTTGTTAAATTACTAAAATACCCTTATATTGGTAAAGTACCAAAATACCCTTGTTTTGTAAAATTACCAAAATACCCACAATTTGTGAAATTATCGAAATACCCCCGATTTGCAAAGTTATTGAAATAACCCCGATTTGTGATATTACCAAAATACCCTTGAATTACAAAATTACCAAAATACCCCGGTTTGTGAAATTACCAAAATACCCTTGATTTATAAAATTTCCAAAATACCCCGATTTGCAAAATTACGAAGTACCCCCGATTTGTAAAATTATTGAAATACCCCCAATTTGTGAAATTATCAAAATACCCCCGATTTGTGAAATTACTGAAATACCCTTAATTTGCAAATTTACCAAAATACCCCTATAGGGTAGAATTACGAAAATACCCTTGATAGGTAAATTATAAAATACCCTTGGTAGATAAATTATGAAAATACCCTTGGTGGGTAAATTATGAAAATACCCTTGTTAGGTAAATTACGAAAATACCCTTGGTAGGTAAATTACGAAAATACCCTCGATGGGTAAAATAACCGATATGACCCTAGAGGGCAAAAAATGACGAAAATGCCCCTACATGTTATATGATTATTCTTGTATGTGATTTATGATTGTTATCATATGATTATTATTGTATGTTGCATTCAAGTGTTATTATGTTGCATGGGGATGGGATTATTCGAAAGGGAAAGTACAGATAGGATCGCATGGTGGCTTGACGACTGTGGATCCACCGAAGGCTTTTAGCCACCAAGCAGCTATGCTGCACCGATATGTTAGTGCCACAACCGGTGCTACATAAGAAGTGTAGGGATGGGTGGGTCGATTAAATCCCCACAGGAGTGCAGGGTTGGACAGGAGACGGAGTGCATTGGTGTGGGCATTAATGCATTGCATATGTGGTTTTATTTGAGATGGACTCAGGCCCAGATAAATATGATTTGTGACATTTATGGGTTAAGGCCCAACTGAGGCTTTTATGGGTGAAGGTGCAATTGCCACCTTTACTGAAATGGCCTTCAGCTCAAACTGTTGTGATCCATGTTATTATTGATGAGGGTTATGCACACTGAGTTTTCGTAGACTCACACCCTCTTTTTAATATTTTTTTTCTCAGGTAATCCTCAGTAAGCGGTTTGATGTGCTAGAGGACTTGGAGGTGGCCACACTACGAGCAGTTTTGGACACTAGTATTTTACTTATTTTTAACTTGGCTTAATATTTTGTAATAAGGCCTCTCTTAAATTCTAGTTTTAGCTTTGGATTTTTAGTTTATGATGTTTTAAATCTGCTAAACTTTGTATCACGGTTTTCCAAAACAATATCTACTTTCAAAATATTACACTTTTGCGAATAGGTCGTAAACATCATGTTTTCATAAGTCAGTCATTTTAATTAAGTTTTCGCAACCAACAAAGTTTTTTTAATAACTTTTTAATAAATGTCGATTAATAAAGGTTTTCAAATGGAACCATGGTTTCTCAAAAAGCACCCCAATGTGACACGCCAGATTCAGGATTAACTTCTAGGCCGAGTTTGAGGTGTTACATTTAGTGGTATCAGAGCCTAGGTTGCAAAACTCGAGCTGTGAGATGGGTTTTAGTGTTTATTTTAAAGATGTTTACAAATGATTTTTAAGTAGTTTTGAAAGGTTTTTGTGTGGCACACCGAGTCTCCAGCGTCGGACCAAGTAAGTTCTCTTATCTGTTTTAAACTATTATTGCTGTAGGTACATACTGGGCTTACTTTAGATAATAGACTATACTGAGGCCCATTGAAGACTAAAAACTATAGTGAGCTGGCAATTTCGAAAACAACTCTTAACTACTACTTCCATAAAACATTGTTTAATTATTGGAACTATGAGCTAAATTCATAAAATTTGTAATTCAGATAATTAGGACTAGAGTCTGTGACGAAGCATAGTGGTATATCCGGTATTGTGCGGCTATGAGATAGTTGGAAATTTTGAGGACGAAATTTTTTAAGGAGGGTAGATTTGTAACATCCTAAAGTTGGGCCTAGTAGGATTGGGCCTATTGGGCTTTAAGCGTAGGAGCGTTTAAAATTTTTGGGAACAAGAGAATAACTTTAGTGCTAGTTGGACCTATTAGGTGAGTGATTTTGGAAGGTTAGAGGGTTTCTATCAAGTCTCGGGTTCAAACTTTGGCTTTAGGAAAATTTTGGTTTTAGGTGAATAAAACCCTGAGAGTTAGTAGTATGCTTTAAGAATAAAATGTGGAGAAAAATGACACATGTGGAGTGTGTGGTGTAGTGGCAAAGTGATGCCACATAAGAGAAAGGGGGTGACGCCACAAGGAAGGAAGGAGGTCTAAGGTTCAAGCCTTGGCTCTTGCATTTTGGATTTCTTTTTAAATGGAATCTAGAATTTTGCCATAGGGTTATATTTAGTTACGCATGATTTTAGACACAAGAAAGTGAGTGGTCTAGTGGTAAGGTGTCATTAAGGGTGCAAGGGAGCTTGGGTTTGAATCTCATGACAAGCAAGGGAGTATTCATTTTGCGGATTGGACGAAAAGAGTTTGAGTTGGATTTAAACTCTGCTAACGGAGGGATCCCACATCGGTAAGATACAAAGAAGGAAGGTGAGAAGCTAGCTATATATAGAGCATTCTATGAGGAGGACAATCGCCAATAGTAGCGAAGGAAGGGCTACTAGAACGTGAGGCACACAGTAAGGTTACGGTGAGGTTTCGGTTTCTGATAAGTGCATATTAAGTTATGATTAATCGTTAGGTGATGTCGATTGTAGGTTCGTGACTAAGGGGTTTACAGCACGCGAGGTTACCAGGTGTGTACAAACACTACACACACGATATCGACAATGCCAAAAAGTCGAAAAGCTAAAAAGTCGAAAGTGGCTAAATGGGCCCGGTAGGCCCTGAGGCTAAGTTTGATGAAATGGTTTGGTTGGTCATACGAATTGAATTAGTCATGCATGATACATGAATTGGATTTGCTTTGGGTCTAATAGGCCATATGATGAGATTTGGGCCTAATGGGCCATAATGGAGTGATTTGGGCTTCATAGGCTTATGGGGACGTAGACATGTATGTTAGGGTTTATGGACCTTAGGTCTAGTTTGAATAACTCTTAAATTCCATAAGACTTAATTTTTCTAATTAAACATGTCTGTAAACAAGTCCTTGGGTTAGGGTGTGGCAACGGGCATACGGATGTCTAGGATTGGATCTATGGAGAGCTTGGTACTTAAGCGACCATAGTGGCCCACCTCCTCTTTTCTGGAATCCTACTTGGTGCGTAGTGTCTGTTCACTTTAGTCGCGAGGACTTGTTGATGGGCCAAAGTTCATAACTAAAATCCGAGAGGGACCAAATACCCTTATATTTGTTAAATTACTCAAATACCCTTATATTGGTAAAGTACCAAAATACCCTTATTTTGCAAAATTACCAAAATACCCCTAATTTGTGAAATTATCGAAATACCGATTTGCAAAATTATCGAAATAGCCCCAATTTGTGATATTACCAAAATACCCACAGATTACAAAATTACCAAAATACCCTCGATTTGTAAAATTATCGAAATACCCTCGATTTGTGAAATTACCAAAATACCCTCGATTTACGAAATTACCAAAATACCCCTGATTTGTAAAATTATCAAAGTACCCCCGATTTGTAAAATTATCAAAATACCCCTAATTTGTGAAATTACCAAAATACCCCTATAGGGTAGAATTACGAAAATACCCTTGGTAGGTAAATTACAAAAATACCCTTGGTAGGTAAATTACGAAAATACCCTTGGTGGGTAAATTATGAAAATACCCTTGGTAGGTAAATTATGAAAATACGCTTGGTAGGTAAATTACGGAAATTCCCTCGATGGGAAAAATGACCGATATGCCCCTAGAGGGTAAAAAAATGACGAAAATGCCCCTACATGTTATATGATTATTCTTGTATGTGATTTATGATTGTTATCGTATGATTATTATTGTATGTTGCATTCATGTGTTATTATGTTGCATGGGGATGGGATTATTCGAAAGGGAAGTGCAGATAGGATCGCATGGTCGCTGACGATTGTGGATCCATAGAAGGCTTTAGCCATAAGCGACTATCTTTGCACCGATAAGTTAGTGCATAGCCGGTGCTACATAAGGAGTGTAGGGATTGGTGGGTCGATTAAATCCCCACAGGAGTGCAGGGTTGGTATAGGCATTAATGCATTGCATATGTGGTTTTATTTGAGATGGGCTCAGGCCCAAATAAATATGATTTGTGACTTTTATGGGTTAAGGCCCAACCGAGGCTTTTATGTGCTAAGGCCCAATTACCACCGTTTCTGAAATGGGTTTCGGCCCAAACTGTTGTGATTCATGTTCTTATTGATGAGGGTTATGCACACTGAGTTTTCGTAAACTCACACCCTCTTTTTAATACTTTTTTTCTCAGGTAATCCTCAGTAAGCGGTTCGACGTGCTAGAGGACTCGGAGGTGGCCACACTACGAGAAGTTTTGGACTCTAGTATTTTACTTATTTTTAACTTGGGTTAATATTTTGTAATAAGGCCTCTCTTAAATTCTGGTTTTAGTGTTGGATTTTTAGTTTATTATGTTTTAAATCTGCTAAACTTTGTATCACGATTTTCCAAAACAATATCTGCTTTCAAAATACTACGCTTTCGCGAATAGGTCGTAAACATCACGTTTTCATAAGTCAATCATTTTAATTAAGTTTCCGCAACCAACAAAGTTTTTTTAATAACTTTTTAATAAATGTCGATTAATAATAAACAAACGTAAACTGGGACTTTCGTTTTTAATATCAAGAAAGGTTTTCAAATGGAACCATGGTTTCTCGAAAAGTACCCCAATGTGACACGCCAGATTTGGGCCTAACTTCTAGGCCGGGTTTGGGATGTTACAGTATCTACTCTTAGGTAGGGTCTATTCCTCCTCCACCTAAGCACATCAGATTAAATTAAGCAACATAATTAAGAACAAACTAAGTACTTATCATATAATTTAGAAATCAAATAACAAAATCCATCATAGGTTTCATCCCCTTCAGGTATCTGAAGGGTTTAGTTCATAACTAAATAAAAAAACATCTCAAGCGAAAAGATAAAACAAAACATAAGAAATCCCTAAAACTTCCTGAAAGAGTTCAAGGAGAGATCCTCCGTCTTGAATAGAGTTCCGGCTTCTTGAGATGGTTCCACTGGCTATCTTCAAGTGATTCGCTAAAAGATGAAAGCTTCGACAAAAGCCTCTGCCAAAAACCGTCTCTTCAATGTCTGCCTTAGGTTGTTTATATAGGCTTTTGAGATGCTTTACTTGGCTCCAAAGTACCTCTTTCAAGTAGAATTACTATTAGGGTGTTTAAGTAGACTTAAGAGTATGTTTCTTTGGCTTCAAGCATCAAATTTTGAGTGAAATTGCTCATTCTCGCGGCAAGGGCACGCCCATAGCACACGCCCGTGTAATTCGGGGTTGGGTTGTGCCTTGATTCTATCATTTTGGGCACGACCGTGGCACGACTGTGTAAATCGGGATTCAGGCCCTACTTCAGGTCTGTCGATTGGGACATGGCCATGTAGATCGCTTAACACGCCCGTGTGTGGTAATGAGATGATATGCAACCGTGCAATTCGTGAGTTAGGCTGTGCTCTATGTAATTGGCGAGACACGGTCGTGCAGGCTTTGTGCCTGGCCATGTTGATTTCTTGCTAAGGCCCAATTACTCCGTTTTAAGCCCGTTTTTGTGTTCTTTTTATCCTCGGGTGCTTTCTTGAGTATATGACATGAAAAGAAAGGATTACAAGCACCTTTTATATAAATCAAGGGCTAAATCATCAAAAAGCATACTAAATGTGGGATTAAAATATGTTATTTTTATGGTTTATCACAGGCCCATTTTG
Source organism: Gossypium rotundifolium (assembly GCA_025506655.1). NCBI lineage: Eukaryota > Viridiplantae > Streptophyta > Magnoliopsida > Malvales > Malvaceae > Gossypium > Gossypium rotundifolium. Next base: position 177,315,044 of record CP106724.1, read on the forward strand.
TCCTTTCTTGGCCAGTTTATCGTTCTTTTCGACTCCCTAAGCTCTCCTGAGTGTAAAACATGAAATTAAAGGATTAGGAGCATCAAATTCATCAAATCTAAAGAAAATTCATCCAAAAATAAGCCAAGCATGGGGTAAAAATATGTAAAAATTATGGTTTATCAAATATCCCCACACTTAAACCTTTGCTTGTCCTCAAGCAAAATCCTCAACTCACAATTAAAATTAACTTCCTCAATTCATAATTCTCATTAATAATGTCTCATCATAATTCACAGATAATTCATGCATTGATAATTTAACTAAAAGAGTCCTAAAGATTCGAACAATTTAAGTTTCAAATTTTTATAGCTCAAAAACATAGATGTTTCCCTTACATAAATAATCACTTTTAATTCAAAACCGACAAGAATTAACGTTGATAAGCCATAATATGAACATATTTTAATCTCATATTTAGCACACTTTTGGATGATTTATCCTTTTAATTGTGGAAATAGGTGCTCCTAATCCTTTGTTTTCATGTTTTATACTCAGGAGAGCACATGAGGATGAAAAGAACGAGAAACGGGCTGAAAATAAAGTAAATGGGCCAAATTATGAAATCGACAGGGCTTGGCCCCCAAGCCACACGGCCGTGCCTCATTAACAGACCCGACCACGGCTTGGCTTTGATTTACACAGGCGTGTGCCACGGGTGTGTCCCGGACGCAGCAAAGAAGAGTTTAATTCGAATTAGGATACTTAGAGGCAAAGAAACCCAATCCAAAAGCCTATATAAACACCCTAGAGGCCAACCTTCAAGGTGGTGTTCAGCTAGGCCAATGAGTAGAGCTAGAGGGGCCGAATTATGGGATTCACTCGAAGAAAGCCAGTTGATTCATTCAAGAAGTCAGAAGCATACTCAAGACTAAGGATCTCTCCTTCAATTCCTTCGGGGGGTTTTAGGGTTTTCTTTATGTTTTGTTTTATATTTTCTTCTGATACGTATTCTTTTATAATTATGAACTAAACCCCTCAAATACCTGAGGAGGATGAAACTTAAGATAGATCTTATTATTATTTTCTGAGCTGTATGATAAATATTTGATTTATTCTTAACTATGAGTTCTTAATTCTTGTTTTGATATTTCAAGATATTGATTGAAGCATTTATGCTCTTAGGTAGAGCAGGAATAGATCCTGTCTAAAAGTAGATCTAGCATAGTTATGAGGATTTGATCGCAACCCCAGAGATAGGATGACTAAAATATGCCGGGTTAGGGTCAAACCTAGTATGGGAGTCTATAGATCGAGTTAATGCAATTCTAGGGGTTTTAATTAGAAAGAGATTTCAATTAAACAACCTAGGGTTAGACGTTAGTAGCCTCGAGAGAGGTATTAATATAAATTAGGGAATCCTACGGATCAAGTCAAGTGAATAAATCGACTGGTTCAGAGTTAGATAACAAGTGAAGTCTAGGTGGATTCTTCCTCGAGTATTGTTTTAATCAATTGGTTTTCCCACAAGTATTTCCCCAATTCATTCTCTTTGTCTTAGCATATTTAGCCTCGTAGTTAGATAATTTTAGATTAGATAACAATTCCATTAATTCTTAGGCTAAATAATAAAAAGAAAGTTAGTATTAGAACTTTTTGTTCCTTTGGGTTCGATAATCCGGTCTTGCCACTAAATTGTACTACTGTTCGATAGGTGCGCTTGCCTCGAGTCATTGTAACAGTTAGTTTTTAGGCTAGATTATTCATTATAAATTTTTAAGACTCTGACACACGATCAAGTTTTTGGCGCCATTGCCGGGGAGCTGAAATATTAAGAAAGCTCATTTTTTATTACTTTAGCCATATATATATATATTTTGCAATTGAATTTTATTTTTACTTTTCTAATTTTATTTTTCTTTTATTTTTTTCCTAGTAGGGACCTCTAGTTTATGACTAGAAAGAACCGAGAGGACCCTTAGTTTACGATAGTGATATCAAAGGTACAGTTTTAGAAATCGTAGAGAAATAAGGCAAAGCTTAAACTACACACAAGAAGAGCAAGAGAACGAAATTAATACTACCGAAGAGATGGCTAAGAATAATCCGCTACCTCCAAAGGTGGCCGAAAATCATGCTCCTCGAACTATGTATGATTATGCTAAACCTAATTTAACAGGAACTGAGTCAAGTATTGTTAGACCTGCTATAGCTACTAATAATTTTGAACTAAAACCTAATATTATCCAAATGATACAGCAATTTGTTCAGTTTGATGATTTGTAGGATGAAAACCCAAATAATCACTTGGCAAATTTCCTAGAATTTTACGATACTTTCAAAATTAATGGCGTTTCTAATGATGCCATCCGTCTTTAGTTATTTCCCTTCTCTTTAAGGAACAAAGCTGAACAGTGGTTGAATTCTCTTCCACGAGGATCAATCACTACATGGGAACAAATTACCAAAAATTTTTTATTATAATATTTTTCGCCAACCAGAACGACCAAATTAAGGAATGATATCTCTTCTTTTATCTAGAAACACTATACGATGCATAGAGAGATACAAAGATCTATTGAGAAGGTGTCCACACCATGGATTACCCTTGTGGCTATAGGTCCCAACCTTTTACAATGGTGTGAACCTTTCAACGAGACAACTGATTGATTCAGCGGCCGGCAGAACCCTAAATAATAAAACTCCTGAGGCGGCCTATGAGATTATAGAAGAGATGTCACTGAACAAGTATCAGTGGCATGTTACAAGGACAAGGCCAACAAAAACAGCCAAAATTTTCAACCTCGACGCAGACACCATGCTATCAAATCAGGTAGAGATGTTAAATAAAAGATTGATGGTTTATGTGGTTCCTCGTAGGTACACCCAGATTGATGGTTTATGTGGTTCCTCGTAGGTACACCCAGTAATGCAATGTGAATCAAATCTAGGAGGTGTGGCGAATCCTGAGTACCCACTTTATAATCCTAGCATGGAAAACGAACAGATAAACTATAAAGGGTAATAATTTTAGATCTCAAAATAACCCTTATAGTAATACTTATAATCCAGGCTGGAGGAACCACCCCAATTTCTCATGGGGTGGTCAAGGAAATCAGAGACAACAACTTCCTCCAAACTTCCAACAATAGCCCTACCCATAGGAAAAGAAGAGAACTTTGAGGAGATGCTAAAAAATTCATAGCAGTGCCAGAAACTCATTTCCAAAACACCGAAACAACACTTAAAAATCAACAAGAATCGATTAAAAGAATCGAGAACCAGTTAGGGCAACTCGCTAAGCTGATCTCCGAACGACCACAAGGTAGCTTGCCAAGTAACACTGAGACTAACCCAAAGGAGCAACTTCAGCCCATAACAGCTCAAAATAGTGAAGGGTTAGTGGAATTTGAATCTGAGCCAAGGCAAGAACCTGTGGTAAGTGAAGGTGAGCTTGAGATAAACCAAGAAAAGCCAAAATCAGTAATTGAAGAATACCAACCTCGTATACCATATCCCGATTCGATGAAGAAAGACAATTTAGATTTCGGTAAGTTTATTAAACTTTTAAAGAAATTACATATTAACTTACCGTTTCTTGAAGCTCTTTCGTAGATGCCAGATTCAAGGAAATTTTTAAAAGAGCTTTTGAAAAATAAGCAGAAGTTAGACGAGGAGTCGCATGTGGAATTAAACGCAGTGTGCTCAGCAATGTTACAAAACAAACTACTATGAAAATTAAAAGATCTAGGGAGTTTTACAATTCTATGTTTAATTGGTAGTTTAACTATTAATAACGTGTTAGCTGATTTAAGGGAAAGCATAAATGTTATGCCTTATAAAATGTTTAAACAACTAGGTCTAGGAAAACCCAAACAAACTAGGATGAGTATTAAATTAGCTGATAAGACTATTTGAATTCCTAGGGGTATAATTGAATACGTACTCGTTAAAATTGAAAAATTTATATTCCTCGTAGACTTTTTTATTTTAGATATAGATGAGGATAATACGGTTCCTTTAATTTTAGGAAGGCCCTTTTTAGTAACTGCTAGATCTAAAATTGATGTTAGTATAGGTGAACTCACACTTCGTGTAGGTGATGAATCAATCAGTCTTCAAGCTCTCGACTCAACTAGAACATCGAGTGATAACGGTGAGAACGTAAATTGTATTAATAATCATTCGGTTCAACCTACTTTACAGGAAGCACCACAACACTATATATTTGAGCCAGTACATAAACCTCATGCCATTAAAGAAGAAATTTATGAGGAACGAAGGCTTCAGATGGATGAACTAGACTAGTGGAAGGCACATTTCAAGGAGGAATCAAAACGACACGAAGTGAAATCAAAGGAACCCCCAGACGAGCTTATAGGAACATCAAATCACTTCAAAATAGGAGATCAGGGACAGTTAGATAAAATAGACCCGAAAATCGTCGCTTCATACCTCAAGAAAAATGAAGAGATCCTTTTTAAGGTAATTAATGTCTTCCCATACGGCACAGTCGAGGTAAGCAATCCTACATTCGACACTTTTAAGGTAAATGCTACTTGACTTAAAATATATAATGATAGCATGAGAAAGGATTTTTCACTCCTCAAACCACCATGAATGTGCGAATGAGAGGTAAGTCTAGCTTAAGACTTTAAACAAGTGCTTCTCAGGAGGCAACTCGAGTACTGACCCCATTTATTTTTATTTTCAGTCTTTTAGCACCTAACTACAAACTGGCCAAGTTAATGAAGCGTAAATTTTTGCACCACACGACCTTGCACACAACCGTGGCTGTGTGGACACTACGGATTCTAGTACCGGCATGGCAGAGATAGTACAAAATAGGATGAAAAATATCTTCAAGCCACGGGCTCTAATTAAACACCACAGACGTTGACACAGTCGTGGCCGACACTGTTTTAGCAACATAGGCATGGTGACCTGCATACTAGGCATGGGAGAAACAAATAAACCACCACACGGCCGTACGATATGGCCGTGTAACACGACACGCCCATGGAACATGGGTGTGGGAATGTAGCAGAGCTGGAAATTTTATTTAAACCACCTGCTCCACTTCTCATCCACTCTCCATTTCCTTCTTCCCCAACCCTTACACTCTTTTCCCTTTTCACTTCCTCCTCCTTCATCTTCCCCTCATCCATGTAAAAAAAAGTGGAAGGATGCTAGCACAGTCTCCCTGTGCGAGACCAATCCACATAAGTTCATGCCGGCCGCTTCATTAACTCAACAGGAAAAGGACCTTTGAGTCCATTTATTTTCTCTTTTCTTTTCTCATCTCTTTTAATTTCCTTCTCTTTATCTCAATTAAGTTAAATCTATATTACTTTATTTGGATTTAGTTTATTTAGGTTGTTCAAGCTACTTGGGAATCACACACGACGGCCTTAGAAATCACACCCACCTCGCGAACCATCTAACAATAAGGACCTTTTAGTCCATTAATCGGTTCTTTTAGTCTATTTCACTTTTTACACTCTTTATTTTTTTTATTTTCTTTAAATATATAATTAGTATATTTAGAATTATTCTTATTATTTCCTGGCTAACTCTTCATGAGACTTCCAATTTCTTCATCTAGCATAGGAATTAGAAGGGGCCCCTCCAACTTATCTTTCACCTCCGAATCAAGTTTCCACACTTCCATTTCAAGGAATCCATCCAAAAATTCAGGAAGTTTCACTTCTCTCCCTCTCTTTTGATTTTCTTAATATGTGATTACTATCTATCTTTGTACATCGAGGGCAATGTACATCTTAAGTGTGGGGGGGTAAAAATTATTTAGAAAAAGTGCCTAACTTTTTGCATTATTCTCAAATCCCTGAATGATATCTTATCTTAAATAATTTTCTCATATCACTAATTAAGATGAAATTCCTGTTGATTTATGATTTTTATTGATATGTTTCAGATTAAGTCATAGTTAATTGTGCATTGATGATTTAAACTTTAAGATACTAGAGAATAAAGCATGATGAGTCTATTTTCAAAAATTAAAATTTTGTTCGGTTGTCTACCTGAATCTAATTATTACCTTGAAATTTGAAATTTACAAGGTTGTCAAAAAAAACAAATAATTTTTGTGAGATTTTGAACCTTTTAGAGCATACATTCTTTCGTGCTCACTTTATTGATTATGAGTGTGCCAACATTGATTTGTTATTCTAGAACTTGCTTTGATTATACATGTCGAGACCACACCTTTGATTTGATATACAGAGATGATAAAGGCACTTAGGATTTAACCCACTTACTCCACTAAAAGCCTACCATCACAATTAACCCCTAGTGAACCCTTTTGATCCTAACAACCCTTTTATTGACTCACCCACTAATATTAATCGAAAACCCATCTTGTATTTGTTATCACCATTCCTTTTGACTACCCTTCTATCGAGACTTGATTTGATCAGTTACCTAATTATTTCAGTAGATGAATTTTTCTTATATTATGTATTTATTGATTTGTTCTTAAAAATAAAAAAAATCGAAATATATTCATTATTAGTTCTGTGATTAAGTGAGCTTATACATTTAATTTTAACATCTTGAAGAAGAAGCTCGTATTATTATTTTCAAGTTTTTAATTAATGTCATTATTCAGGATTAGTTCATTTTTTTAGTTAGGTAAATTGTCAATTCAATCTCGATTCTAACCCTTTTATTTAGCCTTTATCCACACCTTTAGCCTAAGCCCCGCTACTACCCTTTTAAAGACCTTTTGATTTGTGTATCATCTCAATTTATAGTGGTGGAGATTTGATTTTCATGCAAGCCTATGGGATTAACTTTTCATGTTGGACTGATGAGTGATTTATTCTGAACCTTAAATACCTTGAGTGGTTTGAGTGAATCTTTAGTGAGGATGTTAATCCCTGTCAATTTTGAATCAAAAGTAATTTTTTGGATAAAGGGAAACACCTATGTTTTTGTGCTAAAAACTATAACTTTGATTGTTTGAATCTTCAGGACTCTTTTAGTTAAATTATCCGTGTATAAATTGCCTATGAATTATGATGAAACATTATCAATTAATATTATGAATTGAGGAAGTTCATTTTAATTGTGAGTTGAGATTTTTGCTTGAGGACAAGCAAAAGCTTAAGTGTGGGGGTATTTGATAAACCATAACATGAACATATTTTAATCCCACATTTAGCATACTTTTGGATGATTTATCCCTTTAATTGTGGAAATAGGTGCTCCTAATCCTTTGTTTTCATGTTTTGTACCCAGGAGAGCATCGGAGGAAGAAAAGAATGAGAAACGGCCGAAAAATAGAGTAAATGGGCAAAATTATGAAATTGACATGGTTTGGCCTCTAAGCCACACAGCCGTGCCTCATTAACAGACCCGACCACTGCCTGGCTTCGATTTACACAAGCGTGTGCCACTGGCGTGTCCCTGACGCAGCAAAGAAAAGTTTCATTCGGATTAGGGTACTTAGAGGCAAAGAAATCCAATCCAAAAGCCTATATAAACACCCTAGAGGCAAACCTTCAAGGTGGAGTTTAGCTAGGCCAAGGAGCCAAGCCAGAGGGGCCGAATTGTGGGATTCACTCGAAGAAAGCCAATTGATTCATCTTAAGAAGCTAGAATCATACTCAAGATTGAGGATCTCTCCTTCAATTTCTTCAGGGGGTTTTAGGGTTTTCTTTATGTTTTGTTTAATATTTTCTTCTAAGATATATTCTTTTATAATTATGAACTAAACCCCTCAAATGCCTGAGGGGGATGAAACCTAATATGGATCTTGTTATTATTTTCTGAGCTGTATGATAAATACTTGATTTGTTCTTAACTATGTGTTCTTAATTCTTGTTTTGATATTTCAGGATATTGATTGAAGCATTTATGCTCTTAGGCATAGGACGAATAGACCCTGTCTAAAAGTAGATCTAGCATAGTTAAACAGAGTTGATCGCAACCCTAGAGATAGGATGACTAAAATCTACTGGATTAGGGTCAAACCTAATAAGGGAGTCTATAGATTGAGTTAATGCACTTCTAGGGGTTTTAATTAGAAAGAGATTTCAATTAATCAACCTAGGGTTAGGCGTTAGTAACTTTGAGAGAGGTATTAATATAAATTAGGGAATCCTACGTATCAAGTCAAGTGAATAAATCGTCTGGTTCAGAGTTAGATAACATGTAACACCCCAAACCTGGCCCATGCGTTATGACCGAATCTAGTATGTCACAAGGGTGAAGTAAAATCAAGTCTTAATTAAATTTTAGAAAGAACCGGTGATTTGGAAGGTAACTTTTTGCTTACTGTAGTGTCTTGAAAACAATTATGCTTAGATTACTGAAAACTCCACTTTTTACTTTAATATTTAACCGGCCGAGGTGTCACATTTGATATAAATAGTAAAATAATAAAATAAACTGAAGTACAACCTTGAAAGGCCTTATTACATAGCGAAAATCCCAAATTTAAAAAAAAAGGTAAACCTATAGTATTGTCGAACTATAAAGAAAGGAAATCAAAATTTATGGCCTCCACAAGTCCGCCTCGGCTCCTGCATCCACAAGCTACTGTTCACCTGAAAAGTTAAGGAAAGGGTTGAGTCACCAAGACTCAGTGTGTAAAAATCTCCCACATTATACACACTGCATCCAATCCAAAATCACACATTGGCCTTAGCCCACATATCATCATACACATATGAATGCAATAAGCCCGACCCAAACCTAGTTTTTCCATCCGCTACACACCAACCCATACCAACCAATCACATCGTAGGGATTTCTACAATCAATCCTCCATCCGATACACTCCATCACGACAGTCATGCTGCCAACTAAACACGAGCACTAAGTGACCAAATAATATTTCGTGGCACAGCCACCAATCACTATGTGACCAAATAAATATATATATACATCGTGGTAGCGCCACCGATCACAATGTGACCAAAAATAATGTATGAACATATGTATATATATATCGTGGCAAAGCCACCGATCACTACATGACCAATCAAGCACTTCCCCTTCATATCAAACCCATACCCATGATCTACATACAAAACCGAACAATGCAACATGCTATTCATAACACATCAGTCTGCTACACATACATTTGGCTATGCAAAGAAACAATATAGTCACGTACCTGGCAATCCTAGCCTTACCCCTAAGGGCATCACGACTGCCTACACAGCCCTTTTTTTGGCTTTTCAGCCCATACAAACATTAGTACAATTATAGTATAGTGTGTTTGAAAGTTTACACACCTGATAACACGTAAGACGACACTCTCTATGTCAACACTATTGCTAGCCGAAACTACCGCTAACTACCTATTGTTCTGCTCAGAAGCTGGCCCACAACCCGGTAGCCAATCACGAACAACAGACACCGTGCGTTTCTTGAACTTTGGGGCTGGGACTATAGATCCAACCCCTTCCTTTGATTTGCTAACATTCGAGTCCATGAATGATCTTGGTCAGAAGGTACTATGATGATTGCTTAACGAAACATTAGGTTAAGGCACGAATAATGAAAAGAAACCGATTGATCAACTTATGGAGAATTGAAATCCTTACATTGAAATCCCGAAAGAAATAATATGGTTCGAATGCTACCAATTTTGACTTAGAAACCTAGGCGATTAGATCTCCTTCAAAAAGAACACGAGGTCAGAGAAAACGTCAAACTAAAGATGGCCCTAACAACCAACTAGCCATTCGGCTTTGGCCTAAAAAGCCAAAAAAGATTACAAAAATAATAGCACAAGTCGACATTTACCTCTACAGAAGATCTCGGCTACCACTTGTAAGAAGATTCGAAAATTAAAGAAGAAGATTGAAATGTTGAAAGAAATAAAACCAAGCCACAAATAAGATCTAGGAGTTTTCAGCTTTTAAGAAAGATCTGAAAAAAGATGAACAGAAAAGATGCTAGGTAGATTCGACAATGAATAAGGTAGAAAAGAACTGGATGAGAAAGCCAAAAGAAAAATAAAGATACTCCAAACAGTGACTTAGGAGTTTCAATTTTGGCAGAAGAAGAGAAGAGGAAATCCTCTAATGCCGAAAATAGGAGGAGAAAAAAAGAAGAAAGAAAACTATGCTTCGGGGAAAAAAAAGAAATTTCGGCACACCCTTAACCAAATGAGAATTTCGGCATGCCCTTAGCCACTTCAACCGATTTCCCTCTTGCACACAGTCCCACATTCGGCCACCTCTTCCCCCTCTATCCTATCCCTCATTTTTCTCTTATCCTCATCTTCCTATCTTTTGACTCAATCCACACTCCTTTAGAGTCTCAGTCGAAACCACCTCTCACTCCTCAGGCACATATATTAAAAAACACTCCTTTTGCTTAACATGGGATTCGAACCTGCTCCCTTCAAATCCCTTGTGGCGTCACCTTCCTATGACCTTAGTGACGCCTCCTTGACACTTTACCAATTAGATTTTTGTGTTAACTTTCCCATTCAAGTACCCTTAAGGCCCACTTCACCTAGTTCTCCCTTGCAGAGTCTAAAAACAAAATTTCTACCAAGGCTTAGGCTTAACCTCAAGCCTTCCCGAAAGCTCTAAACACACTACACACACACACAGAGCATGGCATGCACATACAACACATCACAAATGCAAAGCCCCCAATCTAGGATGTTACATAACAAGTGAAATCTAGGTGGATTCTTCCTCGGGTATTGTCTTAATCAATTGGTTTTCCTACAAGTATTTCCCCAATTCATTCTCTTTGTCTTAGCATCTTTAGCTTAGTAGTTAGTTAATTTTAGATTAGATAACAATTCCCTTAATTCTTAGGCTAAATAATAAAAAGAAATTTAGTATTAGTACTTTTGGTTCCTTTGGGTTCGACAATCCGTTCTTGCCACTAAACTGTACTATTGTTCGATAGGTGTGCTTGCCTCGAGTCGTTGTCACAATTAGTTTTTAGGGTAGATCATTCATTATAAATTTTTAAGACTCTGACACACGATCAGACATCCTCACTAAAGATTCACTCAAATCACTCAAAGTGTTTAAGGTTCAAATTAAACAGTCAAAAGTAAAACATAAGAAGTTATTACCATAGGCTTGCATGAATATCAAATCTCCACCGCCATAAAATGAGATGATACACAAATTAAAAGGACTTTAAAAGGGTTGTAATGGGGCTTTGGTTAAAGGTGTGGATAAAGGCTGAAAAAGAAGGTTAAAATTGAGATCGAATTGACAATTTACCTAACTAGAAAAATAAACTAATACAATAATTACATCAATTGAAAACTTATCAATAATGACACGAGCTCCATCTTAAAATGTGAAATTAACTACTTAAGCTCAAATAGCATAAAACTAGTAATAATAAATATTTCCAGTCTTTTTTATCTTTTTTTTTCATGTACAATAATGAGACAAATTTAACAACTGAAATAAAGAACACAGTTAGGCAACTGACCAAATCAGTTCTCGACAAAAAGGGATTAATACAATAGGGAAAATTCTTAATGAATAAAAAAGAATGAGTTTTGGGTTAATATTAAAGGTATATCAAGAAACAGTTTATTAGGATCAAAGGGGTTCACTAAGGGTTAATTATGAAGGTAGGCTTTTAATGGAATAAGTGGGTTAAAACCTAGGTGCCTTTATCATCTCAGTATATCAAATCAAAGGTGTGGCCTCGACATGTATAATCGAAGCAAGTTCTAGAATAACAAATCAATATTGACACACTCATAACCATAAAGTGAGCAAGAAAAATAAATGCTCTAAAAAGGCTCAAATCTCACAAAAATTATGGTTTTTGATGTCAACCTTACAAATTTCAAACTTCGAAGTAATATTTAATTTTAGGGAAACAACCTAAAAAATTTAATTCTAAAAATGGACTTATCATGCTTGATTCTCTAATGTCTTAAAGTTTAAACCATCAATGCACAATTACCTATGACTTAATCCAAAACATATCAATAAAAATCATAAGTCAATAGAAATTTTAATCTAATTAGTAATATGAGAAAATTTACTTAAGAACAAGACATAATTCAGGGATTTTCTAATACTAATATAATTAACCTCGCCACACTTAAGATGTACATTGTCCTCAATGTACAAAGATAGATAATGACAATATAGTAAGAAAATCATAAGATAGGGAGAGAAGTGAAACTTCCTGAATTTTGGATGAAATCTGTGAAAAGAAGCCTGATGAATTTGGCAGAGGTGAAGGTGGGGGAGGATACTCCAGTAGCACCTTGAACCTTTTGGAGTGGAGTCAACGAAGCAGCCGGCATGAACTTATGAGGAAGTTGTGTTATATCTATTGTAAAGTGGTCACGCACGGAGAGACCGCGCTAGGATCCTTCCACTTTTTCGAAGCAGGGATGGTGGCCTTGGTATTGCCTCGAGTATTAGTCTTTGCGTACCTAAAAATGATTTGCAATAAATAATTCAAGCATCACCACAAGTAATATCGAAATAGTCTAAAAGAACAGGATATTTCTAATATAGTGAATTTAAAAGTTAAGCAAAAGCAGTATTTTTAAATTAACGATACTAACGTATGGTACCCTAAGCTAAATCTAAGTGGAATGAATAATGAGAAAAAAATAATAAAGAAAATAAAAACAAATAATGGAAAATAAATATGAATTCAAAATAAAAGGCAAAAAGAGTAACCATCAGGGGTAAGGATAGTGCCTGGTGTGGTGGCGATGTAAAGAAAGAATAAGAGAAAGGGGAAAGGGGAGGGAGAGAGAAAGAGGAAAAGAAAAGGAAAAGGGAAGAGTTTCGGTTTAAGGGAGAAATAAAAAAGAGAAAGGAGGGAGGAGGTGTAACTTCCCAAAAATCCCAAAATTTTAAATTTCTATGCACTGAGGTTGGTTAGAATTTTAATTTTAAGGTATTATCGGGATTATTTGAAGTCTTAAAGATAGGGAAGACCATAGGGAAAAATTTATTTTTCTTGCTTTAGTGGACCCTAGTCTCAAGTATTAGGTCCCTTAAGAAGATTAAGGGAGAATAGGACACAAGATAGGCTTGTGCTCCAGTGGCAAGTGGCGTCACTTGGGGAGCTATAAGGTGGCATGATTGTCAGTTGAGAAGGTCCAAGGTTCGAGTAGTAGTAAGGGATTTTGGAGTGTTTATTTTGGAAAGTGGACGGCCAGAGTTGTGTTGGTTTTGAACTCTTTCCGTGAAGAGTTTGAAGTGATATGGTGTGATGGATGTGGAGGAACATTCGAATGTGATTAAGGAGTTATCAGGGAGAAAAGTTAGGAGATGAGCTGTGTGAAGAAGTGGTGCCGAATGGGACTCTAGGGGAAGGCATTTTCGGCTTGTGGCTATAAGAGGAGAGTTCCGAATCCCTTGAAGGGTTCTTTGAATTGCATTTATTCTTTTTCTTTCTTTTCTTCCCCTCAATTGGTTCCTTCCATAGCCAAATTCTCCCATTGCCGAAATCTCCTATAGCCGAATCCTTTCTTGTCGAATTCACCTATAGTCAAATTCTTCATTGCCAAAATTACCATCATATTTTCTTGTTGAAATCCCTTTTTGGTGCTAATTCCTTGTTATTTTTCTCCATCACAAATTGGTTGTTAGTTACTCTTAGTCAAGTTTAACACTAGATCTTGTGATGTAGCTATCTAGGCCACAGGATCAAAGGAGGGTTTCGGTAAGTGTTCTGTCAACTTCTTTTGTGTGTTTTGTTAAAAGCTGAAGGGATATCTAACCTCTCCTTATCGTTAACCTTGTTTTAACAAGGGTAGAATTCAAGGATCACAAGCGTGGTAAGGATCGTTAGCAAAGAGGTAAGTGCACGCATCTCGGTTGTGGTTTAATGGATGGTTGAATGTAAGTATGGCCTATAGGGTGATTTAGGTGGAATATGAGTCACTAGGATTTTGATGGTGTATGTATGAGTGCAGATTTAGGGGATACTCCTGATCAGTAGCTAAAGAAGGGCTGTTAGAACCCGGTGGCATACGGTAAGGTTACGGTAAGGCTTGACTTTTGGTAAATCTTTTGATTTAGTGATTGATTGAAGGTTGGTTGGTTGTAGGTTCGAGGCTAAGGATAGTATAGCACGTCGCAGAAACCAGGTGTGTACAAACACTACACACAAACGATATCCGTAATGCCAAAAAATTGAAAAGTCGAAAGTGGTTGAATGGGCCGGTGGGCCTTGAGGCTAAGTTTGATGAAATTGTTTGGTTGGTTATACGAATTGATTTAGTCATGCATGTTACATGATCTAGAATTATTTTGGGCTTAATAGGCCATATGGTTGAGATTTGGGCCTAGTGGGCCGAAAGGATGTGATTTAGGCTTGATGGGCTTTATGGGGACGTAGACAAGTATGCTAGGGTTAATGGACTTTAGGCCTAGTTCTGAACAACTCTTAAACTGCATAAGACTTAATCTAATAATTAAACATGTCCATGAACAAGTTGCTGGGTTAGAGTGTGGCAACATATATATGGATATCTAGGATTGGATCTAGGGAAAGCTTGGTACTTAAGTGGTCCTAGTGGCCCTCCTCCTCTTCTCTTGAATCCTACCTGGTGCATAGTGTCTGTTTGCTTTAGCCGCAAGGACTTGTTAATGGGCCAAAGTTTATAACTAAAACCTGAGAGGGACTAAATACCCCTGATATGAAAAATACGAAATATCCTTAGATTTGTAAAATTACTAAAATACCCTTCATTTGTAAAATTACTAAAATACCCTTGATTCGTAGAATTACCAAAATATCCCTAATTTATAAACATTCTAAAGTATCTCTATTTTGCAAATTTCTTAAATACCCTTGTATAGTAGAATTACAAAAATACCCCTAGGTAGTGAAATGACTAAAATACCCCTAGGTGCTTAAAGTGTGAAAATGTGTGTTGCATTCATGAAATATATGTTGCACTTGGGTGGGTTTTGATGATACGGAAAAATATTTAAGGATTGCATAGTCGCTTGACGACCATGGATCTATCGGTGGCTTTAAGCCCTGCTGCAACATTTGAGTAGTGCCGCTGCTGGTGCTACTTTTGGTGTGTAGGGATGGGTGGGTTGATATTTATATCCCCACAGGTTTGTAGGGTTGGAAGGGAAATGGTGTGCAGGGTTGGATTTGGGATGGGTGCATTGCATTCATGTGATACTGATGAGATACGAGGTCATTGTGGGCTAAGGCCCAAGACCACCATTTTTTATAGGGCTTAGGCCCATTGTGGTAATTGTATGTTGATTGGATTTCCAAGGGTCGTACACACTAAGTTTCGAAACTCACACCATTTTTATTAAATGTTTCAGGTGATCCTCAGTAAGCGGCTTGACGTAGGAGAGGACTCGGAGATGGCCACACTACAAGATACTTAGAAGTTTTACTTAATTGTTCAAAAGACATAATTTGAATTGCTTTATTTTTGATGGATGAAATAAGGCCTTATACTCGGATTTGACTTTAGATTTTTAGTTTTGTTATTGTTGTTTCAGCTATTTACTTCATTATTAAACCTGAGTAAAATTCTAATGTTTAAACATGGTTTCCGAAATACATAAAATAATAAAATGGGCTTTTATCATTACATAACAAGATTCAAGGATTTTGGGCTTTTAGGCCTTAAACTTTAACTTAGCAAAACTGTTTTGAAATTTTGCCTTTGATGTGACATTTCTAGATTCAGCCATAACATCTGGGCCGAGTTTGGGGTGTTATATTTAGTGGTATCAGAGCCCAGTTGCAAAGCTCGAGCTATGAAATGGGCCTTAGATTTTGGTTTTTTTACAAGTAGATTAAAAAGTTTTTGTAGGATCTTGTAATGTGGTTTATCGAGCCCTCGACCTCGAGACAAGTAAGTTTTCTGTGTTTACCTGTGTTTAAATTATTGAACTGTATTTAGATATTGGGCTACTTTAAACAATAGGTTTTTAGAGACTAAAGCCCGTAGGAAACTTAAGCATGTAGTGGATTCACAATCGCGAAACAACTTCTAAATTGCTACTTGCATAAGACATGTGTTATAAATAGTAGAACTAAGAGCTAATTTCATAAAAATTCTAATCCAGAAGTACACATACAATAATGAGTGTTAGAAGAGGTGCAAGAGGCCACTGTAGAGGCCGTAGAAGTGTTAGGGCTGAGTCAGTGGAGTTGGGCCATATGCCTAACGTTGGAGTAGAGGAGGCTCTGACTTCTCCAGTAGCTGAAATGGGACCACATAAACAGGCTGCCGTGACAGAAGATGCAATATCGCAGGTTATGTTAAGGATTTTAGAAACGCTCGTTGAGCCCAATAATGGTAAGGGGAGTTGTTGGTCGATCGCGGAGCGACTCGAGCTAATGGGCGGAGACCTTCAAAAGAGCAGCTGGTGTGGCCCCGAGGGTGGCAGAGTATTGGTTGGAAGCCATAGAGAGAATAATGGACGACCTGGATTGTATGACAGAAAAAAAGTTGAAGAGGCAATATCCCTACTTAGGGAAGAAGCTTATCAGTGGTGGTTGATCGTAATAGAAGGCAAACAACTAGACCAGATCACCTGGGAGTTTTTCAAGTCGACTTTCAAGGGAAAGTATATTGGAGCGGCATATGTGGAAGCCCGAAGGAAGGAGTTTTTATTGTAACTCACGGAGATAAGTCGGTAGCAGAGTATAAGGATGAGTTTTGCGCCTTAGTCGGTATGCCAAAGGAATAGTTGCAACAGAATATGAGAGTTGCGTATGGTTTGAGGATAGGTTAAGAGACAACCTTAGGTTACCTATAGCCCCACAAAGGGAGCGAAATTTTGCGGTTTTGGTGGAGAAAGTAAAGATAGCGGAGGAAGTAAAGCACACAAAGCGCCTAAACTGAAAAAATAAGAAGGGTAAGAAGAAACGGAATGTGGAACCTATGGGAGCTGGATAGAGGCCCACGAGGAGGGCCAGAGTGAATGGGCCTATTAGAACTAGGGCCTCTATTGCTGCAGCTAATAACGGAATACCACTTTGTGCTGGGTGTGGAAAAAGGTATTTGGGCGAATGTTGGAGGAGGATGTGAGCGTGTTTGGGCTATGGATCTATGGAACATAAGATTAGAGAGTGACCGAGAAGGCCGGATCAGGTGTGAGCTGAGGACAGAGGTGATTTTCAGTCGCAAAGGGGTGGTCAACAACTATCAAGGGGCCGTGGTCAAGCTAGAGGTGGCAATGGCGCAGGACGAGGATGTGAAGCACCGGGTAGATGTGCAGGTCAGGCAGAGGTGAGACAACCAGTCTTGGTTTACGCTGCTCATCGCAGAGAGGAAGGTGATGCACCAGATGTGATAACAGGTACGTTCTTTATTTTTGAGCTACCTTATATTGTGCTAATTGATATGGGGTTGACACATTCGTACATTACATGCAATAGGCCAGAAACTGTAGAGGTTGAGTGTGAAACCATTGAGAATGAAATGACTATGTTAAGTCCTTTAGGGCAGTCAATGAAAGTTAGTAAGAAGTTTAAGAATGTACCATTGATAGTTCAAGGAGTTACTTTCTTAGCGAACTTGAGGGAATTACCATTTGGAGAGTTCGACCTCATCTTAGGCATGGATTGGTTGAAGAGGCACTGAGCAACTTTGGATTGTGCTGCGAAACGGATGGTGGTAAGAACTGTGGAAGGTGATGAAGTGGTAGTGATCGGGGAGCGACGTGATTACTTGTCGAACGTGATTTCAGCTTTAAAGGAAAAAAAGTTGGTGAGGAATGGCTGTGAAGCTTACTTAGCTTATATAAGTGATTTGGAATCGAAGAGTTTTACTGTCAAGGATTTGAAAATAGTAAAAGAATTCCCTGATGTTTTTTCGGAGGAATTGCCTGGGTTACCTCCCAATAGGAAGTGGAGTTTGGAATAGAGTTGTTACATGGTTCGACTCTAGTGTCCATCGCACCTTATAGAATGGTACCAAAGGAGCTGGTGGAGTTAAAGGCCCAGATTCAAGAGTTATTGGACTGTAAATTTATTAGACCAAGAATGTCTCCATGGGGAGCACCGGTATTATTCGTGAAAAGGGACGGGTTCTTGAGGATGTGCATCGACTATAGGCAGATAAATAAGTTAACTATTAAGAATAAGTACCCTCTGCCTAGGATAGATGAACTTTTCGATCAACTTAGGGGAGCCTCAGTTTTCTTGAAGATTGACTTACATTCAGGGTACCATCAACTGAGGTTTAAGGAAGCAGATGTGCATGAGACAGCTTTCAGAACTCGTTATGGACATTACGAGTTTTTGGTGATGCTGTTTGGGCTAACGAATGCACCTACTACTTTTATGGATCTTATGAACCGGGTCTTTCAACCATATCTAGACTAGTTCGTAGTAGTGTTCATAGATGACATCTTAGTATACTCGAGAATGGAGGATGATCATGATGCACACTTAAGGATAGTATTGCATATTCTAAGGGAGAAGCAACTCTATGCTAAGTTTAGCAAGTGCGAATTCTGGCTAAGGGAAGTCACTTTCTTTGGGCATGTGGTTTCCACAGAGGAAATTAGAGTTGACCCTTAGAAAGTGGAAGCGGTGCTGGATTGGAAACAACCTAATACGATGTCAGAAATTTAGAGTTTTCTAGGCCTGGCCGGGTACTATAGGCGGTTTGTTGAAGGGTTTTCCCTAATCGCTGTGCCCTTGACCAAGCTACTATGGAAGGAGGTTTCGTTTGTGTGGACAGATAAATAGCAAGAAAGCTTCGAGAAGCTTAAGAAGGTTTTAATGGAGGCCCTTGTTCTGATTCAGTTGGAGCACGGGAAGGAGTTTATGGTTTATAGCAATGTGTCACACGTGGGCTTGGGTTGTGTTTTGATGCAGGAAAGGAAGGTGGTTGCATATGTGTCATGCCAACTAAAGATGCATGAAAGAAATTACCCAACCCATGATTTGGAATTGGCGGCGGTGGTGTTCGCACTTAAGATTTGGAGGCAGTATTTTCATGGAGAGAAGTGTACCATCTATACGGATCACAAGAGTCTGAAGTACCTCTTAACTTAGAAGGAGTTGAACTTGAGGCAGTGCAGATGGATTGAGCTATTAAAGGATTATGATTGCATGATCGAATATCACCCAGGCAAAGTGAATGTGGTGGCCGATGCGCTAAGCCGTAGGGCTATGTTGGACTCGAGGGCAATGTTTTCTCGGATAAGTTTGTATGACGATGGGAGTTTGTTAGCTGAGTTGCAAGTGAAGACACTGTGGGTTGAGCAGATTAAAGCTAAGCAGTCGTTGGATAGAACTCTGAGTTCTAGATTCAAGCAAATTGAGGATGGAGAAACGATGGATTTTGGGTTAAATAGTGATGGATTGTTGTGTTTTCGTGGTAGAATTTGTGTGCCAAGGGACGAAGAGCTAAGGAAGTCTATACTACAGGAAGCGCATAGTAGTTCCTATGTTATACACCCCAGAGGTAACAAGATGTATCAGGATTTATGAGAGCTTTATTGGTGGCGGGATTGAAACGCGAGGTTATGGAGTTTGTGGGCAAATGCTTAGTATGTCAGCAAGTGAAAGTGGAACATCAACTACCATCAGGGTTACTCCAACTGATTAAGATTCCACTTTGGAAATGGAAGCGGGTTACGATGTATTTCGTTAGTGGGCCACCCTTGACACTTACTAAGAAGGACTCTATGTGGGTTATAGTGGATCGGTTAACTAAGTCTTGCCATTTTATACCGGTCCGCACCAACTACTCATTGCAAAAATTGGAAAGGTTGTATGTGGCGAAGATTGTGAGGTTGCATGGAGTTCTGGTCTTTATTATATCTGATAAAGACCCTCGTTTTACGTCTCACTTTGGGAAGAAGTTGCATGAAGCACTGGGTGCAAGGTTGGATTTTAGTACAGCATTTCACCCTCAGACTGATGGCCAATCGGAGAGGGTAATTCAAGTATTGGAGGATATGCTGAGAGGGTGTGTAATTGAGTTTTGAGGAAGTTGGAAGGATTACCTACCTTTAGCTGAATTTTGCGTATAACAATAGTTACCAGGCAAGTATTGGAATGGCACCATATGAAGCACAGTATGGATGAAGATGTCGTACTCTGACTTGTTGGACCGAGTTGCGAGAGCGGCGAGTATTGGGCACGGAGTTGGTAGTAGACATCGAGGATAAGGTAAAGTTGATTCAGGAGCAGTTGAAGGAGGCAGCAGATAGGTAGAAGTTGTATGCTGACCTTAAACGGAGAGAGATTGAGTATGTGGTAGGGGATTTGGTTTTTCCCGAGGTTTCCCCTTGGAAGAAGGTTTTAAGGTTTGGTCGAAAGGGCAAGTTAAGCCCTAAATTCATCGGGCCATATTGGGTGTTGAAGTGAATTGGGCCAGTTGCCTATCTATTGGAATTGCCTACTGAACTAAGCCAAATACATGATGTGTTTCATGTATCAATGCTAAGACATTATCGCTCAGACCCTTCTCACATCGTGTCAGTCGAGGAGATCGAGGTTAGACCAGACCTAACTTTTGAAGATGAGCCAGTTCAAGTAATTGATCAAGATGTTAAGGTACTAAGAAAAAAGTCTATCCCTTTGGTCAAATTGCTATGGCGTAACCATACTGCTGAGGAGGCTACTAGGGAACCCGAGGAGGCAATGCGATGACAATACCCTCACTTGTTTCAAACAACTAAATTTTGAGGCCGAAATTTTTTTAAGAGAGGTATAGTTGTAACGCCCAAAAAACTCTCAAAACTTTAAATTTCCGTGCACTGAGGTTGGTATGCAGGAGTAGAACTTAGAATTTTAATTTTAAGGTATTATCGGGATTATTTAAAGTCTTAAAGATAGGGAAGACCATAGGGAAAATTTTATTTTTCTTGCTTTAGTGGACTCTAGTCTCAGGTATTAGGCCACTTAAAAAGATTAGGGGAGAATAGGATACAAGATGGGCTTGTGGTACAGTGGCAAGTGGTGTCACTTGAGGAGCTATAAGGTGGCGTGATTGTCAGGTGATGAGGTCCAAGGTTCGAGTAGTGGTAAGGGATTTTGGAGTGTTTATTTTAAAAAGTGGACGGCCAGAGTTGTGTTGGTTTTGAAATCTTGCCGTGAAGATTTTGAAGTGATCTGGTGTGAAGGATGTGGAGGAAAGTTTGGATGTGATTAAGGAGTTATCAGGGAGAAAAGTTAGGAGATGAGCAGTGTGAAGAAGTGGTGCCGAATGGGACTCTGGGGGAAGGCATTTTCGGCTTGTGGCTATAAGAGGAGAGTGTCAAATCCCTTGAAGGGTTCTTTGAATTGCCTTTATTTTTTTTCTTTCTTTTCTTCCCCTCAATCGGTTCCTCCCACAGCCAAATTCTCCCATAGTCGAAATCTCTTATAGCCGAATCCTTTCTTGCCAAATTCACCTATAGCCAAATTCTTCATTGTTGAAATTACCATCATCTTTTCTTATCGAAATCCTTTTTTGGTGCCGATGCCTTGTTATTTTTCTCCATCACAAAACGGTTGTTATTTACTCTTTGTCAAGTTTAAAGCTGGATCTTGTCCAGTAGCTATCTAGGCCATAGGATCAAATGAGGGTTTCGGTAAGTGTTTTGTCAACTTCTTTAGTGTGTTTTGTTAAAAGCCGAAGGGCTATCTAACCTCTCCTTATCGCTAACCTTTTTTAACAAGGGTAAATTCAAGGATCGCAAGCATGGTAAGGATCGTTAGCAAAAAGGTAAGTGCACTCATCTCGGTTGTGGTTTAGTGGATGGCCGAATGTAAGTACGGCCTATAGGGGTGATTTAGGTGGAATATGAGTCACTCAAATTTTGATGGTGTATGTGTGACTGCAGATCTAGGGGTTACTACTGATTAGTTGCTAAGGAAGGGCTATTAGAACCCGGTGGCACACGGTAAGGCTTCGGCTTTTGGTAAATGTTTTGATTTAGTGATTGATTGAAGGTTGGTTGGTTTTAAGTTCGAGGCTAAGGATAGTATAGCACATCGTAGTAACCAGGTGTGTACAAACACTACACATACACGATATTGGCAATGCTGAAAACCCAAAAAGCTTTAAGTGACTAAATGGGCCCGGTAGGCCCTGAGGCTATGTTTGATGAAATTTTTTGGTTGGTTATGCGAATTGAGTTAGTCATGCATGTTACATGACCTGGATTTTTTTTGGGCCTAATAGGACATATGGATGAGATTTGGGCCTAATGGGCCGTAAGGATGTGATTTGGGCTTGATGGGCTTTATGGGGACGTAGACAAGTATGCTAGGGTTAATGGACTTTAGGCCTAGTTCTGAACAACTCTTAAACCGTATAAGACTTAATCTAATAATTAAACATGTCCGTGAACAAGTTGTTGGGTTAGAGTGTGGCAACGGACATATGCATGTCTAGGATTGGATCTAAAGAGAGCTTGGTACTTAAGCGGTCCTGTGGCCCACCTCCTCTTCTCTGGAATCCTACCTGGTGCATAGTGTCTATTCACTTTAGCCGCAAAGACTTGTTAATGGGCCAAATTTCATAACTAAAACCCGAGAGGGACCAAATACCCCTGATTTAAAAATTACCCAAAATATCCTTAGATTTGTAAAATTACTAAAATACCCCTGTTTGAAAATTACCCAAAATATCCTTAGATTTGTAAAATTACTAATATACCCTTGATTTTTAAAATTACAGGAATACCCTTGATTTGTGGGATTACCAAAATATCCCTGATTTAAAAAAGTTCCAAAGTATCCCCATTTTGCAAAATTTCTTAAATACCCCTGTAGAGTAGAATTACGAAAATACCTTTGGGTAGTGAAATGACTAAAATGCCCCTAGGTGCTTAAAGTGTGAAAATGTGTGTTGCATTCACGAAATATATGTTGCATTTGGGTGGGTTTTGATGATTCGGAGGAAGATTTGAGGATCGTATAGTCGCTTGATGACCGTGGATCCACCGGTGGCTTTAAGCCCATTATAGCAGCTTTGCTGAAATGCTTGAGTAGTGTCGCTGCTGGTGCTACCTTTGGTGTGTAGGGATGGGTGGGTTGATATTTATATCCCCACAGGTGTGTAGGGTTGGAAGGGAAATGGTGTGCAGGGTTGGATTTGGGATGGGTGCATTGCATTCATGTGATACTGATGAGATACGAGGTCGTTGTGTGCTAAGGCTCATGACCATCGTTTTTGATAGGGCTTAGGCCCATTGTGATAATTGTATGTTGATTGGATTGCTGAAGGCCGCACACACTGAGTATTGAAACTCACACCCTTTTTATTAAATGTTTCAGGTCCTCAGTAAGTGGCTCAACTTGGGAGAGGACTAAGAGATGGCCACACTACAAGATACTTAGAAGTTTTACTTAATTGTTCAAAAGACATGATTTTAATTGCTTTATTTTCGATGGATGAAATAAGGCCTTATACTCCGATTTGAGTTTAGATTTTTAGTCTTATTATTGTTGTTTCAACTGTTTACTTCATTTTTAAACTTGAGTAAATTTCTTATGTTTTAACATGGTTTTCAAAATACTTAAAATAATAAAATGGATTTTATCATTACTTAACAAGATTCAAGGATTTTGGGCTTTTAGGCCTTAAACTTTAACTTAGCAAAATTGTTTTGAAATTGTGCCTTTGATGTGACATTCCCAAATTCAGCTATAATGTCTGGGCCAGGTTTGGGGTGTTACTGGAGGTTTGATCGGTGGTGACCAGAGGTGAGAAGGGGGGAAAGCTGCGATGGCTAGGGTTGAGGGGAAATTTGGGGAGAAGGTGAACAGTAGAAGGGTTTAAATAGGGATTGGGGCACACAGTTGTGGCCTATGTCGGTGTGCCCTTTGTTTATCCTCTGTGTTCCGTAAATGTTGGTTTAGGGTGTGTCCGAGTCTTGGCCCACGCCCGTGTTTCTTTGGCATGTTGGCTCACACGGTCGAATTTCCCGACCGTGTGATGCTTTGTTCGTTTCTCCTACGCCCATGTAGAGGTTTCCATGCCCATGTTCATTAATCAGTATTGACCACGGTCTTTAGGCACGGGCATGGCACACACCCGTGTGACTTAGTTTCATCCACGGCTTTTGGGTTTGGCTTGTTTTTTAGTCAGTGTTCACCACGGCCGCATCGCACGGCCGTGGCATTTTGTCGCAGCCCGTGTTTTGGGGGAAGTTTTCATCCTGTTCCCACACAGTCTCCGCCACGTCGATGCACCTACTCATGGTGTCCACATGGCCACGGCCACACCCATGTGCAAGGCCGTGTGGGTAGGGAAACCTGCGCTTTATTAATTTGGTTAGTTTTTAGTTAGGTGCTAAAAATTGAAAATATGGACATTAATAGGATTAGTGCTTGGGTTGCCTCCCGAGAAGCAGTTATTTAGAGTCTAAGCTCGACTCACCTTTCATTTGCATAATCATGGTGGTTCGAAGAGTTGAAATTCCTCTTTCCTGCTATCAATTTTGTTAAAAGAAGGTTTTAGACAAGTACCATTTACCTTAAAGGTACCAAATTTGGGATGAGTTACCTTGACTGTACTGTATGGGAAAACATTGAGTATCGTGAAAGGGGTGTTCCATTAGGTTCAGAAGTGGCAATACGAGGGTCTGCATTATCTATTAGAACTCGGTCCCCAACCTTAATTTGGCTGCTTTTATTTTTAGGCTCGTCATGGAGTCACTTTGGTTCATCGTGTACTTTCAATTTCTCCTTAAACCGTGTTTTCTATTCATCTAGTTCCTCGGTCTGGACTCTTCGTTCCTCATGAACAGTTTTGTTCTCAATATGAGAGCTAGACCATGGCTCTGTCATCTTTTCCCAAAGGATTTTCGGCAAAGAAGATTGAACATTAAGTTTACTTACATTAACAGGACTTGTATCATCTTGATCACTAGATATTCTGACAGAATAACGTGCTTGGAGTTTAATCATGTCATCACATACATGAAGTATCAATTCCCCTGTATCAACATCAATAATGGTCCTAGCAATTGCTAAAAAGGGTCGTCCTAAAATTAGGGGAATGTCACTATCCTCATCCATGTCTAAAACAACAAAGTCTACTAGGAATATGAATTTATCATTTTTGTCTAGCACATCTTCAATTATACCCTTAGGAAATCTAATGGTTTTATTAGCCAATTGAATGCTCATCCCAGTTTGTTTGGGTTTCCCAAGACCTAGCTTTTTAAACATTTTATAAGGCATAAAATTGATACTTGCCCCTAAATCAGCTAAAGCATTATTAACAAATAAACCACCAATTAAGCAAGGAATCGTAAAACTCCCTGGATCTTTTGATTTTCGAGGTAGTTTATTCTACAAAATTGTCAAACAAACTGCATTTAGCTCCGCATTTGACGCATCGTCTAACTTTCGTTTGTTCGCCAAAAGCTTTTAACAATTTTACTAAATTGGGCATCTGCGAAAGAGTGAATTGTTCATCTGTGCGGTCTTTCTTCGTCGCATTGGGATATGGCACACGAGGTTTGTACTTTGTACTTACCATTTTTGGTTTATTGAGGCTTACCTCAACCTTTCCTTTATCTACCACATTTTCTTACCTCAGTTTTGGTTCGTCTAACCCTTCACTATCATAAGCAGTAATGGCATGAAGTTGCTCCTTTGGGTTAGTTTTAGTGTTGCTTGGCAAGCTATATTGTGGTCGTTCTAAGATCAACTTGGCAAGTTGACCTATTTGGTTCTCGAGCCCTTGAATCGACACTTGCTAATTCTTGAGTGTTGTTTTGGAGTTTTGAAAATGGGTTTTTGACACCGAGATGAATTTTGTTAGCATCTCTTCAAGGTTTGACTTCTTCTTCTGTGGGTAGGGTTTTTGTTGAAAGCCTAGAGGGGGTTGTTGTCTCTGATTTCCTTGACCACCCCATGAGAAGTTTGGGTGGTTCCTCTAACCTGGATTATAAGTGTTATTATAGGTATTATTCTGAGGCCTAGAATTATTACCCATATAGTTCATCTGTTCGCATTCTATGCCAGGGTTGTAAGATGGATATTTTGTATTATTCGTCCCTCCTCCATTTGTATTGCACTGCATCACTAGATGTACCTGTGAAGAACCATACAAACCATCAATAGTTTTATTTAAAAGCTCTACCTGATTTGATAGCATGGTGACTGCGTCGAGGTTAAAAACACTGGACACTTTTGCCGGCTTTGTTCTTATGACTTGCCACTGATAGTTATTCAGTGATATCTCCTCTATAAACTCATAAGACACTTCAGGGGTTTTGTTATTTAGGGTTCCACTGGCAGCTGCATCAATCAATTGCCTAGTTGAGGGGTTCACACCATTGTAAAAGGTTTGGACCTGTAGCCATAATGGTAACCCATGGTGAGGACATCTTCTCAGTAGATCATTGCATCTCTCCCATGCATCGTAGAGTGTTTCTAAATTCATCTGCACAAAAGAAGAGATATCATTCCTCAACTTAGCTGTTTTAGCTGGCGGATAATATTTCAATAAGAATTTTTCGGTCATCTATTCCCAAGTAGTGATAGAACCTCGTGGTAACGAGTTTAACCACTATTTAGCTTTGTTTCTTAACAAAAAAGAAAACAACCAAAGCTGAATGGCATCATCAGAAACACCAATTATTTTGAAAGTATCACAGAATTCTAGAAAATTTGCTAAATAAGTATTTGGGTCTTCATCCTGCAAACCATCAAACTGAACAAACTTTTGAATCATTTGAATAGTGTTAGGTTTCAATTCAAAATTATTTGCAGCAATAGCAGGTCTAACAATACTCGATTCAGTCCTAGTTAAATTAGGCTTATCATAGTCGTACATAGTATGAGGAACAGGATTTTTGGCAACCACCGGAGGAAGCGGATTATTATCAGCCATCTCCTCGATAGTATTAGTATCGTCCTCTTGTTCTACTTGTAGGCTTCGCCTTATCTCTCTTCGGTTTCTGTGAGCTGTACTCTCAATCTCACTGTTAAAAAGCAAGGGTCTTGACGGGTTTCTTCTAGTCATAAACTAGAAACACCTGCCAGAAGCAAATAAAAAGAAAAATTAGAAAAGTAAGAATACAAATTTAGTGTTCCTAATATCTTAGTCCCTAGCAACGGCGCCAAAAACTTGATGTGTCTCTAACTAACTACAATCACAATAAAGGCAAGCGCACCTATCGTTTAATAGTATAGTTATGGTAAGACCAAAAATATCGTATCCACAAGGACCAAGAGTACTAACAATTACTATCTTCTTTTTATCTAGCCTAAAAATTGGAGTGACTTCTTTTAAACTAAAATTAATTAAAAGCACGACAAAAAATGAATTGGGAAAATACTTTTTTAGACAACTTTATGAGAGAAGCAATACCCAAGGAAGAATTCACCTAGACTTTACTTATTACTTCTGATTCATATGATTTATTCACTTGACTTAATCCGTAGAAATCCCTGATTTATGTTAATATCTCTTTCAAGACTAAAAACAAATTACACTAGGTTGATTAATTGAAATCTCTTTCTATTTAAAATCCCTATTGTTGCATTAACTCGATCTATAGATTCCCTTATTAGATTTGACTCTAATCCGGCAGATTTACGTCGTCCTATATCTAGGATTGCATTCAACTCTGCTTAATTGTGTTGTTCTACTCTTAAACATAGACTTTTGCTCCTTTGAATAAGCACATTCGACTTGAATCAATAACCTGAATTATTAAAATAAGAATAAGAACTCACAATTAAGAATAAGAACAAGTATTTATCTTATAAATCAAATAGTAATAAGATTCATCTAGGTATCATCCCCTCAGGTATTTAAGGGATTTAGTTCATACTGATAGAGGGAAACATTTAAAATAAGGAAAACTACAAAACATAAGAAAACCCAAAAAACTTCAAGAGAAATTGATAGGAAATCTTCAGTCTTGATGGATATCCTCCTTCCAAGCTACTCCTGATGGCTGTCTTCGAGTATTTTCTGCTTTCTACTCTGTGTGTCGTCTTAGGTCCTCCCCTAGAGTGTTTATATAGCCTTTTGAGCACCTTTTGGCCCACAAGTAGCCCTTTTCTGAATAGAATTAGACTTGGGTTTGGCAGGGACATGCCTGTGTGCAAATGCTTAGGCCGTGTTCGGTTCTGCTCGTCACACATGGCCGTGTGGTCTACAACTTAGGCCGTGCTCGATTCTGCTCATCACACACGGCCGTGTGATCTTCCCATGTGCTATAGTCCAGGCCGTGTTGATTTCTGAGGTAGGCCCATTTTGTCCCTTCTTGGCCCGTTTATCATTCTTTTCGACTCCCTAAACTCTCCTGAGTGTAAAACATGAAATTAAAGGATTAGGAGCATCGAATTCATCAAATCTAATGAAAATTCATCGAAAAATAAGCCAATCATGGGGTAAAAATATGTATAAATTATGGTTTATCAACCATCTTTATCTTTAACCATGGAAACCAAAGAAAAATAAGAAAAGAAGAAAGCTTGAAAACCCTTGGACATTTGGCTACTAAATTCAAGTAAGTTCCTAGTCTATTTTTTATAGAAATTGAATCAAGGGAGCTTGATTTAGCTAGGCCATGTACCAAATTTTGAAACTATTAAAGTTTTTTAAAGTTTCCATTGTTGAGAAATAGACTGAATATATGTTAATTTGATAGGAATTAATCTTATATTATTAAAAGGATTAAGTTGTTAAGCTTAATTGCTAGTTTTGTATATTAGGGACCAAATTTAATAAAATACAAAATTGTTATGAAATTTTGGTAGGAATAGAAAATATAGGGTCCGTAATGAGTTTATGTGACATCAAATTTTAATCTAAACCTTTAAACCGAAAGTTATGTTTGTCTTGAGTTTAATGACTAAATTGAATAAATTACAAAATATGTTTGGTGGTGTAATTGAAATTTATTTGATATGGAATTTGATATTGTGTTATTGTTGAATAATTGTTCTTAGCTAAAGATCATGTTGGGCCGTCAAGAGGAAAAGGAAAGGCGAGAGCCGATGACGAGTGACGTGAGTTTTTGGTTTGTATCTTTATGACCCGAGGTCAACTATGTATTGCATATTCATGTTAAATTGCAAGATTTAGTAATAAGGTGAGTATATAATGCTTGTAAGAGTTAAATTGCAGTGATTGATATGGTATATCGAGATAGAGGACTAAATTTAATTAAATAGAAAATAGCATGATTTTATTGATATGTGGTACCTGGCATGAAATTGAGCTAAAAAATGTTATATGTTGTATTGGAATGGTGAATTAATGATGAATTGATAATGATGGAATGTGAATTGAACAATGTGATTGAAATTGAAAATTGGTTACCCTATTAATTGTATGGGTTTACACTTTGGTTTAGTTGACGATGCGTTTACGTGCCAGTGTATTTTCTTTGGTTCATTTGATGATGCACTTACGTGCTAGTATATTTGCTTCGGCTCAACTAAAGATGCATTTACATGCCATTGTATTTGCTTTGGTTCATTCGATGATGCACCTTGTGTGCCAGTATAACTGCTTTGGCTTGCCATGAATGCACTACGTGTGCCACTATATTTCCTTCGGTTTATCCGATGATGCACTAAGGTGCCAAATTGATATGTAAATTGACTAATTCATGTATCTATCTTGAAATTCGAGGCATGTCAATAGGGATATAAATTATGAATTGGTTATATTATGATTGGAAATGATTAAATGTTATGGAATTATAATACAGGTACATATATGTAATAATTGATTAGCGTAGCATGTGAAAGATCATGCGACCTGGTTAAATGAGCCTAAGGGTCTATATGGATAAATGACTAACGAATAAAATCAATTTGGAAAGGAAATGTGTTATGATCAAATGCTTAATATTTAATAGATTTGTAAACATTAATAACTTGATATGTTGGTGTGATAAGTTCAATTAACTTAGTTATTTGAAGTAATGTTAGATAGTTCAAATGATGCATTTGGTACTTTGGTGACATATTTATATATGGGCATCTATCCTAATTCATTGAATTAGATATGGGTTGAGTTGTATATATATCGGTTGACATTAGATTTCAAATTGATTGTATGTAAATGATTGTAATTTATGTTATATTGACTTAAATCACGAAAATATCATTGAGTATTAGTGATAGTGTACAATTTGTTTTTCCTGTATACAGGTATAGGTACATCTTGAGGTCTTGAACAGTGACTCTAAAATCCAGCCGAAGATCCTTGACTCATCCAACATCTAGCCAAAGCATCTAGCCAAATATCTACAAAAGTATCAAGGAGGTCTCTTGTTAGGAGTTGTATTGCATTTTATCCTCTTTACTAAAAAAATAGATAAATTAGTCCTTATACATTAGATCAAAAAGTAAATTAGTACTTTTCTTAAAAATTTTATTAATTTCTACTGTTAAATTTTGATGTGGCGGCTAACTTAGCGATTAGACAGTAACAAGTGGACATGACATGTATACCTCATGTTAACATGGATAGACTAATTCAAGCAGAATAGATGCAATTTTTAACATAAGAAATGGATAGAATTTTTAATAGACAATGAAATTGATAGGACTATTTATGTGGAGTGACTAATTCAAGCAACCAAATAGTGACATATCATCATTTAACAGTAGAAATGATTGGAATTTTTGATAGAATGATCAATTTTCTCTTTGATCTAACATATAGGGATTAATTTGCCCATTTTTAATTAAAGGGGGAAAATGCAATTTAATACCTAATAAAAGAGCATCCATGGTACTTTTACCTATTAATGTTATTAGAAAAAATTAAGAGTCTGATTATTTTTTAGTTTATACTGTACTAGGTCACACTAATGAAAATTCATGTAATAATAATATAAAGATTTAAGGGTAAAAAAATATTTAGTAAAAAGTTGATCGTGTGTCAGGGTCTTAAAAGTTTATAAAAAGAATGATCGAACCTGGAAACTAACTAAGACAACGATGGAGGCAAGCGCACCTATCAAACAGTAGTATAGTTTAGTGGCAAGACCGGATTGTCGAACCCAAAGGAACCAAGAGTACTAATACTAACTTTCATTTTATTATCTAGCCTAAGAATTAAGGGATTTGTTTATCTAATCTAAAATTAACTAACTACTAAGCTAAATATGCAAAGAAAAAGAAGGAATTGGGGAAAGACTTGAGGGGAAAACCGATTGATTTAGACAATACCTAGGAAGAATCCACCTAGACTTCACTTGTTATCTAAGTCTGAACCAAACGATTTATCCACTTGACTTGATCCATAGGATTCCCTAAGTTATATTAATACCTCTTTCGAGGCTACTAACTTCTAATCCTAGGTTGATTAATTGAAATTTCTTTCTAATTAAAACCCCTAGAATTGCATTAACTCGATCTATGGACTCCCATATTAGGTTTGACCCTAATCCGACAAATTTACGTCATCCTATTTCTAGGGTTACGTTCAACTCCGCTTAACTATGCTAGATCTACTCCTAGGTAAGGACTTTTACTCCACCACCTAAGCACATCAATACTTGAATCAATATCCCAGAAATACCAAAATAAGAATTAAGAACACATTGTTAAGAACAAATCAAGTATTTATCATACAACTCAGATAACAATAACAAGATTTGTCTTAGGTTTCATCCCCCTCAGGTATCTGAAGGTTCAGCTCATAATAGTAAACGAAAACATCTCAGAAGAAAATATAAAACAAAACATAAAGAAAACCCTAAAACCCCCTAAAGGAATTGAAGGAGAGTTCCTCCGTCTTGAGTATGATCCTGGCTTCTTGAGATGAATCAACTAGCTTTCTTCGAGTGAATCCCACAATTTGGCCCCTCTAGCTTGGCTCCTTGCCTGAAAAGCCCTGACAGAAGGCTTCTGTCAAACTCCTCCCTTAAGTTGCCTCATTGGGTTTTTATATAGGCTTCGAGATGCCTTACTTGGCCCGAAAGTATCCTAATCCGAATAGAACTCTTCTTTCCTACGGTAGGGCCACGCCCATGGCACACGCCCGTGTGATTCGAGGCTAGGTTGTGTTTGGGTCTGTTGATGAGGTACGGTCGTGCATTTTGGGGTCCAGGCCATGTTCAGCTCTTCTTAAGAGGCATGGCCGTGTGGTCTTGGGCCCAAGCTGTGTGGATTTTGTGTTTTGGCCCATTTTCTTTATTTTCGGCCCGTTATTCGTTCTTTTCATCCTCCGGTGCTCTCCTGAGTATAAAACATGAAAACAAAGGATTAGAAGCACCTATTTCCATAATTAAAGGGATAAAAAGTATGCTAAATGTGGGATTAAAATATGTTCATATTTCGGTTTATCAAATACCCCCACACTTAAGCTTTTGCTTGTCCTCAAGCAAAATTCTCAACTCTCAATTAAAACGAACTTCTTCTATTCATAATATTCATTGATAATGCCTCATCATAATTCATATATAATTTATACATGGATAATTCAACTCAAAGAGTCCTAAAGATTCAAACAATCAAATTCATGAGTTTTTAGCATGAAAACGTAAGTGTTTTCCCCTTATCCAAATAATTACCTTTAATTCAAAATCGACAAAAGTTGACATCCGATTCACTGAAATCACTCAAGGTGTTTAAGGTTCAAAATAAAGCACTCAAATGAGATGATATACAAATCAAAAAGTCTTTAAAAGGGTTGTAACGGGGCTTAGGTTAACAGCGTGGATAAAGGCTAAATTAAAGGGTTAGAATCGAGATTGACTTGACAATTACCTAACTATAAAAATGACTAATAACATGCATAATTACATCAATTGAAAACTTGTAATACTAATAATACGAGATTTTCCTTCAAGATGTTGAAATTAAACGTATAAGCTCACTTAATCACATAACTAATAATGAATATACTTTGATTTCTTTTTAAGAACAAATCAATACAAGATAAAACTTTAACCACTGAAATAATATAATTAGGCAACTGATCAAATCAAGTCTTGATAGAAGGGTAGTCAAAAGGAATGGTGATAACAAGTACAAGATGGGTTTCAGGTTAATATTAGTGGGTTAAGTCAATAAAAGCATTGTTAGGATCAAAGGGGTTCACTAGGGGTTAATTGTGAAGGTAGGCTTTTAGTGGAGTAAGTGGGTTAAATCCTAAGTGCCTTAATCATCTCTGTATATCAAATCAGTAGTGTGGTCTTGACAAGTATAATCGAAGCAAGTTCTAGAATAACAAATCTATGTTGACACACTCATAATCAAAAAAAGTGAGCACGAAAAGAGTGTATGCTCTAAAAGGTTCAAAATCTCACAAAAATTATGGGTTTTTATATCAACTTTGTAAATTTCAAACTTCAAGGTAATAATTAGATTCAAGTGGACAACCTAACAAAATTTTAATTTTTTAAAATAGACTTATCATGCTTGATTCTCTAGTATCTTAAAGTTTAATTCATCATTGCACAATTATCAATGACTTAATCTAAAACATATCAATAAAAATCATGAATCAACAGGAATTTCTTTCTAATTAGTGATATGAGAAAATTATTTCAGACAAGATATCATTTAGGGGTTTGAGAATAATGCAAAAAGTTAGACACTTTTTTTCTAAATAATTTCCACCCCCCACACTTAAGATGTACATTGTCCTCAATGTACAAAGATATATAATAATTATATACTAATAAAATCATAAGATAGAGAGAAAAGTGAAACTTCCTGAATTTTGGATGAGATCCTCGAGTTGGCAGTGGTCGTGGTGTGGTGGCCGCTGACAATCTTTGCGCTAGATGAAGAAATTGGGTAACTCGTGAGAATTAGCCATGAAATAGTAATAATAATTCTAAATATACTAATTATATAATTAATGAAAAGGAAAATAAAAAGAAAGAGTGTAAAAAGTAAAATACGGCTAAAAGAACCGATTAATGGATCGAAAGGTCCTTATTGTTAGATGGTTCACGAAGTGGGTGTGATTTCTAAAGCTGTGGTGTGCGATTCCCTAGTAGCCTTTAGAACCTAAAACCAAGAAAATAAAATAAAATAAACTAAATTAAGCATAAGAAAGTCAAAGAGAAGGAAAATAAAAGAGAAGAGAAAAGAAAAATAAAAGCTAAATGGCCTCAAAGACCCTTGGCTTGTCGAGTGGATGAAGCAGTCGGCATGAACTTATGTTGATTAGTCTTGCATAGGGAGACTGGGCTAGGATCTTTCCATTTCTTCGACATTTTTGAAGAGTAGATAAAGACTTTAGAGAATGAAGAAGGAGGAAAATGAAGATGGAGGGGAGTGGGTGAGAAGAGGAGAGGGGTGTTTTAAATAGAAATTTTAGTTCTAGTATATCCCCACGCCCGTGTCTCATGGGCGTGTTGTGTCCCATGGCCATATCGCACGGCCATGTGGTGGTTCAATCGCTTCTCCCACACCTTGTATTGGATTACCACACCCGTGTTGGTTTAACAGTGTCGGCCACGGCTGTGTTGCACGGCCGTGGTGTTAGTTGAGTCCGTGATCTGAAGATATTTTTCTCGTCCTGTCACGTACTATCTCTGCCATGCCAGAGCTAACATCCGTAGTATCCACACGGCCACGACCACGGCCGTGTGGTATAGAAATTTGTGCTTCATTAACTTGGTTAGTTTGTAGTTAGGTGCTAAAAGAAAAAGAAATAAAAATAAATAGGGTTGGTGCTCGGGTTGCCTCCCGAGAATCACTCATTTAAAGTCTTAAGCTAGACTTACCTCTCATTCATACCTTCACGGTGGTTTAAGGAGTGAAAAATCCTTTTTCATGCTATCATCATATAATTTGAGTCAAGTGGAATTTACTTTAAAAGTACCAAAAGTAGAATTACTTACCTCGACTGTTCCGCAAGGGAAAACATTAAGTACCATAAAAGGGGATCTCTTCATTTATCTTCAAGTTTGATGTGGCGATTCGCGGGTCTGTTCTATCTAATAGTACCTGATCTCCTATTCTAAAGTGATTTGATGTTCCTTTAGGTTCTTCTGGGGGTTTCTTTGGTTTCACTTCGTGTATTCCTAGTTTCTCCTTGAAATGTATCTTCCACTCATCTAGCTCATCAATCTGAAGTCGTCGTTCCTCATGAGATATTTCTTTGTTGGCATGAGGTATGGGATCAGGCTCAGTGGTGTGGTTCCGTGGTGCTTCCTAAAAATAAAGTTTAACTGAATGCTTATCAACGAAATTTATGTTCTCACATTTCTCACTCGATGTCCTAGCTGAGTCGAGAGCTTGACGACTGATTGATTCGTCACTTACACAAAGTATGAGTTCACCTGTACTAACATCAATTTTAGATCTAGTAGTTGCTAGAAAAGGTCTTCCTAAAATTAAGGGGATACTATTTTCTTCATCCATATCTAAAACAACGAAGTCTACGGAGAATATGAATTTGTCAACTTTAACTAGTACATATTCAATTATACCCTTAGGAATTCGAATAGTCTTATCAGCTAGTTACTCATCCTAGTTTGCTTAGGTTTCCCTAGACCTAGCTGTTTAAACATTTTAGATAGCATAACATTGATGCTTGCCCCTAAATCAGCTAAAGCATTATCAATAGATAAACTACCAATTAAACATGGAATTGTAAAACTCCCTAGATCTTTTAATTTCCGTGGTAGTATGTTCTGTAACATTGTTGAGCATGCTGCGTTTAATTCCAGATGCGACTCCTCATCTAACTTTCTCTTGTTCGTTAAGAGCTCTTTTAAAAATTTCTTTGAATCTGGCATCTGCGAAAGAGCTTCAAGAAACGATAAGTTAATATGTAATTTCTTTAAGAGTTTAAAGAACTTACTGAACTGTTCTTCTGTGTCGTCTTCCTTCATCGCATTGGGGTAAGGTATACGAGGTTTGTATTCTTTAATTACCGATTTTGGCTTTTCTTGGCTTTCCTCAATCGTACCTTCACTTACCACAGGTTCTCGCATTAGCTCAGGTTTAGATTCGACTAACCCTTTACTGTCATGAGCTGTTATAGCTTGAATTTGCTCCTTTGGATTAGTTGCAGTGTTACTTAGCAAGCTACCTAGTGGTCGTTCGGAGATCAGCTTTGCGAGTTGCCCTAACTGGTTCTCGATTCCTTTAATCGATGCTTGTTGATTTTTAAGTGTTGTCCCGGTGTTTTGTAAACGAGTTTCAGAAAATGTTATGAACTTTGTCAGCATCTTTTCAAGGTTTTACTTCTTTTTCTGTGGATAGGGCTGTTGTTGGAAGTTTGGAGAGCGTGATTATTGTCTCTAATTTCCTTGGCCACCTCACGAGAAATGGGGTGGTTCCTCCAACTTGGATTAGAAGTATTACTATAAGGGTTATTTTGAGATCTAAAATTGTTACCCATATAGTTTTTCTGTTCGCTTTCCATGCCATGATTGTAGGGTGGGTACTCAGGGTTCACCACACCTCCTAGATTTGAGTCACATTGCATAACTAGATGTACCTACAAAGAACCACACAAACTATCAATCTTTTTATTCATCATCTCTACCTGATTTGATAGCATGGTGACTGTGTCGAGGTTGAAAACTCAGGCTTTTTTAGTTGGCCTTATCCTTGTAACTTGCCACTGATAGTTGTTCAGTGACATCTCCTCTATGAATTCATAAGCTGCTTCAGGAGTTTTGTTATGCAGGGCTCCGATGGCTACTGAGTCAATCAACTGCCTAGTTGAAGGATTCGCACCGTTGCAAAAAGTTTGGACCTGTAGCCACAAAGGTAAACCATGGTGTGGGCACCTTCTCAATAGATCTTTGTATCTCTCTCATGCATCATATAATGTTTCTAAATCCATCTGTACAAAAGAAGAGATGCGATTCCTTAATTTGGTCATTTTGGCCGGTGGAAAATATTTCAATAAAATTTTTTCGGTCATTTGGTCCCATGTAGTGATTGATCCTCGTGGAAGAGAATGTAACCATTGTTTGGCTTTATTTCTCAAAGAAAAGGGAAATAACCAAAGATGAATGGCATCATCAGAAATGCCATTTATTTTGAAGGTATCACAGAATTCTAGAAAATTTACTAAATGAGTATTCGGGTCTTCGTCCTACAAACCATCAAATTGAACAAACTGTTGAATCATTTGTATAGTGTTAGGTTTCAGCTCAAAATTATTAGCGGCTATAGCAGGCCTAACAATACTCGATTCAGCTCCTATTAAATTGGGTTTAGCATAATTATACATAGTTCAAGGAGGATGATGATAGGCCACCTCCTGAGGTAGCGGATTATTCTCAGCCATCCCTTCGGTGGTATTAATTTTGTCTTATTGCTCTTCTTGTATGTAATTTAAGCCTCGCCTTACTTCTCTACGATTTCTGCCTAGGTTCCTTCAATATCACTGTCGTAAAGTAGTGGTCCTGTCAGGTTCCTTCTAGTCATAAACTAGAGGTCCCTACTAGGAAAAGAGAAATAGAAAAAAATTCAGAAAAGTTAAAAATAAAATTTAATTGCAAGAATAAAAATATGGCTAAAGTAATAAAAATTGAGCGTTCTTAATATTTTAGTTCCCCGAAAACGGCGCTAAAAACTTAATCGTGTGTCAGAGTCTTAAAATTTTATAAAAATAATGACAGAACCTAGAAACTAACTAAGAAAACGATGGAGGCAAGAGCACCTATCGAACAGTAGTATAGTTTAGTGGCAAGACGGATTGTCAAACCTAAAGGAACCAAAAGTACTAATACTAACTTTCTTTTTATTATCTAGCCTAAGAATTAATGGATTTGTTTATCTAATCTAAAATTAACTAACTACTAAGCTAAAGATGCAAAAGAAAAAGAAAGAATTGGGGAAAGACTTGAGGGGAAAACCGATTGATTTAGATAATACCCGGGGAAGAATCCACCTAGACTTCACTTGTTATCTAAGTCTGAACCAAACGATTTATTCACTTGACTTGATCCATAGGATTCCCTAAGTTATATTAATACCTCTTTTGAGGCTACTAACGTCTAATCCTAGGTTGATTAATTGAAATTTCTTTCTAATTAAAACACCTAGAATTGCATTAACTCGATCTATGGACTCCCATATTAGGTTTGTAACACCCCTTACCCACAATCCCCACCGGAATTGGGCATGAAGTGTTACAGTACAAAACTACTTGAGTCACTACAACAACTTTATTTCGACTTACGAGACCTCGCTCAACATACGAGGGCTCTCGAGACTATATCAAAAACCTTACGATCCATAAAATTTCTTTCCATCTAAACAGGGAGTACACGCCCGTGCTAGATGACACACACACCCGTGTGAGGTCACACACGCCCATGTGCTCACACCGTGCCCCAAAACCCCAAAATTTTGCCAAAACTCCTACGACTAGGGCACATGCCCATATGAAATGGAACACGCCCGTGTACCCTCATAACATGCCTGTGGCTTTAAACTGTAGGAAGATATTGACTAATTTAACACGGCCTAGACACACCCGTGTGGGAGGTTTGTGGTCTATTCTAACTTAAATGTTAACATGCAGGGGACACACGGCCAAGTCTGTAACATCCTGAATTAATGGGCCAATGTGTTTAATGTGTGGTTATGTTTAATGAGAGTGTTAGGGGTCCAGAATGGGCTCAGGAGTTGGGCCGAGGCCTTAATTGAATTCTCTGATTAGACACTCTAGTGGAAAGCCTGATAAGACAGGGCTTAAAATACGTTATCTATGTTTTAAATACAAAGTGGGCTTGTGGCCTAGTGGCAAAGTGGCGCCACTTAGAGAGCAAGGAGGTGGCATCAACTGAGGAGGCCCACATTCAAGTTACATGAAGCCCAATTCTTTTAATTAAAGTTAGCTAAAGTTCAGCAATTAATTAGGTAGAGTTGGACGAAAACAAGGCTTAAATATAGGAGGATTTATTTGAGTGGATAATAAAGATAATATGGCAGATAAAGGGAGGAAATTTAGGATCTGATCTGCTGGTCACAGTAGTGGCCGAACTTCCAACTCTAGGGGAAGGAGGAAATCAGTCTTGATGAGGCTAAAAGGGGGGTATCGAAATTTCCCTTGTTAATTAATTAGTTTTAGTTTTCAAAAGAGGGCAATTCCGCTTTTGGTGGGTGTGTGTCTTAGAAAATTTGATTAAAGAAATAGCGTACTTCTTAATTTCGACATTTATTCTCATTCTCTTCTTTTGGTTGTTTCCTTTCTTAAAAAGCCAAAAACTCCTAAAGTTCCATCTTTCTCTTCTTCTTCTTTTCTGCTATAGCCGAATACCCTAGTGTCCATTCTTTTCCTTTCTTTTTCTTCCGACCAACTTCTTCAGTAAAAGCCAAAATCTTCTTGTCGGTTTCTTCTTTAAAAGCCGAAATCTCCATAGATTTCTTTGAATCATCTTCTCTTTTTGATTTTCGCAAAAAGCAAAAATCTTCTCTCAAGAGTTAGC
The DNA here is from genome assembly GCA_025506655.1 of Gossypium rotundifolium. NCBI lineage: Eukaryota > Viridiplantae > Streptophyta > Magnoliopsida > Malvales > Malvaceae > Gossypium > Gossypium rotundifolium. The sequence continues at coordinate 177,354,301 of CP106724.1, forward strand.
CGAAACCCCCATATTGAGGTAAGTGTCGACTCTTATTATTCCTTAAGATCTCTTTTGAATTTTAGGGGCCAAGGCCGAATGGCCACTTGGTTTGTTAAGGCTGTCGATTAGACTAATACTTCCTATCTTTTTTACGTGTTAGGCGACATTCGAGAAGTGAAGAAGATCGCGTAGATTTAAAAGCGAAATCGTTAGTTTTTGAATCTCATATATCGCTCTTTTTGAAATTTCAAGGTAATGGGTTTTCTTTATATTTTCGTTAGATTCGCTATCGTAATTTTGATCTTAACCAAATGCTATGATGGTAGCAACTGATAAGGTCTTTTGATGGAATCAAATATCGATCAGGTGAAGGTGGGGTTGGATCTGTTAAACCAATCCCTAAGTTTAAGAAGCGAGTGGTGTCAACAGTTCGGGATTGGCCACCGGGTTGTGGATCGACTTCAGAACAAAACCTTAGTATTAGCGATCGTGGTAGCTCTTGATAGTGTCGACTTAGACAGTATCGTCTTGTCGATACTTCAGAGTATGGATCTCTATCACACTAGTTAATCATATTATATGTATGTTATGGGCTAAAACCGGATAAAGAGGGTGTATGAGCGATCGTAATACCCAAAAAGGGTAGGCAAGGGATGCAGTGCGTAATCATACAAACTTTCTATGTGTATCAAGTATGTGAAAGTATGTGATCTGTTTAGATAGTTTAATGTTTTGATTCTTGCATGTATGTATGCATGGGATGGGATTGATATGATGAATGGGAGCAGGTCGCGAGGCGATCAGTGGCTTTGCCACATAGGTCACATGGTGATCTGTCTTTATGACAGGCAGCGCAGCTGTTGATATATTATTAAGGTCGCATAGCGATCGGTGGCTTTGCCACATAGGTCACATAGTGATCGGTCTTTGTGAAAGGCAGCACAGCTGTCAATATGGTGTGTAGCGGATGAAGGGTTGATTGTAGAAATCCCCACGGTGTGATGGTTGGTACGGGGGTGTGTAGGGGATGGACTCTTAGGTTTGGGATGGGCCATGTTGCATGAAAATATATTTTGTTGCCATTGTTATGGCCCAAGGCCCATAATGTGTTTGTTGGCCCAAGGCTTTTATGTGTTTTCGAGATAAGTAGTAGATCGTGGACATGGGAGTCGAGTCAGACTCGAGGGGCCATCAAGACTATTATTTCCATAAACTATTTCCAGTTATCTTTTAAGTTTTAATTTTGGAATATGTTTTTTTTAATAAGGCCTCCATAACTTAGGTTATTTTTCTTTATTATTATCATGTCACATTTTTATAAACTTATGTTTTCAAAACTTTAATTATAAAGCGAGAGGAAAATGGGCTTTTCAAAAACATTCATGTAAATCTTAAAGTTCCATTCAAGAATTACACAATTAATGATTAATCGGTTATAATAAATTGAGATTTTTAAAACCCTTCAAGGCAAAGTTTGCAACGTTCAACCCGTAGCATACCAGATCCGGTCATGATGTATGGGTCGGGTTTGGGGTGTTACTTTTTTGGTATCGAGCCCAGTACAAAACTCGGGCTGTGAAATGGGTCCAGTAGTGATTTGTAAAAGTGATATATGTTTGGGAAAAGTTTGGTTGAGATATGGCCTTCGAGTCTACCGACACCCGAACCACGCAGGTAAGTATCCTAAACTCATTATGTGATATGCATGTTGGCCTTGATGGGCTCCATAGGGACGTAGGCTAATATGATTAAAGCTTGATGGACTCTAGGCTTAGGTTAAAAAATTCTTCAAATTCCATAAGACCTAATTTTTTTTAATTAAACATGTCTTTGAACAAGTCACAGGGTTAGGGTGTGGTAACAGTCATACGGATGTCTAGGATTGGATCCAGGGAGAGCTTGGTATTTAAGCGGCCCTAACGGCTCACCTCCTCTTCCTTTGGAATCCTACAGTGCGTAGTATTTATTCACCTTAGCCACGAGGACTTGTTGATCGCCAAAATTTATAACTAAAACCCGAAAGGACCAATCACCTTATTTTGCAAAATTTCTAAAATACTCCTAGTTACATAAAATTTCTGAAATAACCTTGATTTGTGAAAATTTTCTCAAGATACCCTTGGTTTGTAAAATTACCGAAATACCCCTGAGTTGTAAAATTATAAAAATACCCCTATTTTGTAAAATCACCAAGATACCCTATTTTGGAAAATTATGAAAACACCCTTGTAGGATTAAAATTACGAAAATACCCCTAGGTGATAAATGTGAGTTCATGGATGCTGCTTGTATGTTGATGTATGATGGTTGAATGTATGTGGTTTCTAGAACTAGGAGATTTAGACTTGAGACTGAAACCCGTAGATATAGTTTCGAATTTGAAAGAACTACTCTTGAAACTACGTCCATAAGATTGTTCGTGGTTAATCAGTGAAAGAAGCTAATAATTCATAAAAATTCCTAATCAGATAAATGTGAATCGGTAGAATGAGCACTAGAGGACGTCGTGTGCGTGGCTGAGGTAGAGGCAGGATTGTTGTGTCGAAACTCGTAGGGTCTAGTCACGAGTCAGGGAATGAGGTACCAGTGCCACCAATTGTGGAGGCAGAATTTCAGGATCAGACGGCCGGAGATGATGCAGTATCTCAAGCAATGTTGAGGGTTTTAGAGAGGGTAGCTAGGGTAGGCATGGGCACAGGAGCCCGAAAATCTGTGTTAGAGCGACTTAGAGCCAATGGGGCAGAAGTGTTTAAGGGAATTTTTGGTGTAGCCCCTAGTACAGCTGAGTATTGGTTGGCGGCAGGCGAGCGCATAATGGATGATATTGATTTCATGGGGGAAGAGAAGCTGAAAAGAGTAGTGTCCCTTCTCCGGGACGAAGCGTATCAATGGTGGCTTACGGTTAAGGATGGTACCATGGCTGACTGTATCACCTAGGATTACTTCAAAGCGACGTTCCAGAGCAAGTACATTGGAACGAGTTATGTGGATGCACAACATAGAGCGTTCCTGAATCTGGTTCAGGGAAGTAGGTAGGTGGCGGCATATGAAGTGGAATTCTTACACTTGAGTCGTTATACTCGAGGGATGGTGGCCACATAACATGAATGGTGTGTTCGATTTGAAGATGGCCTGAAGGATGATCTACGTGTTTTGATAGCTCCACAGCGGGAGAGGGAATTTGCTGTGCTTGTGGAGAAAGCTAAGATAGCTGAGGAGGTGAGACGGATGGAAAAACTGAACCAGGATAGAGATAGGGGTAGAGATAAGAGAAATTTTAGATCAACAGGGACAACTGGGAGTACTCAAAAAAGACCTAGGTCGGATGGACTGAGACGGGCTGAGAGATTTGCTGCTGCTAGCCAAACACAGAAGTGTGCTCGATGTGGTAAATTCCATGTAAGTGAGTGTTGGGCAGGCAGTGGGAAGTGCTTTAGGTGTGGATCTTTGGATCATCAGATTAGAGACTATCCACAGCCACGAAACGATGTAGGACCCGTAGGGCAGGACAATGCTCAGCTGGATAGAGGAAGTCAGCAGCCACAGAGGGGCCATGGTTCAGCCAGACATGGTAACAGTTTCGGTCGGGGCCATGGAGCACCAAGCCAAGGGGCAGGAAACACTGAGGCAAGATAGCTGGGGTTAGTCTATGCTGCCAGACGTCGAGAGGAGGCCGACGCACCAGATGTTATAACCGGTACGTTTTTAGTATTTGGTTTACCTTACACTGTATTGATTGACATTGGGTCGACACATCCATATGTTCCTAGTAGTGTGTCTGGAACTTTAAGTTTAGATTATGAGATTACCCCTAGGGCGATGACTGTAATTAGCCCATTAGGACAATCTGTGGTAGTAGATAAACTTTATCGGGAGGTACCCTTAGAAGTTCAGGGAATAGTTTTCCTGACGAATCTAATGGAATTACCTTTCGGGGAGTTTGACTTAATATTAGGTATGGATTGGTTAGCGAAGTACCAGGCTAATTTAGATTGTACAGCCAAGCGTATGGTGTTAAGAACCCCCGAGGGTGGTGAAGTGTTGGTGATAGGAGAAAGGGGGAACTGTTTGTCGAATGTGGTGATTGCCCTAAGAGCAGAAAAGATGGTGAGAAAAGGATGCGAGGCAGTATTAATGTTTGTTTGGGCTCTGGAAGCCAAGGACCTAACTGTTGGGGATGTTAGAACGGTGAAGGAGTTTCTTGATGTTTTTCAGAAGAGCTTTCGGGATTACCCCCAGATCGTGAAGTGGAGTTTGGAATTGATCTTCTTCCGGGAACAGCGCCAGTATCTAATGCTCCGTATAGAATGGCACCGAAGGAGTTGGTGGAATTGAAAGCTCAGATTCAAGAGTTGCTAGATAAAGGATTTATTTGACCAAGTGTGTTGCCTTGGGGAGCGCCGGTGTTATTTGTTAAGAAGAAGGATGGATCAATGCTTATGTGCATTGACTACCATCAACTGAACAAGTTGACTATCAAGAACAAGTATCCGTTGCCAAGGATTAATGACTTGTTCGATCAACTGAAAGGGGCGTCAGTGTTCTCAAAGATAGACCTGAGGTCAGGATACCATTAGCTTAAGGTCAAAGAAGCAGATATTCATAAGACAGCATTCAGGACTCACTACGGTCACTATGAATTCATGGTGATGCCATTTGGATTGACCAACGCGCCAGTAGCTTTTATGGATATAATGAACCGAGTGTTTCAACCCTACTTGGATCTGTTTGTCGTGGTATTTATAGATGATATCCTGGTTTACTCAAGATCAGAAGAGGAGCATGATTCACATCTGCGAGTGGTTTTGCAGATTCTGAGGGAGAAGCAGTTGTATGCCAAATTTAGTAAGTGCAAATTTTGGCTAAGTGAAGTTACGTTTTTAGGCCACGTTGTGTCGATAGAGGGGATTAGGGTTGACCCTCGAAAAATTGAAGCGGTGTTGGATTGGAAGCCGCCTAAGTCTGTGGTAAAAATTCAGAGTTTTCTTGGTCTAGTCGGATATTACAGAAGGTTTGTTGAAGGATTCTCTTCAATTGCGGCACCATTAACTAAGTTATTATGGAAAAGAGTTCTGTTTATTTGGTCTAGAACGCAGCAAGAAAGTTTCGAAAAGTTGAAAAGGATTTTGACGGAGGCTCCGGTATTGATTCAACCGGAGGCTGGGAAGGAATTCGTGATTTACTGTGATGCGTCACACACGGGACTGGGATGCGTGTTGATGCAAGATGGAAAGGTTGTTGCATATGCATCTCGACTGTTAAGACCGCACGAAGCAAATTATCCCACCCATAATTTGGAGTTGGCGGCGGTGGTTTTTGCTTTAAAGATTTGGAGACATTATCTATACGGGGAGAAATCTATTATTTATACAGATCATAAAAGCCTAAAATACCTTTTGACCCGAAGGAGTTGAATTTAAAGCGGAGGAGGTGGATCGAGTTATTAAAGGATTATGATTGCTCGATCGAGTACCATCCGGTAAAGCTAATGTGGTGGCGGATGCCTTAAGTAAATAAAGTAATCTCGACTTGAGGAAATGTTTGCTCACCTTAGTTTGTACGATGATGGGAGCTTATTAGCTGAACTTCAAGTGAAACCCTCTTGGGTCATCGAGTTAAGGAGAAGCGATGATGATGAGTTACTAAAGGAGAAGTCTCATGTAGGATCAAGTGATGGATCGACGGACTTGATATGAATGAGGAAGGACTGTTATGTTTTCAAGGGAGAGTTTGCATGACAAAAGATCTGGAATTAAGGCAAAGGATTTTGCAAGAAGCGCATGGAAGTTCATACGCTATGCACCCCGGAGGGAGTAAGATGCATCGGGATTTGCGAATCACAGTTCTAAAGAGGCTACTTGGGAACCAGAGGAGACGATGCGACAGCAGTACCCGCATCTATTCTAATCAGGTAATTTCGAGGCCAAAATTTCTTTAAGGGGGTAGAACTGTAACATCCTGAATTAATGGGCCAATGCATTTACTGTGTGGTTATGTTTAATGAAAGTGTTAGGGGTCCCGAATGGGCTCAGGAATTGGGCCGAGGCCTTAATTGAATTCTCTTATTAGACACTCTAGTGGAAAGCTTGATAAGATAGGGCTTAAAAGATGTTATCTGTGTTTTAAATACAAAGTGGGCTTGTGGCCCAGTGGCAAAGTGGCGCCAGTTAGAGATCAAGGAGGTGGCGTCAACTGAGGAGGCCCACATTCAAGTTACATAAAGCCTAATTCTTTTAATTAAAGTTAGCTAAATTTTGGCACTTAATTAGGTAGAGTTGGACGACAACAAGGCTTAAATATAGGAGGATTTATTTGAGTGGATAATAAAGATAATATGGCAGATAAAGTGAGGAAATTTAGGATCTGATCTGCTGGTCATAGTAGTGGCCGAACTTCCAACTCTAGGGGAAGGAGAAAATTGATTTTGATAAGGCGTGGGGTACCTAAATTTCCCTAGTTAATTAATTAGTTTTAGTTTTCAAAAGAGTGCAATTCTGGCTTTTGGTTAGTGTGTGTGCCGAAAATTTGATTAAAGAAATAGGGTACTTCTTAATTTCGGCATTTATCCTCATTCTGTTCTCTTGGTTGTTTCCTTTCTCAAAAAGGCAAAAACTCCTAAAGTTCCATCTTCCTCTTCTTCTTCCTTTCTGTTATAGCCGAATACCCTAGTGTCCATTCTTTTCCTTTCTTTTTCTTCCTACCGACTTCTTCAATAAAAGCCGAAATATTCTTGCTAATTTCTTCTTTAAAAGTCGAAATCTCCATAGATTTCTTTGAATCATCTTCTCTTTTTGATTTTCACAAAAAGCCAGAATCTTCTCTCAAGAGTTAGCCGAAACCCCCATATTGAAGTAAGTGTCGACTCTTGTTATTCCTTAAGATCTCTTTCGATTTTTAGGGGCCAAGGCCGAATGACCACTTGGTTTGTTAAGGCTATCGATTAGACTAATACTTCCTATCTTTTTACGTGTTGGGCGACACTCAAGAAGTGAAGAAGATCACGTAAATCTAAAAGCTAGAATCGTTAGTTTCTGATTTCAAGGTAGGGGTTCTCTTTAGATTTTCGTTAGATTCGCTATCGTAATTGTGATCTTAACCATATGTTATGATGGTAGCAACTGATAAGGTCTTTTGAAGGAATCAAATATTGACCAGGAGAAGGAGGGGATTGGATCTGTTAAACCAATCCTTAAGTTTAAGAAGTGAGCGGCGTCAGTAGTTCGAGATTGGCCATTGGGTTGTGGACCGACATCAAACAAAACCTTAGACTATTACCAGTCGTAGCGGCTACTGATAGTGTCGACTTAGACAATATCGTCTTGTCAATAATTAGGTGTGTGGATCTCTACCACACTAGTTAATCTGTATTATATGTATGTTATGGGATAAAACCGGATAAAGAGGCTGTATGAATAGTCGTAATACCCAAAAAGGGTAGGCAAGGGATGCCAGGTACGTAATCATAGAAACTTCTCTATGTGTATCGATGTATGTGAAAGTATGTGATCTGTTTAGATAGTTTAATGTTCTGATTCTTGCATGTATGTATGCATGGGATGGGATTGATATAATGAAGGGGAGCAGGTCGCGAGGTGATCGGTGGCTTGCCACGTAGGTCACATGGTGATCGGTCTTTATGATAGGTAGCGCAGCTGTCGATATATTATTAAGGTCGCATAGCGATCGATGACTTTGCCACATAGGTCACATAATGATCAATCTTTGTGACAGGCAGCACAGTTGTCGATATGGTGTGTAGCGGATGGAGGGTTGATTGTAGAAATCCCCACGGTGTGATGGTTGGTACGGGGGTGTGTAGAGGATGGACTCTTAGGTGTAGGATGGGCCATGTTGCATGAAAATATATTTTGTTGCCATTGTTATGGCCTAAGGCCTATAATGTGTTTGTGGCCCAAGGCTTTTATGTGTTTTCGGGATTTGCACACTGAGTCTTAGTGACTCACCCTTTTATTTTTCCCACCTTTTCAGATGAGCAGTAGATCGTGGACATGGGAACCGAGTCAGACTCGAGGGGCCATCAAGACTATTATTTCCATAAACTATTTCCGGTTATCTTTTAAGTTTTAATTTTGGAATATTTTTTTTGTAATAAGGCCTCCATTACTTAGGTTATTTTTCTTTATTATTATCATGTCACATTTTTATAAACTTATGTTTTCAAAACTTTAATCATAAAGTGAGAGGAAAATGGGCTTTTCAAACACATTCACGCAAATCTTAAAGTTTCATTCAAGAATTACACAATTAATGGTCAATCGGTTATAATAAACTGAGATTTTCAAAACCCTTCAAGGCAAAGTTTGCAACGTTCAACCCGTAGCATACCAGATCCGATCATGACGTATGGGTCGGGTTTGGGGTGTTACGAAGTCACACGCCCGTGGGCTGACCGTGTGTCACACATGGCCTAGACACATGCCCATGTGCCTACCTATGTAGACAGAACAAGGCTGTTTGCCAAGCTACTAGCACCCTTATATCTTACACTACATGAGTTCATTCAATAAACTAATAAACATCTCATAATTCAACATGCACCCACATTGATAACTTTGAAATTTCATAAATGGGAAAATTTCATCATTATTGGCAATTTACAAAATAAATGCCTTAGCAAGAGCCAATACACCTTTGGCCAAAATAACAAAACAATCTGTTTAGTCTAGCCCCTATACATGCCATACACAAAAATCACTAAGTCTGAATATACCGAGGTGAGCAGATAGTGTGGGCGGCCTCCTTGTTATCGACGTATCCCGGCTCGGCTCTTAAACTCTATAAAATAAGGGAAAAAGAGAAGGGGGAGTAAGCTTTAAACTTAGTAAGTTTACATGTAAACAATATAACATTACAATATGAATTAAATAATTACATAGCATTATATACTAAACGAGAAACAATCTACATTCATGATCATGCTTACTCATTTTCTCCATTCCCACATTACTACCATATCACAAGCTTAATGCATGCATTCATTAACAAGTTCCCCTGCACTTAGCATCACAAAATCACATAGTACAACACATCACTATCTTTAATTTCATTACTCCTAGTCAAATTACTCGGTGGTTTCGCACTTAGCCCACCATCAGCCTTTATTAGGGTGGTATCACACATAGCCCACCAAAAAGATATATATAGACGATGGTATCACACATAGCCCATCATCAGCCTTTATTAGGGTGGTATCGCACATAGCCCACCATCAAATATCGTCAATACACATTCATATAATTATTTCGCCATTCATACAATAATTATTCAATGACTATCACATTCAATCAACTAGAACCGCATATGTTCTCAATCATGCCATACTCTAATTAGCAACGTAATGCTTATGAAAATATATATTGCTTACACATAAGCTTACCTCTATGCAAACGTGTTAGCGAGCGATTTACTCAATCACCTTGCCTTTCCCATGGTCAAGGTTGATTCCGCGTTCTTCTTGATCTATAACAATGAAATTCATTCATTTAGATCATTCTATGATTATAATACATCAAATTCTACACTCGGCAAAAATGACCATTTTGCCCTTCTATATTGGAAAAATTACGATTTTGCCCCTAGGCTCGTAATTTGTTTTTTTATCACATTTTCTCGATAAACAAGCATAGATGAACATTTATTTCTCTTACAACTACTTACTATTTCAACCATTTAATGCATTTATGACACAAACTAAATCTTTGCATTTAAGTCCTACCTAGGTGTTATTTTGAAAACACCTTTCACAAAAGTTGATTCACCACTCCCTAACATTCAATTTCTTCCATAAAAACTCAGCTAACCACTTAAACACTCCCATGGAAAGTCCCTAGACCTTCAACCATATCACAAATTAGTCCCCTCATTAGCTAGCTTAAGCTTTGGGGACTCCAAAAATACAAAAATCATCAATTAAAACCACCTAAATCACTTACTTGAATGAAAATTGAGTGGCTAAAAGTTTGAGCCTCCAAGACCTCTATTTCCTCTTCAATTTTCGGTGGAAAGAGATGAGTGAGTAGTGAAAGATGATAACATCTTTTTCTTCTCTTATTTTATTCATTTCATCACCTAATTTCCACCAAATTTGACTAAAATTTAATGCTCTTGTCCCCCTTATCTACATGGCCGGCCATACCCTACTAATGGCCTAATTGCATTTTAAAATCCTCCAATTTATAATCTATAGCTATCAGGTACCCCTACCTTATAAAATAAAACTTTTGCATCTCTTGCGATTCAGACCTTTTTCTCAATTAAACATGCTATTGCTAAAATTAAAGCACCAAAATTTCAATATAGCTATATATTAATACCACAACACATAAAATAATACTAAAATAATTTTCCTCAACCTTGGATTAGTGGTCAAGACCACTGTTCCGACTAGCCCCAAATTCGGGCTGTTACAACTCTCCCCTCTTTAGGGATTTTCGCCCTCAAAAATCTTAATGGTAAAGAGGTTTGGATATTGTTCTCTCATGGTTTCTTCTGGTTCCCACATAGCCTCCTCTACACCATGTTTTTGCCACAACACTTTTACTAAGGCTATGTCCTTATTCCTCAACTGTTTCACTTCTCGAGCTAAGATTTTAATCGGCTCTTCCTCATATTTCATATTCGGTAGTATCTCAATTTCCATCGGAGGAATCACATGCGAAGGATCGGAACGATAACGCCTTAGCATTGATACATGGAACACATTGTAAATTTTCTCTAACTCTACCGGTAAAGCCAACCGATATGCCACTGGCCCAATCCTTTCGATAATCTCATACGACCCTATGAATGTCGGACTCAGTTTACCCTTTCGACCAAATCTCATGATTTTCTTCCATGGTGACACTTTCAGAAAAGCCTTGTCACCCACTTGGAACTCAATTTCTTTTCTTTTCAAATTCGCGTACGATTTTTGCCGGTCTGAAGAAGCCTTCTGACTATCCCGGATCACTTTCACCTTTTTCTCAGTCTCTTTAACTAAATCAATTGCATGGATTTGCTTCTCACTTAACTCAGTCTAATACAAAGGAGTCTGACACTTACAACCATATAAGGCTTCATATGGTGCCATCCGTATGCTCGACCGATAACTATTATTGTAAGTGAATTCGACCAAGGGTAGGTATCTTTCCCAACTACCTTGAACTCTAGCACACAACATCGGAGCATATCTTCAAGAACTTGAATTACTCTCTCAGGCTGACCAACAGTTTGAGGATGAAAAGCAGTACTAAAATTCAACCTTGTACCTAAGGCCTCTTGTAACTTCTTCCAAAACCTCAAAGTAAATCTCGGAGCTCTATCCGAGATAATGGATATAGGCACTCCATGTAACCTTACTACCTCTGCAATATACAACTCGGCTAACTTCTCTAGTGAAAAATCATTACGCACAGGTATAAAATGAGCCTACTTTGTTAATCTATCAACAACAACCCACACATCATCTTTCTTTTTAGGAGTCAAAGGCAACCTCGTCACAAAGTCCATGGTAATCCGATCCCACTTCCACTCGGAACAATCACTGGTTGAAGTAATCCCGAATGTACTTAATGCTCAGCTTTCACTTGTTGACAGATCAGACATTTTGTTACATACTCCGAGTTGTCTCTTTTCATTCTTGGCCACCAATAAAATTTCTTCAGATCATTGTACATTTTCGTGCTGCCTAGGTATACTGACAAATAACTACTATGTGCTTCTTGTAAAATTTCTTGGATCAACTCGTCATCTTTAGGTACACAAATTCTATCATGGAACATTAAGCAATCATTTGAACTTACCCAAAATTCAGAATCAGCTCCTAATTCACACTTAGCTCTTTTATCTAGTATCTCATTATCATTTCTTTGCGCTTCACATATTTGTTGAACAAATAGTGCCTTAGCTGTCAACTCAGCCAATATAGCGCCATCATCAGACAATGACAAACTCGTGCTCATAGCTCTCAAAGTATACAAGGATTTTCTACTTAAAGCGTCTGCAACTACATTCGCTTTTCCCAGGTGGTAATCGATCACTAGCTCGTAGTCCTTCAATAATTCAAGCCATCGTCGTTGCCGTAAATTTAACTCCTTTTGATTCATCAAGTACCTCAAACTCTTATGATTCGTAAAGATTCGGCACTTCTCACCATACAAGTAATGTCGCAAAATCTTTAACGCAAAAACAATTGCGGCCAACTCTAGGTCATGAGTCAGATAATTCTTCTCATGTGGTTTTAACTATCTCAAGGCGTAAGCGACTACCTTACCCTCTTGCATCAACACACAACCGAGACCATTTAACGACACGTCAGCTGTAGACCACAAACTCTTTTCCTGACTCAGGCTCTACCAAAATCGGTGCTTCTGTCAACAACGCTTTCAATCTCTCGAAACTTTGTTGGCATTTTTCAATCCATTCAAACTTAACACCCTTGTGCAATAATTTCGTCATCAGAGTAGCAATCATAGAAAATCCCTTCATGAACCGCCTTTAGTACCCTACCAAACCCAAAAAGCTTCTAACTTCTGACACGTTCCTCGGCGGTTTCCACTCCATAATAGCTGAGATCTTTCCCGAATCAACTCTAATACCCTCACCCGGCACAATATGTCCTAGAAATCCAACCTCTCAGAGCCAAAACTCGCTCTTGCTAAATTTGGCATATAATTGCTTGTCTCTCAAAGTCTTCAAGACAATTCTCAAATACTTTGTATGGTCACTCTCATCTCGGGAGTAAACCAATATGTCATCAATAAAAACAACATGAACTTATCAAAATACGATCGGAAGACACGGTTCATTAAGTCCATAAAAATCACAGAAGCATTCGTTAAACCGAACAAAATGACCAAAACTCATAATGGCCATACCTCGTCCTGAATACTATTTTCGACACGTCTTGTTCCTTAACCCTCTACTGGTAGTAACCGGATCTCAAATCAATCTTGGAGAACACCATAGCTCCCTTCAGTTGATCAAATAGATCATCTATCCTCGGTAAAGGATACTTATTTTTCACCGTCACCTTGTTGAGCCGTCTGTAGTCTATACACAATCTCATTAACCCATCTTTCTTTTTCACAAATAATACCGAAGCACCCCACGGTGAATAGCTTGGTCTTGCAAAACCCTTATCTGTCAACTCTTGCAACTGGGCCTTCAATTCTTTCAACTCCAATGGTGCCATCCTATACAGAGCGATGGAAATAGGTGCTGTTCCCGGAACTAACTCAATTCCAAACTCAACCTCTCTGATTGGAGGTAGTCTAGGTAACTCTTCTGGAACTACATCCGGATACTCACATACAACCGGCACGGTTTTAATCTTTGCTTCTGACTCTTGAGTGTTCAGTACAAAGGCAAGATACGACTCACATCCTTTTCTCAAATATTTCTCAGCTACCATGGACAAAATCATCACCGGTAGACTATCTGACTCACTGATTCAACCCGAATAACATCTCCATTTTCACACTTCAATTCAATAAATTTACTACCACAATTCACTAAAACACTATGGGTAGTCAACCAATCCATACCAAGAATCAAATTAAACTCATCAAACGGTAACAACATAAGGTTTGCCAGAAAATAATGACCACTAATTGTCAAGGGACAGTTCCTACACTCCTTGTCAACTAACACTTGTTTACCTAGTGGGTTTGATACTTTTATCACAAATTCAGTAGACTCAATAGTCATATTCAAACTAAATGCCAATCTCATACAAATATAAGAATGGGTTGACCCCAGGTTAATCAAAGCAATAACAGAGGTGTCATAGAGGGAAAATGTACCTGTTATTACGTCCGACGATGAGGCCTCTTCTCAAGTGCGAATAGTATAAGTTCTTGCTGGAACCCGACCCTCTGACCTCACAGTAGTGTCTCATGGTACACCTCTACCACTAGTCTCACCTCTCGAGTTCTTTTGTGGCCTACCTCTAAAGGATGCACTGCTTAATCTTACCTCTTGCTTCTTTTCCTTATCACCCCTTTCAGGACAGTTTCAGATGAAATGGTCGGGGGATCCACACTTATAGAAATTTCGATTGTTTCCCCAACACTCCCCAGTTTAATATCTGCCACAACTTGGGCACTCCGATTTAGACTTTGAATTGCCCACACTCGCCATTAAGGTGGCTTGAACTCTTGAACCCAAATACATCTTACCTCGCTCTCTCTGTGAATGCCCGTCTGACGTAGTCATCCGAGGGTTCACTTCCTCAGACCTCTTCGATTGAGCTTGGTATGATTTGCTTATCGGCCTCTTCTTCGCATCCCGAGCCTCACTTAGGGATTTCCTATTTTTTACTCAATTCTTCAGCCTTACTAGCCCGATCCACCAATACCACAAATTTTTTAGCCCTAAAATCCCAACTAGAAGCCTGATGTCTTCATTTAACCCATCTTCAAATCTCTTGCATAAGGTAGCTTTGTGGATACACATTTTTGTGCGTAGTGAGCCGAACAAATTCATGCTCATATTCCGCCACAGTCATTTTTCCTTGCTTTAGCTCAAGGAATTCCTTCTGCTTCTGGTCTACAAACCGTTGACTTATATACTTCTTTCGGAACTCTTCCAAACAAAAAGTCCCACGTTACCCTCTTATTAGGAACCACTGAGGTCAACGTTTTCCACCAATGGTATGTCGAGTCCCTCAGCAAAGATACAGCATTTTCAAGCTCTCCTCGGGTGTACAGGAGAGTTCCTCAAATACCTTCATTGAGTTCTCAAGCCAGAACTCCGCCCCCTCAGGGTTATCATCTTTATTAGCTCGAAAATCTTCAGCCCCTTGCTTCCAAATTTTGTCTACCAGGGGCTTAGTTGTCCTCACCATTTCTATACCTTGGGAAGCCACGGGAATTGGCTGGGGTATAGGAGGAGGTAGAGGAGGTTGAGTATTGGGGTTAGCTCGTACATACTCAGTGTACCAATTGTTCATCATTTGAAGAAAGGCTTCCCGAGCCTCTTCTCCTTGACCCCTAGTCTTGGGTTCACTCTGCACAGGCGTGGTCCCTTGGGTAGGAGCCGGCGTAATACTAGTTGCGTCATCAGTAGCCGATTGAAAACAAATTTAAAATCATCAGAAGCCACCACACTATCATTATAAACTTATAGCATGTATAGCTGGACTCCTACACACGCTACGATAGTCCTAGAACCGACTAAACCATAGCTCTGATACCACTAAATGTAACACCCCTTACCCACAATCCCCTCAGAATCAGGCACGAAGTGTTACAGTACAAAACTACTTGATCGCCACTTAGGCTCACGTAACTACTCTACTTGATCGCCACTTAGGCTCACGTTACTACTCTACTTGAGTCACTACAACAACTTTATTTCGACTTACGAGACCTCACTCGTACATACGAGGGCTCTCGAGACTATATTAGAAACCTTACAGTCCATAAAATTTCTTTCCATATAAACATGGAGTACACGCCCGTGCTAGATGACACACACGCCCGTGTGTAGTCACACACGCCCATGTGCTCACACCATGCCCCAAAACCCTAAGATTCTGCCAAAACTCCCATGGCTAGGGCATACTCCCATGTGAAATAGAACACGCCCATGTACCCTCATAACATGCCCGTGGCTTTAAACCGTAAGGAGTTGTTGACTAATTTAACACGGCCTGGACACGCCCGTGTGGGAAGTCAGTGGTCTATTCTAACTTAAATGTTAACATGCAGGGGACACACGGCCAAGTCACATGCCCCTGGGCTGACCGTGTGTCACACATGGTCTAAACACACGCCCTTGTGCCTACCCATGTGGACAGAACAAGGTTGTTTGCCAAGCTACTAGCACCCTTATATCTTACACTACATGAGTTCATTCAACAAACTAATAAACATCTCATAATTCAACATGCACCCACATTGATAAATTTGAAATATCATAAATGGTAAAATGTGCCATCATTATTGGCAATTTACAAAATAAATATCGTAGAAAGAGCCAATACACCTTTGGCCAAAATAACAAAACAATCTGTTTAGTCTAGCCCCTATACATGCCATATACAAAAATCACTAAGTCTGAATATACCAGGGTGAGTAGATAGTATGGGCGGCCTCTTTTTATCGACGTATCCTGGCTAAGCTCTTAAACTCTATAAAATAAGGGAAAAAGAGAAGGAGGTAAGCTTTAAGCTTAGTAAGTTTACATGTAAACAATATAACATTATAATATGAATTAAATAATTACATAGCATTACATACTAAACGAGAAACAATCTACATTCATGATCATGCTTACTCATTTTCTCCATTCCCACATTACTACCATATCACAAGCTTAATGCATGCATTCATTAACAAGTTCCCCTGCACTTAGCATCACAAAATCACATAGTACAACACATCACTATCTATAATTTCATTACTCCTAGTCAAATTACTCGGTGGTTTCGCACTTAGCCCACCATCAGCCTTTATTAGGGTGGTATCGCACATAGCCCACCAAAACATTAGTTACGGTGGTATCGCACATAGCCCACCAAAAGATTAGTTATGGTGGTATCGCACATAGCCCACCAAAAAGATATATATAGATGATGGTATCGTACATAGCCCATCATCAGCCTTTATTAGGATGGTATCACACATAGCCCACCATCAACTATCGTCAATACACATTCATAAAATTATTCGCCATTCATACAATAATTATTCAATGACTATCACATTCAATCCACTAGAACCGCATATGGTCTCAATCATGCCATACTCTAATTAGCAACATAATGCTTACAAAAATATATATTGCTTACACATAAACTTACCTCGATGCAAACGTGTTAACGAGCGATTTACTCAATCACCTTGCCTTTCCCACGGTCAAGAGTGATTCCGCGTTCCTCTTGATCTATAACAATGAAATTCATTCATTTAGATCATTATATGATTATAATACATCAAATTCTATACTCGGGTAAAAATGACCATTTTGCCTTTTTACATTGGAAAAATTACGTTTTTGCCCCTAGGCTCGTAATTTATTTTTATCACATTTTCTCGATAAAAAAGCGTAGATGAACATTTATTTCTCTTACAACTACTCACCATTTCAACTATTTCATGCATTTATGACACAAACTAAATCTTTGCATTTAAGTCCTACCTAGGTGTTGTTTTGAAAACACCTTTCACAAAAGTTGCTTCACCACTTCCCAACATTCAATTTATTCTATAAAAACTCAGCTAACCACTTAAACACTCCCATGGAAAGTCCTTAGACTTTCAACCATATCACAAATTAGTCCCCTCATTAGCTAGCTTAAGCTTTGGGGACTCCAAAAATACAAAAATCATCTATTAAAACCACCTAAATCACTTACTTGAATGAGAATTGAGTGGCTAAAAATTTGTGCCTCCAAGAGCTCTATTTCCTCTTCAATTTTTAGTGGAAAGAGATGAGTGAATAGTGAAAGATGATAACATCTTTTTCTTCTCTTATTTTATTCGTTTCATCACCTAATTTCCACCAAATTTGACTAAAATTTAATGCTCTTGTCCCCCCTTTATCTACATGGCCGGCCATACCCTACTAATGGCTTAATTGTATTTTAAATCCTCCAATTTATAATCTATAGCTATTAGGTACCCCTACCTTATAAAATAAAACTTTTGCATCTATTGCGATTTAGTCCTTTTTTCTTAATTAAACATGTTGTTGCTAATATTAAAGCACCAAAATTTCCATATAGCCATATATTAATACCACAACACATAAAATAATACTAAAATAATTTTCCTCAACCTCGGATTAGTGGTCCCGAGACCACTATTCTGATTAGCCCCAAAATCGTGCTGTTACAAGGTTTGACCCTAATCCGACAAATATACGTCATCCTATTTCTAGGGTTGCGTTCAACTCCGCTTAACTATGCTAGATCTACTCCTAAGTAGGGACTTTTTCTCCACCACCTAAGCACATCAATACTTGAATCAATATCCCAGAAATACCAAAACAAGAATTAAGAACACATAGTTAAGAACAAATCAAGTATTTATCATACAGCTCAGATAATAATAACAAGATTCGTCTTAGGTTTCATCCCCCTCAGGTATCTGAGGGTTTAGTTCATAATAGTAAAAGAAAACATCTTAGAAAAAAATATAAAACAAAACATAAAGAAAACTCTAAAACCACCTGCAGGAATTGAAGGAGAGTTCCTCCGTTTTGAGTATGATCCTGGCTTCTTGAGATGAATCAATTGGCTTTCTTCGAGTGAATCCCACAATTCAGCCCTTCTAGCTTGGTTCTTTAGCCTAGCTGAACCGCCTGAAAAGCTCTAACAGAAGGCTTCTATCGAACTCCTCCCTTAAGTTGCCTCATAGGGTGTTTATATAGGCTTCGAGATGCCTTACTTGGCCCAAAAGTATCCTAATCTGAATAGAACTCTTCTTTCCTACAGCAAGGCCACGCCCGTGGTATACGCCCATGGTACGACCATGCATTTCGGGGTCCAGGCCGTGTTTGACTCTTCTTAAAAGGTACGGTAGTGTGGTACTGGGCCCAGGCCATGTGGATTTTGTGTTTTGGCCCATTTTCTCCATTTTCGGCCCGTTATTCGTTCTTTTCATCCCTCGGTGCTCTTCTGAATATAAAACATGAAAACAAAGGATTAGGAGCACCTATTTCCATAACTAAAGGGAAAAATCATCCAAAAGTATGCTAAATGTGGGATTAAAATATGTTCATATTTCAGTTTATCAAAAGTTCATCCTATTAATTTCTTAATAAGAAAAAAAATTAAATAGACCATTCTGTTAACGACAATTGTTAATTTATTATTTTAATCGTTAATAGCACTGATGTGGCATGCAACACTAGCAAGAAATGTTTTTTTTCAAAAAAAAATTAAAATTTCCAAAATATCTAAAATTTATTAAAAATTAACAAAAATTACAAAAAATATTTAAAATATTATAAAAAATTCAAAGAAAGTGTCTCCTCACTCCCTAGAGCCGTCACCATCACCTCAATGTCCCAATGGTCACTTTTCCATGGATCTTCCTAGTTTTAATTAGTTGATATTAGTATTCAATACCTCTATTCCAAATCATCACCCGTGTGGGGAGTACCTCACATTTATCGGACTCTTTGCAGTCACTTAGAAAGGCAACAACTGAAAAAGGCCCAAAGCAGGCCCAACATCATGACAAAGAGTGTTGGGATGTCGGGATAACGAGAAAATGTTTGAAGCGGCGAAGAAGAGATGATGTCGTGATCGTGATGTGTTTCCATAAATTGCGAGTTTCTTCTCCTAGTTAAAATTGGTTATCTTTTCCCAGTTGAAGTCTGATTAATCTAGGATAATTTAGTAATATTAGCACTCCGAATTTAGCCTATTTAAAGGGCCTTTGTATCCTTATTTAATGATCATAGAATATCTCTTACGTGAGATTTGATGAAGAGTTTTGGGGAGAGCTTTTGAGAAAGCTTTGTATTCGAGTTTTGGGTTTTGCTCTTTTAGGTTTATTTTCTCCATCTTGTACTCTTCGTTGGTTTGTCGCATTAGTGAAGTTTTCTTTACTCTTGATTTGTATCCTCTTCAGAGGAGTTTTTCACATAAAATATTTATGTCTGATTTTCTCTATTCATTCTTATTTGTTGCGTATACGGGTCAATCCCAACAAACTGGTATAAGAGTTTGGTTTGGATTCCACAACTGACTCAGTCAGGGATGAAGACAATGAATTTCGATATCGAGATGCTTGATGGAATCACATATTTCAAATTATAGCAGTTTTGGATAAAGTAAAGCATTTAAAGCAAGATTGGTCACAAAGGGTGACAATTAAGTGGAGGGAGTTGATTTCCTTGATGTTTTCTCTCCTGTTGTGAAGCACACATCTATTCTGTGTCACTAGCCTTGGCTGCATTATACAACCTTGTTTTAAATATTAGAAGCCTATCGATTTTCAAGTTTGAGAATAGTTTGGGCTTCATTGACATTCTACAACAATCGAGTTCGGCTCATGACAAGGCTTGAAGAAGAACGTATGGTAAATATGAGTCAATGTGGAGATTTGTAAAGTGTGTCTTGCATTTATCAGACAGTTTGAAGGCACTTACCTCATCTCGTATCGTGACACAAGGACTTCAGCATCGCAACACCAAAGTCAATCAACGACGTCATAATGAGAAGCTTCATGACGTTGTGATGACGAACAACATCGTGACAATGCAAATGGGGACGTTGTGACGTGGTGGCGTGTTTCCCACAAAATTTGTGTTTCTTCTCCTAGTTAAAGTTTACAAAATTTTTTCCAATCAAACATTTATTATTCTTGGGTTTTTTAGTCATTTTATCACTTTAAACTTAGCCTATTTAAAGGGGCCTTGTATCCTTCTTTCGATAAGGCAATTAAAGATGTAATGCTACAAGGCTTTTCTTTTGATAGCAACAAGATGCAGTCGCAGAGTGAGAGTTTTCGTGGTAACTATGGAGAGAACTTTGTACACCATTTGAGAGAACTGTATGAGAGTCGGGGTTTTTTTGGGGTTTGGATTTGTACATTTATGTTTATTTTCTCTATATTGTACTCTCATTCGTTTACTCATTTAGTAAAAAGCCGAAGCCTCCTTTACCCGTGGTTTTTATCCTCTTCGGAGGAGTTTTCCACATAAAATTTTTGTTTGATCCTCTTTACCTTTTCTATTTCATTGTTTATACAGGGTCGATCCCCAACAAACCAAAGCTTAGTTCAGATTCCGTAATCAACTCATTCAGGATGGCAACAATGAGATTAGATATCGAAAAGTTTGATGGGATCAAAATTTTCAATTTATGGTAAGTTCATATGAAGATAATTCTGGTTCAGAATGATTTGAAAAGTGTTGTTACCAGGAAAAGACCTGAAAATCAAGACCAATCAAAATGGGAATAGCTTGATGAATAGGCCATGTCAATAATTCAATTGTGCCTAACAAACAATGTGTTGTATAAGTTGCTTATAGAAAAAATGACAATAGCCTTATGGAAAAAATTAGAAATCCTACACACAATAAAGTCTCTGGCTAATTGATTGGAATTGAAACAATGCCTATACACGTTCCGTATAGATGAAGGTGAAAATATTAGGGGTCACATCAGTCAATTTATTACTCTCCTAAATGACCTGAAGAATGTCGAGGTTAACATAGATTATGAAGATCAGGATATGATATTATAATGCTCTTTTCCCTCTTCATATAAAACTTGCAGAGAAACCCTGATTTATGGTAAAGATAAACTCTCATTTGATGATATGAAGTGTAACAACACATTTCTCAATGGTGCCAAAAATAGTAGTTTTGGGACCACAATTTTGATGAGTGAGTTCATAAATATTATTATTTAATATTTACAAGTTAAATATAGTGTTATATTGAATTTTTTATCTAATAAATCTTCTAATTAGACAGTTAGTTAACGTACAAGTGGTTCGACCTTAAAGTTAGTGATTTTTGAAAATGAGGTATTGGGACCTCGTTTCAGTAAACCAAGCCCGTGAATATTTTTATTAAATATTTACGAATTTTATATATAGGTAAATTGAATTTTGGATAGGTAATTTTACCAAATTACTGACTAATTAAGGCACAAGGACTAAATAAAAAAACTGTAAAAGTTATTTGCTATTGAATTTTATTAGTTAAAAAGGTTTAAAAGTAGAATTCTTAAGGTTTTAAATTGAAATTAAGCCAATAAAATGATAATGGACTATTTGTATATATATTAGATATAATTATAAGTTAAGGATAAAATAATAACAATGAAAGGGTAAAGCATAAAATAACATGGTCATCTCCTTCCATATTTTATTTCCCCACCGTTTAGAACAAAACCAAAATAGGGAAGCCATTAAAGAAGCTTAATCAACCTTCGGCCTTTGCATTTGAGTATTTTTTATAGCCTATTTTTCATAAATTTTATACTTTTGAGATCGTTATAGCTTAATTTAGCTAATTCGAGTATTAAATCATAAAATTGTTAAGGTTTTAAAAAGTTACCATTGATGATTTTTGATGTTTTTTCTGTTAAATGGCTTGGTTGTAAGCTTAGAGATGATTAAGGACTAATTTGTAAAGTGAATTTGGTTAGTTTTGAGTTTAGGGACTAAAATAAAAATTGTGTGGTTTTAACATGAAATTTTTGTAATTACTATTTCTATAGGGTTAAAGAATATTGAAATTAAAAATGGATCAAAAAACGGAGCTTAAATGTGAAAGATATGATAGTTTTGGTTTTAAGGACTAAATTGAATAAAATGTAAAACTTTAGGGAATTGTAAAAAAAAGAAATTAAGTTCTCATATACATTGATAAATAATTGAGGAAGAGGGAAAATTGTAGATTAGTCCTTGACACTTCTACTAATCTTGTCTATACCTGGTAAGTTCATGCGATATAGTTATGTGCATTTATGTAATGTTTATGTTTGAATTGTGCATTTTTATCATGTTTGAATGTATTTTGAATTTTTTACAACTTGGTACAAAAGGTAAGAAAATGGCGAAATTTTAAAAAGTTATTTTGTTATGTATACTGAACCCGAATGAACATAAGGTAGGATACAATTGGCATGAAAATAGGGTTATTCACATGTTTTACGGGATTTATATGAGAAGTGGTATAGATGTATAGGAGATTTGCTGATTGTACCAGAATCTAGCATTTGTTGCGGATAACTAAGTTCTCTCTACGGAGATTCAGGTGTGTTTTGGAGGGATGTGTAGCCTACGAGCTTGGCACTTAGTGCCCAGGTGTGTTTATAGATGGTATAGCTCATTTGAGCAACCAAGTGCGTGTTAGGTGGTTACCTGTGTTGTAGTTGATTAAATGGTAAAAAATATAATGAGATAAAACATAGATGTATGGTGTAAAAGTTGCTTATGTGCAATGGTTTTGATGATATAACATTGATTTGAATTGAATTGTGTAAAATGGAATGTTATATGACTTGAATGTGATGAACTCACCTGTTGATATGAATTGTGGTAACAAGGAAAATTGCTTAGTTAATTATTTTGTTATGTAATTATGGGAATTAAGGTAAGTTACATTATTATGAACCTATGAACCTAGTGAGCATATATAATGCTTACTTTTTTTCGTCTTCCATTTTCTATAGTTAACATTTTGGAGAACTTGACGATCAGATCATTCCGGAGATCACACTATCTAGCTTCAGTCTTGGTAGACTTTTATATTGTTCAAAACTTGGTTTTGTGGCATGTATATGTGCTTAATATGTAACACCCCATACCCAAGTCTGAGGCCTAGACCAGATACGAGACATTACTATACTAGAACTTGCTTAATCATGAAATTTCGGGCTATAAAACTTTTTGTTCCCGATTAAAAACCTTTCTCTCTCAATCAAATCATACATCTCATGGGCCTACGAGGCCTTAAACTCGTGTTCGAAAACTTTTGGATCTTAATCGAAAAAACTTTCTTGGAAGCAGGGGTCACACGCCCATGTAGCTTGGGGCACGCCCGTGTACCCCTGGACACGCCCATGTCTTCTACCCGTGTGGAGTTACTAACTATACTCGCACGGCCTTGACACACCCGTGTCTTCTATACATATGGAGTTACTGTCTATACTCACACGACCTTGACACGCCCATGTCAACTATCCGTGTGCTATACACGGCCCAAACGAACGGCCGTAGGATTCACCCATGTTCTATTCTGACTTAATATGCAAAGGTGCAGGGTGCACACGGCCTAGACACAAGCCTGTGTGTCCATCCGTGTGTCCATCCTTGTGGACACTTAGAGGCTATATACCCAGCCTTTTTCCACCCTACTTTTCATACATTAATATACTAATTCAATAAAGTCTCAAATCATCAACTAAAACATATGAATTTATACATTTGATTCATGAAACTAAAGTGTTACTTCCATACATTTACAACAACTTAGCCATCATCAATGGTTATACACATTTAAACCATAAACCCTTTTAGGCCAACAGAATTTGACACATTAACAATAACTTAATCAACTTGAAATTCTAGCCCTATACATGCCATGACTCATAAGGACTTGCTACCTCACACCGAGTGTCTGCTCGATAGTGTGAAAACGTCTCCGGCGATCTCCAACCCGAGCTAGCTAAAATAACCTATAAGAGATGAGAAAAGAAGAGGAGTAAGCACTAATGCTTAGTAAGTTCATCTGCATAATCTGAAAAATACTAATATTCATTTAATATAGATAACCACAAATTATTATATTGGGTCTTTCCCATTAACTCATAGTTGCTTACTCAACCGCTCTTGAAGCTTACTTATTCTATCTCTTACCGTACCACGAGCCAATTACTTGTTTAACTAAAATTCATTCCTGCACTGATTGTCATGTAATCACATAAGACAACATATCAAGCTTTATTAATAAGCTACTCATCTCTCGGTGGTTTCGCACACAGCCCACCAATCATTTATTAGCGATGGTATCGCACATAGCCCATCGATTGCTAATTAATCGGGTGGTAACGTACATAGCCCACCGATATTAATATAACTAACGGTATCGTACACAGCCCATCATTACCAACAATGAGGTGATATCGTACATAGCTCACCTTCATTAATCGTTCGTGGATATCAATCCACAAGTATACCTCTATCTCAATTGTTCATCCGAGAACATTCTCACACACTTCTATTCTTACTTAACGTTCTACAATACTCACTCGCATTCACACACTGTGTCAATAAATCTATTTCATTCAACTAAGAGGCCTTAACTATACACATCCCACGAAGGGTTCATCATATATTGAGTTCGTCACAATTAAGTTCTAACACATGCTTGTGCTTCTCGCGATACAACCACGTACAATCAACATATCCGCTGAAATGCTCAAGTTATAAAATAATTCTCTTAAGTCTCATACACATGAATTCACATAGAAATCATACCCCAACAGGGTCTTACTTGGATTAACATATCGATGCCATGTCCCTGACATGGTCTTATACGAGTTCTTACATCGAGGCCATAATCCAATATGGTCTTATACGAGGCTTTAACTATCGTCTCAACATTCTACATACATTTCTCATTACCCTAGGACTCAATTCTCATGGCATTTCATCAAAAGATATTTCATACATCCATACAACATCAGAATACTTACATGAACTCATACATAATTTCAATAATTGCACATGAACTTACCTCGTTGTCGAAATAGCCGAAAAGAACTATTTGCCCATATTTCTCTTTTCATCTATTCTAGGTCTGAAACTCATTTTACTTGATCTAGAACAATGAAATTTACTGATTTAATCACTTATAAATCATAATATATCATAATCTACACTTTAGGTCAAAATGACTATTTTGCCCCTACACTTTGGCAAAATTATGATTTTACCCCTAGGCTCGTAAATAAATTTTCATCTCAATTTCTTGTTAAACAAGCCTAGCTGAACATTTAATCCTCTTACAACAATCCACAATTTCAACTATTTCATGCCTTAATGAACAATTTACAACTCTTGCATTTTAGTCCTAATTAGGTGTTTTCATCACAACACCTTTCACAAAAGTTGTTCATCATCATCCTATCATTCATTTTCTTCCATAAAAACTCATCAAACAACATGAAATCTATCATGGCAAGTCCCTAGACTTTCAACCATATTATACACTAGTCCCCTCTTTAGAAAGCTTAAGCTTTAGGGGCTCCAAAAAGTACAATTTTTATCAAGAAAAATTATCAAAATCACTTACTAGAGAGGAGAATTGCTAGCTGAAAATTTGAAGCTTTCAAACCCCTCCCATGGCTGATATTTTTGGTGGAAAGAGAGAACAAATAAAAAGATGATAGCTCCTTGTTATTTCATCTTATTTTATTTCTCTTTTTTTTTTCAACTACTATCACCCACTTCAATCATAATTAATGCTCTTGTCCCCTTTTTGCATATTATGGTCGGCCAACACATTTAACAAGGCCAAATTGCACATTTGGGACCTCCAATCTACAACCCATAGCTATTTGGTGCTTCTAGCAAATAAAATAGAACTTTCACACTTTATGCGATTTAGTCCTTTTTCACCATTTAGCTAGAAATAGCTAAAATTAAGGCACCAAAATTTTCATGCATAATTATAAAAATGTTATCACACATAACATAACATAAAAATAATTTTCTCTAACCTCAAATTAGTGATTTCGAGATCACTGTTTCGACTAGGCTCTAAGTCGGGCTATTACAATTCTCCCCCTTAGGGATTTTCGTCCCCGAAAATCTTATCAGGAGGAGTTCTTACCAACATTTTTAAAACATTTCCATAAACTCTTCAAAATCACAAATTCACTTATCCACAAGTTTCCTCTGTCAACAATCTTTAAGCTATCACACATAAGGTCGAAGTACCACTTGCGACCTAGGTATTTATTCCTCCCAGGCATATACTCAATGATACACTAATTTGGAACTCTGCACAAATCCGAATGATCATTTGGATCCTTATAGGTTGATTTACTACAGCTCATATGTCATTTCCCCTTCTTGGGAATTTTGTCAAACCACGCTTGGAATCCATAAGGTCTTACCTCACTTTCTCATTAAAGCATTCACTAGCTATAATAATCCTAACTTGAACGCTTTGAAAACTCAGCATCTTTTTTTTTTTTTTTTGTGGTCACCTACTTCTGACCATAAACTCATTCATATCATGAAAGGTACTCTATTGTCAAAGATTTATGCACATAACTGCATTTTCTTATTCTTGCATTAGTAGATATGTGACTACTAAATCTCATGTCAAAACTTTTGTATAAGTTCTGGATTCATCGTCATTCCAATTCTATTTTGAGGAAATATCAACAATAGAAAACTTATGCAACCTGTATTTTACCGTCTTAAATAAACTAACTCTGAGCTTATTTGAAAAATACCCTTTACTATCTAACTCCTGAACTCTTCTGTTATGAAAAGAAAACTCGCTCTTGACATTAATCTCATTGAAATTATGATATCACCAACTAGCTAACTCGTACTGCTTAACATGGAGCTTTCCTTTAAACACCAGTACTATGATTACCATCTGTGAAGTATTACAATAACTATACCCACTATGGTAATAGTTCAAGTTGTTTCCACTATCTCATTATCATAAGATGTTCTCATTCATGAAAATTTCAGAAAATACTCATCAATTTTCCCATAGATCATCACAACACATCTAATTCTCATACAGATACGAAACGGATAATCTCGAGATTACCAATCTGGCAACTATCTTTTTCAATACAGACTGAACTCCGTACTAGGATTTTCAATCAATAATTCATTCTATAGCTTTCAATTCAACCATCGTGGTTTAAATGTTTCAACGAGCATATCTCTGTAATATGCTCCCTACTCACGAACACACAAAAATTTTTCTCTTAACTGACTCATGCGTGAACATACATAGAACTTGAATCGTATCTCAATACAATAATCTAATCTTTTCTCCACATAGAGAATATTTTCTAACACACTCTCATCTAAGTTTCTTTTGCTATGCCAATCTAAACTTTTACTAGCATCATATCTCACAACATTAAGGACGTCTCGATCTAATTTATTGACTCTATTTAGCTTACTCAAAAACCCATCATACAACGTGAAACTTGTGATTTCATTTCTTATACTAGAATCATCCCGGGCTTCCTCCTCAAAGTACACGTACAGGGTTAAAAGGATATAAAGAAATGTAGATTTCAATTAACTAAATCAACAACTGTTCTGTCTGATTTTCACTATCAGCTACCATTTTCACACAATCACAGGTTATGAAAAGAACAACTACATTAGCCCTGAAAGGCAACAATATTTACACAAAAATACTCAAGGAGATTTTTATAATCCTTTCATGGCATCAACTAACCATGAACAACTACAGGCTTCGAGCCAACTTACTCAAACTTGCCATTTATTCATCACATATCATGCCACACAACGTACTTGCTTCTTCGTGATTCATTCACGAATATCTGCATTCCCTCCTTCACATGACTTTAGTACTAATCCCATTTATACTTCTAGTCTCATCTATTTGTCCCATTGATCACTAGGGATAATCAAATACACAAATTCATTGTCATTCCTATAAATGCGAAACCAATGCCACATCTCCGAGGTGGTCTTATATGGAGTTACCTCTAAATGCCAATGCCATAACCCGGTTAAGGTCTTACATGGACTTCCGCATCAAGTATTGATTCCATATTCAAAATATGGTCTTATATGATTCTCATATCCATTACCGAAGCCATATCATGATTATGGTCTTATGCGTGATCATAACTTGGTACCGAGGCCATGTCTCGAATGTGGTCTTACCCAGAACCTTATCTATTTCACATCTCAATGATAGCCCTTTCATTTTAGTCTCCCTAGGACTTTCATGTTCAACAATAATTTCTCTATCTAGTAGAGCATCATGCATCAATATGATACAAAACATTCTCAAAATGTTAACATAAATACTGTATTAATCACATGTAACTTACTCAAATTGACTCTCCTAATATCTCATCATAATTTAACCGTGGTAAGGAGGGTGAGATCACAGAGCCTTTTAACTTGACCCTCGTGACTACATGCATGTAATTTAATATCATTTATCAATGAAATATCATCGTAGTCTCATAACTCATCTCAAGTGAGTTTTTACATTTATCACGCTACAATTGTTTCTATCTCTTATACTATTGAACTGTAACTTTAATAATTCAAGTTCCACGTTAATACCTGCTCGAGTACTCAACATTTAACTCTACTTTCTCTTACAATCACTTATCAGTTGATGAATGTCTTACGGGTTTGAGTACGTCGTTTACATGTTTACCATAGTCCAACTATGGTCTTACTCGTATCACGACAGCATAGTCTAGCTATTCTTTATATTTCATCACGATGCTATAGCCTCTCTATGGTCTTACACGAAATCATATACCAATACCAATGCCATATCCCTGATATAGTCTTATATGGAACTCATAATGTGGCCAATGCCATGTCCCAGACATGGTCTTACACTGGCACTCTCATTGCCATGGTCCAACCATGGTCTTGTTCATCTTTTCATCATTAAATGACCGTACTCATCCCCTGCATTCTACTTATTCAAACTTCTCAGTTTTGGCTCTCATGCCACAATATGTGTGGTTTCTTGCTCTTACTGCTTCTCGCATACATCATGATGCTTACTATTCTCGTGCTTGTAAGGTAAATGAGGTACCTGTAACACTTGATCACATAGATCAGTATGCTTTATTATGATAAACATAATCTCAACATCATCATTCATAACATGAATTATACTTGTTAGTCAGCTTTAACTAGCACGACATAATATCAGCTTCACTACTAAATTTCTTATTATCTCATTTAAGCTTTTCTTTTTGCTCGATGAATTACTATGAATAACCAACGATACTGAATCTCGTTCCACATATAACTTGATGCCAAAGTCATATCCTATATATGGTCTTACATGGACTATTTCATCTTGGTTTCGAGGCCATGTCTTGACATGGACTTATACGAAGTCTTTCTTGCTCTCACCAATGCCATGCCTTGGTTTGGACTTATATGGGATCTCTTTTCTCTTAACAGCTTTTCAATGCCAAGCTTTCCTTGGACTTACATGATATCTGTTCAATGCCAAGCTTGCCTTGGACTTACATAATATCTGTTCAATGCCAAGATTGCCTTGCACTTACATGATATCTCTGCTTGATTGTCGATGCCAAGCCTTGGCTTGGTCTTATACGGAACCCTACCATTTTTTCATGTGGTAGATCGAGTATCTTAGGGAATTCATTTTCAATCGGGACTTGCTCATACTTAAACTCGTTGATTTCTTTGTTTATCAGATCATTGAACATTTTCATAGGAATAATGTGCTCATGGCAACATCACAAGCCATTCAATGAAATATACATGAGGCTTGAAAATCATACAACTTACTAAAATTAGCTCGGTTGAGGATCATCTCTGTCTTAACAAAACAATTTTGTTAGAGTCGGGATACATCACACTATCACGGTCCACATATGGCATGTATAGCTAGACTCTTACTCACGCTAGGTTAGTCCTAGAATCGACTAAACCATAACTCTGATACCACTAAATGTAACACCCTATACCCAAGTCTGAGGCCTAAACCGGATATGAGACATTACTATACTAGAACTTGCTTAATCATGAAATTTCAGGCTATAAAATTTTTTGTTCCCGATTAAAAACCTTTCCCTCTCAATCAAATCATACATCTTATAGGCCTACGAGGCCTTAAACTCGTGTTCGAAACTTTCAAATCTTAATCAAAAAACCTTTCTTGGAAGCAGGGGTCACACGCCCATGTGGCTTGGGGCACGCCCGTGTACCCCTAGACACATCCATGTCTTCTACCCGTGTGGAGTTACTGACTATACTCACACGGCCTTAACACACCCGTGTCTTTTATCCGTGTGGAGTTACTGTCTATACTCACACGACCTTGACATGCCCGTGTATCTATCCGTGTACTATACACGGCCCAAACGAACAACTGTGGGATTCACCTGTGGTCTATTCTGACTTAATATGTAAAGGTGTAGGGTGCACACGGCCTAGACACACGCCCGTGTGTCTATCCATGTGTCCATCCGTGTGGGCACTTAGAGGCTATATACCCAGCCTTTTTCCACCCTACTTTTCATACATTAATATACTAATTCAATAAAGTCTCAAATCATCAACTAAAACATATGAATTTATACATTTGACTCATGAAACTAAAGTGTTACTTCCATACATTTACAACAACTTAGCCGTCATCAATGGCTATACACATTTAAACTATAAACCCTTTTAGGCCAACACAATTTGACACATTAACAATAACTTAATCAACCTAAAATTCTAGCCCTATACATGCCATGACTCATAAGGACTTGCTACTTCACACCAAGTGTCTGCTCGATAGTGTGAAAACGTCTCCGGCGATCTCCAACCCGAGCTAGCTAAAATAACCTGTAAGAGATGAAAAAAGAAGAGGAGTAAGCACTAATGCTTAGTAAGTTCATCTGCATAATCTGACAAATACTAATATTCATTTAATATAGATAACCACAAAGTATTATACTGGGTCTTTCCCATTAACTCATAGTTGCTTACTCAACCGCTCTTGAAGCTTACTCATTCTATCTCTTACCGTACCACGAGCCAATTACTTGTTTAACTAAAATCCATTCCTGCACTGATTGTCATGTAATCACATAAGACAACACATCAAGCTTTATTAATAAGCTACTCATCTCTCAATGGTTTCGCACATAGCCCACCAATCATTTATTAGCAATGGTATCGACACATCCCATCGATTGCTAATTAATCAGGTGGTAACGTATATAGCCCACCGATATTAATATAACTAACGGTATCACACACAACCCATCATTACCAACAATGAGGTGATATCACACATAGCTCACAGTCATTAATTGTTCGTGGATATCAATCCACAAGTATACCTCTATCTTAATTGTTCATCCGAGAACATCTCACACACTTCTATTCTTACTTAATGTTCTGCAATACTCACTCGCATTCACACACTGCGTCAATAAATCTCTCATTCAACTAAGATGCCTTAACTACACACATCCCATGAAGGGTTCATCATATATTGAGTTCGACACAATTCAGTTCTAATACATGCTTGTGCTTCTCGCGATACAACCACGTACAATCAACATATCCGCTGAAATGCTCAAGTTATAAAATAATTCTCTTAAGTCTCATATACATGAAGTCACATAGAAATCATACCCCAACAGGGTCTTACTTGGATTAACATATCGATGCCATGTCCCTGACATGGTCTTATACGAGTTCTTACATCGAGGCCATAATCCAATATGGTCTTATACGAGGCTTTAACTATCGTCTCAACATTCTACATACATTTCTCATTACCCTAGGACTCAATTCTCATGGCATTTTATCAAAAGATATTTCATACATCCATACAACATCGGAATACTTACATGAACTCATACATAATTTCAATAATTGCACATGAACTTACCTCGTTGTCGAAATAGCCGAGAAGGACTATTTGCCCACATTTCTCTTTTCATCTGTTCTAGGTCTGAAACTTGTTTTCTTTGATCTAGAACCATGAAATTTACTGATTTAATCACTTATAAATCATAATATATCATAATCTACACTTTAGGTCAAAATGACTATTTTGCCACTACACTTTGGTAAAATTATGATTTTGCCCCTAAGCTCGTAGATAAATTTTCATCTCAATTTCTTGTTAAACAAGCCTAGCTGAAAATTTAATCCTCTTACAACTGTCCACAATTTCAACTATTTCATGCCTTAATGAACAATTTACAACTCTTGCATTTTAGTCCTAATTAGGTGTTTTCATCACAACACCTTTCACAAAAGTTGTTCATCATCATCCTATCATTCATTTTCTTCCATAAAAACTCATCAAACAACATGAAATCTATCATGGCAAGTCCCTAGACTTTCAACCATATTATACACTAGTCCCTCTTTAGAAAGCTTAAGCTTTAGGGGCTCCAAAAAGTACAATTTTTATCAAGAAAAATTATCAAAATCACTTACTAGAGAGGTGAATTGCTTGCTAAAAATTTGAAGCTTTCAAACCCCTCACATGGCTGATATTTTTGGTGGAAAGAGAGAAGTAATAAAAAGATGATAGCTCCTTGTTATTTCATCTTTTTTTTTTCAACTACTGTCACCCACTTCAATCATAATTAATGCTCTTGTCCCCTTTTTTCATATTATGCCCGGCCAACACATTTAACAAGACCAAATTACACATTTGGGTCCTCCAATCTACAACCCATAGCTATTTGGTGCTTCTAGCAAATAAAATAGAACTTTCGCACTTTATGTGATTTAGTCTTTTTTCACCATTTAGCTAGAAATAGCTAAAATTAAGGCACCAAAATTTTCATGCATAATTATAAACATGTTATCACACATAACATAACATGAAAATAATTTTCTCTAACCTCGAATTAGTTATTCCGAGATCACTGTTTTGACTAGGCCCTAAGTCGGGCTATTACATGATATGTATAAGTGTCATTTTGGAAAATAATGGTTTTGATATGCATGTAATACTTGTTCTTGAACATTATATGGTATGTTTACAAGTCTTGATTAGTGTTTGTGTTTGTGAATGGTTTAATGTCTAGTTGGTGGATATAGAAATGGATGAGTATTGATATGTGCAGTGTGATTAATGGAATGAATGATTTGGTATAAAACATGTGATAGCATCTTATGTTAAATTGCATACTTGAATTAGATAATGGTCTGAATAGTACCAACTGGATTGAATGACTTGTAATGTTATTATGTCCTTATTGATGTAATGGTGCCATTGTGGCATATTGGTTAGTTACATTTTAGGTTGAAATATGTATTTTTTTGGAGTGGAACTGGTCTGTTTTGATTAGGATTACAAGTTGTGAAGATTAGTTAGTTTGTTTTGTTAAGTAAAATGTCACTTTCATGTGAAATAGCTTGAATTATTTTGTGGGTGGTAAAATGAATGTGTTGGTATGTGTTTGAGTTATTTTTCTGTAGGTTTGAATGGCCAAATTTGTACCGTTAGAGTCTTTGGTATGGCTTGGCACAAATTAGGTACCAAATCACCAAATTTTACCAGAAACAGTGTTCTCGTCCCGGCATGAATTTTCTCTCATCTTAACTTTGAGCGGTAGTTTATGATGTCTCCATGACAAGTGGTCCAACATCATGACTTGACTCACTGACCAACATCATCACAACATAGAGAAAGGCTCATCGAAACGTGAAGTCCAATTTTTCAAGACTTTAAAATTTGGTCCTAATTCATGCCCAAGTCACCTATAGAACTTTCGTAGGCTCAATTTAGTATCTAATTCTATTTTAAACACATCCTATGATTACAATTGTGTTAGGAGTGAATGTTGCATGATTATTTTAATGTTTCTAGTTCTAAATTACTATAGTAACATTTAGTAGCTTGAGTCCAGCGATCGGACCGGGTATGAGGTGTTACTTGAAGGATTGAGCAAGGAAAAACTCAATAATGAGTTTGGTTCAGGTAGCAAGTCTAGTAGTCAAGCCTCGATTTTGATTGCTAGATGCAGGAAATAGTCTAAGGATTTAGGTTAGAAAAAATCTAGGTCAAGATCAAAATTGAGGAATCGTGTCAAGACATGTAACTACTATAAGAAGTTGGGTCACATAAAGGCAAAATGTTATAGGTTGAAAAATCAAAACAGGGGGGTTATTAATAGCGAAGAGGAACAAAAGGCTGAGGTAGTCGATGCTAGTGAGGCCGAGGACAAAGGTGATGATTGGTTGTTTGTATCTATGGTCGAAAGGTCTAAACTTACGTTCGAGTGGATTCTGGATTCGAAGTTCTCTTTCTATATAAGTCCAAACAAGGACTTGTTCTCCACATATAGTCCAGTTGAAGGTAGAGTTGTGCTTATAGAGAATAATACACATTGTGAGATAATTAGTATTGGCACCATTCAGATCAGGATGCACGACAGAATCATTAGGACATGGGCAGATGTTAGGCATGTGCCTGACTTGAAAAAGAACCTCATCTCCTTAAGAAATTTAGACTCAAAGGGTTATAGGATCGCCATCAAGACAATCGACACTAATGTAGCTCGTGGAGCTCTAGTTTTGATGAGAGGTTGAAAGGCTAGCAGTATTTATATTCTGTAAGGTTCAATGATGACTGGTAAAAAAAAATTTCCTCATCTATTAAGGATTTAGAGTCGACTCTTTTAGGGTATAGGCAACTTGGTCATAGTAGTGAAAAAGGTATGACTGTTTTGAATAAAAGAGATTCTCTTCCGGGTGTAGGAGTTGGAAAGAAAGAGAACTATGTTTATAGGAAGCAGACACAAGTCAACTTTGATTTGGCAATTCCAAAAACTAAAAGTCTTTTAGTTTCAAAGTTTAAGCACTGCTTGGACTCGGTTAATATCCTACAAAGATCAAGTTAGGCCCGTGACGGGCATTGGCAAATGTGTGTTAAATACGAGTCAAGGTGTAAACTTTTGGGGGTGTCTCATATTTGTTGGACTCTTTCCAAGCACTTAAAAAGAAGATTGACGAGCAACTGAAGAAGGCGTAAAATAGAGAACGATGCGACAATGTTTGAAACAACAAAGCAGAGACAACGTTGCGATAAGGCGATTCATGATGTTGCGACGTAGCAATGTGTTCCCACAAATATCGGGTTTTTTCTCCCAGTTAAACTCTATTATATTTTCCCGATTAAACTCTGATTAATGTAGGATATTTTATTCATATTAGCACTCTGAATTTTTCCTAAGGGTCTTTGTAACACTTTTTAGTGGGTCCATAGAATATCTCTTATGTGAGATTTGATGAAGAGTTTTGGGGAGAGTTTTTGAGAGAGCCAATGATCTTAGCTCCCAAAGCTTCGTGTCCACCGTTCTGCTGCTAAGCTGAGTCAAAGACTGTGGCAACAACAAAAAAATGATATAGACAAGTAGACAAAGGATGAGATTTTGGGACATGATATGAGGGAGAGAGGTAGGTTATTCGGGATCGACCCGTATACGCAACAAACAAGAACAAATAGAGAAAATTGGACACAAATATTTGTTGTGGAAAAATCCTCCGAAGAGGTAAATGCAACACCCCAAAATTTTTTAAATTTCTAAGTAATAATTGGGTTAAGTAAATTTATCCGGTTCAGTGGTTAGGTGTTCGGATGAGTGCTTGAAGTTCTATGTTTGATTTCCTTCCTTTGAATTTATATTGGTTTTATCCCCAAACTTAACTAGTCACATGTAGGTTATCTTTTATTTTTGTTAGCTTGTTAATGAGTCTGCTGGTTCAATGATTAAGCATTCTCCTATCTCCTTTGGATCCAATTTCGAATCTTGTAGTGCCCAAGATGAAATTAATTTTTGTTTCCTTCTTGTTATGTCATCGAAAGAAGTAAAATGTGGGTTAAAATTCAAACTCCTATCTGATAGGATAGTAACAAATCAGATCTAATAAGATTTTATTTGATTATTATTTTTTTGAAAATAGGAAAATATCCCTAAAACATCTCCCTATTGTTGTCCAACTTCCCCACTACTCGCATTTAGAGGTGTTCATGGGCCAGACGACCCAGCCCGGCCTGAAGGCCCGACCGAAATTTGGGAGGGTTTAGGCAAAAATATAAGCCCGAAAAATGGGCTTGGACAAAAAATAAGGCCCATTTAAAAAATAGGTTCGGCCTCGGGTAAGGTATTTTTGGCCCGGCCTGAATTCACTAAATGACAAAAAAAACTGCTATTTTTTTTATTTTTGAATGTTATTTTCTTGTTGTTTTCTCCCTATTTTGCTACCGTATTACTATTACGTTGCTACTATTTTGTTTTTATTGATTGAATGTTGTATAAAACTTATTTTATTGTTAGTTTTGTTATTATTTTAAAGGCATTTGTTAATTTTTTTATTATTCTAGAGGTATTTGCTTGTTAAGTTACATCTATCTTAGTGTTATTTAAGTCTACGTATTTTTTAAAATTTATTTTCAATTTGTTGGGAAATATTTATTTTGATTTTTTAGTATTTTTGATGTATTATATATATTTAAAATTATATAAAAATTTAATAGGGCGGGCCGGGCTGGGCCCAAGTTTTAGCATTTTTATATGGGCTGGTTTGGGAAAAAATTTAAGCCTGTTTTTTAGGCCCGGCCTGACCCGAGCCCGATGAATGGGCCTAAATTTTTAGTTGAGCCCGGCCCGGCCCATGAACACCTCTACTCGCATTCACCCCATTTTCTATTTTTCCTTTTTGTTTCTTTTGTCATTTTCTGTCATTTTCTTTCTTTTCTTTTGCTTTCCTTGTTTTTTTTCATCTTTCTTTACCATATTTCCTCTGTTGTCGTCCCCTTGGTTATTGTTTTTATTTTTTTAATTGTCGCCTTATTTCTGTGCTGCCGCCAATTCTATAGTGTTATTTTTTATGTCGTGTTTTTTCAAATGAGGAGATTGTATTTTCATCTTGGTGTAAGTATTGTATCATAAGTACCTCTCCTCTATAATAAGGTTTTTATTCTCTTTTCTTGTTCAAGGTAGGTGACTTTAGTTGTACAATAATCCTTATTTTAATCGTTTTTGTGATTCTTTTAGGTGACGGTCGTGGACGGGTAACTCACCAACGAATTAGGTGTTGTTAAACCATTGATTTTCTGTGTAAGTGACCAAATACCTTAATTAGGGAGTTTGTCTATGTGATTATTGGTAAGGGTTGAATGCCCTAGTCTATTTGGCTGAATACTTTAATTGAGTATGTGTAACTCCCCTCACTCGTATTCAACGCCAGAATAGGGTTACGGAGCATTACCAAACTTACAAAACAATAAAACAACGATTTAACATACAATTATTCAATATAATCATTCATAATTCAGTCTCAAACAATTTGTCCCTATTAGGAGCCCACAAGGCCTTAAACATGCTTTGAGAGTGGTTTGGGTCTAAACCAATAACTCAGGAAAGTCTCAACACTTAGCAAATTTTTCTTCACATCAAGGGTCACACGCTTGTGTAGCCAGGCCGTGTGTCTCACACAACCACTAGACATGCCCGTGTCATAGGCTGTGTGAAAATAGAGGGTACATACTAACTTGGGTCACATGGCCAACCACACACCCGTGTGTCTAGCCTGTGTGACCTTTGAAGTGGCCACACGCGCCTGTGTGCAGGCCGTGTGTTAGGCTGTGCCAAACCTGTAAGGTATACTGACTTATGCAACATGGCCAAGTCACACGCCTGTGTGCTAGGCCATGTGC
This sequence comes from Gossypium rotundifolium, assembly GCA_025506655.1. Classification (NCBI taxonomy): domain Eukaryota; kingdom Viridiplantae; phylum Streptophyta; class Magnoliopsida; order Malvales; family Malvaceae; genus Gossypium; species Gossypium rotundifolium. The sequence continues at coordinate 177,392,182 of CP106724.1, forward strand.
CAATTAGGGGGGTATACTGACTTGTACCACACGACTGGGCACATGCCCTTGTGTGAGACCGTGTGGAGCATACTGACTTCATTTCAATTTCAACACCAGGGGACACACGGCCATGTACCATGACCGTGTATCACACACGGCTGAGACACACGCCCGTGTCTCTGCCCGTGTGGAAAAAAATAGGCTATTTACCAAGCCAATTTTTCACCCAAAATCTCATGTACCTAAACAACCCAAATAGCACCAATTCATAGCACCATATGCAATCTAAAACATCCAAACCAAGCCTAAATCTTACCATTTCAATACTAACCAACTCAAGGCACATAAGAATCACAATAACTAACTAAATTCTTACCAATTCTTGTCTACTCAATCATGAAAATGACCATTATCAAAGATGCATTATTAGGTCTAATTTCACAAGCATACCAACTTTCTCAAATCATCAATTTGACATTCATAATACCAATTAGCAACAATGACCATAATTCTCATAATATAAGTCATTCTCATATCCATCCATGAACTTAACTATCAACAAATATGCACATATAAGCACATAACCAAATTCACTAAATTAAGCCAACTCTCATGGCTATATTTACAACTCAAAATATAGACATTTAAAATGCCAATTCATTTGGCCAACATCATTACCAAAACATAACCAGCATGACTTAAATACCTATACATGCCATATACTTAAAATATAGTTTCAAAAGTACCAAAGAGTCAATGGATAGTGTGGTGAAGTCTCCGACGATCCCCGAATCTGAGCTAGCTTTGAAATCACTATAAAACATCAAAAAGCAAAAAAAAGTAAGCTATATAGCTTAGTAAGCTCGTATGTTAACAATAAGCAACTATCATCATTCATTAAACATTCATATAATGGAAAACAATATACAACAAGTCTATTAAATCTCAAACTATCATATGATCATTTATATAACTTACTAAGAAGCTCATCAATTTTATAGTATTCAATACTCAATTCATTTCCGCACGTACCTGTACTATCTCGTGCCAATCTCATATTCAACTAATTTCTTCTTTTACCCATTGAACCATTCAGAATAGAAGTCGGATACTCAAGGTCTCACTCGATAAGTACCTATACCATGGCCCGTAGCCAAATCAAGGAAACTTATCCAAAATTCTGATATCATGGCCCGAAGCCAAATTACCCGATATGATGACCCAAAGCCAAATCAGTTTATCTCGCACACATAGTGCTAAATCATAGCCCGAAGCCAACTCAAAGTTCACCTAATGACATGTCACTAGCATCCTAAATTATTCCTAAGGTTCAATCGGGTTTCTAACTGTCGAATCTTCATCGAATCATTTCAGAATTGGAACATATTCATGTAATCACAATTCATGCTATACCAAAAACAAATAAAATACATTTAAAATGAATTTATAACATACGAACTTACCTCGGATATTAAAATGGTAAATCTAGTTGATTAGTTGATAACTTTCGTTTTTCCCCGATCTAAATCTAAATTCCGCTTTTCATGATCTAAATATATTCAAAATTAACTTATTCATTCATCTATTCAATCAATTTAGTCCAAAACATACTTTAAAACACATTTACACTTTTTCCCCACATATTTCACATATTTCACAATTCAGTCCTTTTTGCATAAAATCACAAATTAGTGAAATTCCAAATAAATCCATGCTAGCCAAATTACCATAATTCCCCTAGTAGCCCATTATTTTCATTTATTTCACATTTTAACCACCATATTTCACATTTTTTAAATTTAATCCATTTTTGAGATTTTTGTCAAAAATCACTTTATTGTAAGTTATTAATCTAACATCAAACCTTCCAAATCTATCATAATTCATCAAATTACTCAAGCATTCAACAATAGCAACATGATAAATCTTTAACAATTTCAAATTTAAGGTACGGGCTAGCTAGAATACAAAGCAACGATCACAAAAACATAGAAATCATTAAAAGCCAAACAAAAATGGACTTACAATTAGATCATGAAGTGGCCGAACCCTAGAAACCTTCCATGGATATTTTTCTTTCTTAGTTTTGGTGGTAGAAGATGATAATGGAATAAAATTTGGCTTATTTTTATATAATTCATGTTTATGTTATAAATTACAAATTTAACCTTTATAATTAAACATATAAATCATTTAACATATGCCAAAAAATGTCAACTCACCATTATAATGGTCTAATTACAACATAAGGACTTCTAATTTAATATTCCATACCTATTAGATACCTTTAGTGATAAACCTAATTCACACATATTTTTACCCCATGCTTGGCTTATTTTTGGATGAATTTTCGTTAGATTTGATGAATTCGATGCTCCTAATCCCTTAATTTCATGTTTTATACTCAGGAGAGCTTAGGAAGTCGAAAAGAACAAAAAACAAGCCAAAAAGGGATAAAACATGCCTACATTAGAAATCACACGGCCGTGTGTGGCAACCACGGCCGTGTGTGGCAACCAGAATTGACCACGGCCAAAGAAGTCCACCACGAGCGTGTCACACGGGCTTGTCCCTGCTGCAGCAAAGAAGAGTTCTATTCAGAATAAGCTACTTGTGGGCCAATAGAGGTGTTCCAAAGCCTATATAAACACCCTAGGAGGTAACTTAAATAGGGAGTTCGACAGGACGTCGAATAGACGCTGAGTAGAAGGAGAAAATACTCCAAGACAGCTATTAGGAACAGCTTTGGAGAAGAATTTCCATCAAGACTGAGGATCTCTCATCAAGTTCTTCAGAATTTTTTGGGTTTTCTTAGGTTTTGTTGTTTTTCCTCGTTTATGATGTTTTCCTCTTCAAGTATGAACTAAATCCCTTAGATACCTAAGGGGATGAAACCTATGACAGATCTTATTATTATTTGATTTATGAGATAAATACTTGTGCTTATTCTTAATTGTGAGTTTTATTCTTGTTTTGATAATTCAGGTTATTGATTCAAGTCGAATGTGCTAATTTAGTAGAGCAAAAGTCCCTGTTTAAGAGTAGATCAACACAATTAAGCGGAGTTGATTGTAACCCTAGAAATAGGGCAATGAAAATCTGTTGGATTAGGATCAAACCTAATATGGGAATCCATAGATCGAATTAATGCGACAATAGGGCTTTTAATTAGAAAGAGATTTCAGTTAATCAACCTAGAGTCAGTTGTTAGTAGCCTCGAAAGAGGTATTAATATAATCCAAGGATTTCTACGGATTATGTCAAGTGAATAAATCGCATGAATCAAAAGTAATAGGTGAAGTCTAGATGGATTCTTTCTTAGGTGTTGTTAATCTCATATAAGTTGTCCAAAGTATTTTCCCAGTTTACTCCCTGTCAAGTTCAGAAGTTAGTTAAATTAGTTACTTAAACTTTAGATTAAAAATAAATCCCCTTTAATTATTAGGCTAGATAATAAAAAGATAGTTATTACTAAGTACTCTTGGTCCTTTAGGATACGATATCCCGGACTCACCACAGCTACACTACTGTTTGATAGGTGCGCTTGCCTTTGTTAAAATAATAGTTAGTTTCGAGCTCCATCAAGTTTTTGGCACCATTGCCGGGGACTAGATATTAAGAAAACTAATTTTTATTACTTTAGCCATTTTATTTATTTACAATTCATATTTATTTTATTTTTAACTTTATATTCTTTTATTTGTTTCTGGCAGGTAATTCTAGTTTATGACTAGGAAGAACCTGTTAGGACCCTTAATTTTTGACAGTGATATAGAAGCGACAGCTTGGAAAAACTAAAGAGAACTAAGGCGAAGCCTACAGTACATAAAAGAAGAGTAAGAAGACGAAACCAATACTACCGAAAAGATGGCTGATAACAATCCGCTACCTCCTATGGTTGTCGCAAACTCGGTGAATCAAAATCCTATTCCTCGTACTATGTATGATTATGCTAAACCTAATTTAACAGAAACCGAAACAAGTATTGTTAGACCTACTATTGCTACAAATAATTTTGAACTGAAACCTAACACTATTCAGATGATTCAACAATTTATTCAATTTGATGGTTTGCAGAAAGAAGATCCAAACAATCACTTGGATAATTTTCTTGAGTTTTGTGACACTTTCAAGATCAATGGCATTTCTGATTATGCCATTCGCCTTCGGTTGTTTCCCTTCTCGTTGAGGAATAAAGCTAAACAGTGGTTGAACTCGTTACCACGAGGATCAATCACTACATGGGAATAAATGACAAAAAAATTTTGTTAAAGTATTTACCATCAGCTAAAACGCTAAGTTGAGGAATGATATCTCTTCTTTTGTGTAGATGGATTTAGAAACACTTTACGATGCATGGGAGAGATACATGGATCTGCTGAGAAGATGCCCTCACCATGGGTTACCATTATGGCTACAGGTTCAAACCTTTTACAATGATGTGAACCCCTCAACTAGGCAATTAATTGATTCAGCCGTCGGCGGTACCCTGAACAATAAAACACCTGAGGCTACCTACGAATTCATTGAAGAAATGTCACTGAATAACTATCAGTGGCAAGTTATGAGGACAAAGCCAACAAAAGCCACCAGTGTCTTCAACCTCGACACAGTAACCATGCTATCAAATCAAGTCGAACTGTTAAATAAAAAGATTGATAGTTTGTGTGGTTCTTCGTAGGTACACCTAGTGATGCAGTGCGATACATACGGAGGAGGAACAAACAATACAGAATACCCACCCTACAACCTTGGCATAGAAAATGAACAGATGAACTATATGGGTAATAATTCTAGACCCTAAACTAACCTTTATAGTAACACTTACAATCCAGGTTGGAGGAACTATCCAAACTTTTCATGGGGTGGCCAAGGAAATCAGAGACAATAACCCTCCCAGGCTTTCAACAGCAACCTTACCAACAAGAGAAAAAGCTAAACCTTGAAGAAATGCTAACAAAATTTATCGTGGTGTCAAAAACCCATTTCCAAAACACCGAAATAGCACTCAAAAATCAAGAAGCATCGATTCAAGGGATCAAGAACCAATTAGGACAATTTGCTAAGCTGATCTCTGAACGACCACAAGGTAGCTTGCCAAGTAACACTGAAACTAACCCAAAAGAGCAACTTCATGTCGTTACGCTTAAGATAGTGAAGGGTTAGTGGAATCTGAATCTGAGCCAAGGTAAGAGCTTATGGTAAATAAAGGTAAGGTTAAGGTAAGCTATGATAAACTGAAACTGGTAATTACAGAGTACCAACCTTGTGTGCCATACCCCAATGCGATGAAGAAAGACCGCATAGATGAACAATTCGGTAAATTTATTAAACTCTTAAAAAATTACATATTAACTTACCGTTTCTTGAAGCTCTTTCGTAGATGCCCAATTCAAGGAAATTTTTAAAAGAGCTCTTGACAAATAAACAGAAGTTAGTCGAGGTGCCGCATGTGGAGCTAAACGCAGTGTGCTCAGCAATTTTGCAAAATAAACTACCACAAAAATTAAAAGATCCATGGAGTTTTTCAATTCCATGCCTAATTGGTAGTTTATCTGTTGATAATGCTTTAGCTGATTTAGGGGCAATCATAAATGTCATGCCTTATGAAATGTTTAAACAGCTAGGTCCAGGGAAATCCAAACAAACTATGATGGGCATTCAATTAGCTGATAAAACTATTAGAATTCCTCGGGGTATAATCGAAGATGTACTAGTAAAAATTGGTAAATTCATAATCCCAGTAAACTTTGTCGTTTTCGACATGGATGAGGACAATAATATTCCTTTGGTTTTATGAAGACCCTTTTTAGCAACTGCTAAAACTAAAATTGATATTAGTACAGGAGAACTTACACTTCTTGTAGGTGACGATATGATCACTCTTCAAGCTCTTGACTCGGCTAGGACATCAAGTAATAAAGGTAAGAACATAAATTCTATTAATGACCATTCAATTAAACCTTCTTTACAGGAAGCACCACGAAACTACACAACTGAGCCGATCCTAGACCTCATGCCAACAAAAAGTAATTCATAAGGAATGAAGACTTTAGATCGATGAACTAGATGAGTGGAAGACACATTTCAAGGAGAAACCAAGAGCACACGAAGTAGAACCAAAGCAAAACCATATCAAACTTAAAGATGGGACAACCCAGTTTAAGATAGGAGATCAGGTATTGTTGGATAAGAAATACCCTCGAATCGCCATTTGAGACCTTAAAACAAACGAAAAATCCCTTTTAAGGTACTCAATGTCTTCCCATACGGAATAGTTGAGGTAAGTAATCCCATATTTGGCACTTTTAAGGTAAACACTACTTGACTCGAACTATATACTGATAGTAGAACTGATAGCATGAGAAAGGATTTTCAACTCCTCAAACCACCATGAATGTGTGAATGAGAGGTAAGTCTAGCTTAAGACTTTAAACGAGCGCTCCTCGAGAGGTAACCCAAGCGCTAACCCTACTAATTATTTTAGTTTATTTCTTTTCATGTTTAGGCGTAGGTTTTCCATACCCACGCGGCCTTACACACGGCCGTGGCTGTGGCCGTGTGGGCACCATAGGTAGGTACATGGCGTAGCCATAACTGTGCGGCAATAGGACAAAATTTTCCCCAAAAACACGGGCTACGGTAACACGCCACGACCGTGCGACGCAGCCGTGACTAACACTGATTAAACCACACGGGCGTAGAAACCTCCACACAGGCGTGGGAGAAACGAATGAGCCACCACACCTCCACGCGATACGGTCATTTGACCTAACACACCCATGACACACAGGCGTGGGGATGTACCAAATCTCAGATTTCTATTTAAAACACCCCCCTCTTCTCACCTACTCCTCAATTTCCTCTTCTTTCATACCCCTTGAAGCTTTCCCCTCTCATTTTCCTTCATTTTTCCTTCCCCTCACTCTTTATCTACACCATCATCACCATGTCAAAAAATTGAAAGGATCCGAGCATAGTTTCTAAAACACCCCAAACCCGGCCCACGAGCCTTAACCGGATCTGGTATGTTCCCCGGTGTAAACCATTTCAAATTCTTTTGTTACTTAGGAAAGACTTGTGTGATTTGGAAGAAAGATCGTTTTGGGTTGGGCTTGAGTTGAAAACAAGTTTAATTCATTGTTAAAAATCCTTTACTTTAGGTGACAAAACGTTTGGGCTTTGTTTTTAAAAAAAAATATTTTACTTAATCTTTTAATAAAATAAGGTTTGTAAGCTTAACAAATAAAGACAGAATAAAATATTCCTACTAAGGCCTTATTACATCAAATAATTCCCAAAATTTAAATTCAAAATACTTAAAGTCAAATAGTCCGAATAAAAGAAATCTGAACTTCACATGGCCTCTACTAAGCATCTGCCGGCCCGGTCCATCACTGGTCATCACCTGAAAAATAATCCCACAACAGGGTGAGTCAACAGACTTAATGTGTAACCAACACTAAAATTTAATATTTCAGGCATATAATATCATACATGTTCATAAAGCATTTAAACAATATGATGCAACCCGAACCCAAACCTATATGCCATCCGCTACACACCACCCGTACCATCCTGTACATCGTTGGGACTACTAAGTCAACCCTCCATCTGCTACACACCATTGAAGGCAGTCGCTGCAGTCGACGTACTCATCGCCCTTATAAAAATTCGCGGTCTTAGGTCACCACATTTAGAATTCATGGTCTTAGGTCACCACATTCAATTATCGTGGTCTTAGGTCACCACATTCAGATTTCGTGGTCTTAGGTCACCACATTAACTTCCCCTTTTCATATAACCCATATGCCCCCATTTTTCATACACAATATGCAAAATCATGCCTTAATTCACATTCTTATCACTTTTCACATGTTAAAAATAACATATATTCATATTCCTAGTAGGAGTAGGAAACGTACCTTAGTACTTTGTACCATAGTATGGTACCTTAGCCATATTCACATTCTTATAAACATGCACATTTAATTTAAAACATAGCCATGAACATATTAAAACTTAGGGTAGGGTACACACCTGATTCGCTTAACGATTTCACTTGAAATCCCGAATTTTCGATCTTAGATCTTTAACTCCCTACATTCGGCCCATATTAAATATTTAACGAAAAACTCATTCGGCCATAAAACCAAATCCTAGTAGGATTTGTGTACTAAAACTTACCTTAATATCGATTTGCTTATCACTCAAATCCGAAAACTTTGCTATTCTCCTCCTTGTATTCTACCAAACATTAAATCATACCACAAAGTTAGTTTCGCTTTTTAAACAATTATGAAAGAGATCTAGTTATCAAAACAGGCCTATGGCTGAATATATTTAGGCACATACCAATTTATTTTCAAATCCTGAAACTCACCGAATAACTAGGGAACACATGGCCTATGGTGTACCTTCGGGAAAAGAACTTCTCCTTCCTCGTAATTGGCTGATCCTTAGATCTATTAACTTGTTAGTTTCGACTATTTTGAATGATTATGAACTAGATCTAAAACACCAAAATAGGCCTTGGCCGAACATACCTATGTGCTTACCTTCCAAATCTTAAATCCCAAATTGGATCCTTGCTTCCTTAATGCTGTTGAAATTCTTATAACCATATGTTAGATTTAATCTAACATTAAAACATAAAACATGGTCTTTGGCCGAATGTACATATGTCTTACCTTAGATCCTTGAAATCCCGAAAGATACCTTCTTGTAGTTGACAATTCTTAAATCCCGAATACACCCTTCCATAATTCGGCCAAAATCAATAATAGAGATTAGTCCCTAAATTGTCGATAGGTCTAAAATATAAAAGAATTGAAACCAATTTTGGATCTCACCCTTTTAAGAAATCGGTAGCACCCTTGTTAAAAGCCCCTTAAAGAATCGGCATTGATGACTAGATGGTAAGGTTTCGGCTTTTGGGATTTAATGGAGAAGTCGGCTAGGGGTTCTCTTGGGGTATTCAGTTTCCACAAAAATAAAGAAAAGAGAACTTGAGAATTTTGGCAATGGTGGACTATAGATTCGGCTTAACAAATGAAAGAGAAGAGAAGAGAGGAGAGCACTAAGAAATTCGACAGAGAAAAGAGGAGGAAGAAAAATTGATGAATAGCCCTATTCTTTCCCTCTTATAGCTGAAATTACTACTCAGAATCCCTTACTTGGCCACCACTTTTCTATTTTGATTACTTTATCCTTTGAATTATCACTTTATTAAAAGAATTAATCCAACAATTATCTCCTAAAAATAATGATAAATAAATCTATTATTTATCTCCTATTTAGACGAAATTTAAAGAGAATAAAACTCTTCCTTGGGTTCCTTAGTGCCGCCCACTTCCCGCTTTTGTAGCAAAAATAAAACTCCTTTATTTGCTCCCAAGTGACTCGAACCTAGGCCCAATACCCTTGTATGTGGCGTCACCTACCGGGCCTCAAGTGATATCTTCAGGCCACTTTTCCAAGCCTATTTGTGTGTCAAATTCCTCCTATTAATTTTCTTAAGGCCACCTTGCCTTAGTTTCCTCTTTCAAAACTTGACATTTCCTTACATTTCCAGGTTTCCAAAAAGGTTCACTTTCCTATTTTAAATTGACATTTCCAAGTTTCCAAAATGTTCACTTTTCTATTTTAACTTAACATTTCCAAGTTTCCAAAATGTTCACTTTCCAAGTTTCCAAAAATGTTCATCATACATTCATAACACATAAGACATGTCATTTCGTACAATTAAACCGAAAATGCATAGGCCCTTTTCAGGATGTTACAGTTTCCCTATGCGAGACTGATCTACATAAGTCCATGCCGGCCGCTTCATTAACTCAACAGGACAAGGACCTTTGAGTCCATTTACTTTTTTTTTTTTTCCTTCTCTTTATCTCTCTTGTGCTAAATCTATATTATTATATTTTGATTTTGTTTATTTAGGTTCTTCATGCTACTTGGGAATCACCACACCACGACCCTAGTAACCACCACCACCAACGCTTTCTCCTCCAACTCAACCCAAATTTTCCCCGTTTCTTTTCTTTGACTCCACCCAAACTTCAGGAAGTTTCACTTCTCTCCCTACCTTATGATTTTCGTACTATATTGTGAATATCTATCTTTGTACATTGAGGGCAATGTACATCTTAAGTGTGGGGGGTGAATTTCAAAATTTCCTAACTTTTTGCATTATTCTCAAATCCATGAATGATATCTTGTCTTAAGTAATTTTCTCATACTACTAATTAGAATGAAACTTCTATTGATTTATGATTTTTATTGATATGTTTTGGATTAAGTCATAGTTAATTGTCCATTGATAATTTAAACTTTAAGACATTAGAGAATCAAGCATGATAAGTCTATTCTCAGAATTAAAAATTTCTAGGTTGTTTTCCTAAATTTAAATATTACTTTGAAATTTGAAATCTGCAATGATTGACATCAAAAACCATAATTTTTGTGAAATTTTGAGCCTTTAGAGCATATATATTTTCTTGCTCACTTTATTGATTATGAGTGAGTCAAAATTGATTTGTTATTCTAGAACTTGCTTCGATTATGCATGTCGAGACCACACCTTTGATTTGATATACTGAGATGATAAAGGCACCTAGGATTTAACCCACTCACCCCACAAAAAGCCTACCTTCATAATTAACCCCTAATGAACCCTTTTGATCCTAATAAACCATTTCTTGACTTACCCTTTAATATTAACCTAAAGCAGAATTTCTACTTCCCCTAATCTCTTGATGTCCCTTATGTCGAGATTTGATTTGATCAATTGCCTAACTATTTTCTCTATTTCAGGTTAACTTCATCCTATTCATGTATGTTCTTATTCTTAAAAAAAAAAGTTAGAAAATTTATTCATCATTAGTTTTATGTTATATGAGCTTAAACAGTTAAATTCACATCTTTAGAAGAAGCTTATGTTATTGATGTAATTATTCATTATCAGTTCATTGTTTCTAGTTATGTAATTTTTCAATTCAATCTCGATTCTAACCGTCTAATTCGGCCTATATCCACACCTTTAACCCAAGCCCCATTACAACCTTTTAAAAACTTTTTGATTTGTGTATCATCTCATTTTATAGTGGTAAAGATTTGATTTTCATGCAAGCCTATGGGATTAACTTTTCATATTTGACTTATGAGTGCTTATCTTGTACCTTAAACACTTTGAATGATTTGAGTGAATCCTTAGTGAGGATGTCAATCCTTGTCGATTTTGGATCAAAGGTAAATTATTTAGATAAGGGGAAACACCTATGTTTTTCGTGCTGCAAAAATATATGACTTTGATTGTTTGAATCTTTAGGACTCTTTGAGTTAAATTATCCATGTCTACATTATCTATGAATTATGATGAGACATTGTTGATGAGAATTATGAACTGAGGGAAGTTAGTTCTAATTGTGAGTTGAATATTTTGCTTGAGGACAAACAAAAGCTTAAGTGTGGGGGTATTTGATAAACCGTAATTCGCACATATTTTAACCCCATGATTGGCTTATTTTTGGATGAATTTTCATTAGATTTGATGAATTCAGTGCTCCTAATCCCTTAATTTCATGTTTTATACTAAGGAGAGCTGAGGAAGTCAAAAAGAACAAGAAACGGGCCAAAAAGAGACAAAATAGGCCAACATTAGAAATCATATGGCCTAGACTATTGGCCACGGGCAGATCACACGACGTGTGTTTCGAGCAGAATTGACCACAGCCGAAGGAGTCCACAACAGCGTGTCACACGGGCGTGTCACACAGGCATGTCCCTACCGCAGCAAAGAAGAGTTCTATTCGGAATAAGGTACTTGTGGGCCAATAGAGGTGTTCCAAAGCCTATATAAACACCCTAGGAGGCAACTTAAATGGGAAGTTCGACAAGACGTCGAATAGACGCTAAGTAGAAGGAGAAAATACTCCAAGACAGCCATTAGGAATAGCTTAAGAGAAGGATTTCCATCAAGACTGAGGATCTTCCATCAAGTTCTTTAAAAGTTTTTGGGTTCTCTTATGTTTTGTTTTTTTCCTCTTTTATGATGTTTTCCTCTTCAAATATGAACTAAATCCCTTATATACCTAAGGGGATGAAACCTATGACAGATCTTATTATTATTTGATTTATGAGATAAATACTTGTGCTTATTTTTAATTGAGAGTTTTATTCTTGTTTTTATAATTCAAGTTATTGATTCAAGTCGAATGTGCTTATTCATTGGAGCAAAAGTCCCTATTTAAGAGTAGATCAACACAATTAAGTGGAGTTGATTGCAACCCTAGAAATAAGGTGATGAAAATCTGTCGGATTAGGGTCAAACCTAATATGGGAATCCACAGATCGAATTAATGTGACAATAGGGGTTTTCATTAGAAAGAGATTTTAGTTAATCAACCTAGAGTCAGTTGTTAGTAGCCTCGAAAGAGGTATTAATATAATTTATGGATTTCTACGGATTAAGTCAAATGAATAAATCGCATGAATCAAAAGTAATAAGTGAAGTCTAGGTGGATTCTTCCTTAGGTGTCGTTAATCTCATATAAGTTGTCCAAGGTATTTTCCCAGTTTACTCCCTGTCAAGTTCATAATTTAGTTAAATTAGTTACTTAAATTTTAGATTAAAAATAAATCCCCTTTTAATTATTAGGCTAGATAATAAAAAGATAGTTATTACTAAGTACTCTTGGTCCTTGAGGATACGATATTCGGACTCACGAAAGCTATACTACTGTTTGATAGGTGCGCTTGCCTTTTTTGAAATAATAGTTAGTTTTGAGCTCCATCATTTAGCTAATGGAACTCCACTTTTACACTTTACGCGATTTAGTCCTTTTTATCAAATTAACCAATCAAACAATAAAATTTCTTAACGAAAATTTCACACAAACATATTATCATTCCATGGACATTAAAATAATAATAAAATGATTATTTCAACTTCAAATTTGTGGTCTCAAAACCACTATTTTGATTTGACTAAAAATGGGCTGTTACAGTATGAGTCAAATACTTGTTTCAGTTTCAACGTTAGTTTGCTAATTGGGTTAACTGCGTATGTCATATACATAAATTTGGATTACTGATGTTGTTTCGACATCCTAAAAGTAGTAAGGTGTGTATTCTATTCCGTAATTTCTAAAAAAGAACATGAAAATCTAGATATCTTGTGGAAAACCGAGATGGGGCAGACAATATGGGCCACACATTTTGGTCTAGTGGTTTGTGTGCTCAGGCATGTGAGACACACGAGCGTGTAATCATACGAGCATGTGAGCCACACGATTTGGTTGAGGTAGGGTATGTGGGCCACACATTTTGGCCTGGTGGGTTGTGTGGGTCACACGGGACTGTAGGCCCATCTTGAGTGTTTAGTTGGGCCCATATTTGAGCCAAGTGTGAAATTATAACTCCGATTTGTAATATTTTGAATGCATGCTAAACCATGATATCTATAAACCTTTGTGTGTGCATTAGTATAAATATATTTCTAATCAGTAAAACTCTGAGTAAGCTAAAATATTATGTTTATGTTTTGCTATTTGTTATGTATGAGTATATGTGACATGATCACTTAATATGATTTTGCATATGCATTGGGGGTAGGATATGATTATGTGATAGAGGAAGGCTGAATCTAGCATATTATCTGCACTATATAATTATGGCGGTATTCTAGCAATATAATTCTGGCAGCACATCTTTGTGGCATACGACCACATTACATTGTGATGGATGGATGAGTTCTTGTAGCCTTATTTGATGTGATTGGTTGGACGGAGTTGGTGTGCAGTGGATGGGGGTAGGACCTTCTGTATAACATTGCTATACTAAGCATGTTATGATTTCTAATCATCTGTTTTGTTATGTGCATGGTTCTATTATACAATTTTGTTTATTTGATATCTGATGGAGGGCCAAGGCACACACTGAGCTATATAGCTCACCCCATTCGCGTATCATTTCAAGTAACCTTCAGACTTATGATTGGGCAGCGTTTGGGAGCTAGGACTGAGTATTCTCTCTTGGATTAGTTAATCTTTATTTTAATTAAGCTTATTGGATTTTTATTTGGGGTTATTTATCGGTTTTGGACACTTTTAAGATTTTGGGTTTTTACATGGTTTATTTTGTTTTATTAAGCATAACAATATACTAAATGATTTTCATAAAATAAAATTTGAATATCCGAAATTTTTTCGTTGCAAAATTTTAACCTTGAAAGCTAGTTTTCTAGAAGTAACAAATAATGTTATTTATATGACACTTTTAATGATAACATATCCAAATTATTTGGAAAACATGCAATTAACATCTATCTCTTTTTTCTTTTTTTTTGAACAAAAAACGATCACAAGGGTTAGAACTCTTATTAAGTAACATCATTAATAACAGCATTATGGATTTCCTTAGGATAATCCATATCAAAAAACCAAGTTTTGTTTCACTACACATTTTAGAACATATAAAATTTGCTATAGTATTACAAGACCGATTTGTCCAAATTAACTTGGCGGACTTGAAATTGCTAAAAGCTTGTTTACATTCCTTAATCATCGCGCCAATGCTACTAACATCCATACCCAGGTTACGCATTTTGTTCATGAGGCCAGTGTGGTCAGTTTCAAAAAGCACCATACCATTAATATTGAGTTGACACACCAGATCAATGCTTCTCTCAAACGCAATACACTCTGCCTCATGCACTGACACCCTTTTATCGATAAAACCCCTACCGTCTCCCAACACAGAACCATCATTGTCCCGAATGATCACGCCATACCCTATTTTATTAACCTCAACTGTAGCATCTAAATTTATTTTGACAAAGCCCTTGGGAGGTTTTTCCCACTTCTTAATAATAGCGTTTTAAGAAAGCAAAGGTTCATTCAGAATATTGTAGATTGAAAAGTCTTTGTTAAGATTGCTAGCTCTATCCCAAATACTCTGCGCCTTATCATCTTTACCCCTAATCATAAAATTGTTTCTATTATTCCAACAATTCCATAACGTTGTCATCAAGTCGGCCATGGCTCTCTTGTCAAGAGTTCTCATCATGTCTTCAAGCCAATCTATGCAACAATCATATTGCCTCGACATGGTGCTCGTATCCCAATCACCAATGGAAAGAACTTCACAAGAAGTAGGAAATTCTTTGAGAGCATGTATAAGTGTCTCAGTAGCAACCCCACATCTTTGACAACCTTGGTCAAAGCCACTATAGATGGACGCAATTTTAACATTTTTTGGAAGGAGCTCGTGCCCCACACGCCAAGAGAACACATGAATATTTGGAAAGGTATTGAGTTTCCAAAGGGTTTTCCAAAAGAACCTGTGCGGACCAAAACCCAACTCCTTCAACGGGAGCTAAGAGTAAGCAGATTTCGATATGAAGCATCCATGAGGATTATGAAACCACACAATTCTATCACTTTGGCTCTCATTCCCAATAGGTAAACTACATATGCTATCCCCCCAATCTTTTTCGTACAGCTTGCAAACTTTATCAATATCCCAAAGCCTATCATTCTCAATCTAAACATCTTTAACACTTTTTTTCTTGAGGTTTAAGCATATTAGAATTAAGGGTACCACCATTTAAGTCTTGCATACCCTAGTTTTCAACTCGAATGTTAATACAATCACTGTTACTTGCCAACCAAACCCATTCTTGAAGGTCTCCGCAGTAACTACTATACTCGACCAAGTAAAAGAGACTTTATAAATTATTTTGGCATTAAAAATGTTACCATCGAGAAAATACTTTGATGAAAACACTTTAAAACAGAGAGTATCTTTGTTATTAATGAGTCTCCAAACATGATGACCCAAAAGAGCAAGGTTGAACAGCCGTATGTCTCCTATGTCAAGGCCCACATACCTTTTGGATGGCACAACGTCTTCCAAGGGAACATCAACCAAAATTTTCCTTCACCTTGCCAGACCACCATGTCTTACTAAGCTTGGTTTAAAGGTCCTCGATCACACCCTTAGGAGCCAAGAAGATAGACAACGCGTATGTTGGAATGGATTGTAACATTGCCTTAATGAAGACTTCGTGCCACCAAATGAAAGTAATCTTTTGGTCAAACTATTTATCCTTCATGAAAATCTATTAGTAACACTATTGAAGGCACATTTTTTCTTTTTACCTATAGGAAGGGGAAGGCCTAGGTATTTATCCAACTTCTCTACAACCTTTGATAAACCATAAAAGTAACATATTTTAATCTCACATTTAGCATACTTTTGGATGATTTATTCCCTAAATTATGTAAAAAGGTGCTCTTAATCCTTTTTTTCATGTTTTATACTCAAGAAAGCACCTAGGGACGAAAAGAACGAGAAACGGGCTCAAAATAGACCAAATTGGGCCAAAAAAGAAATCGACACAGCCTGGGCCTAAGACCACACGACCGTGCCTCATTAAATTACTAGAACACGGCCTAGACCCTAGAACACATGGGCGTGTCTCTTTAGCAGACTTGACCATGGCCTGAAATCGATTCACACGGGCGTGTGCCATAGCCGTGTCCCTGTCATGGCAAAGAGCAATTTCATTCGAAATAGGGTACTTAGAGGCAAAGAAACATATTCCAAAGCCTATTCAAACACCCTAGTAGGAATTCCACTCAGATTAGGATACTTAGGGGCTAAGTAAGGTATCTCAAAGTCTATATAAACACCCAAGGGGGCAACTTAAGGCAGGGTGTTCGGCAAAAGCCTTTTTCCAGGGCTCTTGGCGCTCAGCTAGGCCAAGGAGCCGAGCCAGAAAGGTCAGATTTGTGCGAATCACTCGGGGATATCCAGTTGATCCATCTCAAGAAGCCAAAATTTTACTCAAGACGGCAGATCTCTTCTTCAATTCCTTCTGGGAGTTTTAGGGATTTCTTATATTTTGTTTTATCTTTTCTTCTGAGATGTCTTCTTTTATTGTTATGAACTAAACCCTTCAGATACCTAAAGGGGATGAAACCTAAGACGGATCTTGTTATTGTTTTCTGAACTATATGATAAATACTTATTTTGTTCTTAATTAAGTGTGCTTAATTCTTGTGTTGATATTTTCGAGATATTGATTCAAGTTGAATGTGCTTAGGTGGTGGAGCAAAAGTCCCTATCTAAGAGTAGATCTAGCATAATTAAGAGGAGTTGATCACACGCCTAGAGATAGGGTGACAAGATTTTGTCGGATTAGGGTAAAACCTAATATGGGAGTCCATAGATCAAGTTAATACGATTCTAGGGGTTTTAATTAGAAAAAGATTTCAATTAATCGACCTAGGGTTAGACGTTATTCGCCTCGAGAGAGGGTTTAATATAAATTAGAGAGTCTTACGGATCAAGCTAAGTGAATAAATCGTCTGGTTCAGTGTTAGATAACAAGTTAAATCTAAGTGGATTCTTCCTAAGGGTATCGTCTTAATCAACAGATTTTTCCCAACAGTATTTCCCCAATTCATTCTTTTTGTCTTTGCATCTTTAGCTAAGTAGTTAGTTTTAGATTAAACAATCAAACAATTAATATTTAGGCTAAATAATAGAAAGAAGGTTAGTATTTGTACTTTTAGTTCCTGTGGGTT
Source organism: Gossypium rotundifolium (assembly GCA_025506655.1). NCBI lineage: Eukaryota > Viridiplantae > Streptophyta > Magnoliopsida > Malvales > Malvaceae > Gossypium > Gossypium rotundifolium. The sequence continues at coordinate 177,409,755 of CP106724.1, forward strand.
CGACAATCCGGTCTTGCCTAAGCTATATTACTATTCAATAGGTGCACTTGCCTTAAGTCGTTGTCAGAGTTAGTTTCCAGGTTCGATCATTCTCTTTATAAATTTTAAAACTCGACAATTCAGACGATCAAGTTTTTGGTGTCGTTGTCGAAGAATTAAAATATTAAGAAAGCTCTATTTTTATTACTTTAGCCATTTTTTTATTTTTTATTTTCTGTAATTTTTTTATTTTTTACTTCGTTAATCTTTCCTCTATTTGCTTTTGGTAGATAATTTTAGTCTATAGAAAAGATGGCACTAAATAATTATCAGTGGCAAGTCATGAGGATAATTCCTACTAAAGCAGTACACCCAGTAATGCAATATGACTCGAATCTAAGAGGCGTGGCGAATTCTGAGTACCCACCTACGGGTATGGCATGGAAAACGAGCAAGCTCACTATATGGGTAACTATCCTAGGCCTCAAAATAATTTTTATAGTGACACTTATAATGCAGGTTGGAGGTACCATCCCAATTTCTTGTAATAGCCCGGTTTAGACCCTAGTCAGAACAGTGGTTCGAGACCACAAATCTGAGGTCGTAAAAATATTTTAATGATATTTTCTGTGTGAATGAGATGTGACATAACCTATGTGAAAAATCTATGTGATAATTTGATCGTGTGTGTGCCGAATTAAGAGAAAGGACTTAATTACATAAAGAGTAAAATGTTGTGTGCTGATTTTTGAGTACTTAAATGCAGTAGGCTTTTTAAGGTAGAGGCCTTATGTTGTTATTGATCCATTTTTATGATAGTGGATGTTTAAATGACTTAATAACCTTAGTGCACTTTTGTTTTATATGTTTAATAAAAAGGGCAAATAGGTAAAATGTTAAATATTAATAAGTAAATGAAAGAAAAAGATGAATGTATCATCTTTCTTATTGTCAAAAGTTGGAGGAAGAATAAGGGTTTGAAGTTTTGTAATTTTCGGCTAGAATTTGGCTTAATTCAAGGTATGTTTGAGCTCAGTTTTTGATCATTTCTATGTTTTTATAATCGTTGCTTCTTCTACTATCAAGCCCATGTTGTAATTTTATGAATTGATAATGTTTTTGTGATGAGCCATTGATGAATGTGTGAGCTATGTGCTAGATGATAGTGATATATGAATTTTTGGTGTTGGATTAACATGTTTTTTCCTTTGGATTTTTGATGAAATTGAGTATTTTGGGCTAAATTGTGAAAAGTATAAATTGAGGAACTAAAATGTGAAATAAATGAAATGTGTGGGTTTGTATGGACATTAGTAAAATTCGGCTAAGCTTGTGCTAGGTGGAATTTGGTGAATTTGATGATTTTGTGAGATAGGGACTAAAGTGTCGAAATGTGAAAATGTGAGGGCTAATTTATAAAATGCCCTAAATATGTGTGTTTGGACTAAAATAATTAAATTGATGATTGAATCGATTGAATTTAAATGTGTATAGACCAAGAACAGAGAGGTTCGGATTGAGATCGAGGCAAATACAAAGTGCTCGAATAAATCGACCGTTTCGGTATTTTGACGTCCGAGGTAAGTTCGGATATAATATGTGTACTTAGCTGTGTTTAAATGTTGTGAAACGAATGGTTATGATATTATTGATTTGTAAATGTTATGTGAGAAATGAATCTATGTGGTACTAAGTGTGTGCATTTGGGAGGGTAACCGAGAAGATTAGCACTTTGTGTGCGAAATAATAGAAGTTTCGACTTTGTGATTGGCACAGTGTGTGTGATGAGTTTGGTTTTTTATTAAGGCATTGAGTGTGCGATTATAAGAAATGAATAGCACTGTGTGTGCGATGATATGAAAGCTTCGGCTTATTGAATTGGCACTTTGTGTGCGACATCGAGGCAAGTCGAATAAAAGAATTGACATTAAGTGTGCAATTATAATTAATGACTAGCACTGTGTGTGCGAAACAATAGAAGTTACGGCTTTAATGAATAGCACTGTGTGTGCGTTACCGATATAAGTTCTGTTTAACATATCGGCACTAAGTGTGCGATCACAAATAGGTTTCGGTTGTGAAATTGGCACTAAGTGTGCAAATTCATTTGAGTAATAGCAAAGGTTGAAATAGAGGTAAATTCGAGGAATTGAGTTGTATGAATGGTGAGTAACTACGTGTTGATCAAGGTATGTTTGAATCTATGTGGTTGATGATAGATTTAAGAGTTGAATGAATAGTTATTTAAGCATGTGGTTGAGAGTGATATTGTGCTTAGTTGTGTCATTATCTATGTGATGGTTGGATAGTATGAGTAATGATTAACTAAGTGTTGGCAAGGTAAGTATGATACCTATGTGATTGGTGAAATTTGAAGTGAAAGAATGGAATGCTATGTGAGTATTGAATAAAGTTGAACTTGTGTGCCATTGATAAAATATCTATGTGATGGTTAAATGTGTATATTGACTTGGTTCATTGAGTTAATTGATTTATAATTCAAACTTACTAAGGTTTGGAAAGCTTACTATGTGATTTGTTTCTCTTCCTTGTAGTGTCAGTAAAGCTAGCTCGGATCCGGGATCGTTAGCTTCTCAATCACACTATCGACATTCTATTTTGGTACTCTTGAAAAGATGTATATAGCTGGAATATGGCATGTATAGGCTACTTAATTGAATCAAGTTTGAGATTTGTAATTAGTCATGAAATGTGGCTAGATATGTGATAGGTTTGGCATGAATGAATATGCTATGTGTGATGCATCTTTGTCATGATTTGTCGATTGATAAAATTTCTATCAAGTAGTAACTTTGTGTTGATAAATGCTATTAGAGGTTAGTGAAATTGGGAATGAATTATGCTTGTGGTAGAATAAGTATTGGTATTGAATTTAGTAAATAGAGTTGAAATTGAATGCATGAGTGGAATGACAATATTGGTATGTTTATGGTGATAATATAAGCATGAGATGTTTAGGTTGTATGGCTTGTAGGTTGTACCCTTATGGGTGGCATTTTGAATTTGCAAAGTGGCCTATAATGTCACATGGTTGAGGCACACGGGCGTGCCTAAGACCGTGTGTAAATTGGCAGAATGTGGCTTAAATTATACACGGTCTTGGCACGAGCGTGCCTTCAGGTCGTGCGAGAAATGGCAGTATAGGACCACGGACAGGACACATGGGGGTGTCAGGAAATCGTGGAGGACACACGGTCCCCTCCCACGGGCGTGTTCGGCAGCCGTGTTGATTTTAGCAGTATACTATCATGGGGAGGACACACGGGAGTGTCAAGTATCTGTGGGTGAGGCACGGCCTACCCCCACGGTCGTGTGTCCCCTGTATTTTAGAAAAGTTTCAAATTTTCGTGAAAATTTATACGTGTTCTGGTTTAGTCTTGACTCGGTTTATAAGCATGCTTAGAGTCTCGATGACTCATTTAAAGGACACTATGATTGTATATGAATGTGTTTGATGTTGATTGACTTTGTGTCCTGAATGCGATGTAAAATAATCTTATTGTTCGGTAATGCCTTTAAACCTTATTTCGACGACGGTCTCGGGTTAGGGGTGTTACATTTTATTGATATCAGAGCTACAGTTTAGTCAATTCTCGGACTAATGTAGCGCGTGTGAGTCTAGCTATACATGCCATATTGTGAAATTGCGATAGTGTGATGAAATCTGACAGTTGAAATGTGTTTTAATATAGTAATAGATCCTGACTAAGTAGTTGCTGATGATGTAGTGAGTAATGCGCCTGCTCCCGCTCAAGGACAGCGCCGGCCACATCAAGGCCAAATGATAGTGGTGAGGAAGGTGAGGCTAAGCAAGCCTTCTTCCGTATGATGAGTGAATGGTTTTTGGAAATTGTTAGAACAAATCCGATTGCTCCACAACCTCCACTCCTGCAAGTACCTATTGTGTCACAAGTTGTAGATCCGATCAGATTGAATAAACCACCTGTAGACAAGATTCGCAAGTATGGGGCCGAAGAGTTTAGGGCCACAAATGATGATGATGCTGAGCGAGCTGAGTTTTGGCTCGAGAACACCCTTCGAGTATTTGATGAGATGTCGCTGAACCCTGATGAGTGCATTAAGTGTAGTTTCCTTGTTGAGAGACACTGCTTATAATTGGTGGAAAACATTGATATCTGTGGTTTCGAGAGAGAGAATCACATGGGATTTCTTTCAAGTCGATTTTAGAAAGAAGTATATCAGCCAACGCTTCATTGATCAGAGACGTAAGGAGTTTTTAGAGCTGAAACAAGGCCGTTTGTTTGTTGTTGAGTATGAACGAGAATTCGTTCGATTGAGTCAATATGCTAGAGAGTGTTTTTCTACTGAAGCTACTATGTGCAAACATTTTGTAGAGGGATTAAATGAAGACATAAAGTTGTTGGTTGGGATACTAGATATAAATGAATTTGTTGTACTTGTGGAGAGAGCATGCAAAGCTGAGGAACTCAGCAAAGAAAAGAAGAAAGTCGATTCTGAGGCTCAAGATGAAAGAAAAAGATCGATGAATAAATTTTCCCAACCTTCTACAAAGAGATACAGAGATGTAAGCAACCGTACAAATGCTTCGTTTGGACACCCAAGTAGAGATCGTTCGAGACAAAGTACTGGTTTATGAATTCAAGCCCCAAATGAATCTAATATTGATAGAGCCAAAAGTAACAAACCTGAGTGTAGACAGTGTGGAAGAAGACATGTGGGAGAATGTTGGGGCAAATACAACAATAGAGTTTGCTATAAATGTGGATCACGAGATCATTTTATTAGAGACTGCCCAAAGATGACTGAGGAAGAAAATGTTCAGAATGTGAGATCGAATAATGTGACGGCTAGGGGTAGACCAACCAGAAATGTCGGGAACATTAGTGGAAGTCAAAGAGGGACCATTCATACAGCTGTGAGATCAGAGACAAGAGCACTTGCTCGAGCTTATGCTATACGAGCAAGAGAGGAAGAGTCATCCAGACGTCATGACCGGTACTGTAACTCTATTCGATACTGATGTGATCGCATAAATATATCAGGGATCAACCCATTCCTATGTGAGTATGAATTTAGTATTGCATATGACTCTACCTGTTGAGTCTACTGAATTTGGGGTTAGAGTATCGAACCCCTTAGGCAAGTGTGTCTTAGTGGATAAAATATGCAAGAACTGTCCGTTGATTTTCTGGATGTTTGCTTTCTAGCTAATTTGATATTGCTATCATTCGATGAAAGTTGAGTTATGTGATAAAGAATTGCGAAGACTATTTGGCATGTGTGATTGATATAAAGGTATCAAAAAAAAAAAAAAAGAAAGTTAAAGAATCTAATGTGTCGAAAATTATTTTCCAAACGAGGTATAGATATTATGAATTCTTAGTAATGTCTTTCAAACTAATGAATGATCCTGCAGTGCTTATGGATTTGATGAATCAGATATTCAGACCGTATTTGGATAGTTTTGTTGTAGCGTTGTGATAAGACACAATATTTCGAGCATTTGAGAATTTTGTTACAGACATTGCGTGAGAAGCATTTGTATGCTAAGTGTAGTAAATGTGAATTTTGGTTGTGTGAGGTTGGTTTCGGAGCATGTTGTATCAGCTGCGGGAATAAGAGTTGATCTGAGTAAAATCTCTGCTATTATAGGAATTGGAGCCTCCGAGAAATGTATTTGAATTCCGTAGTTTTCTTGGACTAGCAAGATATTATTGACGATTTGTGAAAAGCTTCTCGATGATTGTGACTCCATTGACGAATTTGTTACAGAAAGATGTTAGATTTGAGTGGTCAGAAAAGTGTCAGCAAAGTTTTAAGCCGTTGAAAGTGTTGTTGACGAAAGCGCCAATGTTAGTTCAGCCTGAATCGGACAAAGAAAAATTAAAGTTTACAGTGATGCATTGTTAAATGGTTTGGGCTGTAGGCTAATGCAAGTAGGCAAAATCATTATTATTGCTCCGAGACAGCTAAAGACGCATGAAAAGAACTGCCTGACACACGACCTAGAATTAGCTGCAATTGTGTTTGTGTTAAAAATTTTGGCGCCGCTACTTACTTAGCGAGAAATGTTGTGTTTATACCGATCATAAGAGTTCGAAGTACTTGATGACTCAGTAAGATTTGAACTTGCGACAGAGAAGATGGTTAGAATTATTGAAAGATTACGAACTTATGATAGATTATCACCCGGGTGAAGCTAATATTGTAGATGATGCTTTGAGTCAAAAATCATTATATGCTTTACGAGTTATGAGTACTCAAATAGATCTGTGTGATGATAGTGCAGTTATAGCTGAATTGGAAGTAAAGTCGATGTTTGTACGTTAGATTAGTATTGCTCATAAAAGTGATGACGAAATGATAGCAAAACGAAATTAATATGATTTAAATTTGGATTCAGAGTTTGAGTTGATAATGCTAATTGTTAGAGATTTAGAGATTGACTTTATGTTCCAATGAATTTAGAGATGATTCAGCTAATATTGAATAAAGTTTATAATAATCGTTTGACTGTGCATTCGAAGAGTATGAAAGTGTATAACGATCTGAAACAGTTTTATTGATAGCATGATATGAAAAGAGACATCTCTGACTATGTGTGGAAATGATTAGTTTGTCAGCAATTAAAGCTGAACATCAAGTTTATCTGTTATTATAGACTTTGTGTCAGGATTTTCTTTGTCTCTGGGAAAGAAAGAATGCCATTTTGTGTGATAGTTGATAGATTGGTGAAGATCGCTCATTTCATTCCGATGAGAACAAATTATTCACTTTATTGATTGGGGTATATTACTGAAATGGTGAGAAACGCGAAATTGAAGAGGCTACGTGGGAGTCTGAGAACATTATGGGAGAGCAATATCCACACCTATTCACTGGTAAGATTTTCGGGGACGAAAATCCCTCAGGGGGAGAGTTGTAATAGCCCGGTTTAGACCCTAGTCAGAACAGTGGTTCGAGACCACAAATCCAAGGTCGTAAAAATATTTTAATAATATTTTCTGTGTGAATGAGATGTGACATAGCCTATGTGAAAATTCTATGTGATAATTTGATCGTGTGTTTGCCGAATTAAGAGAAAGGACTTAATTGCATAAAGAGTAAAATGTTTATGTTGATTTATGAGTACTTAAATGTAGTTGGCTTTTTAAGGTGGAGGCCGTATGTTGTTATTGATCCATTTTTATGATAATGGATGTTTAAATGACTTAATAACCTTATTGTACTTTTGTTTTATATGTTTAATAAAAAGGGAAAATAGGTAAAATGTTAAATATTAATAAGTAAATGAAAAAAAAAGATGAATGTATCATCTTTCTTATTGCCGAAAGTTGGAGGAAGAATAAGGGTTTGAAGTTTTGTAATTTTCGGCTAGAATTTGGCTTAATTCAAGGTATGTTTGAGCTCGATTTTTGATAACTTCTACATTTTTGTAATCGTTGCTTTTTCTACTATCAAGCCCATGTTGTAATTTTGTGAATTGATGATGTTTTTGTGATGAGCCATTGATGAATGTGTGAGCTATGTGCTAGATGATAGTGATATATGAATACTTGGTGTTGGATTAACATGTTTTATCTTTGGATTTTTGATGAAATTGAGTATTTTGGGCTAAATTGTGAAAAGTATAAATTGAGGGACTAAAATGTGAAATAAATGGAATGTGTGGGTTTCTATGGACATTAGTAAAATCCGCTAAGCTTGTGCTAGGTGGAATTTCGTAAATTTGATGATTTTGTGAGATAGGGACTAAAGTGTCAAAATGTGAAAATGTGAGGGCTAATTTATAAAATGCCCTAAATATGTGTGTTTGGACTAAAATAATTAAATTGATGATTGAATGGATTGAATTTAAATATGTATAGACTAAGAACGGAGAGGTTCGGATCGAGATCGAGACAAAGACAAAGTGCTCAATTAAATCGATCGTTTTGGTATTTCGACGTCCGAGGTATGTAATATCCTGGATTATGGCTTATGCATTATTGCTAAATTGTGTGAAATAGCATGCTTATGAATATTCTGAATGTGTTCTATGAATTTTGTGATCCTTAGTGTGTAGGTGAATGCCTTAGAAATTATTTAATTTTAAGTCTAAAAGAGGGAGTTAAGCCTGATAGGCCTTAAGAAAATAAATGGGGGAAATTAGACACAAAGATGGGCTTGTCTAAGTGGCTTGGAGGTGCCATTTAAAGCCTCTGTAAGTGACGCCACAAGCAGGTGCAAATGGGCCTAGGTTCGAGTCATAAGGGAAGCAAATAAAAGTTTTTATTTTACTACAAGGAGGAGAGAAAGTGGACGGCACATGGACTCTGGAGGAAGGAACTATAGATTGGGTTGGAGTGTTAAGGATTTGGCTAAGGTGGAGTCAAATAAGGGATCTGATAGTGAGAGGAGGAGTTGGCCGAATGAGGGGCTCCTTGTGTTGGTATATTCAGTTATGTGTAGGGGGATAGGTGCCAAATTTCATTTGTTTCCTCTCTAGTGTTTCTTGCCGAAATTTAGCCCCCCTCTCTTCACTCTTTTCTCATCTTTTCTTTCTTCCATTTTCTTTCCCAAAGCCGAACTTAATAAGTCACTTATCTCCTTTACTTCTTCATCTATCCTTAAAGCCGAAACCTCTCTACTATTGATCACCATTGCCGAATCTTTCAGCCTCTCATCCTCTCTTCTTTTTCGCAAGTCTCAAAAGCCGAGACCTCTTTTCTCTTCAAGCAACAATAGTAGTAAGGGTAAGGATCTATTGTTATCGTTTTAATTCTTTTTCTTGTGGCCGAAATCAAAAGCACTAATCCCATCAAAACTCTTTGGCCGAAACTTTGAAGGGTCTTCCGGGATTTCTCTTGCCACCGATTTCAGGAGGGAGTCTTGCGGGATCTGTAGTGATCAAGGTAAGTCATAGTGGTATTCGGCCAAAGGCCATTCTTATAAGGTTTATGTTTAAGCCGATTCTAACAATGGTTAAGCCTTGGTTAGGGATGGCCGAATGTGTATAGTGCCATAACCTTGTGTTCTTTTGTGTGTAGCCAACATTAAGGGATAGTAAGGAGACTTTCGGGATTTAAAATTGCAAGGTAACCCATGATATTCGGCCAAGGCTAATTTAGTGAATTAGATCTATTTACTATTTATTCAAAAGCCGAAAACTAACCAAATCAATTGATCTAGTGTTAGACGATTCCAAGGGAGAAAGACTACGGAATTTCAGGATTTGATTAATAGTGAAATCGGCAACAAGGTAAGATTTTGGTTGCGATTGTCCTTCGGGATTTAACTAACTAGCCGAATGGCTTTTTTCTAAAGTGTTTAAGGTTGGCCGAATATAGGGATTAAGGGTCTAAAAGCATTAGATCGGGTTTTGGGATTTCAATAAAGCGCTAAGTAAATCAGGTGTGTACCCCACACTAAGCCTTAATTAATTTACGGTTATGTTTTAATAAATATGTTAGTATGAGTATGTTAAGATGTGGCTAAGAGTATCTTGCATTGGTACAAAGTACTCAGGTACGTTTACCCACTCCTACTATGAGTATGACATGATCTATGATGGTACATATGTCATAAATGATAAGAATGTGAAATAAGGCATGATATTGCATGATTTGTTTGACATGGGGCATATGGGTGATGTGTAAAGAGGAAGTGAATTGGTGGTTTTATACCCCAATATCTGAATGTGGTGACTTATGTCACGAATTTGAATATGGTGACTTATGTCACGAAATCTGAATGTGGTGACTTATGTCACAAAATAATTATCTGGTGGCTATGCCACGAATTTCATAAGGGCGATGAGCACGTCGACTGCAGCGACTGCCTTCGATGGTGTGTAGCGGATGGAGGGTCGACTTAGTAGTCCCCACGGTGTGATGGTTGGTACGGGTGATGAGTAGCGGATGGTTATTTAGGTTTGGGTTCGGGTTTGCATCATTAATTATATATGTTATTATGTATGATTTGATCTCACTGAATTTAATTGAGACTTATGTTGGTTGTACACATTGAGTCTGCTTTGACTCACCCTTTGTGGGATTATTTTCAGTGACACTCAAGAATGGACGGCTCTGGTAGGAGCTCAAGTGGTGGCCATGCTCAACTCGAGAATATCTTATTTTTTAAGTATTTTTGGATTTAATTTGGGTTTTGATTTGATGTAATAAGGCCATAGTTTGAACTCGTAAGCATGCATTATTAATTATTTAAGTATGACACGATTTTATTAATTCAAAGTTAAAGTCCATTTTCTTAAGTATAAATATTAAATATTTTAACAAGAATCAACACGGGTTTTAAAATTGAGCCTAACTCAAATCAACTGTTTTCAAAAACACAAAAATTTTAGCAAAGTTTCAAATAAGATTCAATGGTTTTTCCTAGAAGCATGCAGATCCGGTCGTGGCTTGTGGGGCGGATTTGGGGTGTTTCATTTGGCATCGAGCTTGATTCAAAACTCGGCCTTGAGGGCTTTTAGGGCCCAAAACCTTTTCTCTCTTTTGAAAATGGATTTTCTAATAAATAAGTTAGTTTTTTAGCATGGCACCTGAGTCTCCTACCAAGTCCACTGTAAGTACTCCCAACTCTTCTGTGAATTGTATGTGGGAATATATAGGGACGTAGATTAGTGTACTAGGAATTAAATCCTAGGACTAGTTTACCCCAACATGAGAATTACATAAAACTTTAAAGCCTAATTAAACAAACTTGTGTCTAAGTCGTCGAGTTAGGGTGTGGCAACCATTGTGCGCATGTCAGGATTGGTTTTGGGAGCTTGGTATTTAAGCAAATTCTAGTGACTCACCTCCTCTCCACTCGAATCCTACCTGGTCCGTAGTAATGGTTCACCCTAACCAAGAGGACTCAGCCACAGGCTAAACCCAATAACTAAAACCCGAAAGGGACTAGCCATATTTTTATAAAAACCCTAGTTTTAAAAACCACCAAATTATCCCTTTGATGTGTAGGAAAACCATTCTAAAAAAAAAATTCCAAAATAATCTCGATTTACTAAAATGCCCTTGGTTTATAAAATTTCCATACTACCCACAGTTTTTATCAAGATTCTCTTACCTTACAAATATCAAAAAACACTATTTTTACAAATATTAAGATACCCTGATTTGGAACATTTACAAAATTACCCTTGATTTGCAAAATGACCAAATTACCCCTAACCTGTACAAATGACCAAAATACCCTCAGTGAGGAAAATTACCGAAGTACCCTCAAATTAGAAATCTTTAAAAATACCCTTGTTTTGAAAAGTCACCAGGAACAATATTTTGCGAAAAATTATCGAAATGACCCTGGCTTATAAAATTACAAAAATACCCCTAGTGTATAAAATTACCATTTCACTCTTGAAATTTTTTCAGCAAGTATTTTAATTTTGTAAAATATCAACAATCTCTATTTTGCAACATTTTCAAATACCCTAATTTGGAAAATTACCAAAATACCCCTATAGGATAAAATTACGAAAATACCTCTGGGTAGTGGAAAACAACAAACAACGACAACTACAACATTTCTCTGTAATGAATGCAAGTTCATGTATGTGATTGAATGAATGATCTGAGACTATATGTGAATGAATTCAAAAGAACTACCCCTTTAAAAACTATTGAACATAAGACTGTACGTGATAAATCAGTGGAACAAAATTAAGCTATAAAATTCTTTAATCAGATAAACGCAAATTGGAAGTATGAATTCAAGGGGACATGGCCGTAACATGTGAGGCCGTGGTAGAGGCCGAATGACTGTGTCGGAACCCGTTAGATCGGGCCAAGGATTTAAAATGAAATGCCACCACCACCACCAGCCGCTGATGTGGAATATCAGGATCAGACGGGGGATGACGCAGTGTCACAGGCGATGCTGCGGGTCTTGGAAAGGGTGGCTGGAGTAGGTGGAGGCATGGGAGCTCGGAAGTCGGTACCTAAACGACTCTGAGCCAACAGAGTTAAGGTGTTCTGTGGTGTATCTGGTGTGGCACCCAGTACTGCTGAGTATTGGTTGGAGGCGACTGAGCGGATTATGGATGAGCTTGATTTAACTGCAGAGGAAAAACTAAAAGGGTTGGTGTCACTTCTCCGCGATGAGTCATATCAATGGTGACACACGGTTAGGGATGGTGTTACAGCTGGGGAACTCACTTGGGATTATGCTAAGGCGGCATACCAGAAGAAGTATGTTGGTACTCATTACATCGATGCACAGAGGAAGGCATTTCTGGGGATGGTTTAAGGGAACAAGTCCGTAGCGAAGTACGAAGCTAAATTCCTAAGGCTGAGCCGTTATGCTCGAGACATAGTGTCAACTGAGCATGAGCGGTGTGTCCGATTTGAGGACGGGCTGAGGGATGATTTGAGACTGTTGATAGCTCCACAGTAAGAGCGGAAGTTTGTTGTGTTGGTGGAGAAGGCTAAGGTAGCCGAGGGTATCAAGGATTCTGTAAGGCAGAACACCGATCGGAATAGGCAGAAGAGAGGCTTTGGATCTTCATGGTCTTCTAGGAATGAGCAAAAGAGGCCTAAAGTTGATGGGCCGCGAGGTCAGCAGGCTGCTACTAGAGGGCAGTATCGTACTTGTGCCCAGTATAGGAAGATGCACTTAGGAGAGTGTTGGAAGAAAACGGGAGGATGTTTTAAGTGTGGGTCCAAGGACCACATGATTAAGGATTGTCCTATGAGAACCGAAGGGGGGCGACCAGTAAGTCAAGGTTCTAATCAGGCTGGAAGAGGAGGACGATGAGTCTTGGGCGGGGCCGTGGTGCAATGGTAGAGGTGTGTCTTGGTAGAGGACGGGGAACACCGAGCTGAGGTGTTGGTAACACGGAGGTTAGGCAGTCGGGTTTGGTTTATGCGGTTCATCAGAGGGAGGATAAAGACACGACAGACGTCATAACCGGTACGTTCCTTATATCTGGCAAACCTTATGTTACTTTGATTGATGTGGGCTCGACCCATTCCTATGTTGCATGTAGAGTAGTTGAAACTCTAGAAATAGCTTCTGAACTTTCTAATAGGGAGATAACGGTAGTAAGCCCATTAGGCCAAATTGTAGTAGTGAACAAGATATTTCAGAGTGTACCTTTGGAGCTTCAGTGAGCAGTATTTCATGCCGACTTAATGGAATTACCCTTCGGGGAATTTGATCTTATACTTGTCATGGACTGGCTAGTGGAGCATCGGGCTGTGTTAGTGCAGCTAAACAAATGGAGTTAAAGACTCCAGAGGATGAGGTGATAATTATGATAGGAGAAAGAAGGAACTACTTGTCTAACATAGTTTCTGCTTTGAAGGCTGATAGGATGGTACGGAAAGGGTGTAAGGCATTTCTGGCTCTCGTTAGTGCTTTGAATATGAATGAAGGGGGAGTTAGTGGAGTTAGAACGGTAAGGGAGTTTGTGGATTTCTTTTCGGAGGAATTACCAGGAATACCCCCAGATAGGGAAGTGGAGTTCGAAATTGAGTTACTATCGTGCATGACTCCGTGTTAATTGCCCGTCATGTAATGGCACTAAAGGAGTTGGTTGAGCTCAAGGCTCAAATCCAAGAATTGCTAGACCATGGATTTATTCGACCCAGTGTGTCTCCATGGGGAGCACCGGCCTTGTTTGTGAAGAAGAAGGACAGAACTATGCGCATGTGCATAGATTATCGTCAATTGAATAAGCTGACCATCAAGAACGAGTATCCATTACCAAGAATAGATGACTTGTTCGATCAACTTAAGAGGGCCACAGTTTTCTCGAAGATAGATCTAAGGTTTGGATATCATCAGCTTAAGGTAAAGGAGGCTGATATCCATAAGATGGCTTTTCGAACAAGGTACGGGCATTATGAGTTCTTGGTAATGCTGTTCGGATTGACAAATACCCCAGCCACGTTTATGGACATGATAAACCGGGTTTTTCAGCCCTATCTAGATTGATTTGTTGTTGTGTTCATAGACGATATCTTGGTGTATTCGAAGTTTGAGGACGAACATGATGAGCACCTCCGAGTTGTGTTGCAAGTGTTAAGGGAGAAGAAGCTCTACACCAAATTCAGCAAGTGTGAATTTTGGCTTAAGGAGGTTACGTTTCTAGGACATGTGGTGTCTGCTGAAGGAATAAGGGTAGATCCTTGGAAGATTGAGGCAGTATTGGATTGGAAACCACCCAAGTCTGTGGCTGAGATTCGTAGCTTTTTGGGATTGGCAGGCTATTATAGAAGGTTTATAGAGGGGTTCTCATCAATAGCCGCGCCTCTGACAAAGTTGTTGAGAAAGGAAATGCCTTTCGTATGGATCAATAAGTAACAGGAGAGCTTTGAGAAGCTTAAGAGGGTCATGATCGAAGCTCCAGTTTTGATTCGGCCTGAGGTAGGGAAGGATTTTGTAGTGTACTGTGATGCTTCCCATACAGGATTGGGAGGTTTCCTTATGCAAGATGGGAAAGTAGTCGCTTATGCATCTCGACAACTAAGGCCACACGAGGTTAACTACCCGATGCATGACTTAGAATTGGCGGCAGTGGTCTTTTCTCTTAAAGTGTGGAGGCATTACTTATATGGAGAAAAGTCAGTAATCTACATGGACCACAAAAGCTTGAAGTATCTGCTGACTCAGAAGGAGTTGAATCTGAGACAGCGAAGGTGGGTGGAATTATTGAAAGACTACGATTGTTCCATAGAGTATCACCCGGGCAAGGCAAATGTGGTGGCAGATGCCCTAAGTTAAAAAGTTGTATCGAATCTGAGGGTGATGTTCGCACATCTAAGCTTGTATGACGATGGAAGTCTGCTGGTAGAATTGCAAGTCAAACCGACATGGTTGAGTGAGGTGAAGGAAAGTCGGTTAATGGATGAAGATCTAAAGGTTAAGTTATGGCAAGTACAGAATGAAGAGTTGGAAGATTATGGTATTAATGATGAGGGAGTATTGTGCTTCAAGGGTAAGGTCTGTATGCCGAAGAATGAAGAACTTAGGCAGAGAATTCTTTGGGAATCGTATAGTAGCCCTTATGCTATGCATCTTGGAGGCAGTAAGATGTATAAGGATCTAAGGGAACAGTTTTGGTGGCCTGGTCTTAAGCGGGAAGTGACTGAATTTGTTGGCAAGTGCTTAACGTGTCAGCAAGTTAAGGCTGAACACCAAGTTCCGTTAGGATTGCTTCAGCTGATTAAGATTTCGCAGTGGAAGTGGGAGAGAATTACCATGGACTTCATTAGTGGGCTTCCCCTTACGCCTACTAAGAAGGACTCGGTATGGGTGATAGTGGATCGGCTGACGAAGTCCGCACATTTTATTCCAGTGCGGGTTGACTATTCTCTACAAAAGCTAGCAAGATTGTATGTAGCGGAGATTGTACGGTTGCACGGAGTGCCGGTGTCGATTATCTTGGATAAGGATCCAAGGTTTATGTCTCAATTTTGGAAAGCTCTACATCAGGCTTTAGGCACCAAATTGGATTTCAGCACGGCTTTTCACCCATAGTCTAACGGGCAGTCTGAAAGAGTAATACAAGTGTTGGAGGATATGCTGAGGGGCTGTGTGATAGACTTCAGAGGAAGTTGGGAAGAGTATTTGCCTTTAGCAGAGTTTGCGTACAACAACAACTATCAAGCCAGCATTCGGATGGCACCATATGAAGCGTTGTATGGACGAAAGTGTCGCACTCCTACGTGTTGGATAGAATTAGGGGAAAGTAGAGTTTTGGGTCCAGAGATGGTGGCAGAGTCTGAATAAAAGGTTAAGGTAATTCAGGCACGATTGAAGGAAGCATCTGATAGGCAAAAGTCGTATGCAGATCTCAGACGGAAGGAAATAAAATTTGATGTGGGGGATCAAGTGTTTCTAAAAGTCTTGCCTTGGAAGAAGGTGATGAGATTTGGTCGCAAAGGGAAGTTGAGTCCAAGGTTTGTAGGACCTTATCAGGTATTGAAGCGGGTTGGACCAGTGGCATACCAGTTAGAGTTGCCATCGGAGTTGAAGCAGATGCACGACATATATATTCCATGTTTCCATACTACGTCGTTATCGATCGGATCTGTCTCACGCAGTACCGGTTGAAGAGGTGGAGCTAAGGCCAGATTTGTCCTACGAGGAGGAGCCGATTCAGATTTTGGAACAAAATGTGAAAGTGTTATGGAGGAAGTTAGTTCCACTAGTCAAGGTTTTATGGCGTAATCATGAAGTAGAAGAATCTTCGTGGGAGCCAGAAGAAGCAATGCAATAGTAATACCCTCACTTATTTCAGCCACGTAATTTCGAGGATGAAATTATTTTAAGGGGGTAGAACTGTAATATCCTGGATTATGGCTTATGTATTATTGCTAAATTGTGTGAAATAGCATGCTTATGAATATTTTGAATGTGTTCTATAAATTTTGTGAACCTTAGTGTGTAGGTGAATGCCTTATAAATTATTTAATTTTAAGTCTAAAAGAGGGAGTTAAGCCTGATAGGCCTTAAGAAAATAAATGGGGGAAATTAGACACAAAGATGGGCTTGTCTAAGTGGCTTGGAAGCGCCACTTAAATCCTCTGTAAGTGACGCCACAAGCAGGTGCAAATGGGCCTAGGTTCGAGTCACAAGGAAGCAAATAAAAGTTTTTATTTTGCTACAAGGAGGAGAGGAAGTGGACGGCACATGGACTCTGGAGGAAGGAAGTATAGATTGGATTGGAGTGTTAAGGATTTGGCTAAGGTGGAGTGAAATAAGGGATCTGATAGTGAGAGGAGGAGTTGGCTGAATGAGGGGCTCCTTGTGTTGGTATATTATGTTATGTGTAGGGGGATAGGTGCCGAATTTCATTTGTTTCCTCTCTAGTGTTTCTTGCCGAAATTTAGCCCCCTCTCTTCACTCTTTTCTCATCTTTTCTTTCTTCCATTTTCTTTCCCAAAGTCGAACCTAATAAGTCACTTATCTCCTTTACTTCTTCATCTCTCCTTAAAGCCGAAACCTCTCTACTATTGTTCACCATTTCTGAATCTTTCAGCCTCTCATCCTCTCTTCTTTTTCGCAAGTCTCAAAAACCGAGATCTCTTTTCTCTTCAAGCGACAATAGTAGTAAGGGTAAGGATCTATTGTTATTGTTTTAATTCTTTTTCTTGTGGCCGAAATCAAAAGCACTAATCCCATCAGAACTCTTTGGCCGAAACTTTGAAGGGTCTTCTGGGATTTCTCTTGCCGCCGATTTCAGGAGGGAGTCTTGCGGGATCTGCAGTGATCAAGGTAAGTCATAGTGGTATTCGGCCAAAGGCCATTCTTATAAGGCTTATGTTTAAGCCGATTCTAACAATGGTTAAGCCTTGGTTAGGGATGGCCGAATGTGTATAGTGCCATAACCTTGTGTTCTTTTGTGTGTAGCTAACGTTAAGGGACAGTAAGGAGACTTTCGGGATTTAAAATTGCAAGGTAAGTACCTATGATATTCGGCCAAGGCTAATTTAGTGAATTAGATCTATTTACTATTTATTCAAAAGCCGAACACTAACCAAATCAATTGGTCTAGTGTTAGCCGATTCTAAGGGAGACTACGAAATTTCAGGATTTGATTACTAGTGAAATTGGCAACAAGGTAAGATTTTGGTTGCGATTGTCCTTCGGGATTTAACTAACTAGCCGAATGGCTTTTTGCTAAAGTGTTTAAGGTTGGCCGAATATATGGATTAAGGGTCTAAAAGCATTAGATCGGGTTTTCGGGATTTCAATAAAGCACTAAGTAAATCAGGTGTGTACCCCACACTAAGCCTTAATTAATTTACGGTTATGTTTTAATAAATATGTTACTATGAATATGTTAAGATGTGGCTAAGAGTATCTTGCATTGGTACAAAGTACTCAGGTACGTTTACCCACTCCTCCTATGAGTATGACATGATCTATGATGGCACATATGTCATAAATGATAAGAATGTGAAATAAGGCATGATATTGCATGATTTGTATGACATGGGGCATATGGGTGATGTGTAAAGGGGAAGTGAATTGGTGGTTTTATACCCCAATATCTGAATGTGGTGACTTATGTCACGAATTTGAATGTGGTGACTTATGTCACGAAATCTGAATGTGGTGACTTATGTCACAAAATAATTATCTGGTGGCTATGCCACGAATTTCATAAGGGCGATGAGCACGTCGACTGCAGTGACTGCCTTCGATGGTGTGTAGCGGATGGAGGGTCGACTTAGTAGTCCCCACGGTGTGATGGTTGGTACGAATGATGTGTAGCGGATGGTTATTTAGGTTTGGGTTCGGGTTTGCATCATTAATTATATATGTTATTATGTATGATTTGATCTGCCTGAATTTAATTGAGACTTATGTTGGTTGTACACATTGAGTCTGTTTGACTCACCCCTTTGTGGGATTATTTTTCAGGTGACACTCAGTAATGAGCCGGGTCAGTAGGAGCTCAAGTGGTGGCCATGATCAACTCAGAGAATATCTTATTTTTTTTAAGTATTTTGGATTTAATTTGGGTTTTGATTTGATGTAATAAGGCCATAGCTTGAACTAGTAAGCATGCATTATTAATTATTTAAGTATGACACAATTTTTATTAATTCAAAGTTAAAGTCCATTTTTCTTAAGTATAAATATTAAATGTTTTAACACCGAATCAACATGGGTTTTAAAATTCGAGCCCAACTCAAGTCAACTATTTTCAAAAACATGAAAAATTTTAGCAAAGTTTCAAATAAGATTCGAATGGTTTTTCCTAGAAGCATGCCAGATCCGGTCAGGGCTTGTGGGCCGGGTTTGGGGTGTTTCAAGGTTAAGTTCGGATATAATATGTGTACTTAGCTGTGTTTAAATGTTGTGAAACAAATGGTTATGATATTATTGATTTATAAATGTTAAGTGAGAAATGAATCTATGTGGTACTAAGTGTGCGCATTTGGGAGGGTAACCGAGAAGATTAGCACTCTGTGTGCGAAATAATAAAAGTTTTGGCTTTGTGATTGGTATTGTGTGTGTGATATCAAATCGAGTTCGATTTTGTATTAAGGCATTGAGTGTGCAATTATAAGAAATGAATAGCACTGTGTGTGCAATGATATGAAAGCTTTGGCTTATTGAATTGGCACTGTGTGTGCAAGTGTCCGTTTATAATTAACGACTAGCACTGTGTGTGCGAAACAATAAATGCTACGGCTTTAATGAATAGCACTGTGTGTGTGAAACGATAGAAGTTTTGGCTCATCGAAATGGCACTGTGTGTGCGTTATCGATATAAGTTCTATTTAACATATCGGCACTAAGAGTGCGATGACAAATAGGTTTCGGTTATGAAATTGGTATTAAGTGTGCAAATTCATTTGAGTAATAGCAAAGGTTGAAATAGAGGTAAAATCAAGGAATTGAGTTGTATGAATGGTGAGTAATTACGTGTTGATCAAGGTATGTTTGAATCTATGTGGTTGATGATAGATTTAAGAGTTGAATGAATAGTTATTTAAGCATGTGGTTGAGAGTGATATTGTGCTTAGTTGCGTCATTATCTATGTGATGGTTGGATAGTATGATTAGTGATTAACTAAGTGTTGGCAAGGTAAGTATGATACCTATGTGATTGGTGAAATTTGAAGTGAAAGAATGGAATGCTATGTGAGTATTGAATAAAGTTGAACTTGTGTACCATTGATAAAATATCTATGTGATGGTTAAATGTATATATTGACTTGGTTCATTGAGTATTGAATAATGTTGAACTTGTGTACCATTGATAAAATATCTATGTGATGGTTAAATGTATATATTGACTTGGTTCATTGAGTTAATTGATTTATAATTCGAACTTACTAAGCTTTGGAAAGATTACTGTGTGATTTGTTTCTCTGCCTTGCAGTGTCAGTAAAGCTAGCTCAGATCTGGGATCGCCAGCTTCTCAATCACACTATCGGCATTCCATTTTGGTACTCTTGAAAAGATGTATATAGCTGGAATATGGCATGTATAGGCTAGTTAATTGAATCAAGTTTGAGATTTGTAATTAGCCATGAGATGTGGCTAGATATGTGATAGGTTTGGCATGAATGAATGTGATATGTGTGATGCATCTTTGGCATGATTTGTCGATTGATAAAATTTCTATCAAGTAGTAACTTTGTGTTGATAAATGCTATTAGAGGTTAGTGAAATTGGGAATGAATTATGCTTGTGGTAGAATAAGTATTAGTATTGAATTTAGTAAATAGAGTTGAAATTGAATGCATGAGTGGAATGACAATATTGGTATGTTTATGGTGATAATATTAGCATGAGATGTTTAGGTTATATGGCTTGTAGGTTGGACCCTTATGGGTGGCATTTTGAATTTGCAAAGTGGCCTATAATGTCACACGATTGAGGCACACGGGCGTGCCTAAGACCGTGTGTAAATTGGCAGAATGTGGCTTAAATTATACACGGTCTTGGCACGGGCGTGCCTTCAGGTCGTGCGAGAAATGGCAATATAGGTGTAACAGCCCGATTTTCATGTTATGTTATGTGTTATAACATGATTATAAGGGTGCATAATAATTTTGGTGCCTTAATTTTAGCAATTTCTAGCTAAATTGTGAAAAAGGACTAAATCGCATAAAGTGTGAAAGTTCTATTTTATTTGCTAGAGGTGCCAAATAGCTATGAATTATAAGTTGGAGGTCCCAAATATGCAAATTGCCCTTATTTAAGTGAGTTGGCTGGCCATACTAAAGCATAGGGGACAAGAGCATTTATTATGTTAAAAAGTTAATGGTATTAGTTGGGAAAATAAATAGAATAAGATGATATAATAAAAAGCTATCATCTTTTTCATTTATTCTACTGCTCCACCGAAAATATCCACCATAGAAGGTCTTTGGGAGCTTGAAATTTCAGCAGCTTATTTTCTCTTCAAGTAAGTCCTTCTGATGCTCTTTCTTGATGAAAATTGCATTTTTTTGGAGTCCCCAAAGCTTAAGCTAGCTAATGGGAGGATTAATTTACAATATGGTAGAAAGTCTAAGGACTTGCCATGAGAGATTTAATGCTGATTACTGAATTTTTATGGCAAAAAATGACTTCTAGAAAGATGAGAAACAACTTTTGTGAAAGGTGTTGCCATGAAAACACCTATTTGGGATTAAAATGCAAAAGTTGTAAATTGTTCATTAAGACATAAAATAGTTGGAATTGTGGATAGATGTAAGAGGATTAAATGTTCATCTAGACTTTATTAACAAGAAAATGTGAATAAAATTTATTTACGAGCCTAGGGGCAAAATTGTAATTTTGCCAAAGTGTTGGGGCAAAATAGTCATTTTGCCTAAATTGTAGATTAAGGTATTTTATGGTTATTAAATGAATAAATCAGTAAATTTCATTATTCTAGATCAAGGAAAGTGAGTTTCGGACCTAGAACGGATGCAAAGAGAAATGTAGGCTAATAGCCATTTTCGGCTATTTCGACAATGAAGTAAGTTCACATGCAATTATTGAAATTATGTATGAGTTCATGTAAGTATTTTGATGTTGTATGGAATGTATATTCACTCTATGGATGTATGAAATACCCTTGGATGAAATGCATGAAGAATGTTGAGATGATAGTTAAAGTCTCGTATAAGGCCATATTGGATTATGGCCTCGATATAAGGATTCGTATAAGACCGTGTCAAGGACATGGCATCGATATGTTAATTCAAGTAAGACCCTATCGGGGTATGATTTCTATGTGATTTCATGAGTATGAGACTCAAGAGAGTTATTTTATAACCTAAGTATTTCAAAGTATATGTTGAAGTAAAGAAAGTATGCGGTTGAGCTACGAACGGCACAAGTATGTATTAGAATTGAATTGAGACGATTTCAATTTATATATATATGATGAACTCCTATTGGGATATGGGAAATTAATGCACTTTGTTGCATGAGTTAGATGTATTGTTATATTGTGGGAATGCGAATAAATATCGTGGAGAAGTTAAGCAAGAGTAGTAATGAGAGGGTGTTCTCGGATGAACAATTGAATTAAAGTATTACATGTGGATAACTATTTATGAATGTATGATAACGGTGGACTAAGTGCGAAACCACCAAAAGATGAGTAGTTTATTAAAAAGACCTGATGTGATGTTTTATATGATTACATGATAATCAGTGCAAGAATGGATTCTTTTGTAAACAAGCAATTAGCTCGTGGTACGGTAAGAGATAAAATGAGTAAGCTTCTAGAGTGGTTAAGTAAGCAACCTTGAGTTAATGGGAATGACCCAGTATAATCTCTTGTGGTTATCTATATTTAATGAATATTAATATTTGCCAGATTATGTAGATGAACTTACTAAGCATTAGTGCTTACTCCTTTCCTTTTTTCATCCCTTATAGATTATGTGGACTAATACGGGTTGGAGGCCGCTGGAGATGTTTTCACACTATCGAGCAGACATTCGATTTGAGGTATCAAGTCCTTATGAGTCATGGCATGTATAGGACTAGAATTTAAGGTTGATTAAGTTATTATTAAAGTGCCAAACTATGTTGGCCAAAAAAAGTTTGTAGTTTAATTGTGTATAGCCGTTGATGATGGCTAAGTTGTTGTAATTGTCTGGTAGTAACACTTTATTTTCATGAATCAAATGTATAAATTCATGTGTTTTAGTCGTTGATTTGAGACTTTGTTGAATTAGTATATTAACGTATGAAATGTAGGATGGAAAAGGGCTTGGTATATAGCCTCTAAGTGTCCACACGGTTAGACACACGGGCGTGTGTCTGGGCCGTGCGAACCCTACACCTTATGATTACTTTTTAGAATAGGCCACGGTGAATCACATGGCCGTGTGCATGAGCCGTGTAAGACCCACGGCTTGGGCATGGGCGTGTGCTCAGGCTATGTCAAATAAGTTAGTAGCTCCACACGGTCGGAGGACATGGGCGTGTCAAGGCCGTGTCAGATAAGTCAGTAGATCCTCACGGATGGGAAACATAGGCGTGTTTGGGGGTGCACGCGCGTGCCCCAAACCACACGGGCGTGTAACCTCTGAGTTTGTGAAAGGATTTTTGATAAGTTCTGAAAGTCCGAACAAGTGTTTAAGGCTTCGTATGACCATGATACATATGTCTAGACCAAGAAAGAAAGGTTTTAAATCGAAACGAAATTTTATAGCCAGTAAGTACTTATTTAAGTGAGTTCAAGCATGGTAATGTCTCGCATCCAGTCTTAGCATTGGACTTGGGTACGGGGTGTTACATTTAGTGGTATCAGAGCTATGGTTTAGTCGGTTCTAGGACTAACCTAGCGAGAGTAAGAGTCTAGCTATACATGCCATTTGTGGATCGTGATAGTGTGATGTCTCCCGGCCTTAACGAATTTGTTTTATTAAGAAATTGAGAATCCCACTCGAGTTAAATTCAGTAAGTTGTATGATTTCTAAGCTTTATGATTTCTATCATTGAATTGCTTAGTATAATGTACATTGTCATCATGAAATGTTTAATGTTTTGCTGAATAAAGAAATCAATGAGATTAATTATGAGCAAGTCCCGATTGAATAAGAATTACCTAGGATACTCGATCCATCACATGAGACAAGAAGAGGCCTTTCATGTAAGACCAAGGCAAGCTTGGCATTGAACAGATATTTCATGTAAGTCCAAGGCAAGCTTGGCATTGAACAGATATTTCATGTAAGACCAAGGCAAGCTTGGCATTGAACAGATATTTCATGTAAGACCAAGGCAAGCTTGGCATTGAACAGATATTTCATGTAAGTCCAAGGCAAGCTTGGCATTGAACAAATATTTCATGTAAGACCAAGGCAAGCTTGGCATTGAACAGATATTTCATGTAAGTCCAATTCAAGCTTGGTATTGAACAGATATTTCATGTAAGTCCAATGCAAGCTTGGCATTGAATAGATATTTCATGTTAGACCAAGGCAAGCTTGGCATTGATTCAAGAAGAGACCTTTCATGTAAGTCCATGCCTAGAGTATGGCTTTGGCATCAAGTTCATGGCAAGAGATTTAGTATCCTCGGTAATTCATAAAAATTCATCAGGAAAATGAGTAAAGTTAAAATGAGATAGCAAGAAAGGTAGTAGTAAAGCTAATATTATGTTATGCTAGTTAAGAATGACTGACAAGTATAATTCATGTTATGAATGATGATGCTGAGATTATGCTTATATTAGTAAAGCATACTAATCTTTGTGATCAAGTGTTACAGGTACCCTGTTTACCTTATAGACATGAGAATAGTAAGCACCATGATGTATGTGAGAAGCAGTAAGAGCAAGAAACCACCCATATTGTGGTATGAAAGCTAAAATTTGGAAGTTTGACTAAGCAGAATACAGGAGATGAGTACAGACGTTCGACGATGAAAAGATGAATAAGACCATGGTTGGACCATGGCAATGAGAGAGCCAGTGTAAGACCATATTTGGGATATGGCATCGGCATCGACATGAGTTCGATGTGAGACCATACCAAGGGTATGACATTGGTATTGGTACGAGATTTTGTGTAAGACCGTAGCGAGGCTATGGCATCATGATGACATGTAAGGAAATAGTTGGACCGTGATGTAGTGATATGAGTAAGACCATAGTTGGACTATGGCAATCAAGTAAACGACGTACTCAAATCCGTAAGACATTCTTTATTTGATAAGTGACAGTAAAAAAAAAGTAGAGTTAAATGTTGATTACTCAAGTAGGCAGTAATGTAGAACCTGACTAAGTGAAGACATTATTCTAATGTATTTGTGATAGAAACAATTGTAGCGTGATAAATGTGAAAACTCACTTGAGATGAGTTGTATGACTACGATGATATTTTATTGATGATGAATAGTAAATCACATACGTGTAGTCACGAGAGTCAAGTTAAGAGGCTCTATGATCTCACCCTCCTTACTACTGCTGAATTATGATGAGATGTTATGAGAGTCAAATTGAGTAAGTTAGTATGTGATTAATGCAGTATTTATGTTAGCATTTTGAAAATGCTTTGTGTCACAAGTACATGATACTCTACTAGGTAGAGAAATTGTTGTTGAACATGAGGCTGAAGTCCTAGGGGACTAGAATAAAAAGGCTATCATTGAAATATGAATTAGATAAGGTCCCGTATAAGACCATGTTCTAAGCATGGCCTCGGCACCAAGCTATGATTTTGTAAAAGACCATATTTGTAATATGGCACCGTTAATGAACATGAGAATCGTGTAAGACCATATTCAGAATATGGCATTGATACTTTATGTGAAAGCCTATATAAGACTTTATTCGGGTTATGGCATTGGCATTTAAAGGTAACTTCATATAAGACCACCTTGGGGATGTGACATTGGTTTGGTACCTATATGAATGACGATGACTATGCATTATTGAGTATCCCTAAGTGATCTTTAGGATGGATAGATGAGTTTAGAAGTAGAAAAAAAAGATTTGTACTAAGGACATGTGAATGAATGAATATAGGCACTCGTAAATGAGTCGCAAGAAATGAGTACAGAGTGTGGCATGATATGTGCTTAATAGAGGCAGTTGTAAGTGGGTATGCCTAAATGATTTGACGATTGTGTTGATTATGCATTGTTAAGGGCAAAGAAAAAGTTAGCCTAGGCTATTTGACTCAAGTGAGTAGAAAGCCTGAGATGTATTTTAATCGAGATCTTCTTAAATTGATGTTTATTAATGAAAGGAATGGTTAAGGAGCTTGAGGACGAAATGGTTAAAGAAACCATGTTTGAACGATGAGAGTGTTCAATTATAATAACCATAGTTGTATGGGTCATAATGATCTCCTTAAGTACTAAGTGTTAATGTCTTTTGCCTCTTACTGGCGATGTAGTTGTTTATCTCATGAATCGAGATTGTGTGAGAATGTTAGCCAATTACGAATCTAGACCAAAGATTGTTGGTTTAGTAGTTGCAATAGACATTTCTTTATATCCTTGTAACCCTGTACGGGTACTTTGAGGAGGAAACCCGTGATGATTTTAGTATAAGAAATGAAATCATAAGTTTCATGTTGTATGATGGGTTTTGAGTAGCTAGATAGAGTTGATAAATTATATCGAGATATCATTAATGTTGTGAGGTGTGATGCTAGTAAAGGTTTTAGACTAGCACAGTAAAAGAAACTCAGATAGAGTGTGCTTAAGATAGATTTTCAGTATGGAGAAAAGAGTAGATTAATGTTTTGAGACATGATTCAAGTTCTGTGTATATTTGCGCATGAATCAGTAAAGAGAATAAAATTTTGTGTGCATGTGAGTAGGGAGCATGATACAAGGATGTGTTCATTGAAATGTTCAAACCGTGATGGTTGAGTTGAAAGCTATAGAAAGGACTACTAATTGAAAGTTTTAGTATTAAGTTTAGTCTAAATTGAGAAAAAGAGTTGATAGTTTGGTAATCCCTAGACAATCTCTTTCGTACTTGTATGAGAATTAGATGGGTTGTAGTGAAATATGGGAAAATCAATGAGTACTTTTTGAAAATTTTCATGAATGAGACCATCTTATGATACTGAGATAGTGGGAACGACTTGAACTATTACCATAGTGGGTATAGTTATTATAATACTTCACAGATGGTAGTCATTATACAGGTGATTAAAGGAAAGCTTCATGTTAAAAAATGTGAGTTAGCTAGTCGATGATATCATAATTTCAGTGAGATTAATGTCAATAGCAAGTTTTCTTTTCAGAACAGAAGAGTTCAGGAGTGAGATAGCAAATGGTATTTTCGAATAAGCTCCGGGTTAGTTTATTTCAAGATGGTAAAATATAGGTTGCATAAGTTTTCTATTGTTGAGATTTCCTCGAAATAGAACTAGAATGATGATGAATCCAGAACTTATACAAAAGTTTTGGCATGAGATTTAGTAGTAGCATATCTACTAATGTAAGAATAAGGAAAACCAGTTATGTGCATAAATGTTTGACAACAGGGTGCCTTTCATGATATGAATGAGGTTATGGTCAAAAGTAGTAGACCACAAAATGCTAAGTTTTCAAAGTGTTCAAGTCAAGATTATTATAGCTGGTGGATGCTTTAAGGAGAAAGTGAGGTAAAACTTTATAGATTTTAAATTTGGTTTGACAAAATTCCCAAGGATGGGAAAGGACATTCAAATTGTAGTGAATCAGTCAGTAAAGATCTGAATGATCATTAGGACGTGTCCAGAGTTTCAAATTTGGTGGATCACTGAATTTAGTACATACCCAGAAGGAGAATAACTCAAGTCTCAAGTTATGTTTCGACTTTCTGTATCGCAGCTTAAGAGTTGTTGGCAAAAGAATATTGGTAGCAACTCCAGCTGATTAGATTTTCGGGGACGAAAATCCCTAAGGGGGAGAATTTTAACAGCCTGATTTAAGGGCTAGTCAGAACAGTGATCTCAAAATCAGCAAATCGAGGTTATAGAAAATTATTTTCATGTTATGTTATGTGTTATAACATGATTAGAAGGGTGCATACAAATTTTGGTGCCTTAATTTTAGCAATTTCTAGCTAATTTGTGAAAAAAGGGCTAAATCGCATAAAGTGCAAAAGTTCTATTTTATTTGCTAGAGGTGCAAAATAGCTATGAATTATAAGTTGGAGATTCCAAATGTGCAAATTGCCCTTATTTAAGTGAGTTGGCCGGCAATACTAAAGCATAGGGGACAAGAGCATTTATTATGTTAAAAAGTTAGTGGTATTAATTGGGAAAATAAATAAAATAAGATGATATAATAAAAAGCTATCATCTTTTTCATTTATTCTCCTTGTCCATCGAAAGTATCAGACATAGAAGGGATTTAGGAGCTTGAAATTTCAGCAGCTTATTTTCTCTTCAAGTAAGTCCTTCTGATGCTCTTTCTTGATGAAAATTGTATTTTTAGAGT
Organism: Gossypium rotundifolium; assembly: GCA_025506655.1. Taxonomy (NCBI): domain Eukaryota; kingdom Viridiplantae; phylum Streptophyta; class Magnoliopsida; order Malvales; family Malvaceae; genus Gossypium; species Gossypium rotundifolium. Next base: position 177,437,601 of record CP106724.1, read on the forward strand.
CCCCAAAGCTTAAGCTAGCTAATGGGGGGATTAATTTGCAATATGGTAGAAAGTCTAAGGACTTTCCATGAGAGATTTATTGCTGATTACTGAGTTTTTATGGAAGAAAATGAATGCTAGAAGGATGAGAAACAACTTTTGTGAAAGGTGTTGCCATGAAAACACCTATTTGGGACTAAAATGCAAAAGTTGTAAATTATTCATTAAGGCATGAAATAGTTGGAATTTTGGATATATGTAAGAGGATTAAATGTTCATCTAGGCTTGATTAACAAGAAAATGTGATAAAAATTTATTTACGAGCCTAAGGGCAAAATCATAATTTTGCCAAAGTGTAGGGGAAAAATAGTCATTTTGCCTAAATTGTAGATTAAGATATTTTATGGTTATTAAATGAATAAATCAGTAAATTTCATTGTTCTAGATCAAGGAAAGTGAGTTTCAGACCTAGAACGGATGAAAGAGAAATGTGGGCTAATAGTCATTTTTGGCTATTTCGACAATGAGGTAAGTTCACATGCAATTATTGAAATTATGTATGAGTTCATGCAAGTATTTTGATGTTGTATGGAATGTATATTCACTCTATGGATGTATGAAATACCCTTGGATGAAATGCATGAAGAATGTTGAGATGATAGTTAAAGTCTCGTATAAGACCATATTGGATTATGGCCTCGATGTAAGGATTCGTATAAGACCATGTCAAGGACATGGCATCGATATGTTAATTTAAGTAAGACCCTATCGGGGTATGATTTCTATGTGATTTCATGAGTATGAGACTCAAGAGAGTTATTTTATAACTTGAGTATTTCAGAGTATATGTTGAAGTAAAGAAAGTATGCGGTTGAGCTACGAAAGGCACAAGTATGTATTAGAATTGAATTGAGACGATTTCAATTTATATATATATGATGAACTCCTATTGGGATATGGGAAATTAATGCACTTTGTTGCATGAGTTAGATGTATTGTTATATTGTGGGAATGCGAATAAATATCGTGGAGAAGTTAAGCAAGAGTAGTAATGAGAGGGTGTTCTCGGATGAACAATTGAATTAAAGTATTACATGTGGATGACTATTTATGAATGTATGATAACAGTGGACTAAGTGCGAAACCACTGAAAGATGAGTAGTTTATTAAAAAGAACTTGATGTGATGCTTTATATGATTACATGATAATCAGTGCAGGAATGAATTCTTTTGTAAACGAGCAATTAGCTCGTGGTACGGTAAGAGATAAAATGAGTAAGCTTCTAGAGTGGTTGAGTAAGCAACCTTGAGTTAATGGGAATGACCCAGTATAATCTCTTGTGGTTATCTATATTTAATGAATATTAATATTTTCCAGATTATGTAGATGAACTTACTAAGCATTAGTGCTTACTCCTTTCTTTTTTTTCATCCCTTATAGATTATATAGACTAATACGGGTTGGAGGCCGCTGGAGATGTTTTCACACTATCGAGCAGACATTCGATTTGAGGTATCAAGTCCTTATGAGGCATGGCATGTATAGGACTAGAATTTAAGGTTGATTAAGTTATTGTTAAAGTGCCAAACTATGTTGGCCAAAAAAGGTTTGTAGTTTAATTGTGTATAGCTGTTGGTGATGGATAAGTTGTTGTAATTTTCTGGTAGTAACACTTTATTTTCATGAATCAAATGTATAAATTCATGTGTTTTAGTCATTGATTTGAGACTTTATTAAATTAGTATATTAACGTATGAAATGTAGGATGGAAAAGGGCTTGGTATATAGCCTCTAAGTGTCCATACGGTTAGACACACGGACGTGTGTCTAGGCCGTGCGAACCCTGCACCTTATGATTACTTGTTAGAATAGGCCACGGGTGAATCACATAGCCGTGTGCATGAGCCGTGTAAGACCCACGGCTTGGGCATGGGCATGTGCTCAGGCTGTGTCAAATAAGTCAGTAGCTCCACAAAGTCGGAGGACATGGGCGTGTCAAGGCCGTGTCAGATAAGTCAGTAGATCCCTATGGATGGGAAACATGGGTGTGTTTGGGGGTGCACGGGCGTGCCCCAAACCACACTAGTGTGTAACCTCTGATTTTGTGAGAGGATTTTTGATAAGTTTTGAAAGTCTGAACAGGTGTTTAACGCCTTGTATGACCATGATACGTATGTCTAGACCAAGAAAGAAAGGTTTTAAATCGAAACGAAATTTTATAGCCAATAAGTACTTATTTAAGTAAGTTCAAGCATGTTAATGTCTCGCATCTAGTCTTAGCATCAAACTTGGGTACAGGGTGTTACAATAGGACCACAGACAGGACACACGGGGTGTCTGGAAACCGTGGAGGACACACGGTCCCCTCCCACGAGCATGTTCAGCAGCCTTGTTGATTTTAGCAGTATACTACCACGGGTAGGACACACGGGAGTGTCAAGTAGCTATGGGTGAGGCACGGCCTACCCCTACGGCCGTGTGTCCCCTGTATTTTAGAAAAGTTTCAAATTTTTGTGAAATTTTATACGTGTTCCGATTTAGTCCCGACTCGGTTTATAAGCATTCTTAGAGTCTCGATGACTCATTTAAGGGACACTATGATTGTATATGAATGTGTTTGATGATGATTGACTTTGTGTCGTGAATGCGATGGAAAATGTTCCTATTATTCGGTAATGCCTCTAAACCCTATTCCGGCGACGGTCTCGGGTTAGGGGTGTTACATTTCTCGTGGGATGATCAAAGTAGCCAAAGACCAGAACTTCCTCTAGATTTTCAACAACCACCTCACCAATAGGAAGAGGAGTCGAACATTGAAGAGATGCTGAAAAAATTCATGGCAGCCATAGATACCCGTCTCCAAGACACTGAGACCACCCTTAAGAATCAACAAACATCGATTCAAGGGATCAAGAACCAAGTTGGTGAACTTACTAAGTCAGTTGGGGAAATTACTAAGTCAGTTGGACAACTTGCTAAGCTGATCTCAGAACTACCCCAATGAAGCTTGCCAAGCAATACTGAAACTAACCCGAGAGAGCAAAATCAAGCCATTTACGATAGTGAAGGGTTAGAAGTACCAAACCCAAGGGAAAAACCTATGGTAAGTGAAAGTAAGGTTAAGATGTGCCATGATATACCAAAATCGGCAATTACAGAGTACCAACCTCGTGTGCCATATCCCGATGCAATAAAGAAAGACCATACAGAAGAAGAATTCGGTGAACTCACACTTCGTGTAGACAACGAAACAATCACTCTTCAATCTCTTGACTCAGCTAGGACATCGAGTAATAAAGGTACGAACGTTAATTCTATTGATAACCATTTGGTTCAACATTCTTTACAGGAAACATCACGAAATCACCTAGCCAAGCCAGATCTTAGACCTCATACCCATAAAGAAATAATTCATGAAGAACTAAGGCTTCAAGTCGATAAACTAGACGAGTGGAAAACGCACTTTAAAGAGAAACTAGAAATACACGAAGTGAAACTGAAGGAAACCCCAGACGAGCTGATAGGAACAACAAATCACTTCAAAATAGGGGATCAGGTATTGTTGAATAAGAAAGACCCTCGAATCTCCAATTCAGACCTCAAGACAAATGAAGAAATCACTTCTGAGGTACTTAATGTCTTCCTATATGGCACAGTCGAGAGTAAGTAATCCTAAATTCAACACTTTTGAGGTAAACACTACTCGACTTAAACTTTATATCAAAAACTGAGTTGATCGCATGAGAAAGGATTTTCACCTCCTCAAACCACCATGATTATACAAACGAAGGGAAAGTCCAGCTTAAGACTTTAAACGAGTGCTTCTCGGGAGGCAACCCGAGTACTAACCTTAAGTACTTTACATTTTTTATGTTATTTTATTTTATTTTTCTTCTTTCTGAATACCTAGTTATAAACTAACCAAAAGCGCAGATTCTCAGGTCACATGGCCTTGCACACGGTCGTGGCCGTGGCCGTGTGGAAGTACAGAATCTCCGTACTAATAATGGCAGAAGAGGTAAAAGTCAGAGGGAATCAAATCTTCGAGTCACGGACTCCAACCACCACCCCAAGGGTACTGACAGAACACAACGGCCATGCGATGCGACCGTGGTCAACACTGACTTATCAGAAATGGGTGTGGCAGTCTGAAAAATGGGCAGGGAAACAACACGCCTCACAACACGACCGTACAAGGTGCCGTGTGAATCGACAGGCCCACAGTCCACGGGCGTGGGGAGGTTTTAGAATTCAAAACTCTATTTAAACTCCCCCCACCCCTCCCTCTTTTCACCCCCTTCTCATTACCTTTCATCCCCACCATTCTTCTCCTAACAAAGCCCCGGCTCTACCATAACGATGCCAAAGAAGAGAAAGGATTCAAACACAATCTCCCTGTGAGAGACCAATCTACATAAGTTCATGCCGGCCACTTCAACCCTCCAACACGCCAAGGGTCTTCGAGACCTTTTCATTTCTATTTTTCTTTTCTCTTTTGCTTCGATTTCCTTATCTTTACTTCTCTTTTGCTTAAATTAGTTTATTTTACTTTAGTTTCTTAGTTTTAGGTTCTAAAGGCTGCTAGAGAATCACACTGAAACCACGACCACCGGCTCAACATAGCCTTAGAAATCACACCCACCTCGCAAACCATCAACAAAAAGGACTCCTCAGTCCATTTACCTATTCTTATAAGTTTATTTTCCTTTTTATTTTCCTTCACTTTAGCTTGCTTTTCTTTAAATATTTATTTCGTATATTTTGAATCTTTATTATTAATTTCTGGCTAATCCATCACGAGTTTTCCAATTTCTTCATCTTGCACAGTGACTGTTGGCATCCACCACAACACCACCGCCTCCTCCTCCAAATCGGGCCGAGAATAGTGATCCCAAAAAAAGTTCAGGAAGTTTCACGTATCCCCTCCTCTTTTGATTTTATCATCACATATTTGTTTGTATATCTTTGTACATTGAGGGCAATGTACATCTTAAGTGTGGGGGGTAAAAGTGCCTAAGTTTTTGCATTATTCTCAAAACCCTGAATTTTATCTAGTTCTTAAGTAATTTCCTCATATTACTAATTAGGATGAAATTTCTGATGATTTATGATTTTTATTAATATGTTTTGGATTAAGTCATTGATAATTGTGCATTGATAATTTAAACTTTAAGATACTAGAGAATCAAGCATGATAAGTCTATTTTTCAAAATTAAAAATTTTCTAGGTTGTTGAATTGAATTTGAATATTACCTTGAAGTTTGAAATTTACAGGGATTGATGTCAAATACCCATAATTTTTGTGAGATTTTGAGCCTTATAGAGCATATATTCTTTTTAGTGCTCACTTTATTGATTATGAGTGTGTCAACACTAAATTATTATTATAGAACTTGCCTCGACTATACATGTCAAGACCACAATTTTTATTTGATATACTGAGATGATAAAGGCACCTAGGTTTTAACCCACTCACTCCACTAAAAAGCCTACCTTCACAATTAACCCTTAGTAAACCTCGTTGATCCTAACAACCCTTTTTATTGATTCGCCCACTAATATTAACCCAAAACCCAGCTCGTATTTGTTATCACCATTCCTTTGACTACCCTTCTATCGAGAATTGATTTGATCAGTTGCCTAATTACTTTATTTCAGTTGATAAAGTTCTTTCTTATATTATGTAAATATTTGATTTGTTCTTTAAAAAATAAAAAAATGAAGTATATTCATTATTAGCTCTATGTTCTAAGAGCTTATACATTTGAAATTTCAATTATTGAAGAAGAAGCTCGTATTATTAGTATTTTAAATTTTCATGTGATATAATTATTCAAATTATTAGTTCAATTCTTTTTCTAAAGTTAGGTAATTTGACAATTCAATCTCGATTCTAACCTTCTATTTCAGCCTTTATCCACACCTTTAACCCTAGCCCCGTTACAACCCTTAAAAGACCTTTTGATTTGTGTATCATCTCATATTATAGTGGCAGAGATTTGATTTTCAGGCAAGCCCATGGGATTAACTTTTCAGGTTCGACTTATGAGTGCTCTTTTCCTGAACCTTAAACACTTTGAGTGATTTGAGTGAATCTTTTGTGAGGATGTCAATCCTTGTCGGTTTTGAATTAAAGGTAATCATTTAGATAAGGGGAGACACCTATGTTTTCGAGCTATAAAATATATGACTTAGAATTGTTTGAATATTTAGGAGTCTTTGAAGTTAAATTATCCATGTATAAATTATCTATGAATTATGATAAGGCATTGTTAATGAGAATTATGAATTGTGGAAAGTTCATTTTAATTGTAAGTTGAGAATTTCTCTTGAGGACAAGCAAAAGCTTAAATGTGGGGGTATTTGATAAACCATAAAAGTAACATATTTTAATCCCACATTTAGGATACTTTTGGATGATTTATTCCCTAAATTGTGTAAAAAGGTGCTCTTAATACTTTCTTTTCATGTTTTATACTCAAGAAAGCACCTAGGGACGAAAAGAACGAGAAACAGGCTCACAACAGACCAAATTGGGCCAAAAAAGAAATCGACACGGCCTGGGCCTAAGACCACACGGCCGTGCCTCATTAAATTACTAGAACACGGCCTGGACCCCGAAACACACGGGCGTGTCTCTTCAGCAGACTCGACCACGGCCTGAAATCGATTCACACGGGCGTGTGCCATGGCTGTGTCCCTGTCGTGGCAAAGAGCAATTTCATTTGGAATAGGGTACTTAGAGGCAAAGAAACACATTCCAAAGCCTATTCAAACACCCTAGTAGGAATTCCACTCATATTAAGATACTTAGGGGCCAAGTAAGGCATCTCAAAGTCTATATAAACACCCAATGGGACAACTTAAAGCGGGGAGTTCGACAGAAGCCTTCTACCAGGGCTCTTGGCATTTAGCTAGGCCAAGAGCCGAGCCAGAAATGTCAAATTTGTGGGAATCACTTGGGGATAGCCAGTTGATCCATCTCAAGAAGCCGGAATTCTACTCAAGACGGCGGATCTCTTCTTCAATTCTTTCAGGGAGTTTTAGGGATTTCTTATGTTTTGTTTTATCTTTTCTTCTAAGATGTCTTCTTTTATTGTTATGAACTAAACCCTTCGGATACCTGAAGGGGATGAAACCTAAGACGGATCTTGTTATTATTTTTTGAACAATATGATAAATACTTAGTTTGTTCTTAATTATGTGTGCTTAATTCTTGTGTTGATATTTTGGGATATTGATTCAAGTTGAATGTGCTTAGGTGGTGGAGCAAAAGTCCCTATTTAAGAGTAGATCTAGCATAATTAAGCGGAGTTGATCGCACACCTAGAGATAGGGTGACGAGATTTTGCCAGATTAGGGTGAAACCTAATATTGGAGTCCATAGATCGAGTTAATGTGATTCTAGGGGTTTTAATTGGAAAGAGATTTCAATTAATCAACCTAGGGTTAGACGTTATTCGCCTCAAGAGAGGGTTTAATATAAATTAGGGAGTCTTATGGATCAAGCTAAGTGAATAAATCGTCTAGTTCAGTGTTAGATAACAAGTGAAGTCTAGGTGGATCTTCCTAAAGGTATCATCTTAATCAACTGAGTTTTCCCAACAGTATTTTCCCAATTCATTCTTTTTGTCTTTGCGTCTTTAGCTTAGTAGTTAGTTTTAGATTAAATAATCAATCACTTAATATTTAGGCTAAATAATAGAAGAAGGTTAGTATTAGTACTTTTAGTTCCTGTGGGTTCGACAATCCGGTCTTGCCTAAGCTATACTACTGTTCGATAGGTGCACTTGCCTTAAGTCGTTGTCAGAGTTAGTTTCCAGGTTCGATCATTCTCTTTATAAATTTTAAAACTCGACAATTCAGACGATCAACCTTCATGCCAAGAAGATCACCAAATATTCTTCTTTGATCACTCGGAGTATTGGGACTAAACAACACCATTGATTTTTCAAAGTTTATCTCTTGTCCTAAAACAGTGGCAAAATTCTAAAGAATATTAATAATGCAATCAACCTCACTTTTTTTTTTTTTTTGTTACGCACAAAAAGAACCGCATCATCGGTGAAGAACAAATGATTGATCCTGAGGTCATTTATGCTAGCACGGATACCTTTTAAAGAATTATTGCTTTGAGCATGAATAAGCATCCTCTAGAATGCTTCCATGCAAAATAAGAACAAATACGGAGAAAGGGGATCCCCTTGACAGAGACCCCTCTCAGGAAAAATTGTATCCGATAAAGTATTATTGCATTTGACCAAATATCTAACAGACCAAACACAGCCCATAATTTTGTCGATACACTGATTGTCAAACCCCATTTTCAGCATGACCACCTCAATAAAATTCCACTCTACTCGATCGTAAGCTTTACTCATATCAAGCTTGATAACGCATCCTTTGTTAGGGACGTTTCTAGAGTTTTGAAGGTAATGAAGCAACTCGTGCGCAATCAAAATGTTATCATGAATCATTCTCCCCGGAACAAAGGAACTTTTATTTTGACTTATACAATCGGGAAGGATGATTTTTAATTGGTTGGCCAACATCTTGGCAATAATCTTATAGATGTACACAAACTAATATGGTGGAAATTAGTAATATCACAAGGGTCCCAAATTTTAGGAATTAAAATAATCTTAGTTTCATTAAGAAAAGAAATGTTCTTATGTCCATTAAGAACATCCAGACAAAAACGGATGGTGTCATTTCCCACAATATCCCAATAATGCTTAAAGAAAGTTCCGGAGAGACCGTTGACTCCAGGGGCTTTACGAGAATCCATCTACTTAATAGCTTGTAAGACTTCATTCTTAGTATACTCCCTGGTAAGCCACACATTAGTTAGTACCCCTAGTAATGCACTCTCTGATGTAGCCCATATCATGGTTACTAATATCATTGTCATTAGACCGAAAGAGGTTCCAAAAATAGTTTTTTGCCACATTACAAATATCCTTGCTATCCGTAACCCAATTCGCATTCCCATCTTTGAGTTTGTCAATACTGTTCTTCTTTAAACAACCAGTGGCTTTTGCATGGAAGTACCTCGTGTTCCTATCACCCTCCTTGAGCCATTGGGCCCAAGGTCTTTACATCCAATATCTCTCCTCCCTCGTATAAAGACAGCCCAACCTACGACGAGACTCCTTCAACCTCTTTGCACTATCCTCCCTACTGGCCGAATGAATGATCAAGTTTATATTATTGTCCAGCTTACGAATATCCCTCTTCATTTTCCAAAATTTATTACGCTGCCACGGGCCAAGGGTCTCATGAACCCTCTCCAACTTGTCACCATAGTGAACCGCATCCTTCATCCAAGCATTACTAATAATGCTCTTAGCCTCCCTCTCTGTAGCCCAGCAATCATCATAGCGAAAGCACAACCTATGATCTTTGGGGTCACTTTTAAGTTTATGGCCTCACATACCAAAGAGAACAGCATCATGATCAGACTGAGTTTGCCTTACGACGCTAGTAGCAATAAAAGCGCCGTGGAAACCGACGTTAATAATATGTCTAATCTCTCCTTAATCCAACTGTCCCCACCCCTGTTGTTAACCCAAGTAAACCATCCACGATCCGGCTTAATATCCACAAGAGCCAAGTCATCCAATATGTCTTTGAACTCGTTAATTTGCGCCCTCACAAACCTACGACCTCCCTCTTTCTCGGCTTCATTCAACATGGTATTAAAGTCCCCCACCACCACTCCTCCTTAACTGAAGCACCCACCCTACGTAATATATCCTAAGAGCTACTTCTAACATTAGGGTTGGCATGCCCATAAAACCCAGTGACACGAATATTACTATGATTATCCAGCTTAACAATGGAGTCAATATGGTGCCTAGAGTACCTTTGAATGGTGACGTTTGCGCCTTCCTTTCACATCATCGCAAGACCCCCGCTACGACCCTTAGAACTCACTGCAAGCCCATTCTGCATCCTGCACTTAGTTTGAACCCGTTGAAATTCATAACAATTCATTTTAGTTTCACAAAGGAATATAAGATCGGGGTTGTTAACAACAAGGAGTTGCTTGAGTTCCCGAACTATCGCAGGGTTCCCCAACCCACGACAGTTCCAGCTTAGGAACTTCATTGATCCGGGCGGGGCTGTTCACCAGCCGCCACCTTAGAAGGTGTTAAGCAATCCAACAATTTCCTTCGAACAATTCTGCCTGGACTTTCTTCTGTTAGCTCCCCGTTACTTCCCCTTATTCTCTTTCTTTTTGTCTTCATTTTCCCTATCTCTTCGCGAGTTACTCTCATGGGTCGTTTTCCTTGTTGAGTGCTCAACTTTGACTCATCTTCAGCCTTTTTACCCTTTCTGTTTCCACTTGTTCTTTTAGTTCATTCACCTCCAACGTTTCTTGTATCATCCCTTTAGTTCACTCTCCTTATTATCCGTAATAATTTCTATTCCATTTCTCCATGGTCCACAATTCAGGTTGGTAGCACCTAGGGGGGCTCTTAACCAATTTCCCATATTGGAAATCGGTTTTGTTTGACTTACTATTATCCACCTTCTTACCAAATTTTTTGGTTGAGTGACCGATAAGGCCACAAATAGAGCAAAACCTTGGTAGTCGCTCGTATCAAATAGCACAAAGGAACTCAACTCCTTCATCTTAATATAGTGGACAACCCTACGCAGCGGTTTGTGGACATCCCTATCGCATTGCCAGCCTCCACAGCCATCTGCCTATCCATAAACTCCAGCGGTATATTCGAAACTCTTACCCAGAACTGTGAACGATTAAAGGCATACTCTTCCATACTTTTTATTTTTAACGTAGAGAACCATATTGAACAAGCACTGGTAAAACAGCCAAGGGGAAAGGTTTAGAATCCTCTTTCTATCGTCCTCGTTACCAAACTTCACCAAAATGGCTCCTTCCTTTAGACACACGAAGTTGACTTCCTCTTTGGTGAACTACAGTAACTTAAACACCCGGTACATAGCCTCTCTATTAACTTTCTCCTCCGCCATCAATTTCCCAATGGCCCAGGTTTCAAATCCTTGCGAGCTAGGAAACACCGACACGGGGAAAATCCCCTCGTACCAGTGTCGTACTGGTGTCCGACACGGACATGCCGCCGACACGGCCGGATACGTACCGAACACGCTTTGAAGCGTGTCAAAAAGGGACACCGCCGGAGTTTGCATATTTGCTGGTTTTTTTCTTGCAGAAAATGAAATACAGAGCAAAGGTAAGGTTGGTAAATTAGAAGGGAAAATAGGGGTAAATGAGGAAGAAATAAAGGGGCTTCATAAAAAAGAAAAAAAATAGTTAATGGGTGCGTAGGAAAAAGACAAAAAAGCTGTGAAAAAAGAAAAAAAATAGTTAATGGTGCTGGTGCGTCAAAAAAAAGAGAAAAAATTGTGAAAAAAAGAAAGTGTAAGAAAGAATAAAAAATAGTTAATGTATGGTATTATATGATTATAAGTTTATAATAAGGTAAAAAGTAAAAATAAATTATAGTAATATAAAAATAATTAAAGTAAATATAATAAAAATATGTTAGACTCATATAAATTAAATTTGAAATAATTAAAAATTAATTTTAATTATAAATTAATAAATGTATGTGTGACCTAAATTCTTGTTAAATAAAATAAGATATTGTTTGCAAGTTAAGTTAAATAAAATATATTTTCTTTTTAGAAGATTTAGTATTTATTAGTATAATATATTTTATATTTATTAGTATAATTTATTTGACCTATGAATTTAATTTATAAATATATGAGATACATTATAATTTTTGCCAATGAAGAAGAAGATATGGAAAATGCTAATGCTATGAATTGAACTAGAAAATTGTTCTTTTTTTTTTTTTTTGCTTCTTTTGTACAAGCCTTCTTAAGTATATAGGTTGAACTTAATGAAAAAAATTGATTATATATTAATAAAAATATCAATATTTTTATTTACATTGAGTATTTTAACATAATATATATATATATAATAAAAATATTTTTTATTGCCGTATTCTACTATACCAATATCCTCATTTTTTAAAAATTATCGTGTCACCGTATCCGTATTGCATGTTCGTATCCATGCTTCATAGCTTGCGAGCTAGTAGATCCAACCTTTGTACTTACAACCCTCATTGCTTCTTCCTCTTAGAAATTTAATTTCGCCAAAAGTTCGTTCATGTCTTCTTCTATCGTAGCCACCTTCGAATGTGCCAAGAAGAAGGCAAGAAAACACGATCCGAGATCACACCTTGAGAACAATTGCTCCAGCAAGAAATCTGCAAGGTAACAGGACAACGAAAACAAGTGCAGCAGCAACCCAAGAAAACTAAAAAAGTCGAAAAACAAAGTCCCACAACAAGAATCACCTTCCAAGAAAACCCCAGACGGAGCCCGAGTCACAAACAAAATGACGGAGCGCCAGAATATAAAATAAGAATAACGGAACAGAGAAGAGGAAGTTGAACACCACCAAGAACCTAACTGCTACTAAACAACAGAAAGAAAAACGAGAAAATCCAAAAGAAAACCTAAAATAACAAAAGACATTAAAAGCAATACTTAAAACACAGAAATATACTATCTAAATGAAATGACGATCCAGTTTATTCTTATCGTTGAAAAGTCAAAAAGAAGATTTGCCATAAATGTCGTACCATGCAAACAATGCAATCATGCATGAAAGACGTACGAAAATATGCACTACAACGTTAATTCTCAAAAGAAATGTTTAAAAAATTCGAAGAAACGACAAAACCTTTAGCAATATCGATGATCTTACCCATCCCTCAGGGCCTAAATCAGGCTAAAAGGCTCACGGCCACCCACGTATGCACCGTCCGTACCCCTCGGTTGGCACGCCACTGCTACTAACGCAAACTCCACCGAAAGCGTAAGGATATCCGCCATACACAACCATCTGGTTATTCTTTAACAAAGAATAAATATGTGTAATACCTTCGCCCGTATTCAATTTTAGAATAAGATTACAGAGTATTATTAAATTTATATAATTATATATTTTTATATATTTAATTAATTCATACAATCATCATTTCATCTCAATCAATTTGTTTTTATAATAGCCTATAAGGCCTTAGACATGTTTTAGGAGTAGTTCGGGATTAAATCGATAATTTATAAAGCTTTCACGAAACTTTAAAAAAATTTCTCAAAACAGGGGACACACGCCCGTGTGGCCAGGCCATGTGTCTCACACGGCCACTAGACACGCCCGTATCACTGGCTATGTGAAAACAAGGGGTACATACTGACTTGGGTCACACAGCCAACCACAGGCCCGTGTGTCTAGCCCGTGTGCCCTTCGAAGTGGCCACACTGCGCTTTGTGTGCTGTGCCGTGTGCTAGGCCATGCCAATCATGGCGATGTCTTGACTTATGCATGCAGCCAAGTCACACGCCCGTGTGTTAGGCCGTGTGCCAATTAGGGGGCATACTGACTTGTACCACACGGCCAGTCACACGCCCGTGTGTGAGACCGTGTGGAGTATACTGACTTGATTTTAATTTCAACACCATGGGACACATGGTCGTGTAACATGATCGTGTGTCCGCACACGGCCAAGACACACGCCCGTGTCTCTGTCCGTGTGGACAAAAATAAGCTATTTGCAAAGCCATTTTACCACCCTATTTTTACATACCTGCACAAGCATAAATTGCAACATTTTATAACCCAATAGGCAGCCAATCCATAACATTTCCAACACATATTATACCAACTTAACGTAGTACTCAAATACCTAATTAATACCATGCATTGTCCAATCATATGCCTATTACATATCAAGACAATATTGCATATTTCCATTCCATCTAATACTTACAAAAACATACCATATTTGAATACTTATACACAACTAAAACATTATACCAAGTTAAGCCAAATCACATGACTTTAACTTATACCACAACATGTACCAAAATCACTATCTCAAGTAACCATAACTATCATCTTTATAACTAGCCTACACATGCCATATTTACATATATCCATAAGTTCAAAGGTACCAATCGGCAACTGGATAGTGTGACGAGTAACTCCGACTTATCCGAATCGAGCAAGCTATTGAACCTCTATAAAACATGGAAAAGAAACAGAGTAAGCTTTATATCTTAGTAAACCCATATAATTCAGAATTTAACATAATCAAACAATTAGATAAAGTATATCAATTTCACTTGCCAAATGCTTACACACAAGTATTCATCAACAAGTTAGTCACATAAGTGCATGTAATCATCCATTATCTCAATATAATACTCAATACATTGTATCATATCAAATTCATATATCATGTACATCATTTGTAACATTTCACTCTCAATCATATAAACAGTAAATCATTCGATAATAGTAACTCATCCGTTTAAACAATATTTCATCTATATAACAGTAATTCATCTGTATAACACATAGCTTATTCACATAACCAATAACAGAACTTATGCTCGTTGAACTTATTAGAATATCGAGGGATACTCGGGTGATATACATTACGTGTAATAATTAGTAATCTGTCAATTCATTATCATTTTCGCTCTTTCGAGCTATTATCAGTAAGCTCCTCCAGAGCTGATGGACAGTAAGCTCTTTTGAGCTGAAATGTTAAGCTCTGATGAGCTGAAAATAGCAAGCTATTACGAGCTAATATATTAGTAAGCTCATACGAGCTGCGGTGAGTCTGCAACACATGTGGGATCTCGACCTAAACGGTAACCCTAGTGACATGTCACTCGTACCCTACAAATTTCTACGGTTCAAACGGGGCTCGGTAACCATCAGAATATATCAATAAGGCATTCGAATTTCAAGTGGATCATTTACTCAATTACATACATTCATCTCAAATAATTACAAGTATTTAAAAGTTTGATTCCAATCATACGAACTTACCTCGAGTTGCTCAGATATAAATATCGGTTAATCGTCAACCTTTCTTTTTCCCCGATATAATCTCGATCTCGGCTTATCTTGATCTATATAGTATTCTAATCAGCTTATTTAATCAAATATTTATTCAATTTAGTCCAAAACACACATTAGGGCTATTTTACACATTTTCCCCTAAATTTTCACATTTTTACAATTTAGTCCTTATCACATAAAATTGCAAATTTATGCAATTTAGTACAAACCCATGCTTAGCCGAATTTAATACATATTTCTATCAGCCCATATTTTCAATTTATTCACACTTTTACCCACATAATTTTACATTTTCACAAATAAATCCCCTTTTGACATTTTTGTCAAAAATCACTTTACAAAACTAGTAAATCTATCATTAAACCTTCATAATCCATCATCAATATCAATTTACTCAAACATTAAACAATGGAAACATGATAAATCTTTAACAGTTTCGAAATCAAAGGTACGGGCTAGCTAGATTACGAAGCAACGATCACAAAAACATAGAAATCATTAAAAACCAAGCAAAAATGGACTTACAATTGAGCTCCAAACTGACCAAATGCTTCAAACCCTTAAAAAGAATTTTTTGTTCTTGAAATTCAGCAATACCAAGAAGATGAATCAAATTTTGGATTTGTTTTATTAAATTAACCTTTAATTACCAAATACCAAAACTAACCTTAAAATTAATTCAAAATTACACCAGTTGCCATGCTATCATCATCCACTAACCCATAAATGGCCTATTTGCCACTTAAGGAACTTTACTTTAATGTTCTATAGCTATTTGACACTTTTAACTAATAGAACACAAGTTTTACGCTTTACGCGATTTAGTCCTTTTTACCGAATTAAGCATTCAAATAGTAAAATTTCTTTACAAAACTTTCACACAATAACTCTATCATGTTGTAAACTTTAAGAAAATAATAAAATAAATATTTTGAATTTGGATTTGTGGTTTCAAAACCACTATTCTGATTTGACTAAAAACGGGCTGTTACAAGATGGGCACACAACTGAAAAACAATAACGACATCTATTGTAACATCCTGAATTAATGGGCCTTTGAATTTGATGTGTATTATGTTCAATGTGTTAATTAGAGCATTGAAGGGGCTCAGATTGGGCCGAGGCCTTGGTTAAATTTTCTGTTTGGACACTAGAGGGTTTAAAAGATGTTATCGTGTTTTAAACACAAGTGGGCTTGTGTTGATGCAAAACAGCGCCACTTAGAGAGCAAGGAGGTGGCGTCGACTGAGGAGGCCCAAACTTAAGGGGCATGAAGCCCAATTCCTTTAATTTTAATTAGCTAAATTTTGGCATATAGGTGGGTAAGGTTGGACGGCAACAAGGCTTAAAAATAGGGAGATTTATTTGTTGAATAATATAGATAATTGTGCTGATATTAGTTATGAGTAGATTAAGGAGAAAAGATGGGAGTTATCAACTATAAGCAGAGTTGGCTAAAATTCTAACTCTGAGGGGAGGAAGAATCGATTTTGATGTGGCATAAGAGGTGCCGAAATTCCCCATGTTTGTCAATTAGTCTCGATTTTCAGAAGAGGATAATTCCGGCATTTGATACGTAAGTGCCGAAATTCCCTATAAATAGGAGTGTATCTCTTCAAATTTTGGCATCTGAACCCTATTCCTTGTCTCGAAATTCTCAGTCCTTCTCTACACTCTCTATTCTCTTTTCTTTTCCAAAAGCCGAAACCTCTCAACTTTCTTCTCATCTCCATAACCGAATACCTTTGTCTATTCCTTTTTCTCTCTATCGATTTCTCTACTAAAAGCCGAAACCTCTTAATTCACTTTCTTTTTCCATTATTTTCCTCTTGTGCCGATTTTTCCATAAACCGGGATTTTCTTGAAGTGTCGATTTCTCTGTAAAGGTAAGAATCAAATTCTTTTCTCTTTTAGTTTTGAGACTATAGCCGAATGGCTAGTAGATTCATAGGATATCTTTAGTTTGACTCTTTCATTAATCACATGTTCTTTTGGGCGACACTCCGGGAAATCATAGTAGATCGAATCATCCAGATCTCAAAAAGCTGGAAACCATTAATCTCTAGTATCCTATCGATTCCGGGATCTCAAGGTAAGGGATTTCTTTAGATTCTTATTAAGATTCGCTATCATAATTGAGATATTAACTCATATGATATGGTTTAACCCTATTTCGCTATAGTAGTTCTGACAAGGACTTTTGGATGGAATCAAATATGGATCAGGCAAAGGAGAGGGTTGGGTTCGTAAATGTAACATCCTGAAAATGGGCCTATGCATTTTTGATTTAATTATACGAAATGGCATGTCTTATGTATTATGAATGTATAGTGAACATTTTTGGAAACTTGGAAATGTTAAGTTTAAAAAGAGGAAAGTGAACATTTTTGGAAACTTTGAAATGTAAGGAAATGTTTTAGAAATGTTAAGTTTAGAAATGGAAACTAAAGCAAGGTCGTATTAAGAAAATTAATAGAAGAAATTTGACACAAGAACGGGCTTGGAGAAGTGGCTAGGAGGCACCACTTAAAGCCCAAGAAGTGACGCCACAATCAAGGGGAAGGAGCCTAGGTTCGAGTCACGTGGGAAGCAAATAAAAGAGTTTTATTTTCTTTGCAAGGAGCAAGGAGTTGGACGGCACCAAGGCACTTGGAGAAGAGTTTAATTCTCTTTAAAATTCAGCTAAATAGGTGGATCAATGATGGATAATTATTGTTTAAGAGATAAGAGATAATTAAAGGATTATTTCCATTAATTTTTAATAAAGATAAGAGAAGTGATGGCCAAGTAAGGGAGTCTTGGCCTAGTAATTTCGGCAAAAGGAGGAAAATAAGGCTATTCATCAATCTTCTCTTTTCCATTGAAGTCTCTGCCGAAAATTTCCTAGCAAACTCTCTCCTTTCTCTCTTATTTTTGCCATAGCAGAAATCATTTTCTCCATAAGTCCACCATTGCCGAATCCCCTAGTGACTCTTTTCCCTCTCTTTCCTTTTGATAAACCGACAACACAGATAACCTTTAGCCGATTTCTTGTTAAGTTCCAAAGCCGAAAACTTGCTATTATCAGGACCATAGCCGAATAGTTTGAGACTTCAAGCAAGGGGTTGTCGACTTGTGCATTAAGGGTAAGGTTAGTGATTATCGATTTCTATTCGTTTTCTTCTAAGATTAAAACCGAAACCAGGAAATCTAACCCCATTATTGTGTTAGTCAAAACTTGGAAAGAAGGCTTCGGGATCTGTCCATAGTCGACCATAAGGAAGGAATCTTCCAAGATCTAAGGTAAAGAAAACATTCGGCCAAGGCCTGTATTGATACTAAGATCTATTTCTTACATGTTAAAAAGCCGAAACTAACCTATGTAGAGATCTAGTGCTTGGCCGAATACAAGGAGGAGTGTAGCAAAGTTTTCGGGATTTGAGTGATAAGCAAATCGACACCAAGGTAAGTGTTGAGTTATATCCTAGTGGGATTTGGTTTCATGGCCGAATGGATCTTAGCAAATTAACTATATGTTGGCCGAATATAGGCAGTTAAGGATCTAAAGCTTAGATCGAGATTTTTGGGATCTTCATTAAAGCACTAAGTAAATCAGGTGTGTACCCCACACTATCTTTTAATAATATTTATGGCAATATTAAATATATGCATGAATGTGAATATGGCTAAGTACCATGTTAAGGTACACAGTGTTAAGGTACGTTTCCTACTCCTATGAGAATTATGTTAAATATATGTTACGACACACATATGACATTATAAGAATGTGAAATAAGAATTTGGCATGTTAAAGCATGATATGTATGATATGGGGCATATGGGTTATATGAAAAGGGGAAGTGAATGTGGTGACCTAAGACCACGATAAGCGAATGTGGTGACCTAAGACCACGATATCGAATGTGGTGACCTAAGACCGATACTCGAATGTGGTGACCTAAGACCACGAATTTTATAAGGGTGATAAGCACGTCATTGCAATGACGCCTTCGATGGTGTGTAGCGGATGGAGGTTGACTTAGTAGTCCCCACGGTGTGCGAGGATGGTACGGGTGATGTGTAGCGGATGGCATATAGGTTTGGGTTGGGTTGCATCATTATTTCCTATCATTATATGAATATGCATGTAATATGTGAACATATGCCTAAACTGTTAAAT
Organism: Gossypium rotundifolium; assembly: GCA_025506655.1. Taxonomy (NCBI): domain Eukaryota; kingdom Viridiplantae; phylum Streptophyta; class Magnoliopsida; order Malvales; family Malvaceae; genus Gossypium; species Gossypium rotundifolium. The sequence goes on from CP106724.1 coordinate 177,456,685, forward strand.
TTTAGTGTTGGTTACACATTGAGTCATTTGACTCACCCTTGTGGGATTATTTTTCGTAATGATCGGTAATGGTCCGAGTGGCGAGGAGCTTAAAGGTGGCCATGCACAAAGAATGAATTTATTTAATTTGGATTTCTATTTCATTAAGTACTTTGAATTTTTCTTTTGGGAATTATTTGATGTAATAAGGCCATAGTAGAACTACTTTACTTTGCTTTTTTTTATTAAGCTTACAAACTTTTATTCATTAAAGGGTTAAGTAAATTTATTTTAAAACAAATCCTAAACATTTTATCACCTAAAGTAAAGGATTTTAATAATGAAATAAACTTGTTTCCAACTCAAGCCCAACCCAAAACAATCCTTCTTTCAAAACACACAAGTTTTTCCTAAGTAACAAAAGAATTTGAAACGATTTACACCGAGGAGCATACCAGATTCGGTCAAGGCTCGTGGCCCGAGTTTGGAGTGTTTCAATTTGGTATCAGAACCTAGTTTTAAACTCTCGGCCTTGGGTTTAAGGCCCAAAACGTTTTCAAAGTTAAGCCCAAAAAGAATTTTTGTGAATTAAGCAGGATTTTCTGGCATGGCCCACTAAGTCTTTGACCCGAAGTCCACCAGGTAAGTACTCTGATCTCTTGTGTGATTCATATTATGATTTGTAGAAGGGTAGAAATGGAACGTAGAATAGAGATTTAGTACTTGAACCCTAGGGCTAGTTACCCCAACAATTACATAAGACTTAAATGCCTAATCGAACAAACTTGTGGTTAAGTCGCCGAGTTAGGGGGTGGCAACCACGGTGCGCATGTCTAGGATTGGTTTCGGTGGAAGCTTGGTATTTAAGCAGACCGCGTGACTCACCTCCTCTCCACTCGAATCCTACCTGGTGCGTAGCCTCGGTTCACCCTAACCAAGAGGACTTATACACGGGCTAAACCCCTAACTAAAACCCGAAAGGGACTAGCCGTATTTTTATGAAAACCCTAGTTTTTTTAAAATTACTAAATTACCCTTTTGATTTGTAAAGGCTATTCTATAAATTTTTTCTGAAATATTCTTTTTAATTTACAAAATTACAAAAATGCCATTGGTTTATGAAATTTTCAAAATACCCACAGTTCTTAACAAAATTCCATTACTTTATAAAATGTTCAAAAACCCTAATTTGCAAAACATCAAAATACCTTGATTATGGAAAAAAATTATAAAATTACCCTAACTTGCAAATTACCGAAATACCCTTGAGTTACAAAATTACCAGAACGACCCTCGACCTTCAAAAAATTTTTGCAACAACACTGATATGGCAAACAAATTCTCAGAAACAACCCTTAAGTTTTGTAAATTCTAAAGTACCCTTGATCTATCAAGATTTACAAATTTACCCGGGTTAATTACCAAAATACCCTCAGATTTCAAAATTTCCCAAAATACCCCCGAGAATGAAAAAAATTACCAGAATACCCTTATTGACAAAAACACAAAGGAACCTTATTTTGACAAATTACGAAAAATACCCTTGTAGGACAAATTACAAGAATACCCCTAGGATAGGAACGGACCGAATATCCGAAGAGTGAATGTGTATGTGAGATACTATGGAATGGATGTGCTTTTCTGTGAATTAGGATAGAAGACTTGAAACTTTGAATGATTGAAAGAACCCCTATTAAACTTCCCGCCATAAAACTTCTTGTGGATAATCAGTGGAATAAGGGCTAATTCATAAAATTTCTTAAATCAGATTAAAGCGCGTAGTTAGATATGAGTTCTAGAGGACGCGATCGTCATGGACGCGGTAGAGGCCAAATGACCGTGTCTGAACCTGTTAGATCGGGTCAAGGATCTGAGAATAAAATGCCACCACCACCCGCAGCCGCTAATGTGGAATATCAGGACCAGACGGGGGATGACGCATTGTCACAAGCGATACTGCGGGTCTTGGAAAGGGTAGCAGGAGCAGGTGGAAGCATGAGAGCTCGAAAGTCAGTACCTGAGCGACTCCGAGCCAATGGAGCTGAAGTGTTCCGTGGTATATCAGGTGTAGCACCCAATACCGCTGAGTATTGGTTGGAGGCGACTGAGCGGATTATGGATGAGCTCGACTTAACTGACGAGGAAAAGCTGAAAGGGTTGGTGTCACTTCTCCGCGATGAGTCATATCAATGGTGGCTCACGGTGCGAGATGGTGCTACAGCTGAGGAACTCACATGGGAGTATGCTAAAAAACATACCGGAAGAAGTATATGGGCACTCATTATATTGATGCCCGGAGAAAGGCTTTTCTAGGGTGGTTCAAGGGAACAAGTCCGTAGTTGAGTACAAGTCTGAATTCCTAAGGCTGAGCCATTATGCACGAGGCATAGTGTCGACTGAGCATGAGCGGTGTGTTCGGTTTGAAGACGGACTAAGAGATGACCTAAGGTTATTGATAGCCCATAACAGAGCGAAAGTTCTTGTATTAGTGGAAAAGGCCAAAGTGGCCGAGGGTATTAAGGAGTCCGTGAGGGAGAACTCCAATCAAAATAGGCAGAAGAGAGAATTTGGATTGTCAAGGCCATCCAAGAATGAGCAAAAGAGGCCTAGAGTTGAAGGGTCATGAGGTCGATGAAGTCGCTTCTTGGAGGCGATTACCCTACTTGTGAACAATGTGGGAAGAAGCACTTAGGTGAATGTTGGAAAAGGCGGAGGATGTTTTAAGTGTGGGTCAAAGGACCATATGATTAAGGACTATCCGATGAGACCGGATGGGAATCAACCAAGAGCTCGAGAATGTTAATCAGTGGTAGAGGTGGACAATGACCTCGGCGAGGTCGTGGTCCGAACCATGGAGGAAATGGTTCGGTAGTGGTCGTGGAGCACCAAGCGGAGGTCTTGAAGGTTCGGATGCAAGGCGACCAAGGTTGGTTTATGCAGTCGGCTGTCACGAGGAGAGTGATGTGCCAGATGTGACAACAGGTAAGTTTGTTCTTTCCGAAATGCCTTTATTGCCTTATTTATTATAGAGCTAGCTCGTTCTTGTATTGCTAGTGAATGGTATGAAACCTTGGATGTGAACTTTGGAATTGTGCATAGGAAATGTGTTAGTTTTATTAAGATCAGAATGCGCAGCAATAGCGTAGTGTGGTGAGTTAGATTGTACGATTGTTCGTTAGTAAGTAATTTCGAGGACGAAATTATTTTAAGGGGGTAGAATTGTAACATCCTGAAAATGGACCTATGCATTTTTTATTTAATTATACGAAATGGCATGTCTTATGTATTATGAATGTATAGTGAACATTTTTGGAAACGTTTAAAATAGGAAAGTGAACATTTTTGGAAACTTGAAATGTTAAGTTTAAAAAGAGGAAAGTGAACATTTTTGGAAACTTGGAAATGTAAGGAAATGTTTTAGAAATGTTAAGTTTAAAAGAGGAAACTAAAGCAATGTGGTCTTAAGAAAATTAATAGAAGAAATTTGACACAAGAACGGGCTTGGAGAAGTGGCTAGGAGGCACCACTTAAAGCCCAGTAAGTGACGCCACAATCAAGGGGGAAGGAGCTTAGGTTCGAGTCACGTGGGAAGCAAATAAAAGAGTTTTATTTTGCTGCAAGGAGCAAGAGAGTTGGACGGCACCAAGGCACTTGGGGAAGAGTTTAATTCTCTTTAAAATTCGGCTAAATAGGTGGATCAATGATGGATAATTATTGTTTAAGAGATAATAGATAATTAAGGGATTATTTCTATTAATTTTTAATAAAGATAAGAGAAGTGATGGCCAAATAAGGGAGTCTTGGCCTAGTAATTTCGGTAAAAGGAGGAAAATAAGGCTATTCATCAATCTTCTCTTTTTCATTAAAGTCTCTGCCAAAAATTTCCTAGCAAACTCTCTCCTTTCTCTCTTATTTTTGCCATAGCCGAAATCTTTTTCTCCATAAGTCCACCATTGCCAAATCCCTTAGCAACTCTTTTCCCTCTCTTTTCTTTTGATAAACTGACAACACAGATAACCTTTAGCCGATTTCTTGTTAAGTTCCAAAAGCCAAAAACTTGCTATTATCAGGACCATAGCTGAATAGTTTGAGACTTCAAGCAAGGGGTTGTCGACTTGTGCATTAAGGGTAAGGTTAGTAATTATCGATTTCTATTCTTTTTCTTCTAAGATTAAAACCGAAACCAGGAAATCTAACCCCATTATTGTGTTAGTCGAAACTTGGAAAGAAGGCTTCGGGATCTGTCCATAAGTCGACCATAAGGAAGGAATCTTCCAAGATCTAAGGTAAGGAAAACATTTGGCCAAGGCCTGTATTGATACTAAGATCTATTTCTTACATGTTAAAAAGCGAAACTAACCTATGTAGACATCTAGTGCTTGGCGGAATACAAGGAGAAGTGTAGCAAAGTTTTCAGGATTTGAGTGATAAGCAAATCGGCACCAAGGTAAGTGTTGAGTTATAATCCTAGTGGGATTTGGTTTCATGGCCGAATGGGTATTAGCAAATTAACTATATGTTGGCCGAATATAGGCAGTTAAGGATCTAAAGCTTAGGTCAGGATTTTTGGGATCTTCATTAAAGCACTAAGTAAATCATGTGTGTACCCCACACTATCTTTTAATAATATTTATGGCAATATTAAATATATGCATGAATGTGAATATGGCTAAGTACCATGTTAAGGTACACAGTGTTAAGGTACATTTCCTACTCCTACGAGAATTATGTTAAATATATGTTACGACACACATATGACATTATAAGAATGTGAAATAAGAATTTGGCATGTTAAAGCATGATATGTATGATATGGGGCATATGGGTTATATGAAAAGGGGAAGTGAATGTGGTGACCTAAGACCACGATAACTGAATGTGGTGACCTAAGACCACGATATCTGAATGTGGTGACCTAAGACCACGATATTTGAATGTGGTGACCTAAGACCACGAATTTTATAAGGGCGATGAGCACGTCATTGCGATGATCGCCTTCGATGGTGTGTAGCGGATGGAGGTTGACTTAGTAGTCCCCACGATGTGCGAGGATGGTACGGATGATGTGTAGCGGATGGCATATAGGTTTGGGTTGGGTTGCATCATTATTTCCTATCATTATATGAATATGCATGTAATATGTGAACATATGCCTAAACTGTTAAATTTTAGTGTTGGTTACACATTGAGTCTGTTTGACTCACCCCTTGTGGGATTATTTTTCAGGTAACGATCAGTAATGGACCGAGTCAGCAGGAACTTAAAGGTGGCCATGCACAGCAAGGAATTTTTTTAATTTGGATTTCTATTTCATTAAGTACTTTGAATTTATTCTTTTTGGGAATTATTTGATGTAATAAGGCCATAGTAGAACTACTTTACTTTGCTTTTTTTTATTAAGCTTACAAACTTTTATTCATTAAAGGATTAAGTAAATTTATTTTAAAACAAATCCTAAACGTTTTATCACCTAAAGTAAAGGATTTTAATAATGAAATAAACTTGTTTCCAACTCAAGCCCAACCCAAAACAATCCTTCTTTCAAAACACATAAGTTTTTCCTAAGTAACAAAAGAATTTGAAACGGTTTACACCGGGGAGCATACCAGATCCGATCAAGGCTCGTGGGCGGGTTTGGGGTGTTTCAGTAAACCCAATCCCTAAGTTTAAAAAATGAGTAGTGTTCTCTGTTCGAGATTGGCCACCGGGTTGTGGACCGGCTTCTAAACAGCATCTTAGGTAGATAGCAGCCGTATCGATTTCTGACAGTGTCGACATAGAGGGTGTCGTCGTAACCATAATAAGGTGTGTAAATTCTTGACACATAAGCATTGATATATTATATGTATGCTAAGGGCTAAAAGTCGGAAAGAAAGGCTATATGAACAGTCGTATTACCCAGAAGGGGTAGGCATGGGATGCTAGGTACGTAACTATAGAAACTTTTCTATGTTAATCGTAGCATGTGAAAGTATGAGATCTGTTAGGGGAGCAGGGATTGATTGATGGATTTATGGTAGGGGAGTAGGTTCGCTAGGTAATCGTGGCTTTGCCATAGGCAGCATAGCTGTCGAATACTATAATGTATTTCTGAGGTTCGAGTAAGCGATCGATCTATATAACAAAAGATAGTCGTCGAATACTATAATGTATTTACGAGGTTTGCGTGGCGATCGGTCTATATGATGACGACCACATTTGCCGATGTGGTGTGTAGCGAGATGGAGGGTTGATTGTAGAAATCCCCACGATGTAAGCGGTTGATGGTACGGGGTGTGTAGAGGATGGACTCTTAGGTTTTGGGATGGGCCATGATGCATGACATATTTTGTTACCATTGCATGCGGGCCAAGGGCCATAATGTGTTTGTGGGCCCTAGGCTTTTATGTGTTTTCAAGTTTTACACACTGAGTCTTGGTGACTCACCCTTTTATTTTTCCCACTCTACAGATAAGCAGTAGACCGTGGACATGGGAGCCAAGGCGGACTCGAGGGGCCATTAAGACTTTCATTATCATTATGGGTTATTATTGTTTTTTTTTGGGAATATTTGTAACACCCCTTAACCCGTACCCGTCACCGGATTAGGGTTACGAGCATTACCAGATAAGTCATAACTTCTACTCAAACGATTAAATTTTTAGCTAAACATCTTTATCAAGTAATTTATTTATCAACAGATAAATTACACATGTATAATATATGCTTAATACTTTAATTCAAATCATATACACTATAATCATCAACGAATACAACATGACCCTGAAAGCACATTACGGCAATGTCACACAACAATCCCAATTCCATAAACTACACTCAACAAGTTGGTCTTAATATGCGAAATTTATAAACAAGTAAACCATACGCAACTAATTAATAAAGTAACCCCATTTCAAAAGTCAATTCTTACTAATGAAAACAAACCCTATGAACAAAACTTCATGCTAAATGGTCAAGGTACATGAGTTCATTACATTATCAAAGATGCAGTTAATAGCTTTGGCCAAATATACCAAAACATATTGCATAACATGTTTCATGTTTCATAAAATAATTTAGATCAACGCACATACAAAATTTTAAATTGATACCTATCCAATACCCACTTGTTTTTCCATACATAACTCAACTATGATTGTATATAAGCATCCATATAGACCTTGCATCATAATAACATAAACATATACAACATTTGATAATTAAAATTCATATATCTCAAGCTCAAACTAGCACAAGAGTAAAGCCATATTCGAATGGACATACTAATTATAACACAAAATCTTCAACCTAAACATGAGTATAAACATTTTCATGATCAACTTTGAATTAAACTAAGCACATAATAATCTCAGTAGAAAAATTGACACAACCAAATAGGCAATACTTATACATATATATATGTATGTATATATATATATATTACCTATAAATGACCAATTCTATATAACCACATTTAACTTCTAAACATGATATGCATACATCTTATATCAAGAATTAAAACAAACCATTATATCAAACATATAAACCATACTTAACCTAAAGTAATGACCTTATTCGCAAGGCCATATATATATTTACAAATCCAACATCATTCATTACTTATCAAAATAAAGCCTATACATGCCTTTGATTCAAAATGTATACAAAACATATATATACCAAAGAGAGTGATAGTGTGGTCGACTTTCTTGATGATCCCCGAGGCAGTAGTTGAATCAACGATCTATAAAAGTAAATACAAACACATACGAGTAAGCTCACTAGCTTAGTAAGTCTTAGAAACTTTAATATAACATTTGAACACTTAAACATTTTATTTCTTTAAACTTATAACATTGAATATAAATATTTCCATAAATATATTTATGCAGGGCCGAATGTTAACAGTTTATTAACCATAGCATTTACACTACATTACCATAATCCTATAATTCATCGAACCATAGTATAAACATATTTTTCATGAATCACATGCTCCTTGTCACATAGGTGCAACATTCATATAAACTATATTATCATATTCAAAGTCTTTTCACTATTAGCATTTCTACTAGTAACCGAACATCCCAAAAATAGCACGTTTAAGCTCAGATTCTATCTTATACCATTCATACATATCGATCTATAAGCTCAATCATACATAACACCATTCTTAATATGATATTTCAACTCAAGTAACATTAATCACAAATTACCTTACTTCTGATGAATTCAATGAGATTTAAGCTTACCTGAGTTTTTAACTCAATAGGTTCACTATATTACACTCAAACAATTTATGGTTTCTTCGTTTTAAAGTATCATCGGCATTAAGCCTGCTAGGCACAAAGCCCGAATCAAATCATCAAGCACTAAGCTCCGCTAGGCACGAAGCTTAGAATATGTCACCTAAGACTAAGTCGCTGAGCACGAAGCCGAATATGTCACTGGCACTAAGCCTGCGAGGCACTAAGCCCGAATATGTCATCGACACTAAGCCTGCTAGGCACGAAGCCTGAATATATTCATAAACCAATCACATACTTCACATTTTTCCCAAATAATATATCAAAGATACACATTTATATCATATTGTCAATTTATGCATTCAAGCCAATTTAACCCATATACATTCGGCTATTACAATAATATACCTTCAAATTTATCGAACATTAACATTTAATGATTAAGTAAATAATTTTTTGACATATTTTAGCTTAAGGACTTACCTCGACTATCGACGGACAACGTTAGCAAATTTGATCGACGACTTTCGCCTTTCCCCGATCCAAATTCGTTTTCTTTGTTCTTGATCTAAGCACATAAAATTTAGCTCATTCAAGTACATTTCATCTCAATTTAGTCCATAAGCACATAAATAGACAAATTACCATTTTACCCTAGAGTTTCACATTTTACAATTTAGTCCTATTTGCATAAAACACAAAATACACATAATTTGCACATAATACTTTAGGGCGAATCTTCTATACCTTCATACCAAGACATACATTTCATTTATTTTGCAAGCTAGTCCCTCAAAAATTTTATTTTTATAAATTAGTCCAAAATACTCAAATTTACTAAAATTTCCAATTCAATATATACTAATCTTTAACATATCATTTACATAAAATCATAAAACACCAAAAATCACAAGAACATAACAAGGGCCGAACATCATACATGATTATTCTTAAAAATTTTAACATGGGTCAGCTACAGTTCGAAGCAACAATCTCAAAAACGTAAAAATTAACTAAATTCGAAGATTAAACTTACCTTAATCAAGCTTTGTATTTGCCAAAATTCAAAGCTTTCCCTAACCTCTTTTTCTTAGTTATATTCGGCCTTGAGAAGAAAAATGATGATAATGGTTTCATTTTGATAATAATAATAACATATATTACTTATTTATTAATTTACTAAACTAACCTTTTAATAATAAAACTAAAACCTTTTAATAATAATAAAACTAACTTATAAAACAAGGGTAACTTAGTCCTATGCCGTCCACTATCTCATAAAATGGGTTATTTACCCTTTCTATACTCCACATTATAAAGCCATGCTCAAATTAGCACATTTCACTTTAGTATGCCACTTTTACACTTTACACGATTAAGTCATTTTAATCAAATTTAGCACTTAAACGATAAAATTTTTCTATGAAACTTTCACATACATTAATCACATATAATAAATTTAAAATATAATATTTAAATATTTCTCGGTCTCGAATTCGTGGTCCTGAAACCACCATTCCGATTAGGGTCATATTCGGTCTGTCACAATATTTTTGTAATAAGGCCCCATAACTTAGGTTCCAATTTATTTGTTACTTGTTTTACTTTATTTTACTTTAATATGTCACATGTTTATAAACCTATTTGTGCCCAAAGTCTTAATAATAAAATGGAGGGATAAATGGGCTTTTCAAATCCACTCAATATAAAAGTTTAAGTTTCTTTTATTTTTTTTCAAATAATGACTAAATAAATTGAAATTTTCAAAACCCATCGAAGCAAAGTTTTCAAGAATTAAATCCGTAGTATACTAGATTCGGTAATAACGTATGGGCCGGGTTTGGGGTGTTACATTTTTGGTATCAGAGCCCAGTTCAAAACTCGGGCTGTGAAATGGGTCCAGTAGGAATTTATGAAAGTAATATAAGTTGAGAAAGATTTTGGAAGATATAGCCTACGAGTCTACCGACACCCGATCCACCCAGGTAAGTATTTTAAACTTTGGTATGATATGTATGTTGGGTTTTGATGGGCCTTATGGATGTAGATTAGTATGATAGTGTTAATGGACCTTAGGCCTAGATTAAACAATTCTTCAAATCTCATAAGACTTAATTTTTCTTAATTAAGCAGGTCTGTGAACAAGTCACAGGGTTAGGGTGTGGAAACAGGCATACGCATGTCTAGGATTGGATCTAGGAAGAGCTTGGTATTTAAGCGGTCCTAGTGACTTACCTCCTCTTCTCTGGAATCCTACCTGGTGTGTAGTGGTTGTTCACTCTAACCGAGAGGGCTTGCTGACAGGCCAAAAATTTATAACTAAAACTCGAAAGGGACCATCACCTTTTTTTTATAAAATTACTTATATACCCTTGATTTTGTAAATTATCCCAAATGCCCTAGGTTGAGAAAATTTACTGAGACACCCTTGATTCTGCAAAATGACCAAAATACCGTTGTTTGAAAAATTTATCAAAATACCCTGGTTTGCAAAATTATTAAAATACCCCTATTTTGTAAAATCACCAATATACCATATTTTGGAAAATTACCAAAATACCCCTGTAAGTTAAAATTATGAAAATACCCCTAGGTAGTGAAATGATGAAAATACCCCTAGGTGATGAATGTGAGTTCCTGGATGTTGTTTGCGTGTTTGATGTGTGTATATGGTGCTTTGCTTGATGTTGATTGAATATGAACTCTAGAATTAGAAAATACAGACTTGAGAACTAAACTTGTAGATAGAATTTGAATTCGAAAGAACTACTGTTAAAACTACTTCCCATAAGACTGTCCATTATTAATTAGTGGAAAAAAGAATTATTAATTCATAAAATTTCTAATCAGATAAATGTGAAGCGGTAGAATGAATACAAGGGGTCGAGGACGTCCGGCGCGTGGCGTGGTAGGGGTAGGATGGTTGTGTCAAAACCCGTGGGGTCTGGTCACGAGTTAGGGAATGATGTTCTAGTACCACCAGCTATGGAGGCAGAGTTTCAAGATCAGATGGCCGGAGATGATGCTGTATCTCAGGCTATGTTAAGGGTTTTGGAGAGAGTTGCTAGAGCAGGCATGGGCACAGGAGCCCGGAAGTCTGTGCTAGAGCGATTGAGAGCCAATAAGGCAGAAGTGTTTAAGGGAATTTTGGGTGTAGCTCCTAGTACAGCTGAGTACTGGTTAGAAGCAATGGAGCGGATCATGGATGATCTTGACTTCACAGAGGAAGAGAAGCTGATGGGAGTGGTATCCCTTCTTCGGGACGAAGCTTATCAGTGGTGGCTTACGGTTAAGGAAGGTACTATAGTTGACCATATCATTTGGGATTACTTCAAAGCGGTGTTCCAGAGTAAGTATATTGGAACGAGTTATGTGGATGCAGAGCGTAGAGCATTCCTGAATCTGGTTTAGGGAAGTAGGTCGATGGCAGTATATGAAGCAGAATTCCTACACCTTAGCCGTTATGCTCGAGAGATAGTGGCCACAGAGCATGAGAGATGTGTTCATTTTGAGGATGGCCTGAAGGACGATCTACGTGTGTTGATAGCTCCACAAAGAGAGCGAAAATTTACTGTGCTTGTAGAGAAAGCTAAGATAGCTGAGGAGGTGAGACGGACGAAAAAACTGAATCGGGATAAAGATAGAGGTGGAGGTAAGAGAAACTTTGGATCATCAGGAACAACTAGGAGTAACCAGGAAAGACCTAGGTCGGATGGGCCGAGATGGGCTGAAAGACCTGCTGCTAACCAAACAGAAGGTGTACCCGATGTGACAAATTTCATGCAAGCGAGTGTAGGGCAGGCAGTGGGAAGTGCTTTAGGTGTGGTTCTTTGGACCATCAGATAAGAGATTATCCTCAGCCACGAGATGAGGAAAGACCCGCAGGGCAGGAAAATGCTCAGTCGGGTAGAGGAGGTCAGCAGCCACAGAGAGGTCGTGGTCTGGCCAGAGGCGGTAAAGGTTTCAGTCAGGGTCGTGGGGCACTAGGCCAAGGGACAGGAAACACTGAGGCGATGCAGTCGGGGTTGGTTTATGCTGCCAGACGTCGAGAGGAGGCTGATGCACCGGATGTTATAATTGGTACGTTTTTAATTTTTGGATTGCCTTATGTTGCATTGATTGACATTGGGTCGACACATTCATATGTTTCTAGTAGTGTGTCTGAAACTTTAAGTTTAGATTCCGAAGCTACCCCTAGGGCGATGACGGTAATTAGCCCATTAGGACAATCTGTGGTAGTAGATAAACTTTATCGGGAGGTACCCTTAGAAGTTCAGGGAATAGTTTTCCTGACAGATTTGATGAAATTACCGTTCAGGGAGTTTGACTTAATTTTAGGCATGGACTGGCTAGTGAAGTATCAAGCCAATTTAAATTGTGCAGCCAAGCGTATGGTGTTAACAACCCCCGAGGGAGGTGAAGTGTTGGTGATAGGAGAAAGGGGGAATTGTCTGTCAAACGTGGTAACTGCCCTAAGAGCAGAAAGAATGGTGAGAAAAAGGTGCAAGGCAGTTCTAATGTTTGCACGGGCTTTGGAAGCCAATGATCTAACTATTGAGGACGTTAGGATGGTGAAGGAATTTCCTGATGTCTTCCCTAAAAAACTTTCGAGATTAACCCCCGGATCAAGAAGTAGAGTTTAGAATTGATCTTCTTTGGGAACAGCACCGATATCTATTGCTCTATATAGAATGGCACCGAAGGAGTTGGTGGAATTGAAAGCGTAAATCTAGGAGTTGTTGGATAGAGGGTTTATTCGACCAAGTGTGTTGCCTTGGGGAGCGTCGGTGTTATTTGTTAAGAAGAAAGATGGTTCAATGCATATGTGCATTGACTATCATCAATTGAATAAGTTAACCATCAAGAACAAATACCCGTTGCAGAGGATCGATGACTTGTTCGATCAGTTGAAGGGGGCCTCAGTCTTTTTTAAGATAGATCTGAGGTCTGGGTATCATCAGCTTAAGGTCAAGGAGGCGGATATTCATAAGACAGCTTTTAGGACTCCCTATGGTCACTACGAGTTCATGGTGATGCCATTTGGGTTGATTAACGTACAAAAAAGATTTATGGATATGATGAACCGAGTGTTCCAACCCTACTTGGATCAGTTTGTCATGGTTTTTATTGATGACATCTTGGTCTATTCAAGATCAGAGGAGGAGCATGATTCACATCTGCAAATGGTTCTACAGATTCTAAGGGAGAAGCAGCTTTATGCCAAATTCAGTAAGTACGAATTTTGGCTAAAGGAAGTTACTTTTCTAGGTCACGTTGTGTCAGCAGAGGGGATTAGGGTTGACCCTCGAAAAATTAAAGCGGTGTTGGATTGGAAGCCACCTAAGTCGGTGGAAGAGATTTGAAGTTTTCTTGGTTTAACCGGGTACTAAAAAAGATTTGTGGAAGGATTTTCTCTGATTACGACACCATTGACTAAGTTGCTACGGAAAGGAGTTCCGTTCATTTGGTCTGATAAGCAGCAGGAGAGTTTTGAAAAGTTGAAAAAGATATTGACGGAGGCTCCGGTGTTGATTCAATCGGAGGCTAAAAAGGAATTCGTGATTTATTGTGATACGTCACACACGGGACTAGGATGCGTGCTGATGCAAGATGGAAAGGTGGTTGCGTATGCATCACGACAGTTAAAACCGCAACGAAGCAAACTATCCCCCCATGATTTGGAGTTGGCGGCGGTGGTGTTTGGCTTGAAGATTTGGAGGCATTATTTGTATGGGGAGAAATATATCATTTACATGGATCATAAGAGTTTGAAGTATCTTTTGACACATAAAGAGTTGAACCTAAGGCAAAGGAGGTGGATCGAGTTGTTAAAGGATTATGACTGCTTGATTGAGCAACATCCAGGTAAGGCCAACGTGGTGGCAAATGCTCTAAGCCGTAAGGTGATCTCTAATTTGAGAGCAATGTTTGCTCACCTTTGCTTATATGATGATGGAAGTCTACTAGCTGAACTTCAAGTGAAACCCTCATGGGTTAGTCAAGTTAAGGAGAAACAGCAGATCGATGGATTGCTTAGGGGAAGTTGCAGTTGATTTCAAGTGATGAGCGAACGAAATTCAGTGTGAATGAGGAAGGGTTATTATGTTTTCAAGGGAGAGTGTGCATGCCAAAAGACCCTGAGTTGAGGCAATGGATTTTGCAAGAAGTGCATGGTAGTCCATACGCTATGCATCCTAGAGGGAGTAAGATGTATCAAGATTTACGGGAGCAGTTTTGGTGGCCAGGCTTAAAATGAAAGGTGACTGAATTAGTGGGGAAGTGTTTAACCTGTCAGCAAGTAAAGGCGGAGCATCAGTTACCATCAGGGTTGTTGCAACCGGTGAAGGTTCCTCAGTGGAAGTGGGAAGGGATCATAATGGACTTTGTTAGTGGGCTACCTCTCACGCCTACTAGGAAAGATTTAGTTTGGGTGATCGTTAATCGGTTGATGAAGTCAGCTTATTTTGTATCGGTTCGGGTCGATTATTCCTTACAAAAGTTGGCTAAGCTATATATAGCAAAGATTGTAAGGTTGCATGGAGTACCTGTGTCGATTATCTCAGACCGATATCCTAGGTTTACGTCAAGGTTTTGAAAGGCGTTGCATCAAGCGTGGGTACGAAGTTGGATTTTAGTACAGTGTTTCATCCTCAGACACGATGGACAGTCTGAGCGGGTGATTCAAATCTTAGAGGACATGTTAAGGGGTTGTGTCATTGATTTCAGAGGTAGTTGGGAGGAGTTTCTGCCATTGGCAGAGTTTGCTTACAACAACAGCTACCAGTCTAGTATTCAGATGGCACCCTATGAACAATTGTACAGGCGAAAGTGTCTACTCCTACCTATTGGACGAAATTAGGGGAACGTCAGATTTTGGGTTCGGAGTTGGTTACCGAGACAGAGGAGAAGGTTGAGTTAATTCGGGATTAACTAAAGGAAGCATCGGACAGACAGAAGTCCTATGCTGATCTGAAGCGTCGGGACATAGAGTTTGCAGTGGGTGACAAGGTGTTCTTGAAAGTGTCTGTAACATCCTGAATTAGGGGTTGTTTGCAATTTAATTATTTTTCCCATGAGTGTTCTTGAAGAAATGTGTATGCTTGATTGCTTGACATATTCTAGGGTCTAGTCATAACCCCGGGCTAGGTCTGACTTAGGGCTGAAATTTCTTTTTAGTGCTTAAGAGGAGGGAGCTAGGTGAGATAGAGGTTAAGAGAATTTTCTTTGGAAGGTTGACACAAGAAATTAATGGGTAAAGTGGCAAAGAGAAGCCACTAGGGTGTTAGAGGAGTGACGCCACATGCAGAGGTGGAGTGCCTGTGTTCAAGCTGCGGGAATTGCACTCCTGCTTATCCTTTTTCACGCCACACACAAGGAGAGGAGTGTTCAGGTGGGACTCTCTTGCTGTATGAGGATTAAGTTGTCAGATCTTAAGAGGATGTAGATGAGGGAGGAAATCTAGGAGTTTGATTACTTCAAACTCATTAGAAGAGAGTTGGCCGAAGGGTGGACTTTGGGACATGGGGTGTCTTCGGTTTTGGGGAGTCTTTGGGGTGGCCGAATGTGCCTAGGGTGTTAACTAAAAACGGCAAGGATTGGTAGGCTTTGTTTAGTGTCAAACCGAAACCCCAATTGCACCCCTCCCAAATCTCTCTCTTTTTTCTTTTCTCTTCTTGTTGTTTAAAGCCGAAATCTTCATCTCCCTCATCTCTTTCTCTTTTCATCTTGCAACCTTGAAGCCGAAACCGCCATAACCAAACCCTCACACTCATCTTGTTTTCTCTTCTCACAAACTTATTGTCAAACCTTCTTTTCTCTTCACCATCTTTCCCAAATCAAACCACCACTCAAGTCGAATCTTGATCCCATCTTTCCCTCTTTTCTTTTTTGTTTCGAAAGCTGAAAAGTTGTTATTTCTCTTTCGGTTTCAACAAGAACCCTGGCCGAATACTTGGCTCACAATCTTTCTTTCCCTTGCGTTTTTCTCTTTACCATTCTAAGTGCCAAAATCAAGGTTTCTTTTTGGGCACAGCCGAATCTATCATTTAGGTAAGGGTGCGGCAACTCTTTCTTCTTTAGGGATTTATGTTATGGCCGAATGGCCTTTAAATCTTTATTAAGGTGATAAAACCGAATGTAGGGGAGGCCATTGCCAAATTCAAAGAGCCTTCAGGATTTGGTGGTTGATCTAGGTGAGCGTATTAATATCTCAGAATCTAATCCTTAATTGATTAAAAGCCGAAGGCTAACTTTTGAAGTGTGCTAGTGTAGCCGAATACAAGGAGGACTGGGTGTGTGTTTTCGGGATTTGGTAGGAGACCAAATTGGCACTAAGGTAAGAAATTAGACTTGTGTGATTCATCCTTCGGGATTTGTGATTAAGCCAAATGGCTTAGATCTAAAAGTGGTTTTGGCTGAATGTAGGTACTATAGGGACATACGTTTCGGGATTTTGTGATATCGTATAGATTCGGGTTATCTCCTTAGATCTTCGGTTAAATAGGTGTGTAAAACTCTTACACACTTATTAGTTGGCATTGCTTATTATGTTACACTTAACTATTTTGATAGCGATTTGCCTTGTGGGCTTGTGCATGGATCCCGGGTAAGTCGCTTGTGATTCTAATTATGTTACATGAATGATATGGTGGGTAAGATGCTATGCCATGACTTGTATGCATGATTTATGATATTATGTTAAGCATGTTTTGAGCATGTTGGTAACAGGATTGAAGAGAGGAGGGGAAATATTCTTTATGGACTGTCACCAGTGGTTTTGACCACAAGATGGGTTGGCCCCATCAGGATTAATTGCGACTTCGGTCACCAATGGTTTTGACCACACCGTTGATATAAATTGTGACTAAGTCCCAGTGGTTTGGTAGCACCAGTGGTTTTGACCACATTTTGATAATTGTGACCTATGGTCATCAGTGGTTTTGACCACACGATGGGTTGGCCCCATCACTCGATTTGTGACTCCGGTCACCAGTGGTTTTGACCACTAGTGGTTTTGACCACACGGGGTAGCTAAGGAGTATGGATGGCTAGGTTTGGGTTGCATGGTTTTGCATGTCTTACTAATATTTTGTGTATGAGTTTGCACACCCGGGTTGGGGATTTATACATTGAGTCTTGGTGACTCACCCCTTCCCATATCATTTTGCAGATGAGTAGATCGCGGAGATGGAGCCGGAGAGGACTCGAGGCTGCCATGCTTGATTCCTTGGATTTAAAATTTTATTTAGCACAAATTAAGTTTATTATTTATTAAATTTTGGTTTGGGTTGTAATAAGGCCGCTAGTTATTATTTTGGATATTTAAGTAGTTGTTTTACTTCACTATTATTATATTTCTCATGAACTGATAAAATGTTTAAATAAATCGGTTAAAAGTAACGTTTTCAAAATGGGAAATTTTTACGAGTTTTCAAGGATGTTACCATCGGTAGCAAAATTCACCAAGTACACAATAACTCTGAAGGTTCTAAAAATTTAAATGATCAAATGTTTTCAAGGGTTTCAACTCAACCATGTTTTTAAAATCAAATTCACCTGGGTTTTTCATAGACACCGTTTTATAACCTTAATAATATTTTCTTTTTCTCAAATTTTCACCAGTTAATCAAAATATTTCAAAACATTTTTAATCTGTGACATACTAGATCCGATCAGGGCTCATGGTCTGGGTTTGGGAGTTACATTTTTGGTATCAGAGCCCGGTTCAAAACTCCGCTGTGGGGGCCCAGGGCCCAAAACATTTTTGTAGACCTCTGTGAATTATTATGAAAATGGTTTTTGTTTTGAACAGCATGGCATCGAGTCTCCGGCACCAATCCACCCAGGTAAGTATCTCTGACTATTCTGTGAATACTTTATAAGGGTAAACGGGTAACTTGGGAACGTAGAATAGAATGATAGGTACTTGAACTCTAGGACTAGTCTACCTCAACTACTACATAAGACCTAATTGCTTAATTAAACAAACCTATGTCTAAGTCACGAGTTAGGGTGTGGTAACCATGGTGCGATGTCAGGATTGGTATTGGTGGGAGCTTGGTATTTAAGCGGTCAGCGTGACTCACCTTCTCTCCACTCGAATCCTACCAGTGCGTAGCCGGGTCACCCTAACCAAGAGGACTTATTCATGGGCTAAACCCTAACTAAAACCCGAAAGGAACTAGCCATATTTTCATAAAAACCCTAGTTTTAAAACTCTTAAAATTTCTTTTTAATGTGTGAGAACTATTGTTTTACAACATTTTTGAAAAATTTTGATTTGTAGAATTACTAAAATACCCTAGTGGTAAAATTACAAAAAATGCCCTTGGTTTATAAAATGTTCAACTACAGTTTTTCCAAAACAGTGTTTAAAAACCTATTTTTTCCAAAGTACCTTGATTTTGGAAAATTATAAAATTGCCCTAACTTACAAAATTACCAAAATGACCTACGATTTTAAAATTTTTGCAACACCATCAACTTGGAAAACAAATTCTCAAAAGAACCCTCAAAGTTTTGCAACATTTGGAAATACCCCGGAATTATCAAACTTTACAAATTTACCCTGGTTTATTACCAAAATACTCCCGAGCTTTAAAATCACCGAAATACCCCTAAATTTTAAAATTTTTCAAAATACCCTGGGAATTTAAAAGTTCCAAAATACTTTTTTGGCAAAATCATCCAAGAACTTTTATTTTGAAAAATTACAAAAATACCCTCAGAGGTTAAAATTACAAAATACCTCGGGTAGTGAAATGACGAAAATGCCCTACACGTTAGATATGGTGCGTGAATGTTGTTTGTGTGATGGATGTACTTAGAACTAGGAGATAAGCTGGCTGGAATTATAGGTAGATTCGACTTGAAAGAATCACTTCAAAAAAAACTATTCCTCATAAAATTGCTCATGGGTAAGCGGTGAGCAGTATTAATAATGCATAAAATTTTTAATCGGATAAATGCACGAGCGAGAAGAATGAGTACAAGAGGTCATGGACGTCCGTGGCGTGCCGTGGTAGGGGTAGGATGACCTTGTCGGTGCTGTGAGGTCTCGATTATGGGTGCGGAAATGTGATGCGGATCTGGAGATGGCGTAAACCGAGTTTCGAGGATCGACCAAATTGGTAACAATGTAGTATCCCAAGTTTGTACTAGGAGTGTTGGAGCGAGTTACGAGGCGAGCACAGTGTAGAAGCCCAAAAATCGTGGTTGAACAACTCCGAACCAATGGAGCTGAGGTGTTTCGGGGTGTATCAGGAGTGGCACCCAGTACGACGGAGTATTGGTTGGAATCTACTAAGAGGATCATGGATGACCTGGATTTTTCAGCTGAGGAAAAGCTGAAGGGTATAATCTCTCTTCTTCGGAATGAGTCATACCAGTGGTGGCTCACCGTAAGGGATGGAGCAATGGCAGAGGATCTCACATGGGAATTCTTTAAGGTAGCCTACCAAAAGAAATACATAGGAACTAGCTACGAGATGCTTGCAATGAAGGCTTTCTTGAACACGGTTCGGGATAATAAGACGATGGCGGAGTATGATTTGAATTTCTCCGGTTGGCGAGTGTACGCTCGTGGTATTGTGGGTCTTGAGCATGAGCCGTGTCGATTCGAGGATGAAATTTGAGACATGAGTGAGAATGATGATAGCTCCACAACAAGAACAGGAGTTCGCTGTCTTAGTGGAGAAGACTAAGGTTGCTAAAGGGGTAAGATAATCTGTTAAGTGGAATCAGGATAGTGGTTGGAGTAAGAGGAGCTCCGGATCTTCAAGGCTTTCTGGTAATCAGCAGAAGAGGATGAGGTATGGTGGGTCAGATCAAGCTACTAGGCTGCTGCTGCTAATCCTCAATGGCCACCACGGTGTGCTCGGTGTGGAAAGTCTCACATGAGGGAGTGTTGGAGTGGTAATCGGGGATGCTTGAATGTGGATCTATGGAACATCGAGTCAGGGATTGTCCAAAAAAGGCAGCTAGGCTGAGGTCTGAGGGTAGGATTGTGCACTGAATAGGAGGGATACCAGAGCCACCGAGAGGTCGTGGTGCAAGAAAGAGGAGGTAATGGTCTTTGGCGGAGGTCGGGGCACCGAGGGGAGGTCTTGGTGGTCTTGAGGTTAGGCAACTGGTTTGGTCTATGCCATGAGGCGTCGGGAGGAGAAGCGGCCTTGCCGGACGTCATAAGCGGTATGTGTTTTATCTTTGGAGTACCCTATAGCACCTTAATTGATATTGGCTCAACTCACTCATATGTTGCTAGTAGCGTAGTGAAAACTCTGAACTTAGACTCTGAGCTTACTTCTAGGACGATGACTGTGTTAAGCCCTCTAGGTCACTCTGTAGAAGTAAGTAAACTCTATAGGAATGTACCCCTAGAACTTCAAGGGGTCGTGTTCTTGGCTGACTTGATGGAACTACCGTTTTGGGAGTTCGATCTAATCCTCGGGATGGATTGGGTAGTAAAGTATCAGGCTAGCCTGGATTGCGCAGCTAAGCACATGGTATTAAAGACCGTGGAAGGTGATGAGGTGGTGATGATAGGTAAAAGGAGAGATTACCTGTCTAATCTGGTTTCTGCATTGAAGGCGAAAAGATGGTTAGAAAAGGTTGTGAAGCATATGTAGTGCATGTCTGTGCTTTGGAAGCTAAGAGTGCAGCTGTGAGAGATGTCCAAACCGTAAAGGATTATGTTGATGTGTTTCCAGAGGAACTCCGGGTCTACCTCCGAACCGTGAGGTCAAATTTGGTATAGACTTGTTACCCGTAATCGCGCCAGTATCCATAGCTCCGTATCGGATGGCGCCGAAAGAATTGGTAGAGTTGAAGGCTCAGATTCATGAATTGTTGGATAGAGGGTTCATTCGGCCAAGTGTATCACCTTGGGGAGCTCCAGTGCTTTTTGTCAAGAAGAAGGATAGAGCAATGAGGATGTGCATAGACTATCGACAACTGAACAAGCTGACAATAAAGAACAGGTATCTTTACCCAGGATTGATGATTTGTTCGACCAACTCAAGGGAGCATCGGTGTTCTCTAAGATCGACCTTAGGTCAGGGTACCATCAGCTTAAGGTGAAGGAGGCTGATATCCACAAGATGGCATTCCGTACTCGGTATGGGCACTACAAGTTTCTAGTAATGCCTTTTGGTTTTACGAATGCACCAGCCGCGTTTATGGACATGATGAACTGGGTTTTCCAACCCTATCTGGATCGGTTCGTTGTGGTGTTCATAGACGACATTTTGGTGTACTCGAAGTCTGAGGAGGAGCATGACACACATCTTCATGTGGTTCTGCAAGTTCTAAGGGAGAAACAGTTGTACGCCAAATTCAGCAAGTGTGAGTTCTGGCTTAAGGAGGTAACTTTTCTAGGGCATGTTGTTTCATCCGAGGGAATCAGGGTGGATCCCCATAAGATTGAGGCAGTATTGGAGTGGAAACCACCGAGGTCGGTTATGAAAATCTAAAGTTTTTCGGGGTTGGCAGGATATTATCGAGATTTATGGAAAATTTCTCCTTAATCGTAGCACCGTTGACTAAGTTGCTGAGAAAAGAGTCTCGTTTGTGTGGTCTGAGAAGCAGCAGGAGAGTTTCGACAAGCTGAAGAAGATTTCGACAGAAGCACCAGTCTTGATTCAGCCGGAGGCAGAAAAGGAATTCACTGTGTACTGTGATTCATCGCATACTAGTTTAGGGTGTTTGTTGATGCAAGAAGGGAAGGTGGTCGCTTATGCGTCACGGCAGCTGAGGCCTCACGAAGGTAACTATCTGACACATGATTTAGAATTGGCTGCTGTGGTTTTCGACTTGAAGATTTGGAGGCACTATCTGTATGGGGAGAAGTCGGTAGTGTATACGGATAACAAGAGCCTGAAGTACCTCTTGACTCAAAAAGATTTAAATTTGAGGCAGCGGAGGTGGATTGAGTTGCTGAAGGACTACGACTGCTCAATCGAATATCATCTGGGTAGGGCTAACGTGGTAGCTAATGCATTGAGCCGTAAGGTGGTAGCAGATTTGTGAGCAATGTTTGCTCACCTAAGTCTCTTTGAGGATGGGAGCCTTTTGGCAGAGTTGCAAGTGAAGCCGTCTTGGATTGATGAGGTTAAAGAAAGGCAGATGACCGACGAAGTTCTGAGTACTCGGAGGTTACAAGTACAGAGCGGTGAGGCCGAAGGGTTCAGCTTGGGTAGTGGTGGAGTGTTGTATTTTTAGGGGAGAGTATGTATGCCTAAGGATGATGATTTGAGGCAGTGAATCCTTAGAGAAGCTTATAGCAGTCCGTACGCTATGCACCCGGGAAGCAGCAAGATGTATCGGGATTTAAGGGAGCGATTACGGTGGCGGGTCTTAAGTGGGAAGTAACCAAGTTAGTGAGCAAGTGTCTGACATGCCAAAGCGAGTTAAAGTGAGCATCAATTGCCATCGAGGTATTACGGTAGGTAAAGATCCCACAGTGGAAGTGGGAGGAGATTACTATGGATTTTGTAAGTGGGCTTCCCTTATGCCCAGTAAGAAAGATCAGGTGGGTGATAGTAGACCGGTTGACCAAGTCGGCCCATTTCATACCGGTAAGGGTGGACTATTCGCTTCAAAGGTTAGCCAAGCTGTATATAGCAGAGATAGTGTGGTTACATGGAGTACCGGTGTCCATTATCTCAGATTAGAATTCCGGTTCACGTCGAGATTCGGAAGGCCTTACATCGAGTTAGGCACAAAGTTGAATTTCAAAGACGACTTTTCATCCATGATCGATGGACAATCGAGAGGTAATCCGGTGTTGGAAGATATGTTAAGGGCTGCGTTTTGGACTTAGTGGTAGTTGGGAGAAGTACCTACCTTTGGCAGAATTCGCTTATAACAATAGTTATCAAGCGAGTATTCAGATGGCACCGTATGAGGTAGTTGTATGGTCAAAATGCCGTACTCCTACGTGTTGGACAGAGCTAGGAGAACGTCGGATGTTGGGTCCGGAGTTAGTGGCGAGAACAGAGGATAAGGTTAGAGTAATTCGGGCTCATCTTAAAGAGGCGTCGGACAGGCAGAAATCTTCGCCGATCTTAAACGCGGGGATGTAGAGTAGGTGATAAGGTCTTCTTAAAGGTATCACCTTGGAAGAAAGTGCTGAGGTTTGGCCGGAAGGGCAAGCTAAGCCCTAGATTCATCGGGCCGTACACGGTTGGCTAGGTTTGGGTTGCATGGTTTTGCATGTCTTACTAATATTTTGTGTATGAGTTTGCACATCCGGGTTGGGGATTTATACACTGAGTCTTGGTGACTCACCCCTTCCCATATCATTTTGCAGACGAGTAGATCGCGGAGATGGAGCCGGAGAGGACTCGAGGCGGCCATGCTTGATTCCTTGGATTTAAAATTTTATTTAGCACAAATTAAGTTTATTATTTATTAAATTTTGGTTTGGGTTGTAATAAGGCCGCTAGTTATTATTTTGGATATTTAAGTAGTTGTTTTACTTCACTATTATTATATTACTCATGAATTGATAAAATGTTTAAATAAATCGGTTAAAAGTAACGTTTTCAAAATGGGAAATTTTTACGAGTTTTCAAGGATGTTACCATCGGGTAGCAAAATTCACCAAGTACATAATAACTCTGAAGGTTCTAAAAATTTAAATGATCAAATGTTTTCAAGGGTTTCAACTCAACCGTGTTTTTAAAATCAAATTCACCCGGGTTTTTCATAGACACCGTTTTATAACCTTAACAATATTTTCTTTTTTTCAGATTTTCACCAGTTAATCAAAATATTTCAAAATGTTTTTAATCCGTGACATACCAGATCTGGTCAGGGCTCATGGGCCGAGTTTGGGGTGTTACAGTGTTGCCATGGAAGAAAGTATTAAGATTTGGACGGAAGGGTAAGTTAAGTCCTAGATTCATCGGACCTTATCAGGTGCTGAAACGAGTTGGATCAGTAGTGTATCAGCTAGAGCTACCTTCTGAGTTAAGCTAGATTCACGATGTATTTCACGTCTCTATGTTAGGACGATATCATTCGGATCCCTCTCATGTGGTACCTATGGAGGAAATCGAGGTAAGACTTGACCTATCCTTTGAAGAGGAGCCAGTGGAAATCTTGGATCGTGATGTCAAAGTATTACGAAGGAAGAAGGTTCCGTTGGTTAAGGTTCTATGGTGAAATCAAGGCTCTGAGGAGGCTACGTGGGAATCGGAGGAAGCGATGCAACAGTAATACCCGCATCTATTCGGATCAGGTAATTTCAAGGACGAAATTTCTTTAAGGGGGTAAAACTGTAACATCCTGAATTAATGGGCCTCTACATTTGATGTGTATTACGTTCAATGTGTTAATTAGAGTATTTAAGGGGCTCAGATTGGGCTGAGGCCTTGGTTAAATTTTCTGTTTGGACACTAGAGGGTTTAAAAGATGTTATCTGTGTTTTAAACACAAGTGGACTTATGGCCCAGTGGCAAAATGGCACCACTTAGAGAGCAAGGAGGTGGCGTCGACTGAGGAGGCCCAAACTCAAGGGGCATGAAGCCCAATTTGTTTAATTTTAATTAGCTAAATTTAGGCAGATAAGTGGGTAAGGTTGGACGGCAACAAGGCTTAAAAATAGGGAGATTTATCTGTTGAACAATATAGATAATTGTCCTGATATTAGTTATGAGTATTAAAGAGAAAATATGGGAGTTATCTACTGTAAGCAGAGTTGGCTGAAATTCCAACTCTGAGGGGAGGAAGAATCGGTTTTGATGTGGCATAAAGGGTGCCAAAATTCCCCATGTTTGTCAATTAGTCTCAATTTTAGAAGAGGACAATTCAGGCATTTGATAGGTAAGTGCCGAAATTCCCTATAAATAGGAGTGTATCTCTTCAAATTCCAGCATCTGAACCCTATTCTTTGTGCTAAAATTCTCAGTCCCTCTCTACACTCTCTATTCTCTTTTCTTTTACAAAAGCCGAAACCTCTCAACTTTCTTCTCATCTCCATAATCGAATACCTTTGTCTATTCCTTTTTCTCTCTGTTGATTTCTCTACTAAAAGCAGAAACCTCTTAATTCACTTTCTTTTTCCATTCTTTTCCCCTTGTGCCAATTTCTCCATAAACCGGGATTTTCTTGAAGTGCCGATTTCTCTGTAAAGGTAAGAACTGAATTCTTTTCTCTTTCAATTTTGAGACTATAGCCGAATGGCTAATAGATTGATAGGCTATCTTTAGTTTGACTCTTTCCTTAATCACATGTTCTTTTGGGCGGCACTCCGGGAAATCATAGTAGATCGAATCATCCAGATCTCAAAAAGCTGGAAACCATTAATCTCTAGTATCCTATCGATTCTGGGATCTCAAGGTAAGGGATTTCTTTAGATTCCTATTAAGATTTGCAATCATAATTAAGATATTAACTCATATGATATGGTTTAACCCTATTTCGTTATAGTAGTTCTGACAAGGACTTTTTGGATGGAACCAAATATGGTCAGGCAAAAGAGAGGGTTGGGTCCGTAAACCCAATCCCTAAGTTTAAGAAACGAGCAGTGTCCGCTGTTCGAGATTGGCCGTCGGGTTGTGGACCGACTTCTGAACAGCATCTTAGGCAGATAACAGTCGTATCAGCTTCTGACAGTGTCGACATAGAAGGTGTCGTCGTAACCATAATAAGGTGTGTAGATTCTTAACACATAAGCATTGATATATTTTATGTATGCTAAGGGCTAAAAGCTAGAAAGAAAGGCTGTATGAACAGTCGTATTACCCAGAAGGGGTAGGCATGGAATGCCAGGTACGTAACCATAGAAACTTTTCTATGTGAATCGTAGCATGTGAAAGTATGAGATCTGTTAGATGGCTTGATGACTTATTTCTTGTATGTATGCATGCATGGGATGGGATTGATTGATGGATTTATGGTAGGGGAGCAGGGTCGCGAGGCTATCGTGGCTTTGCCACAGGCAGCATAGCTGTCGAATACTATAATGTATTTTTGAGGTTTGCGTAAGCGATCGGTGTATATGACAAGAAGCATAGCTGTCGAATACTATAATGTATTTCTGAGGTTCGCGTAAGCTATCGGTCTATATGACAGGCAGCACAGCTATCGATGTAGTGTGTAGCGGATGGAGGGTTGATTGTAGAAATCCCCATGGTAGAATAGTTGGTACGGGGGTGTGTAAAGGATGGACTCTTAGGTTTTGGAATGGGCCATGATGCATGATATATTTTGTTACCATTGCATGTGGGCCAAGGCCCATAATATGTTTGTGGGCCCTAAGCTTTTATGTGTTTTCAAGTTTTGCACGCTGAGTCTTGGTGACTCACCCTTTTATTTTACCCACTCTACAGATGAGCAGTAGACCGTGGACACGGGAGCCGAGGCAGACTTGGGGCCCATCAAGACTTTCATTATCATTATGGATTATTATTATTGTTTTTTTTGGAATATTTTTGTAATAAGGCCCCATAACTTAGGTTCCAATTTATTTGTTACTTGTTTTACTTTATTTTACTTTAATATGTCACGTGTTTATAAACCTATTTGTGCCCAAAGTCTTAATAATACAATGGAGTGATAAATGGGCTTTTCAAATCCACTCAACATAAAAGTTTAAGTTTCTTTTATTTTTTTTTCAAATAATGACTAAATAAACTGAAATTTTCAAAACCCATCGAAGTAAAGTTTTCAAGAATTAAACCTGAGCATACCAAATCCGGTAATGATGTATGGGTCGGGTTTGGGGTGTTACATCTATCTCATTTTCGAAACAACAAAACAAAGTCAGGTTTTTGCAAAATCATCGAAACAAGATTAGGTTGCATTTTGAAAGCAAGTGATCAAAATTTTGGGATGTTAATGTGAGCTCTAAGATCCGGTCATAACGTTTAGGCTAGGTTTGGGGTGTTACAATAAAAATCATGGACAAAAAAACCTTTACTAATGCGACAAACGGACAAAGAGTACAAGATGTAGAAAATAAACCTAAAAGAGCAAAACTCAAAACCCAAATACAAAGCTCTCTCAAAACATCTCCCCAAAACTCTTCATTAAACTTCACATAAGAGATATTCTATAAACTCACTAAAAAGGTTACAAAAACCCTTTAAATAGGTAAAATTCAAAGTTCTAATATAACTAAAATATCCTAAATTAATCAAGGTTCAACTATGAAAAAATAATAAAGTTTAACTGGGAGAACAAACCCAGTATTTGTGGGAACCACTGTAGCAAAACAGACTTTTAGCGACGTTGTCGCTAAAACTATTTGCGGCTTTTTTACAAGCGCCACAAAAAATGTTGTTGTAGACGAAACCGCTAAATTTTTCAGTGTTTATGTGAAAAAAATGCAGCTAAAGAACATGACCTTTAGTGGCGCTTTACCCACAAATGCTGCTAAAGAACATGACCTTTAGCGACGCTTTTATCACAAATGCCACAATAGTACATGACCTTTAGCGTCGCTTTTATCACAAACGCCGCAATAGTA
Organism: Gossypium rotundifolium; assembly: GCA_025506655.1. Taxonomy (NCBI): domain Eukaryota; kingdom Viridiplantae; phylum Streptophyta; class Magnoliopsida; order Malvales; family Malvaceae; genus Gossypium; species Gossypium rotundifolium. Next base: position 177,484,360 of record CP106724.1, read on the forward strand.
CATGACCTTTAGCGTCACTTTTCTCACAAACGCCGCTAAATAGCATGACTTTTAGCGGTGCTTTTATCAAAAATACCGCTAAAGAGCATGACCTTTAGTGGCGCTTTTATCACAAACGCCGCTATAGAACATGACTTTTAGCGGAGTTTTTTTACAAACGCAACTAAAAATACCGTTCTTTAGCGGCGTTCCTAAGAAAAACGCCACTAACTTTGGCAGATTTACAACATCCCATTTTCATCCATATATAACCCTTCCTGTAACATGAAATCCAACCAAAAACAACAAATCTAAATGATACTTCAAATTCTACAAAAGATATATGATATAAATTAATAAATGAAGTATAATTCAAAATGTTCTTACTATAATGTTAAACTTTATAATGTTAGAAATATTCTTACAATAAGAAAAAAAATGTCTAAGATGGTGAATTTTGCGACTGCTGAAACATTTTCATCATATTCTGAAGCTGTAGCTAGAGTACGTCATACTTTCTGCTCTGCTCTGCTTCCTTCGCTGTTGCCTCCGCTTTAAGTTGTAGCTGGAGTTCTTCATATTTTCTTTGAACCTCAGCTTCTCTCGATGCTACCTCCGCTTTAAGTTGAGCAATTTGCTCAACTGTGCTCGCTTGCATCTGAGCCATCTATTCTTTTAACCTCAAAACTTTAGCTTGAGCCTGACTCCCCGAAGGCATGTATTATTGCGAACTAGATCCAAAATATTGGGTTGGGATAACACCAAATCCTTGAAATCGAACCCGACCATACCTTTCAAGACCCAAAACTTTAGTAATAATTCTGTTATCAATGTCGTCAATTTTAATAGAACTATCACTCGAAGCAACCACTTCATACTCCACCTTTTTATCCTTTAGTTTCTCCTAATAAATTAATCAAAGAGTTAGAAACGAAATATATAATAAAAACAAATGCAACATAACTTAACATTGTTTAGAACTACTAACGGCGAATTAAACCATTATAATTAAACATTATAAATATTTAAAATAAATCAAATTTTATTAAGTAAATATACCATAATTTCTCCAGCTTCAAAAGTCATAGGAGATCGATCTTTCTTCCTATGTGTAATGTCGAAAGGCTGAAGGCGTCCAACTTTTTGGCCAGACAAGAGTTCCTACAATATAGTAGTATAATTTAATAGAAAGTAATTAATATTTGACACAATTAATAAATTCAAAATACCTTGGCCTCAGCTACACAAGCAAAACTTTTCGACCTGTTGTGTGCGTGAATTTTTGTTTTTGCCTGCTTGTTGTTCCAACTCGCTCACGATCCTACATTATGAAATTATTATTACGTATATAGCAAATACTATAAACTAAAATAATTATAAGAGTTTAGAAGTACGTAATACCTCTCCTTTTTTTGAATTCCAAAATCTAACCGCATCTTCCCATTGGTACCTCAGCATTCTCGGCGAGACATTTCGCAATTTCTCTTCGAGGCTTATATTTTTCTTAAAATATTCTTTCTTTAAAATCTTTTATGGTCTCTCCATTTTTTTCCCAATGCCTTCTTGACATAATTATCCGAAACCTCTAAAGCAAATCTCTCCTACAAAAAACACAAGTTTATAAAATAAATATAAATGAAACTTAAACCAAAGTATTATAAATTACATTAATATTTTGTTACCTTAATATTATCGAGAGCTTGATTTTTGTTACTATTAGGCATTTGATTGCATGACTCGTAGTTGATAGCCAACATATTGGCATTTCAAGCTATAATGCCCAAACATCCTGCTAAAAGTTGAGCTTCTGATCCAACAGGCTGACCATAACTGTTTCTAGATACTTTGACATGCTCGATAGGATTTAACTCGTATAATTATTTTAGTAGCGTGTGTCCTCGAGCTTTGTGCGTTCCATCACTTTCAGCTGAAAAATGGTATTTTATAATATAAGAATTTGAAAAAGAAATCAATAATAAAAGTCAACACGCATGTAAATTAAAGTTAACATTACTTTGAATTTCTACAGGTTTGTCAGATGTATTCGGAACATTCGAAGATCCAATGGCAGTCTATTGTTCACTATTTGTTTCTTTCGAATTTGGAGTATTCTGAACAATACTTAGATCTTGCAATCTACTTCTAGGCATTTTTTCTGCAATACACATAAAATAGTTGAAATTTTAGTAACCAATTACAACATCAATAGTACATATAAATAGCCGATATATTTAACAAGACCAAGATTTAAATTATAATATTACATATAATTAAAAAATCGTAAAATCTTACAACATCATAATTTGTAAATATCTTTATCCACATCCTAGTGAACCCATTGAGATTGTGTACTAGTACGAAGGATATTTTCATTTAAGTTCTAGAAAATGCAAAGTTTCTGATCTTTCAACGATGTCATCTCTACTTCCATTGCCCATGTCAAACAAGTCTCCAGGGGTGTCTTGGAGTAAAACGTACCAACCATCATTAGTTGAATCTTTCGAGTAAAAAACTTGTCTCACTTGAGAAGAAAATACATACGGCTCATCTATCAATTGTTGTCTAGTGTGAATTGGAAACACGAAAATTTATACACTTTTTCATGCCCTTTTTAACCCAAATTCATGAAGTTTCGATTAAATTCTTGTAAAAAAAATAATTAAATATTATAAAATAATTAAATTATGCTAAAAATATGAACATGATGAATTTTAATTAATTTTATAGTTAATTTTGATTTATTTTGACCATTTTTGACAGATTCGCACAAAGGGCAAAAATCGGCTCGGTAGACACAACTCGAAGAGGAAACCCGAGAAGCAATTTGAAGTATCAAGGAAAATTTATTTCCAGCCCAATACGGTCCAATTATGAATATTTAATCATAATATAATTAATTTTAATTTATTCCCAATTTAATTTGAGCTAAATAAATTAATCTTAATTAATTATGAAAAAGGCCCAGTTGAACCGTATCAGTTGAACCAAACCGATTGAACTGAACCGAGCAAAGAATTGGCAGCCCAAACCGTCCATAATGCTAGCCCGAATCAGCTTATTAGCTGATTTATTAACCTTGCAAAGAAGCCCTTGAAGACTTTTCAAAGTTGCATTCAACCCCATCCAAATATAGTGGCTTTGTAGATTTGCCCCATGCCATATTTAGCAAAGTTGAATCCATCAACTTTGCCACATAGATGGCCAGCCAATGGAGGTGTCTTTGGCTGCTAGTTTTTACTATTTTTAGCAGCCACAATCAGCTATAAATACCACCCCTTGCTGATCATTCAAACCATCCCTCAATCCTTCAACATTCTCATTCTCTCTTCTCTTCATATCTCTGCTTTTCTCCAAAACACCCAAGCCTTCTTGTGCCGATTTCCCCTCTTGGAAAAGACGTGTCTTTCCAGCCACTTGGATCAGCAAGTGGAGTGTTCATAAGCCACCTTGATTGTCGAGGAAAATAGAGAACGAAGAACGGAGCAATCAGTCAAGCCACGGAGAAACACCGGATTTGCTTCTTGTTCCTTATCTCTTTAAATTTTGTTGTTGTTTTGACAAACATGTTTATGACTATTTATGCTATTGAAATGGTTAATTTAATCAGCTTAGCTTGAATTTAATTCATGTTGGATTGATTGAATTTCGTTCTCTTAAATTATTAAAATTGTGTTTATGCTGTTGTAGGCCTCGGTAAAATGCTTGATTAAGTAAAATCATGCTTAAGTTTTCTGGCATTACAATTGTTTAGATAACTAAAGAATTAATTATTTAAACACATTGAAATTGTAATTAATGGACACATTACTTAATCTGTGCATGTTTAATTCTTCTAAGGTAGCTGAAGATTAAATTAGCATTGTATTTGGCAATACATATGCCTTGCATAACTTGCAAGATTTTTGTCATTAAATTGTTTCAAGGTAAGGATACTTTGCTACCTCACATGATCTTTTATATGCTTATTAGGTTAAATTAATCGGTTGAATCACATAGGAATATGCTAGAGATTGTTTAATTTAATAAGTATGTATGTGCAATAACATGTAAATATGTTCATAAGTTAGCAAATTACTGAGTTGCCATGATTTATTTCGTAACAAGTATAAGCATGAGTTTAATAATTCTAAGTTAAGAAATGTAATTAATCCAACACAATTATATCATCTTGATTAAAATCAGCTTTTGAAATCGTGCATTAGAATTTTATTTTATTTTACTTTACTTTGTTTTTTTAGTTTTTAAATATTCCTTAAATCCAAATATTTTCCCTTCACCAAAGCGTTTAAAATCATTTTCATAAATAATTCTTTTACAATTCTTGTGGGTACGATAACTCGGCATTTGCTTGTCACTTTATTACTTGTTACGATTGTGTACACTTGCACATTTCCACCATTACAAGTTTTTGGAGCCGTTATCGGGGGCTGTTTTTCAAAGCCATTATTTGTGAATTTGTTTTACATTTTGGTTTATTTATTTTTCGTATTGAAGTTTTTTACTTAATTAATTTTTTTGTGAATATTTCAGGTGTTTATGAGTATTGACCAAATTATTGACTTACTCCCTGTGGACCCTAAAATAGAATGAACCTTTCGACAACGAAGAAGGCAAGCAAACCAGAGAAGGACTGAAGAGATGAACTTTGAGAATATGAACCAAGGAAATAGAGCAAACCCTACTCAGAATCCTATCCTTATTGCAGATGATAGGGATAGAGCCTTAAGACAATATGCCATGCCAGTATTTAATGATCTTAATCCTGATATTAGGAGACCCGAAATCGAGGCACAACAATTCGAGCTAAAGCCAATCATGTTCCAGATGCTTCAGACAGTGGGCCAATTCAGTGGAATGCCTACTGAAGATCCTCACCTTCACTTAAGACTATTCATGGAAGTGAGCGATTCTTTCAAGTTAGCTGGAGTTTCTAAAGATGCCTTACAATTGAAATTGTTCCCATATTCGTTAAGGGACAGAGCTCGTGCCTGGTTGAACTCTTTGCCACCAAACTCCATTTCTACATGGCAAGAATTAGCCAAGAGATTCCTCATGAAGTATTTTCTGCCAAGCAAGAATGCTAAGCTGAGGAGTGAGATCACTACCTTCCACCAAATGGATTATGAGTCCTTGTATGAGGCATGGGAAAGATTTAAACAGTTATTATGAAAATGCCCTTATCATGGAATCCCACATTGCATTTAACTTGAGACATTCTATAATGGTCTTAACGCTCACACAAGGATGGTAGTGGACGCCTCTACTAATGGTGCTCTCTTTTCTAAATCTTATAACGAGGCTTACGAAATTATTGAGAGGATTGCCAGCAACAATTATCACTGGCCAACCAGTCGTGCAGCGTCAGGAAGACGAGTCGCTGGAATTCATGAAGTAGATGCTCTTACTTCACTCGCGTCTCAGGTATCATCAATATCCTCAATACTTAAAAACCTTACTACTAATGGGTCTAATAGTTTTGTAGCACAGCCGCCTAATCAATCCGAGACTATAGCCTATGTTTATTGTGGAGAGGGACATTTGTTTGAAGAATGTTCGTCGAACCCAGAATTTGTATACTACATGGGTAATCAGAACTAAAACCGAGGAAGGCAATGGTTGCAATCAAAATTTTATAACCCATCGTGGAGAAACCACCTGAATTTCTCCTGGAGTAACCAAGGGGCTGGAACCAGTTCCACTTACACCTAACCCAGACCAACCCAGCTGCCTAATTTTCCGCAACAAGTTTAGAAACCAGTTCAAGCTGAAGCATCCAATAGCTTGGAGAGTTTACTGAAGACATATATGGCAAAGAATGATGCCTTAATCTAGAGCCAAGCAGCTACATTGAAGAATTTGGAGAATCAAGTAGGCCAGCTTGCAACTGAACTTAGGAACCGACCACAGGGTACCTTACCCAGTGATACGAAAAATCTGAGAAATATAGGAAAAGAACATTGCAAAGCGTTGACATTGAGGAGCGAAAAGATAGTAGAGCCCAACACTATCGAAGTTGAAAAGGAGAAAGATGATGCTCAAGATCTAGAAGAAGTTCAACCAAGTGTTGAAACCCCAGTTTCACTAAAACCAAAATCTGTAAACCTGACAAAGTAATCTCAGGACCAGTCAATTCTGATCAACCAACAACTTCATTAGATGCAGAATTACCGCCAAAGGCAAATCAACCATACTCAATTCTGGTAATGAAACCACCACCACCCTACCCTCAAAGACTCCAGAAGCTGAAGTAGGAGATTCAATTCAAGAAATTCCTTAACGTACTCAAGCAACTTCACATCAACATTCCGTTGGTCAAAGCACTCGAGCAAATGCCGAACTACATCAAGTTCATGAAAGATATCTTGTCAAAGAAACGAAGACTTGGAGAATTTGAGACGGTAGCTCTGACAAAGGAATGCAGTGCATATCTTCAAGATAAACTACCCCCAAATCTGAAGGATCCTGGATGTTTTACCATACCGTGCAATATTGGAGCAACATATTGTGGTAAGGCATTATGTGACTTAGGTGCAAGTATCAACTTGATGCCTATGTCAATATTTAGGAAGTTGGGGATAGGAGAGGTTACACAACTACGGTTACATTTCAACTAGCAGATCGATCCTTAGCGCATCCAGAAGGAAAAATTGAGGATGTATTGGTTCGTGTAGATAAATTTATCTTCCCTACTGACTTTGTATTTCTAGACTTTGAAGAAGACAAAGACATTCCAATTATCCTAGGAAGACCATTCTTAGCAACTGGAAGGACCCTTATTGATGTGCAAAAGGGCGAGTTGACTATGCGTGTTCAAGATGATCAGGTAACATTTAATGTTTTTAAATCAATGTGATTTCCTGAAACAATGGATGATTGTTCGCAGTATTTGATTTAGAGGAATTAATAGTACAGAAGGAGTTTAACTGTGTTGATGACCCACTGGAAAGGATTTTGACAACGAATCCTCCAAATAATGAAGAGAAGGATGAATACTTAGCTTTGCTAGAGCTAATCAAAAGGGATTTAATCTGCAATCCCATTTTGAATCTTTGGAATTAGAGAAAAGAGATTACACGTAGCCAAAAGCATCAATTAAGGAGCCACTTAAGTTAGAACGCAAGGTATTACCTTCACACTTAAAATATGTTTATTTAGGTAACGCCTCTACTCTGCCTATGATTGTTTCAGAAGAATTCACTACTGAACAATAAGAGAAACTTATCATAGTTTTGAAATAATTCAAGAAGGCTATCGGATGGACCATAGTTGATATTCGTGGTATTAGCCTATCTGTATGCATGCACAAGATCATATTAGAAGATGGTGAGAGAGGAACTATTGATGGACAATGGAGACTGAACCCCGTCATGAAAGATGTAGTGAAAAAGGAAATTATCAAGTGGTTGGATGCGGGTATAATTTACCCCATCTCAGACAGTTCATGGGTGAGTCCAGTCTAGTGTGTGCCGAAGAAAGGAGGTATCACGGTCGTGGAGAATGAGAACAATGAGTTGATACCAACTAGGACAGTTACGGGATGGAGAATTTGCACCGACTATCGAAAGCTGAACAAGGTGACTAGGAAAGATCACTTTCCTCTGCCGTTTTTGGACCAGATGTTAGATAGACTCGCAGGACGAGATTACTACTATTTTCTTGACGGATACTCAGGGTATAATCAAATTACAGTAGCACTGGAAGATCAACACAAAATGACATTCACCTATCCGTATGGTACATTTGCATTTAGACGCATGCCATTTGGTTTATGTAATGCACCAGCTACATTTCAAAGATGTATGATGTCTATTTTTACTAACATGGTTGAGAAGTACTTGGAAGTTTTCATGGACGATTTCTCAGTATTTGGAGATACTTACGAGGATTGCTTAGCTAATTTAGCTAAGATACTGAGGCGATGCGAAGAAACAAATCTCGTACTCAATTGAGAAAAGTGCCATTTTATGGTACGAGAAAAAATTATTCTAGGGAATCGGATAACGAGACATGGGATCGAGGTGGACAAGGCAAAAGTAGACGTTATTGAGAAACTCCCACCTCCAACATCTGTAAAAGGTGTTAGGAGCTTTTTGGGCCACGTCGATTTTTATCGAAGATTTATCAAGGACTTCTCCAAAGTGGCTAAACCTTTATGTAATCTATTGAAGGAAGACTCAGTATTCAAGTTTGATAAGGAATGCTTAAAAGCCTTCAACGATCTGGAGATTCGATTAGTCACGGCACCCATAATCGTCACACCAGACTGGAATTCGCCATTCGTGTTGATGTGTGACGCAAGTGACTTGGCCATTGGAGCTATCTTGGGCCAGCGAAGGAACAAAGTTTTTCATCCCATCTACTACTCAACTAGAACTCTAATCGGAGCTCAACTGAACTATACGGTAACTGAAAAAGAGTTACTTACTATTGTGTTTGCTTTCGACAAGTTTTGATATTATCTTGTAGGTAATTAAGTGATTGTCTATACGAACCACTCCACAATTAAGTACTTATTGGCCAAGAAAGATGCTAAGCTGAGATTGATCGGTGGGTGCTTCTACTTTAAGAGTTCGATCTAGAAATTCAAGATCGAAGGGGAGTAGAAAACCAAGTAGTAGATCACTTATCCAGATTGGAGCCGCAAGAGGGAAATTCTCCACTTGTACCGATCCATGAGACATTTCCAGATGAACACATATTGAAGGTGAATCATGTCCATAATACTCCTTGGTTTGCTGATTTTGCTAACTATTTAGCCTGTGGTTTGATGCCGATTGATAAAACGCATTAGCAAAGGAAAAAGTTTATTCACGATATGAAGTACTATTTCTGGGAAGAACCATATTTGTTTAAAAAGTGTGCAGATCAGATGATTAGAAGATGTGCAGCAGAAGATGAAATACCGAAGATTTTATACCACTGTCATTCAGCTCCGAGTGGGAGACACTTTGGAGGTACTCGTACAGTAGCCAAAGTATTGCAAGCCGAATTCTTTTGGCCAACACTATTCAAGGATGCATACGCTTACGTAAAGAGCTGTGATCAATGTCAGAGGGTTGGAAATGTCACCAACAGAAATGAGATGCCTCGAACAAATAGCATTGAGTTAGAATTGTTTGATGTTTGGGGTATTGACTTTCTTAGTCCTTTCCCTCCATCTTTTTGTCACAAGTACATATTGGTAGCAGTAGATTATGTGTCCAAATGGGTCGAGGTTGAAGCTTATCCAATGAGCGATGCCAAGATTGTTATGAAGTTCTTGCAGAAACATGTGCTCACAAGGTTCAGAACCCCAAGAGCTATTATCAGTGATGAAGGGACCCATTTTGTGAACAAGTGGTTAAAATGGTTGCTAGATAAACATAGAGTGTAACAAAAGGTTGCTACAGCTTACCATCCTCAGAAAAATGGGCAAGCTGAGCTAGCAAATACGGAGATCAAAGGCATACTTGAGAAGGTAGTTTGCCCGAACTGACAAGATTGGTCAAAGAGACTAGATGATGCTTGATGGGCTTACAAAACAGCATAGAAGACACCCTTAGGAATGTCACCCTATAGGTTGGTCTTTTGGAAAGCCTGTCATCTACCTCTGGAGTTAGAGCACAGAGCTTACTGGGTTCTTCGATAACTCAATTTGGATCTCAAGATGGCTAAAGAGAAACGAATGCTCCAACTCAACAAGCTAGAGGAATTTCGAATGTTCTCATACGAAAATGCCAAATTACTCAAAGAAAGACTCAAGAAATGGCATGACAAGCATATTCGAGTTTGAGAGTTTGAAGCAGGTCAGCAAGTCTTGTTATTTAATTCCAGATTGAAGTTCTTCCCAGATAAGTTAAAATCACGTTGGTCCGGCCCATTTACAATTCATCGTGTCTATCCATACGGAGTTGTTGAACTCCAAGGTAAGGGAGGTAATTTTCAAGTCAATGCTCAACGTTTGAAACATTACTATGGAGAAAGAACTGAACGAGATCAAATCTTGTTCAGTTTATCTAATCTTTAGATTTTCTTGTTTTCAATAAATTATTTAGGGTATATTTTCGGGTCTATTATGTTTAAATAAATTCTGTCTAGGAGATTGGAACTTAAGCAAGACCGCTTGTGACCCCTCCAATCTTTCCTGGGAATTGATTTTTACATAATTTTCCAAGAAATTAGCCTCTAAATAACAAAGTAAATTTTTGGTTTTCCAAATAAAAAAATCAATTTTGACCCAAGTCTTAAATTGCAACTCAATTTCAAATTTTCATTAAGTCTAGGGACTTAATTGAATTATTTTCAAAATTTGGTTGTTATTTTCGTAAATAATAAAAACTAGGTGCCTCTCTTTGTAAATATTTTTAAAAGGCATCTAGAATAAATATTTTACTTAATACCATATTTATAAATCATTGATAAACTTTAATATATAATTATATTCATTATAATTTATATATTAATTTTATCAATTTAACTTAGATTAGGATTAATTTTATTTTATGTTTATCCTAATAATTTAATAGCAATTGATAATTTCATATGTGTATATTTAATTATTAATTGTTGTTAATCTTGAGTAAAATTAGAATTGGACTCTTATTTTTAATTCTTTAATTCTTCTAAGAGTTCTACTCTAATTCCTACTTCTCCCTTTTATAAATTGCACCCTTGTTCTCCCCATTCATTTATCACCCAAAACCCCAAACACCAATCCCTCAAAGTTTCGCAAGCCCCTAGCCACAACAAGCATTCGACCAGCAACTCCAGCACATGCCGCACGCCCCAACTCCAGCAGCTGCCCAAGTCGTGGCCTTATGCCTACCGCCTCCAGCCCGTGTGCTTATTGCGCACCATCGCCCCGCACAGTAGACCAGCCCGTGGCTTACCTGCCGCAAGTCCTTGTGCACCACCTGCTTGCAGCCCCCTCACGTGTTGCTCATTCCAGCTCCATCAGCCGTGCGCCTTGCTGCCTTATACGCCTATGCACACACTCTTCCTTCACCCAACCTAAGCCAAAAGCCTTCAACCTTTCTTTTTAAATTTCCATCTTTTGTTCATTAGTATATTTTAGGAGTTCTTAATTTTTACAAAGAAGGTGGTAAGAACAAATTTTTTTCCCTTAAATTTAATTTTTATTCAATTATTTAATTTTTTTTCCAATTTATTGAAATATTAGTAATTTTTATTAATTATATTTTTGAGAAAATAATTTTTTCCATCTTATGCTCAGGTCAATCATGCCTCACAAGAGAACTCGCGCCTCCGCCCAAATTGACGAAACATAGAACAAATTTCACTGTGAAGAAGCCAAAGTAAGATACGAAAGTATTTTCAAAAATCAACAGATGCAACTAGAGAAAGGCTTCACATTGAAGGAAAGCAACTACTGAGACTTTATGGCACGTATTCGTCAAGTTGCTGAAAACCTCAATTGGGAATTGTTTTGTGAAAAGATACCAAGTGTAGATGAGGAACTAGTTCGTGAATTCTACGCAAACTTAACCTCAAGCGAATTGACTGAAGTTCCAATCCGCAGAATCAAGGTACCAATAAATTCAAATGCTATTAATGAATTCTTTGAATTACCTGATTTCGACAATGATGAATATTCTTCTCTGTTGAGCAACATTAAGCCTAAAAATTTGCAAGAGATACTCGAGGAACTTACAGTTCCAGGTTCTAAGTGGACTGTGTCAAAGTAAGGAACCCACGCATGTTGAAGAGAGTATTTGACACCACTTGCGAAAGTAGGGTTCTATTTCAACCGTTTCAGCCTTATGCCTAGTTCGCATGGGACTACAATCTCATTAGAGCGAATGGTCTTATTATACTTGATTCTAACTGGAAAGACCATTGATGTGGGAAAAATCATACTAAGAGAAATACAAAATTGTGCCATTAGACATTCTGGGCCTGCCTATTTCCCTTTTACGATAACAATTTTATGCTTAAAAGCAAAAATCCTAGCGGAAGTGAAGAAGATAGAGTATAATCAAGGCACAGTCACCGATTGGAACCTCTATCGAGTAGCTAGAGATTCAGTTCTACAGCAACAGTTGAAGAGAGAGAGGATCCCGAGGAAACAGAAGATGATCCCATGGAAATCCAGCCAGAGTAATCAACTGAAGTCCCTAATGAAGCAAAAGCAATGGAACCAGAAGCTGAACCTGATATAGAACCCTGAATGTTTGGAGCTCCACCGCCTAGCCCAGATCTTCGTGATGAGTTGTTAAAGCTGATGGACTTAATGCAACACATGCAATGGCAGCAACAAGCCTACTGGAGATACTCAAAAATAAGAGATGACTCGATGAGGAGTCCCTCAAGAAAATTTATAATGATCCATTTATTTTTGTGCCTGAGTTTCCAGATTTCATATTTGAACCATGGACGTCATCATCAAAGGCGATTCATGCAAAGGCAATACTGATGGAGCAAAAGATGAGTCGAATTCGGAAGGATCGACAAACAAATAAAAAAAGGGGAGGACTTCAACTTTAGTTTATTTTTATTTTTAAGTTACTTTAGGATTAGGTTAATTAGGAATTTTTATTTTTGTACAATAAAACAAGAGATAGGAATCATGAATAAAATTTGAACAAGTCACAAAGGCTAAAGTGTGACAATAGATATATACATGTCTAGGATTGGATTTTAGAGAGAGCCTGGTACTTAAGCAGTCAATTTGACTCACCTCCTCTTTTCTAAATATCCTACCTGGTGTATAGTATCTATTCACTTTAAACAATGAGGACATTGTTCACTTTAAGTAGGGGGACTGAAAATTTGAATTACTTCCACTCAGAATAAAATTTTCTTTTAATTATGATTAGGATATATTTTGTTCAATAATTTGAAATCTTGTTAAGTATGCTGAACTTCAATATTAATAAAGTTCTATTAGTTCAATAAGTTATTATGTTAGCTTAATAATGATCTGAATGTATTTTTAATAAAGCATGCAAATTCGTACCATAAAATTATTAGTTCCCTACGACAAAATTAGGCATGCATGAAAGTTTAAGTCTTTAGAATTGACTTAGTAATTTCTTGAGGTGAAATTCTAGGAAACATGGAATATTGAAAATGATTTAGGAAGCTATTGTTTGAACCGTTTGAGCCTTTCAAGTCGACCCTGATAAAATTATCCTTTGAAACCCAACTTTGAGACTATATGGCCTAATTTTATTTGGACCTATGCAATATTTAGCCATCAATTTTTTCTTCATTACTTTTAAAATTTCCCCAAACACTAGACTCAGTACTATCCAAAATATCGTTTGAAAATAAGTTTTGGGGAGTTGAAAAGAAGTATCAATTGCTCGAAAAATTGTAGTACATGAAGCAAGTGCTTGAATTTGATCTTGAATTTAAAAAAAAACATATGTACTCGAAAATGGTCGAAAGAGAAAAAGATGGTGTATCAAGGGTGAGAATTTGAAGGTTCGATTTTAAGCTGAGTCTAGGGTTTTTAAGCCAAAAATTTGTCTATCTTTTACCTACCCCTAAGCCCAGCCACATTACAACCTTATTAAAGACCTATTGATTCAAAGTTCCAATGTTACCTACATTAGTGGAGAGAAATTGCTCTGTTCAACATATGAAGACATCAGTTAAGCTTAATGATTGCAATTTAATTTTGAATAAAGAATTAAAATCAACTTGGTAGTGAGTAACATGTCTTTATTAAGAAACATTTAGTCTAATTTTGCTAGTATAATAATTGTTGGGGGTAATTTGAACGATATGAATAATTAAGTAGCATAATTATCAAATTTCTTATTTTTGAGCATAAGTATATTAAATTCATAATTTTGAGAAGAAAGTTGTTCTAAAGGAGATTTTCAAAGGTTTTTTCGATAAAATTCTTTTCAAATTTGTGCATTGCTCAGGACGAGTAATGAATTAAGTTTGGGGGTGTGGAAACACGAAAATTTATACACTTTTTCATGCCCTTTTTAACCCAAATTCATGCAGTTTCGATTAAATTCTTGTTAGAAAATAATTAAATATTATAAAATAATTAAATTATGCTAAAAATATGAACATTATGAATTTTAATTAATTTTATAGTTAATTTTGATTTATTTTGACTATTTTTGACAAATTCGCACAAAGGGCGAAAATCGGCTCGGCAGACACTACTCGAAGAGGAAACCTGAGAAGTAATTTGAAGTATCAAGATGAATTTATTTCCATCCCAAGACGGTCAAATTATGAATATTTAATCATAATATAATTAATTTTAATTTATTCCCAATTTAATTTGGGCTAAATAAATTAATCTTAATTAATTATGAAAAAGGCCCAGTTGAACCGCATCAGTTGAACCAAACCGATTGAACTGAACCGAGCAAAGAATTGGGCAGCCCAAACCATCCATAATGTTGTCCCAAATCAGCCTATTAGCTGATTTATTAATCTTGCAAAGAATCCCTTGAAGACTTTTCAAAGTTGCATTCAACCCCTTCCAAATATAGTGGCTTTGTAGATTTGCCCCATGCCATATTTAGCAAAGTTGAATCCATCAACTATGCCACATAGATGGCCGGCCAAGGGAGGTCTATTTGGCTGCTAATTTTTGCTATTTTTAGTAGCCACAATCAGCTATAAATACCACCCCTTGCTGATCATTCAAACCATCCCTCAATCCTTCAACATTCTCATTCTCTCTTCTCTCCATTTCTCTGCTTTTCTCCAAAACACCCAAGCCTTCTTGTGCCGATTTCCCCTCTTGTAAAAGAGGTGTTTTTCCAGACACTTGGAGCAGCAAGTGGAGCATTCATAAGCCACCTTGATCACCGAGGACAACGAAGAACAAAGGATGGAGCAATCAGTCAAGCCATGGAGAAACACCGGATTTGGTTCTTGTTCCTTATCTCTTTAAATTTCGTTGTTGTTTTGACAAACATATTTATGAATATTTATGCTATTGAGATGGTTAATTTAATCAGCTTAGCTTTAATTTAATTCGTGTTGGATTGATTGCATTTCGTTCTCTTAAATTATTAAAATTGTGTTTATGTTGTTGTAGGCCTCGGTAAAATGCTTGATTAAGTACAATCATGCTTAAGTTTTCTGGCATTATAATTGTTTAGATAACTAAAGAATTAATTATTTAAATACATTGAAATTGTAATTAATGGACACAATACTTAATCTATGCATGTTCAATTCTTCTAAGGTAGCTGAAGATTAAATTAGCATTGTATTTGGCAATACATATGCCTTGCATAACTTGCAAGATTTTTTTCATTAAATTGTTTCAAGGTAAGGATACTTTGTTACCTCACATGATCTTTTATATGCTTATTAGGTTGAATTAATCGGTTGAATCACATAGGAATATGCTAGAGATTGTTTAATTTAATAAGTATGTATGTGCAATAACATGAAAATATGTTCATAAGTTAGCAAATTAACGAGTTGCCGTGATTTATTTCGTAACAAGTATAAGCATGAGTTTAATAATTCTAAGTTAAGAAATGTAATTAATCCAACACAAATATATCATTTTGATTAAAATCAGCTTTTGAAATGGTGCATTAGAATTTTATTTTATTTTACTTTACTTTGTTTTTTTTTTAGTTTTTAAATATTCCTTAAATCCAAATATTTTCCCTTCACCAAAGTGTTTAAAATCATTTTCATAAATAATTCTTTTACAGTCCCTGTGGGTACGATAGCTCGACATTTACTTGTCACTTTATTACTTGTTACGATTGTGTACACTTGCACATTTCCACCATTCCATGAATTAATCGAGAGAAGTTCACCATTGTAAAACCAAATTGATCTTTTTTAATTCCGCGAGTAGTATTAACATCAGCCGAATCACATCGAAATAAGACAACTTTCCATTTGTCATACTAATCCAACGCAATAATGTCAGTAAGAAGTCCATAATACTCCACATTTTCCTCAATAGGATTACTGTCCCTAGCACTAGCATTACTTGTAATTGAATAATTAACAACTATTCCACAATTTTGAGTTCTCCTCAATCTCTCACGATATTTTGTATGAAATCTGAATCCATTGATGAGGAAGGCACTATATCTTTTTACTACTCTATTCAGACCTTGGGAAAGCCATTTAACTTCGTCATTGACATCCTTTCCACTCCAAACCTATTGAATCGAAAGTAAATTGAGTAATTATAAATATTATGAGAAAACATTATTCTTTGTCAATGAAAGATTCAGTTGCATACCGTTTGGCTTAACCATTCATGAAAAGATTCTGTGAACAAGATCAATTTCTACTTGGTCTATTCAGTCTTGTTTCAACATCTTCTAAATATCTAGAATAGAAAGTCCTACACTCCTCTACCAAGTATCCTTTAGCTATTAATCCTTTTGGATAACACTTATTACGACAATAAGACTTCAATTTGAATAGGAACCTAAAAACGATATACAACATTATCAAAAGTTGTAACTCAAGGTATATTCATGAATGAATGAAAAACTTTACAAATAAATTAGCACATCTCTATAGGATACATCCATCGATAGAAAATCAGTCCACCAAGTTTTACTTCATGAGGGAGATGGATTATCAAGTGCATCATAATAGTGAAGAAGGAAGGTGGAAAGATCTTCTCAAATTTGCATAAGGCCAAGGCGGCTCAATCTTGTACTTTCTCAAGTTCTTCAACATTCAAAACTTTGCCACAAATACTTTCATTATATTGGATAGTTCAATTATACAAGACGTCACCTTTTTTGACATACATCACCGTAAAGCAATAGGTAGTAAATCTTGCATCAAGATATGATAATCATGTGATTTTAGGGAATATAGTCTTCGATCTTTAAGACTCACACATCGAGATATATTTGATGTGTAACATCTCGATTTAGGGGCTAGTCAGAATAGTGGTTCAGAACCACTAATATGAGGTTAGAAAAAATTATTTTCATGATATTTTATGAGTCAGAGCATGACTATATAAGTGCATGAAAATATTGGTGCGGTTTCATGTTTTATTGCGAAAAAGGACTAAATCACATAAAGTACGAAAGTTCCATTTTATAAGCTAAAGGTGTTTAATAGCTAAAGAAAATTAATTGGAGGCCTTTAAAGTGCAATTAGACCCCTAAGTATAGGGTGACCAGCCATAGGAGACAAATTGGTCAAAGTTGGTAAGTTTGGTGACTCAATTGATTGTTTAATATTAAAATAAAGAAAAGATGATATCCATATTTTTACTCATCTTCCTCCACCAAAAATAGCAAGAAAAATATGGGTTTTGAAAGCTCAAAATTTCAGCAAACTCTTCTCCCTACAAGTAAGTGATTTTAAGGGTTTTTCTTGATGATAGTTGTACTTTCGAAACCCCTAAAGCTTAAGCTTTCTAATGAGGGGACAATCTTGCAATATGGTGAAAATTTTAGGGTTTTTCCATGATATCTTTTATGTTGCTTGCTGCATTTTTATGGAAGAAAGTGAATCTTAGTTGTTAGATAAACAACTTTTGTGAAGGGATTTGTAAAGGTTGTGAAATGAGTGGTAAATGTGTGTAATAGTTGAAATCTTGAGTTTCAATAGAAGGGATTATGAATCGGCTAGGCTTGATTAGCAAAGAGGTTCGACGAAAATCGATATACAAGCCTAGAGGAAAAATCGTAATTTTACCAAAGTCTAAGGGCAAAATGGTAATTTTGCCAAAGTAGAAATTTTAAAATGTATTGATTAGTGTGGTGATTAAATGAGTAAATTTTATTTTTCTAGATCAAAAAAATGAGATTCGGATCTAGAACGGGAGAAAAGAGGAATATGGACAAATAGCTCCCTTTTTACCCTTTTCGGTATCGAGGTAAGTTTGTGTGCTAATAATGCAACTACAAGTGAAGTATTTAATATTTCGATGTTGTATGAATTTTATATTGACTCTATGAATATATTAAATATGTTTTGACGAGATGTCAAGAATTGAAAGTCTTCAATTGAATCTAAGAATAGAGGGAATGCAAATATCATGATACTATGATAGTTAAGGTCCCGTGTAAGACCATATTTGAAATATGGCCTCAGTGTGAGATTTCTTATAAGACCATGTCAGGGACATGGCATCGATATGATATTTCATGTAAGACCCTATCGGAGGTATGATGTTGTTATGATACTATATGTATGAGACTCAAGAGTGTTCTTTAGCATTGTGAATGATTCAACAGGTATGTTAAAAATAAGGAATTATGTGGTTATACCATGAGAGGTACAGGTATGTGCCCAGAACTCACTTGAGGTGAATTTTGTATATGAGGAAATCATGGTGAGTTACGATTCACCCTGATTGCATATGTTATATTTATTAATGCATTGCGTGAATGCAAATGATTGTTGTGGAAATCTATTTAAGAATGATAGTGTCCGAGGATATTCCTGGATGAACATTCGAAATAGGAAAATGTATGTAGATAAATATTCGTGAATTGTACCCATGGTGGGTTGTGTGCGATACCACCTTATAAATTATTAGCGATGGGCTGTGTGCGATACCACCTTATTATTTGTTACTGATAGGCTGTGTGCGATACCATCGTGCTTAGTATTAATGGTGGGCTATTTGTGATACCACCTTATTAATTATTGAATGGTGGGCTGTGTGGAAACCACCGATTTTTTATTATTTCGTGGTGATATCGAGAAACTTGACTAAGTGAAATTTGCATGTGGCTTTGTGGCGATAAATGCAGGGTATAAATGAAAGTAAAGATGAACAATGTTTTATGATATGAGTTTGTGACAGGTGAAAGTTTAGAATGAGTAAGCATTATGAATGATTGAATGGGTATTCATAAGCTTAAGTGAAAAACTCATTATATTACCTTGTGGTTTAGTATAATAAATAATTGTCAATAGTTGCTTATCATTTGCATATGAACTTACTAAGCGTTATTGCTTACTTCTCTTCCTTTCCTATCTCTTATAGGTTAACTTAACTAGCTCAGTTTGGAAACCGCTGGAGATGCTTTCACACTATCGAGCAGTCACTTGGGTATAAGGTTTTCAAGTCTTCTTGAGATATGGCATGTATAGGGACCTTATTTGGTTTAATTAAGTCATAGTTAAAGTATCCAAATGTGTTGGCCTAAAAGAGTTATGGTTGGTTGTGTATATCCATGGATGATGGCTCATGTCAATTACAATGGCCCTATTAATAGTTCTCCCTCATATATGGGAAGATAGTTTGATTTTCATGATTCAAATGTGATAATTCAAGAGTTATAATTGATGATTTGAGAACGTTATGTGATGATGTGTGAATGTGTGCAAGTGAGGGTGGCTAAATGGCTTAGAAAATAGCCTTGAATTGGTCCACATGGGTAGACACACGGGCGTGTGTCTAGACCGTGTGTGTCACACGGTCTATCCCATGGGTGTGTGACTTGGTCGTATGTCCTCTGCATGTTAGTGTTGCAAGTCAGTTTTGACCACGGGCTTGACACACGGGCTTGTGCCTTGGTCGTGTGCCCATAATTGGTTGCTGATGTCACAAATAGAATACCCAGGTTTTTACACACGGACGAGGACACGGACGTGTCTAGGCCATGTGGAGTACATGGGCCAAGAACACGAGTGTGTCTCCGGCCATGTGAAAACCCCTGTAGGTTCGAAAGGAAAATAATTCTCCACGGGCATGGAACACGGGTGTGTGATATGTCACACGGGCGTGTCCCACTCTTGACACGGGCGTGTGGCCCAGTTTTACGTCAAACTTTTTAAAGTGTTTAGTTTGGTCCCTTAACATCCCGAGTATATGTAAAGAGTCTCGTAGACCCATGATAGGGACATTACGATTGTAAATGAAAAAGTTTTAAATTGGAATGAATTTTGTAGCCCAAAGTTGAATGCTCAAGCAAGTCGAGTACAGTAATGCCTCGTACCCAGTTCTGGAGTTGAATATAGGTAAGGGGTGTTACATGATGCATATGCATCTGGGACCTTTATGTCCTTCAACACCGTGCAGAACACTTCTTTTTCTTTCTTCGACATTGCAAAAATTGAAGGCGGCAACTTATATTTCCCATTCGAAAGTAATTTTTAATAAAGTTCACGTCGAATTCCCATGTCAACTAGATCAAGTCGACTCTGAAGATTGTCTTTCGATTTTCCATCGACATTCAAAATTATCCTAATGATGTTCTCCCAAACATTCTTCTCAATATGCATGACATCAAGGTTGTGTCGCAAAATGTGATGCTCCCAATAAGGCAACTAAAAAAAATACTTATTTTTTTCCACAAGTTCGCCTCATTAGGATCATCCTCTTCATCAGATTCATCATCAATCTACTCATCAACACTGCCAACATACGCCTCCCTCGGTTTTCTCTTTGCTTGCGTGTTGTGTGGTTGATTCATCTTCCCATAACTAAAATTGATATCTTTTAACATGAACAAGATTTTAGATCCAATGGAATGCTCTGGAGGTTATCTAAACTCTTCAATACCATCAAATAAAGTCCTTTAAAATCTAAATCTATGATTTCTATCTAACCACCGACAATGCCCCATATAAGAGAACTTCTTCCCATTATATAACACTTTGAACATGTTTACGCCACACAAAAAAGACAAGCATAACATCTTTTGGTACGCCAACCAGATAAATTGGCATAAGTTGGGAAATTATTAATAGTCCACAACAAAGCTGCACGTAAAAAAAGTTCTCCTTTCTCAAGACATCATATGTTTCAACACCCCATAATTGTTTCAACTCTTCAATAAGTGGCTGCATATAAATGTCAATATCATTTTGGGACCTTTCTCTCCAGGGATAATCATAGATAAGATAAAAGAATATTGCTTCATGCAAATCCACGGAGGCAAATTGTAATGAACAAGCACTACAAGCCAAGTACTGTATGAAGTAATCATGATTTTATAGGGATTAAACCTATCAGATGCTAGCCCAAGCCTCACATTCCTAGGATCAGTTGCAAAGCTTGAAAATTTACTGTCAAATGATTTCCAAGCTAAAGAATCTGCATGGTACCTTAATAATCCATCATTAGTTCGTTGATGATGATGCCACCTCATAGACTCGGCTGTCTTTGACTACATGAAAAGCCTTTGAAGCTTTGGTATTAGTGGAAAATATCGCAAAATATTTACTGCATTATTTCTTAAATGTGCCTCACCTTCATCCTCATTCACATCTTTTGCATTCCTATTCATCCAATGAGATTTACCAAATGCATGACAAGACTGTTGGTTTTTTGATCACCCCAATACAACATGCAGTCATTTGGGCAACTATGAATTTTCTCGTACCCAAGGCCTAAATCTTTTATCAATTTCTTCATATCTTTGCATGAATATGGGATTTTTGCAAACGGAAACATATCTCTCAAAAACCCTAACAGCATTGTAAAAGAGTTTCTGTAATAGCTAGGATTAGACCCTAGTTGGAATAGTGGTTTGAGACTACAAATTTGAGGTCATAAAAATATTTTAATGATATTTTCTGTGTGAATGATATGTGACATAGCCTGTGTGAAAATTTTGTGTGATGATTTGATCGTTTTAGTGTCGAATTAAGAGAAATGACTTAATTGCATAGAGAGTAAAATGCTATATGCTGATTTATGAGTACTTAAATGTAGTTGGCTTCTTAAGGAGGAGGCCTTATGTTGCTAATGAACCATTTTTAAGTTAGTAGTGTTAAATGACAAATTAGTCTTAAAAAGTATTTGTTTTATATGCTTTATAAAGGGCAAAATTGGGATTTGATTAATAAGTTATTATTAATGAAAACACAAAATATTTTGATGGCCATTTTTATTTCATCTTTCTTCCGCTGAAAATAGAGAAAAGAAATAGCCATTGAAGCTTTGAGATTTTTGGAACTTACTTAGCTTAATTCAAGGTATGTTTTCGGTTAGTTTTTGATAATTTTATGTTTTTATGATTGTTGATTTGTGCTTTACAAAACCCATGCTCAAATTCCATGTATTGATGATGTTCTTGTGATGAGCCATTGATGAATGTTGAGTTATATGCTAGTTGATTTTGAAATATGAAAACTTGGTGTTGGATTATCATAGTTTGTATTGAGATTTTTGATGAAATTGAGTATTTTGGGCTTAATTGTGAAAAGTGTAAATTGAGGGACTAAAATATGAAATAAATGAAATGTGTGGACTCCTATGAGACTAAGGAGAATTCGGCCTAAGCATAGTGTAATGAAATTTTGAGTATTTGATGATTTTGTGAGATAGGGACTAAAGTGTCGAAATGTGAAAAAGTGAGGGCTATTATGTAAAATGCCCTAAATATGTGTATTTGGATTAAAATGAATGAATTGATGATTGAATGGATTGAATTTAAATGTGTATAGACCAAGAGAGGAGAGGTTCAGATCGAGATCGAGGCAAAGATAAAGTGCTCGATTAATCGACCGTATCGATAGTTCGACATCCGAGGTAAGTTCGGATATAATACTAGTTGTAAACTATGTCTATGTAATATAAATTGAATGGATGTATATGTATTTATGAGTTTTGAAATGCTATGTACTGAATTGAGATAAACAGGCACTAAGTGTGCGAAGTTGGAAACGAGAAAGAGATGATTAGCACTGTGTGTGCGAAAAGATAGAAGTTTGACTTATCGACTTGGCACTGTGTGTGCGATACCAATATAAGTTCGGTTTAATGTATTGGCACTAAGTGTGCGGTGATGATTTGTAAAATAGGCACTAAGTGAGCGATAACAATTATACTTCGAATAAGCATGTGGCACAGAGTGTGCAGTTATTTTGAATGAATATCAAATGATGATCGACATGTAATATCGAGCATTGAATAGCTTGGAGGTAGAATAACTAAGTGTTAGCTAAGGTATGTAATTAACCTTTGTGGTTGATGAGTTATAAACAAGCTATGATGGAATGAATGAGTATTTTAGATATGAATGAGATGATATGAATGTGAGATAATTGATTTATGTGATGCTAAATACTTACATTAGTTTGGTTTGATGAGATATAGTATTGTATATCGAACTTACTAAGCTTTGGAAAGCTTACTGTGTGATTTGTTTCTCTGCTTTGCAGTGTCAGTAAAGCTAGCTCGGATCTGGGATTGTCAGCTTTTCAATCACACTATCGGCATTCTATTTTGATACTTTTGGAAAGATGCATATAGCTTGGATATGGCATGTATAGGCTAGTTAATTGAATTATGTTTGAGATTGTAATTAGCCATGAGATGTGGCTAGATATGTGATAGGTTGGTATGAATGAATGTGAAATGTGTGATGCATCTTTTGGCATGATTTGTGGATTGATAAATTTACTATTAAGTGGCAACTTTGAGTTGATAAATGCTAATAGGGGTTAGTGAAATTGGGAATTATGCTTGTGGTAAAATAAGTTTTGGTATTGAATTTGTTATGGTTGGAATGAGAAATGAACATATAGATTGGATAGCCATATTGGTAAGTTATTGGTTGCCTTATGTGCATGATATGTTTTGGTATGTGTTGCTTGTAGGTTTGACCCTAAGTGGGTGGCATGTTGGCCTTTCAAAAATGGCCTATAATGTCACAAGATTGGGGGCACACGGGCGTGCCTCAGATCGTGGGTAAATTGGCAGAATGTGGTTTAAATTGTACACGGTCTTGGCATGGGCATGCCTTCAGGTCGTGCGAGAAATGGCAGTGTATGACCTTATAGGACACGGCCTTATCACATGGGCGTGCTTGTTAGCCGTGTTGATTTTACCAGTATGTAACCACGGGGAGATCACACGGGTGTGTCATGTAGCCGTGGGAGAGGCACGGCGTAGCCCCATGGCGTGTCTCCCCTGTATTTTAGAAAAGTCTCAAATTTTTCATAAAATTTTATATGTGTTTCGATTTAGTCCTGACTCGGTTTATAAGCATGTTTAGGGTCTTAATGACTCGTTTAAGGGACACTATGATTATATATTAATGTGTTTGATGATGATTGACTTTATGTCGTGAATGTGATGTGAAATGATCCTTTTGTTCGGTAATGCCTCTAAACCCTATTTCAGCAACGGTCTCGGGTTAGGGGTGTTACAATTTTATTGGTATCAGAGCTACGATTTAGTCGATTCTCAGACTAACGTAGCGTGTATGAGTCTAGCTATACATGCCATATTGTAAAATTACGATAGTGTGATGAAATCTGACAGTTGAAATGTGTTTTAATATAGTAATAGATCCCGATCGAGCAGTTGCTGATGATGTAGAGAGTATTGCGCCTGCTCGCTCAAGGGACAGTGCCAGCCACATCAAGGCCAAATGATAGTGGTGAGGAAGGTGAGGCTCAGCAAGCCTTCTTCCGTATGATGAGTGAATGGTTTTCGAAATTTGTTAGAACAAATCCGACTGCTCCACCACCTCTACCTCCACAAGTACCTGTTGTGCCACAAGTTGTAGATCCGATCAGATTGAATAAACCTCCTGTGCATAAGATTCGCAAGTATGGGGCCGAAGAGTTTAGGGCCACAGCTGATGACGATGCTGGGCGAGCTGAGTTTTGGCTTGAAAATACAATCAAAGTATTTGATGAGATGTCATTGAACCCTAAAGCGTGCATTAAGTGTGCAATTTCCTTATTGAGAGACACGGCTTACAATTGGTGGAAAATGTTGATATCTGTAGTTCCGAGAGAGAGAATAACTTGGGATTTCTTTCAATCTAAGTTTAGAAAGAAGTATATCAGTCATCGCTTTATTAATCAGAAACGTAAGGAGTTTTTAGAGCTGAAACAGGGTCGTTTGTCTGTTACTAAGTACGAGCGAGAATTTGTAAGATTGAGTCAATATGCAAGAGAATGTGTTTCGACTGAAGCTACTATGTGTAAACATTTTATAGAGGGATTGAATGAAGACATTAAGTTGTTGGTTGGAATACTGGATATAAATGAATTTGTTGTATTAGTTGAAAGAGCATGCAAAGTTGAGGAGCTCGATAAAAAAAAGAAGAAAGCTGATTCTGAGGCTCGTGATGAAAGAAAGAGATTGATGAATAAGTTCTCTCAATCTTCAGCAAAGAGATATAAAGATGCAAGCAATCATTTAAATGCCTCGTTTGGACATCCAAATAGAGATCGTTCGAGACAGAGTACTGGTTTATGAATTCAAGCTCTGAATGAAACAAGTGTTGGCAGTGTTAAGAGTAACAAGCCCGAATGTAGACAATATGAGAGACGACATGTGGGAGAGTGCTGGGGCAAGTATAACAATAGAACATGCTATAAATGTGGATCCCGAGACCTTTTGATCCGAGATTGCCCAAAGATGGTCGGAGAAGAAAATGTTCAGAATGAAAGACCGAGTAACATGGCAGCTAGGGGAAGACTACCCAGAAACAATAGAATTATGAGTGAAAGCCAGAGAGGGACAACTAATACGGTTGTATGCGGTCGAAGCGAGCACCGCCGAGCCTATGCTATCGTGCGAGAGGAAGCATCATCTCCAGACGTGATCACTGGTACTTTCACTTTATTTGATACTGATGTCATTGCATTGATAGATCCCGGATCAACTCATTCCAATGTGTGTATGAATTTAGTATCGAATAAGACTCTACCTATTGAAGTCTACTAAATTTGTGATTAGAGTATCGAACCCCTTAGGCAAGTGTGTTTTGGTGGATAAGGTGTGCAAGAATTGCCCGTTGATGTTTCTTGATTTATGTTTCCCGGCCAATTTGATGTTGCTACCATTTGATGAGTTTGACATAATTCTGGGAATGGACTGGCTTACTTTGCATAATGCCATCGTGAATTGTAAGAGAAAGAATGTTGAATTGAAGAGTCAAAATGGTGAGATAGTTCGAATTGAGTCTAGTGATATGAAAGGACTACCAGTTGTTCTATCGGTGATGAGAGCTATGAACTATGTAAAAAAAGGTTGTGAAGCTTATTTGGCGTATGTGATTGATACAAAGGTGTCGGGAAAGAAAATTGAATCTGTGCATGTGATATGTGAGCTTCCAAATGTGTTTCCAGAAGAGTTACCGGGGTTACCTCCGATTAGAGAAGTCAAATTTGGTATTGAGTTAGTGCTGGGAACTGCTCCTATTTCGATAGCTCCATACAGAATGGCACCAATGGAATTGAAAGAGTTGAAATCTCAGTTGCAAGAATTGACCGACAGAGGATTTGCACGACCTAGTTTTTTACCCTGGGGAGCTCCTGTATTATTTGTGAAAAAAAAGATGGAACTATAAGAATGTGTATTGATTATTGACAATTGAACAAAGTGACGATAAAGAACAAATATCCGTTACCTCGGATCGATGATTTGTTTGATCAGTTGAGAGGAGCTACAATATTTTCTAAGATAGATTTGAGATCGGGCTACTATCAGTTGAGAGTTAAGGAATCCGATGTGCCAAAAACTGCATTCAGAACTAGGCATGGATATTATGAATTCTTAGTGATGCCTTTTGGACTAACAAATGCCCCTACAGTGTTTATGGATTTGATGAATCGAATATTCAGACCGTATTTGGATCGTTTCGTGGTGGTGTTCATTGATGATATTTTGATTTATTCGATAGATGAGATGCAACATGCCGAGCATTTGAGAATCGTGCTACAAACTCTGTGAGAAACAATTGTATGCAAAGTTTAGTAACTGTGAATTTTGGTCGCCTGAGGTCAGTTTTCTGGGGCATATTGTATCCGCTGCTGGGATACTAGTCGATCCGCATAAAATCTCTGCTATTTTGGAATGGAAGCCTCCGAGAAAGGTGTCTGAAGTCCGTAGTTTTTGGGACTAGCGGGATATTATAGACGATTTGTGAAAGGCTTCTCGATGATTGCAACTCCATTGACAAAGTTGTTACAAAAGGATGTTAAATTCGAGTGGTTAGAAAAGTGTCATTAGAGTTTTGAGCAGTTGAAAGTGTTGTTGACAGAAGCACCGGTGTTAGTTCAACCAGAATCGAGCAAAGAGTTTATAGTCTATAGTGATGCATCGTTGAATGGTTTGGGCTGTGTACTGATGCAAGAAGGAAAAGTCATCACTTATGCTTCAAGATAGTTAAAATCGCATGAAAAGAATTATCCAACGCATGATTTTGAATTGGCTACGATTGTATTCGCATTGAAGATTTGACGGCACTATTTTTTCGGTGAAAAATGTCATATTTATACTGATCATAAGAGTTTAAAGTATTTGATGACTCAGAAAGATTTGAACTTGGGACAGAGAAGATGGTTAGAGTTGTTGAAATATTATGAACTTGTGATAGATTACCACCCGGGTAAAGCTAATGTTGTAGCCGATGCTTTGAGTCAGAAATCGTTATATACCTTACGAGCTATGCGTAATCAGATGGATATGTGTGATGATGATGCAGCTGTAGCTGAATTGAAAGTAAAACCATTGTTTATACAGCGGATATGTGAGACTCAGAAGATTAATAATGAGTTGTTAGCAAAAAGGGTTCAATGTAATTCGAATACGAAATCAGAATTTGGAGTTGATAGTAATGATTGTTTGAGATTCAGAGATCGGATTTGCGTTCCGATAAATTCAGAGTTGATTCAAATGATTTTGACTGAAGCTCACAATAGTCATTTGACTGTACATTCGGGGAGTACGAAAATGTATAATGATTTGAAACAGTTCTATTGGTGGCATGGTATGAAGAGAGATATTTCTGACTTTGTGTCGAAATGTTTAGTTTGTCAGCAAGTTAAGGCTGAACATCAAGTTTCGTCCGATTTATTGCAACCGATTATGATTCCTAAGTGGAAATAGGAGACGATCACGATGGACTTTGTGTCGGGTTTACCCTTATCTCCGAACAAGAAAGATGCGACCTGGGTGATAGTGCATAGATTAACGAAAGCAGCTCATTTCGTTCCGGTGAGAACTGATTATTCTTTAGATAAGTTGGCAAAACTGTATATCGATGAGATTGTCAGATTACACGGAGTACCGTTATCTATTGTGTCTGATAGAGATCTGAGATTTACCTCGCGATTTTGGAAGAAATTGCAAGATGCTTTAGGCACGAAATTGGATTTCAGTACTGCTTTTCATCCACAAACGGATGGTCAATCCGAACGAATTATTCAGATTCTTGAAGACATGCTAAGATGTTGTATACTCGAATTTGTAAGCACATGGGAAAAGCATCTACCATTGATTGGGTTTGCGTATAACAACAGTTTTCAGTCTAGTATCAAAATGGCTCCATATGAGGCTCTTTACGGTCAAAAGTATCGAACTCTATTGTATTGGACTGAGCTGAGTGAGAACAAGAATCACGGGGTTGATCTCATAAAAGAGACTGAGCAGAAAGTGAAAGTGATTCGTGACAGTTTGAAAGCATCCTCAGATCGTCAAAAGTCTTATGCATATTTAAAACGAAAGGATATTGAATTCGAGGTTGGTGATAAAGTGTTTTTGAAAGTGTCTCCGTGGAAGAAAATACTTCGATTTGGCCAAAAGGGCAAGCTAAGTCCAAGATTCATCGGACCGCACGAGATTATTGAATGAGTTGGGCCGGTTGCTTATAGATTGAGATTACCATCAGAGTTGGAAAGGATCCATAACGTGTTTCATGTGTCAATGCTTTGACGATATCAATCAGACCCGTCTCATGTACTTGCACCTACTGAGGTTGAGATTTAGTCAGATTTTTCATATAGTTTAGAACCGATCCGAATTTTGGCACGAGCGACTAAAGAGTTGAGAAATAAGAAAATTTCTCTAGTGAAAGTATTATGGCACAAACACGGAATTGAAGAAGCTATGTGGGAGCCTATGAACGTTATGAGAGAGCAACATCTGCAACTATTCACTGGTAAGATTTTCAGGGACGAAAATCCCTAAGGGGGAGAGTTGTAACAGCCAGGATTAGACCCTAGTCGGAATAGTGGTTCGAGACCACAAATTTGAGGTCGTAAAAATATTTTAATTATATTTTCTGTGTGAATTGTATGTGACATAGCCTGTGTGAAAATTCTGGGTGATGATTTGATCATTTTAGTGTCGAATTAAAAGAAAGGACTTGATTGCATAGAGAGTAAAATGTTGTATGCTGATTTATGAGTACTTAAATGTAATTGTCTTCTTAAGGAGGAGGCCTTATGTTGCTAATGAACCATTTTTAAGTTAGTGGAGTGTTAAATGACAAATTAGTCTTAAAAAGTATTAATGAAAAAACAAAACAATTTGATGGCCATTTTTATTTCATCTTTCTTCCACCGAAACTAGAGAAAAGAAATAGCCATTGAAGCTTTGAGATTTTGGCACTTACTTAGCTTAATTCAAAGTATGTTTTCGGTTAGTTTTTGATAATTTCTACGTTTTTATGATTGTTGCTTTGTGCTTTACAAAACCCATGCTCAAATTCCATGTATTGATGATGTTCATATGATGAGCCATTGATGAATGTTGAGCTATGTGCTAGTTGATTTTGAAATATGAAAACTTGGTATTGGATTATCATAGTTTGTATTGAGATTTTTTATGAAATTGAGTATTTTGGGCTTAATTGTGAAAAGTGTAAATTGAGGGACTAAAATGCAAAATAAATGAAATGTGTGGACTCTTATGAGACTAAGGAGAATTCGGTCTAAGCATAGTGTAATGAAATTTTGAGTATTTGATGATTTTGTGAGATAGGGACTAAAGTGTCAAAATGTGAAAATGTGAGGGCTATTATGTAAAATGCCCTAAATATGTGTATTTGGATTAAAATGAATGAATTGATGATTGAATGGATTGAATTTAAATGTGTATAGACCAAGAGAGGAGAGGTTCAAATCAAGATCGTGGCAAAGATAAAGTGCTCGATTAATCGACCGTATCGATAGCTCAACGTCCGAGGTAAGTTCGGATATAATACTAGTTGTAAACTATGTCTATGTAATATAAATTGAATGGATGTATATGTATTTATGAGTTTTGAAATGCTATGTGCTGAATTGAGATAAACGGGCACTAAGTGTGCGAAGTTGGAAACGAGAAAGAGATGATTAGCACTGTGTGTACGAAAAGATAGAAACTTTGGCTTATCGACTTGGCACTACGTGTGCGATACCGATATAAGTTCAGTTTAATGTATTGGCACTAAGTGTGCGGTAATGATTATGTTTCAGTTGTAAAATAGGCACTAAGTGTGCGATAACAATTATACTTCGGATAAGCATGTGGCACTGAGTGTGCAGTTATTTTGAACGAATATCAAATGATGATCGACATGTAATATCGAGCATTGAATAGCTTGGAGGTAGAATAACTAAGTGTTAGCTAAGGTATGTAATTAACCTTTGTGGTTGATAAGTTATAAACAAGCTATGATGGAATGAATGAGTATTTTAGATATGAATGAGATGATATGAATGTGAGATAATTGATCTATGTGATGCTTAATACTTACATTAGTTTGGTTTGATGAGATATAGTATTGTGTATCGAACTTACTAAGCTTTGGAAAGATTACTGTGTGATTTGTTTCTCTGCTTTACAGTGTCAGTAAAGCTAGCTCGGATCTGGGATCGTCAGCTTCTCAATCACACTATCGGCATTCTATTTTGGTACTTTTGGAAAGATGCATATAGCTAGGATATGGCATATATAGGCTAGTTAATTGAATTATGTTTGAGATTGTAATTAGTCATTAGATGTGGCTAGATATGTGATAGGTTGGTATGAATGAATGTGAAATGTGTGATGCATCTTTTGGCATGATTTGTGGATTGATAAATTTGCTATTAAGTGGTAACTTTGAGTTGATAAATGCTAATAGGGGTTAGTGAAATTGGGAATGAATTATGCTTGTGGTAGAATAAGTTTTGGTATTGAATTTGTTATGGTTGGAATGAGAAATGAACATATAGATTGGATAGCCATATTGGTAAGTTATTGGTTGCCTTATGTGCATGATATGTTTTGGTATGTTTTGCTTGTAGGTTTGACCATAAGTGGGTGGCATGTTGGCCGGGCAAAAATGGCCTATAATGTCACACGATTGGGGGCACACGGGCGTGCCTCAGACCGTGGGTAAATTGGTAGAATGTGGTTTAAATTGTACACGATCTTGGCATGGGCGTGCCTTCAGGTCGTGCGAGAAATGGCATTATATGACCTTATAGGACACAACCTTATCACACAGGCGTACTTGTTAGCCTTGTTGATTTTGGCAGTATGTAACCACAGGGAAATCACTCGGGTGTGTCATGTAGCCGTGGGAGAGGCACGACCTACTTCCACGGGCGTGTCTCCCCTGTATTTTAGAAAAGTCTCAAATTTTTCATAAACTTTTATATGTGTTTCGGTTTAGTCCCGACTCGGTTTATAAGCATGCTTAGGGTCTTAATGACTCGTTTAAGGGACACTATGATTGTATATGAATGTGTTTGATGATGATTGACTTTGTGTCGTGAATGTGATGTGAAATGATCCTATTGTTTGGTAATGCCTCTAAACCCTATTCCGACGACGGTCTCAAGTTAGGGGTGTTATAGTTTCCGGTCCACTCTCCCAAACATTTTAAGTGAAATAGGCAAATGCAGAAGGACATTTTTGAATATTTTGATCCTTCGTAAAGTTCTTTATTCATTTCATTAAGTAACTTGTAGAACTTCGCCGCTTCTCTATTTGACTCTTCATCACGTACACTTCTTCTCATTTCGATAAAAACATTTCCACCAATATTACAATCATCGGATGTAATAAAGTCAGTCAAAACTATTGCAAACCATGACTGTGCATATTAAATGCATCCCGCAACATACTGATAAACCGTAAAAGTAACATATTTTAATCCCACATTTAGTATGCTTTTGGATGAATTTATCCTCGATTTATGTAAAAAGGTGCTCTTAATCCTTTCTTTTCATGTCTTATACTCAAGAGAACACCTAAGGATAAAAAGAACGTAAAATGGGCTTAATACGGACCAAATTGGGCCAACCCAAGAAGTCGACACGGCCTGGGCTTTATTCCACACGGCCGTGCCTTGCTATCCACCTAGAACACGGCCTGTCACCAATTTACACGGCCATGTCTCGTCGACAAAAAGCCCAACACGACCTATCCCCGATCTGCATGGCTGTGCCCCAATTGATGTAATTCAAGCACGACGACCCTCGACTTGCAGGCGTGCCGCACGCCGTGCCTAAATCAACAGAATAGAGACACGGGCTGAGCCTCAATTTACAAGGGCGTGCCTTAGCCATGCCCCTGCCGTGGGAAAGAGCAATTTCACTCGGAATAGGATGCTTGGAGCCCAAGAAACGCAATGCTAAGTCTACCCAAGCATCTAGGACAAATTATACCTGAATTATGAGTACTTAGGAGACAAGTAAAGCATCCCAAAGTCTATAAAAACACCCCAAGGCTGCTATTCAAGGGGGGTTGATCATTGAGCAGATTTTTCTGCCAAACCTTTCTCGTTGAGGGATTGTCTCAAAGATAGCCAATTGATCCATCTCGAAGAGTCGGAGTTCTACTCAAGAGGGAGGATCTCCTCTTCAATTCCTTCAGGGGGTTTTAGGGATTTCTTATGTTTTGTTTTATCTTTTCTCTTGAGATGTTTTCTTATTTAGTTATGAACTAAACCCTCGAGATACAGAAGGGATGAAACCTATGATGGATTTTGTTATTTAATTCTTTGGTTTATATGATAAATACTTAGTTTGTTCTTAATTATGTTGCTTAAATTTATCGATGTGCTTAGGTGGAGGAGGAATAGACCACGCCAAGAGTAGATCTAGCATAATTAAGTGGAGTTGATCGGGTGCCTAGAGAGAGGGTTACGAGATTTTGTCGGATTAGGGTGAAACCTAATATGGGAGTCCATTGATCGATTTACTGCTTCTTTAGGGGGTTATTATAAGAGAATAAGAGTTCCACTAATTAACCTAAGGTTAGACGTTATTCGCTTCCAGAGAAGGTTTAATATAGGTTAGGGAGTCCCACGGATCAAGCTAATATAGGTTAGGGAGTCCCACGGATCAAGCTAAGTAAAGAAATCATATAAATTAAAAGGTAGAGAATAAGTGAAGTCATAGGTGGATTCTTCCCGAAGGTATCGTCTTTATCAATTGAGTTTTCTTCAAAGTCTTTTCCCAAAGTTTCGTTTCTTTTGTCTTTGCATTTAAGTTTAAAGTATTTCATTTGTTTTAGATTAATAAACCACCATATTTTAGGCTAAATAATAGAAAGAAAGTGAGTAGTAGTACTTTTAGGTTCCTTGGGTTTGATAAGATATTCTTGCCTGATCTATACAACTGTTCGATAGGTGCGCTTGTCTCTATCGTTGTCATGATCGACTCTGTGTTCGATCACTCTTTTATAAATATTAAAACTAGACTATTTTGCAGCAATCAAGTTTTTGGCGCCGTTGCCGGGGAACTCCTAAAATATTAAGAAAACTCTATTTCTATTACTTTAGCCATTATTTTTATTTTTTATTATTTCTCTTATTTTTATACATATATTTTTGTTTTTCTAAATTTCTTCCTTTCTTTTTACAGCAGGTACATCTAGTTTATGACTAGAAGAAATCCTGAGAGGCCCATTAGAATACGAAAGTGACATTGAAGCTACCGCTCACAGAAATCGCAGAGAAATTAGATGAGCCCTAGACTATCACAGAGGAGAATAGCAAGGATCCAATCCTATTGAAGGGATGGACGAAAACAATCCACCACCAAATGTGCAAGAATAGAATGCTCCGCGTACTATGTATGATTATGCTAAACCTAATTTAACAGGAGCGGAATCTAGTATTGTTAGGCCCTTATAAATGCTAATAATTTTGAATTAAAGCCTAACACAATACAAATGATTCAACAATTTGTTCAATTTGATGGTTTGCGAGGATGAAGACCCAAACACTCATATATCTAATTTTTATAATTACATGATACCTTCAAAATAAATGGCATTTCGGCGATGCCATACGTCTTGATTATTTCCTTTTTCATTAAGGAATAAAGCAAAGCAGTGGTTGAACTTGTTA
Organism: Gossypium rotundifolium; assembly: GCA_025506655.1. Taxonomy (NCBI): domain Eukaryota; kingdom Viridiplantae; phylum Streptophyta; class Magnoliopsida; order Malvales; family Malvaceae; genus Gossypium; species Gossypium rotundifolium. The sequence goes on from CP106724.1 coordinate 177,518,298, forward strand.
CCACGAGGATCAATCACCACATAGGATCAAATGACCGAAAAATTTCTTTTAAAATATTTTCCACCAGCCAAAACGGCCAAATTTAGGAATGATATATCTTCTTTTGTGCAGAATGACGTAGAAACATTATATGATGCATGGGAAAGATATAAGGATCTCCTAAGGAGATGCCCACACCACGGATTACCTATGTGGCTTCAAGTCCAAACTTTTTACAATGGTGTGAATTCTCCAGCAAGGCAAATGATTGATTCATCAACCGGTGGAACTCTGAATAATAAAACTCCTAAGCGGCTTATGATTTTATTGAGGAGATGTCATTGAACACCTATCAATGGCAAATTACAAGGGCTAAATAGACAAAATCAACTGGAGTTTTTAACATAGACGCAGTGACAATGTTGCCAACACAAATGGAGTTAATGAATAAAAAGCTTGATAATTTATGTTCTTCACAGGTACATCCAGTCATGCAATGCGAAGTGAGCGGGAATGTGGCGAATTCTAAGTACCCACCTTACCAACCAGGAGCAGAAAACAAGCAGACAAACTATATAGGTAATAATTTCAGATCTAATAATAATCCTTATTGTAACACTTACAATCCAGGTTGGAAAAACCACCCAAATTTTTCGTGGGGAGGACAAGGAAATCAAAGGCAGCTACCTCTTCCAAATTACCAAAATCAACCTTATCCACCGGAAAAGAAGCCGAGTCTTGAAGAGATGTTGAAAAAGTTCATGGCAGACACAGATGCCCATCTCCAAAGAACAGATACAATGCTTGATAACCAAGGAATATCGATCAAAGAAATCAAGGGACAAGTCGGGGAAATCACTAGGTCAGTGGGACAACTTACAAAGCTTGTTTCAGAACAACAACAAAGACATCTACCAAGCAACATAGAAATAAACCCAAAAGAACAGATACAAGCAATCACATCTCAAGAGGATACAAAGGTAGTCATGTAACACCCCAAACCCGGCCCATGAGCCTCGACCGGATCTGGTATGTCACAGTGTAAAAACGTTTTGGAAGATCTTGATTATCTGATAGAGATCTGAAAAATTTGCAGAAATTATAAAACAGTGTCTATTTAAACTCAGGTGGAGTGGATTTTTGAAAACTTGGTTGAGTTGAAAGCCTTTGAAAACATTTGATCATTTAAGTATTTAGAACCATCTGAGTTATGGTTAACTTGGTGAGTTTTGCTACCCGATGGTAACATCCTTGAAAACTCGTAAGGATTTCCATTTTGAAAACGTCATATTTAACCAATTTATTTAAACAATTTATTAATTCATGAGTAATATAGTAGAAATGAAGTAAATCAACTACTTAAACATCCAAAATAATAACTAGAGGCCTTATTACAACCCAAATCAAAAATTTAATAAATAATAAACTTAAACTGTACTAAATAAAATTTTAAATCCAAGGAATCAAGCATGGCCGCCTCGAGTCCTCTCCGGCTCCATCTCCGCGTGATCTACTCATCCGCAAAATGGTATGGGAAGGGTGAGTCACCAAGACTCGGTGTATAAATCCCCAACCCGAAGTGCAAACTCATACACAAAATATTAGTAAGACATGCAAAACATGCAACCCAAAACTAGCCATCCCTACTCCTTTAACTACCCCTGTGGTCAAAACCACTGGTGGTCAAAACCACTGGTGACCGGAGTCACAAATCAAGTGATGGGGCCAACCCATCGTGTGGTCAAAACCACTGATGACCATAGGTCACAATTATCAATATGTGGTCAAAACCACTGGTGGTACCAAACCACTGGGACTTAGTCACAATTTATATCAACGGTGTGGTCAAAACCATTGGTGACCGAAGTCACAATTAAACTGATGGGGCCAACCCATCTTGTGGTCAAAACCACTGGTGACAGTCCATAGAGAATAATCCCCCTCCTTTCATCAATCCCATTACCAACATGCTCATATCATGCTTAACATATTATCGTAAATCATGCATATAAGTCATGGCATAGCATATTACCCATCATGTCATCCATAAAAATTTTAAATCACAAGTGACTTACCCGGAATCCATGCTCACGTCCACAAGTAAATCACTACCACAATGATTAAATCGTAACATAATAGCAATGCTAACTAATAAAGTGTGTAAGAGTCTTACACACCTATTTAACCGTAGATCTAAGGCAAAATCCCGAGTCTATGTGATATCACAAACTCCTGAAACGTATTCCCATATTGCTCCTACATTCGTCCACTATAGGTTAGTATCAAAAAGCCCTATTCGGCTAAACTATCAATCCCGAAGGATTAATCGCACTGAAATATGGCCTTGGGCAGAAACTTTATTATCACTTACCAAAGCAAATTGAAATCTCGAAATTGCCACTTGTGCCTTGGGTAGTCGAGATCCTACACACCATATGTCAGATTCGACTTTAATACATAAATCCATATTCAAAGTCCTTGGCTGAAACTATATGTCACCTTACCTTGAAGAAGCGAAACCCGAAAGACACCTTCAAAGCCCCCTAGCGTTACCTACACACCAGAGAACACATCACCTATTGTCTTAAGAACACATTCGGCCAACCTTACCAAGGCCTATTCTCAAACTTTCGGCACACTAAAAGGAAGAGAAAAGAAACCGAATGCTAAAGAGGGACACTTACCAACCTTTGAAATCGACAGTACCTTCCTTTGGGGATTCGGCCTATGCTCTATATGGTAAGGAGTATTCGGTCACAAAGAAAAAGGGTATGGAGCCGGGCTTGAAAGAAAGAAATGAGTTAAAAGTAGAGACTTAGAGTGTTTTGGCAAAGATGGATGGAGGGTTTTTGGCACAAGGTTTATTGTATGTTCTAAAGAAAAATCAAAAAGTATCAAAGGAGGAGAAAGAGGTTTCGGTTTGAACAACAAGGGAAAAAGAAGAGTGTTAGCCGAAAATACTCCCTAGGACTCCCTTTTCATTCGGCCATTGCTTCCTAATGTGATTATTCTTATCTTTTAATTATCACCCCTTTCAATTAAATTAAAAACAATATCTATCCTTTATCCCATCCTTTATCACCTCTTCAAAAAATAAAATGAGAATAAAATAATAACCCCACTCCTCCAGCCGAATTCAAAAAAAATAAAACAAGGTTTATCCTTATCAAATTAAGAGTCCATGAGCAGGCCACCAGCTCACTCCCTTCACGCTGGCATGCATAAAAAAAAAGAACACCCATTGCTGCCCATGCTACTCTAACATGGGACCTCATTGCCGCAGCCCCTTACAATGTCCCAAGCCACTTTACCACATCGACTTTCATGTCCATAATCCTCGCCATTTATTTTTAAGGCCTTCCTAGCTTAACCCCTTCCTCTTTATCGCCAAAAAGCCCAAAAATAAAACACGTCCCATGCGGCCACCATGATTCGAACTCCAGACCTGCTCTAGGCGTCGCCCCCAGGCCCTTAAGTGGCGCCCTTAAGCCACTTTACCAAGGCACTCCTTGTGTCTAAAAGCACCCGCAACATCTCTTAAGATCTATCTCACCTAGCTCCCACCTCTTAGGCACTAAAAGAAATTTCCAACCCTAAGTTAGACCTAGCCCGGGGTTATGACTAGACCCTAGAATATGTCAAGCAATCAAGCATACATATTTCTTCAAGCACACACATAGGAAAAATAATTAAATTGCAAACAACCCCTAATTAAGGATGTTACGCTTCTACCCCTTAAAAATAATTTCGCCCCAAAATTACCGGATCGGATCAAGAGTTGGGGTATTGTGCGCGATCACATCCTCGGGTTCCCATGTGTCCTCCTCCGTACCATGGTTTCGCCAAAGCACTTTTACCAAAGGTACTGACTTCCTCCTCAACACCTTGACATCTCGATCCAAAATCTGTACTGGCTCTTCCTCGAAAGACAAGTCCGAGTTCACTTCAATTTCTGCAACCGGCACTACATGTGATGGATCTGATCGATAGCGTCTCAGTATCGAAACATGGAAGACGTCATGGATCTGGCTCAATTCTACCGGCAACTCAAGCTAGTAAGCTACTGGTCCCACACGTTTCAACACTGTGTACGGCCCAATGAATCTAGGGCTTAGCTTGCCCTTCCGGCCAAACCTCAGCACCATCTTCCAAGGTGATACCTTCAAGAAGACCTTATCACCCACTGCATATTCAACCTCTCTACGCTTAAGATCTGCGTAGGATTTCTGCCTATCCAATGCCTCTTTAAGACGAGCCCGAATTACCCTAACCTTCTCTTCTGTCTCCGCTACTATCTTCGGACCCAACATTCGACGTTCTCCCAGCTCTGTCCAACACGTAGGAGTATGGCATTTTCGACCATATAGTGCCTCATACGGTGCCATCAGAATACTCGCTTGATAACTATTGTTATAAGCAAATTCTGCCAGAGGTAGGTACTCCTCCCAACTACCACGGAAGTCCAAAACACAGCCCCTTAACATATCTTCCGACACTTGGATTACCTTCTCAGATTGTCCATCCGACTGCGGATGAAAAGCCGTGCTGAAATTCAACTTCGTGCCTAACTCCTAATGTAAGGCCTTCTAGAATCTCGACGTGAATCGGGGATCCCGATCTAAGATAATGGACACCGGTACTCCATGCAATCGCACTATCTCTGCTATATACAGCTTGGCTAACCTTTGAAGCGAGTAGTCAACCCTTACCGGTATGAAATGGGCCGACTTAGTTAACCGGTCTACTATCACCCATATCGAGTCTTTCTTACTGGGCGTAAGGGGAAGCCCACTTACGAAATCCATAGTAATCTCCTCCCACTTCCACTGTGGGATCTTTTTATCGACCGTAATGACCACGATGGCAATTGATGCTTAGCCTTAACTTGTCGGCATGTCGACACTTGCCCACTTACTCGGTTACTTCTCGCTTAAGACCCGGCCACCAAAACTGCTCCTTTAAATTCCGATACATCTTGCTACCTCCAGGATGCATAGCGTACGGGCTACTATGAGCTTCTTTAAGGATTCGCTGCCTCAAATCATCATCCTTAGGCATACATACTCTCCCCTGAAAATACAACACTCCATCACTACCCAAGCTGAACCCTTCGGCCTCACCATTTTGTACTTGCAACCTCCGAGTACTCAGAACTTCATCGGTCATCTGCCTTTCTTTGACCTCATCAATCCAAGACGGCTTCACTTGCAACTCTGCCAGAAGGCTCCCATCCTCATAGAGACTTAGGTGAGCAAATATTACTTGCAAATCTGCTACCACCTTACGGCTCAATGCATCAGCTACCATGTTAGCCCTACCCGGATGGTATTCGATTGAGCATCGTAATCTTCAAGAACTCAATCCACCTCACGCCTCGATTTAAATCTTTTGAGTCAAGAGGTACTTGTGCTCTTGTGATCCGTGTACACCACCGAATTCTCCCCATACGATAGTGCCTCCAAATCTTCAAGGCGAAAATAACAGCAGCCAATTCTAAATCATGTGTTGGATAGTTACTTTCGTGAGGTCTCAACTGCAGTAACGCATAAGCAACCACCTTCTCGTCTTGCATCAGCACACACCCTAAACCAGTATGCGATGCATCACAATACACAGTGAATTCCTTTTCTGCCTCAGGCTGAATCAAGACTGGTGCTTCTGTCAAAATCCTCTTCAGCTTATCGAAACTCTCTTGCTGCTTCTCAGACTACACAAATAGAACTTCTTTCCTCAGCAACTTAGTCAACGGTGCTGTGATTAAGGAAAAATTTTCCACAAATCTCCTATAATATCCTGCCAACCCCAGAAAACTCTAAATTTCTATAACCGACTTTGGTGATTTCCACTTTAATACCACCTCAATCTTACGGGGATCCACCCTGATTGCCTCGGCTGAAACAACATGCCCAAGGAAAGTCACCTCCTTAAGCCAAAACTCACATTTACTGAATTTGGCGTACAACCGTTTCTCCCTTAGAACTTGTAGAACCATATGAAGATGTGTGTCATGCTCCTCTTCTGACTTCGAGTACACCAAAATCTCATCTATGAACACTACGATGAACAGATCCAGGTAGGGTTGGAAAACCCAGTTCATCATGTCCATGAATGCGTGGTGGTGCATTCGCCAAACCAAAAGGCATTACTAGAAACTCGTAGTGCCCATACCGAGTACGGAATGCCGTCTTATGGATATCAGCCTCCTTCACCTTAAGCTGATGGTGCCCTGACCTAAGGTCAATCTTAGAGAACACCGATGCACCCTTGAGTTGATCGAACAAATCATCAATCCTGGGCAAAAGATACCTGTTCTTTATTGTCAGCTTGTTCAGCTGTCGATAGTCTATGCACATCCTCATTGTTCCATCCTTCTTTTTGACAAAAAGCACTGGAGCTCCCCAAGGTGATACACTTGGCCGAATGAACCCTCTATCCAATAATTCCTAAATCTGAGCCTTCAACTCTACCAATTCTTTCAGCGCCATCCGATACGGAGCTATGGATACTGGTGCGGTTTCGAGTAACAAGTCTATACTAAATTTGACCTCACAACCGGAGGTAGACCACGAGTTCCTCCGAAACACATCAACATAATCCTTACGGTCCGGACATCTCTCACAATTTGCACCCTTAGCTTCCAAAGCATAGACATGCACTACATATGCTTCACAACCTTTTCTAACCATCTTTTTCGCCTTCAATGCAGAAACCAGATTAGATAGGTAATCTCTCCTTTTACCTATCATCACCACCTCTTCTCCTTCCATGGTCTTTAATACCATGCGCTTGGCTGCGCAATCTAGACTAGCCTTATACTTTACTAGCCAATCCATTCCGAGGATTAGATCGAACTCCTGAAATGGTAGTTTCATCAAGTCAGCCAAGAACATGACCCCTTGGAGTTCTAGGGGTACATTCCTATAGAGTTTACTTACTTCTACAGAGTGACCTAGAGGGATTAACACAGTCATCTTCCTAGAAGTAAGCTCAGAGTCTAAGTGCAGAGTTTTCACTACGCTACTAGCAATGTATGAGTAGGTTGAGCCAATATCAATTAAGGTGCTATAGGGTACTCCAAAGATCAAAAACATACCGGTTATGACGTCCGGTGCATCGCCTCCTCCCGACACCTCACGGCATAGACCAAACCAGGTTGCCTAGCCTCAAGACCACCGCTACCTCCCTCGGTGCCCCGACCTCCGCCAAAGACCATTACCTCCTCTTCCGCACCACGACCTCTCGGTGGTCTGCTGGGTATCCTCTTATTCAAAGGTACGATCCCGACCTCGAACCTTAGCCTAACCGCCTTTTTCGGACAATCCCTAACTCGATGTTCCATAGATCCACATTCAAAGCATCCCTGATCACCACTCCAACACTCCCCCGTGTGAGACTTCCCACACCGAGCACACCGTGGCGGCCATTGAGGATTAGCAGCAGCAGGCCTAAAAGCTTGATTTGACCCACCATACCTCGTCTTCTTCTGCTGATTACCAGAGAACCTCGAAGATCCAGAGCTCCTCTTCTTCCAACTCCTATCTTGATTCCGCCTAACAGACTGTCTTACCCTTTCAGCAACCTTAGCCTTCTCCACTAGGACAGCAAACTCCCGTTCCTGTTGTGGAGCTATCATCATCCTCAGCTCATCTCTCAGCCCATCCTCGAATCTGACACAGCGTTTATGCTCGGTACCCACAATACCACGAGCATACCTGCTCAACCGGAGAAATTTAGCCTCACACTCTGCCACTGTCTTATTACCCTGAACCAGGTTCAAGAAAGCCTTTCGCTATGCATCCACGTAGCTAGTTCCTATGTATTTCTTTTGGTAGGCAGCCTTAAAGAATTCCCATGTGAGATCCTCCGCCATCACTCCATCCCTTACAGTGAGCCACCACTGGTATGACTCATCCCAAGTAGAGAGATTATACCCTTCAACTTTTTCTCAACTGTAAAATTCAGGTCATCCATGATCCTCTCAGTTGATTCCAACCAATACTCTGCCGCACTGGGTGCCACTCCAGAAACTCCTCTAAACACTTCTGCTCCGTTAGCCCAGAGTTGTTCAATCACGGATTTACGGGCTCCTGCACCTGCGCCTGCCTCGATAACTCATTCCAACACTCGTAGTACAGCTTGGGATACTACATCGTTACCATCGGTCTGATCTTGAAACTCAGTTTTCACCGCCGGCAGATTCAGCATCATATTTCCAGACCCATGACCAGACCCTGCTGGCTCCGACAAGGTCATCCTACCCCTACCACGGCCACGCGGTGGATGTCCATGACCTCTTGTACTCATTCTTCTCATTCACGTTTATCTGATTAAGAATTTTATGCATTATTAATACTGTTCACTCTTTACCCACGAGCAATTTTATGAGGAATGGTTTTTTTTTGAAGTGATTCTTTCGAAGTCGAATCTACCTATAATTCCAGTTTCAGGCTTATCTCCTAGTTCTAAGTACATCCATCACACAAACAACTTTCACAGACCATATCTAACGTGTAGAGGCATTTTCGTCATTTCACTACCCGGGGTATTTTCGTAATTTTAACCTATGGGTATTTTGTAATTTTTCAAAATAAAAGTTTTGGATGATTTTGTCAAAAGTATCTTGGAACTTTTAAATTCTCGGGTATTTTGAAAAATTTTGAAATTTGAGGTATTTGGTGATTTTGAAGCTCGGGGTATTTTGGTAATAAACTAGGTAAGCTGTAAAGTTTGATAATTTTGGGTATTTCCAAATGTTGCAAAACTTTGAGGGTTCTTTTGAGAATTTGTTTTCCAAGTCGATGGTGTTGCAAAAATTTTGAAAATTAGGGTCATTTTGGTAATTTTGTAGGTTAGGGGCAATTTTGTAATTTTCCAAAATCAAGGTACTTTGGACGTTTGCAAAAATAGGGTTTCTAAACACTTTTATGAAATAAGGAAATTTTGGAAAAACTGTTGGGTAGTTGAACATTTTATAAACCAAGGGCATTTTTTTTTGTAATTTCACCACAGGGGTATTTTAATAATTCTACAAATCGGAATTTTTTTCAGAAAAATGTTGTAAAACAATAGTTCTCACACATTAAAAAGAAATTTTAAGAGTTTTAAAACTAGGGTTTTTATGAAAATACGGCTAGTTCCCTTTTGGGTTTTAGTTAGGGTTTAGCCCATGAATAAGTCCTCTTGGTTAGGATGAATCGAAGCTATGCGGATTGGTGTATTCTTTTCTATCCTATATACCACGGTTTCGGATCATGGATCGAGCCAAGCATTACAACTTCTTCTACCCACCAGGTAGGATTTGAGTGGAGAGGAGGTGAGTCACGTGGACTGCTTAAATACCAAGCTCCCACCGAATACCAATCCTAGACATGCGCACCATTGTTACCACACCCTAACTCGGCGACTTAGACATAGGTTTGTTTAATTAAGCAATTAAGTCTTATGTAGTAGTTGGGGTAGACTAGTCCTAAAGTTCAAGTACCTATCATTCTATTCTGCGTTCCCAAGTTACCCATTTACCCTTATCAAGTATTCACAGTACAGTCAGAGATACTTACCTGGGCGGATTGGTGCCGAAGACTCGATGCCATGCTGTTCAAAATAAAAACCATTTTTATAATAATTCACAGAGGCCTACAAAAATTTTTGGGCCCTGGGCCCCCACAGTCGAGTTTTAAACCGGGCTCTGATACCAAAAATGTAACACCCCAAACCCGGCCCATGAGCCTCGACCGGATCTAGTATGTCACAGAGTAAAAACATTTTGGAAGATCTTGATTATCTGATAGAGATCTAAAAAATTTGCAGAAATTATAAAACAGTGCCTATTTAAACTCAGGTGGAATGGATTTTTGAAAACTTGGTTGAGTTGAAAGCCTTTGAAAACATTTGATCATTTAAGTATTTAGAACCATCTAAGTTATGGTTAACTTGGTGAGTTTTGCTACCCGATGGTAGCATCCTTGAAAACTCGTAAGGATTTCCATTTTGAAAATGTCATATTTAACCGATTTATTTAAACAATTTATTAATTCATGAGTAATATAGTAGAAATGAAGTAAATCAACTACTTAAACATCCAAAATAATAACTAGCGGCCTTATTACAACCCAAAATAAAAATTTAATAAATAATAAACTTAAACTGTGCTAAATAAAATTTTAAATCCAAGGAATCCAAGTGCTAGTGGGTTTTAAGGGTTTTTGAGATGTTTTAAGAGTTTTTAGAACTTTAGAATGAAGGTGAAAGCTTTGGGAAAATTTTGGATTTAAGTGTAAAAAGAGGAAATTAGGCTGAGGAGGCCTTAAGAATAATTTGTGGGCGTTTTGGGTCATAAAAAGGGGCTTGATAAAATAGCTTAAGGATGCCACTTAAGGCCTGGGAATGACGCCAACAAGGGTCTGGAGTTCGAGTCTTGAGCGCAGCATGGGAGTGTTTTATTTTTGTATTTTGCGTCAAGAAGGGAGGTTAGACTGAAGACGGCTTTAAGGAAATATGCAGTGGTCTTTGGACATAAAGCAGCCTTGGTAAAGTGGGCGCAAGGCGCCACTTAAGGAACTGGAGGTGACACTGGCGCAGATCTTGGGTTCGAGTAGCGTGGAATGCAAATGGGTGTTTTATTTTTGGCGTTAAGAGGGAGCAAGATAAAGAGGCTTTAAAATTAGTTGTGGCAAGTTTATGTCATAAAAAGAGGCCATGGCAGAGTGGCTTGGAGCGTTATATGCGACTTGCGGCAACAAGGGCCTTGGTTCGAATCCCGTTGGCGGCATGGGCGTGTTTTTATTTTTCTTTTGGTGCTAAGACAAAGGGAACTGGGCTAAATAAGTCTTAAAAGAAATTATGGGTGCATTATGTCACAAAAAAATGCCTTGGCAGAGTGGCTTGCGTTAAAGTGGCTTGGTGCAGTGCGGGTCATGAGTTCAAGACGCAAGGGAAGCAAAATTTTAAGGCTTTTATTTTTGGCTTTTGATGTCAACAGTAGTGTGAGTAATGGATGGCAATTGGACCTCTAATTGGGTAAGGATTAAGCTGGATTTTATTTTGAATTTCAGTTAGATAAGTAGTAGATAATTGTTAATTTTTTTTATTATTCTTTTATAGGTAGATAAGAGATGATTTAGGAGTTTGATAAGGGATTAATGATGGATAATTTTTATTTTATTAAGTTGATAGATAGAAGATAATTATAGATTTATTTTTATACATTTTGAATATGTGTTCAAGAGTTATTATAGGAGAAGGAAGTGGAATTTGAGAGGAGGTAGGAGTGCCGAATTTGAGTTGTATAAATAGGGGTGACCATCTTTTAAGCTATTCTTTTCTTCATTTTATTTTCCTTGGCCAAAAATTGTTCCTCTAATTCTCTCTTTGAGTCTAATTGCTCCTCACTTCTTCTCCTATTCTTTCTCTTTTCTTCAACTTTAATTCTACATATTATCTTGGATAGCCGAATAACCCCTTGCCATTTAGAAGCCATAGCCGAATCCCATAGTGGCCTCATTCTCTCTTTTTGTCGTAAGACTTAAGAGCCAAAAGCGTTAGTGTGAGTCTTTCTTCTAGCCTCTTCAAGTAACATGTAATGGTAAGTATTTCTGTAGTAATCGGTTTTGGATTCTTTTTCATAAGGGTACCGAATCAAATGATTAAACTTTGGTTATAGGTTGGCCAAATGTTTCCTTAAGACAATAAATGATGTGATCACTTGTGGGTAGATAACGTCAAGGTGCTTTGAAGGAGTCTTTCGGGAGTCGATTCATCAAGGTAAGACAATATGGTATTGACCAAAGGGCCATTTTCCATAGATTTATGTATTGCGAATTTGACATATGGCATGTAGGATTTCAACGATCTTAAGGATCAAGTGACAGTTTTGGGATTTGGAAGAGCAGGGTAAGTAGTTGCTAGAATTCGGCCATAGGCCACATTTAGTATTTAATGGATGACCGATTCTATCTATGGATGTTAGGGGTAAATCGGCAGAGATAACCAAAGCCTTCGGGATTTGGTAGGAGACCAAATCGGCATTAAGGGAGGAAGAAAAACCCCGTTCATCATGTTAGATCCTAGTAATTCGGGATTTCGCTAAATAGTAAGGTGTGTGATTAACCCACCGTTTTTCAAGTTTTTTCTATATTTGCATGTGTGAATTATGTGCTAACTAGTGCAGTGGCAATTATGTGGTGATTACCTTAAAAAGGGGTATATCGATAATCAGGTTAGTATTATTTGTTGATACTGAATGTGAAAGTGCCGATGTGAATGTGACTATGCCTATGGAAATATGATGGTGCCTTTAATAACATGTGCATGCATTTATTATTATTATTATGCCACTATTACATGTTGCATGTGCATGGGTTGGGATATGAAAGAAGGTGCGGTGTACTTGAGTACGTGGTTTGATGTTAGCCTTGAGCTACATCGTGGATTGACGTTGATCGAGGTCACGTTGTGGATTAATTGCGATTTAGTTCGCGTGGCTTGATGAGTGGCTGTGTTCCTCATCATGGTTGATATCGGCTATGTGCCATATCGTGGTTGATGAGTGACTATGTGTCCCATCGTGGTTTTGGTGTTAGCTACGGCTACATCGTGGATTGGCGCTGACTGAGGTCGCGTTGTGGATTTTTGTGCTTTATTGCATGTGGACTGCATTGATTGCCTTTTGGAGTGAAAATGAGAGGGTGATTTATTAATCCCCTGGTGTGTGGTAGGCTGGATAAGGGGGTGTGTAGAGGATGGACCCTAGGTTTGGGTTGGGTACACTATGCATAATTATATCTGATATGTGAATTTAATGTGAAAGTGGGCCACGCCCAATTGATACGTGGACTAATGTGGAAATGGGCCAAGCCCAGTATGCGAATGTGGATTTGAATAAGAAATGGGCTAAGCCCAATTATGTGAAAAGTATGTGGTTAATTACCTGTTACTCGATAAGTGTTATGAATATGGGCCAAGCCTGAATGTGGTAAATTGTGAATATGATATCTTGTTATCGATATATGGGTTAATATGTGTTAACATGTGGGTGGAATTCATGGTTTAATTACACACGTGTCTGTATGACTCACCCAATTTTTATCAACATCACAGGTGAGGCTTGGATCGGGTTTGGAGTGGATACGAGGTGGCCCATGCAGAAGACATTTTATTTAATTAATTAAGTATTTATATTTTCAGTATTTTGATTAAGTGTTTATTGTAATAAGGCCCATTAAAATATTTAAGTATTTTTATTAAGTATCTTTAATATTATGTTTTATTATGGATTGACAATTGAGATATCTTTCGCAAATGGTTTTATTTTCATAAATCTATATATATAATAAAGTTTTAATTCGGATATTTTTATCAAGCTTATATTATTTAAAAATTTTAAATGGACATGGTTTTTGGATAAGAACAAAATTTTCAAGTTCCACCGCAAGTCAGGATATTTTCAAACGTTTTTCGCAATGGCATTTCAAATTCGGTCGTAATGAATGGGCCGGGTTTGGGGTGTTACAAGTCAAGCCCACCCCAATACAAGAAACCAAGGAAGAAACAGGTAAAATAGAGGTAGCACAAGAAAAACTGGTAATTAAAGAGTATCACCCTCTAATACCTTATCCCGAAGCATTGAAAGGAGATGATTCAGAGGAACAATTCGGTAAGTTTCTAAAACTTCCAAAGAAATTACACATTAACTTACCTCTTCTTGAAGCTCTTTTTCAGATGTCCGATGCAAGGAGATTTTTAAGATAGCTCTTAACAAACAAATGCAAAATAGATGAAGGGCACCATGTGAAACTTAACGCAACATGCTCAGCAATGCTACAAAACCGACTATCGCAGAAATTAAAAGATCCAGGGAGTTTTACGATTCCATGTTTAATTGGTAGTTTAACTATTGATAATGCGTTAGCTGATTTAGGGGCAAGTATAAATGTCATGCCTTATACACTGTTTAAACGACTAGGTCTAGGGAATCCCAAACAAACTAGGATGAGTATCCAACTAGCTGATAAAACTGTTAGAATTCCTAGGGGCATTATTGAAGACGTTCTAGTAAAAATTGATAAATTCATTTTCCCAGTAGATTTTATTGTTTTAGACATGGATGAGGAAAATTCAATCCCTTTAATTTTAGGAAGACCTTTTCTTGCAACTGCCAAGACTAAAATTGATGTTGCCACAGGAGAACTCATACTTCGTGTAGGAGATGAATCAGTCAATCTTCAAGCTCTCGACTCAGCCAGAACCACAGAAAATGAAGGTAAGAAAGCCGTTTCAATAGATAATCAAATTATTCAACCTCCATCACAGGAAACATCACGAAGCATCAAAACTAAGCCAACACAAAAGCATACAATCAACAATTTAGAAGAGCAGAAGATATACACCAAAGAAAACCCGGATCCACACGAATTAAAACCTAAGGAACCACCAGAAGAGTTCATAGGAACATCAAATAACTTTAAAATAGGAGACTAGGTGCTGTTAGACAAAGCCAATCTTCACATCACTTCAACAGACTTGAGGACAAAGGGAGAAATTATTCCTAAGGTACACAAAATCTTCCCCCACAACATAGTCGAGGTAAGTAACCCAAAATTCAATAAATTCAAGGTAAATGCTTCTCGACTCCAACCTTGTCATGAAAATAAAATTGCAAACATGAGAGAAGATATTCAAACCTTTAAACCTCCTTGAAATTTTCAAACATGAGGACAGTCTAGCTTAAGACTATAAACGAGCGCTTCTCGGGAAGCAACCCAAACATTAACACTATTTATTTTCAAATTTGTTTTCAGTTTCTTTTCTTTCTATCTTTCTTTCCTAAGTATTTAGTTGGAAACTAACACAAAAGTGTAGATTTCTAGACCAGATGGCCTTACACACGGCCGTGTCTGTTACCGTGTGGACCACCGAAAATCGCCACACTGACAAGAGCAGGGTCGTACAAGTCAGTCCAACCACTCCCCTACGTCACGAATCCAACCACCCTGAAGCACGGGACCTACAAAAATAGCACGGCCTTGCCTCACAATCGTGCTAAGATACTGACTTATTTAGCACAGGAAAGCCACGCCCGTGCAGTCCAACCGTGCTCTTATACTGATTTTTTAGGAACGGGCGTGCAAACCAACAAAACGGGCGTGGAAGGACAACACACCCCACAACACTGCCGTGCGATATGGCCGTGTGAATCGACACACCCTTGGTACACGAGCGTGGGAACGTGCCAGATTTGAAATCCTATTTAAATCCCCACAGCCCGTCCTCTTTGTCCCATCTTCTTTCTTATTCCTTCTCTCTCTTTTCTTTCAAAATTTTCTTCCTATTCATAGAAAAGATCCAAGACACTTGAGCAGCACAAAGATCATGCCGAAGAAACGTAAGCATCATCTCCTCAGAGGATACCTCAACATGAGTTCATGTCGGCAGCTTCTCTTAATTGACACGCCAAGGGTCTTGGAAACATTGTCGGTTCTATTTTTCTTTTCTCGTCTCCTTTATTTTCCTTATCTTTACTTATTTCCTGCTTAAATTAATTTATTTCATATTAGTTTCTTGGTTTTAGTTTCTAAAGGCTGCTTGGGAATCACGCACCACAGCCTTCGAGGTCACACCCACTTCGCAAACCATCCAACAATAAGGACTCCTTAGTCCATTAGTCTTTTCTTTCAATTTCAGTTTTCTTCTTAGTCTCCTTCTTTTTATTTCCTTAATCTTTAAATATATTATTAGTATATTATTATTATTTCTCTAGATCCCTTGACTATATCTTCACAGGCTACCTAATTTCTTCATCTAGCAAATTGCTTTTCGGTAGCCACTCCACCAGGCCCATAGAAAACACCATCACCGCCACCAAAGACGCTAGGGATCATTTAGATTTCAGGGAGTATTACTTTCCCCACTTATCTTTTTGATTTGGCACATAAATTTCATTATCTATCTTTGTACATTGAGGACAATGTACATCTTAAGTGTAGGGGTAATACTGCCTAACTTTTTACATATTTCTGAAATCCTAAAATTAGTCTTGATCTTAAGTATATTTCTCATATTACTAATTAGGATGAAATTTCTAATGATTTATGATTTTATTGATATGTTTTAGAGTAAGTCACAGTTAATTGTGCATTGACAATTAAATTTGAAGAATATAGAGAATCGAGCATGATAAGTCTACTTTCTAAAATTAAAATTGATAGGTTGTTGAACCTAATTTGAGTATCACCTTGAAGTTCAAAATTTATAAGGATTGATGTCAAAACACCCATAATTTTTGTGAGATTTTGAGCCTTATAGAGCATATACCCTTTTTCATGCTCACTTTAATTGATTATGAGTGTGTCAACTTTGAACTGTTATTCTAGAACTTGCCTCGTTTATACATGTCAAGACCACATTAATGATTTAATACACTGAGATGATAAAGGCACCTAGGTTTTAACCCGTTCACTACACTAAAAAAGCCTACCCACACAAATTAACCCCTAGTGAACCCCATTGAATCCTAACAACCTTTTTATTGACTCACCACTAATATTAACCCAAAATCCATTTGTATTTTTTATCAATATTCCTTTGACTACCAATTTATCGAGAATTGATTTGATCAATTGCCGAATTAGGCTATTTCAAAGTTCCTTCTATTATGTTTATTTTTGTTTGTTCTTAAAAAAAGTCCAAGTATATCCAATATTAGAAGTAAATAAAAGAGCTTAGAGCATTTAAAACTCCAATTGTTGAAGAAAAAGCTCGTATTAAAGTATTATAAAAAATACTCCTTATTATAGAGTAATTATCAATACTAATATTAGTAGTTTTCAGTCGAAGTCAATATTCATATTTAAGTTTAGTATTTCTAGTTAGGCAATTTGTCAAGACAGTCTCAATTATAACCTCAAATTTAGCCTTTATTCACACCTTTTAACCCTAGCCCCGTTACAACCCTGATTAAAAACCTTTTGATCTGTGTATCATTTCATATACAGTGGTGGAGATTTGATTTTCAGGCAAGCTTATGGGATTAACTTTTCATGTTCGACTTAGAGTGCTTATTCTTGAGCCTTAAACACTTTTGAGTGATTTGAGTGAATCTTTAGTGAGGATGTCGGTCCTTGTCGGTTTTGAATCAAAGGTAATTATTTAGATAATGGGAGACACCTATGTTTTCATGCTACAAAATCATGACTTATCTCGTTTGAATCTTTAGGGCTCTTTGAATTAAATTATCCATGTATAAATTATCTATGAATTATGATGAGGCATTATTAATAGGAATTATGAATTGTGGGAAGTTCATTTTAATTGTAAGTTGAGAATTTTGCTTGAGGACAAGCAAAAGCTTAAGTGTGGGGGTATTTGATAAACCGTAAAAGTAACTTCTTTTAATCCCATATTTAGTATGCTTTTGGAAGAATTTATCCTCGATTTATGTAAAAAGGTGCTCTTAATCCTTTCTTTTCATGTCTTATACTCAGGAGAACACCTAAGGATAAAAAGAACGTAAAGCAGGCTTAATACGGACCAAATTAGGCCAACCCAAGAAGTTTACACACTACTGGCTTTATTCCACACTACCGTGCCTTGCTATCCACCTAGAACATGGCCTGCCACCAATTTACAGGGCCGTGTCTCGTCGACAAAAAGCCCAACACGGCCTATCCCCGATCTGCATGGCTGTGCCCCAATTGACAGACCCGAAGCATGGCTTGACCCTCGACTTGCACGGCCATGCCTAAATCAACAGAATAGAGACACGGGCTGAGCCTCAATTTACACGGGCATGCCTTAGTCGTGCCCCTGCCGCGGGAAAGAGCAATTTCACTCAGAATAGGATGCTTGAAGCCCAAGAAACGCAATCCTAAGTCTACTCAAACATCTAGGATGAATTATACCTGAATTATGAGTACTTAGGAGACAAGTAAAGCATCCCAAAGTCTATAAAAACACCCCAAGGCGGCTATTCAAGGGGGTCGATCATTGAGCAGAGTTTTCTGCCAAGCATTTCTAGTTGAAGGATTGTCTCGAAGATAGCCAATTGATCTATCTCGAAGAGTCGGAGTTCTACTCAAGACGGAGGATCTCCTCTTCAATTCCTTCAGGGGGTTTTAAGGATTTCTTATGTTTTGTTTTATCTTTTCTCTTGAGATGTTTTCTTATTTAGTTATGAACTAAACCCCTCAGATACCTGAAGAGGATGAAACCTATGATGGATTTTGTTATTTAATTCTTTCGGTTTATATGATAAATACTTAGTTTGTTCTTAATTATGTTGCTTAAATTTATTTGATGTCTTTGAGGTGGAGGAGGAATAGACCACGCCTAAGAGTAGATCTAGCATAATTAAGCGAGTTGATGTGGCACCTAGAGATAGGGTTACGAGATTTTACCGGATTAGGGTGAAACCTAATATGGGAGTCCATTGATCAATTTACTGCTTCCTTAGGGGGTTATTATAAGAGAATGAGAGTTCCACTAATTAACCTAAGGTTAGACGTTATTCGCTTCGAGAGAAGGTTTAATATAGGTTAGGGAGTCTCACGGATCAAGCTAAGTAAAGAAATCATATGAATTGAAAAGGTAGATAATAAGTGAAGTCATAGATGGATTCTTCCCGAAAGTATCGTCTTTATCAATTGAGTTTTCTTCAAAGTCTTTTCCCAAAGTTTCGTTTCTTTTGTCTTTGCATTTAAGTTTAAAGTATTTCATTTGTTTTAGATTAATAAACCAATCACTCCATATGTTAGGCTAAATAATAGAAAGAAAGTGAGTAGTAGTACTTTTAGGTTCATTGGGTTCGATAAGATATTCTTGCCTGAGCTATACTACTGTTTGATAAGTGCACTTGCCTCTATCGTTGTCACATTCAATCTACAGGTTCAATCACTCTTTTATAAATTTTAAAATTAGACTGTTTTGCGGCGATCACATACCTTCCATGTCATCTTCTCTAACACATCATCACATCGACATTATTAACGATCAAATTGTCAACTAACGGTTTCCATTAATGGAAGGGTTTATTTGATTATTATTTTTGCTCATTAAGGACTTAATAGAGTGTACTTTTTTAAGGGTTCAATTGATTTTTTTACTTTTTAGTAAGGGTTTTTTTACCCTTAAACTTAATATAAAAATAAATAAAATTTTATTTGGAGTAATAAAATTAAAGTTTTAGAAAATTTGATGTGTTAGGTTCAAATTTCATTATTTATAAGTTTATTTAAGGTTTAAATTGTTATGAATATCTTATTGAGTGGATGTTCATCATGATAAAGATAAAGTTTTGATGTACTTTAAATTCTAATAGTTATTAGAATTAGATCTCTACTTGTTTTATACCTCTTATGCCTATAAATAGAGACTCTGATGTAGCATTGGAAATCACCCTCTTTGATCAATAAAGTACATTCTCTATTGCTTTCATATTTTCTTTGTTATTTATACTCCCCATCTCTCTTTATTTTATAACACGTTATCAGTACGATGATTTTCTATAATTTTTCAAAATATTTTGAAGTCGTCCCACAGATCAAATTCTTTTTCACCTTAAACTTTCACCTTTACAATTTCATCTTCGAGATGTTGAAAGATTCAATATCAGAATGGATTATGGTTTTTATTCCCTGATAAACCATAATATGAACATATTTTAATCCCACACTTAGCATGTTTTTGGATGATTTATCCCTTTAATTATGGAAATAGGTGCTCCTAATCCTTTGTTTTCATGTTTTATACTCAGTAGAGTAATGGAGGATGAAAAGAACGAGAAACGGGCTGAAAACAGAGAAAATGGGCCAAAGTACGAAATCCAAACGGCCTGGAACCATAACCACACGGCCGTGCCATGTAAGAAGAGTAGACCACGACCTGGACCTTGAAATACACGGTCGTGCCTCATCAACTGGTTCAACCACGGCCTAGACCCCGAAATACACGGACGTGTGCCATAGGCGTGTCTCTGCCGCAGATAAGAAGAATTCTATTCGGATTAGGGTACTTAGAGGCAAAGAAACATATTTCAAAAGCCTATATAAAGACCCTAGAGGCCATCCTTTATGGGGCATTTAGCGAGGCCAAAGAGCCGAGCCATGGTAGTTAAATTCAGGGATTTACTCGAAGAAAGCCAGTTGATTTGTCTCAAGAAGCCGGAATCATACTCAAGACGGAGGAACTCTCCTTCAATTCCTTCAAGGGGTTTAAGGGTTTTCTTTATGTTTTGTTTTATATTTTCTTCTGAGATGTTTTCTTTTACAATTATGAACTAAACCCTCAGATACTTGAGGGGGATGAAACCTAAGATGGATCTTGTTATTGTTATCTGACCTGTATGATAAATACTTGATTTGTTCTTAACTGAGTTCTAAATTCTTGTTTTGGTATTTTCAGGATATTGATTCAAGTGTGGTGTGCTTAGGCAGAGGAGGAAGAGACCCTATCTAAGAGTAGATCTAGCATAGTTAAGCGAAGTTGCTCGAGCGCCTAGAGATAGGGTGACGAAAATCTGTCAGATTAGGGTCAAACCTAATATGGGAGTCCATAGATCGAGTTAATGAAATTCTAGGGGTTTTAATTAGAAAGAGATTTCAATTAATCAACCTAGGGTTAGATGTTAGTAGCCTCAAAAGAGGTATTAATATAAATTAGGGAATCCTACGGATCAAGTCAAGTGAATAAATCGTCCGTTTAGAGTTAGATAACAAGTGAAGTCTAGGTGGATTCTTCCTCGGGTATTGTCTAAATTAATCGATTTTCCTCTCAAGTCTTTCCTCAATTTATTTTCTTTTTCTTAGCATCTTTAGCTTACTTAATTAGTTAATTTTAGATTAGATAAAAATTCTCTTAATTCATAGGTTAAATAATAGAAAGAGAGTTAATATTAGTACTTTTGGTTCCTTTGGGTTCGACAATTCGGTCTTGCCGCTAGCTATACTACTGTTCGATAGGTGTGCTTGCCTCCATCATTGTCTTAGTTAGTTTCCAATTTCATTCTTTTTATAAATTTTTAATACTCGACAGACACGATCAAGTTTTTGGCGCCTTGCCAGGGAATTGAAATATTAAGAACATTCAATTTTTATTACTTTAGGTGAATTATTTTTTATTTTTCTATAATTAAGTTTTATTTTTACTTTTCTAAATTTTCTTTTTCTCTTTTCTTAGCAGGTACCTCTAGTTTATGACTATAAGGAACCCGACAGGACCAATACTTTACGATAGTGATATTGAAGGAACTGTACGCAGAAATCGTGGAGAAGTAAGGCGAGGCTTAGATTACATACAAAGAGAGCAAGAGGATGAAACCAATACCACCAAAAGGATGGCTGAGAATAATCCAATACCTCAGGAGGTGGCCGATCATCATGCTCCTCAAACTATGTATGATTATGCTAAACATAATTTAACAGGAGCTGAAATGAGTATTGTTAGGCCAGCCATAGCCGCTAATAATTTTGAATTAAAACCTAACACTATACAAATGATTCAACAGTTTGTTCAATTTGATGGTTTGCAGGACGAAGACCCAAATACTCATTTAGCTAATTTTCTTGAATTCTGTGATACCTTCAAAATAAATTGTGTTTCTGAAGATGCCATTTGTCTTCGGTTATTTCCCTTTTCTTTGAGAAATAAAGCTAAACAGTGGTTACATTCTCTTCCATGAGAATCAATCACTACATGGGACCAAATGACCGAAAAATTTTTACTGAAGTATTTTCCACCAACTAAAACGGCCAAATCAAGGAATGATATCTCTTTTTTGTGAAAATGGATTTAGAAACATTATACGACGCATGGGAGAGATACAAATATGTGTTGAGAAAGTGCCCACACCATGGTTTACCCTTGTGGTTACAAGTCCAAACTTTTTACAACGGTGTGAACCTCTCAACCCGGCAGTTAATTGACTTAGCCACTGGTGGAACCCTAAATAACAAAACTC
This sequence comes from Gossypium rotundifolium, assembly GCA_025506655.1. NCBI lineage: Eukaryota > Viridiplantae > Streptophyta > Magnoliopsida > Malvales > Malvaceae > Gossypium > Gossypium rotundifolium. Next base: position 177,540,223 of record CP106724.1, read on the forward strand.
CTAAAGTGGTTTATGAATTCATAGAGAAGATGTCACTGAATAACTATCAGTGTCAAGTTACAAGGATAAAGCCAACTAAAGCAGCCGGAGTTTTCAATCTCGACGGTCACCATGCTATCAAATCAGGTAGAGATGATTAATAAAGAGATTGATGGTTTATGTGATTCTTTGCAGGTACATTTAGTTATGCAGTACAATATGAATGGAGGATAGATGAACAATACAGAATATCCACCTTACAACCCGAGTACTGAAAACGAGCAAGTTCACTATATGGTTGATAATTTCAGACCTCAAAATAACCCTTATAGTGGTGCTTATAATTCAGGTTGGAGATACCACCACAATCAAGGACAACAACCCTACCCACAGGAAAGGAAGCCAAAACGAGAAGAGACACTAGCAAAATTTATAGAATTGTCAAAAATTCATTTCAAAAATACTGAAACGATATTGACTAATCAGCAAGCATCAATCCAAGGGCTGAAAGATCAAATTGGACAACTAAGTCAGTTTCTGATAGGGGACCACAAAGTTTAACTAATCAAAAAGAGCATGTGAGGGCAATTACACTAAGGAGTGGAAAAGAGTTGGTTGAAACAAAGAAAAAGGTACCACGTGAAACTAATAAGGCAAAGGACGAGGAAGATGAGAATGTAACACCAATACGTGAATAATGTAAACCATTAATCCCATATCCGGCAAAGTTGAAGAAAGACCGCTTAGACGCACAATACCGTAAATTTCTTGAACTTTTTAAATAGTTACATATCAAGTTACCTTTTTTTGAAGCTATTTCGCAGATGCTGACATACGCAAAATTTCTAAAAGAACTTCTAACAAATAAAAGGAAGTTTGAAGAGATATCGACGGTAGAACTTAAGGAAGAATGTTCAGCCATCCTCCAAAACAAGCTACCAACCAAATTGAAAGATCCAGGAAGTTTCACTATTCCCTGTTTAATTGGTAGTTTAACTATAGAGAAAGCACTAGCTGATCTAGGTGCCAGTATTAATTTAATGCCTTATAAAATGTTTAAGCAACTTGGTCTCGGGGAACCTAGACCCACTAGGATGAGTATTCAGTTAGCTGACAGATCTATTAAATATCCTAGGGGAATTATCGAATATATTCTGGTAAAAGTTGATAAATTTATATTCCCTGTTGATTTTGTTGTGGTTGACATGGATGAAAGCGTTGCGGTACCTTTAATTTTGGGACGCCCCTTTTTAGCCACTACTAGGGCTGTTATTGATGTAGGTGATGGTAAACTTGCACTAAGGGTAGGCGACGAAGAAATTGTTTTTCAAATTTACGATGCTATGTGATATTCTAGAGAACAAGATGATTCATGTTATATTATTGGCCATTGATCATTCTATTCAAGATTATTTACAGGAAATCATACATAACGACACGGTGGAACTGTGTCTTACTCAAGGTGAGGGGGTAGATGATGATACCGACAAATCAGATCTTGACACATTTCCCCTTAGACAAACGAGAGAAGAGGGCATTGAAATTAATAACGAACTAAAACAAAAACCCTCTATTGACGAGCCACCCAAATTAGAATTAAAACAGTTACCAAAACACTTAGAATATGCATTCCTCGGGGATAATTCTACACTACCAGTGATCATCTCTTCGAAAATAAAACCCAAAGAGAAAGAGGAGTTGCTACAGGTACTAAGGGAACATAAAAGGGCCATAGCTTGGAAATTTTATGACATTAAGGGTATAAGCCCATCATTTTGTACCCACAAAATTCTAATGGAAGAAGAATATAAACCATGTGTGCAACCTCAAAGACGATTGAATCCCAACGTGAAAGAAGTTGTTAAAGCTGAGGTAATTAAACTTCTAGATGCTGGAATAATTTAACCTATTTCTGACAGCACTTGGGTAAGTTTTGTGCAGGTCGTTCCGAAGAAAGGAGGCATGACTGTTGTAGAAAACGAAAAGAGTGAATTGATTCCTACAAGAACAGTCACAGGATGGAGAGTCTGTATTGACTATAGGAATTTGAACGACACAACCAGAAAAGATCACTTTCCTTTGCCCTTTATTGATCAGATGTTAGAAAGATTATCCGGGCACATGTACTACTATTTCCCGGATGGGCTTTCCAGCTATTTCCAAATCCTAATAGCCCCTGAGGATGAAGAGAAAACTACATTTACATGTCCATACGGTACGTTTGCTTATATGTAATGCTCCTACTACTTTTCAGCGCTGCATGCTAGCCATATTTGATGAACTTGTGGAAGACATTATGGAGGTTTTTATGGATGACTTTTCGGTATTTGGCGATTCTTTCCATCTTTGCCTTAAAAATTTAAAATGAGTACTAATAACATTTGAGGAAACGAACCTTGTTTTAAATTGGGAAAAGTGTCACTTTATGGTTTGAGAGGGGATTGTGTTAGGACATAAAATTTCTAGTAAAGGGATTGAGGTAGATAAAGTAAAGGTTGAAACCATTGAAAAATTGCCTCCTCTTTGTTAAGTTAAAGCTATTAGAAGCTTTTTAGGACATGCTGGATTTTATAGAAGATTCATTAAAGATTTCTCTAAAATAGCTAAACATTTAACGAAGCTACTAGAAAAAGATGTACTGTAACACCCCAAACCCGGTCTACACACCACGACCGAATCTGGTATGTCACAGGGAAAAAGGGTTTTGAGAGGTTTAGGTTTAAGTGTAAAAGTTTTGAGGAAAACACTTTGCTAAATTGTGTATTTGAAAGCTCTAGTGAACTTGATTGAAATATGTTGATATATTTGAAAACCCGGAAATTTTAAAAACTTACTCCGATGGGTAGGCAAAACAGGTTTATCTTGTTAAGAAGTTTGAGTTGTTTACCATTGTTACAAAAACATTTTTGTCTTAGTAGAAAATCGTGTTTAAGTTAGAAAGCATTTGGGTTCTTCTTTATTCCAAATCTTAGTGTGATACCCGATGGTATAGTTTAAAATATCGCTTTTGTAGTTTTGAAATCGTTATCTTTCCAAGTTTTAGCACATTTTAACCCAATTAATTTGTTAAGGCATATTATAAATCCACTTTAATCATAAACAAAACATAATTTAAAAAGGCCATTTACAAACCCAAATAAAACCAAATAGTAATAAAAACTTAAGTACCAAATTTCATAAAAGTCCGAGCAAATTCTTATTTAAGCATGGCATGAGCACCTCGAGTCCATCCCGGCTCCATGTCCGCGTCTAAGTGTCACCTGAAAAGTCAAAGGAGAGAGTGAGTCGCAAGACTCAGTGTATAAACCCCTCTCCCGGTATATCATGCCAACACACATCATAACAAAATAATGCAAGTAATGCACCGATCCTAGCCAACCATATCTCCTTTTCTACCCGTGTGGTACCAAACCACCGGTGGTGCTAAACCACCGGTGACCCAAAGTCACGATATCCATAATGTGGTGCCAAACCTTTGGTGACCCAAAGTCACAATAATCCAATGATGGGGCCAACCCATCGTGTGATACCAAATCACTAGTGACGATCCCAGATCTCATAAGTGGGGCCAACCCACGGTGGTGTCAAACCACGAGGGACGAGTCGCAATGAGGTGCCAAACCTCCGTGTCCCAAAGACACAATGTGATACCAAATCACTTTGGTGACCGTAGTCACAAATCCGATGATGGGGCCAACCCATCGTGTGATACCAAATCATTGGCGTCAATCCCGTATAATCAACTGTGGGGCCAACCCACCGTGGTACTAAGCCACTTTGGGACGAGACGCCGAGGTGCCAAACCTCCGTGACCCAAAGTCACAAAATATCATTGTGGTACCAAACCACCGGAGGTGCCAAACCTCCGGTGTCCCAAAGACACAAAGTGTCCCAAAGACACGGATATCATACTCCCCTCCTCTCATATCACCCAATAGCATATCATACTAAATGCAAAATCGTGCAATCATGCTATCATGCTCACATACTTAATATGGCATCTCAAAGTATCAAAAATCATGATATCACATAACTCATAATGAAATAGACTTACCCGAATCCGTATCCATACCTCAATGGGTACCAAAATAGTCAACCACACTGTTTCATTTATACAACCAGGTTATCACATTACTTAGTTAAGATAGTGTGTCGGTTTACACACCTGGTATACCAAAAGCCTTAATTCCAAAGAACCCGATCCGAAACCCTCAATCCTCTTGCTCCTAAAACAATCGGCCAACCAAGGGTTAATCACTTAAACCATTCGGCCATAACCCCTTAAATCAAAGGGTTGCATTAAGCCTTACCTTAACTTGATTTGGTTTTCCACCCAACTCGAATCCAACAATGGTTTCTCTTAAAACAATCGGTACACCTTGATAAAAGAGCAATCAATCTCTTAACAACTTGACTTAAAGAAAACTAAACGAAATTGAATACAGCACTAGCTCTTACCACTACTTACCGTTTGACTTCTCCAATCGGCTGCTCCAAAATCCAAAGGCCCTAAATAAAACGATTACCAAAATAAGTGATTAACTCCTTTTAATAGATACCGCAATCGGCCTTAACCAAATCCGACTTGACATAGAACAAGGGAAGAAAAGAATAACATTCGGCCTTGCTTACCTTCTCTAACGATTGAGCAACCACCAAGATTCGGCCTTACACAAAGAAAGAAGCAAGAGAAAGTTGTAAAGAAGAAGGAGTTGCTATTCGGCCACAACAGAAATGGGAAAAGAAGAAGATGCTTTCGATTTTTGAGAAGAAACGAAAATGGAGGAAAAAGCTTTGGCTTCACACCAAGGTTTCGGCTAAAATGGTTTTGGAAAAGAAGAAAATAGAATGATGGATACTTTCGGTTTTGAGAGAGGGGAAGAAATGAATAAGGTGTTTAAAAGAAGAACAAATTTCGGCTACTACTCTTCAAGAAAGGGAGAAAGAAAATGCTAGTTTTGGCTCAATGTTGAAGAGAAACAAAAGCTGGTTTCGGTTTAACACAAATGAGAAAGAAAAGAAGGTGGGAGAGGCATTCGGCTAACAAGGTTTCCAAAAGAGAGAACAAGATGATAATGGGATGCTAGGTTCGGCTAAAACAAAGAGAAAGAAGCAAAACAACAAAAGAAAGAAAAAATAATGTTTAAGAATTCAAGAGGACATTCGGCTACTACTAAAAAATGATTGAAACGACAATCAAATTCGGCAACACTTGGGGTTTCGGTTTCAAGGATGAATGGCAAAGAAATATGGTTTCGGCTTAGGCTATTTGCAAGTGAAGAGCTTTGCTAGCTTTTGACTAAACGAAATCAGCTTGTTTGACAAAATGGAAGGCTTACCAAAAGACCAAAAGAGAGACTTGTTGACACTTAGCTAAAACCGAAAATGCACAACTTGCCAAAATGAAATTTCAGCACTCTCCTCCCCAACTTACCAACCGGCCAAGCTCCCCCAAACACTCTTCAAAATCGGCCAACCTCCCCCCATTCACTCCCAAACCACAAATTCAAATAACTATGTCCAAGTCTTCCTCCTATTTTCACTCTCCACCCACCGTTTGAAAGAGTTGACAAGGTCCAAGGCAGAGTTTGAACTGCCTACAACTCTCCTCTCCTTGGCGTCAAAAAGTAAGACAAAAGGGTGGGCACTTCGCAGCTTGAACTCAAGACCTCATCCCCCTTGCACTTGACGCCAAACACATGCTCTAAGTGGCGCATGCCTTGCCACTCCACCAGCTCCTTTCTTGTGCTCAAGAACACCAATTAAAATATATAAGACCCAGCTCCTTCAGCTCCTATCACCCAAAGCCCAAAACTAAAATTTTCCACCTACTCAGGCACACTCCTAGCCTACAACTAAGCCCCGAAACCACACACACAACCACATAGCACACCATAGACATGCAAACAATGCCAAAAATAAAATAACCCTTAACCCGGGATATTACATGTACCTTTCAATTTTGATCAGGAATGTTTAGACGCATTTAATATCCTCAAAGATAAATTAATAAATGCCCCAATTATAATTGCTCCTGATTGGAACTTACCATTCGAACTAATGTGTGATGCGAGTGATTTTGCAATAGGTGCAGTTTTGGGACAACGAAGAAACAAGCATTTCCAGCCAATTTACTATGCTAGCAAGACATTAACGGCCGCACAAGAAAATTACACCACCACATAAAAAGAATTACTAGTTGTTGTCTTTGCATTTAATAAATTTAGACAATATTTGATCCTATCTAAAGTTGTCGTCTACATTGACCATTTAGCTCTTCGCTATCTTTTAACTAAACCTGATGCAAAACTCGACTTATAAGATGGATTCTACTCTTACAGGTATTTGACTTGGAAATTCAAGATAAGAAAGGAGCTGAAAATCTCACAGCAGACCATCTTTCTAGACTTGAAAACCCGCATATCAAAGAACTCGACGAAAGTGAGATAAAAGACTCATTTCCTAAAGAACAACTTTTTTCGATATCCAACTCTGAGGTGCCTTGGTTTACAGATATTGCAAATTACTTAGCTGCTAACGTCTTACCAAAAAAGTTAACACATCATCAAAAGAAGTGATTCTTTGCTGATGTGAAAAACTATTTCTGCGAAGATCCTTTTCTTTTCTACATCTGTGTAGATCAAGTGATTTGAAGGTGTGTTACAAAAGAAGAAGCGAGCAAAATCCTAGAGCATTACCATTCAGGACCTTCAGGAGGACATTATAGCGGGATTAAGACAGCACACAAAACACTCGAATCAGGTTTTTATTGGCCAACTCTATTTAAAGATGCCAACAAATATGTTGCTTCATGCGATAAATGCCAGAGAACAGGTAATATCATTAACCCAAATGAAATGCCTCAAACATATATACTATCATGTGAAATATTTGACGTATGAGGTAGTGATTTTATGGGTCTATTCCATAGTTCATTTGGAAATAAATACATTTTAGTAGCAGTCGGTTATGTGTCAAAATGGGTGGAAGCCCAAGCTTTACCTACTAACGATGCTAGAGTAGTAGTAAGGTTTCTGAAGAAACTCTTCTCTCGATTTGGAATTCCTAGAGCAATTATTAGTGATAGGGGTACTCACTTTTGCAATACTCAATTTGATAAAGTCCTAAAGAAATATGAAGTACACCATAGGACAGCTACCCCTTATCATCCTCAAACCAGCGGACAAGTGGAAGTAGCAAATCGAGAACTTAAGCGTATTTTAGAAAAAATAGTATAATCAAACAAGAAAGATTGGGCATTAAAAGTAGACAATGCTTTATGGGCCTATAGAACAGCTTTTAAAACTCCTATAGGAACATCCCCATACAAACTTGTTTACGAAAAGAGTTGTCATCTACCATTTGAGTTGGAGCATAAAGCTTTTTGGGCTATAAAATTTCTAAATTACGATCTTAAAACTACAGGTGAAAAAAGGATGATGCAGTTGAACGAGCTTGATGAATGGTGAGCTAATGCCTATGAGAACTCACGACTATATAAGGAGGCAACAAAGTGTCGCCATGATGCTCGTTTAAAACAACCAAAGAAATTCGAAGTAGGAGAGTTAGTTCTGCTATACAATTCAAGGTTAAAATTGTTCCTTGGAAAGCTGAAATCAAGATGGTCAGGTCCATTCGTAATAAAAACTATTTTCCCTTACGGCACAATCGAGGTGACCCATCCAACTAGTGGCACATTCAAGGTAAATGGTCAGCGATTGAAAATTTATACTGGAAACGATTTTAGGGATATAAGAGAGGAGCTTCAGCTCTGTGAACCCTCATTTAGAAATGAAAATAGGGTAAGTCTAGCTTAAGGCTCTAAACGAGCACTTCTCGGAGGCAACCCTAGCACTAACATTATATTTTCGATTTCTAACACCTAACTACAAATTAACCCATCCAGTAAAGCGCAGGTTTCCCTACCACACGACCTTGAACACGAGCATGGCCATGGTTGTGTGGAAACCATGAACAGGTACAAAGGTGTGGCAAAGATGGTGTAGAACTAGGACAATAATTTTCCCAAGCCACGGGCTCCGACTAAACGGCACGGTCGTGCGACGTGACCGTGGATGAAACTGATTAAAGGACACGGGCTTGAGATACGGTCGTTCCTCCAACCTATGGTCGACCCTGAGTAAACGACACGGGCATTTGAAACGCCTGTGCCTCGAGACCATGGATGACACTGACTTATGGGCACGGGCATAGGACCATGAACACAGGCGTGGGAGAAGCGAACAAGGCTAGGCATGCCCAGGTAACACGGGCGTAGAAGACATCACAAATGCACTTAAATTTTAATTCGTGAAAAACACAGGCTAAAGAAATGGGAACACGGGTGTGGCCTCTAACCGTGCCCCCTACCCCTATTTAAAGCAGCAAACGGCCGCACATTTCCCCCTAAAATTTTTCCAAACCCTAGCCACTCCCCCCCTAAAATCTCAAATCAAGTCCGGCCACCAGCAACTTTCACCCCCCCGCTTGACTCCCTCCATTCCTTACCTCCTTTCCCCTTCATAATACACATAGAATTGAGCCCATGCCCGCGCTAACAAGCCAACGACTCCCATGTAGCACCCTCCAACGTCCATACGCCGACCAACCGTGCCACTCCTCTCCAAGCACTCCACCGGTCACCTCTCCTCTTTACATTTACCCCTTTTAAACTATTTATCACTTAATTTTATTTCATAATTAGTTCATGCTTATTTCTTAATATTAGTTTTATTTATTTTGTTCATTGTCTACTAATAGCAATTAGTGACTATACAAAATATGAGTTTATCATTATTATGATATTTGTTTTATACATGATATTATTGAGCTCTTAAAGGTTGTGCAATATGGCTGAAAATGATACTTGAATCGATAAATATATGTTATTTTCAGGAACACAATGTTGTCATCCCGAGGAAAGAAAACCACGGTTCTTAGTTCTAAAAAATGAAAGGGACCCAGCTCGTCATCGGTCAGCGCATCCGCTGAACTACGACATCCATTCCTGCAATTCCCGCAAGGACCCCAGGAAGACCTCTACAGGATACTCCGCGCACAACCCCTCGGCACAAGGAGGTGCATTGATTGGGCCACTTTAGAGCAGGTCCGATTAGCCGATGATGTATGAGCTCTCTTAACCACAGATCCATGGGACCAATTCTTCACAATCATCGAGCCCACATATCTAGAGCTCACTCTGGAATTCTGTTCCACGTTCCACCTCCAGACGGTAATGATAAACTATGATTCCGTCTCGGAGGCATCGTGAGAGAACTGAATGTACCACAATTCAGAGTCGCATTGGGACTCTACAACGAGGAATTTATGGAGGAACATGATCTCTCAGAGCTCCATCGCCACCTTCACAACACTCCGACGAGATGTTGGTATAATATAGCCCCCAGTTCAAACTCATATGACCCTAGCCGCTCGAAAGCAACAGCGCTCGCCCCATCTCTACGATACTTACACGCCATACTAGCCCACACATTGATAGGAAGGCGAGAGAGCACCGGCGTCATCAACACTCACGATGCTTATTTCCTATGGTGCATGGCAAACGGACAACTTTTCAACCTAGCATATTTCATAGCCCGTGCCATCCAACACCAAACATAGCAACACAAGAGGGAGGTTATATCTATCGGCCAGTACATCACACGATTGGCTCGACATTTTGAGGTCCTCAACACTGCCGCTCAGGTCTCCTCACTCACACTAATAGGACATATATCCCCACAGGATATCCAGACAATGCTACACATAAGGATGATCCAATGACGATGTGGGATGTAACACCCCTTACCCGTAATCCCCGTCGGAATCGGGCACGAGATGTTACTGAACAATTTACTTGGTCGCCACTTAGGCTCAACGTGACTACTCTCCTCGAATTGCTTCAACTACTTCACACTCAACCTATGAGATCTCAATCGTACCTATGAGAACTCTCGAGACCATATCAAAAGTTTTTACGGTCCATAAAATTTCTTTTCATCTAAACAGGGAGTACACACCCTGGCTAGATGACACACAAGCCTATGTGTGTTCACACACACCCATGTGCTCACACCGTGTCCAAGAACTCCAACATTCTTCCAAAACTCACACGGCTAGGGCACACCCATGTGAAATGGGACACGCCCGTGTACCCTTACAACATGCCCGTGTCTTTCGCCCGTGGGAAGTTACTGACTAATTTAGCATGGCCTGGACACATCCGTGGCCCTAGACCGTGTGCCACACCTTGATATACTGACTTATTCAACACGGCCTGGGCACACGCCCATGTTCTAACCGTGTCTCACCCACGGTCCACACAAACAGCCGTGGATTTTGCCCGTGGTCTATCCTAATTTAAAACATTGAGGTGCAAGGTTCGCACGGTCTAAACACATGCCCGTGTATCCAACCGTGTGGGCACTTAGAGGCTATCTTCCAAGCCTTTTTGCCACTCTCTTTTGCATACATACATAACTTATCACATATTTTCACATGGCATCAACATTACTCTTGAATTAAAACATTTGATTATAAAATATTAAGGTTTTCATCCCATACACTAGGAAGACTCATTCCCATATAATTACAATCAACATGAGCCATCATCTATGGCTATACACAATCAAGACATAAGCTCTCAAGGGTCGACACAATTTGACTACATCAACAAGGACTTGATCAAACTTAAGTACTAGCCCTATACATGCCATGACTCATAAGGACTTGATACCTCATACCAAGCGTCTGCTCGATAGTGTGAAAACATCTCCGGCGGCCTCCAGCCCAAGCTAGTCAAAACAACCTATAAGAGATGGGAGAAGAAAAAGAGTAAGCAATGATGCTTAGTAAGTTTATCTGCATAACTGATAAATACTGATATTCATTAAATATGGATAACTACCAGGTATTACACTGGGGTTTTTTCCATTAACTCATGGTTGCTTACTCAACCACTTTTGAAGCTTACTCATTCTATCTCTTACCATATTCTTACCATGCCACAAGCCAATTGCTCGTTTAACTAGCATACATTCCTGCACTGATTGTCATGTAATTTCATAAAACAATACATCAAGCATTATCAATAAACTACTCATCTCTCGGTGGCTTTGCACTTAGCCCCCTCCCCCTTTAACTCTCTAATAAGGTGGTATCACACACAGCCCACCAATTATTATACTCATGGTGTTTTCACACTTAGCACACCAATCATTTATAAGCGACGGCATCGCACATAGCCCATCGATTCTTATACTTATGGTGTTTTCGCACTTAGCACACCAATCATTTATAAGCGATGGTATCGCACACAACCCATCGATTATTAGTTACTCAGGTGGTAACGCACACAGCCCACCAATAATAATATGGTAGATGGTATCGCACACAGCCCATCATTACCATCAATAAGACATCCACTCAGCCACTTCCCTCAATAACGTAATAACATAGTTAATTCACCTAGCTATTTCACACACAGTTAGTCCACACAGTCAATATCTCGGTGGCTTTTCACTTAGTCTACCATAATTAATTAACGATAAGTTATCGTACTTATCTAACCATCTAGCATTATCACAACACATGTACAACTCTACCATTTTTACTCTACTTGAGCCACATAGATTCTCGATCAATATCAACCATGCATCCAATATCAAATTCCACTACATTCATCCCACTCAGGAGTTTATTTTATATCAAATTCATCCCAATACAGTTCTATCACATACTTCTAATGTGCATTAATTAACCATATCCCACTAGAGTTCATCATATATGGATTTCATATAAATTCAATTCTATCACATACTAGTGCTTCTCGTTGTGCAACCACTTACGTTCAACATCCCCGTTGAATCATTCAACTTTTTACATAACTCTCTTGAGTTTCATACACATAGTTCTCATTAACATCACACCCCAATAGGGTCTCACATACTTTAACATGTCAATACTGTGACCCCGACAAGGTCTCATACAAAATATCACATCGTTGCCAAGTCTTGGACATGGTCTTACACGAAACCTTAACTAACATCTTTTCATATTATTTACATCCCTTACTATTCTTATATTCAATTGTCCCGACATCTCATTAATTGGCATTTCAACATTCATTGAGTATATATATATACATTCCATACAATATTGGAATATTAAATTAGCTCGTACGTACTTACAACAATTGCACATGAACTTACCTCGATGTAGAAATAGCTGAAAATGATTATTTGCCCACATCTCTCTTTTTATCCGTTCTAGGTCCGAAATTCATTTTCTTCGATCTAGAAAAATGAAATTTACTCTTTTAGTCGATCATATTACAACTTAACATCTACTTAGGAAAAAATGACCATTTTGCCCCTATACTCATAATTTTGCCCCTAGGCTCGTAAATAAATTTTTATCATATTTCCTTGTTAAACAAGCCTATCTGAACATTTAATCCTCTTACTATCTCAAATTCCAACTATTTCATGCTTAAATGTACAAATTACAACCTTTGCATTTTAGCCCAAATTAGGTGTTTTCACCACAACACCTTCCACAAAAGTTGTTTATCATCATCCTACCATTCATTTTCTTCCATAAAACTCAACAACCAGCATAAAATATATCATGGTAGGTCCCTAGACTTTCAACCATGTTGCAATTTAGTCCCCCCATTAGCTAGATTAAGCTTTGGGGACTCCAAAAGTACAATTTTTATCAAGAAAACTCATCAAAATCACTTACTTGTGTGGAATAAAGCTTGCTAAAATTTTGAGCTCTCAAACACCCCACCATGGCTGATATTTTCGATGGAGATGGGAAGAAAAATAGAAAGATGATAGCTTTTCACCTATTCATCTTATTTTATTCATTTATTCCACCAACTTTGACCAAATTAAAAGTTCTTGTCCCCTCTTGTCTACATGGCTGGCCATCATATTCAATATGGTCTAATTTCCCTTTAAAGACCTCCAATTAATAACCCATAGCCATTTGGTGCCTCTAGCAAATAAAATAGAACTTTTGCACTTTACGCGATTTAGTCCTTTTTTCGCGATTTAGCATGAAATCGCTAAAATTAAAACACCAAAATTTCCATACATCTTTATAAACATGTTATAACTCATAACATAACATGAAAATAATTTTATCAAACATCGAATTAGTAATTCCAAAATCATTTTTCGACTAGCCCCTAAATCGAGCTGTTACAATTCTCCCCCCTTAGGGATTTTCATCCCCGAGAATCTTGTCAGAAGGAGTTGCTACTATCATTCTTAGAATATTTCCATAAACTCTTCAAAATCACAAATTCATTTCCACAAGTTTCTTTTGTCAACAATCTTTAAGTTATCATACACAAGGTCAAAGTACCACTTACGACTTAGATATTTCTTCCTCCAGGGCATACACTGAATGATCCACTAATTTGGAACTCTGCACATGTCCAAATGATTCGTTCGGATCCTTACTGGTTGATTTACTACAATTCGAATAACATCCTTCTTCTTCTAGGAAATTTTATCAAACTGAATTTAAAATCTATAAGGTTTTATCTCACTTCCTCATCAAGGCAACTACTTCTGAACATAAACTCAATCATATGATAAAATGTACTCTATTGCCAAAACATTTATGCTCATAACTGCACTTCCTTATTCTTACATTAGTAGATATGCTACTACTAAATCCCATACCAAAGCTTCTGTATAAGTTCTGGCTTTCTCATCATTCCAATTCTATCTCGAGGAAAACATCAACAACAGAAATTTTATCCAACGTGGATCTTTCATCTAGACATATGTGCTATGTATAGTATCTGAGAAGTATTACACTAACTATACACACCATTGCAATAGTTCAAGCCGTTTCCACTATTTCATTTCAAATCTTTTGCAGCATAAGACACTCCCACTCATTGAAATTTAAAAAAAATACACATCAAGTTTCCCATAAATCATTTCATAACACCTAACTCACAACACAATCACAAAAGTGATTGTCTCAGGATGACTAACCGGTCAACTCTTTCTCTCGATTCAGACTGAACTCAGTACTAGAACTTCTATAGCTTTCAACTCAACCATGATGGTTTGAACACTTCGATGAGCATATCTTTGTATTATGCTTCTTACTCATGCACACATAGAATTCTATTCTCTTCACTGATTCACGTGCCAATATACACAGAACTTGAATCATATCTCGGTACATTTAACTACTCTTTTCTCCATACAAGGAACATATCTTAAGCACATTCTCACCCGAGTTTCTCTTGCTATGCTAATCTAAAACCTTTACTATCGTCATATCTTACAATAGCAGGGACATCTCTATCAAATTCATTAACTCTGTTTGGCTTACCCGAAACTTATCCTCATCGTGAAACTCACGATTCCACTCCTTATACTAGAATCGTCACAAACTTCCTCCTCAAAGTACCCGAATAAGGTTACAAGGAGATAAAGGAATGTCAATTCCAATTACTAAATTGACAACCATTTAATCTGATTTTACAATCAGTAAATATTCTCGCACGATCTCGATTCATGAAATAAACAACTACATCGTCCCTAAAAGGCAAAAGATATTTACACGTAATACTTAAAGAGATCATTATGATCCATACAACTATGGTAATCATAATTGAATACTCCCACAATTCAAACATTATTTCCTTAACCATTTCGTCCTCAAACTCCTTAACAATTCATTTCTTTAATGAACATCAATTTAAGAGATCTCGATAAACATACACCTCGGACCTCCTACTTACCTAAGTCAAATAGCCTAGGCTAACTTTCTCTTTGTTTTTAACATTGCATAAGCAATACAATCGTCAAAGCATTCAGACATACTCATTTACAATTGCCTCTAGTGAGCACATACCGTGCCACACTCCGTACTCATTTCCTTGCGACTCGTTCACGAGTGCCTGTATTCACTCATTCACATGACTTTAGTACAATTCTCTATTTTACCTCTAGACTCACCTATCTATCCCAATGATCACCAGGGATACAAAAAAATGCATAATATCATCATAGTCGCACAACTAATCCCAAGTGAGTTTTCACATTCATCATGCTACATTTGTTTCTATCCCTCATACTTTTGAACAGTGATTTCAATTACTCAAGTTCCACATTACTATCTACTTGAGTACTCAACATTTAACTCTACTTTCTCTTACCGTCACTTATCAATTAAAGAATGTCTTATGGGTTTGAGTACGTCATTTACCTGATTGCCATAGTCCAACTATGGTCTTACTCGTATCACAAGATAATAGTCCAGCTATTTCTTTACATATCATCACGATGCCATAGCCTTGCTATTGTCCTACACAAACTTTCATATCAACACCAATGCCATATCCCAGATATGGTCTTACATAAAGTCTCGTTTAGGTACTGATGCCATGTCCCGGACAGGGTCTTATACTGGCACTCATAATGTGGCCGATAGTATGTTCCAAACATGGTCTTACACTGGCTCACGTATAGTCACCAATGCCATGTCCCGGACATGGTCTTATATGGGATCACACATACCGCCATGGTCTAACCATGGTCTTATTCATCATTTTATCAATGAACGATCGTACTCATCCCTGTATTCTACTTAATCAAACTTCCCAATTTAACTCTCACACCATAATACTCGTAATTTCATACAGACTCATGAAATAAAACATTATACAATCATCTACTTCAAGAGTCACACATGAGATTCAACTATGTGGACTTATTGATTATACATCATTCGAATAACCATACATACACATATACCCCCTCCTTTGGGTAAATTTGCTCACTAAGGGCACCTAACCCAATAGGTTGAGTATATAACACCTATGCACATCCCACCAATACAGATAAGCTTACCACTTTATAACTGTCAGTTCATGCATTTTCACACACATGTCATATACTTCTACTTATACCTCTTTGAATCTCATCAATGCATAGGAGTATTTCAATTACCCCATTATCACTCACAACATTATTGGGCTTAGCTCGGTTGGGAATCATCCCTGTCTTAACAAAACAAATTCGTTAGAGTCGGGAGATACCACACTGTCACA